>OX243911.1:9981592-11231592 GCA_945859665.1 Anorthoa munda
CCAATTGTCATGTTTGTTTTTTTCCGTTAATTTTCGAGTTCCGCCGTATGTAATTGGATCCTCGCCGTGCAGCTCCGTGAAATCACTAATCCGACTAATTCTGACAGCCATATGTCACTGTTTAACGACTGCGCCGCCGAGAATCTTGGGATATGACTTGGTCGGGCACTGTCAAGGCCAGAATCATAATTTGGTGAGATATTTTTGAATTTTGATGTTGTTTATTTGGATAACTTTATCTTTAGAGTTTGTTTTGCTTTTGTTATTTTTTTTTATGTGCACAAGCCAAGGGGCAGATTGAAGAGTCGGAAAAGCTTTCTGAGGTTAACCAAACCTATTAATGACAACAGGTCTAGTGAGGCAAAGAAGAGACTGTGGCTCTTTAAACATTGAGCTTGCAGAAAAGCTCCCTGCAGGACACCAACTTCCATGGCCCACCTGGAAATCTTTAAACCAACTCCGAAGGTAAGTGGGTCGTTGCAGGCACAACTTACTTAGATGGGGGTACTCCAATAACCCGCAGGGCGATTGCGGAGCTACGTCCCAAACAATGCCTCACCTCCTATCGTGCACTCTGTGCAGCTACACCTGCACCATGAAGGACCTATGTAAGGCAAATGAAAACGCTATTGCCATGGCCGAATTCTGCTCAAAACATATATAATTGAGGTATCATCGATACGACGAAGAAGATGAAGAGTTTATTTTTGATCTGTCTACGTACGTAACAGGTACCTGTTATTTATTTAAGTATTGTTGAAACCATGCTATTCTATAGTAACTCTCATCAATTCGTGTTAATAGAACTCAATCACAAGTGCGTTCAGGGGAATGGATGTGGTGATGCAGGCAGATTCCTTCAGATGACTTCAGGCAAATTACCTTCCACTTCTCGCCATTTGCAGTGACTGAAAGAAGATAATAGTGACAGCAACCTGACTTCTTGTGTGCATAAGTAAATGTTTCAGATATGAACATATAGATTCATTACTATCATCCTGCAACCGCTCATTGCTAGAACATAGCCTTTCCAATGGATGCTAAAGTGTTATTGCTCACCAGTTGGCACCACTGTTGACTAAGTTCTATAAATGTAACTGTTAAACGTTGTGTTAACGGAAGCAAACATTGAAATTTTTAAATTAATTTCTAATACCGTAAAAGTGCGATTAAATATAAAATCCCGCAGTATTGCGCAGCTTTTTTCGAAAAAAAGGAGGATAGCATTTTCCAAAACATAAAACTCAATTAAAGCAGTGGTTGGTAAATCCCGTACCTATCTTAAACTGCCATATTTGGAAACAATTCACAAAAATAAAAATAAAGTGTAAATATACTCGCGCTTAAAGCCAAAAACTATGAAATTGGACATCTTGAAGACCTCAGTCTACACCAGCGCCCCTAGCGGAAATTCAAACGCGTTAGCCTGCATGAATCAATAACCCAAATACTTAGTTGAATTTTCTAAAATCAAATCATGCTCTATGTTTATTTAACCATATTATACACAGTGGACATATCCGCATTGTGTATATTTTCCATACCCGAAAAATAATACCTACCAATACTTTCTGTTGGTACATGCATGATTCAGTGCAAATGGAGTGCCGGTCGTTGTGTGGCCAGCCTTATACATATTTCGAGCCTTCGAGATTCAAGAATCCACACACGCTTCCTCGTAACAAAGGTAAAGGTAATATCTTATTTTAGATTGATATCTCGCGTTGGGCTTGAATGACAGCCGTGAAAATGCTAATGTGATGCGGCTTAAACGTCTTAAATGTGATGTTGTTATGAGATAAAAAATATCCGTAATAAGGCACTTTGCGGATTCCAAATATAAATTAATATTAACGAGTTTTTTGTAAAAGAAATGTGTAACTTTTTTGGTGTATAATAAAGTAAACTGCCGAGCAATGAAAAAGTTCCATTCACAAAATGCCGACAAACACTTTAATTTAATTTTTCACATTTAATTTAAAATTTGAACACAATATTTACGTTTTTAGTTGGTAATATTCTGATGCGCTGTTAAATGTACTTCAATATTGCAGACGGTGTCATTAAGCTAGCCTTTCCCATTTAGGAGTAATTCCGTGCAATGTCACTGGAACTTTTTCATTGCTCGTTAGTGTATATTCTATTCTATTAACGCTTTAAGGTTTACTGTATTACTTTACGTTTACTTTACTGCATTTAAGGGCCTACATACCCTATGGTGCCGTAAAACGGTAACTTTCTGAAGCATACTCTTTAGTAACGGCTAAGTTAAAAGGTTTGAAAAAAAGAAATATTGTTATTGATTCATGTACATAATTTTGAACACAAAGTTTTTTCGTGTAACTAAAAGTTTTGCTTTAAAAAAATAATTAACAACACGATATTTTTTCGCAACTTTTGGAAACTCCTCCAAAACGACTTGGATGTTTAAAAATATTATTACATAGAAAAATTGATGGCTGGAATTTCTTCATAACTAACATAGCATATGTAAATCAAATTTAATAATATTTTGCAAACAAAACTATTCAAAATGAGGTTCAATATTGATATTTTGGCATCGAGCGGGCGCACGGCCAGTGCTGCGTTAACATTGGGGCGTATATAGCGCCTTAAGAATTCTAATGGTGGTCGTAGACCCACCTATATTTATTGACAGTCTAAATTTTAAAAACAGAAATAATGACAAAGCATCGCATGCTAAAAAAATCTATAAATAGTTATTGTTAACAATCTGTTGTTTGATAGTTGTTGTTGTTGTTGTAAGTTGTTGTGTTTGTTTGTTGTTGTTGTTTCCTACGAAGGAATTAGTGAAAGGGGCATGATCACTATTATCATGTTAAAAAAAAACAACTATACACAATGATGATATATATATACTGAAAATCTCATTGACTATACATGATAATAAAGAAAAAAACATATGCGTTTTGAATAAAAAACAAATCAAATAAGTTTATTTATTTGATCAACTAATAGACGATGTTACCTATTCCACGATTTGGATTAAAGTTTCAAATTACAAATTGAGTTTCGTTTTCAAGGTAGTGCTCCGTAAATTAGAAATATCAAGTAAAGAAATTTAAAGAAGGAGGTAGTTTGAATAGGTAATTTTATTAAGTTACAGAAACGAATAGTACCTATAGGCCTATAGATACCTCGGTAGGTTGGTAACTTTAGATTCTATCTTCTTTGTGTCAATGGATACATTATTTTGGTCAAAAAAAAAAATCATCGCCTATTCCACAGTATCATCAATGGCAGCGCATATGTCATTTTGACTACAGATTTTGAGGCTCAGAGGGCAGGAAAGTAGGTTGAAAATAGTCCGCGTGCATCGCGTTCCATATCCACACACAAAATTTAACGATTTAACAAGCATCTAGAAATCTAGAAGGCCTACAATGTTCACATATTCACAAAACAATCGGTAAAAGAATCTATAAAAACCAGCCAAGTGCGAGTCGGACTCGCGCATGAAGGGTTCCGTACCATTATCGCGAAAAACGGCAAAAAAACACGTTTGTTGTATGGGAGCCCCACTTAAATATTAATTTTATACTATTTTTGTTATAGCGGCAACAGAAATACATCATCTGTGAAAATTTCAACTGTCTAGCTATCACGGTTCATGAGATACAGCCTGGTGACAGACGGATAGACAGACAGACAGACAAACAGACAGACGGACAGACAGACAGACAGACGGATCGCGGAGTCTTAGTAATAGGGTCCCGTTTTTACCCTTTGGGTACGGAACCCTAAAAAGGTAAAAAAAAAGTATAACAAGACTAAATTTTCGCCCAGGCAACCCAATTTTACCAGATATAGTCGTTATATCTGCCATATTCGGTTCGCAGGTGGTTCATAGATGGGTAAAACCAGGATAGTTGCCCCGATTGTAATTACTCTTACATACTTTATTTATTTGTTTAAGTATGCATGAAATCATGTGCCATGCCATCATGTGGTGTGACTTTAGTCAAGTCACACCTAAGGCGTTATACAATGCAAATAACACAAGAATAAACAAAAAAAATCGGAACATACAAGAATTAGGCAAAATTAAATATATCTTTATAAAGATAAAAAAATAAAAAAAGTCACATGATATACCAAAAATCATAGAAGAAAAATGCAAAATGGAAAAAAACAGAAAATAACAACAACAATAATTTACATCGATGTGGGAAAATAATAGAGGTCCGCAAAAATCGCTAATACTTTGGAAATACTAAAGATAATGTTGTTTACTTTTCATAAATTTGTAGATAAAAAACCTATGTTTCGGCCAGTATTTCAAATCAAGTATTTTGCTTTTTGTATTAAGAGATATAGACTCATTTCAAAAAGTGTGGCACCTTTCCGGTTTTTACCCTATCTAAAGGCGAAATGTGGATTGGACACATGACATTTTGATAGCACTTGGCATTCACACATGACATTTTTGACTTTTTCCAATGACTATTGCGACGCCTTCGTTGGAATGTCAGTTGCCTAGAGCCTCAGGTAGACTTTTGGAGACTTGATGCGCAAAGATGCTCGCTTGGTTCTTAGATTGAAATCCACAAAGTTTGAGAAAATGGAAAGTCTATTTACCAAGAATGTGTTAATTTTCTGAGTGAAGCAAAAGAAGTATGTAGATCGTAGCAGGTGGCATTCTGTAGTTTCTGCCTGCATTTATGTATGTGTTAACTTCCTACGTATATATGACACAATTTCATGGCATATTTCATTTAATTTCCTTTTCTCCTTATCCCTAAGTTACTCAAATACTTCCAACAAAAACCACAGCCAAAAAAATAATTACGGTTCGTCGCCAGATCGACTTATGAGCTTTAAACTTTTAACATATGTCTGAGTCGGTAGCATATTTCAAAACTGCACTAAAAGGGAGTGATATATCGAGAAGACAGATGCAGTATTACCAAGGATTATCCTAAATAGGACCACCTGTTTTCAGATACGTCATTAGGGATGTTTGTAGTGTCAAAAAGTATCGATATTATTGTAAAGATGTTTTGAAGCTATTAAAACTCGGTTTCGAGATATTCCAGGAATAAAATATCGAAATGCTGTAATTTTTACGGATCTTAACTCCTGCTTTTTGGGCTAGATGAAATTTTTTCGTCAGGTGCAAAAACGTCACTATATTAGATTTATGAAAAATACCGATATATCGGACCATCGATACTTTTTCGATAAATACATGTGACACTGTTCATGCCTTTCAGGAACGGAAACATTTATTTTAATATCACGGAGAGTATTGTTTGCGATTTATGACATGACGTCATGTCGCAAGGATTTGGGTGGTGACTGTCTTGATTTTTTTTGTTTCCTTTCGTAGTTATTGATTGGGAGTTCGAAGGTTATGTTTGTAAAGTGTCCTAGGTAAGACTTTAGTGTGATGGAAATCGTTTGATTTAGGTTAGTAGAGATCAGTAGATACCATAAATATCATTTGATTTTACTTTTGTTGCCTTTGTAAGTAATTTATTTGGATGATGAAAAGGTCTTAGTCAGTGCTTTATATAAGAAGAAACTAATATAAGAAATACTTACCAAGAGGAATAAATACAGTTTATGTAGTACGCGTAGTTGATGAGTAGAATTAATTTTTTTATAATACAATATGATCTAAATTAATATTAGTTGTTAAGACACATAAACGATGAGTAGAATTCATTTTTTTATAATACAATATGATCTAAATTAATATTAGTTGTTAAGACACATAAACTTAACATAAAGCAAGCTTATTTCATCATAGTCTGGTAAACACAAAACTACGCTAAATATTCAGGTTGGGAAAACAGAAATACGAGAATTATCTAATTAGTTATTTGCGTTAGCTATTATACATTGCTCTAGTCTAAATTATTTGAAGATTCATAGGATAATTTTAAACGAATTTAAACTATGTTTGGAAATTATGTTCAGCATTATAACAGCTTATATATCTTATAATAATAATGTCATAGAACGAATTGTATGAACTAGGTATGATAATTATGCCTAGGAAGGTGACCATTGAGAAGACGGCTCATCGAAATGTACCATTAAACGAATAGGAATACAAGAACTAAACTTTGATTAGGATTTAAACTTTGATACTAGTTTATTGGTTTCAAACAAAGCATCGGTCTTTTTTAGGGTTCCGTACCCAAAGGCTAAAAACGGGACCCTATTACTGAGACTCCACGATCCGTCTGTCTTTTTGTCTGTCTGTCCGTCTGTCACCTGGCTGTATCTCATGAACCGTGACAGCAAGACAGTTGAAACACACAGATGATATATTTCTGTTGCTGCTATAATAACAAATACTAAAAACAGAAAAAGAAATATTTAAGTTGGGCTCCCATACAACAAACGCGATATTTTTTGCCGTTTTTTGCGATCATGGTACGGAGCACTTCATGCGCGAGTCCAACTCGTACTTGGCCAGATTTTTATAATCCCCTTAATTATATTTTTTTTAATAACGTGAAAATTCCCTTCAAAGTTTGGTTTCTATCAAGCCCTGCATGCATATTCACCCCGTTTGACGGTATAGATAGAAGAATAAGATAATTATACTGTGTCGACTAAAAATAAATTAAAATAATAATAAATTAGCGCAGTCCCATCTAGTACCTAGTACCTTAATTCCAAACTAGATCACATTGCTATTTCTATCTTTATTTTTTTATTCACTCGTCCTTACCACTATCTTACCTGTTGGTAAGCGATGATGTGGTCGACGGTGAAACACGCTTGCCTGGAAATAACCTATTCACTCTTGACTTAGTCTAACCTTGTAGATCTAATTGTAGTGAGTGTAGCTCTTCTTGAATTACAAAGGTACTAGTTAATATGAGTACATCTCAATGGGACCGGGCCCTAAGGGCGGTTACGCACTACGTCCGATCCGTGTCCGTGAAATATCAGTTTCGAAGTAACCGTAGTACTTCTTGTAGGGAAGCTTACGCACTATATCCGAACTCCATCCGTCATAATCCGTCGACATTTTGAACTCGGAACTAAAATCACGGACCAGGATCACGGACACGGACGTATAGTACGTAGCCTAAAAAAAAAAAAAAAAAAAACGGATCACGGACACGGACGTATAGTACGTAACCTAAAGGTAGGGTGTTTGTGATCATGAATAACTGACTAACAAATTCTCACTGAATACTGTTCTAGAAACGATAGCTTTCCTTCTCTGTGTCTTCATCTGTGTCTGTCATCATCATCATCATCAGCCAGTTAATGTTCCCACTGCTGAGACACAGGCCTCCTCTCTGTGACAGGGCCATAATCCACCACGCGGGCCAAGTGCGAGTTGGTGGATGTCACATGTCTTCGATTTTTTGGTTGTAGGACATGTCGGTTTTCGCACGATGTTTTCCTTCACCGTTTTTGAGAGAAGTGGTGATGAAATAATTTACACAAAGTAAAGCGCTCGCCTGGTTCCGAACCCACGACCTACAATTCGAGAGCAGTGGTGTCCCAGTGGTATTGGCCGCGACTTACAAGTTGCAGCTTTACTTGAGAGTAAT
This sequence comes from Anorthoa munda, assembly GCA_945859665.1. NCBI lineage: Eukaryota > Metazoa > Arthropoda > Insecta > Lepidoptera > Noctuidae > Anorthoa > Anorthoa munda. Next base: position 9,989,137 of record OX243911.1, read on the forward strand.
ATAAATAGCAATATCATGAGGGGTACCAACGTTTAAGACTACCTATAACTCCTAATTTCCCCGCCAATAACACCAATTTAAAAACGATCCTTAAGTTGACAAAAAGGTCATAACAACATCAGCTTATTACCACCCCTATGTAAGTTAAAACACGTCATAAGCTACATCCTCCTCTCATTATCGTCTATCATAGTTAGGCTTGTCTTAATGAAGCTACTTCCATTACATCTCAGGGAGGAAACAAGGGGAGATTAGATAAACTTCCAGCCGCTACCGTAATCTTGTTAGAAGGAGTTTTTTATTGCGTATATTCTGTATGTAATGGTTTTGGGGTACTGTTTAGGGATATTTTTAGAAGTGTACGCTGGTTTTGGATATCGATAAGTTTGGATTTTTATTTGTTTTAATGACGGCTTAAGAGCTGGTAGAGTATGTAGTTAGTTAGGATATTATAAATGCGACAGTAACTTTGTCTGTAACCTTTTCAAGTCTTAACACGCTGAACGGACCTTAGGCTTTTTGAGCATGGTTATATTGAGTGTTCGTAAGGGACAGATGTATATGACTTGTATACATCGGTCCTTGTTTTAACCTCCTTCTTCATTCTCAATTCGACCGTATATATATATATATATATATATACTTTTATGTGTTTAACTTCGTCGTTTATGAACCGATTTCGATGTTTTTTTTTTGGAAGGTATATATCCCAAGGGTGGTCCATGATAAGGAAATCAGGATCTGATGATGCATCTCAGAGAAATCAAGGGATTCCTTAAATGTTATATTGTTATATAGTGATTTTGGTATTTTTATCAAAAATGCACGTCATTAACACTCAGAAAGTATCATTTAGTGAAATGGAACTGATGGAGAAGACCACAGATATCCACTGGAACTTCTTAATACTAAGTATGTCACGGGAAAAGATATATCGAATAGCTAACCGACCATGATGAAGCAAATACTTATAAATAAATGAAACTGATGAAAATGCTAATATCGAACTGATCTGATGCTAAAGCCGGAAAGGATGCATTGTTTTATTTCGGAGTTCCAGTGCCTACCGCACTGGAACTCCGGAATAAAACAATGCATCCTAGTCGTGTTTGGGTTTATTGGAATCGTAATGAGATTTACTTTGGCTATAAATTATTTTCATGGTATTTTGAGATACCTACCAAAACAAAAAGAGATAAAAAAAGCAAACTGACTTCCAAAACAAAACACTACAAAGTGGATAATAACTTTCTTTTCCGAAGTCGGTGTCAAAAAACGGAAAACAATAGGTACCAAAGACACCGACTTCGGAAAAGAAAGTTATTTTGCGCTTTGTAGTGAAAAAGAAAGCGGAAAAGAAAGATTTTTTACAGTCAAAATATGATACTTTTGACACGTCAGGGTACGGGGGCAGAACCTGGGTTCTTCTTTTTTATTTTACAAGTAACTGGCTTCTATTGATAGAATATAATAAACTGATCGTAGGAAAAAAAGGCGGGTGCGCCACCTAAGAAAATCTACAATACGAGCTTTTTAGCGCTTATTGCATTATACAGCGGAATAAGACAGCATAAACTCTTCAATGTCATCTACCACACATAAAAAAATAAAAAATAAATAAATAAAAATGCCTTTTTATTGCCTAAATAAAATCCAATTTACAATGATATTACGATTAAAGAGCATGCAATTTTTGTATAAGTAAATAAAAATAAATTATTTCTTTATTAACTGCTACTATTATATAATTATTCAATTCAATCATTATTATTAATAATAAGGTTAAAAACTTTTACTTCTATTAATTACTGAAAATCTCGTTAATATTACATACAAGCAAACTCTTCATATGCTTGCAAATTGCTCGTAGTATCTTTCGCATCGACTAGCGAAGGTATATAACGGTTGTATTCATTTCTAAAGTAAGTACATAAAATAATATATACAATGTTATTGCCACAGAGTAGTAAAATCACAGTTGCATTGACACCAATTTCAGACAGGTTCATGGTCAAGTGAATAGGAGATGGTTTGCTAGTGATAGATGTGACTGGAGGGAGACTGTTTATATTGATTGTGGTAAAGTTTAATCTGGCAGGTTTTCTACCTATATTTTCATATTCTCAGCTTATAAAATGTCATGTCCAGTTTTAGCTTAAGGAAGGATATGACTAGCATGCCATCCATTGTTTTTGTAAAGATTAAATAACTTGTATATTATTCCAGAACGTGACAAAAAGGTAACTTTATTATTATATCCTTTATTTAACTCTTTTCTTATTAATTACATTTTTAAATATTTTTATAAAACACATACAAAAAGAAAATAATAATAAAAAATAGTAGCCCACCTGTATCGGGAACAGGGTCCAAGCTACCTGTGGTCAGGGCTCCTGAGAGAGGAACCTCCTAACGATACGCGCCGTGTCCAGGCATACCGCTTTCTGATCAAGCCTTTCTGGCTTTATTATTATTATAGCCTCTGTTGCCAACAGTCTCTGTGCGAGTGCGTGTTAGCGTGACACGAAGGCCTCTTCCAGCATTTTCCACTCCTCTATAATTCTAGCAGTTCGGTGCCATAGAGGACCCGCTATCCTTTTTATGTCATCAGACCAGCGCTTTCTTTGTCTTCCTCTTTTCCGCTTTATTATGTATCTAGGGGTCCAACCTGTTATGTTCTTGTTTTCACAGAGCATATGACCCTCCCATCCCCACTTGAGCTTTCTATTTTTTGTAACAGCGTCTTCTATTTTTGTTTTGAGTTGTACCTTAATATTTCTTAATTGTAAGAGTTATAAATCCGCTGTCGCTCCTTCTGTATTGCAATCCTGCTTCCAGTCTCGACCTCACATTTTGAACAAGCAAGAATGTGCTGTTAATTTTCACACGAGATTTTTTTTATTACTCCCTCGAGCGGTTGCTATGATTGAATACAACCCGTGAGCCGCGGATGTCGGCATTGCAACAGTAACTGATTTTTTTACAAAAAAATGTGCTATCAGTGTTTTAGCAGTGTAAAAACACCTTTTAAAAGTACTTACCGATGATGAGTCGAGGGTAGATAGTTTTTTGTTTCAACTGAACCCCGTTTTAATGTGTAGACAGGGTGATACAGCTGTGGTTTGCGGCGGAATCCCGCTAAAGTTGATTAATGCATTTTAATCTATGCACTTATTACTTAGCTGTGGAAACGGATGTGCCACGCAATATTCATCCTTATTTATTTTCAACGTTTGCTTTTTAGATGAAGAAGATTTTAAAAGATTTTTTTTTCATCAGAGCAGTACTACTCACCGTCCTGTTTTTATACTATTCACAAAAAGAACAGCTCCTTTGAATAAATAACCAATTTTTAAATATTGAACTCCGATCCAACTGAAAAATTCAACCAAAAAGACAATAGAAACGGGAAGCCTATTCCCTTTTCACAGATTCCGCGAGCTTTTCAAAAAGCCTATCCAGTATTCATATCGAACGTTTGATTTAGTACTAATTAACCCTCCTGCTGCAGCGTACTTTTTTGCTACACGAGTGTCCATTGTTTAAAGGCAAGAGGATGCTATAAAAACGTTGTTTCATGTCCCACTTAAAAGCGGCACTTGAAACCTATTATACTTTTAACTTAGCTCGGCGACCGGCGCGGCGAGACAAAATAAATTGTAGGCCCGGTACATGTTTGGAGTATTTTTTCGCCCTCTCCTTGCCCAACGACCTTTTATTGGAATTAATTAATTGTAAACAAATTAGCGAGCCTATTTTGTTTGTACCTTGTGAAAGGTAATCGTGGAAATCGGGTTACGAAATTTATTGTAAAACGAAAAAGATAACATGGTCCGGGATTTCGTTTTATATTGGGTATTATTCTAGAATTGTTACTGTTTAAATGTTAATTTTATTTTAAAAGCAATGTAGGACCTATTGTAGTGCGAACATAATAAGGGTAGCCAAAATTTAAGAGCTCAGCGAAAGTTTAATTTTGGTGAATTTTATTTTGGGAATAAAATTAGGTTGTTTTCTGGCTTGTTTAATATTCAGTCTAGTTATTTTATTTCATGCTAGAATATTTGGTGCTACCATGGAACGTATCTTTATGTCCATATATGTGATATCTTACTGAGATACAACTATAGCGAAATGAGACGATAAACACAATATTTGAAATTCAAAATTACTGTTTTCAGTTCTATGATCGAGTAATTATTTCCTCATCAATCATTTACAGGATTATCTTCCCAAAACACACAATCCAACTGCGACTCGTGAAAACTAAACGCGTCATTGGTATCAGTTTTAATTTAAAATCGGCATTCGCCGCCGAACTCGACGCATAACTCAATCAACATCAATCCGAATCGGATTCGACGTGGATTTAACAAGTAACGTCACTGTTCGTACTCGTTCGGTGTTTGCGTATAGTCCGGTAACGTAACGTAATTCGGAAAGCGAGTCGTGTGGCCCGGCCCTACCCGAACAAGCTTGTCACTGCAATGAATGTGCCCCACAAATCACCGGTTCGGTTGTTCGGGCATTTTTTGTCGTTTCGTTCATTTCGCAGTGAAATTGAGTTTCGAAAATTTTTTGGCTCGTAAAAAGTGTTTGTAAACAAAAATTCCACGCTATTTATCAAGGACGGGAAGATGAGATCCCGGTTTCCGGGACTCGTGTCCATCTTTGCCATGTGTTTTAGAGGGTTAGGGCAAAAAATGGTCGACTTTAAATGATTGACGTTCCATTCGAAATGGTTCTAAAATGTGAAGACTGGTGATGTATTAAAGTTTACTAGGGATTTTTATGTACCAATTTATGAAGCCCTAATCCCAAATTATGTCTGCGTTTCGAGTTGTCGACAAAGGGCATTTTATTAGTTCACCGAATGTTACTTAAATGTTTAAAGGAAGCATGAGTAATCCTTATTGGGCTTGAGGAAACGAGGAATGCATAACTCAAATACTGGTTCAGCCACTCCCCAATTAGGTGAAAGCGAAAAGTATCAAATAAAATTATCGTTTCAGGTACTCAAAAGTCCTTCCTTCAAAGGATGAACTTATAAAAATGAATTTATTACACTTGGTCAGTAATTTTAACTGACACGTTATTATATTTCAAAAGTTTTTAGTTGTAAATCTTTACACATTTGATTTTTATGAGACGTCTTTTTGTGTCTCAAAAAATAGTTTAAACATGAAACAGTCGTAACTTTTCAAGTTTCTGTTTCATTCCAATTTTGAATATTAAGTTTTGGACAGCATTCTTTTTTGCTCGTAAAATGTGCTTGAGAAAAACCAGACTGGTCATCTTTAAAAAGTATTATAGTAACGAATGTTTTGGTTTCAATATTAACGCTATCAAACACTTTGAACCTATTATGTTTTTAGATATTCGTAAAGCTTGAATCTTGAGGTTTTTATTGATATATAACACATATACGTTGGGTTATAAAATACAATTAAATTTCATGGTTTATACTGGAGCTCCGACGTGCACTCGCGAAAAATCCACCGGAAATTTTGCCGGTGACGTTTGATTTTTTGTACTAGTAAAAACGAAGGCCAGGCTACAAAGTCTTTCAGCAAAACGGTGCGGCATTTAATTTCGCATCACAGAGTATAATTTTTAAGACGCATTGTATCAAAACGCGGAATGTCCTTGAGAATTTTTCCGCATCGAAAAACGGGCAACAAGAGAGATTTGGACGGTTGACCGGAATAAAATAGTGGGCCACAATAGTGACTAGGACTGTATAGTAGATAAGTAAAACAGCCAAAATAAAAATAACTCGGTAAAAAAGTACATAGGTATCTTATCCCGGTTTTATTTTAGATACTAATTACGTCATTCCCTCTTAAGGTAAAGTTCATTAAACAAAAGAAATATACATAAATCTGTGCATAATTTAAAAAGCAGTTCAAAGCTCATATCTCACAATCTACCAATAAATCATAGTGTGTAAAACTCGTAATTAAACAAAAACTAATTTACATTAACGTCGTTTGTATCATAAAAAGGTTAAAACTAAAATGTGATTGATGGCACTTTCCAAGAAGAATAGGCAATTTGGTTAGCTTTAAAGAATCAGCAGAAAATCTGCGTGCTGTGAACATAGGGTTCTTAATTGCTTGGCACGAGAGGAAACTTGTAATTAAGTATAGTCCCTAATTTACTCAGTTCTAGAACAACACAGAAAGATTTAGTATTGCTAGTTTTTGTTTGACCGCCCTACGGATTTCAGAAGACTGCATTATTTCACTCCATTTCTATTTTTAAACGTTTTTCTATAATACAAAAAATAACTTCATGTCGCCAATACAAAAGTCCTTTTTATTAACTCCCGACGGAAAAAGAGCGGTGTTATCAGTTTGACGTGTGTTTTTGTGTATGAGTGTTTGTTTGTGGCAAAACTAAATCAAAATCGTGAACAGATATTGATTTAGTTTTTTTTGTTTGAAAGGTAATTTTGTTGTGAGTGTTCTTAGCTATGTTTAAATAAAATCGGTTTAGCCGTTCAAAAGTTATGGGCATTTCAATGTTCGAATCGGGGTGTTTACGCAAGATATCGTGTCATAATTACGTGTTCAATAGATTGCCAATCCAAGCGTGTCTACTATGTATACACAGATAAATTATGTAGCATGAAATATAAATGTGCCGGGGGTTTTATAAATTTTGAATTTTTTTGTTAACACTGACGGAAAAAGAGGGGACATGACGTGTGTATATGTGTATCTGTGTGTCTGTCTGTTGCATCATATCGCCTAAACGGATGATCCGATTTTGATTAAGAATTTTTGCTTGAAAGGTGACTTTATCTAGAGTGTTCTTAGCTATGTTTGGTGAAAATCGGTTTAGCCGTTTAAAAGTTATGGGTTGTTTTCTGTTTGAAACGGAGTATTTTCGCAAGATATCGTGTCATAATTACGTGTTCGATAGATTGTTGATCGAAGCATGTCTACTACTAGATATATTATGTAGTTTAAAAAGTATGAATTTAGAAATATTAACGAGGGTTTTGAAAATTTTTATGTTTTACTTGTGGCCTTTTCAATCTAGACCTTGATGACAAAAGAATTTAGTGATGCTGTCCGCAAATCCATATTTTATCAACCATCAACATCGGTTTTTTTTTAATAGGTACCTACTTCAAAGCATCCAAACCGGTCATCCAAAACCTATAAAACTATTTTACACTCTAAAATTATGATGTCGGAACCTTTTTCAACTCAATTAAATAACCATTCATTTGCAGTATCCAGACACCGGGCAGCGTCCATCAAACAATATGTTTGCCAACAAATTAGCAGGCCCACAAACTCTGAACGCATCTGAGTCAATTTAGGTAGTCCTTATTGAATTACAGACCGACACGTTACCGTGCCTGGTTTTCGTGTAAGCACCTTTAGGCATCAGTCATTCAAAAACCAACCTTAATTTATCACATTAAAGAACATTTTCAAATGATACTTAACTAGTTATTAAGGACAAGGTGTCAGTCTAAAGTTAACCTTTCTTGGTACGTTATAGAGTTGAAATTAAGAACGGTGGTCGAAGGTGTAATAGTGCAAAGGGTACGGTACACATAAGAGCAAAAGGGCGATGAATGATGTGACGTACGTAGCCTCTGACTCTCGGCATCGTGCGATCGACTGTACCAGTGCGCTCCGATGATAGTTATTCATAGTCTGGTTCAAAATATTCTTTCTAATTATCATTAATCAGTTTGTAATGAGATTTATATTGAAGTAATAAGTTTTTGTCTTTTACGGCTGGTTTGTATGAAGAATGGTAGTTCCACTAAATTATGGAGATAATGAATCCTTTTTATGTTTCTTTGGTTTCTTAACTCTTTTTTCATTGGATGTAATTTTAAAACAAATTAAATGGATTATTCAGGTAATGTTTTATGCATTTGTTTGTTTTTTACTTTTAGTCGAATTGTCACACTGATGGGAAAAGCCCTCCATTCCTTATATCGGTCACTTTTTTGTGCTACTTCTTAAGTTTTCTTAAGGAATACATCCAGAGTCTCGAGACAAAATGTAAGCGAATAATGTAATGTAATATAAGCGACTAGCTGACCCGAGAAACTTTGTTTTGCCATAAAAGACCAAACATTCATCTACCCTACCTACTCTATACTACCTACCCTACGCTACCTACTCTATACTACCTACCCTACCCTACCTACCCTACCCTACCTACGCTACCCTACCGACCCAACCCTTCCTACCCTACCCTACCTACCCTACCTACCCTACGCTACCCTACCCTACCTACCCTTCCCTACCCTACCCTACCCTGCCCTAACTACCCTTCCCTACCTACCCTTCCCTACCTACCCTACCCTACCTACCCTACCCTACCTACATACCTACCCTACTTAAATAGGTAAGGTAGCAATTTTTTTTTTTTTCATAAGTACCTTCTCCTTACAATAACAAATACAACAAAAAAAGAATAAGCGAAATCGGTCCAGCCGTTCACGCGTGATGCCGTGACCAAGGGAAATAGGGATTAATTTTTATATATATAGATTTTTATATATATAGATTATGATTGTCGAAATGACAAAATTTAAGGGATTTATCACGTTACATTTCGATAGCGCTTGCATCTTTTTTTTCCTTTTTTTTACTTTTACTAGGGTCAAGGGAAGGAAGATGATGACGTTTTTTTTGTAAAAACACATTCTAATAAAAATATTAGAATGTCTCTTGACTAGAACCGTATGCCATCCCGTTATCTCCTTTCGTGGAGATTTATAGAGGAATATTAGTTGTATTTTTTATTTAATATGTAATTTAAAAGACAATACGTCTACACTGATTAACGAAAAAAAAAACTATCTCCACGACTATGGATAGCGTATCGGTGCATCAAACGTGAGACGCGGGTGAGATGCGCCACTATTGTTTACTAGCTCGCGAATATTGTGCCACTCACTCACGCTTCCATTGGTCCATACGACACGTCAGTGATCCCACGTCAACACGTTGTTTGTAAGTAAACTTTTGTAGAAGTTACTTGGTATTTTTCATGAGAATTGATATGGTTCGCGAGTACTTATTACGTTTTTACGTTTTGTGTGCATGTTTTTGATTCTTGACATTTTCACCACCTACCAGCGACAATGCCGATTTTCCGTTTCGATTAGTCAAAATCATAATAAGAATAAATGCTATCCATTCACATCGATGTGGGCGAATTTTTTGATGCGCAATGAGGACTTTTCCCTCTCCCCTTTGTATATAGGTTTGTTTTGTTATTAGTCATAAGTTTTGAGATATTCAATTGTATATTAATTCTTGTTAAAATAAATGAACTTATGATGCTATCTGATCTTATAATTCAATACTGTTTCATCTATTGATCGAAGGACAAACTGAAAGATGCCATCTTGAATCAACATTCACCATCTACATACGGTGCGGCTGACGTCGCTCACTGCTAGGCATAGGCATCTTTTTAGGGTTCCGTAGTCAAAAAGGAACCCTTATAATTTCGCCATGTCCGTCTGTCCATCCGTCCATCCTTCCGCAGCTTAGCTCAGAGACTCTTAGTAAATACTGGAAAGCTATAATTTGGCTTGGATAAACATTTATTGATCATGCCGACAAAGTGGTAAAATAAAACCACGAAAAAAATTTTTTTTAGTTTACCTCCTGTACACTTAAAGCGTTTTTTTTCTCGTCTCTCCCATGGTATGGTGGGGTAACATTGGATAGGCCATTTAAAAATATTACGGATCTGTGGAAACCATTTTTCGATTCCGTTTGCGTAAAATTAAGCTTTAAATGGCTCATTTTTGTTAGAGTCAAGTGTCCCCCCTACCAGCTAAATTGTTGCTAGATATGTGAAAAAATTCACGGCAGTAGTATATATAACTAAATTAAAAGCAAAACTATCCCAGCTAAGTAGGTTTTAAAGGTTTACCAACTCATAAAATCTACTTGGAAAAGTAAAAATTTTAAAAGTTGATGTATGGGGACAACAATTTCGAACGGCAAAGTTAATTTAGTACCTTCGTTAGAACAATGTTCGATGCTTTCATTGTTTATACGGTACCCTCTGTGCACGAGTCAGACTCCCACTTGGCTGCTTTTTCTTTGCCCAATCACCATGCTTGCTCTTATGCAAATCTCTTCCAGGTTCTCCCCGAAATGGCAACAATGCCGTCTGCCCATCTCACCACGGGTAGACCAACTTTTCCTTGTCCGATCCTTAGGCACCATTCGGATACATCCTTAGTTCTGTACCTCTGATACCTGGCAAGGGCCAGGCATCTTGTCTTAGCTTTTTGAGTACCATATTTTTTTTTCCGATTACGACAACCTTCGTGCAATTCTTGATAATATCATAGGGTGATTAATTTACTACTATTCCCGGATGCTACAAAACAATGGAAAAACGCATCTGCCAGGATATTATATGTTCCTGTAACAAGGTTGAAGCGCTGATTATAATGACGTGTTGAGTTTATTAAACACCTTCTATGGTGGTGGCTTTTGTACTAGATATATAGGATATCCATTTCATAGGAAGATGTGGAAAACATCCACTTTTGTTTGTATAGGAAAACAAGACATGGCCAGCTAGATAGAGATATCGAAGCAAAAAAGTATGTTAGCATAAAGTATAATAATACCCCATTGTAATACTGTAATACATTACCAACTAGCAGAGGGGGAATTATTACTGATGCCAGTATCAGTAATAATTCCCCGGTCTTATTATTTTGTAATTATACTTATGACTTCTACTTGAGATAACTTGTTGAGTGTAGTTGAAATAAATAAATAAAATAAATATTTAAATCACTTGGTCCATAACATAATTATTATAGTGTGTTTATAAATACTAAATAAATAAAAATAATAAATTAAAGTATATCCAATTTTTAATCGTTTTCGGGGGCACGGCTTCACAAGGCACCTGGACTTTTGGGCAAAAAGAGCAGGGAGTTTGGGATCAAGATTAGCACGTGGAGGGGACCTCTTAAAAGTTGTTCACACTACAACGCCTGTTGGCACATCACTGGGGAGACTGAAAAGCGTCTCCCCTGAGTCTCGCTGTTCAAGGCAATACGAGTATAAAGTATACTTGTTCCTAGTTTCGAAAATCTTCTCGCCTAAAAATAACCTTTTCTAGCTCCTTTACAGTTGCATACAGCGTCTTCTAGTCAATTGTGCCAGGACCTTATTCGGGCCCATTTCACTGAGGTCGATCGTGAATTTCACTTAGCGATTATGACAGGCGAATATCGCAGTACCTGCATTGTTGTTGATGTAAATTATGAAAGGTTAAGTGATAGCAAGGGCTATTACACCTTACACAATGCTTTACAGGCATCGTGACGTTGAAAAGGCGTTAAGGAATTTCCAAAGGATCAATCGGGATTGTATGAAGATGAATAGGTAGACAATTTACTATATACAGGGACAATAGAAGATAAAGATGTGGAGATATGAACTTGTAGTAATAGAACTTTATCATACAGATGAGAATAATAATGAAACGGCATACATCAATACCAAAATTAAGAAAAACACAAAAGCCCCCGTGTAACTTAGTGGTAAAATTATACCAGAAAGGCTAAATTGGTTTGTTGAACCATTTTTTTTTTCGTAAGAAATGGAAAGATCATACATAAGTTTTCATACAAAACAATTTTTAGTTTTTTTTTTTTTCATTGTAATTACAAAGTAAAATCCAATCGAAAATATTTTATTGAATCCAGTACTGAAAACACCCCGACAGTTTTCCGAACAAACCCGAGCCCGTGTGACGTCACAACGTTCATTTCTACTCATTGTGGCACATAGCTTATACAGTGTTTTGACTTTTAACCGATTCAGTCTTGTTATTATCGTCAATATATTGATGAATATCGAATATATTGATCATAAATATCGAACCTTAAAAGTTATCGTGCTTGCTCCAAATCATTATGTACAAACACTACAAAAAGATCCCCATTTTATGTGTTTCGCGCAATAGCCAAGTACCAAATGTTCTATGTCTAACTAGATTTCAATTATAATGTGTTAATTATGTTGTTATCTTGTTTTAATTTAGTATTAGCTCCGTATTAATTTCTTATTTTGATCATTGAAGACTGAGAAAAGTAAATTTTTAAGGGAACTTTCGTGCAAAGTTGAGATTGTTGTATAATTACGTAACTTGAAAACATGATTTTTTGTTTATGGAGATATATTCATTATTTTATTCTTAAATGACAGATACAGGCGTAAAACTAATATTTCTGTTTGAATTATGAAAATCGGTCGACGAATTTAAGAGATATTTACTGACGAATTAGTGTAAGGAAACCTCAATGTATTTTCACGTTTCTGTTCTACAAACTTTTTGGTGTTTGTAAATATGTAATATAGATATTAGTGTTTAATATTATTAAGGGATATGTAAATAATGTGAATTAACGAAAATGTTATGTTTATGTGTATCATATTTAGTGGTATCTAATGAATTTTTTTGATATCCATAGTCGAAGTTTCGCGCCAATCGTGTTTGTTTATTTTTTATTTTACACCAATATCACCTACCCAAATGTAAAAACGATTAAGTTATGACAATTATGTTTCTAAATGTACCTGGTAAACAACAAAAACTAACATCGGTCCACTAACACGTAATAATCACTACGACTACTTTATTTATGCTCAAACCTTCCAAATCGTCCATCAGGTGGGTATATTATCGACATTAGCCTTTATGAATCCTTTATCACACATGACTAAATAAAATTTGTTGTTTAATAATATTTTTGCACTAATTTTCGGATATTTTTAGTCAATTCACGTGCAGTTGACACTTGACACTGTATTAACGTGAAATTCCTTGAACGTTATGACGGCACTAACATGGCGACCAATCATGGCCCGTTTGTAGACAGGTGTTTCTTTTAAAATTTTATTGATTTTCAATTGCTTATAATAAATTCAAAAAAAATATTTAAGAGATTTCTGCAACGACAATATAATTTATGATATGTAAAGTTTTAAAATACATTTAAAAGATCATATTTTTTTTTAAATCCAACAACCCAATTCTCGTACTTAAAAACACTCAAATTCATGTCTCAACGTCATCTCGGTGCCAATCAATTTCAAAAGCTTGTCAAAATGTAAAGAACAGGAGACATTTTTGACAGATTGAGACTTAAATACGAATAAAAAAATGCGAGAATCGCTCTGGCCATTATGAAAAATATGAAAATCATCAAAATCAGTTCGTAATTATTTTTTCCATTTTAATATATAGTTTACCCGTATTCTGACATCTGGCTTAACCTGTCCCAGCTTAATACTCGTTTAAAATTTATTATTTAAATATGCGTTCACAGTTTAAAGCGAATGATAAAACATTTAAACTGCATACATCTGTTTTAAAAATGCATTTTACAAGCAAATTAACGATTATTGATTCTGTCAAGTACCCTTTAAGGCGCCTCCCCGAGCAAAACGCCGCGCTAGCCGTTTTTGTTTTTAAGAGCTATCTACTCGTCATTTAAAAAGAAATATCAATTAATAAAAAAGTAAATTTAAAAAATCAAAAGACCCGACTGCTTAAAAGGCGAACTAAAAAGACGTAAACAAGAAGAAAATCATACTGTGCTGTCGGAGGATACATATTCGCGAGCTGGCTGACCAAAACCAGATGTATCCTACGACTATTGATTCTAGAAAAACGTTAAATAAAAGTACGGTACGCATAACAAGTAAGATCTTCAAAGCAATTTGAGTCACACATGACCAGCATTCATAAATTTATGATCATTTAATTGCCGTACGTCTTCCTGTATAGACATCGCCTTTCCAATTTTGTATTGTCACATTCTAAATCAAAGTTTTATTGTTCTAATTCATATTTCACAATGAATAATAGAGCTATTTGTTACCTATCACACATTAATGGCCGACAAAGCTATTAAGTAAGTTTTTAATCTTCGGAATCAAAATTAAATGTAAAAAACTTGACGTAAATTAAACTTAACTATCGATACGAGAAAACAATTCAGGGGAATTGGTCGTAATTTTGAATTTATGCTAATAAGTTGCGGACCCACACGCCTACGACAAACTGTCTAATTTGAGAGACGATTTGAGCAGACGGGCGTTTAAACGGATTTATTTTATGTCAAAAGGACCCAACTCTCACTATTCCATGTTCCTGACAAAAAATAAATGTCTTAATAAGCCAAGGGAAGTGTCGCAAAGTCACTAATCCGATTATGAAGTATAGCGTGCGTGTATTTGACACGGTATGTTATTTTTTTGGTAGAAATGGCATGTGTTTCACCTCTCACCCCCTGTCAGGCCCTAAAATATTATTATTAATGAAATGTGGCAGACGTTCTTTTGCACAGCGTTTTTCATGGCGTTTACATTCTTTATTAGCCGTTTGTATACTGGAAGTTGTATTTCATGTAAAACCATTGCGTGAAATTTAAAAAATATATAATATTCACGAAGAAGTACTTTTATATATAAAACATACACATTTCTTTAAATTAAAAATACCGTTTTACAATCGCCCGTCTGCATCGCTAACAATCACGACTAAATAACCAAGACATTAGCCAATAGACGCTTATTAATTTCTAACCCAATCATATTATGCGGTAATACTAATAATACAAAAAACAAATTAAGACATTTTTTGTTATATTTGATGACCTGTGTTCGTCTTTAAATCATGATTTGATTGGTTTTTTAATTCATTTAAACATTTAAGAAATGTTTGGTGTGAGATATTATGAATTTTATATACCGTTACCTTTTTAATAAGGATACCTATTGGGTAGTTAAAAAGATGCAATAGATCTCCCAAATAATTTCTTCCAGTTTAAGAGGATGCAGCTGATTTTCAGTATTTTATATAGAACGACTGCCTATCTGACCTCCAAAATCCAGTAGTAACTCCTTTTAATAAGAATGGGGACAGATTTTCTCACTACCATAAAGAATGTCAAAATTTACAAATATCAGCTGGGACCAACACCTTAACTTACTTTCCGAGTATATAATCCAATTCTTCGGCATGTAATCCAGTTTTAATTTTAGCCTACTCAGCTTTTGCAGATCAATCAAACTAATCCTCATTCGAGTAATTACATTCCTCGAAATGCTCTTACGTTGACATACCAAATCCTTAAAGTGCTGATACAAAAAATCTAAGCGCTGATTGAGGGAACTCTCCCCTAGATTTACAAATTTAATTTTGCTGGCGCCATCGTTGCATGTTTCTAACACAAAATACAAATAAAACTCACTTCCTTTCTATCTATAATAATATTTGCACGTTGATTTTCACCATGGGGCTGAGTATAGCTCCTGGCGGTACTACTCCTAGGTATTTGTAAAACGTGGTGGTACTACTTACGTGGTGGCCGATACTATTAAATTGGTGCAATGCATTAAAGTTGCAAACACTTATATCATGCTATTCCAGTTTTTAAGTGATAAGCTGTTAGTATGATGCACATGCAGTAATATAATGTTAGATCAATGTATTCAAAAGCCTTAGAGTAAACCATTTGCTTTTTATAATAGGTTGAGCTAGAGTATGTTCCCGTCTTTCATTTAATTCTACATAAGCCTTACAGTTGCGTAGTTTTCAACAGTAAACCTAAGTTTGTCGGTGTTGATCTCAGTAGTAATCCAATAACAAACTCATCAGGAGCGCGTCGAGTCGTGAACGCGCATTTCAAGTCGAGATAAAGGCCCGGACACATCGGTGCACGTGGCGAGCGCGTGCTTCACCAATATGCTACCAAATGGGTGCAAAAACATCTCGGCCCCTTGATTTGGGGTGTCCGTCACACCGGCACCGCCCTGATTGCTTACAGAATGGCGTGTTATTGATTTAACGAAATTATGAAAATAGAATGAGTCGTAAAAATGAGACAATGTCTTTCTATAGGTGTTAAAACACTCGTTATTTTTTTTTTAAATTATTGATGGTAAGGCAGTTATTATTTTCTTCACCCTATAACCTATGTCATTAGACAGTGATCAATAAAGAACAATTTAAGCTGTTAATTTGTAATATTTTGGACACTTTTGCAAAATACTAAAAAGCACAAAATACACTTACCGTAACAGAACATAACTAAGTTACACTCCGGTGTAACAGCAAAAAAAATATGACAACCCCAAACGCGTGCCCAAAAATAAAACTAAAAATAAACCCTCCATTAACTAGTTAATGCGCTAACAATGTTCGTGAAAAAGGACAGAGCCGCTGTACATTTGTATGAGTGGAACCGTCCAATCAAGGCTCTTCAGCTCCCGAGCCCGATATTGTCCTGTAGTGTACTCGTACTGTGGTTTACTTTTTTCGAGTACAGGTGAAAATTGCTGGCCGCTCGCTGCGGCCGTATTCATTTGCGGATTTCAGTCATGTGGACACGCGGCTTTACGATTAATTGGATTACGGGAACTTGAGTAAATTATTTTCATGGTGTATTTGGTGTTTAAAAGGGAAACCCGTTCATGCTTGAATGTGTAACGTTGTGGTTTATTACAGATACATGCTGGAAAACCTGCAACCTCATGGGTTCCATTTCAAGACTGTTTCAGTTTGCAGTCACAAAGTAACAATTATATTCATCATACAAACTGACACCCATTTTTTTCACAACGTGAGATACTTTTAGTTCAAACGTGCGCCGAGTGTGTAGTTTGCAAAGCCAGTCATGTAATTGAAAAACTCTTTATTTCCTTGTTTGAATAACGTAAAGGATTCCTAACATATCCGTTTAGTGGAAGCTCTACTGTAAAATTCACCCTGTTTGCTGCGGAAATACGTAAAAACAGGTTTAAAATTTAACAGAATTTCCACGCGAAAACGTGCGAATATGAGTTGCAAACTGCCACTAATGAAAGCCACAATTACACTGGCATACGTCAAGAGGATGAGCTCCCGGCTGGCAATAAACGTTTAATTAAAAATAAAAAAGTTGTCCGACACCCGTTTCACAGATAGTTTCTCATTAAACTTGGTTTGGAGCAGGGTCTCGTGTTTCAAAGCACCCAAGTCGCTCACCCCGGTGTGAATTAGGCCGAAGTTATACCTTAGCGGTGTCATATCATACCGTTTGATCATTTTGAGAATGTCTTCAAGGCGTTCCAGTGTGACATTCTCCAGATTAAATTTAAGTGGCAGATAAAAGATCAAATATAAATTATGTTTTGGTCCTATCCATTTTACGTTTAAAGGTTAAGTTTGGTTTTGACTTACAGTCTTAATTATGTTCTAAATATTTGGGTCGAATAAATTGAAGCATCATTTTGCTTAACAAAACCGGCCAAGTACGAGTCGCACAAATAAACACTTTTTCTATTTTTTCTTTTCTTTCACCACCACTACCATTATCGAAGAAAATGGCAAAAATATCACGTTTATTGTATGGGAGCCCATTTATTTATTTTATTCTGTTTTTAGTATTTGTTGTTATAGCGGCAACAGAAATACATCATCTGTGAAAATTTCAACTGTCTATCTATCACGGTTCATGAGATGCCTGGTGACAGACAGACAGATGGATAGTGTAGCCTTTGGGTACGGAAGCCTAATAAAAACGTTTTATCAAAAAAATAAACCAACTTCTAATGCATAACAAACACCACATAACACTACAAAGCGAAAAATAACATCTTTTTTCCGAAGTCGGTGTCTTTGGTATCTATTCTTTTTAATTTTTCGCTATAAACACTACGTTTTGATTTGGAAGTCGGTTTATATTATTTGGTAAAATGTTTTATTTTACTCTTTTTAGTGTTGGTATTTTATATTACCGTGAAAATCATATATAGTCAGAGTACATTTCTATTCAATTCCAATAGGCCCAAACACGACTAGGATACTTACGGATAGGTTTTATTACGGAGTTCCAGTGTCTACCATCCGGCTTATCAGTTCGATGGTACCATTTATTTATATGTATTTGCTTCATCATAGTTGCTTAACTATTCGAGATAGGTACCTTATACCCATGACATACTTATTAAGGGTGTTCCAGAGACCATGTATGGTCTTCTTCAGTTCCATTTCACCAAATGATACTTTCTGAGAGCAAATGCTTGCCATTTTATTGAAAATACCAAAATCACTATATGTCTGCCTTTAATATAAGAGGAGCTCCCTCGATTTCTATGGGATCACATCCTCAGATTCTAAATTCCAAACAAAAATAAAATTTGCAAGTCCATCCTTATATGACGGAGTTATGATCAAAAACATATTTTTTTTAAATAGGAGCATCCGAATTGAGAACCTCCCCCTTTTTGGGAAGTCGGTTAAAAAGGTATTCCTTCAAAAGTTTTTCAGTTTGTAATTTTAATGCCAGCCAAATAGTGGTTTACAAACAAAGTCCTGATTGAGTAGGTACCACGTAGAGTTTCTCGGTGATCGCCCCGGGCCAGTTCACTAGTTTTGAAAACCACAGCGTCCCCTACGTTATGGTGAGTTTCTACTCTTTGGGACAACTTACCTTGTTAAGGGTCAATCGATTAATTGATTATATACGGCTCTAAAGGTAAATTAATATAAACGGTGAACAAAATTAGATTGTGGCGAAAATAGGCTGTTCTAATTCTATTTTTGGTAGATACTTCTACCCACACTGAACAAAGAATTTCACCGTATCATTTGTCGTAACAAAACAGTTTTCAACAAAGATAGAACGGTCTGATTGTTCACAAAATTACTTCTAAAAAGTCCCTCACAGACAGTGGAATCAATCACATACAGATTACGATCTCCTACCATTTGTTCTGGTAACTGCTACCTATTTGGTGTTATTGGGACCACTCGGTATATAACTACATACGTTGTCTTCGGAAGGGTTAACTAATGGAAACTAGGACAGGAATCAGGCTGTTTTGTTACGTATGTCAATGTCGTTTCGGTCATTATGAAGGTATGGGTTATTTGTATCAGTAATGTTGGTTTTCACGGTCTAATGAGGAGAAATAAAAATATACCTACTATTATTTTATTCTTTCTCTTATCGCACCACGACAATGATGCGAAGGCGCGTTTTTACGAAAAATCTGATTCGTTAAATACCTACAATTTACAGCGTCTCCGCGTCGTCTGAAAAATGTAAGAATGACAATTATCGACTAAGTCAATGACTGTTTAAGGCGCATATATTTCCCAATGCTAACGCAGTACAGGCCGTGCGCTCGCTTGGAGCCAGAATATCAATATTAAACCTCCTTTTGGACAGTTTCGTTTGCAAAATATTCGTATATTTACTATTTCAGTTATGAAGAAATTCTAGCCGTCAAATTTTCTGTGTACAAATATTTTTGAACATTTAAGTCGTTTTGGAGGAGTATCCAAAAGTAGTGAAATATCGCGTTTTTAATTATTTTTTTAAAGCATAACTATTTGTTATACAAAAAAAGCATGTTTCAAAAATAATGTACATGAAATAATAATAAATATTTATTTTTTTCAAACCTTTTAACCTAGCCGTTACGAAGTAGTATGCTTTAGAAAGTTACCGTTTTATGGCACTAAAGCGGTTGTAGGCCCTTAATGAAAAACCGGCCAAGTGCAAGTCGGACTCGCAGACGAAGGGTTCCGTACCATTATCGCAAAACACTGCAAAAAATCACGTATGTTGTATGGGAGCCCCCCTTAATTTATTTTATTTTAATTTAATAATTTTTATTTTTTGAAGTGAACATATAACTAAACATTCTGTGAATATTTCAAGCGTCTACCTGTTGCCGTTATTAATATCGAGCAAAAAACGGCAAAAATATCACGTTTGTTGTATGGGAGCCCCCTTTAATATTTATTTTATACTGATTTTAGTATTTGTTGTTATAGCGGCAACAGAAATACATCGTCTGTGAAAATTTCAACTGTCTAGCTATCACGGTTCATGAGATACAGCCTGGAGACAGACGGACAGACAGACAGACAGACAGACAGTCAGACGGATCGCGAAGTCTTAGTAATAGGGTCCCGTTTTTACCCTTTGGGTACGGAACCCTAAAAAGGAGCAAACATAACACTCATCTCATAACAACATAAGAACCTGATTATTGGAATCGTGCGCGCGCACAACCAACCGCGAAATTTTGTAACCCTCAAATCTCTATTTTTAAAGTTCCGCTTTAGGGTTCGACACACACCGAAATAATACGGACTTTTATGCTCGGCCATAATCACATCCTTTCGTGTTAAAATGTCTCAATTAGGTACGGGAGGATGTGTGGACACGGTTGAATTTAACGACTTTTGAATATGACGCTTTTGATGGTCGCGCCCGATTGGTGACTGCGATGAAAGTGTTATCGCTTTGCTCGCTTGTTCGTTTGTTGGCTACGTGTGGCCAATGTTTGCTGAGTTGTTGATGAGTTTGCTGCTGATGCTGGTATGATATTACGCGGGAGAGATAATGTTTCCTACTTGTAACTAGAATCATAATCGACGCGAGAAATTGTTTTTTCTGTCAGCAGTTTTATAATAATTTCTATGGTAAAGGATTAACGTATTATTGTCACTTTGTCGCGTCGCGTTTTTCTGTGGAACAGGTATGTTTTATTTGTTGCATGGTAATTTCTAAATATTTATTTCGTGAATAACATGCCAGCTATTACAAAAAAGTTAAAAACATACAAGTGCCCTACATTGGCCACAAACAAAAACGTCCAAATACTAGTACACTCGCGCACAGTTCATTTACCCGTAACACACTGCAACAATGAAGTTATTTCGCCCCCGCATTGATCTGTATCAAATCTATCGACACCTACGTGCATTGTCGATCTAATGAATGTATAATGACAGCCGATATGAATATACTAGCTTCTGTCAGCGGCTTCACCTGCTTGATAGTCGAAAATTATCTCAAGGGAATATATTCCCGGGATAAAAATATCCTATGTTCTATTTCATTGAGTTCCAGAAGATGAAAAGGTCCGTCAACCGGCCAAGAAAGAGGTGGTGAGATGATTTAGACGCGTACATGAGGACTGGTTGAAAGACAGTTGGTGAGAAGACGGGCGAAAAATGTCTGAAAGGACAAGGGCCATAGCTAGCCAATTGCCTAGCCATAGCTAGCCAAAGGTCGACAAAAATTACTAAAATCTCCTAGTCATACTTATTACAATACGTTCATCTGTGTGGACCTGAAGAGGTCACAAACAGACAGACATTATTACTTTCGTATTTATCATATTAGTATGGACTACGGATAATAGTCTAAAATGAATATTGTCATAAAGATGCTGTGTTTGATTGTACGTCGGTATTTGTAATTTCGATCAGTTCGTAGTTTATTGAACTTTTAGGGTATTCATGAATTCCAAACGGAATTAGATTATTCATAATGTTATTATCATTGATGTTTGGATGGACTGTGAGAGTGCCGTAAGATGTTTCTGGACTCCCAACGTGATAAGTTAGTTTTTTTTATTTAGGAATATGAATTAGAACTGAATGTCGTAAATATGGGTATGATAACATTATGGAAAGTTATTTTTTTGAATCCCATATTGATGTGGGAAAAAGTTATAGGAATGGCTTAATACTATTTAACAGAAGACTTAATATAACATCATGTTTGTATCACCCAAAGGGTTTTAAGTTCAGAAGGGCACCTTATAGTACAACCAAATTTAGCCAGGTTTGTTTGAGGCCAATGTAATAAGAAGCAAACCTATTCTAGACACCAGACTGCTGTCTGCAAAATTCTAGGTGGAAAAATCAAATAGCAAATTTCCCGAATCAAGAATCATAGATACCAAGGACCTTATACTTAGGAATACCGAACCAAATCACAGAAGATTTTAATACTTACCGATACATTACACATAAAGAAAGACGCGAACATAATTATTAAAAAAACGTCTCAACAAACGCGAATCGGTGTAATAAATCTGTGAATAAATAAAAGCCGGGCCCTCCGTCTCCGCCCTCCCACGTAGGGTCAAAATAAAGGGCCTAATGAGGCCGCTCAGGGCCCCAGTAAGTTATTCGTGTTACTTATTTAGTACTCTTATTACACTTGGAGCCTTTGCGGATTGAGCCTCATTTGTTTCTGGTCTTAATTTTATTGTGATGATGATTTTGTTTTATGAGGTCAATGTTTAAATGGATAGCCTTGATGAATTCTTGCCTTACCTGACCTTGAAATCTATAAAATTGAATTCGAATCTGTTACTTCATTCTTTGAAAATCACAATGAGTAGGTATCTATTATTGGCATGAAAAGCGAACTGTTTTTCTCCTGCTGCTTCCAAACAAACAAAGCTCCGCTATCAAATATCTCAAAAACTCATTACAAGAAACAATATTTGCCGAAACGCAGAATCCCTAATAAGTAAGCAGATATCATCGTTTCTATTTTAATAAATAATCCCATTCGGTGTAATGCTGGATGAAAAACAAAGCAAAAGAAAAATCCGGCCGCGCTTTCCGCACGAAGTAACCATGTAGTGCAGGGGGAGTAAGTTTTAACACGAGACGACCTACAACTCTAGTGCTCTGGCGACTCATTAGGGACCCCGCTTGCGAGGAAGGGGCCTGAGGGGACTCAGCCCAAGCAAAAGGGGTTCTTCAGCTTTCGAGAGCCATCCGTGTGCGCGTGTAACTACTACGTCACAGACTAACAATTGTTGCTTCCTAGAATTGATGCGCTGGATTATTCGACCAATTTTTCTTCGAGCTTATATCATTCTGTAGCATAAAGAATGGAGATGTGAGTGTGTCTGTGCAATAATAGTACCTGTCCTCACGGCAGTTAGGTCGCGAGTTTCTCGCAATACTGGAACGTTGTGTGGCTACAATTCTCCGCTCACATATTTCAGACTTTGCAGTCTCTGTTAATTTGAAATTGTCTTAATTTGTTTTGTCTGAGAGGCACATTTGTTTCTTGGCCTCTAGGGTGTTTGTATTTACAACGGAACGTGGCCTCTGGCTGTCTTAATGTGAAGTTTAAGTTATGTTTTAATTAAAATTAATACAATTCCTAACATTTTACATTAACACCCAAATTCTTCATCTCTTTTTCTTCATTTATAGCGTTGCAGGTAGACGTACACGGTGACAATAACTAATTTATCCAAGCAGACGAAACTAAGGTCATCAGTCAACATCAATCATCTCAATCACTCTTAAGGTAAGACACACTTACAGCTTAGTTCCTTCTCTAAACGTATATTATTTATAAACCAGTACAATCTAAGAACCTGACAATAAATTCTACAGATTATAAGTAGTACTACTGATTCCCCGATTGACCTCGTAAAGTTTTATTTAAGCCATTTCTATACTCTCTCGTTAGCTTGCTTCTTGTATTTTAACCGGGGCTTTGGCGCAGAGGCTAATATATTGTAGGACATTGTCACATAAATTGTCACTTTAAATGCCCGTAAGATTCTAACTCGGAATGCTCATAAAGAAATGTGTAAGAGGACCTTTGTGGTTTAATGTAGAAAATCTAGTTCGAGTAGGAAGTGTTACCAATCGCGGTACATTGTTTATGCATCGACCGTCTGTAAACGGCTTAAGTTTGCTCGGGCATCTAGACATTAAGATGGGTAAAGTCTTTACAAAACTGTTTTTGGAAGTTCTATAATGTATGTATTTACGTAATGTGGAAGAGTATTCTGTTTGATAGGTTCTGAAGTATGTATGATTGCTTGATAACTTTTTTTAAAAATCTACTCCTACGTTGGTATCTAGATCAATCACAGTTACATCACTATCCACTAAGTCCCACAAACGTAGCTTAAAAGACCTTGTCCTTGTATATCATGCCCTTGACCGTGGTGTTAGCGCGAGGTAAATTAAGGCCAAGTCCCTCCCTCAAAAAGGTAGCCCGTGTTCCTGTGTTTGAATATTAATTTATTACTGCTTTATGCATGTAAAGTCTAAATTATAAAAGAACTAGTATACAAATTTTGTATTAGTAATCCTTGTTTACTGATATTTTGTTCATAAACCTCATCAACAACATTTTATATGTATTGCCCCTTCCTCTTTCACTACTAACGTTGTATCAAGCTCCACAGGACCAACAGGCTAACTACATGAAGACGTTTCGGGGTATCCCAAACACTAACACATTAGATGCAGACAATATTGATCGAGTACTGTACGGAGTAAATATTCAGTTTCGACACCCTTCGGCTTCCCTACAGACCATCTATCGTTAAAGGCTAAACCTCGGACAAATCTACACCCGGTTCGAATCCCATCACTCTTAATAATGAAGGATCATGATGTAGATTGATAAGTGAACCCTTGGGCTGAGATGTAGAGGGCTTAATTCCATAGATGTGCCCGGTGGAGATGATTTGAGGACTTTTTATTTGGAGGTTGAGATATAGGTATTATATGGATGTTTACTAGATACTGTAGAGTTAGTGGTGACTAGTCTGGCTAAAATCAAGTGAATAACCTTTTTACCCGACTGCTGAAGGAGGGTAATGTGTTTATCAGTCTATGTATGTATGTATATATGTATGTATGTATATATGTATGTATGTATATATGTATGTATGTATGTTTTTTCCTATGTGACGTTCTAGAGATCAAACGCGTTGGCCGATTTTGATGGTTCTTACGTCAATCAATTCGTCTTAAAAAAAAAAAACAAGATTGCATGAAAATGAGATCACTTCTAAATTAGACAAAATTGAGGAAACAACCGAATAAGAATAAATAAGAAAAGCGATCAAAATTAAGCATTTAATGTACCTTTCAAAGCAAAAACCCATGTTTGTTTTGAAAACCAAATGTTAAAAGCAGGCCAAGAAACTGGGCAAGAGAATGAATACAGAATAAATAACATAAACATAATATCTTATACGTTTGTCACGAAAGTAGGACAAGAAAGAATTAATGGAATGCAAGGTTGTTATAGGAAGCCATAGATAGGCGACGATGCCGAAAATATCGAGTTACTAGTGTTTCTAATATCAATTGGGTTTTACGTCTTGGTGGTTTATTTTTGTCATGTATTGTGGGAAGATTAGACAGAATTTTCTTAGGCAGAATTAAAAGTAATTTCTATTGTTACTTGGCTCTTCGTGTTAACAGGTTTACTATCCAATTAGTAAAACAATACTTTTAAACAATGTAATGCAACATATATGATTCATTGGACAGTGAGAGTGTTAATGATACTTAAATAATTAATGTTTTTTTAACTAAGCTATATTGTCCTATTGCTTGGCAAAGGTCTCTCCCATAGCCTTTTATTCTGCCCTATATTTGGCCATTTCCGAATTCCACATAAGTGATCTGCCCATAATTTATCAATGTTGATAAATAATGGGCCAATCACTTTTTTTTATAAGTAACAATGTTGTTATTATAGCTTTGAAAGGCATATTCTAGGCAATTTTAGTCGCTTTATACCGCTCCATTTAATTAAAACCGGGGTCATAAAAAAAAAACAACCCTGAATTTTAATTCCACTTCGAAACCTTCTGAAATTTCGTCGCTCTGTGATCTGTACTCATTACTTAAAAGGATTACAAATTTTATCCTCAGTGAGGACCGGACTATCGGCTGCATTACTGATCTCCTCTCCTTTAGGCCTAGCGCAATGATTGATGCGTTGCGGAATTACGTTAATGTAATTAACGAGCTTATGTGACATGGGTCCTCCTTTTCCCCTTATTTACATCTTTTGCATTTTCTATGTGGAAAGGTTAGTCACAATTTTTAAAGTATTTTAGTTGGTTTGAAGGTTTTGTGTTGCTACTGAAACAGCATTTCTTATTTGAGACACTCATTATTATCCATACCAATTTAATTCTTGGCTTCTTTACGGAAATTTAGCAGGTGCAAAAAACTTATAAAAGTCATCGCTTGCCCAGTCACGCAGCCGGAAATTGTTTTAAAAATATGCAATATTATGTACAAACTCCGTTTCCACACCGTTTTATTATATAGTCGGACAGTAATCATCTTTAAACATTCTTTGTTTCAAGATTACGGAGAAGCATTGTACACGTGACTGAGGAACTTCTAAAGACATTTTAATTTGATATATTGTAAAGAAAACGCAAGTACCCACATCGTTAGCAGGCACGTGTCTCTAAAAAAACAGGAAAAGGTGGTCGTTAAAATTTCTGCATGGGTCAACGTGAAGGTTAGGCATACGAGGGGACGAATTCGGCAATCCATGGACATCATTATCGTGCCTACACTGTACCGTTTCTAGATGATATTGTACTCAATACACTACATATACGTTACTGAATAGAAAAAGAAGAAAATTCCTCGTTCGAGTTTATCGCTGAGATTCAGAATTCAATATTTTTTGTTGTCTCCTGTGAATTGTGAACAAGTGACAGATTTATTTGATACTAAAATGAAGGCTCGATATATTTGATATTTTGTGGATCCTTTTGAGAATTCAGTGGAAATCAAATAGGTTTTTTCGGTTATCAATATTCACAATACCTTGAATGATGGAAAGGTACTTGTTACAAATAAACATTTTGATTCTGGAAAGAGTATGACGGAGAAATATATAAAATAGAACGTCATACCTCTAGAAATCAAACTACGGTCAATATTTAACCGATTTTCAAGTATATTTGTTTCTGAGTCAACATTGCGTCGGCATTTAGGTTTAACAACCCACATGACACAAACCCAGCATTAACCTTGAAGCTACAAAATTTGAAGGAAAATAATAAACAATGACGAAAATAAACGATATTAATAGAACCAAGGAAACCCTCACTTACGACGCGATTTACTAAACGATCAAACGTTAAAAACTGTGATCAAGTAAATGGTCCAAAACGTCCATCGATTTGGCCGGAAAGCGGTTATTTCGATGCCCATTTCTTCATGGCCGGGAAAAAATACTCATTTGGGACATCCACCAGGTATATGGAGCGAAAATACTATCATTATATCCAAAGGTCTTCGTGAACCGTCCAAAATATATGTTAATTCCATTTAATTATTTTTATTACGGAATATTTCGGGTCTTGAGAAGATCCTTTATTACTTTACGGTCTAAGATTAGGTAGGCAGATACTTTAATCTTGTTACGTTCTTTTGTTTTGGATTACTCACAATTACAGGGTAATTTGCTTAAAATAATGTTGCGTTCTTCGCGGAATTAAGGGTCTGCTAAGTACGGGTCGGTGTCAAGTACCTATTTTTCTGACGCTCTGCTTTGCAAACTATGCAAACAAATTATTTATGCTTTGTAAACAGCTGTATAAAAGAATAAATGTTCGAAATTATCAGATCAAAAAATTAATAACACTTAATCATTTCTTGGATCATTGTAACATTTATTGACTCAGTATCCTTAACGTCTTTAAAATGAAAAACTTCCCTGATTGATATTTAATAGGCGACCGTTTGGCGTCGTGCGGACACCTTAGCCTCCACGATAATTTGATCTAATAAAAAATTAAAAGCATTTCGAAAACATTATAATGGTAACAACAGCATAATTGCTTAATGGCGACCCTAAATTGTGATTCCATATTATTTATTCATGAGTTGAACATCGCCGATCTTCACATGCGATCGAACGTTTGCACCGAGCCCCGAAATTACCGATCCCATTATGTCATCAACCGTTTTATGAATCTAAATTCTTTATGATACGAATTAAGTATCTTTTTATAATGGTCCATGGTTGCTTACACCCTCGATTAACTGTAGGTAATAACCGTTTAACAATTCGTACAACTGAGTATGTAGTTTCTTCAATCTTAGTCAGACTTCATTAAGTTTAGGTCCGAAATGGTGGAGGTCGACTCCGTGAATGAGCATCAGGCACCATCACCTAAGCGTGTTTTGATTATGGTAATCATGCCAAAGGATGTATTTAGCAAAACAATTTTGACGTATTATTTTAATGCGCGATTTCCAGAATTGATATGAATCACAACGTCGTCATGATAATGCTAATAAGGATCATTTACTCGGGCTAATTTTTATAATTAGAGCCCGGAATTCGCGGAGTCACAAAAGACAAAAACCTAATTGTTGGTAGTCACGAGGGTAAGATCAGATGATGTATTAATAACTGTTGAGTTGTACTGTGTTAATCAGACTTAGATTCTATTGCATATTCATTTTGGCAATATGGTGCATCCTAAAAAAAAAATATACTTTATTGTACACCAAAAGAGTCGCACACATCTAAAATGTATTTTAGTTGTAAAAATAAATTGCTTTAAATATGTACTATTGAAAATAAAATAATAATTGTGAAAAATGTAACCTTTCAGTCTTTTCATTTTGTTAAGTAATGTACAAATAAGACAAATATATTTTTAATGTCTCTGAATATTGGCTCATATAGTAATTTGTATACTTTGAATTACAAACACAAGGTCTTCTTCTAATAAAACAATGTAAATGTAATTTAATTATTGCGAAACGCAAACTAGAATTTAATAGCATATTGGATCGTATTTTCATCATCACCGTTGTTAGGCAATATCACTTTCAATTAAAAAGCAATTTTGTAAAAAATACATCGTCACACGGTACAAAGGGTTAGAATATACACTCGAAATTGTTTCTAAACATAACGATGAGACAAAAGATAGTAATTTTAAAGTCAAACGTTTGGGAACCCATCAGGTTCGACAGCACGATCGTTGGCCCGTAAAATTAAATGCTAATCCAAATTATTATATTCAAACTAGAATGTGCCTAACAACATTATAATAAGAGACCTCGGGAAATGAGATCGCTCGTAGCGATGACTAATTTGAGTAATTCGTGAATATATCTCGATACATTTTTTTGCTCATTGTACCAAATTTTGAACACGGAACTCGCATTATATGTAATTTAGAAACGTATCGTCAGTAAATAAACCGCCTTTTTGATGTTTTGTTTTAATTACGAAGGTATTGGAAGCTTGATTATCACACCGTGAAAATATTAATAATTATCATGGCGGCCTTTTGTGTTTGTTTATTTTGTATTGCGGGTGCTGATGTCTTGTTGTTTATATGGATAATTGTTTCGGGTTGAACAAAACATAATTTGGGTGTTGGCTGGTTTCTGTTGCTTTGTTATTTTGTCTTGTTATTGTGATGGTTATCTCGTAAATGATATCATTAGTGTCTCCGCGGGAGGCCAATTTGGAGGTGTATAAAGTTGAATAATTATATATCTATTACCAACTTATTTCAAACGCAATCACCACACATACAAATTATAAGTAAAAAACCATGCATTAAATTAAGATAATTACAGACAATTGGATATAATAGAATATACTTTATTGTACACCAAAAAAATATACACAGTCACACGAAAAACTTACTACTACTTGATACTTTTTTTACAAAATTAGTTGAGATAAAAAATAAAGGAAATAAAATAATAAGGAATCCATAACGAAAATGAAAATGTATCTATATTAGTTCGATTGTATTAGACAAAACAAAACATAAAAGTAGTTTTTAATATAACAAATGAATATTAGTCAAATAATTTAATATCACTATTAAATAAATAGCAGAAAGTTGTAGAAGAAAACATACTGTACCTAAATAATGAAACTCGTTTAGAACATTCTACACGAATATGAAGATTACTCTTCAAAACCTAATTAAGTACTAAGAAGGATTAAATAGATATGCTGTACTTAAGAAAGCCTAAACGAAGAGTCAACGTGTTTATCGATGTGGGGGAAAGTTTTAATGAATACTTAGATCGAGGTAATTAATTGTGTGCGACAGACGTTCTCACTAATTAGGTATAGTTTTCAACTAATTATGTTAGAAGCGAAGTAAAAATTTTAAAAGAACTTTTTGAAATCGTTTTTTTGTAATTTTTGGGGTTCCGTACCCGAAGGCTCCTAACGGATAATTATTGTTGTCACTGACGTGTCCGTCTATCACACAATTTTGTTCCGAAGAAATTTTTAACTTCCTATTGACCTATAAACTTGAAATTTGGTGATAATGTTTATTGTTTCGAATATTTTACTAACAAATACCAATATATTGATAAATCAGATTTTTCTTTGGTACGGAACCCTTATAAAGTCCGATATGCACTTGGTAGGTTTTATTTCATTTAGCATGAAGAATGCTCAAGGAATTAAATGCTAAGAAAAAAAAAATTGTAAGAAATGAAAGTGACATGAAATATTTGTTCAGTCCATCCAGAAGTTGTGTGAAGGATGTCGCTATGAGCGATAAGACCGCCAAATATAAAAATAGTAATATTGTATCTACGTATATAAATGCATGATGAAACATAAAAAAACCGGCCAAGTGCGAGTCGGACTCGCACACAAAGGGTTCCATACCATTATCGCAAAACACTGAAAAAAAAAAACACGTTTTTGTATAGGAGCCCCCCTTAATTTATTTTAATTTAATAATTATTATTTTTTGAAGTGAATAAACAACTAAACATTCTGTGAATATTTCAAGCGTCTATCTGTTGCCGTTATTAATATCGAGCAAAAAATCACTTGCCTAACTTTGTTGTATGGGGGCTCCCATACAACAAACGTGATTTTTTGGTCGTTTAAAAATTAAATATTTTTTTATACTGTTTTTAGTATTTGTTGTTATAGCGGCAACAGAAATACATCATCTGTGAACATTTCAACTGTCTAGCTAATACGGTTCATGAGATACAGCCTGGTGACAGACGGACAGACAGACAGACAGACGGATCGCGAAGTCTTAGTAATAGGGTCCCGTTTTAACCCTTTGGGTACGGAACCCTAAAAAAAATAACTAGTGATGTGTGACAATAGTCTATACACTTTGTCCAAGTGCACGATGATTATTCTGTACCTTGTGATAATGAAAAATCGGGGATGATGAATTAAGCCGCCCGTGTTGAGTGTGGTAAAATCACAAATTTATTTTTACTTCGCTAGTTTACGAAATGATCGTGAGTATGCAAACGCTGATGTTACTTAATCTACTTAATGTTTTGAAATGTGCGGGTGCACTGTACAAGTCATGTATATCAACTTCCATGTACTTATAAAGGGTCTTTCAACAAGGACGGGTCGATGTTAAAATTGAATAAAACAAGATGTGTGTGAGATATTAACGAAATTTATTTTTTATTTAAAAGGCCCAGTCATTAAAAATTGGACCTTTCGGATTCGTGCTACCATACGAAGCCGCGGCGGACATTTGAACGATGTCATATTCCATCCATAATGGCATAAATGGGCCTTTTATATAAAAAATAAATTTCGTTAATATCTCACACACATCTTGTTTTATTCAATTTTAACATCGACCCGTCCTTGTTGAAAGAGCCTTTATTTATAAATCCAACATACCTAACTACAAAATTTAAATATTATAGAATTTTTTTTTGGCTACGGAAAGTATAAGGCTTTCCTAAATTAATTTTCCATCACAAGCAAAGATATAACCTTCTAAGAACCGATACGCCTCTTGAAACCACACGCCCGCTAAGCACTATACTTGTACTCCATAAAGGCTATATCAAGCTCCAAGTAGAACAACTTGTTAGCCCATCGCTTTTAAGTGCTATAGAACTCCATTTTCCCCAGTTAGCTTGAGAGCAGCATCAATTTAATATACTAGGTCCGTCTATGTGCTTGCACAAGCCAGCTTGAAACCACGTTATACACATGTGGTTTGTCAAACTGTGTTGTTATAGTAAATAGTAGGACGTGGCTTGTTTGACTGAGTGCAGGTAAAGGAAATAATTTGGGGAATATAATTTTTAGGGTTCCGTACCCAAAGGGTAAAAACGGGACCCTATTACTGAGACTTCGCAGTCCGTCTGTCTGTCGGTCACCAGGCTGTATCTCATGAACCGTGATAGCTAGACAGTTGAAATTTTCACAGATGATGTATTTCTGTTGCTGCTATAACAACAAATACTAAAAACAGAATAAACTAAATATTTAAGTGGGGCTCCCATACAACAAACGTGTTTCTTTGCCGTTTTTGTACGATAATGGTACGGAACCCTTCGTGCGCGAGTCCGACTCGTACTTGGCCGATTTTTAACAGATAGATTAGATGATGAAAAACGTGTGCATTGTTGACGTCTCAATAGAATTGCAGCAAAAATCGTTCCAGTTCTAACCCATTTATGAATATGTTTACGATACACGGAAAATAATCCTTACCCAAAATATATCAAGAAGTTAGTAGATCTTAACATCTCAACCCTTTACAAAGCAAAGTATGCCAGACACACGTATTTACCCTTGATGCCTTACCACAACGAATCTGTGAATGACGCAACATCAAAACCGTAAGAAGCTCTTCAATATTTACATATTCTGAGGACGACACTGTAAGGTTATGTAGCTATAAGGTTATATGCTTACCAATATGCGGCTGGAGTCTGTCATAACATACAGCAATCTAATATCGAAAATACACAAGATGGGGCAAAGTGGAGGAGGCTTAGGTCGTAGAACGATCTCAGACACGATACAAGACGGTTAGAGATGTACCATTGTGCCTATATTGATTCAGAATAGAGTGTTGACTAGTCTGAATTGTAGTAAGACGAGGGTGTTAAAGCTATCTCCAGTTGGTTAAACCGATGATCCTGGATGTACTTTCTGAAGGTGCAGTGTGGTTGCACGAAACAGGAGCGATTACTTGGAACAAAATGCTTGAAACTGACTTAACAGTCGAATAACAGCAGATAATACTAAGATTGACACTCAAAAAATTCCACCCAAATATTCGGGTTCCAAAGAATGCAAGGAGACTAAGAAAAGAAAAAAAAACATAAAGAAATGATTTACAACACCACACGAGCAAGTTTAAGCCTATAACTTAACGACTACTAATCAGGAGATGACATAATAAAAGTGAAAAAAGAAATCCCTAGCATAAATATATTCGAACAGGGACAAAACATCCTCTCAGATGACGTCGTAGGAGCATAAATATCCTCTGACTTGAATGAAAGCGGGGATGCTGGACTGTAAGTAGTGGTTGGACTTTACGGGATTTTTTCTTAAAACATGCTTTATTTTTGCCATTCTGAAAGGCAAAGGAAATTAACGCGAGCCAGTTGTATGGTTTTGTGGTGGCAAACAAAAACCACACGATTTATGTGAGTTTTGTAAAAGTGACCACGGTGTTTACTTTTCTGATAAATAATCTAATAATCTTAACAAGATTATTGTTAAGATTATTTTATTATATACTTAAGGACTGAAGAGGTTTATTTTTCATCTTCTTGCTACTATCGTTTGAACCTGGTATAATGAAAAACTAAATTTATTTTTCAGTTTTATCATTCGTGGAAAAATTATAGACTAATTATGTTATTCACCAAATTAACAGCCAAAAGTCTAAAAGTCTATTAGATTTAATTGTGCTAAAAGTTTATTAGATTGAAATGTCAGAAGCATATCATCATATCTACCTACGGCTGGATTAAATTATTCCGAATGAGTTTACACATCATTTCAATTCATTTATGCCCAGTATAACCTACCACACAGCACCTCACAGCATTTAAAAGCAAAGCCTTTAAGTGCTAACCGCCGATTATCCGGATTATATGACCATTGTAAATCATCTAATACTTAGTCCTTTCCTCTGCACTTCGATATTGGCCCGTGTGAACTATGAACTATAAAATTGAAGAATTGCTTTTATCACACAAAAGGGCTCCATTTCTCGTTATATAGGTTCAACAATGGAGGCCCTGCCGTAAAAATTGCAAATAAGCCGGTTTTTATTATGGATGGGCGCCGTAATGAGATGGACCGACGGAATTTATTGTACTAAAAATGAGTAATATCAAAATTCTATATTAAGGTTTTAGTATTGGGTTCGACGGCAAAAAATAGGTGGGCTATTACGAGATGAATGATTGATATTTTCTTTCGGAGCAAAAATATTTTTTAACATATTGTGTTTAAAAGAATCATAAGTACAATTTGGAGAAACGTAATAAACCATTAAAAGAGACGAAGGTAGGAATGTGGTCCCTAGAAAATAATGATCCCTTTGTTACTTAGAACTAGATCTAACATTGCAAAAAAAAAACTACTATTTTTTTTTACAACTACAACCTTATCAAAAAATATTTTGTTAAAAAACGACCAGTTTAGTTTTCGCCCTAGTCTCGTTTAAATAAAAAACCCGTATAATTGTATACCTGCGCTCGCAGGATCAAAGTTACGAACGAATGTTGTGATACAGATAGCAGTTTAATTAGAGAATAGACAAAGGATAGACAGAGCAAACACCTTATTATTGGCCTTTGTCAATCTGAAATAATAGTCTGAGGTCTTGGTTGAAATAGCGAGAGAAATAAATATAGAAGAGAGATAAGCGATTCGTGATTAGTTCGCTCAATTGGAAAAAACATTTACACACTTATCTTGCTTGGTTTAAACAACAAAGGTGTGTTTGGAAATAAATTCAAAATTAACTTGTGTTAGCATTATATGCTAACTTTTTTTTGGATATAATATTTTTTTTGGATATATAATAAAAAGAGTTGTATTGCAGTCAAACATAATGATAGCATCGCTCCTGCATTGAAGAGGTAGACAATGATACGTACAGTCTCATTTCACCGATTATTTCAAGTTCCATTTAGCGAATAGTAGGTGGTTTGGAACTTTTTTTAACAGTATTCAGACTTTTTAATATTCTGGAGGGGCAATTAGGTACTTTGTATACCCGCCCCCTCAAAATCGATGACTTGCGGAAGTCTGCTGGATATAGATAAGCACAGGACAGCAGTAAACATCATTCGGCTGAAGTTATGTATATATCGCAGGGATATGATGAAAACAGGGAATTGATCAAATCTCTCTAAGAGCGAGCGTAGCGAGCTCGGGAGCTTAGGGCACCCCGACACGGACAGGTTAGGTTCGAAGGGGATGACGGGAGCTGAAGTGAGCGAGCAAAGCGAGCGAACTCAGCTCCCGTCATCTCCTTCGTGTTAGGTTACTTTAGACCCTGCATACAGAAATAGGAGCCCCGCGCAGCGGGGCTCCGTCGGCTCTGCCACACAAATACTAATTCAACGTACAAAATAAACCTTTAAATTACTACAGAAAAGTTATTTTTGTCATTTCACTGAACCAATTTTGCTTAGAGATTTGATCAATTCCCTGTTTTCATCATATCCCTGCGACATATATATTTCGACCAGCTACAGAAATAAACCACATCATTTTTAAAGCTAAAAATAATTATCTTTAAATCAACCTTAAAGTTAACATTAAGGTTGACTTAGTCGATCATTCTTCCATACACACGTAGTCTGACGATTGCTCCACTGTTTGACGGGGTACGTTCAAAATAAAGAATGATATCAATTTGTCTCATAATTATCTAGAAGCAAACAAAAACACAAAACGATTACGAAACAAAAAAGTAAAAAAACGTCTATATCTGAAAGTTACGAGCGTCGAAAGTTCCATATTTCAACACTAATTTTAACGCATCTTCGGGCGCAAATGAATACCATAAGTATAAAGAAAATTGCAAAACAGTCACTAGTCATCAGGCATAGATTAGTAGTTCAACAATGCAAATAATTTTATTTTGAACAGATACATTTAGTAGTTTTTTCATGATATCCGTATTCCCAAAAGCCTGTTTATAAAATTTCGCGCGCTCGTTTTCGTCCTAAATAATCATCCATTTCGCTACAAATTTGCAAAAGTATGTATTCTTACGCGAAATAGCTTCTTACTGCTCATCACAGCATCTATCTCTTTCGCACGTGTTGTCGGATAAGATAGTATGAATTTTAAAACAGCGACTAGAACTAGGGCAATCTTAAGGTTGTTTTATGATAATTATTTTTTTATTAATTTAAAGCCTTTCTAGTTACTCCTAAAAAGGCTACTAGAAAGGCTTTTGAAAATTCTCAAGTGTCTCTTGTCCACGGACGCCCAGACGTTTGTCTCCGAATTCTTGACAATCGAGTGTTAGATGCCTATAAGTACACTTGTACCCTTCGAGTAATGCTTTACCGAAGAATGTTTGCAAAGAAAATTGACTCGAGTCTATTGAAGACTGTTGAAGTTGCAAAGATATCAAAACTGTCTATGTTTCTAATTATTAAATAGTGGCTTCTTTGATGTCTCGGCTTTGAACTTTTGAAGTGCGATTTCTAAGAAAAAAAATTTAGTCAGTGATAAGATAGTATTTTATTTGCATCCAGCGGATCCCCGCAACCTTCACCAGGTCATAGGTCCATCGGCTGGATGCTAGACGCTCAGAACCGGTCAATGTGGTGACGCTTGGGGAGGCCTATGTCCAGTAGTGGACGTCTTTCGGCTAATACGAAGATGACGATGATGATTTAATATGCTATGATCGGTTTAAAGTGTATTTATTTGATCATTATAAGTGCGTTTACGTTTGTGTGTTTTATTCTTTTTTATCTATCTCTTTTTAGTATCGTCTTTGGAATATTTGCTTCTCGAAACGAAAAATACAACTCAAACCGCACCTAATGAAAAGGTACTATCAAGAAGTAATTTCTATACCCAAACATTCCTCAATCCATGACTCAGAAATTCACCTCTCACTGGCATTTTTAAACTCAAACTTAAAACCGCACCTTTAAATCGCGCCGAGCTGCCAATAACACGATGTTTCCAATTACCACCAATCTGCAGTCAATCACAGGTATGGCAGGCAACTCATTGGACGTCACAGTTCACACAACTCCTCATACAGTTTACTGTGCTTCTTAAAGGGTTCGGTCAAGGTAAGGTGCTTGTGCGGGTGCTGAGGCGGCTGCAAAGTAAATTGTGTGTTGCATTTGAAGCGCCTAATATTATTTTTATTTTCTTTAATTCAATCGTTCACACTTTCGTTCGTTCTATTTTTCGTACATTATTTTATTCCTTTTTTATTTCATTCGTTCATTCTCTCGTTAAATCACACGTTCATTCTTTCGATCTTTCATTATTTCATAGGTACCTTCATTCTTTCAATCATTAATCAGCATCAAACTTTTAAACTTCTGTTTCCATAAATGTAGTGAATATGGCGGGTGCCTCGCGCCACAGGATAAGTACTAGGCTGATAACCGTTTTCACAAACGTGAAGCAAAGCAACTTCTTGTCAGGTTATGACTAACGCAAGTACTTCGAAATTTGTAATTTTGACGCCTGTCTGTGGTTTTTAGGGTTCCATACCCAAAGTCTGTCTGTCTGTCTGTCTGTCTGTCTGTCTGTCTGTCTGTCTGTCTGTCTGTCTGTCTGTCTGTCTGTCTGTCTGTCTGTCTGTCTGTCTGTCTGTCTGTCTGTCTGTCTGTCTGTCTGTCTGTCTGTCTGTCTGTCTGTCTGTCTGTCTGTCTGTCTGTCTGTCTGTCTGTCTGTCTGTCTGTCTGTCTGTCTGTCTGTCTGTCTGTCTGTCTGTCTGTCTGTCTGTCTGTCTGTCTGTCTGTCTGTCTGTCTGTCTGTCTGTCTGTCTGTCTGTCTGTCTGTCTGTCTGTCTGTCTGTCTGTCTGTCTGTCTGTCTGTCTGTCTGTCTGTCTGTCTGTCTGTCTGTCTGTCTGTCTGTCTGTCTGTCTGTCTGTCTGTCTGTCTGTCTGTCTGTCTGTCTGTCTGTCTGTCTGTCTGTCTGTCTGTCTGTCTGTCTGTCTGTCTGTCTGTCTGTCTGTCTGTCTGTCTGTCTGTCTGTCTGTCTGTCTGTCTGTCTGTCTGTCTGTCTGTCTGTCTGTCTGTCTGTCTGTCTGTCTGTCTGTCTGTCTGTCTGTCTGTCTGTCTGTCTGTCTGTCTGTCTGTCTGTCTGTCTGTCTGTCTGTCTGTCTGTCTGTCTGTCTGTCTGTCTGTCTGTCTGTCTGTCTGTCTGTCTGTCTGTCTGTCTGTCTGTCTGTCTGTCTGTCTGTCTGTCTGTCTGTCTGTCTGTCTGTCTGTCTGTCTGTCTGTCTGTCTGTCTGTCTGTCTGTCTGTCTGTCTGTCTGTCTGTCTGTCTGTCTGTCTGTCTGTCTGTCTGTCTGTCTGTCTGTCTGTCTGTCTGTCTGTCTGTCTGTCTGTCTGTCTGTCTGTCTGTCTGTCTGTCTGTCTGTCTGTCTGTCTGTCTGTCTGTCTGTCTGTCTGTCTGTCTGTCTGTCTGTCTGTCTGTCTGTCTGTCTGTCTGTCTGTCTGTCTGTCTGTCTGTCTGTCTGTCTGTCTGTCTGTCTGTCTGTCTG
The DNA here is from genome assembly GCA_945859665.1 of Anorthoa munda. Lineage (NCBI taxonomy): Eukaryota > Metazoa > Arthropoda > Insecta > Lepidoptera > Noctuidae > Anorthoa > Anorthoa munda. The sequence goes on from OX243911.1 coordinate 10,027,282, forward strand.
TCTGTCTGTCTGTCTGTCTGTCTGTCTGTCTGTCTGTCTGTCTGTCTGTCTGTCTGTCTGTCTGTCTGTCTGTCTGTCTGTCTGTCTGTCTGTCTGTCTGTCTGTCTGTCTGTCTGTCTGTCTGTCTGTCTGTCTGTCTGTCTGTCTGTCTGTCTGTCTGTCTGTCTGTCTGTCTGTCTGTCTGTCTGTCTGTCTGTCTGTCTGTCTGTCTGTCTGTCTGTCTGTCTGTCTGTCTGTCTGTCTGTCTGTCTGTCTGTCTGTCTGTCTGTCTGTCTGTCTGTCTGTCTGTCTGTCTGTCTGTCTGTCTGTCTGTCTGTCTGTCTGTCTGTCTGTCTGTCTGTCTGTCTGTCTGTCTGTCTGTCTGTCTGTCTGTCTGTCTGTCTGTCTGTCTGTCTGTCTGTCTGTCTGTCTGTCTGTCTGTCTGTCTGTCTGTCTGTCTGTCTGTCTGTCTGTCTGTCTGTCTGTCTGTCTGTCTGTCTGTCTGTCTGTCTGTCTGTCTGTCTGTCTGTCTGTCTGTCTGTCTGTCTGTCTGTCTGTCTGTCTGTCTGTCTGTCTGTCTGTCTGTCTGTCTGTCTGTCTGTCTGTCTGTCTGTCTGTCTGTCTGTCTGTCTGTCTGTCTGTCTGTCTGTCTGTCTGTCTGTCTGTCTGTCTGTCTGTCTGTCTGTCTGTCTGTCTGTCTGTCTGTCTGTCTGTCTGTCTGTCTGTCTGTCTGTCTGTCTGTCTGTCTGTCTGTCTGTCTGTCTGTCTGTCTGTCTGTCTGTCTGTCTGTCTCGGTCCGTCCGTCCGTGATACAAACGTGATATTTTTGCCGTTTTTTGCTCGATATTAATAACGGCAACAGGTGGACGCTTGAAATATTCACAGAATTTAATTAGTTGTATATTCTCTTCAAAAAATAATAATTATTAAATTAAAATAAAATAAATTAAGTCGGGCTCCCATACAACAAACGTGATTTTTTTGCAGTGTTTTGCGATAATGGTACGGAACCCTTCGTGTGCGAGTCCGACTCGCACTTGGCTGGTTTTTTTAAGCTTAGTTCGTAGTCTGTCAATATTGATAGATGAATGTTGCTTGTAATGAAAGGGAGGTATTAGCCCTGCAGTGGGACAGAATAGGCTGAAAATAAATAATATTGCTTGGCACTTTACTTGGTTTAACCTTTGGAAACACCTCTACGCTCTAAAAACTCGATTTACAATGACCAATTGTGCTCATCAGCCAAATCGCACCCGCTATCGCTTGTTGTCGTGCGTACATTCTGGATGCGGCCCAAGGCTTAAAAATTATAACCTTTTTGTTTGAACCGTAAGCGTTTTGAAACTTAAATTATTAGACGTTTTCTTAAAGAGTTTTGTAAAGTTTTTTACATTATTTTTTGTTCTCAGAAACCTTTAAGGAAATACTTAGTTTTCTAACATGAAATAAGAAATTATTTCGAAAGTTCCATCAATAGAAATTGCTGTCTATTTTGAAAATGATTTATTATCAAATAATTATTACTTGTCACCACTTAAATTGTTATACACTGGGGGGTGACCATAAGCTTTAGAGTAAAGTTATTTTGAGATCGTGTAAGTGACAGATGTACACAAGTCGTATACATCTGTCCCTTACACACACTCAAAATAACCTTGCTCTAAGAGCTTATGGTCACCCCCCTGTTATAATAGTCTTTGATTATAATACAGTAAAACCTTGTGTGGGTATTTTAGTGGGACTAGCGATGTAAAGCAAGTCTCAATCAATCAGAAGGGGGCACTCGCCCGTGTATTTTTATATCAAATACTCAAAAAATAATTATAACACTTACCTTTTTAAAGGTTTTAGTTGTTCTTATACTTACGTATTACATTTCATAAAAACACCTACGATAAGTTGCAATACAAATTTCTACTTTCCTCCATACCAAGCAGGAGACAGAACAAACAATTCCATTAGGCACAAAGAGTCATTTACAACTGGGATAGGCCCAGTTGCCTAGCACCATGGATAAAAATTAGCATTAATATTAATGGGTTCTAACATTGTGAGCTGTTATATTTTATTCCAATAATAGGTAAATAATTAAAAAAATAGTTTATTTCTCATCAGCATAGCAACTAGGATTACATAGTTACATTGAAAAGTATGGCGTCTGGTTTTGGTCAGCCAGCTCGCGAATATGTATCCTCCGACAGCACAGCACGATTTTCTCCTTGTTTACGTTTTTTCAGTCTATGTATGTATGTACGTTTAGTTCGGTTTTCAAGCAGTCGGGTTTTTTGATGTTTTAAGTTGACTTTTTTATTTATATTTTTTTTTTCAATTTTCATGTAGCCAGTGACACTCGCGAGGTTAAGACAATCGATTGACGTAAGAACCATCAAAATCGGTCCACGCGTTTGGTCTCTAGAACGCCACATAGGAACAAACATACATACATACATACATAGACTGATAAACACATTACCCTCCTTCGGTAGTCAGGTAAAAACGCTTGAACGCACGGAAATTTGTTCTAGTTTCCACAAGGTCCGTATAGTAAACAACTCCATATGCGGCCTGTACATTATTCAACATAATATTACAGCGGCTGCCTACCAGAACTCTACGACCCAGTACCTGGGTAACACGATACCTCTTGGCAAGACTGGTGTCTCATATCCTGGTTTCAACTATCCATAACGACCGTCAAATATCTAAAACTGACAGCCGGGACCAACAGCTTTCTGAGGCACGGAGGAATCTCGCTATGATGGTCAACCATCCACGGACCGACCTCGACAAGCGTTGCTTAACCTTGCAGATCGACCCGTGCGGGTGTTAATATTTAGCCACAAACTCCTCCACTAACATTGTTGCATGTTCATCATAATTTTCAAGATAATACTGACTAATGAAAACTTTCAATTGTTTTCAATTTAAACAAGCATTGTTATTGTGAGCAACTTCAGCTTAAAATGACAGAGGGGCCAAAGAACTTCAAGATTTACATAGGATAATATAATCTGTTATTTCAGGTGCTAAAAGCAGAGCATTACGTAGAATAATAGTTAACTTTCGTTTATAAGAGACTTATTAATACAATAATTCATTTATTATAACTTCATGCAACTTTAAGGTACACAGACGGACTTAACGCTTGAGGCATTCTCTACCAGTGAACCAAGGATGGTGAAAAAAAAACCGGCCAAGTGCGAGTCGGACTCGCACACGAAGGGTTCCGTATCATTATCGCAAAACACTGCAAAAAAAATCACGTTTGTGGTATGGATGTGGTATAAATAAAATAAATTAAGGGGGGCTCCTTAATGTATTTTATTTTAATTTAATAATTATTATTTTTTTAAGTGAATATACAACTAAACATTCTGTGAATATTTCAAGCGTCTACCTGTTGCCGTTATTAATATCGAGCAAAAAACGGCAAAAATATCACGGGTGTTGTATGGGAGCCCCCCTTAAATATAATAAATATATTTTATACTGTTTTTAGTATTTGTTGTTATAGCGGCAGCAGAAATACATCATATGTGAAAATTTCAACTGTCTAGCTATCACGGATCATGAGATACAGCCTGGTGACAGACGGACAGACAGACAGACAGACGGATCGCGAAGTCTTAGTAATAGGGTCCCGTTTTTACCCTTTGGAGACGGAACCCTAAAAAAGATATTAAAAGATTACTAAAATTACTTACTACGAGTATTATTAAAAGATTTACTAGTCGTTAAGAGACTCTAGAGAACGTGACATTCTACAAGCGACAATGATTGATAACAAGCAAAAATACAAAAAGTTCAAAAAACTCGACATTTTTTTTATTTCATACTTTTTAAACTACATAATTTATCTAGTAGTAGACACGCTTCGATCAACAATCTATCGAACACGTAAATATGACACGATATCTTTCAAAAGTTCCCCGATTCAAACATTAAAACGCCTATAACTTTTAAACGGCTGAACAGATTTTCATTAAACGTAGCTAAGAACACTCTCGATAAAGTCATCCTTCAAACAAAAAAAAAACTAAATTTAAATAGGTTCATTCGTTTAGATGCTGCAGACAGATACACAAACACTGTTACACACGTCATACTTATAACATCTTTTTCCGTCGGGGGTTAAACATTTATATGATTGATGGTACCAAAACGTCACGTGATCAAACCCAAACATTTTAACATTTCTACAATCACTAACTCCGATACAATTTTACTATATTGACAGCCCACAAATGTGACAAACCTCCTTGGTTCTTCTACATGTTCGGATATGATCTGACCAGCATATAAGACTCCTTCCTCTTCTTCTTTGCCTTTGAATTCATTTATTTATATATACTTTATTGTACACCATGATAAAACAATACAAAAAAAACATAAAAATTAAGACAAAAATACAACAGGCGGCCTTATCGCGCTCCGCGATCTCTTCCAGGCAACCTTGAATGGATAGAGATAGCCTGGACACGACATGGGGTTGCACTTGGTGCAAATTTGAAATCATAAGAGCTACTACAATTAGGTAATAAAAACAAACTACTAAAATAGATACATAAATACATACATACAAAATAATCTAAATATACAAACAAGAAAACAATACAGCTTAAACAAGCACAAGATTACAGAGACAGGTAATGTTCCTTTATAAGTTTTTTAAAGACAGGCAACGACTGAGCACGTTTAATTGAGTCAGGCAATGCATTCCACAAACGAGCAGCCTGGACAGTAAATGATTTATCTAAGAACGTAGTGGAATGCATAGGTATTTTAAGTCGCAAGTTTTCTGATGACCTAAGAGATTTCGTGTGGGAATCGCAGATAAACTGAAAACGATCCTTGAGGTAAAGAGGGGTGGAAGGAGTAAAAAGCACATTGTACAAAAGAGAAAGAATATGAGCATTCCGGCGAAGGCGAATTGGCAACCACTTGAGCTTTACACGGAATTCGGAAACATGGTCATATTTGCGCAAACCAAATATGAACCTTACACAAACATTTTGAAGTCGCTCAAGTTTATCGAGTTGTTCTTGAGTAAGGTCAAGATAGCAGGCATCAGCATAATCAAGGATCATTCATCATCATCATCAGCCTACACAGTCCACAAAATGACCCATCTCCTTGGTTCTTCTTCAAGTTTGGGTATTATGATCTGACCAGCATACAAGACTCCTTCCTCTTCCATCTGCTTCGTCCACTGCCGGGCATAGGCCTCTCCAATCGCATGCCATTTAATAAATTCTTGGCAACTCTTATCCAGCTAATACCTTCTACCTTCGAATCAACCAGTGAAATGGTCACTTAAGTTCGTCAATAGAACAGAATAGAATATTATACTTTACTAGCTGCCCCCCGCGTTTTATTAATACTTTTCCCAATCTTACTATATAATATTAGCCAATACAAACTTCCATCCCTCATTCCACTCCCTAAGGATGATGTCCGGGATAAAATCTATCCTATGTCCTTCCTAGGGTATCAAACTATCTCCATACAAAATTTCATCTAAATCAGTTCATCGGTTTAAGCGTGAAAAGGTAACAGACAGACAGAGTTACTTTTGCATTTATATATTAAATATAAAGTATGGATAAATGCGAAAGTTTGGATGTATAGATGAATATTTGTTACTAAATCACGCCAGAACGGCTGATCAAAGCAGATGCAGATGAAATATGGGACAGGAATAGATTATAGTCTGGAAAAGCACATAGGCTACTCCATATATTCACCTTTATAGCTATAAGAAAATACTTTCCAGCCACTGGCAAAAGCTAGTATCTTTATAAATTATAGCCTATTATTCTGATTTAAGTAGCTTTATGTCTGTAAAGTTTCATCAAAATCCGTTTAGCAGTTTTTGCGTGAAAAATTAACTTAAATCAATCCATCCTCACAAACTTTTACGTTTATAATTGTAGTAACTTTAGTCTAATCTTGTTTGTAGCTAACCACGATACATTTTTCATTCTCCTTAGTAATATCAACTACTGTTGACAAACAGTCAATTCAAAAGGGTTTACGCCTACAGGCTACCTACAGCTTGAAGTTTATCATACCAAGCTTACAGAACATTAACATCATAAAGGCTTATCACATGAACTGTCGATACATACATCATATTTCGACAAAGGTATGTTAATACGTTTTTAAATTCTGTATTATTGGACATTTATTGCTAAAATAGACTGGATTAAAGCTGTTTCACATAATACTGTATTGTAATGTACCCAAATGTAAGGTGTTTTTCAACATATTTTCATATATCGGAATTTTTTATTCAAATGTTTTAGAATGGGTCTAATCCGTATTTCAAGTTTAATATATATTGTGGGGTAATATTTATTTACATAGATAAAAGTATATACAGTGTATAAAATACTTAAATAACTAAGACTACAAACCTATACACTTTAACCAAAAACTACTCACTAACTAAAACTAAAAATATACTAAAATATGGCGTCGAAAATCTCCTCCACATCGTTCCCCACTGGTAATGTACCCGAAAGACTGGCAGCATTGCCACGTTGTATGGCAATGCTTATTCTTTGACAAAGGTAAAAGCCAGCCCTTGGGTCACGCGAAGTGTCAACTAGGCGTTTGGAAAGATCTTTAAACAAAGCGTGAGCACTCGGACCCCACGGACCAAGAGTTTCAACCCCAAACGGCTCGAAAATATAACTACCGATTAGGTTATTATATTTCCGCCGCTTGAGGTTCTCTGCAGCCGCAGCAGCAGCGCCAGCACAGCACGATGAACTCGGAAGATGGGATGGCGCAAGAGTATCGACACAAGTAGCGTCCCACACTAAAGGCCTACCCATCTTCCATGGAAACAAAGACACCCCGTCCGGTCTTTTGCCATCTTCGCGTGCCAGGCCATGGGGTTCTAATACGGCTGGAACGCCGAAGGTGACGAGAGCACGTCGGATGATGTCGTTTAAGTTTCCGTGCCGAGCAAAGTGACCCGCACTTCGGCTGCATGAAAGACCGTGGTGACCGAGGCTGTTGACAACTTCGCCACAGTGGCAACGATGTGGAGAACAACAGGGTATAAAAAAAAAAATTACTGAATGATACCTGAATAAACCACTAGCCCATTCATGAGGCTTCACTTTAGTCGTCTCTGCTACAGAAATCATGTATTTTTGCCGAATTGTAGCTAAAAATATGTAGATTTCTATCATTGAAAGAATTTTTCTCCAGGTGTTACTAACCTCCTATAAACAAGTAACGCAGTAATAACAATAGGGATATTTCCTGGGTAGAAAAGTGATAATTCTATTTAGTCCGTCAGTGAGATTATCAAATAATATTGGACACGTATTTTTTGCTTTACCAAATCAATAAATAAATACAAAGTTAAAGCGCATCAAAGTTCAGGGGGCTTGTGACGTCACTAAGGCAGTATAAAGTGTACTAGCGGCGTAAAGTTTCACGATATTTCAACGCGTTAAATCGCCGTCACTTCATGTTTACGTGTCAAAAAAAATACGTGTCCAATAATTTTTATTAATCTAACTGAGGGACAAAAAACTAATTTTCAGTAAACTACCCTATTTTAACTCATTACAATGCTAGTTTAGATTTCATGAATAGTTTATAGTTTAACAATTATTTAAGTCTAGCACCACACCTATAAATAAGTTTGTAGTAGGTTGCTTAGCACTATCGTTAATTACATTATTAGGTTGTCAGTAAGTGGTAATCTAATGATATTTGATATGATAATGTCAGGAAACATTCAGCTTTTAGTAGGCTAGTTGATCTAATGTCAAGTTCATATCTACCTGTTTATTTGTCAGTTCATACATGCTGTACTAAAAGACGAGTTAATCTTCAATATTGTGTAGGTATTGGGAATCGATATTACCCATAAAATCAATACAATACTAGTTTAGATTTCATGAATAGTTTATAGTTTAACTATTACTTAAGCCCAGCAGCAACTACCTTATACGGTTGTAGTAGGTTGACATTTTTCTTAAATGTCAAATCAATTTGCTTAGCACTATCGTTGATTACATTATTAGGTTGTCAGTAAGTGGTAATTGTTGATCTAATGATCTTTGATATGATAATGTTAGGAAACATTCAGCTTTTAGTAGGCTAGATGATCTAATGTCAAGTTCATATCTACCTGTTTAGTTGTCAGTTCTTACATACTGTACTAAATACGAGTAAGTCTTCAATAATGTGTAGGTATTGTGCGTCGATATTACCTGTAAAATCAATAGACTCATACTATAGAATGCTTTTCATTCTACCTACTTCAGTCCAACCAAACCATCAAATTGTTACATAAATGGGTCCCACAGACGGGCACGGCGCGACAATGTGATAATTTCTATGAAAATGCGTTGTGGCATTCCTCGCTTTGCGCCTGTCTCTGGCAGTCTTAAATTATGTCACAGTAAATAATATTAATATTTATTTAAACTTCCAACAAAATAATCTCCACCCTTTAGTTACGCATAGCCTCAAATCAAAAAACTAAATGATTTCATTACAGACATAAAAAGACTTGCACGTCACTAATTCGCTGTCAAGTGCTATGAAAAAAATATACATTAATCCTTGACGACTAAATGTTTATAAAACTAAACCTTATCCAACTTACGGAAATGTCAACTTTCATGAAATATTGTGAAAAACGCAAAGTGTCAAAAAGGTCATAACTTGAATTCAATTGCAATAAAACTGAATTGCAATTTGACACATTATAAGGTTCATTATCTTACAGCATAGCAAATAGAAATTTAAAGTACCAACATGTATTCTTATGTCTTACAAATATCCATTTAAATATCTAGTTTCGCAGTACGCCACGTACAATTATACTGACGAGACCTAGACAATAATTGTATTGGATTACATACTGTTTTGACATTCGTCGAGGGGAATGAAAAAGTTCCATCGTGTAATCAAATTGGTTGATATAGTAATATTTTTATCAGCAGTGACGTATATCTTGATGCTAAGGAGACTTTGATATTGTTCTGTAATTGTTACTTACGGCTGTTAATATGCAAAACATGAATTGGATTTGTGAATACGGGTTTCTTTTTGTTATTTTTAATGACATTTGTAAGAGACTTTGGTTTTTCTTAAAGACTGCTAGGTGCTAACAGGCACCACACAGCTATTCTAGCCGTAGGGAAATTTTAAGAACAATTTCCATGGAAAATCTTTGTCTCATTGTCACGTCGCACCTGTCTGCAGAAGCCTTAAGTCCGTTGACAGACATCATAATTTTAGTAAACTTATGTATGTTATTGTAAGGTATGACTTTTAGTTATCTGGATTCACATATTATAGCTTTACATATTTCAAAAGTGCCTGTGTCTACAGACTGCTTTCTGATACTTTCATACTTTGACTCTACAAAAATACGAAATTCATGAATTGTAATTTTATAATCAAGATTAAAACTAAACGAACTTGGCTTTACCCTTTGAATACCAAGTATCTAATAAAACTTTAGCACTAAGTTACTATTAGAAAAAAAAAACATTTTCCTTCATAATTAGCTTTTGAAAATTCTTCTTCTTCTTTAAGTGATAAATGATAATGATAAATGATTTTATTTCTGTAAGTTGGTTTGTACATACACTTTTACATGTCGATCATATTTTTTTAAACTAGATGAGGTCGACGTTTCCTATCTAACTACTCTGAGAAGAAATGCCGAAACAGACTCAGAGGTCACAGTCTCTTTTAAAGTCCAAACAAAATCTTGGTTAGATCATGTGAAGACCATTTTGACTGATGTCTGAAATGGTATTTGAGGAAAGAACCAGCCAGATTGACCGGTCCTGCCCAGTCAGTACACGCATTTGTCAATAAACGTGCAGCTCAACTCAGAATTGAAGGAGCTCAACGATTCGAAGAACAATACCAAAGAAAGGACAGGGACAGGGTAGAGCCAGACCATGATTGAAAACTAACTTAGATAAATTTAAACTAAAACAAAAAAAATAATGATCCAGTCTTCACATTCACAATAATACTTTGAAAAGTAAATATTCTTGACATTGCAAGAAAACCAAAAACAAAATTCGCGGTGCAAAATATAAAAAATCTAAATTAATTGGAGCAGCTCAATACCAAGCCTTTTTGTCCTCAACGTAATCTTTAATGGTATAAAAAGCTTTCTGGCACAACTCACAGTGTCCATTCGACTCAAATTTAGACCGACCAAAACGTGGCCACCTCAATAACTCTGTCTTTGTCCTCGTTCAAGTTGTGAAGGATGCATGCCTGGAGGAGGTGCTGCATGTCCTGCGAACTCTGGCACCGTGTTTGGGCAATAAACACGGTGCCAGTATTTAAAATGTGTTCATAAATAAATAGCTTAATACTATTTTAAAAAATGTTTTTAATATTATTTAATTTACTATGTAGCTAACTGTATTTTTTTTAATATTTTCTTTGTTCCTTTTCCAACCTAAGTGTCGTATTACATTACATACATTAAGCTCAAAATAAAGTTTTATTAGGTTTTTTTGTAGACGCAAAATTACAATTATTACAAGCTTTTTATTTATTAACTTGCAATGTATGTATGTGTGTTTGGGTCAAATCTTGCAGCTGAATTTTAAAGCAGTTATACTCAACCGATTAAGATGAAATTTTGGTTTGGATGACAATGCACGGTGAGCTTCATTAAAAAAAAGTTTGTTTAATTGGAAAAACTTATTTCGCTGTTGCTTTTTTGTTTGGTTATAAATAAATAGCTTAGTAAAATATTGTTAATTTTTTATATTGTTTATAAATACAATATCCTATTAGGTTTTTTTATAAAAAACTTTTTTGAAGTTAGGAACTCATCTTAACTTAAAAAAAATGCTTTTTAAAACGAAATATATTGAAATCCTAAAATCCACCCTTATGCATTCAATGCATAAGGGTGGATTTTAGTATGTGATTTAAAAGGGGTTAAATATACTTCTTCTTCTTTTTGAAGTGCCCATTCGACTCAAATTTTATCCGTGGCCACCTGGATAACTCTGTCTTTGTCCTCGTTCAAGTCGTAAAAGGTGCAGATAGTTGTGCATGGCAGGACAGGAGGTGGTGCATATCCTGTTAAGGCGATCTACTCTGGCACCGTGCTTGGGTTTGGTCAAAGTTCGACCCTATTTTATGAGATTGTCTCTGCAGCGACCAGCCGTTTTTTTTTTTATGTGTTTTCGTCCAATGACTTCTCCCGGACGTGTCAGACTTTTACTGACTAAAACCCACCCGTGTTCCTTCAGACCTCACAGTCACAATCGGTTTAGAGATTATACCTCAAACTTTAAGTATTCTGGTGATATTTAAAGCATTAGGCTGGTACTTTAATAAAGCGGTTGGAGCAACAGAACTAACCTATATTTCTCAATTGTTGCGTGTTGAGTCGTCAATTAAATAGTAGTTTAGAGCGTTTATTCAAATGACTATCTGCTTCATTAATGCAATATTAATTGCCCTAGTAATACGTCTCGCATGATATTTTGATACATTTGAAAATTTTATGTTGAAGTTGTTCTGGTGGAATGAGAACACTGGGTATGTGTTTAACAAAATGTAATGTTGTTGCAATTATTACAATGAGTAGAGTGACGAATATTAATTTTTGTACCTACTTAAAAGACCCGACTTTTTGGGCCAAAGTGAAGTTCATCTTATATTTTACGGAGAAAATTCACTCTTTTAAAAAGCTTGTGCTTTTGATATTTAAAATGCTAGACAGTTAAAACTTTTAACTTGTTAATGTCAATTATTTAAAAATGTATGCTAATAATAAATATTAATCAAGCGAACTATTTCTAACGAAATATTTAACTTCTAACGAAAAAACGAAATATTTCTTACTTTAAATACGCGGTAGATCAATAGGATTGTATTGCTTAATCTTGTTCGTATTTACATAAGCTTTAAGCCCAGCTTATTGTCGATGTACGCAAGTAATCTATGAATTTACTTTTGAAGTGGATTTTCTTAACATGTCATATTATATTAACAAAAACAACCGTACTGATTTTTTTTCAGTTGTTATTTAGACATTATGTTGTTGGCAAAATTCGCTCATACCTAACTGAAAGAAAAGTTATTCAGTGATTGCGCGACAGTTCACGTGACACTGGAAGAAGAAAAATTGTCGCGCAGACCAGAACTGACACCAAGTAAGATGGCAACAGTGGAAGATGATGACGATACCTAAGTTAAAATTATGTCAAACTTGCGAAATTGATATTCGTAATGTTCAAATTACCAAATAAAACGGTTGAATAGATAAAATACATTAAAAACAAAATTTTATTCAGTACGTTTAAACTATCGAGGATACTAAAAATGAACATTATTTATACGAATAAACTACAAACTCTAGTACTAATTCAGACCTCCAACCACACTATAGATAAACTGGATTGCAACTAAAAGTTTTCTATTGAAAACTGCAAACCACCCGGCGCTGCGTAGGACAAGCTCTAATTAGGAACTACGGCAGAACTGTGACCGGGTCGTCTACTATGTTACTAGTCATTATTGTGCTAACATAGGGCTGGAACAGAATTTTGAAAAAGGAACGTTTTTTAGTGAAATAAATGTAAGTGAAAATAACTTTCATTGAAGGATTAAAAAATAACAGTAAAGTATTTATGAAACAGCAACTTTGTATTATGCTTCCCAAATCTAATAAATTTTATTGGCAATGTAAAATTTATCAATATTGGGATAAAGATAAAAGAGTGGCATATAATATTCATATTTATTTTTATTTTGACGACACGGTTAGCGTAGTGGTTACTAAACCAACAAAATATACGCAACACGCAGTACAAAAGCCGATCACTAGATCGGCTTTTGCACTGCGTGTTGCGTATATTTTTATGGTAGATAGTTGTTCCGCGTCTGGGTGTCTTGTGTATGTGTGTTTAAATGTTTGTTAACGCACCCACCATACTTGGAACACACACACAAAGAAGAAATTCCTTGTGTGGGGAAACGTTTTTAAAAAAACAAAGAAAGAAATATTTTCAAAATATTACTTCTTAACAATCAATAGCTTTTAACTTTTCTACGCATGTTATTTAGATAATTTAAGATATCTAGGTGACCCAATGGAAAAATAAATTGAAAAAAAAAATAAAGCAATCGTGAAACTTATTACAGCTTATGTGATATAAGCAGTAACGATTTTAAGGATTTCACACCGAAATATTTTCACACCCGAAAACAATCCAATCCAAAAATGTTCACACTCCAAACAATATCCACACATCGAAAAACCCAGCCAAAAAATATAGCAACTCTTTGCTATAAGGTCCGTAATTAGAGGGTTTTTATTACACACTTGCGGGAACGGCAGCGACGTGGATATTTGGCTGCAGACTTCGTTAAGAGAACGGTCTAACCAGAGCCTGCAGTTTATTTCTCATTAAAAATAACGGCCACTCATCCCAGGGCGTGTTAAGGTTTCGCTTAGGTACCTTTAGTCTTATTCAAGCTTCTCGTATTTTGAAAGACCGAAGGGAAGGTAGTAAAAAATTGTCTAGACCATCTCAATGGTCGTTAAATAGCCGAAAGTGCTCTGTACATTATTTTTAGTTGGTCTTAAAGTGTTTTGGAAGGTAACACGCTCTTAGCGTCGTAAACAGTCGGTAATCTCTTGAGAAAACCTAAACATTTTACCGAGGTTATGTCGGTAAAACCTACAAAAATAAAGATTAGCTTTGGTAGACACTATGTTTTTTTTGACCTACCCTGGTAACACAAAACTTTTTCACAGAAAATAAACCGACTTCAAAAGCAAAACACTAAAAAGTGCAAAATAACTTTCGTTTTGGAAGTCGGGTTTCTTTGGTACCTCTAGATTTTATAATTTTTTCGATACCAACTCCCGAATGCTCCATATCTTGAAAACTGCAGAACTGATTTTGATGAAACTTGCACTATTCCCTAAGTTGAGATATACTTAATCCAATACAGAAAGAATGATGACGATCCGATAAGTAGTTTCGAAGAAATGCGTGGACAGATATATACATACATACAAACACTTATGAAATTTGGAATACGTGTTTAAAAGCTCATATAGAATAACATAATTATGTGAATATAGTGCAGTTCCAACAATATTACATACATACGTGTCGAATTGATTACCTCCTTCATTCATGAAGTCGATACAAAATAATAATCTAATTAAAGGCTGCTGTGTTAACTGAAATGAAATAACAGTCAAAAATCCATGAGCAATCGAAGCGAAGCTTGGTGCATAAATTTTTCTGCCACAATCATCCTGAACTTTTAAAATTTGGCTTCCCATGTCAGACAGACTTTAAAATCAAACATCGCCAATATTAATTATAAACTGTTTTTCAGGTTAAAGACATTTATTTACGTACTTTCCATAAAACTCTCCACACATGATTCCATCACCATTTTCTCCGCAAATACATTATAAAATGCTGCGTCATAGAACTCATTTTTCACATTACAGCGTGGGAAACGCGTAATGTATGCAAAGTGCTGACAATTTCACGCTGCATCGATCTCCATACTGTAATCTATCGAACTATCAACGGTAAGGAATAATAGGTCGCTGGCAACTTGTAAAGATACTTTGCAAGCAAAAGCTGGATTTATTTTTAAGTGATATTGATCGATTCGTGACCAGTTTGTGCCATTTATTCAGTTTGCGGACGGTTTGTGTCAATTGTTATACATATTTACGGTGATACTAATATTGCAAGCTTTCTTTTCCATGACGGAAAATGGGAGTTTTATAAAGTTTGACGTGTGTTGCTGTTTATCTGTGTGTTTGTGTATCTGTGTATCTGTGTGTGTGTCTGTGCCATCATAGCTCCTAAACGGATGAACAGATTTTGTTTTAGTTTTTTTTTGTTTGTATTGTGACTTTGTCGAGAGTGTTATTAGCTATGTTGGATTCAAATCGGCTAAGCCATTCAAAAGTTATAGTTAGTTATGTTAGTTAGTGTTACTCTTTGAATCTGGGGTTTTCCGTATGATATCGTGTCATAATACCGATTGAAGCGTGTCTACTATTAAGTATATTATATGTAGTTTAAAGAGCATGAAATAAAAACTAAATTAAAAATTTTAAAAATACCCCGACACAAAACCTCCAAAAAGCAAAAATTAAGCCTCGTACTCGCGTCGGGAAACCGCTAAGTAAATAAAATAAACTGCTGTACACGTTTGCGGTTTCCCGACGCGAGTACGAGGCTTATTTTTTGTTTTTTAGAGGTTTTGTCTCGGGGTTTTTTTTATATTGCCAAGGTGAAAAATCTCTACCAATCTAAACATTTTTGTTGGTCTCTGTTCCTGTTTATAAATATGAACAATCCATCATGCCTGCATTCCCCGAAAGGTAAGGTAGAAGTATACGTATAGGGTAGAGCAGTGGTGGCCCAGTGGTAACGACCCCGGCTAATGTGGTCAGAAAAAAAAAAAAAAAAAAACTTCAAACACAACAAAACAAACACAACAAAACAACAAAACAAAACAACAAAACAACAAAACAACAAAACAAAACAAAAATAAACAAAACAAAATAAAGATTTTGTGTAAATTATTTCATCACCGCTGCTCTCAAAACGGTGAAGGAAAACATCGTGAGGAAACCGGCATGTCCTAGAACAAAAAATTCGAAGAGTGACATCCACCACTCCGCACTGGGCCCGCGTGGTGGAGTAACGCCCATTCCCTCTCCCACAGAGAGGAGGCCTGTGTCCCAGCAGTGGGAACATTAAAAGGCTGATGATGTTACCTATAGGGGACTTTGGGTGTACCTACGTATAATAGACCCACAATTTGTCAGTTAAGCATGTTGAAAGTTCCTTGAGAGGTGAGCCTATTGCCGGGCACAAATCTAGATTCCAGATTGCTACACTACTGTCCGACCCGGGTATCGAACCCAGGACTTCAAATTCAGTAGTAGAGCTAGCAACTACTTGACGCACGAGGCAGGTCTATTCTACATCATCATCATCATTTCAGCCAAAAGACGTCCACTGCTGGACATTGGCCTCCCCCAGGCGTCGCCAAATTGACCGATCCCGTGCGTCTCGCATCCAGCGCCTTCCCGCAACCTTAACCAGGTCATCGGTCCACCTAGTGGTAGGTCTTTCAACGTATCGTCTTCCAGTTCGCGGTCGCCATTCCAGAACTTTTCGGTCCCATCGACCATCCATTCTGCGAGCAATGTGCCCTGCCCACAGCCACTTAAGTTTGGAAATTCTTTAGGCTATGTCGGTAACTTTGGTTCTCCTGCGGATATCCTGATTCCTGACATGATCACGCAAGGAAACGCATAACCCTCTCCCAGCCCTTTGTTTTAATCTTTCTGATAAGGCCCATTGTGAGCGAACATATATAAATTAAAACCATGTCCATATAATCTTAAGCGTGTCAAATAGTGTTGTTAATTAAGCCAATAAGGACTAATAATTAAGGCCAATTTGGGAACGGGTCCGGTCATTAACCAACTTTAAAAGTTTTAAACTCGTCCGAAATTTAAATAATCCAATGACAACTTTCAGTCCATCAACCGCCCGTACTTAGAAGGACCTTTAAAACAACTTTCACAATCGAAAATTCATGTAAACAGCACAAAATAATTATTTAGTCTTAGATGGCAGTTCTGCCAAGCAAACGACACCATTTCTCACATAAAGCTATCTTCACTGAACTTTCTAAAGGGGATCTACGAGCATGTTGTCCAGCACAAGAAACTAAACATGCCATAGGAAGCAAAACAAAGGAAAACCAGCGTCCGAACTTCATACAGTGGCAAGGTGAACGATTCAACACGCCACCTGCCACCGCAGGTCAACCGGGCCCGTTCAAGAACTTTCCATTGCACTCAGCAAATAAGTCGGGGACTAATTAGTACATTCGCTAGAACCGAACCGAACCCGACAAAAGGGCCAAGTTTGTCATTGCGACACTATAACGAGCGACGCTTTGTGTTCTGTTCTATTCTATTTTGCACTGCGAATCTCTGTGGCCTTTTGTTGGTAATGTTTCAACTTTTTATTAATTTGTATGCTTAAAAGTTTCTCTAATTGGAACCGATAAAAGTTAGTCACATTTTTCTCTGTTGTCACGTTTTATTTGTGCGTTTTTATCGGAATTCATTAAAGTTTTTGAGTTGATAAAGAATATTGTTTCTTAGAAAATCTTTTAATATTTGATAAAACTTTAAATCAAAAATTTTAGTCTTCCAAAGACAGGTATGCACATGAAATAATTCTTAAAAATAAAAAGAGAGAGTGACTCAATTTCACACCTGGTTTGTTCCCTTTGCGTCCAAAGTTTCCTATGGGAGCTAGCAGCGTGTTTCGTGCGACGGTGTCTGGTGTCACCTAATTAGTGCATGCGTTGACGCGGAATGAGTGGTGATGGAACGAATGCAAAGGTGCGGAGTGAAACGCTACGGTGACAGTGCGGATGGCTCGCTTTTTGGAGAAAAAAAACGTGTTGGAATAACGTTGGGTCTCGGTACTCGGATGTACATAAATGTAGATAGCTAAGGTGCATTAATGATTCATTTGAAGGAGATATTTGTAAAAGTGAAGGTTGGGTATGGCAAAATAGACATTAAAGTAGGATTAATGCATTAGAAATGCATTCCTTACGAAGTATGTGTGGTGTAACTTTAAATGATAGATTGAGGAATGAGGTAATAAGACAACGTTGTGATTTAAAAGAAGATGTAGTGACTAAAATTGAAAAGAGTATGTTAAGATGGTTTGGTCATGTTGAGAGAATGAATGAAAGGCGACAAACAAAAGGTATTTACATGGCAGACGTGAATGAAAACGCCGGGAGGGGACGCCCTAGAAAGACATACATATACCTTTCTTCAGAAAGGCCAGGTGCGCAGTACTCATAACCGGCGTGTGTGTATGACTAGATGTATGAATGTGAGTGAAGCAAAAGAAGTATGTAAGGATCATAGCAGGTGGCGTTCTGTAGTTTCTGCCTACACCCATGGGAAAAAGGCGTGAGTTTATGTATGTATGTATGTATGAGATATTTGTATATTAGTTCTTAAAAGCTTAATGATAAAGGTGATATATTATTACGGCATATGAATAACATGCCATTCAAAATACTGCCTAGATTATCTATACTAGTCTCATGAACACGCTCCAATAATATTTACTCCTACGAGGGATTAGCAAAAGGAGACAATTTAAATGTAAATGTAACTTAATAACATTAAGTCCGTTAATACACGTGCGCACTGAAACTAACGACGTATCATTAGCAATGAGGGGTCCCCACAGAATAAAGATACGCGAATCACTCACAAAATGTCGCTAAAGCGTGATAATACGCAAACTCAGACCACATGTTTTGTTCTCATCGAAGAATAATAATAAATTTTTGCCGGCTGCCGTTGTCGGTGCCTCTACCCTAGTGCCACAGTCTAAAAATGAACGATACAAAATTTTGCGCGATTTATCAGTATGCTAAGTCCAGTGTATGGGATTAGTTGTACTAGGGCATCGTAAAGGGGGTTGAACACTCTATGAATTAGGGTAAAGGGTCAATAGTGGGCCAGATAAAGATGGGCTGCAACAAATTGTGTGCTCTCCGGCCTTTTGTTATCGGTCCCTGCTGTACTTAATTGTGCTTTTGTCCGTTGTTAGGAACCGTCCCGTGATTGGCCAACTTCCACTGGATTTGACCCGGGACTAAAATATACATGTGAAATGGCACGTAATAGATTTCGTCTTCGTTCCAATTCCATTCATATTTGGCTTCAGTAATTTTCGTATATTTGAAAATGTTTTCATATCATTTGACATATTGGTTTCTATTTTTATGAACACATAAGGGTTTCTGTTTTTACCAGTTTCAAAAAAGGAGGTTATTGTGCTTGACATTTGACAGGTTATTAATTTATCATTTACTTCGTCTTTTAGGTCACTAGTAGAATGTAATGAATAGGGCACTTCCTAGGTGGTCGTGTTCGTGTGAGTATGCAATATTGTAACATGAATAGGCAAAGGTTAGCCCTCAGGTAGGTGTTTCAGTAATTGAATTCTACTTCTTTTCGTTTGAGGATGTGGCCAGCTCTGGTGGACTTCCTTTTTGGACAGTTTTGTTTGCAAAATATTCTTATATTTACATATGCTATTTCAGTTATGAAGAAATTCTAGCCATCAATTTTTCTGTGTACAAATATTTTTAAATATCCAAGTCGTTTTGGAGGAGTATCCAAAGGTAGCAAAAAAATATCGTGTTGTTAATATTTTTTTAAGCAAAACTATTAGCTACACGAAAAAACCATGTTTCACAAATAATGTACATGAAATATTAATAAATAGATATTTTTCTCAAACCTTTAACCGAAGCGGTGGAAGGCCCTTAAGCCGCCTCTGAGAAACCCACAGGCCTCTAACTTGGCTATATTTCTTTTTTCCTACTTACATTATCTATATAAGTCTAGGTTTCCTCATAATGTTTTCCTTCTCCTTGGCCTGTGATGTCCAACATAAACATAGAAAGTACAAAATTAATTTGAAAAAGTCACATTGGTACTTGACCGGATTTAAACCCACGAGCTCAGGCATGAGAGGCGAGGTCTTAGGTTTAAAGATATTTATTCTCAAAAAGACACAAAGTCACTTACATGAGAACAAGGCTTAAAGTAAATTATATAAAATTCGTCACAGACGTCACGGCAGCAATTATGATGCACCCATCCAATGCATTCAGCTTTAAGAAATGGTGTTAGTTGTGATTAAATATGCAGCTAATTGAGTTTTGAATGCATTGAATGAGTGCAACCTTTTTATACATGAGGGTATTTTGTTATATAATTGTGCTCCTTCAAAAGTTAACATTTTTTTGCCAAACTTAGTTCTCATCTTCGGTAAAATCAGAAAACTAGCTCGGCGACTGCTACGTTGGGTTACTTGTTTTACTTTAATAAACGATAAGTTAGTCTGTATACTTTTGTTGAGTGCTTTATGGATAAAAATACATGTATTGTAAATATATAACTGTTTAATGTTCATTATTTTGGTTTCTTCGTAGATTTTACACGTTGATGTTAAATATGGGTAGTTAAAAATCATTTTTATTAATTTATTTTGTGCAACTTGGAGACTTGCTAGCTTCGTCTTGGCCGCACTGCCCCAAACTTCAATCAGATACAGTAGGTGGGGTTTTACTAAGGCGTTATAGATGGTGTGACGTAGTCTATGTGGAATACATCGAACTATGTTTCGGAGGGATCCAAGTAGAGACGTAAGCTTTGATTTTATATGATCCAATTGAACTGTCCATGATAGATAACTATCCATTCTCAATCCAAGGTATTTCTCACAAGTTTTTTGCTGTAAGGGCACATTATTGATTACTAATGGATTATGTGGAGGTATTATTTTGTTTTTTGCTTTGAACAAGATATAGCATGTTTTAGAAATATTAATCGTTAATAAATTATATTGAAACCATGAGAAGAGGGTGTTTAAATCATCTTGAGCCTGCGAAACCAAATCATGAATGGAAGATCCGAAATAAAATAAGCAAGTGTCATCTGCATATAAAGTAAGATGGCCATGTAGTGTAATTTCCTGAATATTATTTATGTAGATTAAAAAGAGCAGGGGCCCCAATATTGATCCCTGGGGAACGCCACACGTTATAGGTAATGTGCCACTTTGATAATTATTATCCGTTCTAACTAACTGCGACCTGTTTTTTAGATAGGATTCAAACATTTTTAAGGCACTATCGGTAACATTGATCGTTTCTAGCTTTTTAAGTAGCAGTTCATGACTAACGGTGTCGAACGCTTTTTTGAGATCAATAAAGAGAAAGAGGTCTTAGCCACAGGGCTACCACGACACTTAATAGCTTAATAAACTGACTACTGGACTAGGACCTCAGGCATCAACAAGAGTCAACACAAATTAGTTTCATCTATTATGCCATTGAACTAACTCATTTCTGTGAAAACATTCACATATGCTGCATCATCTGCAGATCTTTGTGTGCAAGTCGCAACTATGTATCGAAAATAGATAATTCAATAGCATTAATATCGTGTTCAATATTACAACAGAAATGTGGCACTGTTGGCTGTCTCCACCTTAAAGTTTAACCACATGTTCCAACTGTTTTCATTTCAACACATGTTTAATATTATAATAATTGGTGTCCATCATTTTTTTGTTTCCTCAAACGATAGCCGACTTACTTTCGGCATCTACATAGAAAATTACACAGTTCAGATTTATGTTACACGAAAGGTTTAACAAAACTTTTTAGTTTTATAAAAATGCTTAAAAAAATAAATAAAATTGGGTTTATATGCAAAAGAAAAATAAGCTTTAGCAGATTGGGCCAATAGCCAACCGGGCTAGTTGACCGCGAATAACGCAAAGAAGTATGTTTGGAAATTTTGTAGTAGCAAGTGGCCTTCTGCAGTTTCTGCATGGGATAAGAGCGTGAATTTATGTATGTCTGTATTGTGCCAAAATAATTATCAAGGTTGGGTTAGCATTTAGCATAATGTCAGGGAGTAACACGTGGTTTCTTTTATTTGTATAGATTATTTTACCGATTGTTTTGTGAATGTGTGAACATTGTAGGCCTTCTAGATTTTTAGATGCTTGTTAACATTTGTTAACTTTTTATATCGTTTATATAAACTTTTTTTTTTAGTTTCTTACGATTTATTGTTGGGCCTACGCGTTGTCTCCCCATAATAATATCTAAGCACTAATGCTGTAACATGGAAATATTGTAAAAACAAACCGTTTTTTAAAAGAGTACCCGTGGAGTTTCTTGCCGGTTCTTCTCTATAGGAAACGACCAACCCGAACCGTGCACCTTTTGTCGACGTTTTATAAGTGCCCATGTAGGCCTACGTGAAATAAAAGAAATTAATTTTGATTTTGTTGGTTTTAATACCTACCACAGATTTTCAACCCTCGTAATGTTTGATTTGAGCTTATTGAGATCGCCTTATGTTCAATGGTCTAGATTTATATTTACCATCTTGTGACATACTAAAGGCTCGTGAAATAATTTAATACAACGCAATATGAGCAAACATTTTAACAAGTAATTAACTGTCAGCCTATATGAAACCAGTTTTTGCATAAGCCACGGTTCCATATTAGCATAAGCGCCCATACGAATTAGAGCTAAGCCTACGCCTAATAGCTTTGAGTTGTTAACACCCACTAAAGGTCGAATGAAATTAGTTTGTGCATACTGTCATTTGAAAATTGTACATAATCGGTCCTGATAATTAGGTTGCGTTAAACACCTTTCAAAAAGGTTTAAACACAATGTACATAGAATATTGTTAGTAACTTAAACTTTTGATTCCTTCTACGCAAATGCCTTCACATTGTCCCCTGAGAGAATATATATTATACTAACTATCCCCCGCGGCTTCGCCCCCGTCAACTGGTTACGTAACTTTTACCGTTTACGCAACGCACGCAACGGAAGCTCTCAAAAAGGAATAATTTTTGCAACATTTTTCGTTTATGCTCCACCTCTATTGGTCGTAGCGTGATGTTATATAGCCTATAACCTTCCTCGATAAATAGACTATCCAATACAAAAATAAGTTTTTAATTCCAACCAGTAGTTCCTGAGATTAGCGCGTTCAAACAAACAAACAAACTCTTCATCTTTATAATATTAAAGATTTCGATTAACTGTTTTTGACCCGGTGTCTTTAATCCCAAATTTTTATAGGACTTACCTTCCAGTTAAATCTTCTTCATTTCGTAAAGTTACCGGATTTAGTCCGAGTTTACCCTCCGGCTAAACATTTCCTTGCTTCAAATTCCTACTTCGTCTTGTACTTAAAGTGATTAAACACTCTCATTAGTTTCCGTAACATCCTTCATACGAGCTTGCGTCTACTTGAAATTATTTCATGTGAGCTAATTAAAATACAAAGGGGGCAAAATCTGATAAGAAGCTTAATAATTTACTCATTGTTAACTCTACGGTAACTTCAAAGTGTTTTAAGTCTGTACCCGAAACAAAATCATGTGTAGTCAACGTTCGCATTTAATTTTGTACCTTCATTTTAAACCCTTCCATCGTTTTATCGGATTAATATCTCAATGTACCCTGTCATTACCGCGATGACCACTTGTGAGTGCTATCAGCATATCATTTTGCTCTTCATGCCACTTCGTGGCTAACGGACAATCGCATTAGAGTACGCCTCAAAAACGGGCTTTCACCGCGAATCGCCGTCCTAAATAAACAATAGAAGGAAGGGGGCACAGCTTTTAAACGATCTCCAGCGGCTCAGCTGACAGATTAGCTCACCCTATTAGCAAATTTATATCTGCTGCTCATAACGACACTTCAAACTCTTTATGACATTGCATTAAGGATCACTTTCGCCTAAATTATGCAGTGGTTGTTAGAAGTTGATGCTGCATGCAGATGTGTTTGTCTGATAGGTGGTTATAGAATTTTTGAGGCGACAGAGGGGTGTGATCCAGCCACGTGCTAATGTGGCGGAGTTTGATGCTTTTATTTTTATCTCAAACTGATGTTACTTTGATTGGAATTTGTATTCAGGAGAGTTTAATATACACAGTGAGAGAGGTAATGCTGAAAGGATGGAAGTTTGTCGACTCAGAAACTTAGTCGATAGACAAGATCAAACGAACCAATTTATTTAGAATGTTTTTAGATAGGAATGAATAAATGCTGTTTGAATGTTATTGCCCTTTCGAGAAACAAATTGAAAAACAACTTCTTAGCGGTAAATAGTAAAACAGCATTAGTGTCTGCTAATGTTAAAACACCTACGTGCCTCTATACTAATACTACATTATTATTGTTATTATATAATAATACTATAAAGTGGAAATATTTGTTTGTAAGTTTGTTTGTAATGGATAAACTCAAAAACCATGTAACCGATTTTGAAAATTCGAAGTTTGTATTTATGTATGTTTCTCGGTAGTGCCTAAACTATTCATCCGATTTTGATGAATAAGGTGTCAATAGATTTTTATTATAGCCCGGATCACATTACACTTATATTATAAAGACAAAAGTCTGTGAGTGTTTATGTTTGTTACTTCTTCACGCTCAAACGGCAGGACGGACCTGGATGAAAGGACCATGGGCACTTTTGTATGAACACTGGGCCCACTTTTCAAAATTGTGCAACAGTGATGAAACCTATGACATATGAAAGCTCTTGGCGCGTACTTTATTTCATTCTATGGCAGCTAAGTTCAAATCCAGCGCGAAAATGGCGTTTTGGTATGTTACAAAAAATATCGTAATTGAAAAAATGCACATGACTTATAAGGTAAGATAGATAAAATAGGTAGGGTACCTACGCCGCATCGTCGGGGTTTATTTGGCGGAGAGGTGTGTCACCTACGTGGGACTTGATGGCGTCGTAAACTACCACCGCATGTCGTGCGGTGTTCCAAAGGGTCTTAGGCCCGCCTCTGTGGTACATCGGGTACGACTGGGTGCTGAGGGGTGAACTCCAATCGGGCGTAGACCTGACGTGGTAGGCGGACGATACGCTGGTCACCGCCCGGGGGAGTTCGTAGCCGTATGCGGTCTCACAGATGGTGAGCCGCATACGGCGCTTGAAGATGGCCCACAACAAGTTAGAGACCATGGTTTTTAATGGTCCCCGGCCGGCGCCGCCGCCCGATGCGGGGGGATCGAATCGCTGTTGAGTCAACCATGAAGTACCTGGGATTGATGCTCGACAGCTGGTGGGATTTCGGCCCCCACTACCAGTGCAGTGGCTGGTGCGATCTCAACGCTGCTTCCAAATCTGGGGGGCCCAAGCGCCACCGGTAGGCGGCTCTATGTGGGAATCGTGCGATCGATGGCCCTGTAAGGGGCCCCGATCTGGGCGGCTGACCTGACGGCCGGTAGTACCGCTGTTCTACGAAAGCCACAGAGAGCGATGGCCGTTAGAGTCAGGAGGAGGGATATATATCTCCTATGAGGTGGCTTGTGTACTGGCTGGATCCCCACCCTGGGACCTGGGG
Organism: Anorthoa munda; assembly: GCA_945859665.1. Taxonomy (NCBI): domain Eukaryota; kingdom Metazoa; phylum Arthropoda; class Insecta; order Lepidoptera; family Noctuidae; genus Anorthoa; species Anorthoa munda. The sequence continues at coordinate 10,052,316 of OX243911.1, forward strand.
GCGAAGGTAATCGCGTCACTGTATTGGTGGAGCGAGGTAGCGCAGGCGCACCTCGCGGGCCGCGACGGGCCGATGCAGCGACATATGGAGTTGCGTCAGTCTCAGCTCCGTGAGGAGTCGGAATGGCGGGACAGGCTTTCACGCCCTACCACCATTCTGCACCATCGAAGAGGTCCGGCCAGTGCTTGAGCGCTGGCTCGGGTGGTGGCACGGCTCCCTGTCGTTTCGGCTAATGCAGGTGCTCTCGGGGCATGGTTGCTTCGGAAAGTACCTGTGTCGCATAAACAGGAAGCTGGAAGCCCGGTATCACCACTGCATTGACTACCGGCAGGACACGGCGCGGCATACGCTGGCAGAGTGAGCCACTTGGGAGGAGCCGCGTCGTGCACTCGTCTCTGAAATAGGCAGTGACCTTTCGCTGCCAGCCGTAGTTGAGTCTATGGTCGGCAATGGGGAGTCCTGGGGCGCGGTGTTATACTTCTGCGAAACAGTCATCTCGCATAAGAAGGCTGCGAAAAGGGAGAGAGAGATTTTATCTACTCTTCCGATCCACAGCAGACGCGCCGAGCGTCAGTGGAGGGCAGGAACGCCCTCTTACAGTCCCCCTAAATGGATCCGAAGTTGTGGCGCGTAGTGTTCTACGCGCGCCCATCTTAGGCGTCGCGGGGGGAGTCAAACACCTCACTCCTACCCAACACGATGTCGAGCTCCGCAGATGCAGGTCAGCATTATCCGGAGATTGCGGAAGGATCGTACGTTCCCGCGACCTCCGAAGTGTGAGGTGGATCCGCCCCCCAGGGCGGAGGACATTCAATGAGGATTTTCCACCTCGGAACATTAAAAAATAAAAGGTAGGGTAGGCAGGGTAGTTACGGTAGGTAGGGTAGGCACTGTAGGCAGGCACGGTAGGTTAGGCAGGGTCCCTACCCTACCTGCGTTGGTCGGATAGGCAGGGTAGGTAGAGTAGGTAGGTATGTTAGGTAGCTAGGGTTGACGGGAGTGAAGCTGCGGTCACAAAAATTGTACATGACATGATGCTCCCGTCAACCCTACCTAGATAGGGTAGATACCCTACTTACCACACCTTCCCTACTTACCCCACCTACCCTACCTACCCAACCAGGGCACTCTAAACCTATTATATTGATCTTTTTATTGTATTTTTAGTCAAATAAGAGCTATTTATAATCTGAGCTACTGATTGACGGCTAACAAAAATATAATATCAAAACAAAACAGATTTTCAAAAAGGCACCAAAACACCATTTTCGCGCTGGATATGAACTTAGCTGCCATAGAATGAAATAAAGTACAGTTCAAGAGCTTTCATATGACATATAATTCATCACTGTTGGACAATCTTGAAAAGTGGGCCCAAAATGACGCATGGTCCTTTGGCACAGAGACAGATTATAGTCAGGAATAGCACATAGGCTTTTCCCTACCTGTATAATTTTCCCTTGGGATATTAAAATACTTTTCACGCGGCCGAAGCCGCTGGCAGAAGCTAGTAAGCTATAAGAAATAAAAAAACTGTAGTTGGGTTACAGTTTTTAATTAAAACTTTTTTATCCCGAAAACGGTTCCTGTGAGGTGTACCACGGGAATGAAGCCGCGGGGAAAAGCTAGTATAAAGATTAACTTTACTTTAAATTATAGTAAGAAAATGTTGATATAAATGAAAACGAACTCAATAATAGAGAAAAACTACACCAATAAAGGAAAAACCTTAAAATAATTTAAAATCCAATTGAATATTTCACACACGGACAACAGCGCTACTCGTTAAGTTGCTAAGATCCTCGTGGGACGCGAAGCACATGCGTCTCGTTATAATTAGCGAACAATGTTTGGCTTTAGCAAATCCCTTTGGGGCGTAAATTAAGAGATTCTGCTCTCCGGACGGCTTACGGATACATTTGCGTTAAAGCTCGTAGAGGACACAAACATGCCCGTTATTTGTTCCTATCTGTCCTGTATTTGCATGTCCCTGTTAGTTCGAAAAATATTTATTTCCATATTTTTGACGTGTTCTGCATAAACTCGTGTTTTGATCTGTTTCAAAGTCAATGATTTCATCTTCGTTTTTGGTCTGGTCTGTTGTGTTAATCTTTTGAGCAGTACCAGCAATATTGTGACGCATAAGTTCGTCAGATATTTGATGAGTTCAACAACCTGTCTTGTTCTGTTCTTGTTGTTACGTAGGTTGTTTAATTATACCTGCCTAGTTAGTAATTGGCCTCAATTGCAAATCATTTGCAATTGATTTCAATGATTTAGCGTCTTACTATGAAAGCTTCTTGTTACTTTGGAGCAAGCAAAACTAGAGGTTTCATTTCTTTCTGACGACTTAAGCGAAAAACGAACGATGAAAAAGCTATATTATCAGCATATTTTTATAAAATAATTTACCCAATATTTTCATATGAGCGTGCAATAAATTTTAATGTAGGTTAAAGTATTAACGGGCCTATAATAAATTATCCGTTCCTTGCAGTTTGCGTGCATTAACGTTATGTCCTGGATTTTACGTTTGACCAACCATGAAATTTTTGTTTTTAATTTAATACGACACATGAACTTTTAAAATTGGGGCGTAAACAACCGGGTTCTTGACTTAATACGATTACCGAAAATATTCTTTAACGGTATTCAAGTCACTTAAGTCAATTTGCAAAAAGAGATGAAGTACGATATCGTCATGAAGATTTTAATCAGACGAATATAAGTAATTATACCACCGCCAAGCACCTAAAACAGTCTTTCATAAAATCGGAAAAAGGGACGGAGAGGTAATAGACAAATTAATATCCGTACAAAATATTTAAGCACCTAATCTTAAAACACATCCTCCATAAATCAAATCTTAAACCAACCTAAATCATTCTAAATCCTGAGTGCTTAAATTTTATAAAATCTCGGAGCCCTTTCCTAATGTTTACTTTACTCAGGGTTCCTCAGATTTATGAACATCCACATTTCGTCCGTCAACGTTTACACACGTAATCTTGTTTGAATATCATCTCTGCTGGCCGCTGTGGCACTGTTATTTGCATATTTCTATTATTGTCATTGAGGTCTATACGACCCTCGTTTGCTCCAAAATCAACACGTGGCGAACCGCCAGATAGGTTATTGTGAGAGCGTATTGTATAATGATATTGTTGCAATGCTGTGTAGCGTGAATTTGCCAAGGATTAAGGGCATTTTTTTGCGTGGCTTTTTCGGACTGTGGCGTGTTTCTCTTGATTTGTATTTTGGTGTGTTTGTATTTTTGTACGTTATGTGGAAGCAGCTGACCATATTTAAATTATTTTGTACAGTTTCACCAAAAAGGTACTGTTTGTTGCTGGGTACAGATGACCTGTATTTTTAGTTTCATCTAATTTGGCTGATGCTAAAAGTGTAACCTAGATTAGATTAATATTTTTAAAGAAAGTTTAAGCGCCTTTCAGATCATTGTAACCATTAAAATGTGCAACATGGAAGTCAGCCACTTGACGAACAGGTAATTGACATAAAAAAAGTAACGAGGATGTCCCGCCAAAGCGCACGACTGACGCCTGTCGAACTTTTTAATTAATGACACCTTTTTTCAAAATCTTTGCGGTGTGAACTAATAGAGGACAAGAAGACATGTTCATTAACATATTCAAGATTCCTTTGACTCCATTAGTCTGATATTTTAATTGTTTGTTGGTCTCGTTGGAGACTTCGCAGCTGTTATCCGCCTACCGCGTCGAGCTATTTCCAGACAAATTGCTTTTAAGTTGCTCCACTGTTTCCCTAATATCCTAAATTTAAAATTTATTAGAAAAGTTTAGTTTTTGCTGCTGCTTTATTGTCGTATGCTTTCAAAGATATATTTGTTTGGTGAATGTAAATTGGTGATATGGCGCCGATCAAATTGCCGTGGGTATTCGTCTATACATAGACCTGGTTCTATTAATACAAGTAATTTCATGGTTATTAAGGATTGAAAGAAACGTGGTTTCAAAATGATTGTCGTACCGCACGTGTAAGCTGAATTTCTTGAAGAAATTGGTTCCAAAATAAAAGGACAGTATCGCGACACTTTTTATACAACAATACATTCAGCATCTAATTCAGGTTTAGAAGAAGTTTTTGGTGAAATACGGGTCACATGATTATTTAACATTTAATAAAAACCTAGACCATGATATTATAAATTCTACTGTTGCACTGCAATTTGAGGACGGGTCCATTGACATTATATTTTGCATCAATTTAAATTATCGTGTCACGTACAAACTCCCAATTTGTTTTATTATTCATGAGAATTCAAACAAACAATCACGCCAGCGAACATTTGTTTTCTTCAACATCAAAGCAATAATTCACTTTATCTAATCAAACGTTCCCCAAAACAATTTCACAGTGATTGTCTGCACCCCGGATTTGAGTACACCCCATATATCATATTCAAATGATAATTCAATAGCGTTGTGATTTCTGACCCCGAGTTTGGGGCGGCCGATAAAAATACATAACATATTCCGAATAAGCATTAAATTATTATAAGGGACGGCTTATTTAACGCTAAATAATGTATGCCTTCAAAGATACAGTCTATAAGCCAACCGGATTAACGATTAGAGAATCTAATAGAATATTAAATTTATGTGTGGTTCCTTATCTCGAATGTGAGAAGTCGCGTGGCTGACGGAACGCATAAACTATTTAAACTTGATTAGGGAACATTAGAGCCTGAAATAGAATTAAGGACTCTAAATTGTCACAACCCTATTTCCATAATAAAATTTAGTGGCTTTCGTAATGAAAAATAAATTAGATTTAGAATACGCAAAGGGTTTTCAATAATCCTAAATTTAATTAATGTCAAAAACTTCAAGTATTTTTTTATCTCATTAAAGTTGTTTCGCAGAATTTTTGTCCATTGAGAATTGGATAAGCAAATTCAATAGTTTTTTATTAGTCGGGGCCATAAAAGAAATTACTTTCTTTTAGATTTCTACTTTTGTATTTCGGTTTGTAAACGCTGACTGTGACAATACAGCAGCAATTATCTTTTTAATAATTTAAATCCAGAATTGTTTAATATTAAATGGTTTTGTTCATTGGTTTTAAAAATATTAGGGGATTTTTTTAAGTTTGTGAATATTAATAGGTTTTTAATTTTATAATTTGTACTATTCTCAAATACAGTTACAATTAAATTTTTTAAGCTATGGCTACTGAACTATCCAATGTTCTTATTTGATCAAATCACCTTTTAAAGTTTAAAATTTCGTAAGCAAGAACAGTGACTGATTATAAAAAAACGAAAAAACAAAAAAATCGCTTTCGAAAACCCATTCTCACTAACAAAAAGATATTAAAAGGAACCTATTTGCGGACGCTGAGCAAATAATAAATGGGAACGCAGGAGCTTCTGTCAGAGGATATTCAGTTACACCAAACACAACATAACCCATCGGTTTAACTCGGTAACTCTCAGGTTACGGTTAAGTGACCGACCACCGACTAACATTAAATTGTTTTCTTTGCACACTATACGTCTTACACAACAAATAATAGCCCTTAATGGCCGGCACGATATACAAGGTGGATTTTTGAAGGAAGGAATTTGTATTTTTTGCGGTTTTAACTTTTTAAGAGACCAATCTGGTGACCCAGTAAGGCTTCGACTTACAATTCGTAGGTCGTGGTAAAACCTAGGCAGGTGCCTTACTTTGAGTAATTTATTTCATCACCACTGCTCTCAAAACGGTGAAAGAAAACATCGTGAGGAAACCAGTATACAGTCCTAGAATAAAACATTCTAAGATATGTGACATCTACTAACTCGCAAACGGATCGCGTGGTACCCATTCCCTCTCAAAGAGAAGAGGCCTGTATCCCAGCATTGGGAATATTATAAGCAGATTATGTCTGCTATTATGACTTTTCTAGTACTAAACTCAACCTCAGTTGGTCCACAAAATATTTTATTCTTATAAGAAATCTATCATTTGGAATCTAGAAAGTTTTTTGAAAAGTATAAATTTTTTGCTGACTATATTTTTTTTTCAAAATCTGTGAATGCAGCAAATAATGTTTTCCTGTAGCAACAACTATTAAGATACCTGCTCTAACTGCTCCGTCTCAAAAATCCACCCTGTATATGTAGGCAAGTAAGAAATTGACACGTAGTTAAGTTAAAGGTAATGTATGTGTTAACAAGGACATTATAGATAAGCTGCAAATTGAAAGGGACCTCATTGAAGGAAGTGTGGAGTTCAGTGACGTTCGTTATCTTTATAATGACTGGAATGACTAGTTGTAAATAGGAAATATATAAATTAATTGACCAGTAGTGCATTAATTAGTCCCTGCAGTGTGACAGTTATATGCTAGCATTATATCCTTTATTTAATTTCTTTTCTTATTGTCTACATTTTTAAATATTTAAAAAAAATAAACAAAATAAAAAAACAGTTGAAAATATAGAAAATAGAATCGCCGGTATCGGGAACAGGGTCCAAGCTACCGGTGGTCAGGGCTCCAGAGAGAGGAACCTCATAACAATACGAGCCGTGTCCAGCAGTACTGCTTTCTGGATCAGGCCCTTGACCCAGCCGCCTAACGAGAGCCTCCTAAGGTTACATACATATTTTTACATTTTTAAATATAATTCTATAAAAATAAAACAAAAAAAATAGTAATAATTAATATAATATAATAATTTATTTCTTTATTTTCTCATATTCACAAACACAGTACAAAGTATTATTATTTTATGCGTTTTACTTTCTCGGGATTGATATATTGATAGGTCCCGGAACTTTAAAATGCGTGCCAGGGGCCGAAGCCAGCTCGCAGAGGCTTTGCCTAGATATGTATCATGATATTTATTTATTTAAACTTCATGTACCATGGTCATACATTGGCGGACAATGCAGCAAGGCATTATCGACCAGTCAACCTTTGGGTTAAAAAGGACACAACAGTGGTAGGAGTACAAAAAATAAATAAAAAATTAACAATAATTAAATTTCGGATATTAATAAACTATCTAACTAATAAAATACATAAATAATTTCTAAAACAATAGACTAATAAATATTATAATAAATATCATATTCTAAATAAAACAGAAATTTAAATATAATAACTATGACGAAAATCGCTAAGAGAGGACAGGTAATAGTTCCGTATTTTACGTGTTATGTGACACCTACTTACGATTATCCCTGGATGCATTGCGTAATTGCAACTAAGGACAATCTCCGGTTAGTGCAGGACTATTGTTAAATATGGAGACAAAGATATTGGGCTATGGGTTTGGGAGGATTAGTGTATCGATTTCCTAAAACTCGACTCGACTCGATTCGTGGTTGTAGGTCGACTGATAGAAAATGCCTAAGGCAAGTCCGCCTTTGTACTTGTGAATGAAGTTTAATGAAAAAATATATAAAAATAAAGAATGACTAATTGGCCCTTGCCTGACCACTGTTGAACTACACGGCTATACAATTATTATTATTTAAGAAGTGCATTCACTTCGACTAGGTTTTGTGTTGCAATCAAATGTTAGAGTTACTATCTTGGTATACTATTTCACATCATTATGGCAATACTTATCATACCAAATAGAATTATACTATGCAAACTAAAATGCTATATACTTAAGTGTACACCATAATGGTTACAAGAGTCTTTTACAAAAACATAAATTGTATGATGAGCGATATTACTGTTGTCAGGATATCTGGTAGATCACAACCCGACATCCTTTGGATAGACTGAATGAAAAGTACTATGAAATTAATTGTTACTTTTAATAGCAGTTACTAAAGTCGTTACAAAATTACTGTTATCAACAAACACATAAACGTATAAATCAGTAAAGAAACACTTTAGTCCAACAAACCTCTAAATGAAGTCAAGACAAAATTCTAAAAGAAGTTAACAAAATGTTTTACAATTCGAATTAAATTGACCAAAGAGAATAATGATTGGTTCTTCTCCCTTCCGTCTTAGCGAAAATGGGTTAACGATCAAAATGGTCCTATCTTAATTAATGTCATCATACTATTGCCGTTTCTAATAGAGCTATAAATAGAGACGAAGATGCTGTAAACTAATCTGATGTAGAAGAGTTATGGTTATCCATGTTTTCTTGATTTGGTTCTCATAATAAAGTAAAGGAATGTTGAATTTATGTTATGTTTACTTGGTTTTAGTTTAAATATTGTTATTTTGGACTATGAGGTTTTACTTGTAGTCGAGTTTTCTAAACTTATTGCGAAAGTTTGGTAAATTCCTAGTAAAATAAAATAAACTAAAGAAACTATAAATGAGTAATTCTTGTGAAACATTATTACGAATTCATAAAAAAACAATAATTTTAATGGCCAAAATACCAAAAACGTAATTCTAGAATTCAATTGAATAAGTTTATTATTCAAATACAAATAATGAAGTTAGAATATTATTTTTCAGAATCTTAGGACTTTCAAACGCAATTAAAGAATGAGACAAGTAACACTGAATAGATTAAAGAAAACCAATTTATTTTTAAGCCAGTTTTAAATTATTTTATGTCATTTACAATATGATTTTTATATTTATTCACGATGCTCACTAATACACTCATTATATAGATTTATTTTCCATCATTATCATCAAGCACAGCCTGACTTTCCCCATTGCTGGGCATAGCCTTCTCTTGTGTCACTCCCCACGCGTGGTACCCTTCATCCAGGTTCTACGCCTGATGGCAAGAATATCTTCTGCCCATCTATTTGTCCACTTTTATCGCTAAAATATTACTAAAGATGGGCAGCCGTGTCCTCGCCTGCTTATTTATCATCAAACTAAGTATTAAGAATTAGTACACAAAAAGTGGAAATTTATTTATTACTAGCTGTTGCCCGCGACTTCGTCCGCGTCAAACTCGTAAAAAATTGTTTTTTATTTTTTTAGTTTCCCGCCAGAACTATGAATTTTCTGGTGATCAAATGTAGCCTATGTTACTCGTTATTACATCAGCTATCTACCAGTGAAAGTCCCGTCAAAATCGGTCCAGCCGTTACGGGGATTACCCAGAACAAATAAACAGACAGACAGATAGACAGACAGACAAAAATCTTAAAAATTGCTTATTTGTTGTTAGTACCGTATATATACTTTCACGTGCATTCAACAAAACGTTGTTATTTTGATATTACATACAGACACTTCAATTTTATTTATTTGTATGTAAAGATCATCAAATAAATCAACATCATTATAAGCCTATAGAACCCCACAAAAAAGATAAACGCATATTGGGCACAATTCTATGCTTTGAATCGATCATAATACCTATCAAAAACTGCAAGCTTCTCTCGATTAATCATAATTAAGTTAATCATTTATCTATTAATCACCCATTTCCACAATATTTATCAAATCTGACAGATGAAAGTGACAAAATTAATACTCCGTTTGGCACCAAGTTTGTGATAATATTTAACTCTTTCTAATTAAGTTTAATGAAAACTAATTTTATCGTCACGGCGATCAAGAAACGAGATTCGTGAGATAGAAGTTTCGATGGTTATCGGTTCCGCTGGCGTCAATGGAGCAACTTTAAAGTTAAGTAAGTACCTACTCTTGACCGAGACCTGATTAGTGTAACACATACAATTTTTTTATATATATTAAATCAGCAACATAAACCACCGTAACAGAAAAAAAACTAAACAGCGATTAGTCACTGTTCAGTTTTTTTAATAGTACACACACCAATACTAATAGAACATAGTGTTCATATCTGCGTAAGTTCATCCTATCATAAACTATATTATTGCAAGCCGTAAGTATATGTGAGTAAACGTTGATACTCACTGATACACTTGGTTTCTATGCCAATTTCTGAAATGCCGTATCTGTAATTGCCGCCAAAGTGTTGCGGTGCTCTGTGGAACCATCATAATAATTATATTCGTCTAGCGCGATTAAGCATTCTTCTACGGCAACTGTTTATAAGGAAGTCTGTGACTTATTTATACAAATAGGCTGACTCCAGACTTGGGTTGCATCAAATGAAGTTATTATTAAATTAACCCATATACGACTGTCGCTTAACATGGGTCACCTAATGATCGCTATATTGGGATATTGGCATAACCATCAAGCTTCGTGATGAACGATAGAGCTGAGCATCTGGCTATACTTGTTACTGTTGCAAATATTTTAATGATATCTGGTCTGGGTTCAGTATTAAGTCATATCATCATGTTACTGGGAAACATATATTATAATGAATAAAAACGAAACCAAATAAAATAAAGCTCTTAAAGTTAATCATAATAGCCAACCAGTAGAAAAAAGCAATAATAAAAATTGCCCAAAAAACATTTCAGACAATGCTCAAACACAAAGAGATGACAAAAGCAATAATGAAAACTAATTTTATCTCCCCAACGATCTAAAGTTAGATCCAACAGATAAACATTTAGATGATCAACAATATTCATTATTAGTGCTCGTTCCGTACAATTGGCTCGTTAACTTCGCTTGAGTATCGCTAATTGTTGCAAATGGCCGCCAGTTAGAATGACAATAGAAGACGGTTACAATCGTCGATACGAATGCACTTGTTGTATCTGGGGCATCGTTATTTGCAGTTGCTACTGGTTTGTTGGCTGGATTGTGTCGCACTGATGTTCAGTTTGGTTTGGTATATTTGTTTTGTAGTTATTTTGAGTGTGTCCTTTTTTTATTTTGACCTTTATGTCGAAGATAGCATGAAATTCAATTAATCATCAATATCAAAGCAGATCCAATGACGTTAAAATATATTTCTATTTAAGTAGAGAGCAGTGGTGGCCCAGTGATATCGGCCGCCACTTAGAAGTTGTGGATCGTAGGTCCAAACCCTAGCAGGCACTTTACTTTGTCTAATTATTTCATCACCACTGCTCTCAAAACGGTGAAGGAAAACATCGTGAGGAAACCGGCATGTCTTAGAACCAAAAATTCGAAGACATGTGTCATCCACCAATCAGCATTGGGCCCGTGTGGTGGATTACAGCCCATTCCCTCTTACAGAGAAGTGGCCTGTATCCCAGCAGTGGAAACATTAATTGGCAGATGATGATAATGATTAAAGTCGATACCACCCACTCTAATTAAAGTAAAGTCTAATATGATTTTTCAACTGAAGTAATTTATTAATTTTCAATGTTTTTGAAGCTTATTTTGCTTTTTATTGAAAACTCCTTTTAGATAGAACCGATTACATTCATATTCCGTAGCTTTATCATCCAGTAGCAAATTGTTTTATTATCTCGATTCAACTTGTAAATGGAAACATTAATGTTTGAGGAAACATTATTTGTACCAAATGTCTAAACTCCGAAATTATAATTAATAATAACTTTTCCTATCTATTAAGTTAAGCCGAAAACGCTTGAAACATTTTACTCCAAAATATTGTAGGGCCTTTAAGATTAAAGGAAAGTACCATTGAAGTTCCAAACAGCAATTAACTTGACAACATCAATATTAAACAAGAAATTAATGTAAATACATAGTTTTAGAAGATTTATTAGAAAATTTGTATTTACTCAAGTGATGATTTTGGTAAAATGTTAAGTGGTGTGTTTACCAGAAAGCAATAAAAATCATTGAATTAAATGTAAGACGTTCTAATATATAAGCAACTAACTTGTGCCCGCGGCTTCGCCCGCGTAAAAAGTGTTTTATCATGCCAAGGGAATACAAACTATCCTATGTCCGTCTAAGGGTCTCAAACTACCTCCATGACAAATTTCATCTAAATCAGTTCAGTAGATCCAGAAATTTCCCCTACAACCTCACAAACTCACAAACTTTACCTCTTTATAATATTAGTATAGATATAGACTAAAAGCAAAATAATATTTTATTAAAAGCAAATAATCTTTTCTCTCCAACTGGTCCAATCTTATCAAACAAACGTAGTGGGTGGCTACAAAGTAAACTAGGCCTAAACACTCAAGAACATTACTAGTAAGTAACATTTGACCTGATGAAACAAAAGAAAACCGAAACTATGTTAATATCAGTTGCTATTCTGGAACTATACATTACAAGTCATCACCATCAGTCTACAGTTCCCATAAAAATATAGTCTTAACATCTAAAAACTAATCTTCGAAATTACTTATCTTCGAAGCAACTGACTCCGAAGAAATAAGAGGGAATATAATCCCGTCTTATTACAGAGGTTCAGACCCGTTGCAAACAATTCAAGGGACATTTTTTCAATTACATCCAGCCACCGCGAATGCAATCAGATTTTCATTTATTTATCCGTAACTTGTAATTTTGATGTTTTCTTTTCTTCTTTATATAATACGGCCTCCGTTTAACATGTGATGGTCCTACGTAGTTTAATTTCTTTAGTTTTGGTCTCTTTGTGTCATTATGCGTAATGTCGGGCTGAGAAAAAAGGCCTAGAAATGTCTATATTAATATTTTTGCATATGATTACGGTATGTAATGTATAATGGAAATTAACAATTTGTGTCTTTTCAATAATATCACTATATTTTATAGTAAGTATAATATGTTGTGATGTCACATCACACATCACATCAGCAGCCTATTAATGTTCCCACTGCTAGGACACAGGCCTCCTCTCTGTGAGAGGGAATGGCGGAATGGAATCCACCACGCGGGCCCAGTGCGGGTTGGTGGATGTCACATGTCTTCGAAATTTTGGTTCTAGAACATGCCGGTTTCCTCACGATGTTTTCCTTCACCGTTGTGATGTGCTGTGGTGGAATTAAAGGATTTGATGACTTACAGTTGAGGTCGTAGGGTCAAGGCTATTTTTACAGGATATATTTTTTACGCTCGTTCAGTATCGTAATTCAATTTATATTTATAGATGAATGTCACAGCTAATGAATTAAATTTTAAGTGGTAGTAGATAGGGAACTTGCAAAACGCTAGAGATATTCAGGAGAAGAATTAAGGAACATTTCCTGTCCACATGACGCATACAATATGTATGTATTTTAGATATATGTATGTATTATGTTTATGCATTGTGTGCTGTACATGTATATGTGTAGTCTATTTAGTTAGTAAGAATTGTTATATTCAAATGTTTTTAATAATTTGTTGTGCGCTTTTGTTAACTGTCCTAATTTTATAAATCTCTCTATAACACTGAGGTTTGCTGTCAGAGAACCCAATTATGGGTTAAGCTCTCCTTTGTAACATAAGGTTTGCTTTTGTATTTGTGTATGTTTGTTTGGAGTACAATAAAGGGGAGGCGACCGCGCACCTGAAGACGCAGCGTGGAAGGCCTTCCACCTCCCACAGGGTGAACCACTGGATGTGAGACGCACAAGACCAGTCGATTTGGGGATACTTGGGGCAGGCCTAAGCCCAGCAGTGGACTATGTTTGGCTGAAATAATGATGATGACGAAACCTAAAAAGTACTTTTAATTGAATTTAATTATTCATAATCCTGTTATTATTTATAATGACCTACTCGTACCAATTAACAATACAAATAATACCAACCGCATAAAATGCTGTGATCACTAAGCCTCATCTGCGTAATTAAAATCAAATATTTGGTGGATTTGATTCGATAACATAATTAATTGCTAGTCATAATTCATCATGTGGTTCATGTAGGTAGAGGAAATCACTCATAAATGCAAAACTGATTTGCAGAATCAAATGTCGGCTGAACATTGATTTATGTGGACGTCATAAGTAGGATAATAGAAGAGAACATTTAAGCAAACAAAAGATCAACAAGCCGACGAACAAATCGCTCTAGACAAGTGTCATTTGACGTCATCGATGGCGTTAGTCGAAATGCCAAAATGTAAGAGATAGATCACATAAAAATTTCGATAGCGTTTGACATTTCTATTCATTTGTGACATTTTGCCAATCGCTATCGTCTCGCTTTCTAAGCCTAAAGATTACTTAAAGTATAAAAAAAAAACCGACCAAGTGCGAGTCGGACTCGCACACAAAGGGTTCCGTACCATTATCGCAAAACACTGCATAAAAATCACGTTTGTTGTATGGGAGCCCCCCTTAATTTATTTTATTTTAATTTATTAATTATTATTTTTTGAAGTAAATATACAACTAAACATTCTGTGAATATTTCAAGCGTCTACCTGTTGCCGTTATAAATATCGAGCAAAAAACGGCAAAAATATCACGTTTGTTGTATGGGAGCCCCCCTTTAATATTTATTTTATACTGTTTTTAGTATTTGTTGTTATAGCGGCAACAGAAATACATCATCTGTGAAAATTTCAACTGTCTAGCTATCACGGTTCATGAGATACAGCCTGGAGACAGACGGACAGACAGACAGACAGACAGACAGACGGATCGCGAAGTCTTAGTAATAGGGTCCCGTTTTTACCCTTTGGGTACGGAACCCTAAAAACACTTATATTACATCACGTTTGTATAATCAGATTTAGACATATAGTTAGAGCTAAATGAACACCTCAAAAAATTAGCGGTTCATATTTCTAGGACTTGGTAAATCATCCCACTCACAAGAGAGAGGCTGTGGCGTCGTTCTGTTGGAAAGCAATATTCGCGTAAATACGCGATTGTCGTGCCGACACAAGGCGCTTTCCGTTTTTGCCGTGTAGACGAACGCGACGATAGCGTATTCGTGCGATATTCGCGTATTTGTACGATGATCGCTATGATTAATCAAAGGTTTAATACTTTTTAATTAAAGAAAAGCTCAAATAAATAACAATTTATCAAAATACAAATTGAAGACGAAAGCCATACAAAATGAGTTAGTCACATATATTCACACAACCGCGTTGATATACATCCGAAGATAACCCGCGTAAATCAAGCATTAAAACCGAAACAACACGGAGTATAATCCGGGATTAATAGTCTATTAATCAAAGGAGACGACACCTAGCTGCAGGCGTTTGAAATTAGCGCTATTTATGTTTTATCGTACGGTAGGAGATTGTGTGGATGTTCCAGGGAATTTGGTGATTGGGATTTTCAGTATAGAGCTGCATCCTCAAATTTTAAAGTTAGGAAGTGTATAGTTAAAAATGTGATTTATTAATGGTTATTATCAGTAAAGGCTGATACTGACTGAAAGCAGTCCATTTCTTTTTCAGAAATTGTTTTTTTTAGGGTTCCATACCTCAAAAGGAAGAAACGGAAACCTTATAGGATCACTTTGTTGTCCATCTGTCTGTCTATCCGTCTACATGTCATGATCCTTTATCTCGGGCACGCGTAGAGGTATCGAATTGAAATTAATATTGTGTACTCAAATTGGCAACCCCTTTCAGCTGTGTAAAAATAAAACTTCTAGATCAACGCAATCAAGAGATACAGCCTTTAATGACGCATATTTTACACTCGTAAGGGAATCTAAACCTACAGTGTACTTTCCGTTTACTTAGAATCATGGAATTTGACAAGAAGCAATGTTGTATAGCACATGTAAAGGAAAATATCCGTAAACCGTAAACTTGTACCTAAGTCAAAAAAAAAAATTATTAACTTATTTGCAGTTGATAAACTAACCGCGACTTATGTCTATGTATAGGGAACAACAGTTGCCCAACGGAAAAGTTAATTTTGTCCCTCAATTCTGTTTATCTTATCGTTAGAGCAATGTTCGGTGCCCTCATAGTTTAATCATGTAATGTTATTCAATTATTTTGGTGAATGTAGCAGTTTGCACGGAACCCTCAGTGCGCGAGTCCGACCCGCACTTGGCCAGTTTTTTTGAGAATTTCTAGCTCAGGCTTGTCTTAAACTTAATTTAAATTCCAAGACAGTGTCTAAGTCCAAACCAGCCCGGAAAAGCTACCAAGTTAGAAAGATCTTTTGTCTCTAAATCCAATTCACACCAACCGCTTTCGAGTACATCCAACAAAATAACAAGAAGAACATCAAAGATTTACCGTGCATCCACTTGTGTGTTACAAAACCCGATACTGACTCAGTCTGTATCGTGTTTTGTAACTATTCATAATTACCGATATTCTGATAATTATCATCTTCTGTAGGATCATACAAAATTTGCCAAGATTTATTTATTGTAGTGTTTTCTGCTTTGGTAGGGTTTTCCAATTGGCTTTGGGAAATCTGCTTTTAGGTTTTGCGAAGTAGGATTGCTAATGATATTCAAATTTTTCATACTTCAACTTTGTCTTGAACAGAGACCAGAAGCTTTAAAAAATCTTCAGTGTGATCAAGCATGCCATACTGTTGTTTGCATTTTTATCATTCCTAACTTTTGTTTATGTCAAATTGTAATTAATGTCTATTCGTATTGCCTTGTGGTGGTGGCCCAGTGGTATCGGCCGTGACTTACAAGTTGTAGGTCGTGGGTCCGAGCCCAGGGAGGCGCTTTGCTTTGTTTAAATTATTTCATCACCACTGCTCTCAAAACGGTAAAGGAAAACATCGTGAGGAACGCATGTCCTAGAATCAAAAATTCGAAGACTTGGGACATCCACCAACCCGCACTGGGCCTGCGTGGTGGATTACGGCCCGTTCCCTCTCACAGAGAGGAGGCCTGTGTCCCAGCAGTGGGAACATTAATAGGCTTATGATGATGTGTAATGTGCGTATTGCCTTCGTATTGCCAGAATTCCTTTATATGAATGATGAACAAATCAATAAGTAAGTGTCTCTCGCATTTTTGAATTAAGAATTTTAAATTCAGTGTTTATCAAATACTTTTTAAACCAACTCACTTCGAACCGGCCTTAATTGAACTATGGAATTATTTTACTAACTAACAAACGATAACAAATGCACATGCATTTCAATTTGCTATCTTTCTGATTGGATTTTAAATAAATAGCCTGTAATTACCGTTAAACACGTGTGCGGTATTTTTTTTTCAACGCGGTTAATAGCACGATTAAATACAAAGCTTTACCACTGCAATCATAACGAATAACATAGTAACTATACCCTGAAAAATTACCTGGCCTAAATCGTATTTTGCAGGAGCTATTGTAATGTACCAGCTTGCGTCATGCTCAGGAAGAAGTCACATTACAAGAGCCGCAGTAACATACATCATCTCAAACCACACATAAAACCGTGTCCATCATAATGAGACACTATGTCTAATTTGATACATTTGGCACCGGTTCCTAAACACAGTGTCGCGCCGTGTTTGTTACGGGAAACATGCAGTGCGCTGGCACACTCCATGTTTTACGATAACTTGTAATTAATGTCGCTGCATAGTGCTTTATTGTCCCGAAGTTTGTCGGCTGGCGAACATCGTTATAAATTATGAGCCTACTTCGTCGCGTGTGAGCTTATTCACATAAATTATTGAGAAAAATGTGTCAGCATTTATGTTATTAAATCCCTTCGGTGTTCAGTTCAAAGATGTGAGAGCTAGAAGAATAAATCTTGGGGACAAGTTGTAGTGTTTGCAAGCATGATTTATTGATAATTGTTGTGTAAAATGACTATGTGGAATGAACTATGAATCGTCTAATGATTTGATGGAGAATATAGCTTTCGAGTTAATTTGTATTTAAGTTGTAGCAGCAATATACCTCGTACAAATATTTTAGCTCTTAATCACAAATGGATTTAAAGTTATTCATTTATTCTACATTCAAGATTTGGCTACATCAATCACTGAATTCTTGAGGAGGTACAATTAATGGATTGTTTATGAAAAAGCATGATGGGGGAGACTGGAGGCATTAACCTCTACTTATTTCACATTTATCTAATTGTGGAGTTATCTCTATTAAACAGACATTGAAGAGTGTAAATGAACTTCAAGTTTTATGAAAAATAAACTCTGAAAACTAATTATAAATGAAATGATTGCCTACAAAAAATAGAAGAGCTCGTGATTAAGTAAAAACTGCCACACGGGTTCGTCTTTCAATTCCACCGCACTATTCCCAAACCAACGCAACTCCTGAAAGCCAGAATCAAAAGTGGCGACCACGAGAAAATCGCCGGGGCAATGAAGCTCGACGAAGTTCCGGAGAATGAATGTAACTGTCTTGGATCCCGCAACCAAATTAATCAGAAAAGAATAAAGGAGGGATAGGAAAACAAAAACATAATTTCTATTTCCCTCTATATCAAGCAGGAGACAGAATCGAGAGAGCAGGAGAGGGGTCGTTTACAACTAGGATAAGGGTCGTTTACAACTAAGATCGTTTTTACATCTTTGTCAGTCGTTACGGTTAGCCAGGAGCTAAAAAATCTGACACCAGTTTTGCCAAGAGTTATCGCATTACCCAGTGACTGGGTGTGGAAGTATAAAAATGAAGCTAATTACTGGTATTTAGCCGCATGTGTTGAAAATCAAAGCCGACCTAGCCAAGTTACAAACGTCTCGTATGGAATCTCTTTCTACAATCTTTAACGTCTTCGATTTGTATGGTCTGACCACGTGACTTAACGTTCAGATGATTGTGTGATTCCTATACATTGATTCGTTTTCAACTAGCGTTATCGATTGTAGATTGTTATGCTGGATATAGTTGGGAACACGTCAGTCAATGTTGACATCGATGTCTACATGAGAAGTCTGCAATTATATTAGAATAGGTTACTTCTAGGCAAGCGCGATCCATCGTCGACCACATTATCGCTTACCATCAGGTGAGATGGTGGTCAAGCGCGAACCTATATCAAATAAAAAAAAAAAAAAAATATCATTCGGCAAAATATAAACCAGTAATTAAAATCTTTCATCTTTTCTTTTATATAAAACACCACACTAGGAATTTCGCTTGCATCATGGGTGCACTTACAAACACACAAACTCACATTCACAAACAACTAGACTGGAACCACCAAACAACTCATGACAATTTGAATGCTGAAATTCCCATCCAAACAAAACAACGACACTCTTTTATTTCTCAGCTATCACAAAATTAGAAACATTACCCTGCCCTCATTACCACATTCTAATATCACTGTTAACTATCAAAGCCATATTTTTACGAACAGTTCTCATATTAACACGTGTTTTGTCAAAGTGGGCCACTACGTACAGCTGCCAAACAGATGGTAGAGGGGTTATTATAGCAAAATATAAACCGCTAATGCCAAACATTGGTGTCGTATGAATGCCCTGGATGGCGCCCAAATGTACTGTTTTGAAACGGTTTTTGGAACAAAACTGCAGCTATTCTATTTGTTTGTGTGCAATATTATGTGGTGCTTATGTGCTAGCAGTTTTTAATAAGGCCACGGGGCTGATATTGCAGATGCAGTGTCTTTTAAAATGTTAATCGTAGCTTTTTGGTATCCTTTCAAGAGTTTCATGGAAGTGAGCATTACAGATAGAGTTTTGACTCTGTTCTCGTTCAGGAAGTGCTATGAACATGAGATTAACTCTAAATTAAACAAAATATACTGTTAAGTAGAAATATATTTTATAACACAACTTAATGAAGGGAACAGCGGTTTTCTTTCGCGATTGCAGGATTAGTCTCTCAGTAAAAGTGGATCAAAATGATAGGAACATTGACCCCTTTAGAGTTTTTCATTTATAACAATTACATGTTGTTAAACATACCAACTGCATTTAGTGATATACCTAAGAGGTGCAAGTGGACCTTAGTCTCGTGATCAAGTATTGTTTGCCACGACATAACCATTCTATACGCTTTAAAAATAGTCTACCTAATCAATACGAGCCGTTTTACCTAACTAGTCTACACAAAAGTTAGTTATAAACTGGTACTTTATTTATTTTAAATATTTACGAATTCCTATAGCTGTTTTCAAGAAATATTATACTTCAAACAAAACTTGGCTATATTAGTTTTAGAGTAATATTTTATCATTAGAGATTCACACAAACAACGATTGTGCTGGGCGTTCCCCGGCCTTTGACATCTTAAGCATTCTTTATAGATAAAATAAATTAATACGTATATAAGTCCTATTAAGAATGTTTTATCTAGATCTAAAAATGCTCAAACCAGTTTTCTAGATTCTTTATTGACATAATCTTAATAAAATACATGACGGCAATTATTTGTGAATTATTGTTCTTAAAAAATTTAGAATTTATTTACGCATATGCCTAGCTTTATTCCATGAAATTTGGTCCAGTAGCTTCTTAGATAGATGACATAATTTGCACAGAAGTCCAGTGTGGATTCGCTAGAAAGATAACTAAAACTAGTCGTACATAATTGGCAATTTATATACATTGAATGAACAATAAATTAGAGGAATTCATCGCATTTGTTCGCCTCACCTACGCGCGAGCCTTTTGCGGCTCACTAATGATAGTTAATAACGAAAGCTTTGTATGGACGCTACGTTGTGTAGATAATCTTGTGCTAGACGAAGAAGGACATTACACATATTGATGATTTGTAAATCGACCGTTTTATATTTACTTTGCTACTTTATTTTTGTATATGTAAATTTTTATTTCGTTTTATATTTGTTAGCATCTGTTTTTTTATACTTTTTTAGAGGTTTTGTCAAATATCATTTAATTAAAATGATTCATTTGGTGGCACTGTCAAATGGGCTTGACGGTAGGTACATCACATTAATTTTGTTTTTTATTAGAATTTGTATTTATTTAATAATTTACAGTATAATAAACAGAGACAACACATCAAGATAATAAAGTACAAATTCACCGATTATTTCTTAAGAAATGTTTACCAGCAGACCCGTGAAAAGGAAAAATTAAATGAAACAACAACAATAGAGAGAATAGAGTATGAGAACAGGAAGGGAAGAAAAGTGAACTAAGATATAAAAACATAGGCACTAACACAAATAAAATTTTTGGGGGCTGAGTCACCTGAGTCCGTAGTAGAGTTGCCCCTATTGTTGTTACCCTACACGTGGTCCCCGGGTGGTGCTAATCAGGTGACACAAACTGTTGGTAGGCTTCGGCTGAAGAATTGTGACCACCCACCGGGCAAAGATGTACCGCCAAGCGGCCTAGCCGTGTTCCGGTACGATGCTCGGTGAGGTAGAGGAGTTGGGTCGAGATGGTTATTCCACTGCATGCTGATCAGCCTGACTCGCGCTGTTTTGGGCGTATCGGGAGACTAGTTGCGGAGGGTAGCGGGATCCGAGGCACGGTGCGCCGCTGGCCGACCGCAGGTAGTTGGGGGCCCAAATAGTGTGCCAGCCACACACGAAAGGCTGCCCCGCCAACTGTCGAAAAATCCCGGCATGCACCATCGTGCTGGTTAGCGACCAGATGGGAGGGCCCGATGGACATCTCCGGGGGGACTCGGGCGTCCAAACAGTCTCCGGACTAGTGCCCCAAAGATGGCGTCCTTTCAGTGCGTACCTGTAGGTTAGTAGCGTAGAACCTCATCTCACTTCCTTCTCCTCTCCTTTCACTCTTACAAATGGCAAGAAATAAAAAGAAAACTGGAGTAAAACAGCGGCTGCACCTCCTCCCCCACAAAGTGCAGCTCACTAATATTAGAGGTCTGCACTCCAATGTCACCTCAGTCCACCATCATCTGGAAACTGATAAGTCACTGATTTTCCTTACGGAGACGCAGATAGGAAGTCCGTCAGACGTGTCGTACTTATCCTACCCAAGGTTTACCCTGGAGCACAATTTCATTTCAAACAACGCGCGGGTATGTATGCCCGAGACGATACTTGCTATCGGCGTCTCCGTAACCTTGAAGACTCCAGGTTCTCAGTTCTGTGGGCTCTGGTGGACACAGGGCTGGATAAGATTATCTACTCCTATGTCTACCGGTCGCATAAGGGAGATCAGGAGACAATCAGGCTCACAGACTACCTCAGTGAGGCGGCTGATGCGGCACAGCAGTGGTACCTTAACCTTACTTATCTTACTAAACTTACTGGGGGATTTTATTGCCCACCACCAGGAGTGGCTCTTCCCATACCAGTGCACTGATCATGATGAACGAGAGACGTGCAAGCTTGCGCTAGCGCTAAATCTCGCCCAGCTGGTCCAGGGGGCAACGAGGGTGCCAGATGTTGATTCGGGCACAGCCAATTGCTTGGACCTTCTGCTGAAAATAGATCCAGACCGATACTTCACCTTTGGGTAGTTCCGGCCACTATCTGGTGAAGTCTGTATCCGTATACTCCCCGCCCGATCCCAGCCCAAGAGGCTACCACCGGGAATGGCGGTACATGTCAGCCGATTGGGATGGGATGCGATCTTTTTGCTTCTCTTCGGGCCATCCATCGTCATGCGCTGACGCTGTGACTGATGTGTTGCGTCGGGGGATGGAGTACTATATTCCATTCTCTGACGTAGCAATGTTTAACGTCGACAGACCATGGTTTGGAGCCAAGTGTAACCACGCCAACGCGGTTAAACACAAGGCCTACCAGGAATGGCAAGAACTCGCAAGGCAAATGACGTGAGTCAGAAGAAGGGAGCCTTCAACACGGCTGCCAAGTCCTGCAAAAAGGTGATGTGAAGAGCACGGTTTGACCACATTCAGCAAGCAGAATCGGGAACAAACTTGCTACATAGCCAGCTACCCGCTGCAAAGCGTTTTGGTCCCTGGCTAAGTCGGTCGAATCAAATTTCAGTCACCCCTCACTACCACCACTGCTGAAACTTGACGGGTCATTGGCCCCCTCCGCTGAGGAGAAGGCAAACTTGTTTGCCTCCCTTTTTGCGGAATCTTCGCATCTGAATTCTGATGGCGCGCAGCCTCCTCCTTCTCCTGATGGATGTGTGACGAGTATGTCGGACATTCGCATCCATCAAAAGGACGTCCGTAGGGTGCTGCGTAGCCTTGATGTGAACAAAGCAAGTGGCCTCGACGGGATACCAGCAATTGTACTTAAAACCTGTGCGCCTGAATTGTCTCCGATCTTGACACGCCTATATCGCTTTTCGATAGTGACTGGAAAAGTGAAGGCTTGGAAGCAAGCCAACGTACAGCCCGTGCCCAAGAAGGGCAGTCGAGCTGACCCTGTCAAATATAGACCCATATCTGTAACGTCCATCCTCTGTAAGAGTATGAAACGTGTGCTCAACAGTAAGCTTCTGGCATACCAAGAAGCGAACGACATTCTCAGTGACCGCCAATACGACTTCCACCGAAATCGGTCCACTTGGGATCTTCTAGGGTATGCCATTCACATCTGGACTGAGGCCATCGAGAGACATGGGGAAGCGCTAGCCGTCTCCCTCGACATCTCGAAGGATTTCGACAGGGTGTGGCACGAAAACCTCATTGGTAAGCTTCGATCCTTCGGTCTGCCTAGTGGTCTGTGTGATTGGATTGCGGACTTCCTGAGGGATCGATCCATCCAAGTGGTTATCGATGGCTGCTCATCCGGTCAGTTAGATATCAACGCCGAAGTCCCTCAGGGATCAGTGCTCCCGGCAACATAATTCTTGCTGCACATTAATGATCTGCTAAAACCCGGAACCTTTGGGTACACAGACGACAGCACTGTTCCTCTGATTCGGTCTCTCCGGGAGACCATGGTTGACCGCTTGAACCTGTCCTTGAAGGCGGTCTCCGAATGGGGTGATGCCAACCTGGTCAGTTTTAATGCTGCTAAGACCCAGGTGTGTCTTATTTCCGCTAAAAAGAGCCAATTTCACCCGGCTCCATCTTTCCGTGGTGTAAACGTGCCGTTAACGGACCGTCTCGAAATTCTCGGTGTTACGTTGACATCGACCCTCAACTTCAGTCCATTCATTGAGACGAAAGCTCAGTTAGCTGCAAAAAAGTTGGGTATTCTTGCTAAGGTGAGACGGTAATTCACGCCTGAACAGCTGCTCAACTTGTATAAAGCGCAAGTTCGGTCATGCATGGAGTACTGCTCTCACCTCTGGGATGGATCTACCAAATACCAGCTTGATGCACTTGAGTCCGTTGACAGACGGGCCAAAAGGCTTATTGGTAACGATGCACTGGTCGCCTCAAAGCCACGGAGCCTCGTACATAGACGCCGAGTTGCCAGCCTGTCGTTTTTTTATCGGTTACATTTCGGGGAGTGTGCTATGGAACTGCACAATTTGATTCCACCTAGCCCTTTCCATCATCGGACTACAAGACGTACCCCGTACGGCCATGCGCCATCGGTACATGGTGGACATTCCTCCCATACGCACACAGCGTTTTGCTAATACTTTCATTGTGCGCACAGCTAAGGAGTAGATTTCCCTTCTGGAGTCTTTGTTCCCTGATAGCTACAACCTTGGGGTATTTAAGTCAAGAGTGAATAGGTTTCTTCTAGGCAAGCTATACATATATATAAAGGTCATATTTGAGAGGAGAGATAATTCTTTTTTAGTCGCTTTTTGAACAGCGAGATAGTTTTCAGATCTCGAATGCTAGGTGAAAGAGAGTTCCACAATGTTACAGCATGGACGGAGAACAAATGAGAATAATAGTTGGTTTTATGAGGATGAGATTTAAGGAAAGATCTCAGACGTGACCTACATAGTAGATGCACTATGTAGAGCGAGCGAAAATCAGTCACGCACTTAGGAAGGATATATAGACAGGTTGTGTAAGATGTTAAAGAGTAGACATAAAATCCGAGTGTTTCTGCGAAGACGGATTGGGAGCCACTTGAGTTCCTTGCTAAAAAGTGAGAAACATGATCATACGTAGACCATAAACAAATCGAATGCATAAGTTTTGCAAGCGCTCAAGCTTGTTTAATAGCTCGTCTGTAGCATTCAGGTAGCAGGTGATGGCATAATCTATGAGAAGAATAGATAAATAATAGAGAATAGCATGATAGTTAAATAATTATATTATCTTCATCATAATATTACAAATTTAGCAGGTATAAGCCACCATAAGTAAACATATGTGAATCTCGATCAAAGAATTCCCCAAAGATGTGTGCAATACGGGGTTGCTTATCACCCCACATAAGTTACGACTCAACTGTGGGAAACGGGTTAGTAAAACTTTCGTAGGCGGAACGTCTTATACCGTACAGCATTCTGCTCCATCCCAACAAGAAAAGACGAGTGCACACCGTCCACCGACTGAAATTAATGCCAACAATTTAGAATTAAACGAAAAATCTTTTCCACACCGTCATTTTAATATTTAAATGTAGAATGTCTCAGAAGAGCGGATGCGATTGCGTGTGTACTTCACTTTACCGGTAAATACTCGACCGGTTGAAAAAGTTGTCAGCGACTTGTTTAGTAAAGTCATTTGCTTCGCTAATAACACACAATTTATTACCATTTAGTCTTATTAGCTACGTATAGTCATATACGCCTAAATCCTTAGCGTTAATGTTATGTTAAGAGGATTAATTATTATTTATGGGGAGTAATGTTGCTTTTTTGTTACGATAGAATGTCATAATTTTGTACGACATGGAAAAAATATTTCGATTTCGTTTATTTTATAAACTGCCTCGCAAATAAGGATTTGTCACACTAGTTTTTACTAAGTGATTATGGGAATAAGGTCGTTTTTTACTTTAATAGAGTTACTAAGTTGACAATCTAATTTCGGCTCGACTAAAGTTTGGACGGATTTGAATATTAAGTTTACTAATCCAGGCCAGCGCAATCTATTACGAACATTATTTTGTTATAAAAGGCAGTATTATATTTCCAGTATTAAAATATTGTTATCTTCTGCTATTCTCGGCTTACGAGCTAGCAAAAGACAACAAAAAGCAACACAGTAAAATGTGCCTACAAGATGCTTGTTGGAAAAAAAATCTTTGAATACAACCGCAACCGATCAATCATCCTTCCTAAGATTAATTTTCTTACAATCATAAAGACTAATGAAGCTAATAAAAAAACAAAATGAGTGTGCAAATATTTATAGTAATTAATGTCAAAAAAGTGTTAAAACTTGTCCCGTTGATTAACGCGTACTCATTGTGAATTCTATAAGACTGCTTACTTTATCATTCCATATCAAATAAATCTGCAAGGGTGGCGGGCACGGAGGAAATTTTAATGATTCCACACCGTCCAATGCTACGTTGAGAATTAAAAAGAATGGCTAGGAAGCGGTCCCCGCTTTGCTTTTTAATTTTCCGTTCGCCGCCGGCTGCCGTGGCTTTAACAGTTTGCGGTTGATTCAATCTTGCGGCGACATGAACTCTTAATAGAAGTATTAAACTAACATCGATTTACTCCTCAAACTATAACCGTCTGTCTGGACACTCTTATCAGATCTATTTCAAATCAAAGAGTCAAACAGTCCGTAAATAGTAATGACAAAATACCACGACTAAAGTTGGGTGGACAATGTTTACCACCAGAAACTTGAAACAATCTAGAATCTCTGAAGATTCCTGCGCCAAAGTTGGAGGCAACACGTAAAGGCAGAACCGAACTGGGACGAATGTTCAACTGTAATGAGATTCCTCCGATGTTATCTCGCTTGACAACGAATCCCCAATTTGTGGTCAGTCAATCTTCTCGAGGAGATTTTGTGGAATTCAATTTGCTTAGACAAAAGTAATGTCTTCCTCTAAAGCACCATTGAATTATAGCTTCGTACCGAAATTTCGGAGCTGGCGGTGCTAAGTTTTGTGTGAATTTAAGGAGTTAAATTCTTAGGTGTTTACCGTCAAGCGCAGGTTTCCTTTGTATATTTTCCACTGTTTTATTTTGTGTTTGATGGAGAATAGTATGATAGCTTCTACTAAACATTCTGTTAGTATTGAAATAGATAACCTTTTTTTTGTTGAAACAATAAATGAATGCAGTATAAACAGTTCACACTGACAATAACTACCTTAATCTAAACAAAAGCCCTCATCTTTTGTAGCACCCGAATAGCCGGACCCCTCCAACGTTACTTCCTTACTCGAAACAAACGGAACTGCTTCAAAAGCTTTTAAAAAACAAATTTAAATTCACATCGCATTTACAGAAATAGCCCCCGGCCAACGTTAAAAATTTACACCCACCTAATTTTATAGTCCCCGAGTTACTTCTTAGATACTTTCACGTACTTTAATCGTTCCTATCGGCCACACTTTGCTTCGGAGGTGTTGACGTATACTAATGTCCAATTAATATGCCGTTTTATTCGAAACCTCTCTAATTTATTGTGTACCAGGTCGGAATATATTCTCATTAACTTGACACTCACAGCCTATTATAAACTGACCGATCTTTAGATGCCGCTGATAAATATCCCGATACCGATAGCACCGAAACGAAATAGAGATATTCTGTCTATAAATTCTAAAAGCTACCGTTGTGATATGGCAACTATTTTCCTTTTATTTTTCGGTTGGCAAGTCCCTTATCAGATGTTTGAATGCAGTAAAGTTGTAACGTTTTAAGTGAGAGTGCTTCGGAATTAGTGGCGGCGCCGTTTCCTTTTTAATTGCAGGTCTTTTTGTATTAATGGATGGTGTGAAACAAAATGTTAATGGGTCATTACCGACTGTCGTCCTGTGTGACCGTGAACCGACGAAGACAATGAGCTTTTAAATTACCCCTTAACAAAATGTTACGTTTTTAACTCGCGTTCGACACCGTACTTAAACATTTTAGCGTTGATCAATAAAATATTGTACTTGAAATCGAAAATTTCTTGTATCGCCATGAAGCTGTATGTGGTCCAATAAAACCTTGAACATTTTATTTTATTCTATAATGATGAGCTTGTAAGAAAATAAAGTAATCGATTTTTACGAGCGAAGGACCAACGGGCCATTGCGTGTGTCCATTTCGAATGAGCATCCGCGGGGAGCGACTAGAAAAGTCTCGGAACAAGCAGAAAAGGACCAATAAACAGAGCAAGAACAGTTTAATTCTTAAATTATTGTCGTAATAAAAAACAACTCGGCCGTAATGTATTCAAACTGTGACCGGAGAGATGTTCGGAACGCTATTGAATCGATGTTTATGTTAATACATTGCCTCGACTCCTTATATTGAGATGTTGTGTTTGTTTATGGCATATTCTCTCGACGTATGCTCATTTAGAGGCTTAATTATTATGGAGTCTTAATTATATTGTTATTTCCTTCATTTGAAACAATTAAATCCTTATTTTATATCTTTTTGATATTATGTTTGTTAAGAGAATTTAATTCCCGTGTCGCTTTATGTATACAAATTAATATACACAAACATGAAAAAAAATGTGTTTGATGTTTACCCGACCCATAGTTCTGAATATTCCATTTTATTTTAAAAGGATATTGACTTCTAAATCAGTACTCAATGGGCTAATTCTACTTATTCCACCCATTTATCAGAAATAACATAATTACTGAATGACAATACTACCATCAATCTTCAGCAACTTCGAACTGGACAATATGGACAAATGAATCGGTCGTCACGCATCAATGTATGGGTCATTAGGGCAATAGACCCTTCGGAGTCAAGCCACCCAGGTAACAGGAGCGTGCCAAAAACGTCTCAATGCCGTAACAATAAAAGTTGCTACTGTTTTCGACAATAGAGAGGCAAAATGTGGCACGCTTCCAAATCTCAAAGACGCTGTATTAAATGCAGCTAGCAATTGTTTCACCCAGTGGGATCTCATTCTCCTTCTCGCAAAGTTGTAAAAAGACAAAAGAAACGCCTGTATTTTGTAGTATATTACAATAAGTTTTTGTCAGTGCACACTGACGCAAATAGAGACAATTTTCACGCCAATTTTCGGTCGAATTTGGTGTGAATGTCGCTTTGCACGGTGATATTGTTCCATTTTCCCTTCATTGTCGTTTATTTGTCGTGTAAACATTTTTATTGTGAATTGCCTACGCACTATAGACAATCGTTATTTTTAACAAGGACTTTATTACTTACGTAGAGACTTTAAATATCCATATAATATATCCAGCATGGTAAACGTAGTTGGCACTTAAAAACACATGGTCAGTAAAAATCTTTTATAAAACTTTTTGAAATAATTTGAGTTTTCTGTGAAAAAGGCAAAGTAATCTGATGAATCACATAATATTTTATAAATATTAAATCATATCGGTTTTACTGAATTCAATAGATGTTATATTTATAATGTAATTGCCATCCATTACAATATATTACATTTTTGTAACCGCTGTTAACGACCGCCCTTTGTCTTTTTTATATTCATACATTTTTAACTTCATATGTAAATTATAAGCCAATGTCAAACAAATAAAGGCGATTAGTATAAGACGCATCATTTTAGACGTCTGTCTTAACCTGCGTCATATGTCATTTTAATAGGATTAATGTATGACGAGAATGCGTAGAATTCCAATTTCAGGTACCAGTTTTTTGGCTAGAGGAATTTGAAGTTATCCCACTTGGTAACAATGGTAAGGTAGATACAATCAATAAAAAATTAAAGACCACACAGTGTTCGGATTCCATTAAATTTATGAAAAATAAAAAATATAAAAATGGAAATGAGAAAGGGGGTGTTAAGTAATATGTTTCGTGTTTAGTGATTGTTACTATGAAGTTGTTCGCTAGAGTTATTGAGGACTTGGGTTTACACACATGGAGCATTTATTACGTCACATCGAACTGCAATATAGCGAACGACGTTTATACACACACAGAATTAGGATGTAGGAAGAGTCAGCAGTTTTTCTTAACTTCACTGTCCGTTTATCTAAGGTAACAACTAGTATTAAGGCTTTCCACGATATATTTTTTACATCACTAAATAATTGTATTTTCTACACTAGTGGCCCGCCCCGGCTTTGTCATAATTGCTTTGCCTATAACCGTAGACGTCTGAACAAAATCAGAAAATTCGGGCTTTCTCTTTATTATAAAATTAGTTAAGATTACACTTTTTGACAAAATATTGAAATCTTATGCCACATCTTTTCAATCTTCATTCTTATTAATTTCTTTATCAACGAAATTATAACTTTCCTGACCTTTCTAGTCAAGATTAAACATCTTTAACGTTCGTTGCTTGCCACAATTTACCGACGCAATAGTACGGTGGCTGAGTGCTTGTGATTAAACAATAAATCGTAGAAGGGAGCCGCATGGCGAGCCGGGCCTTAAGAATATTCCGGCATATTAGCTTTGGGCAATGTTGTTGTAATATATTATCGATGTATATTGCAGTATATGTACTGTCTTGATAAGTGACGAGTAGGCGATATCTTTTTTTTTCTACTGTTTTGTTTTAGTACAATTTTTGTGGAAAAAGAAAATATTCAACAAAAAACCAAAATAATTTGCTTTTATATAGTTAATGCCGACTCAGCTGGGCAGCGTTCAGAAAGTTGCGTGGTATGTTCTCGTCCAACTTATCACAGTGTTTCAAGACGAAAGTCTATGTATGACCAGTGTGTTTTGCCAGTGATGGACATATGGCTCTCATCAAGTAGCTTACAGTCACCCAAAGGGCAATGGAGATGCTCGGCGTTTCCTTGCGACAACGAATCAGAAATGTGAAGATCCGCAAGAGAACCAGGGTTACCGACATAGCCCGAAGAATTGCCAAACTTAAGTGGCAGTGGGCAGGGCACATTGCTCACAGAACGGATGGCCAATGGGCAGAAAGGTTCTGGAGTGGCGACCGTGAACCGAAAGACGTTGCGTTGGAAGGCCTTCCACCAGGTGGACCGATGACCTGCTGAAGATAGCGAGTATTCGCTGGACGCGAGACGCTCGAGACCGATTAATGTGGCAATGCTTACATGGGGGATGCCTATGTCCAGCAGTGGACGCCTTTCGGCTGATATGATGATGAGGATGATGATGTAGTGATTTCTCGCATTTCAATAAAACATAAAAACCGGCCAAGTGTGAGTCGGACTCACACACGAAGGGTTCCGTACCATTATCGCAAAACACTGCAGGTTTGTTGTATGGGAGCCTCCCTTAATTTATTTTATTTTAATTGAATAATTATTATTTTTTGAAGAGAATATACAACTAAACATTATGTGAATATTTCAAGCGTCTACCTGTTGCCGTTATTAATATCGAACAAAAATATCACGTTTTTTGTATGGGAGCCCCCCTTAAATAATTATTTTATACTGTATTTGTTGTTATAGCGGCAACAGAAATACATCATCGGTGAAAATTACAACTGTCTAGCTATCACGCTTCATGAGATACAGCCTGGTGACAGACGGACAGACAGACAGACATACAGATAGACGGATCGCGAAGTTTTAGTAATAGGGTCCCGTTTTTACCCTTTGGGTACGGAACCCTAAAAAGTGCATCAATCTGAACCAATGATTTCAGTGATTGCTTAGTAAGCCATTAGTAACTACCTAATTATGAGCAGGAATAAACACTACCTAATACAGCCGCAGAGATCGGCAAGGCTAGTTGAGGTGTTAATCCGATAAGACAATAATCAATAAATCACTGCCACAGTTGAAAATCTTTAAAAAAGACATATAAATGAAAAGCAAGAGCGTTACAAAACTCATTTTAAAATATAATCAAAATGATTCAAATTAATCCTCATAGAATTGGGCAGCAAAATTTTTATATTTATTAACTTGAAAGAATGATTAAGGAAACAAAGAATTTTCTAAACGAAGATCAAGCACCAAATTGTGATAGACAACCGTGTAAAAATGTAACAACAAAACAAAAAGGCGTTTAATGTATCCCTACGGAACTAACAATAGTAGAATCGGGCCACAGTGCTAGAATACCGCCCGCTGATCAAATCCTTTGAACAAAAATGTTCGTATTTTGAAAAACTCAAAAGCGATTCATAATTAATTAATGTTCGCGATGCGTATCGGACGTTCGGTACCAAATGGGACGGATGCCCACATTCCATTGTCGTGTAACTTACGCACATCGTTCATCAAGTTGACAACCGTTAATCCAGTTTCCGGGATATTACTAGCGGCTTGGATGTCGATTTCAAATGGCTGCGAATTTTCGCCATTGTTGATTGTAGATCTGTGGTTGGAGATTATGCAATCGGGCTAAATATTTCTGAGATGTCTGGTACGATCTTCTTTTATTTCTTTGTGTAATTACTGCTTATTTATTGCCTCTGGTAAATTCTAAACGTCAATAAAGCAAAAAAAGACAACCGCCATGATATCAAAATCATATATTATGCTTTTTACAAAGTTCATCAAGTGCTTGGATAAATTTTTGTTGTCATATTTGTTACTATCATTATAGTTAAGTTAACAAAGAACTGGGTTTATCAACAAAATGTTTGAGAACCAGTCGTAGGGATCAGCTAAAAATGTCCCGCCCCTCTACCCCCGAATCTCGATGACAAATCGTTGCGTAAATGATAGTGTTCGTTCGCTCGTACAGCCGTCGAGAGCAGTGTTTTTGTTGTTTGATATATGTCTGCGCTTTGTTGCATCCATGTTCTATTGTTCGGGATTAGGTTGCACAGTTTTTGTGATGCTCCATTGCGCCGTCAGGTTACGGTTGTCATCCATTTTAAAAGTTGGTCCTGTCTTTGCGTCGGGTAAGGCTTTGAACGGTAATTTTATGTCACTATTAGATTTTCCGGCTCCGCTTAAAGCTTGCAAAGTGTCGTCATTAAGATCGCAATGTGTTAGTTGCTTTTTACTGTTTAGAATGAGTACAGGCGGTTGCCCTCAATATCTTTCATTCCTAGATTAGCATATTGTATTTCTTCTTTCAAAATATTGCACGTCTTAATGCGGGGTCTGTGTTATATGAGCTAGCATGTATTCATGGAATTCTGAGTTTCAATAACCAAAATTGACGGTGTTTCTTATTCTTTCGGTGTTTCTTTATTAATCTTATTATGTTAGCGTATTGGATCAGCCACCTTAATCAAACTATATATTTATTTGTCCAATTACCTCCCATGAAACTCAATCACTGTTTTCGCCACGTCATTAATAAACACAATTATGTTTTCACTTACTACCGAAGTACAATCGAAACGACGGCTACTAACTACGAATTTAAACCCTTTTACGATACAATCAGATAAACAGCACCTGGACTAAGATTAAACTGTCTGGTGGGGCTGCCATGTGGATGTCCGATGACATGGACTAAATTATAATAATTAATCATTATTTTATACTGGACCCTTCGAACAACAGGCGTAATGACGATTGCCTGCGGGTGGGTTTTTCTATTACCATACGTTTCCTGTCTTGCGTTGAAAGTTTCATCTATTAATCAATAAACCACAATGAGAGGGTAACATGTTTTATGATGTATTGAAGAAAGGATTGTTTTTTTATGTTCATCCTTTATAGTAATAAAAGAGAAACCCGTATTGTATCTCCAATTAACAACGTTGGGGTGTAATTTAGATTTTGGTCATGTCTTTGATGAAAATGATTTTATATTACCTAAGACGAACAAGAATATTTATACGTCTTTCAGAACCGAAGAAGATTGAAGAGCCAATCTAGACCTAAAATATACGAACCAAAAAATACGAAGTAATAACCAAACCTAAGGATTTCAATCATTCACATACAAAACGACGATCGACAATTCTAAGAAAAATAATCTCACAGAATTTTTAAGCCAAAAATATTTTCTATAAAATCGATTTCTCGAGACAACAGCGACACTCGAACCTATCGAGGCCACGGATGTTAAAAAAGAATTAAAAAACCACCCTTGAGGGCGTTGTTCGTATTTCAATTATCAACCAACATATTCACAGGATCGTGTTTTGCTTTCATTCATTTCAACCGAAATAATCTCCACCACAAACAACGTTTGTACAGTCGACTTGTCAAATATAATGCTCCTTTTGTAGACCCCAAAATCGATTATGGCCTTTTTGTTGTCAAAATTGAGGTTTGAAATTCTCAAGTTTCTATAGTTGCGATGTTTATCTCGCCAGGTGATGTTCTAAACGTATTTTAATTGAGTATAACGGAAGATTATCTTGCCCAACTGCAAGGAGTATGAACTATGAAGAGGTGTTATTTTTAGGGTTATATTTTTGTTGTTGAGAACTGTTTGGTAAAAAAGGTCTTAGGACTAAGAAAATAAACTCTGATTTCACGTACCATATATAAAGTGTGTGTTCCTAATCCTGATTTTTTACTAACGTCTTACGATAGAATATAAAAAGTTATGATTTTAAAACTATTTTTTTTTGAAAAAGCTTTATGTATTCTTAACCTGGGTCGCTAGACACTTTTGACACTAAACCTATAATTTCAAAATATTTTACAAAACATGACACGATGTTAAATTTTTACCTTATCGTCCTCCTCGCGTCGTGTTCCTCATTACTGAGGGTCGTGATTCCCCCGACAGGGGATCAAATTTTCTCCGACGATGATTCTCCATCTGTGTCTGTCCTTAGCGACGTGGAGCGCATCGTGCAGCTTGGTGTTCAGCGTTGTACGTATTTGGTCAGACCATCTGATCGGGCTACGGCCCCTCGGCCTCTTGCCTTCGACCTTGCCTGTGATCATTAGCTGTTCGAGGTTATGACCATCCTTACGGGCACTGTGACCAAAGAACTCCAGGATTCTTCGCAGGTAGGTGGTGGAGAGCCTGGCCTTGACGTTCAGTTGTCGAAGGATAGACTCGTTTGTGCGGAATGCAGTCCATGGAATTTGAAGCATCCTTCGCCAACACCACATCTCGAAAGCGTTTTACCTTATAGCCACTTTTAATATTTTAGTGGTACCTAATATTAAATATAAAGTTTTTGATTAATTTTAGTACTCGAACGTAAAAACGTAAAACCCTTAGGGATTTCTGCACCATAAACCACTGGATTGTGGTCATGTATGTCTAAAATACTTTCAAGGTACTTATTATTAAACAAAAATACATGAAATTTTGGCCAAACCACGGATTAGTTGACAAAATGTGAAAGGTTTTCAAAGCTATTTTAGTTGACAAGTTTGATGCGTTAAGCCATTTAAAACTTATTTATAATCCGACCAAAAATGTTTTAATGAAATTAATTCTGTTAGAGAAATCCTTTGGTTTTATTTTTGAACGTAACAGTTAAGTTGGGAATATTTTTTTATGTTATTACAAATATCCTTTCCTCGGAAAATGTTATTTTAAACCCCCGACGGAAAAAGAGGGGTGTTATAAGTTTGACGTGTGTTGCTGTGTATCTGTTTATATGTGTGTCTGTCTGTGGCATCGTAGCGCCTTAACGGATGAACCGATTTTGATTAAGTTTTTTTTGTTTGAAACGTGACTTTGTCTAAAGTGTTCTTAGCTATGTTTGAATAAAATCGGTTTAGCCGTTCAAAAGTTATTCGCATTTTACTCTTTGAATTTGGATTTTTTCGTAGGGTATCGTGTCAATATTACGTGTTTCGTTAGATTGTCGATTGAAGCGTGTCTGCTACTAGGTACGAGTATATTATATGAAGTTTAAGGAGCATGACATTAAAAAAAAATCGGTGGTTTTATAAATTTGTAATTTTATCTTGTGATTTGTGACGATCGAATATTTAAACACTAATTTGTGTTTTATTTTTTTAAACCATAGCAAAGCCCTAAACTCTCTCATTACTGTAATGAAAAAAAAAAAACTTCTATTTAGTTCAATTTTAATAAGTAGAATACTTAAAACTTAAAATAACTTGCCTCGTGTAAAATATTAAGCAAAATATTATGAAACATTTTCCTCTCTCCTTAATAAGATAATTTGGGTACATTTGCGTACAAGAACTGGTATGCACAGACGTACAGACATGGCGTTAAATTAATTATTATCAGTGGAAGTGGACCAAATGAAACCGCCGCGGCCCGTGGCCGGTTCAGTCAGGGCGCTACCATGGAGACGCGAGGAGCGAGTTAAAAAGTGTCAACTAGGCCTAGAAGTTCTACTGGAGCAAAGGATTACCGGTAATCATATTCGTCTTTTCAGCCGAAATACGTTCACTGCTGAACATAGGCCGCCAAGGTTTGCTATAATCGCGGCGCTTGATAGGTGGGCAATCGCAGTATGATTATAACAATGAACAGAGAATGCTGCTGCTCATTCTCTGAAGTCCCTTTGCGTCTTATGAAACCCACGAGAAGAATATATGGGCTTACATGAATTTTATCAGAATTTCCTGAATATTGAGACTATACCGAAGTGATAATTGGGTATCTGTTTAAAAAAACCATGAAAACGCAGTTGGTTGCATTTCAAAAAGAATATCGTCCTTAAATCACTAACTTTTTGACAAAAACGGTAGGTATCCAAAATAGAGTCTATAACATCATTAACTTTATTAGTAGCTTCGTAATCGTTGGTAGTATGTGATGGTGCTAATAAATCGTCATCATTATTTGCTACTAAACAATTTTTTTTTATTTAGTGTATACGGCAATGTTCCATTGTCAATTCGTATTAATCTTTCAAAAGAGTCTTACTATATTTTACTTATTTTGTTGAAACGCAAATACAAGAAAAGAAAGAAAGGAAGAGTAACAGTATCTATTGTTTCTTTTCAGAAAACAAGCCCTCCCACGCAGCTGAAGAATCATTGAAAGCCTCACAGCACGCGCTCATTTGCTCAAAGGATTGAAAAGTAACAGTTATTTTAGTATTGACAGGTACTCGTCATTATAAAAATAACTGTAGCAGGTAACGCATTGTTATAATTTCGGGAACCTTGAAAATAATTATATGGATTCCTTAGTGATTTTGCGAAAATAACTGGGGTGCTTTGTAAGATAGGTACATTGGATATGGACCAGGAAACATGAGTCATCTTAAAAAAGCGGTGCCAGTTATGCAACTTGCGAACATTTCGAAAACCTAAATGTTGATAAACACAAACGATTCAACTAAATGTTTTGAGTGAACCGTCGCAAGCTGTGATTACTTCTACCTTCAAAATACGCAAGCTCTTGACACGTTACCATTTTCAAATAAAGAACGCCAGTTATCTAGTAACATCCTTAACGTAATCCACTTACGACCATAATAGCAGCGATTGAAGTCCGCTTCGTCCATCAATAAATCATCGGTCGTATAAAGCCGGTTGCAGACAGACCGGGCCGACGACACGGCCGGCCTCCGGCCGACAAAGCAGCACCAATTTGCAGATTAGCTGATGCGTAAATTGTTGCATTAGCCATACGTTCAACAGTGAAGGTTCGACCAATTATGGTGGTAATTCGATACCGCGCGCCAACGTAATCCGACGTTATGTACGCACCTTTATGTTGTTTGTAATGTTAATGTACCGTGAATTTGTATATTGTGTGCAGGGATTGTTTTTAGTTGTTAAGGAGTGGGACACGGGAGTTTATTATTGTAAGCAAATAAAATAAACGTTTCGTGAAAATAATGACACGTTATGTAAGGTAAAGTAAGCTTTAATAGCTGGTAGCTTTTCTTAGTCCGTCTCGTTCTAAGTATGCTTAATTTCATACTAGCTGACCCCCGCGTCAACTGGCCGCACGTCAACTGGCTATCTAGGTAGATAGCCAGTTGAGGTGAGCGAAGCCGCGGGGGTCAGCTAGTATTAAATTAGTATGCTAGTATGTAGGTACCTATCACCTACCTTTCTACCTACCAACCTACTCATCTGCCCTACCGATCTACCTACCTACCCTACCCTATCCTACATACCTACCTACCTTAATCTACCCTACTTACCCTAACCTACCTACTTACCCACCCACCTTATCTATCTACCCTACCTACCAATTTGTAAAACTATTTATTTCAATAAGAATTAATACTACAATACGAATGATCGATTTTTGATTCGATTTTGTGTGTTGTGCTGTGTCTTTTGTGTGCACTAAATAAATGATTTATCTCAAAATCAAAATATTTTTATTTTATTTTACATAGGCATAAAACGTCGACAAAAGGCGCACGCACGGTTCGGGTTGGTCGTTTCCTATGGAGAAGAACCGGCAAGAAACTCCATGGTTACTCTTTTCTCTCTTTTCCCTCTTATCTATCTATCTAATGTAACCAACTTTTGTTTCTACCAGAGATCTAATTAAATTTTAGAACACAAAAACTGCTATTGTGACTTAAATATGATAGTGAGATATATTCTCGCGCAAACTTTTTTGTAGTTAATAATGAGGACTTTAATCAAGTAGTACATACTTTTTATGTATCATCAATAGTTTTCTACGCCAAATAATGAATTTAATAGGCAAAATTTTGCTACTTTGGGTTACATTATTGCAATTTTCATAAGGATCTCTATTTTATTTGAAAATAATTTATTGTTTCACACACATCACATCACATCATCAGCCTATTAATGTTCCCACTGCTGGGACACAGGCCTCCTCTCTGTGAGAGGGAATGGGCCGTAATCCACCACGCGGGCCCAGTGCGGGTTGGTGGATGTCACATGTCTTCAAATTTTTAGTTCTAGGATATGCCGGTTTCCTCACGATGTTTTCCTTCACCGTTTTGAGAGCAGTGGTGATGAAATTATTTACATAAAGTAAAGCGCATGCCTGGGCTCGAACCCACGACCTACAACTTGTAAGTCGCGGCCGATACCACTAGGCCACCACTGCTGTCATAGTTTGTTACTTGGGAATAATGTAACATTCCATAGGTGAAAGATTTTTTTAAATCGGTCAAGTAGTTCCGGAGCCTATTCGGTACAAACAAACAAACAAACAAAAAAATCTTTCCTCTTTATAATATTCGTATGGATAGTATTATGCTAAACAAACTCGACGCATTAGATTACCCGGCTGGGTTGATCCTTGCATATTTCTAGAGAAAATAGCGGCAGATAATATTGACATAGTCTTGAATATTGAAATCACGGATATTTATTCTCTTATGAGCAAACGACATAAAATATGTAGGCGAGGAGCTCTATGAAATAGGTAAAATTGATACTGTCAAAAACACTGAAGAATACCATGGCAACTTAGACTTTAAGTTCAGCATGATAAAGATCATGTTTCCTTGTTCATTTGTGTATCAGACTGTATTAAAAATGGTGATCCGTTTCACTTTATGTAAATAAACGAGCTAATATTATGTTCTTTTGCAAACAAGAGAACGTTTCGTTATTTGTGGATCAAATCTCGATGTGGATATTGAAGAAAAATGGAAGCTTAACTTGAACATTGAAAATGGAGGTACAGGTATTTCCTTATAGTAATATTATAAATGTGAATGATTATGAGTATGGATGTTTGTACTCTTTAATGCAAAATTTACTGAACGGATTTTCATGAAACTTTAAAATAATATAGCTTATTATGCTAAAGGGATATTATACCGGGATAGTAAATAGGATGTATCTTATTCCTAAACCGGGTTCTGGTCTATCCATAGGCCAAATTTCATCCAAATTTGTTCAGCCGTTAAGGTGTGAAAAGGTACTAGACAGACGGGGTTACTTTCACATTTATCACACTATCACACTAATGTGTGTGTGTTTGTTACTTCTTCACGCTCAAACAGCTGGACGGATGGATCTGGATGAAATTTGGCAAAGACATTATAGTCAGGAATAACACATAGGATACTTTTTATCCCGGGAATATTTTCCCTTGGGATAATTTTCGACATTCACGCGGGCGAAGCCGCTGGCAGAAGCTAGTAATATTATAATATATAAAAAAATTAATTATATAATTATATGGATATGAATACATGATAATAACAAAAGATTAACACAAACACAATTTATTAAATATTGAAGGAAGTAATAATTCCATACGGCTGGAGCCGTGGGTGACAGCCAGTCATACAATATTCATTCATACGTGTGTTTTTGACCTAATTTTGGGTCTGAAATAGAACAGGTAATGGATGGCAATCTAGTCTGTGTAGCTAATTCTACGTTCAGCGCACCTACGTCAGTCAATCTGAAGTCCAATTAGAACGAGTTTCATGTTATTAACGGTGAAAATGACAATCTGAATACCTATTGCTTGTGCAATCTGTGTTATTTACAGCCTACAAAATTTATGGAGTTTCTGTATACATAGAGTTGTGGTTATAA
Organism: Anorthoa munda; assembly: GCA_945859665.1. Taxonomy (NCBI): domain Eukaryota; kingdom Metazoa; phylum Arthropoda; class Insecta; order Lepidoptera; family Noctuidae; genus Anorthoa; species Anorthoa munda. Next base: position 10,092,137 of record OX243911.1, read on the forward strand.
CCATTTATTGTGTGTGCTCAAATGAAAAATGGTATTCAAATACTGATTCAGGCGGGTTTTGATAAAAAAATGTATAGGAATGAAAATATTTTTTCATTTTTAGGGTTCTGTACCCAAAGGGTAAAATGAGACCCAACAGGAGTAATAACTAAGACTCCTCTATCTGTCTGTCTGTCTGGTCACCAGGCTGTATCTCATGAACCATCTTTATTCTTTATTCTTTATTGTACAACAATATATTACATTTAAACAAGTTGATAACAAAATTAATGTACAAAGGCGAGCTTAACTCCAAATGGAATTTTCTTCCAGCAAACCTTGACACACAGACAGTTGAAATTTTCAAAGATGAAGTATTTCTGTTGCCGCTCTAACAGCAAATACTAATAAAAATATTACCCTCCTTTGGCAGTCGGGTAAAAGCAAAATAAATCAATATTTAAGTGGCGACAACAAACGAGATTTTTTGCCGTTTTTTGTGATACTGGTATGGAACCCTTCGTGCGCGAGTCCGGCTCGCCCATGGCCGGTTTTTTTATTCTTTATTGGCTTGCGCTTGAACACTATCTTTTTTTTAATATTTCACTCGCACTTGACCACCATCTCACCTGATGGTAAGCGATGATGTGGTCGACGATGGAGCACGCTTGCCTAGAAGTAACCTATTCACTCTTGACTTAAAGACCCCTAGATTGTAGCTATCGGGAAACACAGACGTGAGTGGTTTTAGGTTTTTATTCCACTTTTAAACTCTTATACTCACTTGATAAATTCCGTGATATGTTTGTTTTGCAAGGTCCAACCATATTTATTTTGTAATTTACTAGCTTTTGCCCGCGGCTTCGCCCGCGTAAAAAGTGTTTTATCATCCCCAGGGAATACAAACTATCCTATGTCCTTCGCAGGGTCACAAACTATCTCCATGCCAAATCTCATCTAAATCGTTTTAGTAGATCCAGAGATTACCTCCTGCAACCTCACAAAATCACAAACTTTTCCACTTTATAATATTAGTATAGATAAAGAATACACCAAATCTTGAAGAGATGCCCAAACCTGGAAAAATTACAAAATAAAAGTATCTATTGACTGATGAACTACACTCAATCGAACAAATAATTTACGCCATAAAATCTCATTGCTATACAAACAACATTAAAAAGATTGGACACCAATCGGATTATTAGAACCGTAGGTATTCCCACGTCCACCATAGTCCATGATGGCAATCACAGAAGAGGTTTATGGCAACACTAAAATAAAATTTACTGGCCACAAATAAGTTAAATGTTTATGATTGAGGGACATGGCTTGATTGAGCGTTTTGTTGGCTCTTATATCGCTTTTGTATATAATTTCATTATGTTAATGGAATAACAAATATTGAGCAATATATAGAAACTATGCAGATTATAAAATTAGGAAGTATTCCCATTTGAGCACCTATTTTTAGAGCACCTATGCTAAGAGCACCAAAGGTATTCCCATTTGAGCACCAATCAATATAATAGCTTGGTGCTCAAAGGCGACCAAAAAATAAATTATGACTTTATTCCCAATTGAGCACCTACGGTGCGGTAGCTTCTAGTGACGGGTAGCTTCTAGTGTATAATACCTATATCATATCGATAAAAATCAGCAGTTTTATTGCAGAATGTTATCATTTGATAATTACCTACATAATTATCATCATAACCATAAAAGTTTACTTAATCATTTATTGTTAACTAACTTTTGCCAGTGGCTTCGCCCACTTGGGTGTCGGTAAGACACAAAATCTTAACAAATTAAACACCTAAACCTTCCCCATGATTCACAATGTCTTTTGATGAAAACCGAATGAATATCCGTTCAGTAGTTTTTGAGTTTATCACGAACAGACGCGGCGAGGGACTTATAATATGTAGTGATAGCACAATAAGTTTTCTCAACTTTAATTTTATCTATCCCCGAACCAATTGTAGACTGGATGAAACACTAACAATAGAAATCGGTGTTTTCATAGTAGTTAAGTTGAGAGGGCCGTATAGAGGCGATGCGCGCGCCACCTTTACCGTTCGTCGGAATATCTCAAATAGCCCGAAATATGACGAATTAAAACAATAAAAACACTAATTAAAATAATTAAAAAAATACCAAACTATTTCGGCACTTTTTTACGTCTCTCGTATTATTTGCAAATCTATATCTATAATATAAAAATTAATCGCTAAATGTGTTGCTAAGCGCAAATCTCGGGAACAGCTGAACCGATGAATGTTTGGTGTTTTTATGACAAAACAAAGTTTGCCGGGTCAGCTAGTATATAATAAAATCGTAGATAAGTCAAAACGGTACATTAAATATTTTTGAAAAAAAGTAAAAGCAGAGTAAGATTTACGGGGTATATGAAGGTCACTGAATCATTTTTTTTTATAATATTTATCTGTTTGTCTGCTGCAATGCAATGCATTCAATTGGTGCCAAAACTACTGGACAGATCCTGTTAAAATTTTACATAAATAATCCTAAGATGTCAGAACAACACTTATAAAAAATTGTCACGATATTTTTTATGGACGATGAGCAATGTTGCATTAGGTGTGTATTTTTTTACAATTTCCCGCGGTATTTTTAAAACAAGACAAAAAAACTTGACACAATTATCAAAAATAGTTTTTTTGTATGTTAATTAAGTACAAAAACCGGCTAAGTGCGAGTCGGACTCGCGCACGAAGGCTTCCGAAGTTGACAACTGACGGTTGGATAATTTGTGACAAATTGTCAGCTAATTTGAAATGTAACAGGCGGCTGAGAAACTGGGCCTAAGCATAGCGTTATTAATCTATTTTCGTGTTAAATGGTGATAATTTAAATTTAAGAAAAATATTTATTTATTTTTTACCATATTACTACAACCAAAAGTTTCTACTCGTATAACTGATATAGAGTTCATATTTGTTTCTAAAACATACAAAATCTTTACTTGTATTAAATATGTAAGTATTATTAAGAAATATTATTTAACTAAAAAAATAAGCGTAAAGACTACTCTTGTTACAAGGAATGTAATTTGTTATATTGGTTCAAGTAGTAGGTCCACACGACCAAAAAAAAATACCTATGGCGGATTGTTATATTAATAATAATTAGTTTACTTTCTAAAATTTATGTAATAAAGTACTGTAAATTTTTATCGATATGTTTTATTTTACATTCTATCACTAGAAGCTACCGTAGGTGCTCAATTGGGAATAAAGTCATAATTTATTTTTTGGTCGCCTTTGAGCACCAAGCACCAATATTGATTGGTGCTCAAATGGGAATACCTTTGGTGCTCTTAGCATAGGTGCTCTTAGCATAGGTGCTCTAAAAATAGGTGCTCAAATGGGAATACTTCAAAATTAGGAACGGTGGTAGATAAGTTTGATGGCAAAGAAAACCACTTTTTGAAAACGTTGGCAGGGACATTTAAAAATAGAAGCAGTCGATGCTTGCAATAAAACAAATTACAACTACATACTCGTACTAGCTTAAAAACAATCCTATCATTATCGACGTTAACGTTTGAATCTGCAGAAATAACAAATATTCTGAACTTTGCTTCAGAGATGTTGTGTGGGTTGTTTCAAAGCATTTTAAATCCATGAATAAAAGATGCCTTCATTAAATATAAATCCATTTCAAAGGTCTAAACGCTTGCATATTATTTTAATATCAAGTAATGGTGCACCAGCATTTCACGATTCATCAATATCGCGTGCCAGTGATATTTTATAGATCAAAGGATTCTATTTGAATCCCGACTTCTCTTTGACTAACCCCGGGTAAGGCCAGCCACCGTAATTCCTCAGTAATTTCCTCTGGACTCTAATCTCGCCTATGGGTTTGCTCGGAAAATTCACGCCCTAATAAATAATCTCTTTTAGTTCCTGACTTCAGTTTAATGAGTTTAAATTGTTTAAAAAAAGATCTTAATAGATATCCACTAATCGTTATTAAAGAACGGGTTTAAGAGCAAAAATATAAGGACTGCGGCAATCCTGGAAATTCGTTCGATTGAGAAGAAATCGTACCAGAAAAGTCAGATTACACGTAAGTACATAGCAAAACTGAACATTTCAATATGAGAGTTGAACTACTTGAATTTGCTATAGAAAGAAGCTTTTAAAGAAAATTGGTGATTATTATTGGAGAGACAAAGTATAATATCGTGTTTGGACAGCAGTAAATAAGTTTTGGGTATAAATCACAAGCTTGAAGGATAAAAACGAAAGTGTGCGTTCGAGTAGAAAATTTATTTCTTTCTTCCACATTTCACTGGCTCTTGTAAAAGTTTTAATTATTTGCCGGATGCGGTCCGACGCCGCTCCGTTTGGGATCAATGTACTGTCGACGTTGACTCTTTAATTTTAATGCTTCATAGCAGATACAAATTAAGTGTAGTTTTTTACTTTTGTTCTGCCGTGATTGTATAAATAAAATCGTTTGTTTTGTGTTACAGATCAAAATAAGACTTTGAGCTGTATCTATGGCTCTACGAGTTCTTTATTTTTTGAGTCAGAAAAACTTCAGGTTGATTACAAAAAGTTAAAGGATTTTTTCTTTCCAGTATCAAATAAAAAAGTATGATACAACATGAGAGCCAGTATCACTCATATTGAACAAACTCACTTTGAACAAAGTTTAGACAAGAGCTTTAGACAAAGCCCAAATAAAACTGTGTTAACTCCAAAAACCACAACAAGATTCAATGTCTTGTATGCTACATTACATTAAGCAAATAAACTTTCCCTTTCTAACTACCAGACGTAATTACGAGATATAGAAATGAGTACAAGACTCTTATTACAACAAATTGTGGCCAAGTTTCCTAAGCACGTAGATGTTACGTCTGCTCAAGCAATAGACATCATAATATGAACTGTATCTAAACAAATAATGTTATTTGTCATATTCTTAGAACATAATATAAAGGTGAGCTTACACGGAACATACGGGGAAGTAGGGCAATACTTCGACTCCAGACAAGTACCATTGTATTAACGAAAACGTTGTCATAGTGATTAAAAATACCGGCCAAGTGTTAGTCGGACTCGAGCACCGAAAGTTATTTTTTTTTTTTTTTTTTTTTTATTATTATGGGTTTGCTCTTGACTCTAGCCTAGGTCAGAGGTGACAGAGACAAAGTCGAAGTTCCGTATAAACAGCTACATTCACCTAAATAATTAAGTAACCTTACTGATGTTCATAAACATTAAAAGCACCGAACATTGCTCTAACACGAAGGGACAAAATAACATTGCCGTTCGAAAACTGTTGTCCCCATACATTAATATAGGTCGCGGTTAATTTACCAACTGCAAATAAAATAAGTCTTTTTTTTTATTGAGGTACAAATTTACTGTTTTCAGGTTTACCTAATTACTTGTGCTGTAAGATATTGCTTCTTGCCAAATTTTATGATTCTAGGTCAACGGGAAGTAAACTTCGGTTTTGATTCCCTTACGATCCCTCAAATATGTGACACAAACGGCTATATCTTTTGATCGCGTTAAATTAGAAATTTCATTTTTCAGGGCTTCAAGGGATTGCAAACTTGAGTATCTATATCATTTCATTTTGATACCTCCAGGCGTTCCAGAAATAAAGGTCTTGACACACGGACATACAGGCAGACAACGAAGTGATCCTGAAAGAGTTCCTATTTACCCGACTACGGCAAAGTCAAAAGGAAGGGTTATGGTTTTAGCAGTCTATGTATGTATGTATTTACGTTTGTTCCTCCGTAGCGCCTACACAATTTATCCGATTTTTATGAATAAGGTGTCAATCGATTCATTATTAAGGCCCGGGTAACATAGGCTAAAAAAACCGTTGTCGGGTTACAGTTTTTAATTAAACTTTGTTCCTCTTGAGAAATGACAAAAAAGTATGTGATTGACAAGTGCTATCGAAATGTCACGTGACCAATTCCATACATTTTGGCATTTTTACTAGTACCATCGCTTATGAAATGACTCATTGTCTAGAGCCTCTTGTCAATATCTACGCAATCTTTGTAATACCTTACATTGCTAGATATTGCCGGGACATCATATTTAACTACAATAAAATTGGCAATAGTGTAAGCGTACCTTTAGGGCTCCTAAACTAAGTGATTTTGTAGTAAACTTGCGTGGGATACAAAAATATGAGGCTTTGCCTGTCCACAACAAAACTCATTAAGAAAGTTTATAATAATGTTAAGTTATTACTAAAGTCTTATTGCAATTTATTTTGGCTTAATCTCAGCGTGTAGCCAAGTAAATTATTGTTTTGGAGTAAGCCGTATAATTATGTGAATTATTTTTGCAGAGGATTTTGTTATTAGGGTAATTTCATTCGAATTATAATGTTTGTGTTTATGTTTTTTTTGTAAAGTGCGGTTTGGTGTGTGTCCTTATTGTGTCTCATATTATTGTGTATATTAGTCTTAATAAAGTGATAAATTTAAATGTTTTCACTTCTTATCCACGACGCTCAAAAGCAAAGGGGAATCTCCTTTTTAGGGTTCCGTACCCAAAGGGTAAAAACGGGACCCTATTACTAAGACTTCGCGATCCGTCTGTCTGTCTGTCTGTCTGTCTGTCACCAGGCTGTATCTCATGAACCGTGATAGTTAGACAGTTGAAATTTTCACAGATGATGTATTTCTGTTGCCGCTATAACAACAAATACTAAAAACAGAATAAAATAAATATTTAAGTGGGGCTCCCATACAACAAACGTGTTTTTCTGCCGTTTTTGCGATAATGGTACGGAACCCTTCGTGCGCGAGTCCGACTCGCACTTAGCCGGTTTTTTTATAAAGTGCGGTTTGGTGTGTGTCCTTATTGTGTCTCATATTATTTTGTACCCATCTCAATAAAGCGATAAAAATTAAATGTGTTCACTTCTTATCCACGACGCTCGAAAGCAAAGAGGAATCTCTTTTTTTTACTGAAAACTACAAGACGCTGTAACACGGAAATTCAGCTAAAATTAAGTCCAAACAAGAGGAATGTCCAAGATGTAACACAAAAACATTTTCGTTAAGATTAACGCCTTGATATTGTAACAAAACCTGCTAGAATGGGAATGTTCTGGCCGAACCAGATTTAAATGTAAATGTTTGAAACAATTTGTACGACCATTAACAATCTTATCTTCGTACATTGCGACACTATTTTATACAAAATGCAGTTTCGGATAAGATGTTGAAAGCTGATTTCAGGTTTGAATCGGATTCAATAAATTGTTAGAAGTTATGTAAGAACATGTTTCTGTATCGATTACTATGGATTTTAGTTTACTTGTCTGAGAACAAATAGTTTGAATGTTCTTGTAAATTGTCATCACCACGATCACGAGCACCACTATTGCACGATCCTGTACGGATTACAATATAAATAATCTGTGGTTTTGGTACAAATTCAAAAAAAACTCTGAAAATGGTGGCTGATTGCACAGACAGTAGCCGTTACAGAACCTAAGACCGTGTGCGATAAAAAATACCGGCCAAGTGTGAGTCGGACTCGCGCACGAAGGGTTCCGTACCATTATCATAAAAAAAATACGGTTGTTGTATGGGAGCCCCTCTTGAATATTTATTTTATTCTGTATTTGTTGTTATAGCGGCAACAGAAATATATCATCTGTGAAAATTTCAACTGTCTAGCTATCACGGTTCATGAGAATACAGCCTGATGAAAGACAGACAAACACGGATAGTGGAGTCTTAGTAATAGGGTCCCATTTTAACCCTAAAAAAGATATCATCAACTCCATTTTCAAAGGGAAAATTAATATTACAGATCATCTGAGAGTTTTCCAACGTAAACATTGCAGGTACCTAAAGGTACACCAACAATATTAAACGCATTCTCTTAGCTTCTAAGTAAATGAAAATTCGCCACGACGTTTATTACGTCATCCAATCTCTTCACCTGTACTTCAGAGGCTCCTAAATTAAAACTATAAAACTGAAATTTGGACGTCCTTCCGTTTATATCTCTTGCCGTCACTTTGAATTATGTCGTTGCAAGGAAGTAAAATAAAATTTTGTTTTGTTTTGTTTCTAGTTAAGATTGTTGTGTTTACTTGGCAAAGATCTTCCATTTAAGAGCGCGGCGAACGGAGCTCGCAAATGCGATTCGAGACGAGTGAAGAATTCGTTCAGAGTATTGCTATCTCGCTTTGCACACACACGCGGTGCGCCGTGCGCAGCCGTGTGTGTGCGAGTAGATAGGCTTCCATTCATAACGACTCGAAAGCCGGCAAGCCGGCCAACGCGAACTGCGTCGGCGTTCTTTTGTCTTATTTATGTAGGTAACTATGCCTTTTACGAAACCTCAAATATGTATTGTTATAATAAATAATGAATGCAAGTAAAATAATACAAATGTTACTTAGGCAAAGTATTAGTACAAGACAAATATTCCAATAATTTATGACTATTTACGCATAAGTAGGTACAGACAAATAACAGCGCTCTGATCTAAGAATATTAAAAATAAAAACACGAATTTCGTATAAACATTTATTTAGTTATGTTTTACTTTATAGATCATCATTCATCTATTTAAAAAATATAAATCAAAACGTGATAAAGTCGTGTAGGGTGACCATAAATATTATCGACTGAACGAAATACAAAAATACAATAATGATAATCAGAAAACATTTTTACGCATGCTTTTTAGTTTATATGTACAATTGTACATTGTAATAATTGTACATTACGTAGGTAAAGAAAAAAAAAAGTTTATATTCTGTCTCTGATAGGCAGATTTCTAGGTAAACAGGGATCTATTAATTCAGGCAATATACATTTAAAATAAAACTCTTCTAATTTTAATACTATTGAATTCCAAAATTCGTTGTCTTTTTCAATTTTTTCATATGCCAGTCCTTTAGGCGTCCATATTATAAAAATACAGTATTTGCGGTTTGTTATTTGCAATTGTCCTTGTATCTGGTAAAATAGTAACTTATTGTATTATATCATTGGGATATAGGTACTTACTGTGAGAAACATACTAACGCTCGGAGTCCATGTCGGCAACCAAACCAAATCGTAAATAATAAAGTCCGTAAACAACGCAAAGTTCGTAAGAAAGTAGATTACTCAATATCAAAGTTCAAATCACAAGGCAAATCTAAATCCAAGTTCACAGCTTAGGTCAATAGTGTCAGAAATATTACAATAAGTACTTAGAAAATAAATAAATACGCACGAGCAGCACAGTAAAGTGATCGTCTAACACTGACAACAAACCACAAAAAAAAAAGTTAATTAAAAAAATCAAAAAACCCGACTGCTTGAAAAGCGAACTAAAAAGACGTAAACAAGGAGAAAATCATGCTGTGCTGTCGGAGGATACATCTTCGCGAGCTGGCTGACCAAAACCAGACGTATCCTTCGACTGCACAGCATGATTTTCTCCTTGTTTACGTCTCTTTAGTTCGCTTTTCAAGCAGTCGGGTTTTTTGATTTTTTTAATTAACTTTTTTTATTTATAACTTTTTGGTTATTTTTTTTTCGAATCAGGTACATTTAGTGTTATATATTTTTGAAATCACCTCTTAAAATCCTTTATTTTGATACCCCACACGATAGGTGTGGAAGAAAAAAAAAATTTGGGCCCCCACAATATGGCGCCCAAGAACCGCTATTTTCCTATTTGCCAATTTTTATGTAGCCAGTGACACTCGCGGGGTTAAGGCGAATCGATTGACGTAAGAACCATCAAAATCGGCCCACGCGTTTGGTTTCTAGAACGCCACATAGGAACAAACATACATACATACATACTTACATACATACATACTTACATACATACATACATACTTACATACATACATACATACTTATATACATACATACTTACATACATACATACATAAATAGACTGATAAACACATTACCCTCCTTCGGCAGTCGGGTAAAAAATATACAATACAACAAACAGTAAACAACCCCGAAGTGCCCCGAACAAAAGCCGTACGAGCGATACCTACTCAACCGTATGAAGCACGACTACACACACATTAACATGACGTGCTCGACGCGACAGCAATACTAGCTATTGAAAATGTATGATTATTTTTATGTGTTCCGTAATACCAAAAATGATGAATGAAAACTTAATGATTTTTTAATTTTTTTTCGATAATTTGTTTCTTGATAATATGAGCTATGTTATAGCGTTGACAATTTTATAGATATTGTTTTTTTTAAGATAGAAAAATCAATAAGAAAACATGTCATTTACGCTGTAAAAATGTACGAAATGAAATTCGCTTAAACTTCATTTTAGGTAACTATTTTGAAAAAAAAAAGACGTAGGAACCTAGATAAATACTGTCTGAATCCGAATATTAGCATAATTTGGTGGAAATATGCACAACTTACAAATGATTTAGGTATTACGTTTGTATGGACAATTCATGCTTCGCCGCGCCCTTAAGTGATTATTTTGATTACTATGACTTCACTGAAGAAGGTTACAAAATATAAAGTCAAAGTCAAATATATTTATTTCAACTAGGCGAATAAGCGGCACTTTTGAACGTCAAACAATAATAAATCTAAATTAAAAATGTAAAAGTAATAAAAATTGATTCTGCCGTGCATTCGGAAAAGTAGCTTGTTATGGAGAAGAATGCACATGAAACTCCATACTTACTCTTTTTAAAAAAAATGGTGTTTTACAATGTTTACTTATGTACATACATTAATAAATTCATATATGTGAGGACGATGCACCCAAAAATAGCACTACACTATACTATATAGGAATAACAATAAGATCAATTTTTATTGATGATGAAAAATGGCAGTTACTTCTTTCGAACCTACAAATAAAACGGGTAGGGATAAATAAATAAATAACGGTTTACACTTCTTTCTGACACCAGTATGAGGTGTGTCTATTCTTCGATAACCATGGTTCAATTCAGATAGGTACTGTAACTGAAAGTATTGTAAACAATAGTAATAAATATAGTCAAAAATAGTATAAATATAGCGTATAGTCGTTGACCAGCGGTATTAGCCATGCTGCACACTTGTCAGCATCGGCTGAGTCCACTCCTTTTGCCATACTGGAAATACTGTGCGTTGAAAATATCATGTGTTTTGTTTATGCTGTAACATTTCATCACATCACACATCATCAGCCTATTACTGTTCCCACTGCTGGGACACAGGCCTCCTCTCTGTGAGAGGGAATGGGCCGTAATCCACCACGCGGGCCCAGTGCAGGTTGGTGGATGTCACAAATGTCTTCGAATTTTTGGTTCTAGGACATGCCGGTTTCCTCACGATGTTTTCCTTCACCGTTTTAAGAGCAGTGGTGATGAAATAATTTACAGAAAGTAAAGCGCCTACCTGGGCTCGAACCCACGACCTACAACTTGTAAGTCGCGGCCGATACCAGTGGGCCATCACTGCTCAACATTTCATAGTGGCAATAAATGTATTCTTTCTTTAAAATTTCAGCCCATTGTAGATAAAGAGAAGATATACCATGACATAAAACATGCAAAACAGCAAAATGCCCATGTAGTGCCACTCTAGAAAGGTCCCTGTTCAATATAGTCGCATATATCTGAACCCAGTATCATAAGAAACTGTCTGAGATAATAGATAAAAGTGTAGCGGTCATTATGGCTATCCAGACGTCTCCATTGCCGTCTTATGCGTAGGCATTGGCTATCATACGATAACAGCTGTGTAAGGCGGCATTTACATTGGCGTAGGATTGGTTGTGATTGTGATTTTATGTTCCTTAATTACAAAGAGACTTAGATTATAAGTAGAATGTTAATAACACTGCATTTTTTACCAACATAATATTACGTATAGGGCAAGCTTGATCACCATAATGTAAAGAGTAATTGCGTCCTATGTTCATATTATTGTCACTCAGCGAGCCTTAAAGTAAATAATGACCATGCACAGCACACCACCACCAAACACATCAACATCATTTCAGCTGAAATCCTTCCACCACTAAAACATAGGCCTCTCACAAGTACCACTAACACTACATTGACCGATCCTGTATGTCTCGCATCCAGTGTATTGCCATGTCCTTAACCAGGTTATCGGTCCACCTAGCAGGACGCCTTTGAACCCTGCGCGATCCAATAAACAATAGCCACTCCAGAAATTTTCAGCTCCATCGACCTGTACACCTAAAAATATGAAATATTAATTGAATAAATTTGAATGAATCCTTTTTTTTATTCGAAGACATGTGATATCCACCAACCCGCACTGGGCCCGCGTGGTGGATCAAGGCCCATTCTCTCTTTCACAGAGAGGAGGTCTGTATCCCAGAAGAGGAAAAATTAAAAAGGCTGATGCTGATATTTTTTTTAATTCTCTATTTAAAGTGGACAAGCCTTTACCCTGCACTTTATAATACAACAGCTTGGTACAAAGAAAATATAAAACAAATAATATCACTCTGGCCAATGTCACACTATTTCTTTTTGAGACCCTTTCGAGCTAAAATAACTTTCAAGATATTGCTAACATTACAGATTTTCGCTAATATGAAACCTTCAATTTTTAATACAAGGGATATTGCTGTGATAAATCTTAAAGTTGGCGTTATTAAGTGCTTTATTAATAGACCTTAGAATAATGTGCTTCCATTAGTTTTTGAATAGCTTTTGGAATTATTTATTGAGGTTTTCTGCAATATTAGGACCTACTTAGTCTAGGCAGGTACTTTAAGACCAAACCCCAAAAAGGGCTTTTTGCTGCCTAATGGTCTTTTGAAATTTATATTATTGATGGATGGACATCTTTAAATATTTCTTAATAATCCTAAACGTAGATTTTTACATCAGTATGTGCAAAAGCCAACAAAAAAACTAATCTCAACTATTGCACCATGCAGTAGTTTCCTGAGGAAATCTAATCAAAACTGAATTTCTTGTTACGCACTGTATTATTATTTTGATTTACTACGGATCTACGCACTACTATAGTTATTAACTACATTTAAACATTAATCACGTCCAAATCAACCCATAACTCAAAACAAACCCAATCAAAAAGCCCAACTAAGCAAGTTCCAACTTCCAAACATTGGTCAGTACTATCAAAACAAAACCTCACTATTTCAAATGACTTTATAAGAAACAAACATAAGCCCAGAAGTCGTAGGGCGGCGGTGTTTGTCCAATATAATGGGCCAAATGTTTGCCGTGGGTGATTGATGCCGCCTCGGGTTAATGGATCGATATCCGTCTAACTTATACTTCGTGGGTCCTTGGTTTGTAGTTTCTGTGTGTTCTACTTCACCCCGATCGGTGGCGTATGTGCTAACGAGGGCTAGTTATTGGTGATTGATTGTCGGTTCAAAATCTAGGACCTTGATGGGTCTATTTTCTTTAGAAATGTCTTTATCTTTAAAAGGTTTGCTGGTTTGTTGACTGTAGGTAATATAGTAAGGAACAGTGTTATGTTTGTTGACATCTTCGCTTGTTGGCTATACACATATTATAATATAAACTCACACCTTTCTTTCATATAGGTAAGTATAAACTACATAAAGTCACCTGCTGCATATCACACTTAATATTATAAAGCCGAAACTTAGTGAATGCGTTTGTATGTTTGTTACTTCTTCACGGTCAAACGGCTCGACGGATCTGGATGAAATTTTACTCAGAGATAGATTATAGTCTGGAATAGCACATAAATTTTAAATTTTTATTCCGGGAATAGGCTCCCTTGAGATAATCGACATTCACGCGGGCGAAGCCGTTGGCAGAAGCTAGTTCCTTATAAATCAAAGATTGTATCATAACACCTGATTTAAAATAGCTCAAACAAAGTAGATGCTGTTAGATAATTGCAAAAGTATCCAAGCGAGTAAATAAAACAAAATTTTAATTCAAAGAAATACAAAATATTGAATAAAAACTAGAACACCTTATCTTTTTGTATACAGAAAACATATTAACCAAAGTAAAATGAAATGCTGCCCGAGAATTCCTTTCAGAGTAACGTGGCAAATTTTCGATCAAAGCAAAATGAACATCAACATTTTAAACTTTGTTGACTCAGCATTGATTTGTTTCTTTACTAAATTGCTTTTACTCTCGAGTTACAGAGAAGTCGATACAGCATCGAATCAATGCTCAACTTGATTCATTAAAATTCGCTAACTCATTTAATTGGACAAAATGGTTTTCATGTACAGAAGCAATTTAAATAATGGCAGTTAAAGTACTAAGATAAATGACAGAATATGTAAGTTTATGTATTGATTTATCTTCATGCCTGTTTTCATTTAGGAGTCGAGTAGGATGTATGGTGATTAAAATTAAAAGCACTGAAATCAGTTGTTAAAGTTGGTAGTGTTTTTAGTGATTTACAAGCGGTTTTTTCTCCTTCGAGATTCTTGAACCAATTTTTTAAAATGGAATTCCTATAATTATTGTCAATCCACTTCATTTAAACATATTTCGGGTTATATAATCGTTGATTCTCTATTTTAATAAAAAGAGATCCTTTCAGTTAACTACAACAATTTTTGAAAGATTAAGATCTGGGTGAGCTTACTATTGTGTTCTTTTGCTGACATTGTCAATAACAGCATCTCCAAATTCTTACTGAGTGAAGGCAAAAACACAAAACACCTTTACAATAGCCGATCCAAAACATATGCTAAATCCATTTAAAGGACTGTTTATCCAACAAAAGAAAAATAAAAGTGACACTGTTTTTATTCACACACTTGTCAAAATAAAGTGCATTTTGCAGAGAATTAGAGAAATAACAAGCTCTTCTGTCAATCACAGAGGCTCGTTACTTTTATTTCAAGGCTTATGGTATATTTTGAATTCAAGTTTTTATTCAAAAGGATGCGAATATATCATGAGCTGTATTTTTTATGTGGATTTTGTATGTAAAATAAAATATGACTACATTTTTGCGTTGTATATCTTTGTCTACTTTAGAAGTCTCTTTAAGAATTTTGATTCTCTTTATAAAAGTATGTCTTAAAGAATGGTTGTATAGCGTGTGAAATGTGTAAATTATTTTATCTTTATTTTTATCTTTCGTCAAAAGAGTGATAATGGATGATGATGGAATGTATGAATCAGCAGCGGTAATACCTAATGGATTTGTGTAATCTTACAAATCTTTCTTCTTCACTTCCCGCACATTTGGTTAAAAGTGTTGAAGAGAAGTATTAGAAACCGCTAAAAGGGAATATCATACTTCTCGTAATATATAATTGTGCATACTAGATGAGACACTCTTGGGATCAGAAGACGTTTCATGTTTTGCTTGAATACTAAGTATTTATAGTACTGATGTGTTCTTTTAAAGTTTTCCTACTTTAGATAAGTGTGGAAAGTCATGTCGCCGTATTAAACACTTATAACTTGCGCTCCCCATCATCTATTCTCTACGTCTTCTCAACATGGAAATCAAGCAACTTATTTAGCAACTTAACATAGAATAATAAAGGGTTGTGCAATAAATAACAATATTATGTAAATACAAGTTTATATTCCGCTTTAACGAGATTCGAACGAGCGATCCGACTTCAACTACTCGTTAAGGTAGAATCAAAATATTTATTATGAATCAATTTACATAAGTAGTAGGAAATATGCATGTTTGAAGTATAATGGCAACTGTTTGGTCTGTTCTTGCCGACTGTTTTAATAGCATCATTATTATAGCTTACGGTTTTCACGCTTTAAAACATTAAGATAAAATGTCTAAGTTTTAATTAGTGCTTATATAAAATATGCAAATTGTAAAAAAAAACTCCGTGACGGGTTTCTGGGAAGTTACTAATGGCAAGAATGTTTTGACAGGTCAGTTGCAGTTTTTAGTGTTTTGTTTTTGTAGTTGGTTATATTTTTTTTTAAATAGTTTTCATACAGTAACATGCGCTTCATCATTCGTCATCACATGACCATACCAGGACAAACGTATTCTTTCAACTTTTCTGTCACTGGCGCCACTTTCAATCTTCCTCTAATATACTCATTTCCCACTTTATCGATGATTCTCGTCACTCCGCCCATTCATCTCAACATTCTCATCTCTGCAACATGCAATCTCTTTTCATCCATCTTCTTCACAGCCCAAAATTCTGATCCATACAGTACGACAGGTCTAATCACGGACTTGTAGATTTTTCCCTTTAACTTGAGGGGCATCCGTGGATCGCAAGTTGTTCCAGTGACCTGTCGCCATTTATCCACCCTATGTTGATCCGGTCCGTTACGTCTTGGTCTACCTCGCCATCCTCTTGGACAATCGACCCTAGGTACCGAACGTCAGAGCAGATCGGTACGGGCGTCCCAACGAGAGCTAAGGGCACACTGATGGAAAATAGCTTCACCGTTTCCTTCTATTTCTCCCGATATTGTGCTAATACTCGATCGTCATCCAAGGATCTTCATCTAAAGTTCTAAAATTACCAATGGATCAATATTGTGGGGGTTATGGCGTATCAATCAAATATCAAATGTAGACATAGATTTTATAACAAGGTACAGCAAACACAATTACAACATCGCCTAACCCTTTACAACAGACATGACGAGTACAAACATGATATTATGTAGATTCCTGACACAGATTCCAACTCATATGGACATGGACAGTCACACATAAACGTTTGTTTCCTTCTCATCGGTAGCTTTTGTTTCTGTCCGTAATACATTGTAATGTTTTGCCAAACCCACATTGAGCTGTCAAACTCTCGTCAGATAAGCAGCTACCATGTAATTATTTTTCTGAATGTACCATTTAAGTACGTAGAAAGTATAAAATTACATGCTTTGGGCACTACGAAGATAGAAGCTTTGGAACGATTTTTCACACGATAACTACTTTTTTTTAATGACTAACGTCTTTATTGTTTTGGATAGAAAAGTTTTGGTGAAGACATTATTTATTTGGATAGGAATTGTTTTAGCTTGAGTCACAGGACGGCTCTTTTTGATGTCTGTAGATTGCTTTAAATAAACAGCGGGCTTTATAAGAGTATATGCTAATGTGAGGAAAACTGGTTAATATTAATGAAAAATACTGGCCAAGTAAGTGTTGTAGTTTTCAAATTTAGGTTGCGTACACAACCGCAAAATTAAGTTGGTTGTAATAGGAAAAATGCGGGCATTTCAAAGAAAAAATCTTATTTATTAATATATTGGTATTTGTTAGTAAATATACGTAATAATAAACATTATCACCACATTTCAAGTTCATAGGTCAATGGGAAGTTAAAACATTCAACGGATTTTTTTTCGAAACTTTGTTGACTTTGGTGGCGATGGGGTAGGGCAAATATTTTTTGCAGGCCCCCCCATTAGCTGTATGGGACACCTCCTTAAAAATATAGAAAAATATTTTTTTACAGTTGATATGGCTTTGGGTCAACAAGATGTTTATATTGTAAAAAAATAAGACTATAACTCCAACCGTTCGGCTGTAAAATCCGTTTGACAGACGACGGACACGTGAGCTGACAGCAATAAAATTCTGTTCGGACCCTTCGGGTACGGAACCCTAAAAAGGAACTTACTGAGGATACAAACACTTGGTAACTTCAGAAGCTTACTGCGACTGTGCTTTTTTAGAGTTTTATTTTATTCTTCTACCGAATAACAGAGTTATTATCTGTCTATAAAGACATTCCAACGAAATTGAGAGATCAATTCGCTGTTTTTATCAAAAAAAGCTTTTAAATAAAGAAAACGATAAAAACCAAGTCTTCATTATTGTTCCTTATAATTTACTCATTAAAAAACTAACTTTATGAATACTCAATTATTTTAAGAGAAAACCTCGTGCGGCATCGGTTTATTTTTTCAGTGACACTGAACGTGAAGAGTACCTAATGTGGATAGATATAATAATATTCGAGAGAGACAAATGTAAAAACGTTTATATTTCTTTTGGCCTTTAGTTCTTTATGTTTTATTATTGCGTTTATAGAAATAATATGACTGAATTTGCGTAACATGTGGGATTGATATTTTTCTTTTCTTTATATGATAACTTGCGATTCAGTTATTGAGTACACTTATTTGTTCAATCCACAAGCTACGTAAGATATTGAAAAGAAATATTTTTGACATTTTTGTAAATGATTTTTTTCTGGAAATACTGAATAGATATCAAAATGAATTTGATAAATAGGCTACTCTGATACCGGAATGCATAGTTCATATGAGATAGACAACGTGAGAAAAACCGCAAGAGAATTGGAAATAGTTTAATGATTCAGTACAGAATTACCAACAAAAAAAAGCCTACTTACCAACTGTCAAAACCAGCATTTTTATAGATAAATACAAATATCAACCAACTCAGACCAACATTGTGTCAACATAAGACCAACTTAAGCCATCACAAGTCCAACCTGTTATAAAAACAAATATTGGCTCACGATAAGAAGAACACTGGGAAAAAAATGGGGCATATCACAGAATGAGTTGGATCTTTATTTGCCCATTGTCAACCATTTTGTTTAAGACTTTCACTACCTGGAAATGAGGAAGATGGTAATAAATTATGAGGTGTGGACAAGTTGACGATGTTCATATGATTATTTTAGGAACGAGTTATACTGCAAGACATTGACGATGCTATGAATTATATGGCAGGCTGATAGCTGAGTGAGGTGTAGAGGCGTAAGCGGAGCGCGATTTTTTTTAATGAAAACTATAGGACATTTTAAACAAATAAAAAAAAAAGTTGTAGAAAAAAACTTTTTTTAGGTTTCCCTACCCAAAGGGTAAAAACGGGACCCTATTACTAAGACTCCGCGGTCCGTCTGTCTGTCTGTCTGTCACCAGGCTGTATCTCATGAACCGTGATAGCTAGATAGTTGAAATTTCCACAGATGATGTATTTTTGTTTCCGCTATAAAAAAAATACTAAAAACAGAATAAAATAAATATTTAAGCTGGGCTCATATACAATAAACGTGATTTTTGTTCCGTTTTTTGCGATAATGGTACGGAACCCTTAGTGCGCGAGTCCGACTCGCACTTGACCGGTTTTTTTATTCTCTAACTGACTATGATTTATGTATGTTACGTGTTTTGGGCTAGTCATTCTCAAGCGTTCATTAATATAGTACTCATTTTATTGTTTAGTTTCATGTTAACTCTATATCCCACTAGATTCTCGTCTTGGTTGTGTTTTGTGGGTAACGTTAGCTAACAATTTCTACAAATCCACCAATACAGGTTCCATTTGGTACACATAAGTGATCGTATTCTAACGTCTTAGGGAAGATTTTTAATATACTTATAACTTTTAACTGAGGAATAAAAATGGCGGTTTGACAGCTTTTGTATAGAACATATGTCAGACGGCCATTTTTATTCCTCACTTAAAAGTTATCAGACTATTGTAAAGTCGGCCCTAAGATAACTATCGCCTTTTGTGTGCTACAGCCTCTGTAATATCATTTAACACACCTGTTAAAGTCATGTTTGTTCAGTCATAATGAATGGAATGCTTTGACGATAGCCATGTTAATGAGATGAGATGGAAAGTCAAATATATTGAGGCACGTCTGGACTCTTATCATATTTGCATATTATGTGTATGTATTGTCTTTATTAATAGAAGTGATCATTGCGAGGTGGGAATTTTGGACATTGGTCAATTATTGAGAGGTTTATGTTGTATGTTTGCTTTCATGATAACGTCTATAAAAAGGTGCAGGAGAAATAATTAAAAGTATAAATCTTTTCAAAACAAGCTTATAATGGACTTATAACTCAATCAATCTGCCTAGCCTTTTCCCATCTATATTGGGGTCGGCTTCCAGTCTTACCGGGTCAGCTGAGTACCACTGGTTTTATCTGAACTCCAAAACCCAGTAACTAACACGGTACCCGTTGGCAAAACTGGTGTCTGATCTCAAGCTTCTGACTACCCGTAACGACTGTCAAAGATCTTCAAATAACAGCCGGGACCAACGGCTTAGCGTGCTTTCCGAGGCACGGAGGAAACTCTGTATGTTGAAATGGCCACCCATCCACTGACCGACCTCGTCAAGCGTTGCTTAACCTTGATGATCGATCAGTACGGCTGTTATTATTTAGCCACGAACTCCTCTCGGACTAATAACTAAGAAATTTTATATCATTTGTTAATACATATCCAATGAGTCCAAACACGATGGTGTTATCTTGTCTGGTTGAGGAGTTGTTATGGCAAACTTCGCACCCCATCATGAAACTAGCTAGGCAGCTCCATAGTATCATATTATTTCAGTGTTTCCAAATTTACATAAGTACGCCAAGTTTAAGCTTAAAAACTCGATGACTAGTTGCCGGACACACAAGAAAGCAAGGTAATATAAAGCTTGTAATAATTTTTTTCACAAAAAAATATACAGACTTCAAAAGCAAAATACTAAAAAGTGCAAAATAACTTTCCTTTTGGAAGCCGGTGTCTTTGGTACTTCTTTTTTATTTTTTATCGTTTCTTGACACCGACTTCCGAAGCTAAAGTTATTTTGTACTTTTTAGTATTTTGCTTTTGAAGTCGGTTTATGTTTTTGTGAAAAAGTTTTTAATTCTTTCTTTTTAGTACACTAATACAAAACAGTGAGCAAGTTCTATAGTAAAGTACCTAAAGGATTGACAAAATACCCATTATAACCCTCTTTTTAATACATCAATGATTATAACTCAATTTACACATTCGTGCTGTTTGTCGCTTAGGAGTTCGGTTGTATGTTCCATATCTTGAAAACTGCTGATCAGATTATGATGAAACTTGCACAATTCCGTAAGTTAAGAAATACCTAATCCAATGAAAATAGAATGGTCAGGCTCTCATAAGTAATTTTGGAGAAATGCGTGGCACACGTGTTTAGAAGCCCACATAGAGTAAAAGGACTTTGAAAATTGTGCAATTCCAACAATTTTACAAACACACGTGTCGAATTGATTACCTCCGTTTTTTTTAAGTCGGTAAAAAGACAGAAAATTTACTTCATTCACTATCATAGTTATTAATTAATTTACCTCATATGCTGGATGTGAGACGCACTGGACCGATCAATGTGGTGACACTTCTGAGAGGCCTATGTTTAGCAGTGGACGTCTTTTGGCTAAAATTATGATTAACACAGCTACGGGTAGTCAGAAGCCAGAAAATTCGACACTAGTCTTGCCAAGCAGTATCATGACACACGGTTTCTGGGTTGTGGAGGCCAGATGAGTACTGTTCCATATAAAATATTGGTAATCAGTTGCAACTGGTTAGACTGGATCCTATCCCCAAAGTAGTTAGGAAAAGGTTACGCAGATGATGGTATTTCATTATTGTTTGTTTTTATTTTCAACCAACTTCATAAAGTTACTATTCGACTGTATGTTTTTTACGTTTGACACGCGATTACTCCGCTAATTATGAACCGATCTTTTTTATTCTTTTTTTATTTGAAAGCTGGTGCTTCTCATGTCATCAAAATCTGACGATTCGCTTTTATGTTATCCTTAATAATGTGTATTTTCACGGTAATATAAGGTACTAAAATAAAAAAGAGTTTTTTGTTTAACTTAAATATTAAACCGACTAGTAAAAATAACTTTCTTTTCGGAAGTTGGTGCCAAAAACGAAAAAAAAGGTACCAAAGACATCATTATCATCTTCTTGTCCTTATCCCATGTTACTTTGGGTCGGCGTTACACGGTTTCTTCTTCCATACCGTCCTGTCCCCTGTCACGCTATCACTGACTTCCGAAAATAAAGTGTTTTTTTACCCGGCTGCAAGGAAAGGGTTATGTTTTTGTATGTATGTAATATTCTTTATTACCTCATATCTATCAAACCACTTGGCGGATTTTTATAATTAAGATATCGTTAGATAGGTCTTGACCGCCCAAGTGTTCTTAGCTAAGTGCCTTTAATCCGATTTTGGGCGCCATATTGTGGGGGTTAAAAAAATATTTTTCTTCCGTACCCATCGAGTGGGGTATCAAAATGAAGGGTTTTTCGAGGCGATTTCAAAATTATATAACAGTTATATGTTTAAATGTACATAATTCGAAAAAAAATTTACTAAAAAGTTATAAATAAAAAAAGTTAATTCAGAAAATCAAAAAACCTGACTGCTTAAAATGCGAACTAAAAAGACGTAAACAAGAAGAAAATATTGCTGTGCAGTCGGAGGATACATCTCGTATTAATCAGCCAGTTCGCGAATATGTATCCTCCGACTTACTTACTTACTTTTTTTACTTTGTTATAAACATGTCCTTAACCAATGTAATTGGCCTTTGGCCGTTAAAGTAAAATAAATAATTGGTAATTATTATTACTGATGAGCTAGATGCAAAAATATTAAGGTATGCCCGAAAATTTTATTGTCACCTAATTTTGAAATTAGTGGTTTCTGTGTTGTTACAGAAATACGACCTGTATGATGGTTTTAAAAGTCATCTAGCTAGTCGACCTTTAAAGTTCAAGGGAACAGGAGAAATTATAGTAATAGCCATTGAATGTCAAACGTTTTAATTTGGATCACCACGCTTCATTTGATTGAAAGTTTTGTAACAACACGCTAAAAAGAAATTAAATTATACTTTGAGGGAATTTTAGAGTCATGTGTGTAAAAAACCGGCCAAGTACGAGTCGGACTCGCACACGAAGGGTTCCGTACCATTATCGCAAAACACTGCAAAAAAATCACGATTGTTGTATGGGAGCCCCCCTTAATTTATTTTATTTTAATTTAATAATTATTATTTTTTAAAGAGAATATACAACTAAATATTCTGTGAATATTTCAAACGTCTACCTGTTGCCGTTATTAATATCGAGCAAAAAACGGCAAAAATATCACGTTTGTTGTATGGGAGCCCCCCTTAAATATTAATTTTATACTGTTTTTAGTATTTGTTGTTATAGCGGCAACAGGAATACATCATCTGTGACAGACAGACAGACAGACAGACGGACAGCGAAGTCTCAGTAATAGGGTCCCGTTTTTACCCTTTGGGTACGGAACCCTAAAAAGGAAGGATAATACTATGAAGGATGTGTAATAAGCTCTCTCGCCCATTATAAATTATATGCAACAAAATGTCTGTATGTTTGTAAATCATTGAAACCTTAACAGTTGAACTATTTTTGATAACAGCACAGGTAAACTATTGCTTAAAATAGAATATAGAAAACACACGCTTTCTATACTAATTGTAGTACGTTCTCGTGGGATTGTTTTGACTTTTATGCATTCAGACCGGTATGCATGTCCACCACGATCACCCTGACCTGAATAACGCTTGGCTTTATTAATGCCCTGAAATTCCACTGAACTTTTAATGACGATATTTTTAAACAAAATAATCACACAAAGAGGGACTAACATAAATTTTCAATTTGTATTTTTAAGTCAAATGCGTTCGGGGGATGATCTGAAATGGAATCGACGTATTTCCCCAGTAAATCTCCCGGACTCAGCTGTAAAATCTCGAACGAGGGCGAATTTATAACGCAATGAATAAAAGCCGCGAAAGCATAAATCACGAATTTAATGAACAGTTTTATTTGGTTAATAGTACGACGTCTTTCGGTTGCAAACTCCGGTATTTATTTAATGACATTGTTGTACCAAAAACATTGTTCGGCGACAAAATTTTCTGGTAGTTTGCTCTTAATTACTATAATATCATTCTCGCTGCTTTTGCTTGGGAGCTGCTATTATTTTCATTCACGGTTTGTTGAACACCTTAAATGGGTACATTATTTCACCATCTAATTTTCATTTGTGCGAAATTTCATTTGGCTGGTTGTGATACGGCGTGCGTGGCTCCCTTTCTTACCACATATTAGTCGTTTTCGAGTATTCAGTGCCTGTTGTGAACAAAATGGTACGCTTTACCTACTAATGAATGCTTGTGTCGTACCAATGGTAAACTTGAACATTCCTTTAATTAGAATCTAATTTTCGCAGCGTTTGTGTTTGTTTTGTTTAATTAGTCGCTGCTGGGAGAAGTATACTTTATTTTGGAATGAATTTCATAGGTATGACTTTGTAATGTTCAAGGGAAACATAGAATATAATATTTACCCAATGTTTATATTCCGGGCAAGTACTTTTTCAAATCCATTATGTACTTTCTAAGTTTATCATATATATAACTGACAACGGTGAAGGAAAACATCGTGTCTTATACTTAATATAAGTTTGAAACCACCAATCCGTTTTAAGCAAGCGTGGTGTTCAATGCTCTTGCCTTCTCTGTATCTGAAGAGGCCTTTATCCAGCATTGGGTCACTTCCAGTCTGGTATTATAAATGGAAGCTTTACAGGAGTTCTATAAACGCTATTTCTTTCATCAGTAAACTCCATCAAACAATATTCGCATCACATTGCAACTTATCGCCCACCCTGACCGCACACCTTTACATCTGATATTATAAATCTATATTTAGACGTCCAACGGAAGACATTTAATTTAATATAACAGATGTTCCCATCTTGAGTGGACACGCTTCGCAGCGAATCCTTTGAGTTTGTCACGGGCAGGCTCAAAAGAACCGTCAACAAAGGATTGTTATTCCAAGTGTGTTCAAACTTATATAAACAAGTTTGACAATTGAGCGTACGCTCTGCTTCGAGAGACTTGCTTTGAAAATCTTATTTCAAGAAAAAAGAGGTTTGAGAATAATAGTAACAATGAATTGGGGTTTTGGATAAAGGATTTGAGGGCTGCTAATATTGGCGTGCTAAATATTAATTTCATAAAACCAGTGAAACATTTTCTATTTTTGGAAAGTGTTTAAATTGTAGACAAAGTATTAGTATTAGATACGATAGACGTGGAATATAAAATAAATGTAAAAATCTTTCTCCTCGACCTTAGCACCGTCGTTATCTATCCAATCATTATTTGCTTTTATACCTAAATGAAAACTAAAACTACTATTGTACATACTTTCTAGAATATTGGATTATGTTTTGTCTGTAAAAGTTCCAATCGAAATTGAATTCGTGCAAATTATTGTTAAATGAAGAGACGGGTCAAAACAAAAACAAAACGAAGAGGATTAAGAATAAATCATTATAGAAATCATTTAAAATTTGAAGTTTAAATCGACTTCACAACAGAAAATAGGATCTATAATATGTGCGAATGAGTCACAGTGAACGAGTAGGTATGGTTAAGGATTAAGCATTAACAATTTCAATTATTGAAAGACCTACAAAGGTTCTATATACTGTACTAAAATGTAGATGGCCTATAAATCCTGAGCTATTATATAAACAATACTTCTTTTATAAATTACAAAACGATATAAAAGAAAACATTATAGGAATTTATCTCCAGTCGAATAAAATCCTCTGAAAATATGCGCTCTTTCTGGTAACACATTCAGAGCTCCGATGTTTGTTTCGTTTTACGTTCAGAAAACAAATGGTTGAGGTGGATAATTGAAATCCGAACTAGGGCAGGCTTCCCGCTTGCCGTCCGTAGTGAATACCGATGAAGTCCTCTTTAAAACTATTTTCTATCTCTCCACATACCCCCTTTTGTGGGCGAGTGACCGGCAAACCTGTGGTATTGCCAGCAAACTATGTACGTACTTGTACAAGTCTCATGACCCACTTGCCGAGCCAGCGAGGCGAAATTATTAAAGGAATTTTAATAAAAACACGACGCGTTGTTTACGACTAAGTAAGTACTGGTAGGTACTACTGGTGGGTATGTTTTAGGTTAGAATGGGCTTCGTGAGTCGATTATGGAAATTGTGGAGCGTGGAGTGACGTCATGAGGAAGAAAAATACGGCGTCGTTGTGTTTACGTGCGCTTCTATACGGTGTACTATCTACAGCTATACAAGTTTCGTTTATTAATCACTGTATAATAATTTAGTGACAGTTTTGAAAACGATGGTCAAGATTATTTAGCCGTAATGATCCATGGTGGTTTTGATTTATTTTGAGGATAAAAAAATCAGGAAATTGTGCATCATAGTTATTTATTATAGTTATTTATCCCCAACGCAATATTTCACAATAAATTTGTATCTCCTAAATAGTCCATTTCGAAACAAACGTAAAACATTTCATTAATAAATTACAATACATTCTAAATCCTAAAATAGAACACTCGAAATACAAAGAAACCATAGAACCTCAAACGTTCTATCCAATTCAAATGAGCGCTTCTTCAAAAGTCAATAACTCACAACGATGTCAAAAGTCAGTAGGAACGTATTACGTCACACCTTCGAGATTATTACGAAAAGAACCAACGTGAGTGACAATTTAATGAAGTGTTGGCCCATTGTGTAATTAAAATCAAAGTCATTAAACCTTAACTTACAACTAATGAATGAATGCTTGATAATGATAAAGCAGATGAGAATTTCGTAAGCTAAAATGAAGATATTGAAGTGGTTGAAATGAGTTTGAGCGTAAAGCTTTGTGAGGGAGTAATTGTTATTGACATCTACGAAGTAATGTTTTGTGCGTATATTGCAAATGAACAATGTGTTACACAATATCAATCTTAAAGTGATCAAAATTACATGAAAGTATTATTTTCTCTTCAGCTCATCACTGGGATTCCGCCCACGATGGATTAAAAGGAATTATAATAGATAACTTAAGTAGGTAGGGTTAAGCATTTTGAAAGGCGTATAGTAAGATACTACATAAATCAAGATTAAGAGTATAGTGGCAAAAAATATTTCTATAGGTGGGATAGACATTAAATACTCTATGTTTCGCCGATCAAAAAAAACCATTAGATGAGAATATGAATGTAAGATACATATGTATTATTTAATAGAAACAAACACACGAAGCTACACTAAAACAGAGGATAACATACAACTAAACCTAGTTAACAATTCAACCTAAAGACACAAATTATCATCAGTAAACAAAGCTGCCTAGTCAAATTCCTATCCGATTGCATTACCGAAACACGAATTCTCGTTTTGATTATTACGTATCTCAAACGTGAAATTAATGCTGCGAACACAGAGATCTTTGTTTGTACGCCAATTACAAACAGATAGTCATAACATTTAGTCGGATTGTTCATTCTGAAATTCCCATTAACTGAGTGTAATCAATCAGGTTCAACAGAATGTTCTATTGTGATGTAATCGTCGAATTACATTCGTCCTTCAATGTCTTTGAAATTAGAGATATTATTCAATTTGAAGTTTATGTGCTTAGATAGTTCAGCTGTTTGAGGCTATGTTTTAGTTGGTCTAATCGTTTGTGATAGTTTCGAGTCTGGAATTATATTTAGTGGTGAACTAGTGGTAGATACTTATATTTTAAAAGCTTTTCAATTTTGGTTGTGAAATATATGTTATAATATAATTCTTCTTAGTCAAGCTTATTAAGATTAGCGTGGCAATGCTTAGGGGAGGCCTATGGGGGGTAGTGAACGTCTTTCGGCAGAAATGATGATGATGATTATGAAGCTGAATCTACGCAATACCACGTGGCTTTACAGACACATGAATCCTTTAATAATTGACATGAGTTTTTTATTTAGATGAGGTTTATTAGATTTAGAAATCTTCTAAATTTATTTAGGCAATGTGCAAGCCCAGGGGTAGCAAGACATTTATTCATCCATTTAAACAATTATTTCAATAACTTTCTTAGAAATGGCTTATTAGCCCTCCAGGTATTTATTTAGTAATAATTACAATGCCGTGGTGATCCAGTGGCTAAGAGCTCACCTCTCGTGCTTGAGTTCGAGGGTTCAAATCGGGACAGGTAAGTACATACCAATGTAGTACCTGATTCCAAAGAAAAGTTTTGTTTAGTTTTCTTTATGAAGTTCTCGCATGAGTCATTCAGATTAACATGTTCACTGTATAATCCACCACAGCCAAAATTTCCACTTACCACATCTATTCTATTTTCATCATCTACATTTATTCGCGCAGCCTCTGTAATCTCGCGCGTAGGAATGATATAATTGAAGCAGGCACGTTATTCGCATATAATCAAACACCCATAAAGGTAATTATTTCGACATAGCGCGATGATATCATAGAGACATCGTTAGCGGTTACATTGTACGTTTAAATGCGGATTAAGTTCGTCTTGATTGATTACAGCGTAATGCGAAATTGTATCTTAACTTAATGTTACCTTAAAGGTCAGGATGTTTTGTGGATTGATTACAAATAATGTGGTCATTAAGTACATTGTTTATAGCACCTGAAATGGATGAGCTATAAAATGTAATGTCAAGCTAGTTGATAGTTTATGAGGCTGATGTTAAATCGATTGATGCTGTAGGATGGTACGATTTAATGGGCATCATACATATCTGGTTGAGCCCGTAACTAACCACGACAGGCACTTGCTTGTCATTTATTATAGCACAATCACATGCAGGAAGACAAAAGTCTAAAATAAGAAAAATATTATACATATTGTTGTAATTGATTTCAGAACATTTCCTAAATTGAAGTAACCTTTTGTCAATTTTCTCTATATTTTACCCGTGAGCCGTAACATTACTCGTAAAAAAGACAAAGGCTTCAGCTAAGTAACATAACAAAACTACCCAACTATAAAAACCCGCTGACAGCAATATCAAGCAGCGAAGAAAAACTTTTCAAGAATGTCAATCAACATGAGCCCATTGTTAAAAACAAAGAGGATAATAAAAACTAAGAATAAGACAAAGTAAACATTTTGCGTGATATTTATGGGACAAAAAATATAACAAAAGGTACAGAGACATACTTAGGAGAATTTATGTCATGGTTCTAAGACCGTTTTATTGCGACTACCGTATTTATGTCAATAGGGAGTCAACAATGAGTCATAACCTTTCCATGTGTTTTATGGGCATTTGGAAACTTTTTCTCTTTTATGCCTTTTGTGAATGTTGCTACTGTGAATATTGAAGACAATGGAATTAGACATCCGTTCTGTTGACTTTTTCTACCAGCTGATTTTGAGCCTGACGATGTAATTATTTATTTTAATTTTATATTTGTTAACTACTATGTAATAATGTTCGTAAGACAGGCTTTTTGGTGAAATAAATTATTATTATTATTCCATTTATTTATTTTATTTACATATCTTTACATTTTTAAATATTATTCTATAAAAAATTAAATAAAAAAACATTTAAAAATACAAAAATAGTAGCCCACCGGTATCGGGAACAGGATCCAAGCTACCGGTGGTCAGGGCTCCTGAGAGAGGAACCTCCTAACGATACGCGCCGTGTCCAGGAGTACCGCTTTCTGGATCAAGCCCTTGATCCAGCTGCCCAACGAGAGCCTCCTCAGATGTTCGTCGAGGCTCTTGGCTATTATGCCATTGGCCGTAACGACTATCGGCACAATGACTGCTGTATTCACATCCTACATGTCGACAACCTCGCGAGCCAGATCAAGATATTTGCTTTTCTTATCTCTCTCAGCCTTCACGAGGTTCTCGTCATGGGGGACCGCTATATCAACAATCATTGCGCGACGCTCTAGTCGGTCTATCACCACTATGTCAGGCTTATTGGCAACAATAGTCCTGTCAGTGATGATAGACCGATCCCAATACAACGTGACATTGCCATTTTCGAGAACTGGGTCGGGCTCATACTTATAGTAAGGCACTTCCGATTCAACAAGATTGTATTTCAGAGCAAGTTGCTGATGGATAATCCTGGCTACAAGGTTGTGTCTATGCAAATAGTCTCCGTTAGCTAGACTAGAACAACCGGAGATAATGTGACGGATGGATTCCCCCGGCCGGTGACATGCCCGACAGATGTCAACCGTGCCGTCTTTCACAATATATTTCCGGTAGTTGTTCGTCATCATAACTTCGTCCATAATCGCAAAGACAAAACCTTCGGTTTCCCCGAAAAGGTCACCAAATCGCAGCCAGGCCACGGACGCTAAAAGATCTACATCAGGCCCATGTAGGACCCGGTAGAAGCGTCCGTGAAGCTCCTTGCTCTGCCATACCTCCCTGCGGTCATTAGTATCTAATACTATAGGTTTGCGCCAGTTCTCGTTAGCCAAGGAGAGCGGGGTTAGGCCCTTATCCACCGCTACCACATCTCGATGCATACCCACGTCAGCTGCCTGGAAATATTCCCTAAGACTGCATACCTCGCGGTTGTGCAGGGTCTTAGCATTTAAAAAGCCACGACCCCCGCACTTCCGAGGGATATACAGTCTCATAACCGATGACCGTGGGTGATGCATACGATTTGCGGTAAGCAATGTGCGGACTCTCCTATCCAGGGCGTCAAGTTCTGTCTGAGTCCATTTGAGTATGCCGAAAGAATACATCAAGACCGGCATGACCCAGCCGTTGAAGGCGCGCACCTTGTTCCCGCCTGATAAAAGACTATTTAGTACTTTTTTCAGGCGGCCAAAGAAGCGTTCCCTCAACGACTGTTTCACGTCAGTTACATTGATGCCTAATGCTTCCGACATACCCAAATACTTGTAAGTTTCGGTTGAGGAAAGGGATCGAAGGTGTATGGAATCCGAGAGTTGTATTCCCACGGATTCCATAATCTCCCCTCGCTTTACATGCATGACAGCACATTTGTCCACACCAAATTCCATCCTGATGGCGTCACTAAAGGTTTCTGTAACCTTCAGTAGCTTCATCAGTTGCAAGTTGTTGGGGGCAAAGAGCTTAAGATCATCCATGTAAAGGAGGTGAGATATTACCTGACCTCCTCTTCTCAACCGATAGCCCAGGCCCGAACCCTCCAGCAGTGTACTAAGAGGGTTCAGGGCTAAACAAAACCATAGTGGACTCAGACTATCGCCCTGAAATATTCCACGCTCGATCCTTATAGGTTCGCTGTCCTCTTGAATCTGTCGACATCCTGGATAGCGAAGTACCGTCCTCCACTGCCCCATACACGACATCAGGAAGGTGCGCAGAGTTGCATCAATTTTATACAACTCCAGCACCCTCATGAGCCATGTATGTGGCACTGAGTCATAGGCCTTCTTGTAGTCTATCCAACATGTCACCAGATCCCTTCGGGAACGGCGAACCTGCTGGCTAATAGCAATGTCTATAAGGAGCAGCTCCTTAGTACCGCGGGACCCGTTCCTACATCCATTCTGAGAAGCAGACATGATTGAATTCGTATCAATATGTTGATTAATTTTAGCTCTCAGAATGGATGTAAAAACTTTATAGACCGTCGGTAAACATGTTATCGGTCTATAATTTTTAGGTTCCGCAGTACTACCTGATTTGTGGAGCAGGTGGGTTATTCCTATAGTTAGGAACTGGGGCAGCGATCCTGACTCTAAGGCAGACTGGAACTGAGTTGCCAAACGAGCGTGCGACCTTTGGAACCATTTTATCCAAAAGTTGTGTAGTCCGTCCGGCCCTGGCGATTTCCAGTTAGGCAACGGACGGACTGCACGAGCTACATCTTGGGGGCTGATGGTAATTGCCCCCATTTGTGGTATCGGATCGCACGCTTGTTCGACCTCCCGAGTCCAATCACCCTCGGTGTGACTGACAGGCACCGACCAGATATTGCGCCAGAACGAATACATGGCGTCATCATCTGGTAGGCGTGAATCAGTCACACCTTGGTTGGGTCGCTCCCAATCCCTATAAACCCACCTTTCGTTGTTCTGGAATGTACGATTCTGCGTGTATCGCTCCACTCGCCGCTTGTACCGACGAATACGGTTTGCCCATGCATAGATCTTCTGCTTCAGGAAGTCGATACGCTCTGTGACGCGGGACAGATAATCTCGAGAACTGATATCAGTCCCCGAGAAAGCCCGCCTCACAAAGCGCATCACTCTAGGGCGAGTGTTGCCATCCCTGAAGCAGATAAGCTTGCCGATGAGTGCTCTAGCCTCACCGATACGACGCTCAATCCTGGACTGCCAGGCTGGTACAGCTGGTCGTGTAGTTCTGTCACGTTTTGGGAATTTGACGTTAGCTACACGACATGCCGCAGCAGCCGCACAGTATAGTATTGAGTGGGTATCAGCAAGGTCTTTGCTGCTATCAAAAACATTTGATAGCTGCGAATCAAGAGCACACACCAGCGCCCTATTTTTCTTATGCATGGGCAGACGAGGTAGTCGAGGTCTAAGCTCAGGCGGTGTGGAGCGATACTCGCTGAATGCACATTCCAAAGCGCTCCCTAAACGTACATTGCATTGGGTACTCACAGATATAGCCCTGTCGTCGTCATCCTCACCATCATGATCGGGTCGCGGTGAAACACTGGGATGCAGTTGCACCGCGGCCGGTGGTAAGGCAGGCGAGACACGGCTATTCCGTGATTCATTGCGCAGTCTATCAAGTACGGCATCATCCAACATACGGTTACGTTGGATGACCCGCACCTGATCCGACAGACGTTGGGCCGAAACGTTGACAGCTGGCTCAAGCACCTGAAACAGAGAGAGCATCCGACCACGGTACGCAGTCAGGTTAATTCCCCCCTCTGTAGCCCCAAAGTATGCGCGCATGACGTTTTCGTTGATCGATTGCGTCCATCGCATGCGCTGCACACTTCCACCGGGAGCGGGGACCCTGTCAGAGGCCGATGGGCCTCGAGGTCCCAAGCTGTCCGGCGGCCGGCGTCCTCCCCGTCGACGCGCAGGTGGTGGTGTCGTCGGCGGAGAGAAGTATTCGTCGCTCGAGCTCGACGCAACTGCAGCGTCCGGGATCGCTTGACTCACGATTGTAGATGGTCCCGGCGGCTGCGAGGCGGAGCTGAGCGACGAACCCGAAGATGTTGGGCGTGTGTTTTTGTCTCGGGCCTGGCTTCTCGTGAACATTTTTTATTCATCTTTGGTTGGCAAATAATTTTTCATGTTGTAGTTTTGATTGGATTACATCGTTACTATTGTAGTTTTCTTTTATTTTCTTGGTTTTTCATTTTATTGGTGTGTTTAGACATTGTTCTATTGTATTTTTCTATTGTATTAATATATTAGTTTATATAGGAAAATTTAGAGATAAAATTTTTCATGTCACACTTGACAGGTCAGGCCACAGATCATATTATTATTATTATTATTATTATTATTATTAATCAGTAGGTAACCTAATAAAAAAATAAATAACGAAATAAAAAATCTTTTTGGCAGTATAAAATGAAAAATTGTATTTGCAATAGAAGTTAGAGTACTTTTGCTATTCAGAATATTATGCTAGGTTATATTAGATAATAAAAAGCAAAAAGGGCATCAAAGGAATAAGGACTGTAATAAAAGTGGAGATTTCAGAATAAAATAATATTGTCATTATGTAAATTCAATGGTATTTTGATTCAAAACTTATTACTTAAATAAGATCAGTTTCTAAATCCAAATTAAATGTGTAATACAAAAAAATGTATGTAAAAAATATATAAGTGGAGTTTAATATTCAAATGAAATAAAAAAAAAGAAAGAAAGAACAAGTTTTTAACTGTCACAAAACGACATACAATATAAATACATGCTTAAGGGTACACTAGTCGACGGCACGAACTATTTTGTGCGCGGGGTTAAAATGCATGCTATATCAACCGACAACACGTGCGGAACAGATAGATGCTGTTATGAGCAGTAAGAAACTAGTTCGCGTACGAATACACACTTTTGCAAATTTGTAGCGAAATTGATGATGATTTAGAACGAAAATGAGAACGTGAAATTTTATAAACAGACCTTTGGGAGTCTGGATATCATGAAAAAACGGCTAAATGTATCTGTTCAAAATAAAATTATTTGCATTGTTGAACTACTAATCTATCCCTGTATGGAGGCCGTTTTTCAATTTTTCTTCTTTTTATGGTACTTATTTGCGCCCAAAGATGCGTTAAAATTAGTGTTGAAATATGGAACTTTCGAAGCTCATAACTTTCAAGTAATTTTTTTTTTACTTTTTTGCTTCCATACAGGGCTAGATATTTATTTATTTTTTATTTATTTATTTATTATATACTTTATTGTACACCACTTAAATAAAAACAGGACAATATTTTTAAAGATAAGTGTACAATGGGCGGTCTTATCGCACAGGGCAATCTCTTACAGACAACCTTTGGATGGACTGAACGAGAGGAGATAGACATAGGGCTGTCAGTGTACAAAAACTATCTTGATAATATTACTTAGATATTACATAAAATACATACATACCAATAAAATAATATACTAATAAATATAAAATATAGAACAGAGAAAGGAGAAGAATAGTTACAGAGAAAGGAAATGCTCCTTCACTATTTTTTTAAAGGTAGGTAATGTTTGCGCACTTCTTACCTCAATAGGTAATGCATTCCACAAACGAGCTATGCTAGATAATGATGAGACAAATTGATATCATTATTTATTTTGAACGTACATCGTCAAACAGTGGAGTAAAAGCTACGTTTGTATGGAAGAATTTTCGACTAGTGTACCCTTAAGCTAAACCCTTAACAGTAGTATTAGAAGTACTAAAAGACAAAAAAAAATGACAATGATGATGATGAATGAAATGACTCTTGCCATGCCACATGAACACAGTCATAAAAATATACTAAACCAAAATAATAAAGATAAAATAATTATATTAAGCAATTATCCGCTTAAGGGGTCGAGAAATAAACAATACGTTAATAACTAACAGTCTCCGTGGGTGTGATACTCTAATTGATGAAATAAGTGAAGGAGTGGGTGTTAATGGGCAGTATCATTGTATGACAAATGTCACATAAAATTGTACAGCTTTCGACGGCTCTCCCACAGTAATTCTTAATGACGACGTCCGCAATGATGAGTTTGGGAGTGGAAATAGGACACAATAGCACTTGTGTTATAAGGTGTATGACTAAGCAATTTAATGTTTATTCGACATTGAGATAACTGTATTCTTAATAATAAATTCACACGTGTTTTGAAGTAAAACCAGATGTCTGTTTATTGTATTAATAAATTCGGGATATGTTTTTGATAAGTACATATACAAAAGGACTTGTTTAAGCTATATGTGGAGTGGTAGATCGATTGGTTGGTAGGTAGTTTAAACTCTTCTTAATTCGTATAGCTTGTTTCTGCATATTTAGATATCTTTAAATAGAGAACTTTTTCCCGGACCGTCTTTATCTAATTTTCGGTATTGAATGAGATTTCTAAATTATTATATGAAAATAATATTTGCATTAATGCGTCAATGATTTGCATATAACAAGAATTTATATAACCTAATATTAAAAATTATATTCCTAGTATTGATAACGAAATATCGTCTACAACTTATGACGAATCAATCCAACTGAGTACTCGAAGCTCTGAATAGGGTTAATCAAACAGCTGTAGCATCATGTATGTTATCGATAAGTGGCATTTCCTTACTGTACCGCAAATTTGAATCACTTTATAATTTCATATTAATTGCTAGATGTCATAAGACTTGTGGGAACTGGATCATGGCAGAGTTTGGGATCACATGTGTGTCACCTATGATGTTTTTCATATGAGTCACTTTCACTGTTGACTAAATGAGATGGTTCGGGACGGGACGCGTTATCTGTGAGTCATGGTGTTGTTCTTTTTATTAATCATATGGCAATTTTATCGAAACCATATCTCGTATAATATGTAGTTTTCAGAATTTCAGTATTCCTCACCACATGGATGGGCTGCTGTGATAACAAAGTTGGGGTCGTGATAAAAAATGGTATACCAACGTATCACCGTGATGTAATGAAATTGTGCGATTCGATACTGGCTGATGTGTTTGAAGTCATTCTTATATTATAATTCAATGCATGGTAAACTAAAAAGCTTGGTAAAAAAATAAAAATATTTATTTGTGACGCGTCGTTAAATTTTATTTCCAGAAATCGGTGGCAAGTAAATTAATGGATTTGTTAATCAATAACGCTTCAACGGTTAACCATTGAAGCGCATTTGAATGGGACTTACTAACCATACTGGCATAGGATACTTTTTATCCAATGTAGCTGGCTAGTAGAATCCATTGTAGCTGCTAAGAAAAGCTAGTAGTAAATAAAGACAAATAAAAATGAACTGATCTCAACTCAAAATTTATTACCAGGTCATTATTTTCGTACATACCCATAGAATAGTTAGTATTCTTTTCCATAGTCAACCCTAGAGACCACTTACTCCCAGTGATTGTTTCACACACGACGATGAAGATGAGATTAACTAGTCCAAAGTGTCTAGACCTCCCAGGTTAATTCCCTAGATTCAATTGTCTGCTCTCCATAACCTGATCTCATGGCAGGACTGAGTTCAATTAGATCCATTTGTGTTAATCCTGTGGTGGTCGGATGAATATCAGCGTGAGATTGTTACAACCGTCTATGAGTAATGAATCATCGTCTGATAACATTATTATCATAGACTCACAGGGAGTGTTCTCAGTGGGTAGTGGCGACAGACGATAATAAAATAAAAAACCGGCCAAGTGCGAGTCGGACTCGCGCACGAAGGGTTCCGTACCATTATCGCAAAAAACGGCAAAAAAATCACGTTTGTTGTATGGGAGCCCCATTTAACATTTTTTTTTTCTGTTTTTAGTATTTGTTGTTATAGCGGCAACAGAAATACATCATCTGTGAAAATTTCAACTGCCTAGCTATCACGGTTCATAAGATACAGCCTGGTGACAGACGGACCGCGGAGTCTCAGTAATAGGGTTCCGTTTTTACCCTTTGGGTACGGAACCCTAAAAAACTAGTCAAGCGCGAGTGGCAATAAATTACTTGGTAATATCTACGTAGATATCTATACATAACCGTACTAATATTGTAAACGTGAAAGTAACTGTCTGTCTGTAATTTTATTTATTACTAGCTGTTCCCCGCGGCTCCGTTTCCGTGGACCACTCCACAGGACCCGTTTTCGGGATAAAATAGCCTATGTCACTCAGGAATAATGTAGCGTTCTATAGGTGTTTTTTTTTTAAATCGGTCTAGTAGTTTCGGAGCCTATTTGGTACAAACAAACAAGCAAAAAAATATTTCCTATTCTATTATTATTCTTTATAGCACAAAAAAAACATAAAATAAAGATACAAATACAATGGACAGCTTATGTACAAAGGCGAGCTTAACCCATAATTGGGTTCTCTAACAGCAAACCTCAGTTGTTATTGGAAATTTGCGTATGAGGACAGTAATCCAAGTGCACAACAAAATTCCAAGTAAAAAAAATATAAAATTCATTGAATATTTAAAATTCTTACATACCAAATAAACTAAACAGATACCTACGTGTAAACATAATACATACTATATAACAATAAAATACATAACTAAAATCTTACATTCATAAATACATATTTATGCGTCATGTTGATAGGAAATGTTCCTCTTCTCTCTGTTCTTGTTCTCTTCTGTTTCTTGTTCCTCTTTATAATATTAGTATAGATTAGTATTAGTATATTAGTACAGATGTTTTCACACCTCAACCGCTCCACCTACTTTTATAATTTTAATATAGAGAAACATTAGACTTTGGAGAAGGACATGGAATACTTCTTTTCTCGTCATAACATTCCCTTGGGATAATATGCGACTTTTGCACTGGCAGAAGCTAGTTTTGAATAAAGAACATGGCCAATAATTATATATGCGTGTACCCCAGAATGTACAGATATAAAATCTAAATTATTTACTACTACTGCTCTTGTGTAAACAAAATTAAAATGGCGCTTATTACTCAGCTGTAGTGGACAAAAGTTATGAAGGTTTAAAAATGGTTATTTCTACACTACAGGTAAGGTATTTTATATCGATTAATGTGTATATAATAGGTACCAGGCGTTTAATATATTATAATTTGGTTGAAAAACTAAGTGAGCAGTTTTTATTATAATCTGAGAAAATCTATAGTTTGTAACATTTTTTTATAGCACCCCGGTGCAAACGTCGAAGAGGTATTATGGTACTGACATTGACTGTCAATTTGACAATTGACATTTGTCGGCGGTGTTGCCAGTAGCAACGTAAAATAATCTCTATCTATAAATTCAAATCAAACATGGTTCGATTTATAGATATTTTAGGCCGCATATAAAAACAAAAACTCTTAACGGCGTTTTGTTTTTTTATGCGTTTGGCCATAATTTTTACCTGTTCTGATCCTTGTTAATATTTTATGGCAATATTAAAAGGTCATTTGCAAAATCAAACAGAACGTACCCCGAGGGGGAAATTTTGTCCATCTCCATTCAAATGACTACCTGTCATCAATGATGTTACATAAATATACTCAGGTAAAAACGTTTTACCGAGGTCTGCGCGGCCATACAAACACAAGCTGACTAGCTTGAGTGAACTCAGTCCATCCTGCGTCTGGCCGCGACACGAACATACGTTTGAATGGTATGTTTATCTATTTCTGACAACGGGGTCGTATTTATATATATGTGATCTTTTATCCTATTTAGTGATAGAATTAAAGTTCTAAGTTCCATAAGTCCTTATGTAGGTAGCTATAGTAAAATATCGTCTTGTTTTTATTTCTTTATAATGAGTATGACAATGACAAGCTGGTCAGGTTTAATGCTGCTAAGACCCAGGCATGTATTTTTTCCGCTAAAAGATGCCAGTTCCACCCGGCTCCCTCTTTCCGAGGTGTAACCGAGCCAATAACGGACCGACTTGAACTCTTTGGCGTTACGTCGACAACAACCCTCAATTTTGGTCCATTAATTGAGGTAAAAGCTGAGCTGGCTACTAAAAAGTTGGGGATCCTTGCGTAGGTGAGACGGTATTTCACCCCAGAACAGTTGCTCAATTTGTATCAAGCGCAAGTTAGATCAGGCATGGAGTACTGCTCTCATCTCTGGAACGGATCTGCCAAAAACCAGCTGGATGCACTAGAGTCGATCGAAAGGGCCTAAGGAATAGGCTTCTCGGCAATGAGATACTGGTCGAGTCTAGGCTCCAGAGCCTTGAACATCGGCGCCAAGTTGCCACCCTGTCTTTCTTTATCGGTTACATTTCGGGGAGTGTGCGTTGGAATTGCATGAGTTGATTTCTCCTAGCTCGTTCCATCATCGGACTACAAGACATACGGTGATGCGTCATCGGTACTTACATGGTGGACATCCCACCCATATGCACCAAACGTTTTGGGAATACTTTTATTATGCGCACAGCAAAAGAGTGGAATTCCCTGTCGGAGTGTGTATTTCCTGATAGCTACAACCTGGGACTCTTTAAGTCAAGAGTGAATAGGTTTCTTCTTGGCAAGCGTGCTTCATCGTCGACCACATCATCGCTTACCATCAGGTGAGATAGTGGTCAAGTGCAAGACTACAATTAGTAAAAAAAAAAATACGACTCCATTGGTAAAATCTCATTGCCTGTCATGGTAGAAAAATAATACAGCCTAATGTTAGACAGACAGGGGGACTGCAACTTATTCCAGGCGATGTCGCAGTCCGTCAGAAATTGGTACTGTGTGAAATAGACGACTATAGTCAGTGGGAACATTCGGTGTTGTGTTTCGGTAACTGTTTCATACATTAAAATATTCGTATGCACTTGTACCTCCTTATCCTCTATCTCATTCCCTCATGCACTTTTGTATATCGCTGTCTCAGTCGCGCCATGCTACAGAAGATGCGAGTGTATTTTTTTTCTGTAATAGTACAGAAAAAAAATACACTCGACTAAACTAACTAAACTGTCACTTCACGCACGTTCATAGGAACGTGCGTGAAGTGACAGTTTAGTTCAGTTCTTATAAACCAGCCACAGCCGCATGCGCAAGAGACATACCGTGATAATTGAGCACCGCAAACCAGCTCCAGGAGACGAGATCAGCAACGCCAAGTAAGTGCATTTGATCCCATCCTTCCAGACAGCTGCCGCCCATTTATCTACTACTTTCCCTAAAGCAGTCGTCTATCCTAACATATTGTACAAGTAAACCATACCATACAGTCCACGCAGCAAAAATAGATTTTTTAAGGAGTAATTCCTATAAATTCGCTAACATTCGGTTATTATGAGTATCTAGGTAACTTCCTAGTTATCTTTGAAAACATATAAATGAGTAATTAAATTAATATGAAAATATTAAAACGCGTCACTTTAACAGCGACAGAAATATTGTTTCATTTGTATGTAATTGAATATGCTAAAATTATACTTAATACACTACTGTCTCCATATCGACGTTTAATTAAAATTGGTATTGTAATAGAATTGTTACTGCATTAATATCAGTTGTATTATTTTAAATGAATTTATGTTCTATACTCTCATTTGATTATGAATTGTACATTCATTTGAAATGAATTGAATTTAATAGTGAATTTATTGTAAATTCGTATCATTTATGTGATTAAGATTTCAATCAGTGATTTAATGTGTCTCTATTGCAAATTTTGATCATTTTTCATTTTGATATCAGGTTATTTATTGTTTAGATTTATTGTGTTTTTATAAAAAATCAAGATAAGTGTTCATTTATGTACTATAGATATTTTAAATCATTTGTTTTTTATTGTCCCATTACCATTATCAATGTAGATTTTTTTTCATTATTTTG
Organism: Anorthoa munda; assembly: GCA_945859665.1. Classification (NCBI taxonomy): domain Eukaryota; kingdom Metazoa; phylum Arthropoda; class Insecta; order Lepidoptera; family Noctuidae; genus Anorthoa; species Anorthoa munda. The sequence continues at coordinate 10,132,680 of OX243911.1, forward strand.
TACCTGAACTTCTAATTCTATCTCGTCCGCTCGAACATATACCTACATTTTCACAAATGTAAATGTTGTCATTATTATGTATTTGTGAGTCATTGATATATCTGTAGGGAAGACTATGTAATTGCCAGACAAAGCCGTTATTGCATGGGTTCTTTCGGGCTAGATGTTAAACAAACCAACTTGTTCGCTTGTATGTAGGGTCACAATCACAATGTAACTGATCACGTTATGTATTGGCAAATAACTAAAACGACATTCCACTAGGCACGTAGTTTGATCTACACGAGCAATCAGTAACTCTCACTGTATTTCTCCTTAGGTTTTTATCACGAATTCACAACTCCATCCAACCCGCCATATTCTTACTCGACTCCATCTCTTCTTCCCGTTCGCGCCAAAAACTAGTGCTTAGTGTTACGTCAAGTTGACATCTGTCAAAGTCATACGAAACCATAGCTCTTTTCAGAAATAAATCTTTAGAAATGCCGTCATATCAATAACTATCTCCATCCACAAACACGAAGCCAAAAGCCAATCATTAGATTGCTTGATAAAATAACAATTACCAAACAAAATAGACCACTCGCTTCCATGAGCAAATCAATTTGTCATGCTAATTTACTCACCGAGACCACACACCATTATCACCATGACAATCTTCCCAGCCAATAAAATTTAATGGATCTAAATAGGCTAATGTACTAGAAACAGATGACCAGTCACTTAAAGCTTCGCATATTTAAATTGGCCTTGGCCTACTAGCCCCTAACGTCTTGGCAAGCGGAAATCATGTACCAGGAGAACAGAAATTTACGGGAGCATGTGAATTAGGATATAAGGGAATCGCTGCCGTCCTCAAATTGTAATGTCACTATCTGACAAAATCATATTTGGAGTCTTCTTCTTCTTAGGCAAACACAGGGTATAGCTTAGTTGAATTCCTATCGATGCTATTTATTTATCGAATATAAATCATAATTATGCGAGAGTGGTGCCTGGTGGGCACGGGACCGGTCAATGTGGCGATGCTTGGAGGAGGCCTATGTCCAGCAGTGGACGTCTTTCGGCTGATATGATGATGATGATGTGCCTGGTTTTAAAAAATAGATAATTGCGCTATTTCGTATAGGCTGATTGTTAGTTTATCAGGGACTTAATCTTATCAAAAGTAGGTTTGTAAACATAATAACATACGGTAAGCTACCCAAATTTGTAAAAGTAGACAGATCGATAGAGAATTTTTGCTGATGCTGAGGCTTCAAAAATTTTAAAATCAGCCAATTGTCAGATAGGTTCATTTTAGCTTGCTTGGACGGCAGCTCGGGACACGTGGACAGGAAAACAGTTATGAATTTAATTCGTCCACGGATGTCGGGCAGGTCAAAGGAGGTGTGTTTGCTTGGCTCAGCTATAAACTCTTTAGCAGGTTGTAATGTGTGTTGGTCAAGTGTATTGTTTTAATTTTTTCTGGTATGATGAGAAAGATAAACGTCATGGTTAAATAAAGAAAAGGGTTTCTAGGTACTGTTGAAATATTGTATTAAGGGCCCAAACACAAAAATGCGGTGCGATGTCGCGTCATAAAAATCTACGAGCTTGGTACTGCTTAGTAGTGCTTAGCTGTTTTCTGTGTTGCGAATTCGCATCAATTCGCAGTTTTAATAAATAAATAAGAATGAATGAAGACCGACGAGGTTGATCTACATAATTATAAGTTCTTTTTTTAATTAAAATACTTAAAAGAGCGAGTCGGACTCGCGCATGAAGGGTTCCTTACCATTATCGTAAAAAACGGCAAAAAATCACTTTTGTTGTATGAGAGCCGCACTTAAATATTTATTTTATTCTGTTTTTGGAACCCTAAAAAGGGAAAAAACGGAACCCTATTCCTAAGACTTCGCGATCCGTCTGTCTCCAGGCTGTATCTCATGAACCGTGATAGCTAGACAGTTGAAATTTTCACAGATGATGTACTTCTGTTGCCGCTATAACAACAAATACTAAAAACAGTATAAAGTAAATATTAAAGGGGAGCTCCCATACAACAAACGTGATATTTTTCCGTTTTTTGCTCGATATTAATAACGGCAACAGGTAGACGCTTGAAATATTCACAGAATGTTTAGTTGTATATTTACTTCAAAAAATAATAATTAATAAATTAAAATAAAATAAATTAAGGGGGGCTCCCATAGAACAAACGTGATTTTCATGCAGTATTTTGCGATAATGGTACGGAACCCTTCGTGTGCGAGTCCGACTCGCACTTGGCCGGTTTTTTTATTATTATAGCGGCAACAGAAATACATCATCTGTGAAAATTTCAACTGTCTTGCTGTCACGGTTCATGAGACAGACAGACAGACGGACAGTGGAGTCTTAGTAATAGGGTCCCCTTTTTACCCTTTGGGTACGGAACCCTAAGAATGAGCACCACTTCAAATTTAACAAAATATCCCAACCAATCCTTCCATCACCCGGATCAAAAAGAAAACTCTTTTAAAATCAAAAATTATATTCAGAAAAAAAACAGAAAAGTATAATTAATAGGATTATACGCAAGTTCCCTTTGAGGTTACGAAAGGAAGATTCCGATTTTAAAATTCTGTAGGTGAGTCTCTGAGATTATGATATGGAAGAGATGACCACCGTATTCTGGTCACGTTTGCCAAGCTTTGTCAGATTTGGCTGCAGGTAGCTCTCCCGTGCCTCTTGGTCCATTGTTTTTTTTTTTTTAATTTTGAAAGATTCAATGTAAACATTTTGGGAGCTTATCTTTTCTTTTTTGTTCTCTCTAAGATTGTGTTAGATAAGGCTGAGTGTATTGCTACTTCATAAAAGTTATGAAATTAGAAACGCTTTGAATTTTGATCAACTTTTTGTTTAGATGAGAACTTTTTTTCGGTCAAGCGCAAGCCAATAGGATAATAAAATAAAAAAAAATCCATCCAAAGAGGCTAGAAAAAATGAAGTGATTTTGCCGTGTATATCATATTGGCTATTTATTTATTTATTGTATCCGTGTAGCCTTACGCTGGAACACCTTGTAGCAATTATACCAACTGAGCAAAAAAATATACTAACTATTCAAGTAAGGGTTTCCTTACGATGTTTGCCTTCACTGTTGTCAGCGATCTTCAAATTAGACTAAGAAAGTAACATTGGATTGAAAAAGTCACATTGTTACTTACTACTACTGTTTTAATAAAGATGTAAAAACTTCAGACGATTGCAGTGCGTAATTCTTAGCAAGTTAATTAAGGGTTATAAGTGCTTTAAACAGTATGCTACACCCTGCCACGTTTATTTTTATTATTGTTTGGCTAGCGTTTGACCACGTCCTAAAAATACTGCATGCCTTCGTAGAAAAACCTTCATACCTCCACGCACATAACCTTTTCGTGTGTAATAACAAATAAGGTTATGTAAGTGCGTGCGCCACAAAAGTTTGTAAACAAAATAGTGCGAAGTCTAATCCAAAATAACACGCACTTTTGTTTGTGTTTCTGTGAGAAATGTCAGTTGAACACCTCTTGTTACGAGCTTTTATTTGGTGTAGGTATTAAATACGTATATATATGTCGCAGGGATATGATGAAAACAGGGAATTGATCAAATCTCTAAGCAAAATTGGTTCAGTGAAATGACAAAAATAACTTTTCTGTAGTAATTTAAAGGTTTATTTTGTACGTTGAATTAGTATTTGTGTGGCAGAGCCGACGGAGCCCCGCTGCGCGGGGCTCCTATTTCTGTATGCAGGGTCTAAAGTAACCTAACACGAAGGAGATGACGGGAGCTGAGTTCGCTCGCTTTGCTCGCTCACTTCAGCTCCCGTCATCCCCTTCGAACCTAACCTGTCCGTGTCGGGGTGCCCTAAGCTCCCGAGCTCGCTACGCTCGCTCTTAGAGAGATTTGATCAATTCCCTGTTTTCATCATATCCCTGCGATATATACACAGGTTGACTTATTGACAATCTTTCAGTGTGCGTATTTTTACTGGAGAAAATCTTACTCCACCTCCCGTCCTTTATGCCCCAAAACGTGTAGCCAAATGACCTCCAAGTATGTGCTGTCACTGACGATGCCGTGGAAGTGGTTATGTTGTTTACAAACTAATTTTAATGAGTCTCGTGCCAGCAACATGAAGAAGAAGAAGACCGGACTATTGCAAATATCGTAATATTGTAATTAATCTAGTGAGATTATAAAATCTCGTTAAACTGTCTACAGATTATTTCCAATACAATATATCCCGTCCAAGTTCGATAGTTTATAATAGAAGATAACACACACATAAATCTACCCCATCCTTGTCTTAACGAGAAAAAGTAGTTTATGAACACACAAGATTTATATACCTATTATAAACATACGATATTTGCAATAACTCGGTGACAAAAATAATATAAACAACTTTTAATTCGGTATCGACTCTACTACTTTCACAAATCTGTAAATGTATGTACCCAAAACTTGAGAAACTGTAGAAATGTCATAATCAATCAAAATTAGCATAATATATCACCAACAGTAGTCATACTCACCTAAGTTTATACTTACCATATCTGCTTACACAATCCCCCTTTTAGGCTTGATTATAAACTCTGTTTACGTTTCTTTGTTATGTTATTATACACGCAATTATGTGTGAAAGCAGCCGGTGAAGAAGTTTGTATAATGTGTGAGGTTGACTTAATACTTTATAGTTAGGACCCTTGGTACCCTTGTGAAAAATAATGTTGTGTTGTGCAATGTGGGTTTACTTAGATGCTCCTCTGCCTAACCTTGTGGGGATATCAGGCATGATGTAATGTTAAAATTTTGGCTATTCTTGCAAAAAGCGTGACCATGTTTTGTCACAAAAGAACATTTTCACAAGATTTTGGAACATGAATACCCACTATAATAAGAATATTTTTAATTGGGTACTGTGATACAATGTTGAGAATGTTTCCAATTAACGATTCAAAGATAACGTTGTTGATATAGCTCTGTTTTTGTATTGAAGTGAAATAAAGGGTTGAAAATAAAAATAAAATGTTTTATAGCAAAAATTATCACAATGGCTTTATTAAAATACATAAATAGTATACTCGTGACTTATATGGACAATTATTTACAATCTATATACAAATTCACATAATATTTCTACAGCAGTCTTATAGAATGTATTTACACCAACATTATGAGACGCCCTTTGTAACGGCGAGAAATTACAAAAATAGATTAAAATCTTAATTATTTGGTAAAGCGCGCGTTGCGATTAATACAAGTATTCACAATGAAGCTTGACTAAATGATTTTACATGGGTTTTATAGGAAGCGTAGACTAGACAAGATAGGCCTGACCTGATGACTGAGTGTCAATTAGTGGCGGTGGAGGTGGCCAATGCCTAAACTCTCGTCTTCTATTCGGATTGTTTGCACCTAACTCTAACGATGAATAGTCGGAATCTATTGAAGAATAAATATGATCTGAAGGCGGTCTACCGTCAGGCCCGTATGACCCCGTCTGAACTTGCTGCGGACGATTTTCCGCAAATTCCGGCGTTGTACTCACACCGTCCGCCGACCCTCTCATTTTCTCCGTGAAGGAAAACGACCTCATCGTCCCGTTCTGCATACCACTTCTCATCGTATAAGAATTGATATTGTTTCTGTAAGTAGACGATTTAGATTTATATTTCTGATCCGGCATCGCATAACGCAACTTCTCCCAGAATTTGTTTTGGCCCCATCTTATCCTTGAACTCGTTTTCAAATATGGCCTCAAATCGGGATCGCATTCGGCTTCAGGCAATACGGAGCTTTCTTCTATTATTACTAAGGAATAAATTCGAGGTTTTAGGATTTCGTACAAAGCTTGGCGAAATTCGAAACGCGACCATTCCGTTTCGATGAAGTTCCTTGTGAGGACAATAATGATGCGTTTAGATGCTTCCGCTGCCTCAGGAAGAGGCAACGTGCATTGCATGTAAGCAACATTATGCTGTGGTATGTCTCTGTAGTGTAAACAAAGATGATACGAGGGGTTTCCATTTTCCAATTCAGCAGCCAACGTTTGAATAACAAAATCATCATCTTTAGGGCTGTAGCAAACATAAGCATCGTATAATTTATCAGTGTCGTCGTACGCTCCAGTGAATGGGAACAATCTTATGCCGCAGCTTGTATAAAGCCATACGCGAATCGTGTCTCTGAATAAGAAAATCACAAGGATGACAAGCATAATCAACATGAATCCGGAGAGCGTAGTCACCATCATGGGCATGTAATTTGAGACCAACATGTTATCTATAACAGAATCGCCGGCGTAATAGTCGCTACAAATTGTGCCATTCAAATTCAGCTCCTTCTTTTGTGTGGATTTTGGGTCAGTGTTCCAACACCACACATCTGTTATGTCAACGATTTTAGCGACATTGTCAGATATGTACGATGTAAATCTTTGTAAATATCTACATTTGCACGACCACATGTTGTTGCCTAATGTAAGCGCGTTCAAGTTTCTGTTAATATTCAAACTCCACACGTTAAAATCTACTAGTCTGTTGCCATCTATTCTTAAGATTTTCAATGAATTCAAAGTTAGGAACGTTGAGTTCGCTATGTGGCTGATAAAATTGTCTTGTAAGTAAAGCTCGTTAAGCTGCGTCAGATGTTCGAACTCGTAGCCGTTTAAATGTTTTAGTTTATTGTTACCAAGATGCAGCGTAATGAGGGAGGATAAACCAGCGAACGTTCTATTCTGAATGTTCTCAACTTCGCTTGAATTAACATACAGAGATCTCATATTTTTGCGACCAATGAATGCATAATTTTGTAGTTCTTTAAAGTCGTTGCCGTCTAAGTATACCTCTGTTGCGTCCATTGGAATTTTCTCTGGTATTTCAATTGCACGTTGGCTAGAACAATCGACCACGTTTTTATTCCAAGTTGGATCGTGATAACAGGAACAATTATTCGGGCACGTCATTTGGCAATCGCATGCTACGTAATCACAGCAGCGGCATAGAGTGAAACAATGAGTTTCGTACGTACACAAGAAATCGGTTGACTTTAAGTTGCTTAATGGTATGTGAGTTACGCCTCTTGTGTGTGTCATTTTGCACAATACGTTCTCAAGATCCATTATTCTTGGGTGCTGTCTCATCGCAGTCATATTGTTTATCAAAGGCAGCCATTCCATGGAGCAATCACAGTTAAACGGATTTCCTCCGATGTAGAACTCAGGCAACGACTTGTTCAAGGGGACCGGAGACAACCGGAGGCTGTTGATATCTAAATGAGATATCTCATTTGCGTAAATATCAACTCGGGTGAGATTACGCTTCTCCATAAACGTGTTCACTTGAATACTGTTTATGCGGTTATCGTTTATGAATAGTAACTCCACGCTGTTAGGAATTGCCATCGGCGAAATATCCACGATACGGTTATGACTCACGTCTAATGTTTTTATGTGAATTTCGTCTTGGAGTTTATAATAATTTCCTAAATGTTCAATAAAGTTACCGTGCACGTCGAGCCATTTCAGATTAACCGGTATAAAAGCATAATCAAACCAAACTAAATGATTCTCGGATAGATTGAGCCAAAGCAAACTCAGTAAGGTCGAAAAAACTCCGTTGATATCTGATATGAAATTGCCGTCTAATCTGATCGCTTCTAACTGTTTGTTGTTAACAAAGGTACCTCTTTCTACGGCTTGGACTTTATTCTTAGCCAAATTGAGCACTTGTAGGCTTGGCAAATCAAAAAACATACCGACTGTAAGGTTTCCGATTTGATTGTCAATTAATCTTAAACCGGTTAATTGGTCTAAGTTTTTGAAGGAGCCGTTTTTGATATCCAGTATTTGATTCTCACCGAGATCCAAAGTTTTTAATAGAGATAACTCCCAAATAGCTGACGGGACGTCTGTTAACTGGTTTGAGCTTAAATCTAATTCTTTAAGGTCTGAACAGTTCTTAAACGCCTTCAGATCTATATTAATTAGTAAGTTATTGTTCAAGTTTAATTTGCTAAGTACAAACAATCCGTTAAATAGGAACTCATCTATCGTATGTAAGCGGTTTTCGGCTAAATTTAAAGTATGCAAATTATACAATGGTAGGAAAGTATTCTCTTCAATATAACCTATAGAATTATTTCTTAAATCTAATATTTGCAGGAAGAACAAGTCCTTGAATGTCTTGCCATCTATCCTCGTCAACGCGTTGTTAGATAAGTTAAGAATGACTAAGCGTATAAGGCCAACAAATGTTCCACCGTCTATGTGAGCGCTCGAAAGCTGATTATTCGATAAATCTAAGACAAGCAATTGTTCTAATCGGTGGAACACGCCTCTGGCTAGTTCAAATAACAAGTTATTATTCAAATATACCTCTCGCAACTCCTTCGTGCTCGCGAACGTACCCTCTGGTATATATTGAAGGTTATTATAAGAAATATTTAGTATTCGGAGCGAAATAAGCCCATTAAATGTTTCACCTGAAATATCTGTGATATTATTGTGTTGGAGTCTTAACTCCTGAAGCCGTTTTAATCCTGTAATTTCCGATTCCTCGGAGAGCGTCTTGAGTTCATTGTGGCTTAAATCTAGGCTTCGCAGACCGGAACCACAGCTTTTCCCAAAGCCGAGACGATCTACACTTTTGATCCTATTGTGAGTAATATTTAGCACTTGTAAATTATCCAACGGGCAGAAGACATCCTGTGGTATCGCTTTCAAGTTATTTTCACCCAGATCGAGTGTCTGCAATTCCCGCAAACCGTTGAAAGTTCCGAGTGAGAGTTCCAAGTTTTTATTCGGGCTCCAATCGTAGTTTTTAGATCGAACCGACAACTTTTTCAGTTCTCGCAAGCCTTCGAATGCGTTGCCGGGTATTCTCAAAAGTTTGCAGTTCTCGAGTGATAGTTCAGCAAGCGTTGAAAATCTTTGGAAATAGTTTGCTTCCAGATAACTTTCAAAAAGAAGCAGCTGGTTGCATTCTACGAAGAGTCGCTTCGTGTTCTCGGAAGATGCAGATGTTAAACTGGATCCATCAGCGTCTAAGGTTCGCACCCGGCACAGCGTGCCCTCGTCACCTTTAGACAGGCGACTGCAGTTATCCACACCTCTCGGAGCATAAGCCGCATTAACACCCAAAGTCACTAACAAAAGAGTCAGCAATTGAAACATTTTCTAAACACATTTGTCTATACCGATTTGATGAAAACGGTAACTAGAAACTGTCACTGAGTTTAAGTCAATATTGTATTATAGACTCATTATTAATGTGTCACTTCACAGGGTAATGTTTACGTCGCGGCGCACGTACGTTCGTAGTCGGAGGCGACGCGGACGCGTGCCGTCCTCATCGTGGTTCATGAGCGACTGGCGAAGCGATCGGTCCGTCAGTTCGGCGAGAGTGGTGGCGTTCATAGCCGCCCCTCTGCGAACCCCCCGCACCCTCGCCACCCCCACATAGTTACACGTTCCCTCGCATGGCGCCACTTGCGCGCCCGACAGCTCTCGCACAATTATGTAATGTTTTCTTAATCGAGCCACCGCATCGGGTTAAAAAAGGAACCTGCGCACCGTCTGAGAAATTATGGTAATAGATGCATGGTCGTGTCTTTCTTTGAATGACCGATGTGTTATTGAATAGTGTATGAAAGATATTTTCTACCGAGTTCGTTTCAAAGCTTAATGTATTCTTTATTATGTCGATGAATCTATTTGAGTAATGAACTTATACTTTTGAGTGAAACTGTTTAGTTGTTTAAGATTTTGGAACATCGAAAAAAGTAAACAATATCAAAGTGACAATCGGACCCAAAGTGCAGGTTACGTTACCGCGGGTAACCCTTAATTCGTTTCACTGTCACTTATTGAATTCCCAACTCGCATACTTTGGCGAAGATACCCAATAAAGCTTGTTTGGCGTAGCGTGCCCCTACACATATTTTTGTCTAAAGAAACGTACCTACAGAATTTTCAAATAGTGAAGGGCGACCGTTTTCGGGACAACAAATTCCAGTATCTCGTACGGGCTGGAAGAGGTGCGAAGTTGGTAGGAGTTGATAATTTGATTTCCTTGTTCGACACGTAAAGTCGTTTACGGGTCTAACTGGAAGTTAGTTACGTACAGAATACGGCCCGAGTTTGGAGGCAGGCGCCGGGAATAAAGATACCGAAGTTGTTTGTTCTCGATATATTAGCTTTGATACTATTATGAAGTTACAAGTTACAACCTCCGGGTGAGAATGTTAAATCTTGGGGTAGTTTAATGGGGAAAGTTTCACAAATAGCAGTTCGGAATATTAAAAAGCAGAGGCATAATACAACACTAAAAGCGTTTTAAAGAACAAGAATTCTAGATGCATAAAAGAAAAACTACAATTTCTTCTATCTAGGTCGCGGTTGACACGACAGCCGCGAGCAAAAACTCCGTGACGTTAAGAGGAAAGTTTTCGAGCTTAAGTGATAAAACACGTTGAAAACATCCTAAAAACACTCCGAGTACTACGATATCCTTATTATTAATGTCTAGCGCCAGCGTATCCTGTATCAAAAGTTCTCCCTGTCGAGAGTTCTTAGCGCTAGCTTGATAAATGACTTCTCCCACTTTTGTGAAAGTTGTTCGTGTATTATTTTTTTTCTGTATATCTGGAGGCTGTGTCACAGCCTGGTGTAGGACGTGTCCTGACTGCCGATGACGTTTCACTAAAGCGACCCGCGTATTATCTCGTCCTGTTATTTGGATCGGTGTCGTTTTTAAAACTTTTCTTTTGTTTTCTTCCTCGCGAAATATTTTGAGTTCTTGCTGAAGATTTGTTTTGATGTTCGCGCGATTCGGATTGTTGTCTCGACTGCTTATTGTATCAAGAACTTTTGTGTATTCTTTTGAATTTTGTAAGTCATTGTTATGTTGTTGGGGTGCATTACTTTAATACCTTAATCAAAATCTTTTCCATAACTTGGCGTCTCAAGCTCAAAGTCTATCCACGTAAAAGTAGACGTAGTTATCTCCTATATCTTGAACTAAAATAACACAAGGAACACACTTAACTTGATCAATTAAATAAAGCTGAACAGCTTTACTGCGCTATCTTCGTCTCAAGACGCACAATAGCTAAATAATCGTTTAGGATTTTATCCGTACCATTAAGAATAACGACTGCTCCTTGCATAATTCAGAAGCAAGAAAATGTAATTAAAATGCACATTATTCGAGGCTTAAGAAAGTTGCTTCTTTTGTTCTGGGATCGTGTTGCGGAAATATGTTGGAAAACCTTGTTATTGGGAGATGTTATCAAAGAGGATGTTAAGTTTTATGCGCTTTTAAAATCTGTGATGTTACAGCTAGAAGTTCATTCATGCTTGGAATTGGCTTGAAACGGGTGTAAATTGGTGCTTTATCAAACAAGGTATTTTATTCAAAAACCTAATTTCGCTTACTTGTTTATTAGAATTTTCTATATTTTTTTTTTATCTTATATTTATTTATTTATTTATTTATTTAATACTTCATGCACACAAGTACAGAGGCGGACTTAATGCCTTAGGCATTTTCTACCAGTCGACCTTTGGGTGATGGAGAGATAAACAGTGGTTATATCTTACCTGATAAATAACATACCCCCGATTTCTGAAGTAACAACTCAAAGTCGGGTATTTGTCTAAACCTACTTTAATCTGAAAACCGGTCCAACTTTGGCATTTAATGTAAGGTTTGACACTTTTTTAATTCTAAAAACTTAATTTGGAAACCGATCCTACCATCAAGACCCCTAAATCAATAGGAGGTACCTATTGATTTAGGGTACCAGGGATCACACAGTATTCCTTGGTACCTACTGACTAATGAAAATATTAACAAACAACAACATTACAAAATGTATTAACTTCCTCTTAACAATATTCCCGTTGGCATTTTAGATCAATCGCACCGCTCCGTAACTAAAATATTCCGAAATACGAAATAATATCGGAACACCTATAAAGTCTCGACTCTAAACCCGATATTACATTACACGTTACATAATAATCTAGAGCATGTTGTTTACAAAGCTACGAGGTACCTATCTAAGTAGAGATCGACCTTACTGAGCACCTGAGTCGACATGGTTAAAATCCGTTTGAAATATATCGACAATATAATTTTCTCTAAAAGAGATATGTCGAAATAGGGCTAGGGCTAGGGCTATATCGAAATGTAAATAATTATTATGGAAATTCTTATTAAGGTGCGAAAGGAAAGTGCCATATGGATTAAAAGATTATGGAATATAGAAGTTTTCATACATAATATTATACTAAAATCTTAGACAAGTTTATTAAGATTGGAATTAGTGTCAAAGAACAATTTGAAAATATGAATGGTCTGACTGGATCACACAGAGAATACCTACAAAATAATTCATTTTTAGGGTGCCGTACCTCGAAAGGAAAAAACGGAACCCTTATTGGATCACTTTGTTGTCCGTCCGTCTGTCTGTCCGTCTGTCTGTCAAGAAGCTTTTTCTCAGGAACAAAGTCAAAGTCAAATATATTTATTTCAACTAGGCCAATAAGCGGCACTTTTGAACGTCAAACATTAAATCTAAATTAAAAATGTACAAGTAATAAAAATTGACTCTACCGTGCAATCGGAAAGTAGCTTGTTATGGAGAAGAACGCACAAGAAACGCCATAATAAAGGACTTAGACTTGAAAAAAAGTTTTGATTGCATTTTTCAGTTGCCCTAGCGGCAACTGAAAAATGCGAAAATTTTTTTTACTTGTACATTTTTAATTTAGATTTAATAATGTTTGGCGTTCAAAAGTGCCGCTTATTGGCCTAGTTGTAATAAATATATTTGACTTTGACTATTTCATCAGCATTATCACACTATCGGGGTTAAAGTAACGAGTGAGTACCTTTATAAAAAAAATATGTACATAATTATTTTTGCCTAATAAAGTCACGGTTAACCACACGGCTATGTTCTAGGGCCAAAAAAATCTGCTATTAAATAATTTCGTAAACTAGCACGTAGCACTCATGCGCTAGAGACGGACCCAATAGCTTCCGCATTTCTCATGTTTTATTTTCTTCCAAATAGTTCAACGCCCTTAAAGACCTGCCTACAGCAATCCAACTAGCACCCAACACAATCCGAAGTTAAATAGTATTGTAGACTTGTGTATGGAGTTGCGTGTCCCTATCTATTCAGAGATCTGCTCTAATCGCCACCTGAGGCCTATTGCCGATACATTTCCATTCGGTGCCGCGACACTGCATGGCCGATAGCGTGTTCTATTCAAATTCGCCCAACTGGCTTTATGTGAGGACTGGAGTCAGTTTATTCAATAAACTGTTTTGGTAGTTAAATGGTGTTGATGAAGAATATATATGGGCGTAAAAAAATATTGAGCTATCCCATATTCTAAACAGATTCTGATGCGAATTGAACTGGTGTGATGTCAAAAAAAACCGGCCATGTGCGAATTGGACTCGCGCACGAAGGGTTCCGTACCATTATCGCATCACGTTTGTTGTATGGGAGCCCCACTTAAATATTTATTTTATTCTGTTTTTAGTATTTGTTGTTATAGCGGCAACAGAAATACATCATCTGTGAAAATTTCAACTGTCTAGCTACCACGGTTCATGAGACCCTGGTGACAGACGGACAGACACACAGACAGACAGACGGACAGGCAGACAGACAGACAGACGGATCGCGGAGTCTTAGTAATAGGGTCCCGTTTTTACCCTTTGTGTACGGAACACAAAAAATGAAGTTTGTCAAGGCAGTCTTTATCAAAAAATAAACAAAATGTTTCCAAATAAATAGAAATAGATCCATATTCTGAGAAGATTTTCTTTACAATATTGTAAAGTACCAATTGATAACCAGAAAATATTCTAGTTAGAACTCTTTCCAATAAGCTCTTTTAATGGGACTTGTCGTCAGATGACAAACACCCACCAAAATTCTGCGTAATTCCGATTCTGAATTAGGCAGAATTTAGAGATTTACAATTATTTTTCGCTGTACAATAGAAAGTATTTTCTTATTTATAGCAAGATTTCTATCTCTTATTAAAGAATTTTAGCCCAAGTAGTCGTCCCAGGAAGGCGGTCTTTAGGAATTTATTATTCAAGAATCTTTGCAAATCTTTCCGTTTGACTTTATTTTTTGTTTCGTGTATTAAGTTTGGGATATTTCTGAGAAAATTCTTTTGCAAAGTTAGTTCACTTGTTCTATATTTATCTGTGATTTGTGAATCATGTCGACAAAGTATCTAAAGAGTTATTATTAGATTTGTTTTTACATTTATTTTCACTTGTGTCTGAAAGCCTTTTTGTTCCATACTGCCTAGTTCAATATAAGTTTGGTATACATTTCTAAACCTGCTCCAGTTTTCACAATAATCCGGAAATCAAAGAGATGATTGGAAGTCGGAACACATAACACCTTGCTTCATCTTAATTTCCAGTTAATTGTAAATTCTTCGCTTCTAGAGGATAAGGTTTCCTTTGAAGAAATATCCATGTAAGAATTTATAGAAGTAGTTGATGCTATTGTGACTTCTAGGTATACTATTAAAGAATTTCATAGTAACTACAGAAAAAATCTTAATAGACCTTAGATTTAAATTATCTTTTTGTTTAACCGTAGATATAATAAAAGAGAGATAAAAACAAAACGTGCTTTCTAAACACTAAAATTAAATTTCTCACAAAAAATAGAACTAGAATCCAGCCATATAAACCCAAATTCGCCCAAGGCAATACAATAACACATAGATACGGCGCTCGACACTAAAACAGACAAAGCAGTGAAATTTAGAACCAAATCTATTCGAATGGAGATCTCTGAGATAACTATAAATGTTCTATTGTTAATAGGTTTCAGACTAGACACAGATACTACGGCTTTGTGTGGACTAGATTGTATTTTTTGTGGCACTAATAATGTTTACATGGCCTGGGTATCCTAACAATAGGCACTTGTAGAATGGTTTGAAAAAGTAGTACTTTCTACTTGGTTTTTGTTTATTTATGAGAAACAGGTGTTGTCTAGTTCTTCTGCCACATCGAATATCACTAAAACACGTTTTAGATCTAGTTTACTGGAAAAACGGTGGCCATCTGAGTTTTTGTAATGCTATTCAAATTTTGTCACAAGCTTCTTAATTTTTTCAGTTACCCATATTGTTAACACTAACGAGAAATTCTGAACTATTGCTTTCAAATTGATCACAAACCGAACTCCAATCTACATCCATTGCATTTAAGGTTCTTTTATCTAACTCACTCTATTCTCGCCACGTCCACATACTCGAGATTATACTCGAGATAGCATCGACAACAAATAGTAACATGCATTGTTAAAACAGTAAGCTTCCAACAGCCTTACATGAGGAAATTAAAGGCACTAACGTATTGTAATTGAGTTCTCGCGAAGGATATTAGTTGAAGATTGCTCGTCAGCCGGCGTTCTCGCTTCAATCACTTCGAATAGTTCCAATAGTTCCAATCCGGGACGTTGATTAAACAGAATCGGTTCAGTGGGACAGCCTGGTGTGTCAATCGATATACCCGTACCTATGCGGATTTGTTCCGATAAGTTGGGACGTTGTAATTAGGATGACTGAATTTTCTGATTATTTATCGGTTGGGTTTATAGATGAGCTACGTTGATTGTATATTTTTGTCTGGTTGCAAATTATTAGTGGTAGTTATCGTTGTAAAAGGAAGAGTGTTTAGAAGTTGAAGTTGAAGCAGAGTGTTGTTAAAATGTTTAGAATGAGATAAAAATTAGTTTATCTAACCGCCCATGTTTACCATATTATATAGCTACTAGATTGGAGACACTTGAGGGAGGTCTATATTCAGTGGATGTCCTTTAACTGCACTGATAATGATGAGATTGGAATCAGTTTCTTATGTTTCCTTTACCTGATTTATAAACGTTTGTACTAATTGGTATTTGCTTCAACAACTCAAACAAATATGTCATTAAATACTTCCCTTTCAGCAAAGTTATAACATGAATCAATCGACATTGAATATTTACACTGAGGTTACTTAACTCATTCGAGTTGAAACATCATTAAAACTTTGTAGGTAAGTTAACGGCACCATATTTGAAACCGTTGTTTTATTTACTGAAGGAAATGTATTTCCACATCAATAGCATATTAATAAGCGCTAAAATGCTGCTAAATGATTATGAATTTAATGTTGATGAAATTAAACTCTCAACATATACAGCTGTTAAGCTGATTATTATAATGACACAAAACGTTTGGGACATTTATCATATTTATCAACTATTAGACGAATGACGTTTTGTCAGTGTATTAGTTCACTTTTCATACATTGATATAATGATAAAAAATAAACTAATTTTTACGAGTGCTGTGGGAGCGGCGTGACATAAACGAATCGCTGCAAACCCGACTCCACATAGTCTTATCTGCCATACTCCTACCCTCTTACAAATAAACGCGGAATAAAGTTATACCAGGTATAACAAAGGAATAATCATACATTTTCATAGGTTTATACTTGGTATAACTTTATTCCACGTTTATTTGTAAGAGGGCTAGAGTGTTATTTAAAATCGCGTAGGCGCGGAGGGATGAGGCAGGATGTCTGCTGCATGCATGGTGGATGCTTCTTTCCATGCCTGCTGCATGCATGGAAAGAAACACCCACCCACATAATATTACACAATTATTAAACGAAACCTACAAGATTTGGTACAAAATAAACAACTAAATGAATATTACGCAAACTAAAACATTCTGCTACTTGAAAGTTGGCAATTTAAAAAGAGTAATATGAAAAGCAAACGTACAGTTGGTAACTGTGAGGTTGGGAAATAAAACATAATTATATGATAAGTTGGCAAATGATTATTCGGCGAAATAAAATTCTGTGAAACGTTTGTTGCCAAGTATAAATCTAAAATAGAAAAGTTTTAGGAGAAATGAAATTCGGTCAAATGTTTTTCGAACTTATAATAAGTAACCTAAATACGATAAACAGAAGTATTTATTTTTAAGTTGGATAATTTGCCCAAACTGAAATTATTATTAACCAATTATTTTGTTACATTTTGGAATTTAAACCGCTTCACACTTTTGAACTAAAAAAATATTATCAAATTATTATAATTCGCAAAAACATTTCAAGCGCCATTTTATCTGCCCTCACGTTGATTCAAGTTCGCTGTAAGCAAAGCGCTGTACCTGATAGATATTAGAGTATTTGCTTAAAATTTTCACCGATACCCTAAATGTTTGAGTTGTCACCGCGACAGCGTAGTGTTTGGTGTTAATTATGGTAATGGACTGCAACACAAACTGGTCTAGGTACGGTCTACCCTACCTAGTCTCGGTATTTGAGTTTCGGCGTTGGCCGAATGCAGCGTTTTAGTGTTGCGAATAGAATCTGACTGTTGAATGTCGACTGAGATTTACGGTAACTTAGTTAGGTATTTGCATGAGTTTAAAGTGAGTTTTGCTGGCGTTTTAACTTGATGAAATGTTGGAGAATGTGTGAATGTGTCAGAGTGAAGATGCAAAAATGTGTAACTGGGAGTCTGTTTCCACACAATTGTAATCATTAGATACAAAACATATGTATCTCTGTGCGATTCCATTAACACGTCTCAAACCAAAGCCTTAACTTCCTAACCAACAAATTCTTTCAAATTCTATCATATTATATCAATTCAATTCAAATCCTACTCTAAGGTCAGACCGATAACGAGTCTTTAATCTGATGAATCCGCTCGCTACTGGACCCGCGAGTTCACTTGACCACACAATTTATTTTCTGTATGTCTATTGGTTAACTGGACCCATATACAAATTTAGTTTTACGACAATCCCGAAAAAAAATACGCCAAAATACAAACATTGTAACAAAGTATTATCGATTCAAACAACAAAAATAACTTACTAATTCTAGGCCCTTATTTGACAACTTAGTCCAGACCTACCACTACTAGCTTACCAAAAACTCCAATTGTAAGAAGAACTGGCTAACCCAGATAATAGGCAATCGTGCGTAAATTATTCCAGTAATTCACAAACATGGAGCTCACAGTACCAGCGATATCAGGCTGGAATTAGGGTTAACTTGTAAATTCGTGGGTATGTAGAGGGTTAAGCTCAATTTTGGGGGATTTAAGTTTATTTGTCGGTAACAGACGTAGTTGGGTAACACTGTTAGTCGTGCAAATGAGTTTGGTGTTATGTTGTCTGATATGAGGAATTTATAGTGGTTTTTAGCTGTACATATTATGCTGGGGTATTTCTTAGATTCTTTTTAAAATCACAAATGACAAAAGTATGCTTGAAAAGCTGTACTAATTATTAACCTACGGGTTATTTACACCTCACACACATTTTTCTAATTAATTTTGATGCTGAATCTAAGACACAAGAGTTTAATCGTACCTATGATTTTCTGGACTTTCTGGAGGACGCCATTGTAGATTCTGGATTTAAGTTATAGTGGTTCGCAATACTATGGCAGTGCTATACTCGTATAGAACAGATCCATTCGGGATCAGACATCACACTGTAACTTCTAGCGAATACATGGCGGACCAACCACCAAACAGAAATTGGCGCAAAACTTAGTACTGTCTTAATTTTACATGCAACTGAATTTTAAAGCAGTTATCCCCAACCGATTATGATAAAATTTTGCATGCACGTTTAGTTTGGATGACAATGCATGATTAGCTTAGTGACGTCATTCTAAATCCAAGATGACGGACGGCCCAAGATAGCGGCGAAATAAAATATTTGCATTTAGAAAATCGATATCTATTAGAGATGGGCTGAATAGTCTGCCGACTACAAATGTGGTCCGATAGTAGGTTTGCCCAGCTATTAATACTTTGGATTTTCTTAAAATTTTGCACTGCTCTTATAATTCTGATTTGATTTTTAACCGACTTAAAAAAAGGAGGAGGTTCTCAATTCGTTGGAATATTTTTTTTTTATCCCCGATTACTCAAAGACGTCTGGATCGATTTGGAAAATTCTTCTTTTCATAAAGTTGTTTTTAGCTTTAAGTGTTATGTTTTTATTTACTTAAACTGTATGTACAATGCTGATATACAGCCGGACTTAATGCAACAAGGCATTCTCTACCAGTCAACCTTTGGGTAAAAAAGGACATGGTGATAGGTGTACAAAATAAAATACATGAACAATAATTAAACGAACATTTTAAAATTAGGTGTACTAAGTAGTCCCGCCCCCGGTGGGTACCTGCATTGTCGAGGTGGCGGGCCTCAGTAGCCGTGGCTTGGCCACCCACGGTGAAGCGATGAGGAACCCAAGGAGAAGCCGCTCGTCAGGGCTTTTGCCAATAAGCCGACTACGTAGCGGCCAAAAAGAAGGTTGCGGTGCCACTTGGCAACAGAAGTGAAATCGCAAATGAGGCGGGCCGCGATATTGTATGGGAGGCATTGCGGCTGAGACTAGAAGGCCGCAGCTGAGGATAGGAGGCCACGGCAAGAGAGGAGAGTATAGCGATCTCCGCTCTCTTTACCTTCCGCGGACTGGACGGGGTCGCCACCGTCTGATGGCGGACGCGGTGGGGCTGCAGGGGAGGAAAAATGTCGATATAGCGTTCGCCGCTCTCCCTATTGAGCCACTGACCTGACTCGTCACAGTGGGACCAAGGTTGCCATACACGGGTTCGTCTGGCGCACATGTGCTGGCTTGGTTCCTGGTTGATGGTTGGCCCCCAACCATAAGCGGCAAAGTAGGACAACGTGGAGTTTTAGTGGGTTGGAGTCCCACATAACTGCACTATCTCCACGTGGAAGTGCATACACAGGAGCATATACAAACGCAAAAAAAAGCTTTGCTATACTGGACAGGTTTTTAAAGCGGAGTGGCCGTGAGAAAGTCTCTAGATTATTTAAACCACCTATTGACGTCTGGGAGGAACTTTTATCCGAATGGAAATGTAGGTGGGATAATTTCATCAAGGGCCGACACCTCCACCAATTCTTTCCATCCGTTTGCGTGCGACTGGCCAGGACGTAGCTGCAGGAGGATCACTGTGTAGCCCAATTTCTCACAGGGCATGGTAAGCTAACTTTAAAAGTAAAATATTTTCCTTTAAGCTCGTTGCCTCACCTTTATGTCAGTGTTCTACATTTGCCTGGGAATATGTACAATCTGCACATCATATCTTATGGGAGTGTATTCTTTGGCAGAATGAACGCAATATTATTTCGAATAATGTAAGTACAGGCTGCATCAGGAGTTGTTTACTATAAAGGACCTCGTGGAAACTAGAACAAATTTCCGTGCGTTCAAGCATTTTTGCCATACCTATTATTGGCATCAAATATAACACAATGTTAGGACCCATTAATATTTATCCTAATTTTTTATCCGTGGTGCTAGGCAACTGGGTTTATCCCAGTTGTAAACGACCCTTTGTGCCTATTGGCCTTGTTTATTCTGTCTCCTGCTAGATATGGAGGGAAGTGGATATTTTGATATTTTCCTACTCCTCCGTTATTATTTTCTGATTAATTCCGTTGCGGGATCCAAGACAGTTAAATTCATTCTCCGGGACTTCGTTGAGCTTCATTACCTCGGCGCTTTTCTGGTGGTCGCCACTGTTGATTCTGGCTTTCAGGAGTTGCAGTGGTTTGGGAATTAATTAGTGCGGTGGTATTGTCCCAATTAGAAAAAGTACTGAACAGGCCCGCATGGTAGATAAGGCCATTGATAGGAGACCTGTGTCGCAGCATTGGAAACGTTAAAATACTGGCTATGCTTTACTAAGTACTAGCTATTCATTTCTTTTATTGCCTCTATATCTGCAGCTCACTAAGTGACGACTAGTTGGAGACAAGTTCTGTTGGTCCATCTCTAATACCTACCTAAATATACTCTACCTAATATTAGATAAACTAATATACTGGATGGTAATGTATGGAAATGCAAAGTTAATTTGATTGTTATGATAAATCGATTGGGCAATAATAATTATGTTTATTTGATTATGCAGTACCTGAATATGTTATTACTATTGTTTGTTGCACATACTCGTAATTTGATTAACATACGTTTATTAGTTGTTTAGTTTATTTTATAATTTTACTCGCTGGCGCTGGTTGGATGCAATTTTGTGAAAAAATACATCTACGACTGTCACGACTGTACTGAAATGTAACAGACCAGTGTCAATCTTGCGGAATACTACAGTTACGACTGCAAGATCAATTCTAATATAGTCAAACTCAAACTTGAAGTATTTATCGCTTTCGCGTTTTTCGTTAGTATTTTTTGCCGCTTTTCGATCATTGATTTGCAGAGCTGTTTGTATAATTTTAAGATACCCTTTCATTTTTAGTCTTGCATGTTTACATTGTCTAAATTTCAATTGCTTATAATAATGATAAGTGGAAGTGCGGAGTCTCCTAATACAAGCAATTCCTTGCTTAAATGTTGATCTCCAATAATATGTATCGAAATGCCCTTTATAATAGATTTTTTTTTTAATTTTAATTTTCAATCTACCATTTACGGGCAATTCTGATTTTTCAGAAGATAGTTTCCTATTGTTAAGCTTAATGCTCTATGGAGAAGAATTCATTCAGTAAGTTGTACGATATCGTTCTATACTTTAACATTCTGGTTCCGTATACATGAAGAAGTTAGACACTTTGGGTGGATCAACGAACCTCATGGTGAGAACTTCAAAAACTGTATTTAATTTCCTACAAGGTAAGCTCGAAGTCTTCCTCCAATATTTGTGAATATGCAACGAAAAGCCCTTCCTTCACACACCGAGCAAATTTTAACACGAAACATACAAAACTGTACAAAATGTAAACGTTCTTTCATATCGGCGAAACCGAACAACGTTTTGATTTATATATTAACGCTATATAAACGCTATTGCGCTCCAGCAGTTTTGCGCCATACATATCCACTATTCATACGCTTACACGAACGTAATAGAAAAACTTTGGAGTCTTGTTGAAGTTTTCGAAACGAAACCTCTGGTAATGTCAACTGTTAAGATTATTTTCAGTAAGCTTTTTTGTATTTTCGCGTAGCTTCTGTATGGTCTTGTTGTTTTTTTATGCATCGTTTTCATGGTAAAAAAGTGTTGACGTTATTATTGAAGCAGTAACTATTTCTGCATTGCTAAATCAATACATTTGCAGTTTTTAGGGGTCCGTACCCGAAGGATCCAAAAGAAGCCCTATTGCTTTCACTCAAGTGTCTGTCTGTCTGTCCTTCTGACTGTTATCTGTCACACAGTTTTGTTCCAAAGATTTTTTTAACTGCCCATTGACCTGCGAACTTGATATATTGGTGATAATGTTTATAATTACGTTTACTTTACTATTAAATTATTTCACCACCACTGCTCTCAAAACGGTGAAGGAAAACATCGTGAGGAAATCGGCATGTCCTAGAAACAAAAATTCGAAGACATGCAACATCCAGCAACCCGCATTGGGCTCGCGTGGTGAATTACGGCCCATTCGCTCTCACAGAGAGGAGGCCTGTGTCCCAGCAGTGCAAACATTAAATGGCTGATGTAGATGATGATGATGATGATTAAAATCGTCGTCATCGAATATATTGCCAACAAAAAATAGCCAGGATGCTAAAGGATAACCAACAGAAACCATTGCCAGCATTTTTGGATTTTTGTCTGTTTATCTGTTTGCCTGTTTATTTGTGCACGCATCACGGAAAATGTAGGAAACCAATGTAGATAATTTTTATACATTTTGTGCATAACTTGATGTATTACTTAGTTTCTGTTTCATAGCAATCGGTTTACTCTATCAAAAGTTAGATGAATTTAAAGTTTGCAAGAAGTAAAATTATCACAACACACGTAATTTAGATACTCGGACAGTTGAACTCCATTTTTGATAGATGGCGTTGTGCATTTGAAGTATTGATTTGTTAAAAAACCCATTTGAAGTAATTTTCTGAATGGCAGTGTTAAGATTCGCCGCGAAAGAATGACCCTAGAAAAAAATTGGTAGGTAGGTAGGGTAGGCAGGAAGGTAAGTAGAGTAGGTAGGATGGTAAGTAGGATAGGGTAGGCAGTTGACGGGAGCGAAGCAGTGGGCACAGTAGATAGAATATAACTACATTTAGACAAAAATTATGTACATCATGGAAATGAGATTTAATCAAAATTCAAGTAAACCTTGAATTGTCAATGAAAAAATAAGATATATCTAGTTGCACATTCGCAAGCGTCAGTAAAGTCTCTAAAGTAAAAGAGATCTCGTTGGAACAACTTAATAGTTAACATACAAAAATAAAAGGTTTCTTATAAAAAAATTCGTGCACTAAAATAATTTGCACTAAATTATTTTAATGCACGAATTTTCCCTTCTGTCAGGACATCAAGTATGTAAAATAATGTTTAGTATGGACTATACTTAAACATGTTAATACTAGATGTCCATTTACATGTTTTGTTTTACTGAATTCGAAACAGAAATAACAATTTATAAAACTATACACAACATTCAGTGGAAAAATTCGACATGTGTAGATGACATAAAAAAATGTAATCAAATGTCCCCATTCCTTTCTGTGTCCATGTTTGGCAGAGCGCTGACGTTACGTGGTGACCGGCTGCCTGTGACTATGAAATATTGATCGAAAACTAAACAAAACTACACGTCGAGCATACTCTAAATATCCCACTACTTTTTATTTCATTACACTGCAAACTTTTTGTCAAAATTCAAAAAAATTCTCGACACGAAAAAAAAAAATTGGTTGCCTGTAAAGTCGGTATACGGGCGAAAGTTTTACGTGACAACGACTTTGAGTGGTAAAATAATTTTAATGTGAATATTCATTCGTATAGTAGGAAGAAGGATTATGTCTGTCTCTCTCGCTCTTAGGCGGGCTAACCATGCCCGAGTGGAAGGGACGCGTGCCTCTCACTCGCTCTCATTGTGAGCGCATAACGTGAGCGGAGCGTAACGCAGTTTCTTGAAGTGTCACCCGGCAAACCAATTTATAAGACGTTGTCACGTCAAAAAAATATTCGAATTAAAATGTTGTATATGGCAAACAAAAAAAGCTATACAGTCGTTTTCAGATATAAAACCAATGAAACGAACGTAACGTAGTATTTGCGATCTCAAAACTTTTTGTTACTACTACCACAGAAAAATATTCGAATTAAAATGTTGTATATGGCAAACAAAAAAAGCTATACAGTCGTTTTCAGATATAAAACCAATGAAACGAACGTAACGTAGTATTTGCGATCTCAAAACTTTTTGTTACTACTACCACAGATAATATAATACTAGCATATAGATGCCTCATCCCATACAAAGAAATCGTGCCGACGTAACTAGCGTTTTTCATCTGATTAATCTTGTTATTTTTGTAAGTACATCAATCGCATTCGATCCCCTTTCACGGCAATAGATGGTGTTAGCAGCAACTTGCAAAAAAAAGGGTTTACTAGGCTCGTGAATATTTTTTTCTTTAAATAAAGTAACGGTTCGTTTTATAGTATTTTTTTGCACGTTTTTACAGTTTTTTTTGCACCAAAACGTGTTACAATGCAAATTTTAACAATCGAATGGAATGCCTCAGAAATTTAAAAATTGGCAGCAATTTTAAATGATTCGTTCAAATAATCTTTCAAATGTGAATTAAGAGCTTAATATTCCATAATTTTGTACTTCTCTTAAGTTATAGATTAAACAAGAACACACAATTTTTATGTTCAATTCCAAAAAAAATATTTCTTTGCAATGAGACCCCGTGCTACTACCAAAGCTGGACGAATGAATTATACAGACCTACATTGAAAAAAATAAAAAATATTCGCATTGTTTCGTTTCGTTTACAAAGATTCGTGAAACAGCAACCACCCAAAAAACCTGCATCGATATAACCATGTCATAATATATCTCAGTTACCGTGGCTTCGGTAAAGTGTGAAATATACTGTTGTTCAATATTTATAGGATTTTTATTTGTGTTATTTATTCACGAGGCACGTTTGTCGTTGAGACAAAAGGCGACTGTGCCTCCGTATCTTATTTTTCGTTAGTATCTGCATTCGTTTTGGTCATCTTAGAGCGTATAAATAATGCATTATCACGCGTTGGGTCTCGCCATGGGACCGGTCAGCGGGAATAAAATTATTTGTTGTGGCTTAGCACTTATACAACAAAACAATTCACTGTCGCACGTTGTATAAAATTATTTTATTGAGCTTTGAAAA
Organism: Anorthoa munda; assembly: GCA_945859665.1. Classification (NCBI taxonomy): domain Eukaryota; kingdom Metazoa; phylum Arthropoda; class Insecta; order Lepidoptera; family Noctuidae; genus Anorthoa; species Anorthoa munda. The sequence goes on from OX243911.1 coordinate 10,157,950, forward strand.
ATAAATTGTTAAGCTGTACTGGAGATGAGAGTCTTGGCTAATCTCTTGCGCGATGTAAATTTTAATATATAAGAACTTTGGTAGATACTGGTGAAGAATTAGTTCAGCCAGCAGTACTTAGAACTATTAATTTTTGCTTCGATATAAAGCCAAATAAATTGCAAATTTGGTCGTTAAGTTTGTATCGTATCCACGCCATTAAATATTTTGCTTCAGTCTGACCACAGTAAAATTTTAAATGGAAGAAAGAACCGAACTTCAAAGATATTCTTCACTGTAAGATCATCGCATGCTGTAACTACAGAACCTACAGTTACTCATCCCTGTCCTTTTACAATACCAAAGTCGATTCTCACGACACCTTCCTAAGTCGGGAACCACAAAGCCTCACAGCATATTGTGAAAACATTGCTTTCTATTCAGGGTCTTATAATAGCGACGGTTCGTGAAGAGCATCGTTAGCTTCTTATTTGTTGTTATTTTATCAAGTTGATGTGCGCTTGTGGCCTTGTTGTTTATGTTTAGGAAGCTGTTCTGTAAGGCAGGTCGTTCTGAAATGTTGGGATAGTAGATCGCGCGTCATTGGTAAACGATTAAGTATAAGCTGGGAAATGATTAAATTGACACTTCGTAGAGCTCAAGTGTTACTAACGACGGGCTATGGATTGTTTCTATGTTGATCAAAAGAATAATCATTTCTAAGAAGCGATTGAGACTGTTAACTTGAAAGATTTATATTTAGGCACCCGAACACAGGCGCGGTGCGACAATTTGACAACGATGTGAAGACCATTGCTGCAATGGTGCATTGAAGCATCATTATCGCATGGCTAGTCCGTGAGATTGTTAACCAGAAAACGCATCATCAGAAGCTTGACACTGCTTCGTTGGCTAACAACTCAGAGAAATGTGAATCGTCTCTATGCGAGATACAAACTCTAGCATAAGCATGGCATGATATCCTTTTAATTTTCCCATTGCTCGGATACAGACCTCCTCTCTGAGAGGGGAGATATTACTCATAACTTGCTTTAGTCAGGAGTATGCTCACCGATTTACTAAAAAAAAATACCAGGAAGGATTTTTTACTATTTAATTTAGGTAAGCTTGAACGTAGTCCCCATAAAAGCTAAAGTACGCCAGCCTCCAGGCTGAAACTTTAGGTAAACAAACTGGAGTAGTTACAAGAAGCAGCCAGTATTTACAAAATAAGCCAATACCGGGTGTCTTGTTTTAATTAGAATGCAAATTTAATAGCCTAGAGGAATTTACATGTCAATGGTTGCCTAAATAACGTAATCTAGAGTACAAAGGATTCGACTGCCGTAGTACCGGCAGCTTACCGGCTACAGAATATTGATCTACAGTTTATGAGACTCCAAGCGCTTATGAATGCCAATAAGTGTTATAAGGACTGCCAACCTTGAATAAATTTAACCAAGTTCTGCAGCTACCGCCGTCGAAGCTTGCTAATATGTTTGATTGATTGCGTGTGCCTGAATACGAGGCTCTGAAAAGATTCAACGTTTTATAGTGACACTTTACGATGTCGATGAAATGGCTTCTATGCGTAATTCAGGCTGAGATTGAATTTTGATGTTTTGTCAGATCGTTTAAATAGGAAAAGACATACATATTTATTAGAATTATAGTTTTTGTATTACGAGTTTACACGTCCGCGTCTCTTCAAAAGAGTAATAACGAGGATATATATTATAAAGTTTATGATTATGGTTCGCTGTAAATACACCCCGCCTTAGACTTGCTCTAAGAAACGTTAGGCCATTAGTAAGTACTAATGGCCTAATGTTTCTTAAAGCAAGTCTAAGGGGGTATTCATCATCATCATCATCAGCCTTTTTAATGTTCCCACTGCTGGGAAACAGGCCTCCTCTCTGTGAGAGGGTATTACACTATCATAATAATATATCCAGGATCAAAGGCAGGTTGGCTTATATCTATGAGTCATATTTATGAGTCTTGTGCCAGCGGCTTCGCCCGCGTGAAAGTCGAAAACTATCCCGAGGTTTTTCTTGGATAAAAAGTAATCTATGACTGACATGACTGTAATCTATCTCTGTGTCAAATTTCATCCAAATCCGTTTAGCCGTTTTGACGTGAAGAAGTAACAAACATACACACTAACAAACTTTCGCCTTTATAATACTAAGTGTGATGTTTTCCTTCACCGTTTTGAAGCACTGGTGATGAAATAATCCTAGATGTACTATAGTGTAATAGCCCCCTTATGAATAGAAATACTCAGGGACACAGTAGTGGTATTTTTAATAGAAATTCTATACTCTGTTGGAAGCAATTTGAATATGACAAAGAATAACGACAGGAGCGCTATGTTTATGGCTGTCTTCATAAAATATCGGTCTAGCCGTATATTTTATACGGGACTCTCAACAGTGTAAAAGATTTGTTCATATTATCGATTCAATTATAAATGTTGGCACGGATAATGTTTAGGAATATTACTCGGGATCTTTTTATTTTATTTTTTAGCTAGTGTGTAGACACGAAAAAAGTATCGATACTTTGTGGTATCGAGTATATTTCCATTCGATACCGATACTTTTGTACTCGATACTTTGTATTCTATACTGTTACTCAATGAGTACTTTTGGCAGGTATCGTATCGAATAAGAAATTTAAATTTAAATGGGTAATCTTAGAAATTACCCATTTAAAACTTGCGACCTAACGGCTTATGTTTATGGGTTATGGCAACGCCATCTGGTTCACTCGTTCTGCACCTTCTGGGAATTTTAATTTATATGACTAAAGCACTATATAATTTAATTTTGTTTCTATATTTTTTAAAATTTTTGGTGTTGCAGTTGTCTTTTTCTGTTATTGTATTAAATTTCTGTACAAATACCATTTCTTTTTCATGTCCTGTCCTACTGAAGTTAAACTGACGTTATTTAGCTACTGACTGATATTGACCTATGCGCATTAGGGGCCCTAAGAAAAGTATCGATACCTTGAAGTATCGATATTTCTGTTTCGATACTTTTAAGAGTACGATATTTTTTTTCGATACTTCTCATGAGTACAGTATCGATAATTACTATTCGATACCGTGTCCCTACTAGTGCGGGCAATGGGCCAGTGGGTCTTCTTAGGGATGAAGCCAACATGTTTAGTATAACTGTACTATTACTAAAAAATTCTACTCATAGTTCAATGAAATGACGACATTCTTGAAATGCCAACAGTGTACGAAACTAACTAAAAAAGTTTACAGAATCGTCATGCTCACAGTTACACTGAACTTTTCTAAGCCAAAAATAGACAATGACGTTCGCATTTCACGTCAAACATGACGCATATTCAAGTACCCACATAAACCATACTAACACGAAACGATCGTCCAAATAGGAACATAAAAACCACATGGAGTCATTACTTCTACAAATAGTGAAGCAGAACTTTTTACTAAACATTAAAATTAAAACAATGCAGCGCTCCTTAATAAATAACGAGTTTACGAGAAGCTATAATAATGAAGACATGCGAATGCCATTAGTGTTATTACACTTTTATAGCGGCTTATAGCAGGTGTATCAAATGCAGGGATAACAGTGGCGACGGAAAATCTCATTACGGTTTAGGCGCGTGTTATAAGAGGAGCGACAAGTGATGGCGTTTTTGCTCCTTTGAAATTAAAACTCTACATTTTTACCAGACTATGGCGACGCAAAGGGGAGGGTTATGTTTTTGACCGGTATGTGTGAATGTATGTATGTTCATCTGTCTCCTCATAACTTCTAAACTACTTATCATAATTTGACAAATGAGTTGTCGTTGGAAGCGTCTTGTTTGTCCGCTGGTTATGTGAAGTCACATTAAATTAAATATGGCCCTCTACGACCACGGTTATCCTCTGAGATGAGAATATTTTCTTGTTTCATACTTTTTAGAGCGTGATTTTTCAGTAGTCGGATTTTATATTTTATTAACTTTTTTAAGAATAGAATTTGGAGAGTAACAAATTGAGTCACAGAACAAAAATATTAGGTACGGGTACGACACATTTCTATCATGACTTCTTCTTCTTCGTACGCAAAATACGCGCTTAGTCCTGGAGTTGCGGAGACCAGCCCGTTTTAACCTAACCTAACCTTCTTCTTCTTTGTCTTCTTCTGTCGCGACCTTATCCCATTTACTTGGGACTATCTGGCTATCTATAGCATGTAAAATAAAAAATCTAAAATATCAATATTGAATCATTGCAATACTGGCAATTTTTCGATAAATAACTTTTTAGAAAAAAAAAACATACCATAGTTACCATAGTTTCATTGACCTGCACTAATTTGAAGAACACAATACAGAATGACGATGATCGGACTGTGTATAGAATTTGCGGGTCATGGGAAATAGGGTTGAGCTTATTCATGTGTTTTTAAACGAAAAATATGCTGAAATAATCTCAGTACATTCTTTCTGTAAATCGCTTAGTCCTAATAACTTAACCCATTCGCCAAGCTCGTGGTGTCTGCGAGTGTCAGGAATTAGTTTTGTGAGTGATACTTGATTATATGGGAGGAAATGATTCTGTGAAAATTAAGTACAATTAGGCTTCGTTGCTGCAGACATCAGCAACGATGTCCGATCAATTATATGCCATGTCTTGATAACATTTTATCGCTTTTGATGAGCAGATTTTAATTATGTTTGATGTGTTATTTCGTTTCGATGTTTTCTGTTTTTCTTGTTTGTTCAATTGTGTAATATTGCAGGAGGCCATTTGGTAAATTGAGTTGCATTTGTTTAACAATTTGTTTCTGTACATTACATTCGAGTACTTTGGTTAAAAACCGGCCAAGTGCGAGTCGGTCTCCATTATTGCGAGTTTCCATTATCGCAAAAAACGGCAAATAAAAACACATTTGTTGTATGGGAGCCCCAGTTAAATATTTATTTTATCCCTTTTTTAGTATTTGTTGTTATAGCGGCAACAGAAATACATCATCTGTGAAAATTTCAACTATCTGGCTATCACGGTTCATGAGATACAGCCTGGTGTCAGACGGACAGACAGATGGATCGCGGAGTCTTAGTAATAGGGTCCCGTTTATACCCTTTGGGTACGGAACCCTAAAAATTACTTTATGGAGTGATAATTAGAAAATTCTGAAATCAGTACGAGCAGTTACTGCAAAATCTGCAACTTTTCTGATAAGAAGAAATTTAGTTATTTTTTATTATATTATACCGTTTAAGTAGCTACATACTAGACATTTCTGAAATAAACTTGAGCACAATTTACTCGGTGATTTAATTTGGGTCGAATCGTGGCTTTTTAATCTTGTATTCCCTTGTAGTGCTCGTGAAGTTACAAAGAGATTCAACTAAGCAATTTTTATTTCAATATATTGCGTCTTCATAGGTAATGTTAAAGAATATTGGGACTTGATAATGTGTCTTGATGGATGTTAAAATAAGTAATATAAAATATACAACAAATAATATGAGATTATTCTGATGTAGATTTATTAAAGCTACAACAAAGTAACTGTTTGCTCTATTTGATTATCCCTATGTGTCTATTGATGCGAAAAAGAGAATCAGCAAAAAATATTTTCACACACAGTAAACAGTTCCGTAAAAAAAACATTTCCATCGTGCAAAGAGGTATACGCAAATTCGTTTATTAAGATAAAAAAGTTGTTGAAATTTTTTCAGACATTGCACTGAAATCAGATTAACGGTTGGTAGCACTTGTATTTTACACTGACTTTTTAATAATTGGATGTTTGCAGTGTGGGATTACTTTTAAATTGTTTTTATTTATTTTTCATTATTTAATGGCGAAGGAATAAACATTTCATTTTGTAACAACATTTTTATTTTTTATTTGTAAATCTTTACTTCAGTTGCGATGATAAATAAAATCCAGATTATTAAGCATCTTTACAGGCCTTCAAATAATTGTTAGGATTTCGTACGCAAAGGGTAAAAACGGACCCTATTACTAAGACTCCACTGTCCGTCTGTCTGTCTGTCACCAGGCTGTATCTCATGAACCGCGATACCCACACAGATGATGTTTTTCTGTTGGCGCTGTAACAACAAATACTAAAAACAGAATAAAATAAACATTTAAGTGGGGCTCCCATACAACAAATGTGATTTTGTTTTTGGCGTTTTTTTGCAATAATGGTACGGAACCCTTCGTGCGCAAATCCACTTGGCCGATTTTTTTTTGTTAGTAGCCATCTACCGCCAACCGTGGTGATCAGTTTTATATAAACGACATCATAACAGCACATAGGTACGTGGCTTGATTTCTAAGATGCGAAAGGTTCTAGACGTAAAAACCACACGCTTGGGTAAGTACCAAATAAGGCTATTACTTCCTCTTGTCACCACACTCACTATGCGGGTAGATGACCGTAGAGTTAACTTTCTCATACAGGTTACACTGCTGGCTTATTTGACTTAAGACTCCTTGGGCTCTAGAGAAGGTGACATTGCATCAGCGATAAATTTTTGCCAAATGTCAAAAAACGGAATTAAGGGCCTAGATACGCTTTAGTGCCGTAAAACGGTAACTTTCTAAAGCATACTCCTTAGTAACGGCTAGGTTAAAAAGTTTGACAAAAAATTATATTTATTATTGATTCATGTACATAATTTTGAACACATGGTTTTTTCGTGTAACTGATAGTTTTGCTTTAAAAAAATAATTAGCAACACGATATTTTTTCGCAACTTTTGGAAACTCCTCCAAAACGAATTGGATGTTTAAAAATATTTTTACACAGAAAAATTAATGGTTGGAATTTCATCATAACTAACATAGGATATATAAATCAAATAATATTTTTCAAACTAAACTGTTCAAAAGGAGGTTCAATATTGATATTTTGGCATCGAGCGGGTGCACGGCCAGTACTGCGTTAGCATTGGGGCGTATATATCGTCTTAACATGCGTTACCGATTTTTTTTAAATCTTTTCCCGTATTAGGAATATCTCAGGTATCGTGGTTTCGTTTACAAACATATAAACTCACATACACAAACACAAGAGCCGGAACAACTATCTTTAGGTCATACAAATATTTGACCCGTGCAGCTATCGATCTCGCGACTCACAGCGCAACGCCAACCGTGCGCCCCTTGTACGTGGTCCATCTCGAAAAATGCCGCCATCACCTTATCTAGGCTCTTGTTCTAACCCCTAAATTAATATAAGTAATGATGTGAAAAAAAACCGTTTCTCCAAACATTCTCCAAACGATCGAACTAAGTGAACAAACAAACAGATCTCGCCAAACTTCTTGGCCGACCTGAAGGTGGCTACAATGGCTGCGCAGTAGTAAATCTCATACAAAAACTGCACCGATCCGTGCCTCGCGCATCCGAAAGCCAACATCAGGGAGGCCCAGAAGTTTCGCGAGAACTATACGAGTAGACTTGAGAACCTCCTCCGTTTTTTTCGTCGTTTAGGAAATGGATGGAGCAACTTCTTTTTATTTGCTGTAACAGTATTTCCCTCATAGTAAAAGTTGTATGTATGAATAAATAAATGTATGAATGTAATGATGTGTAGGTAGCTGTTTTTACTGGTTAGGGTTAATAAAATCTTTGGTTCCGTAACTATAAATAAATTTAACTTCATTTAACTGTATTTAATTTATTACAAAGCACACGCAACTGAAAACTGTCATAACATTCTGTATTTATTGGGGTCTAAAATCTGATTGATACCTCCCTAAATTGGTTTATTAAAAAATATTCTCCTCCTCGTAATTTTATTATCATGTAGTCTGTCAACAGGGTCCAGTCTAATCCATCAGTCTGGTTCCCCTCTGAGTTTCCGTATCACTTTTCATGTATTTGGACACAGCATGGGATTTACATGGACAAAATAATGGAAAAAATACATTATCTTAGTAAAGAGCTGTGTACGTTACAGCTAGACAAGTAGGCCTTTTTTGTTACTAGGTACTTTTGCTTTATGATAAACCTTTTTTCAGGATGACTTTTTAAATGTCAGTTGGATTGTACCAAGCAGGTTTGTAGGTAGATAGAGGTATCCTGAAAATTGGTTTCAAAACTTTTTTTAAAAGACACGGCAAAAAATATTTCCTTAAACCGACGATGATCCTTTTACCAAAGCCCCTCTCCAATTTTCATTAAAAAGAAAATTCCTCTGAATTGCTCAAACTCTTAATTTCCTGAATCCAGTATTACTCCAGTTCTAAGCTTTCTCAACTCGACGGCCTCCGTACGCCGATTCGATTAAAGACAACGATCGCGTTTCCTATTAGGTTCTGTTGCAACGGCTCGTGACGTCACGCTCTTCCCTCGGCGCTACCGAGCTTTTTTGGGTTCAGTACGCTGAGGGTAAAAACGGTATTTATTTATATATTGATTTGCCCACTTTAAAATAAAGTATCGTAAGCAGAAGAATTCGAAAATATTAGTTTGTACAAGGGCTATTATAGCACTTCAGATGTAGGTTAAATATGTTACACAAGATATTACGTGCACGTAAAGTCTCTGGCCCGCCTATTTCCCATGGGGGTAGGCAGAAACTACAGAACGCCATCTGCTACGATCCTCATATACTTCTTGTGCTTCACTCACATTCATACATCTAGTCATACAAACACGCCGGTTATGAGTACTGCGCACCTGGCCTTTCTGAAAAACATCACCAATAAGGCCTGTGTATGTCTTTCTAGGGCGTCTCCTCCCGGCGTTTCCATTCACGTCTGCCTTGTCTGTTGCTGTTGTTACATGTGTCACCGTATCGTGTTGTTTACTAACACTTAGTTTTAAGCACATTGTTACTAACCTTATATGAGTCTTCGCTCGAAGTAAAGATTTTGAATTTGAATTTGAATTTAAAAAAGTAAGGTGCAATCAGAGTTGTCACAAATTTAAATTCTGTGTCAATAGTGGTACGGGGCCGCAATAGTGCACGAATGAAAATCGTACCTGGCCAGATTTTTTTGCAATATTCTTTCCAGACCACTCGAATGCTATAGCCGTAATTGGAGTACTGAATATTGTTCCGTTGAAGTTTTATGAGTTTGAATAGCGAAATTGCCTACTCTTTCGGCTAGTGAATGCACTTTTTCGAATTGGTTGCAATAATTTGCGAATAGGATTTCTGGACCGGCTTTTTTATTCTATTTTTGATATTTAGGCCAGTAGTAGTAAGTTCCTTTAATTTTTAACCGACTTCGCAAAAAGGAGGAGGTTTTCAATTCGACTGTATTTTTTTTTTATGTGTGTTATCTCAGAACTTTTTATTGGGTGAACCATTAAATTTTTATCAAGATCTGATGAAAATCTTCGGAGATATACATCAGAACTCTTCAATAAATGACGGCAAATCACTCGGGATAGCTGCAATCGGATGTCTGTTTATTGTTTACAACATTTTATAACATAACATCACACTGGTACGCTCTAAAGGGGTACGCAGGTGTGAACAGTTCACCCTGGTAGACTCTCATTCCACCGGTTTTGTTTATTTAAGTTTCATGTTATTGAGTTAATCTATATGGCTTCACTTTGGGCATTATTGGTACCTAGTTTACAAAACTGGTCCATTATGTACCACAACTAAAAAGTGAAAAATAAAAATAAAAAATTACAAAAATTACAACCGACTTCCAAACAAAAACACTACAATGTAAAAAATTACTTCAAATTCGGAAGTCGGTGTCAAAAAACGAAGAAACGAAAACAGAAACACCGACTTCCGAAATTGAGGTTATTTTTCACTTTGTAGTGTTTTTGTTTGGAAGTCGGTTGTAATTTTTTTTTAACTGTTTTCGGCTTTAATTCAATCCATATTGAATATGATTTAACAGAATAGGCACTTCAATCCAGACAGTTGAATAATCCTTAATTATTTATTTTAATAAAGACATCACACAATAGCGTGATTTCTAAGTAATATGGAATAATAAACTCACTAGTATTTAGGTGCAATTAAAACAGAATTAAGTACTGTACTAAATAGCCTGTTCGTTTTGCCAAACCCAAAAACAAAAAGGTGTTTTCATGAACTAATTCCAATGAAACACGGCACTGTTAAGTATATTCTATTCTAGTATATTCTGGGGCCGTATTATAACGTGTCAACGCCTTCATGATTCCGCTGTGAACAAATAAAAAACCGGCCAAGTGCGAGTCGGACTCGCGCATGAAGGGTTCCGTACCATTATCGCAAAAAACGGCAAAGAAATCACGTTTGTTGTATAAGAGCCCCACTTAAATATTAATTTTATTCTGTTTTTAGCATATTTTTTATAGCAGCAACAGAAATCAATCATCTGTGAAAATTTCAACTGCCTAGCTATCACGGTTCATGAGATAAAGCCTGGTGACAGACGAACAGACAGACAGACGGACCGCGGAGTCTTAGTAATAGGGGCCTAAAAATTTTTATTCTCAATATTTCTAAACTACATAATTTATTTAGTAGTAGACACGCTTCGATCAACAATCTATCGAACACGTAATTATGGCACGATATCTTGCGAAAATAATCTGATACAAACAGTAAAACGCCCATAAATTTCTGAATGGCTGAGCCGATTTTCATTAAACATAGTTAAGAACACTCTCGATAAAGAAAATCAATAAAAAACCTATGTCATAATCGTTCATCCGTTAAGGAGTTATAATGCCGTAGACAGTTACACAAATATGTGTATTTGTGTATCTGTCTGTGGCAAACTTATAACACCCCTCTTTTTCCGTAGGTTGTTAAAAAGAGATAGTGCTCTTTGTCTTGTGTAGCTACGTCTATCTCTCACAGTGTACTTTTAGACCAGTCAGAGTTAGGCCCCAGATCCGCAGATTCCGTACACTATCAGTTTTGTTTGAAATGCGTGTTTATTCAAGCAACTTATACCAAAATAAAATGTCGCCAAAACCAGCAACGCAAAAGAAGAAAAAATGAAAAGAAAAGTGTTTATTTGCCACAAAAAGACATACATAAAATATAATATACATACTTAAACCGGTATTCTGGTTTTAATTTAATTTAATTAATTTTATTTATTTATTTTTGTCTTATCTTGTAATGCTATTTTTGTATATGGGTATTTTGCCTGCAATAAACGATTATTATTAAACTAAACCCTTAACAATAATATTAGTAGTACTTAAATTAAAAAAATAGCCCGATTACGGTTTCTTTTAGCCTTTTTTACCCGGGTAATAATAACGAATTAATTGACACTTTATTCATCAAAACCGGATGAATATTTTAGGCGCTATGTAGGAACATACGTAAATACAAACATACATAGACTGCTAAAATCCAAACCTTTCGTTTTGGCTTCGCCATAGTCGGATAAAAAGAAAAAAAACGCACCAGCCTAAAAATACAGTCTTAAGCACCGAAAAACAATCAGCACATCACATAAGCTATCCACAGACATAATAAAGGAGAAAATTAAAATAAAACACATCTAGGAATCCGCGGGCGTGCCACAGATAAGCCTGAGCAAAAAGAGATCTCATATTATACGTCCCCATATCGTGTTATTACAACTGGTGAGAGCTCATCGCGACGCTTGAGGATGAGAACGCCGTATGTGGCTTTTAAATGTAATGGAGATGAAAAGTGTTAAGAATAAGGCGATTAGATTTTTTTTTGTGTTAAGTTTATAGGTTCTGGTTAGGTGTGGAATACATTATACTCGCAAAGAACAAACATAATTACTCGCAGTACACTGAAAAGATCATTGGTACTTGCGAACTTTTTTCCTACTAGAAACAAAACAGAGTTTTGCTATCTGTTAATTAGGTCGCAAGTACGTGTTATAAGTTTTTACCTAAAGATTGAAATTGGAGTAAGATATAAGGGAAATGGATGGAAAAAGATCACGCGGACGTTCACCTACTCGCTAGTCTGACCAGAGGCCTTAGTGCGAGTTTTAGTGAGAAACTGGATAAGCGCCGTCTGGTGACGGTAAGGAGAAACCTCTTTATTTGTATACATTTTGACATAAGAGATCGTTTACGTTATCACGAGTGAGTACGTTAAAAAACTCACACTAAGGCCTCAGATCAGAGCCATTACTGGACTCACGAAGATAAGAGAAGAGCCGAAGACAGGGTGGCTTGGAAGCAGCTCGTCGTTGACTCCGTCAAACCTTTTAAAGACGGGCACGACCTTCAGAAATGAAGACAACGAATAAGAAGAAGAGATAAGGAAAATAAAACTGTGAAAAAAGAGCAAGCAATGTTACTCAATATTATTTGAGCTAGATAAATCTTTGCTAAATACGGAACCATGCACAAATAGAGAATACTCGAAAATATATTTTCCTTTTTCCGAAGTGAAAAACTATACGACTTTATTCAAACCAATAAAAAGATTTTTACGATCCGGTTGGTCGTTTTCATAAAATTATTATTTTATGAACAAAGTTGTTTTTTTTTTAATGAAGTTTTTACTTTCGAACGTTGGACACGTTGATTTTTGTCTATCATTATTTTTTGCCATTCCCATTAAAATTCACGTCGTTAAATTTTTTATCAAATTAATGCCATTAAAAAGTTTCCAATTTGCGAGACAGTAACTGTTGAATGTAAAAAGCGTTTTCGTTAACTTGAAGATAAAAATGGTATGGGGTTGTCTATCATTATCTAAAGATATTTTAAGATTAATATCTAAGTAAATTATTTTCTGCAACTTATAATATTTAACTGTTGATTTTTGGTCTCTTTCAAAATATTTCATTATTCTGTATAAACAATTTTCATACATATTTAATTATAAGTCACCAATTTTTATATTCGGGCTTCCATATATATATACCTTAGACACTACATAAGCCGTACAAAAGATAGATTGTAGCTTCAAGATAAACAATATAATAAAACTACAAACTACCCAACTTTCCTATACAATAATAATCAAATCTGACCTATATGTATTTCAGGAGGTCAAGCGTGTATAATATCGTAAAGATACTCATATCCGGACTATACAAGCACATATAGTATATAGCCTCTTCAATGTCAATGGGGTTCGAGAGTATCCCGTCACAAAAATCTTTGACAAAAAGCCAAGAGCCCTCATAGTGAGGTCATGCATGACTTAGTATATATGATGAATACGAGAGAAACAAAAGAAATCAGAAACTAAAAGTGAAGCAGCTTTTGTAGCAAGAAATTATTTTGTTGAAATACGATTTAATGAAATCATAAATTAGTTGCACGAGTAACTAATAGTAACCTATTGAAGCGTTTTTATTCCAACGGAAACGGAATAAAGGAGCTGTTTCCTGATTTACTTTATTCATAACATCGTTTTTGCGACAGTTTCTCAGGGATGGTTTATAAAATACTAGGTGACTCGGCAAACTTTGTTTTGCCATAAAAACCCCAAACATTCATCTACCCTACCTACCCTAACAACCCTACACTACCTACCCTACCCTACCTACATACCTACCCTACCCTACTTACCCTACCCTACCCTAAACGGGATAAAAGTATCCTATGTCCTTCTCCTGGTTCTTAGCTACCTCCCTACCAATTTTCAGCCAAATCGGTTCAGCCGTTCTTGAGTTATAAATAGTGTAACTAACACGACTTTCTTTTATATATATAGATTTAAGTGAAAATTTAATAGTGCCACGTGTAGTGGAAATAGATGCTTTTTAAAAAGCATTTACCTACTGACAAAAAAAAACATAGATAGCTTACATAATAAGCCGTAGAAGTAGACACTAAATAAAGAAGGTAAACAAGTAATATTTAAAAAACTCCTGATACATTTTATTTCATGATATATAATTTATCTAGTAGTAGACACGCTTGGATCGGCAATCTATTGCTTACGTAATTATGACACAATATCTTGCGAAAACAGCCCGATTCGAACAGTAAAACGCTCATAACTTTTGAACGACTCAACCGATTTTCATCAAAAATTGTTAAGAACACTCTCGATAAAGTCACCTTTCAAACAAATAAAATCGGTTTATGGACCATGATGCCACAGATAGATACATAAATGCACAGGTACACACGTCAAACTTATAACACCCCTCTTTTTCCAACGGGGCTTAAAAAATAAGGAAACAAAAAACTATGAAGTGATAACTACAACAACAACCAAAACAAACCAACCAGAAATACAGAACTTAAAACAAGATATCAATTAGCAATGTCATTTACAACACCACGTACCGAGTTCTTCCTGACAGGAGCCACCGAGACGCAGAGCTTACCTCGCGCCAACGCGAAGGTTTATCCAAGACAGTAATGAATATTAATTCAGAACTACAAACCTAACAGTGTGTGCTATTGAATTATCTATCGGATACCCCGAAGGTCTGTTTTATAACTGTGAAATCTGTACGGAAATGTTGGTCTTTTTTATGTATTGTAGTGATATCATTACACTTGTAAAGAAACTTTAGGGAACATTCGGATATTGTGTGAATATATATAATATATATTGTTCTACTTTTAGATACTTGTATTATGAATTATATTGACACCATATGCCACTCATGTTATTAAAAGATGACCTTAATACACACACTTCACACTTCACGGACACTTCGCCCGCGACTTCGTTCGCGTGATCCGTAAAAGAAAGTTTCATACAAACTTTTATCCCCTATTTCACCCCCTTAGGGGATGAATTTTGAAAAATCCTTCCTGCAGAGTAATTAAAAATTGGACCTCTCGGATTCGTGCCACCATACGAAGCCGCGGCGGACATTTGAACGATGTCATATTCCATCCATAATGGCATAAATGGGCCTTTTAAATAAAAAATAAATTTCGTTAATATCTCACACACATCTTGGTTTATTCAATTTTAACTTCGACCCGTCCTTGTTGAAAGACCCTTTATATATAGATAAATATCCATTATATTTAGCCTTCTGTTACTAAGGTATTCCAGAGGCTCTAAAAAGTGATATTCGATGGCGGTAAAGGTGACAGTCGAAATGACAAAATGTGATCACGTGATTTTGTCTAGGGCTTCTTGTGGAAAAACCTAACAACACTTTTAAATTAAGTCCGTAAACAGATTTTTAACGATATGTACTACTTTTGTAATTCAATGTATAATTACATTAAAAGATGTAATTATACATTGAATTACAAAAGTAGTACGTATGGAACAAGCCTTGAAATAGTAAAAAAAAAACAACTGTTCCATGCATTTATGTATAACACGCCAAAATGAAGAAATAGGTAGCAGATTATTTTATTAGCGATTCCAAGACTAAAAGTAAAAAAAGTAAAAGTTGGTACGAGTGCTCGTACAACGACCACTTTTCGGATTTAACTTTTTTACATTTACACCTTGTTTAACACAAAAAGTTACTACTTTAATTCACTAAACAGAAAACAGGTAACTTACAAATTCCAGTTTCAAATCCCTTACTCATATGCAACTAATTTCAAAGAACATAATCTATCTCTATAGTATCTATTTCTCTGAATTTCTAGTTCCAGTACATACATTTATAACCATGGATCACTACAAATCCTTCTGTGGTTACCGATGAGAAACTGTAGTTAGCGAACTAGTCGTCTGCAATGAATATCTTCAATACAGTTCGCTCAAAGCACCTGTAAGTATTAGTCGAGATATGTAGGTATCCTTTTTGATAGATGAAGGTGAGGAATATGTAGGTTTATTAAATATTTCTATTAGGACAGAACTGTTACTTTGAGATATGTTATTATAATTTGGTCCTCGTTTGTATAATAGAATGTACAGTATGAGTAATATCAGTGTAAATTTAATTGAATGCTATTGTAAACACGATATGGTGCAGACTTTTTAGCGAACTAAGGGCTCTTACACACGGCGTTTTTTTCAGGCGCCGTCGACGCGCTTTCCGCTATCGCACGTTGTCGGCGCTGTTAAACTTGAAATAGGCAGATTACTTGCGATCGCATCGCTGCAAACTCACGAGAAACGCGCTACAGACGCGCGTGAGCAATTCTCCTTGCAAAGTAAAACGCGCGTAGCACGCGCGCTAACGAGCGTGTATCGCGCTGGAAACTTGTGTGTGCTGTGTGACCGCCATGTAATTTCCTTTCGCTGGTAAATGTATGTATCCAATATTTACGTTTTCGTGAGAAATTTTTACGTTTCCTTTTTAACAAAAGTACTAAGGCCAGTGTAAGAAGTGTTGCCTCGATTGATGCCATCGTAATACTGTCGGCAAGCATCCGATTAAAACGCGCTGTACGTGTGTGTTTGCAGCTAAAGAAACGCGCTGTGACAGCGCGTCTGTATCGATATAATTCCGGGCTAGTAGCGCGCCGACAGCTCGCGAAAAAGTCGTCGTCTTCATATGATGTCATGCTCTAATATTATTGAAGTTTACAGACAGTTCTGACTTCATCAGTCTACTAATAGCTAATTAATAAATCGTGAGTTTGAGACAAATTGGAACAACAAACGAACGTGTTTTTTTTTAATTCCTTCAGCACCTACAGAGCCTACACCAAGCGGCGTTCTGCCAGTGATTTAAATGATTGTCGAAAAGGTTAAAATGACATTTGCTACCAAAATAACACAATTTTGAATTTCTACCATCTTTATTGTTTTACTGATTGCGATTTTGTCGCGTTCCTCAATGCGTGAAGACAACCATCGAAGAATTTCTTGGTTTTTTTTAAACTTTAATTGAATTTCTTTTGGATAGCCATAATTTAATAACTAATTTACTATATTTATTCATTATTTCCTTTTAACCACATAATAACATGAGTCAAGGTAAATTACAAGCATGAGAAACATTTTCCTACGTATTGAGCACGTTTTCTTTACAATAATAAACATTTTGCTAACAATTTCTATGAACCTTATTATAGAATATGTTCCTTGTAATACTTTTTCAGAGGATTTCGTACTTTCACCGGAAGTTGTGGTGTAATGAAGGATCTTGATGGAATCATGTTAAAACTGTAACGATTATTGAAAAAATGAAAAACATGTTTTTTTTTATTAAAATTATGTATCAAAATACTGTTATAAGAGCGGCTTTAATTTAAGATAGTTTTCAATTCTGTAAAAATGGCGAACCATCTTTGCTGTGTCCAACAAATAGTAATGTTGGTATTTCCTGCCGTTGTATCCTACCTAGGTCTACTGGTCACCCACTACTCTGATGAAAAAACCTTTAAATTTAATTTATTTATTTATTCATTATTTATTTATTTATTTAAAGACTATGGAAGACTTACAGCTAAATACAACAGTGATAAATAACAGCAAGACAATCTGACAGCCAATTACAAATCTTCACGTCTAGAGCTTGTCTGGTATAAATGTACTGTGGACCAAAATATACACACTGCCAAATAAGCCAAATTAAAAAACAAAATAAAATGACAAGATTAAAAAACATACAGGTAGATCATCACTTAAGTTGTTTCAAAATTAATATAATAGCTATAGGTTATTAACTATGTGAACCAAGTTGTTAAAAATTCGATTTCAAAAACTAAAAACAAAGTCTATAGAATGTAAGGCTTAAAAAACTCCTTAGATACACTTTTTTGCCGAGGTCACACTCAACACCATTAAAACCAGACTATAACTTACCATCACAATAATCAAGTCAGGGTCTCTAAACCATTCTCACATTATCGTCGTCTGACGAGTTTGCGACAACGCCGTCTATTTGTCTGAACCCTGCTCTCCAGGGATGCAGCGTAATGAATATTAACATCCAAACGTATCTACCAGAAGGTTGCGTACCACTGGATGCTGTTTCGCTCTATTTATAGTTATGTCTATTGATACCTCGACAACTGGGAAAGGTCTCGCTTTGTCTGCAATGGAGTCAACCAACGTATGGGCCAAATTGTCGCCCGTCTTGTCGGCCAACTAGTTGGGTGTCGGACTTCTGATCCGACAACTTGTAGACCAACTAGTCAGATGCTTGGAACAGTCAAAGGCAAGAAATCTTTCGTTCTGAAACTGTCAAAGAGATTTTATTGAAAAGAGTTTTGATAAAAGTGAAAAGGTGGCCGTGTAATGGTATGAAGTTGGAAAGGGTTTTAATGTATTGATTCTTAAAATGAAAGTTGCGAGTTACTTTTTAGTATCGGTGTTTTATACATGAATGGGTAAAGTGCCTTAAGTTTTTGAATAAACATTTTAAGTATTCTTTGAGTTTAAACTTAACGCTGTGAAATAAGTCAATACCGCTTGTATTGACTTATTTCACAGCGTTAAGTTTAAACTACAGTGTCATTGAAAGTAGGTACCATATAGTCACAAATAGGGATGGCCTCTGATTTTCCTATCGGTAATCTGAGAGTTATGAAGGCATCAATAGACAATCTGTCAAAATTTAGTTACTCCTGGAATAAAGACATCTTGCGACAAAAAAAAATCAGCGCTAAAGCGACTTAAATTACTAATAAAATTATTCACAAAAATATATTTTTTGAAACAAGCTTTTTTCGTATTCTTCTCAGCAAAGCCTTTCATTTGATATCCATATCATGGCAGTGCACAAAAAATAACTAGTCCGCCATCTTGAACCGTCCGCCATGTTAGATTCAGAATGAAGTCACTTAGCTAACATTGCATTGTCATCCAAACTAAACGAGTATGCAAAATTTCATCTCAATCGGTAGAGGTTAACTGCTTTAAAATTTAAACATACATGCATACATACATAAAACATACATATATTGCAAGTTAAATAAAAACTTGTGAAAATAATTTATCCCAAACCAGATTTCAAAATCTTGTGTATAAAAACGTAACACGATTAACGAGTAATGCTTGTTTGCATAGCCTGCAGCTGCCGTCGCATTAAAAGAAAATTAACGGAATTTGATGCACGGATTATGCAAATCGAAGCATATCCAGCTACGTTCTTTGTTATCACGTACACAAAATGAGTTTTGATGGTAATGTCCTAGACAATTTGTGTTTCTTGCACTAGTTTTATCCTTGCGTTAATTAATTTTAGAGCGGGTTTTCAGGATTTGCGGCGTTTACTATTCGCGAGTGGAAATATTATGCTGTTAGTGCACCGACGCTTACTGCTGCGATTTTGCCCGCGGCTCTTTTTCATGCATTTTCTTCTGTTGTTTTTGCCGCCTATTGCGTCGGTATATGAAGTTCGGCTTTAAGGCTCCCATAGATAGGCACGAAACGACAATCTGATCATGCTATGAATACCATTATTACAAGCTTTTATTTAACTTGCAATGTATGTAAATATAAGTGTGTTCGGGTCAAATCCTGCAACTGAATTTTAAAGCAGTTATCCGCCACCTATTAAGACAATGCATGACAATTGGATAGCTAAGTGACGTCATTCTAAATACAATATGGCGGACGACCCAAGATGGCGGACTAGTTATTTTTTGTGCACTGCCAAGATATGGGCCATGAAATAAAAGGGTTTCCTAAGAAGAATACGGAAAAAGCTTGTCATAAAAAAAAGAAACTTTATTTAAAGAATAAATAAAACTATCACATATGGGTATTATGCCCGTAGAAAACATTTCATTATACAGGCTGAGTTTTTTTAAATGGGTGTTTATGACCAAATCCGAAACAATGAGGAATAGCGGCAAACACGGCCCACTTAAAAATCTTCAACCTGTATAGTCGCTCCATTGCTTTGCAATGTCGCGTCACATCTGTCTGGAGGAGCCTTTACAAATAGAATTGCTTAACTGTAGTGATGTAGTCAACCCTTTGATATTCAGGAATTGCAAGGCCCGAACTGTCCTTAGATGAGAAATTACCACCGCACTGTATTGAAATCCGTTCAGGCTTTGAATTCGCAAGACCAACCTGAATTGAGGTGTGATTTGCTTCTAGATGAAGTAAACATTTGAATAACAAACAGTGGGCTGCTAAATACAAATAAATTTATGAACAGACTTTGCTGAAAAACCAATTCAAGTCCCCTCAAAATTACGGTATCGTAAAACAATGATTGAAAATCTCGATATCGGTCTTATATTTCCATTAACTTAGGGGAGTGAGTAGTCATGCAACCGTTATCAAGGCAGGTATCTATAGCTTGATTTGATAATAATAACTTGCAGCCGGGAAATGTGGAAAACGGAGGGCGAAACTGGGGGCGTGAAAATGTTTATACACTTTCATAATTTTGAGGGGATGATATCGGATACAGTACAAAGAGGGGTCGGACAAGGAAAGGGCTTTCAACAAAATACTTAATACGGAAAATACGAGGTAGAAAACCTGGTTATTTCTAGCCGATGCTATTATTTGGGCGTCGATGTTATGCGAGGATTTGTCTGGAGTATTGCATTACCATATTTTCGTGGCGTTCGTTCCGTTGATGTGTTTTTTTTTGTTTGTTCATTGTGAGGGCTTGCTGTTTAGTAAGCGTGCGTGTGTTTTATGCGATAAATTATGTTGGTTTTGAATTTATTTTCAAGTTCAGTTAGCAAAGTATATTTATACAATTTTTCTGTTTCAGTTTCGTCTTGTATTTTATAGGTTTAGGTATATTTAGGCTATTTTATATTGGCAGTAGATAGTATTATTGAACCTAAAACAGAAATAAACTAATAAAATATTATTAATAATTTTATTTAAAACTAGCTGTTCACCGTGGCTTCGCTCACGTGGACCACCCCACAGGACCCGTTTACGGAAAAAAACATAGTCTATGTCACTCCCGAATAATGTAGCTTTATATTGGTCAAAGAATTTTTTAAATCGATCCAGTAGTTTCGGAGCCTACTCGATACAAACAACCAAACAAAAAAATCTTTCCTCTTTATAATATTATTACTAGCTGTTGCTCGCGGCTTCGCTCCCGTGGACCACCCCACAGGACCCGTTTTCGGGATAAAAAAATAGCCTATGTCACTCAGGAATAATGTAGCTTTCTATTGGTGAAAGAATTTTTCAAATCGGTCCAGTAGTTTCGGAGCCTATTCGGTACAAACAAACAAACAAACAAAAAAATCTTTCCTCTTTATAATATTAGTATAGACTAGATGTTGCCCGCGGCTTCGCACCCGTGGACCATCCCACAGGACCCGTTTTCGGGATGAACAAATAGCCAATGTCACTCAGGAATAATGTAGCTTTCTATTGGTGAAATAATTTTTCAAATCGGTCCAGTAGTTTCGGAGCCTATTCTTTGTACCGAATAAACAAAAAAACAAACAAACAAAAAAATCTTTCCTCTTTATAATATTATTATATATATAGTAAGTAATAGATAGTATAGAAAAAACTTAGCTGTAAACTATGGATATGGGCTTAACTATAGTTAAGTGGTTTGACATCACGCAAATCACTGCAGGAATTGATGCGTTGGTAGCGGTACAAGAAAATTCGCACTGATAACAGCATATTTTTCAATATCCTCTGATATCGTTATCTCTTTACATCCAAAGCACCGGCAATGTTAATGTAAACAAAGCCTTATCTCGAGTGATTACCAAATTCTTTTTTTAATTAAAAGGCCGTTGATCGAAATTGGATCGGCACTCTTTGTTCTAAGGCTTTAAGGGTATTTATTCTTGTATTTTTTGCACAAATTATTCAAGCTTATTGAACATTCGACGTCAGAGAGGGCGATCTATCACAGGGATAGAAGGAATACGAAACCCTGTAAAGAAAACTCGACCCGAATAAGTGGGTCACAAATCCTTTAGAAGTTGGACCTTTAAAAATTGGTTTTATTCGTCCGTATGTTTTTGGATTACGTAAGGTTGATATAACTTATGAGGTAGACGGAAATATTGAAGGGGCTTGTGAGTAACGAATGGATTTAGAAACTGAAAATATCAAAGAAATCGAGGAAAACATTTATTGAAACTCAAAGGTGGAGTTTTTGTCTCTCAACGCAAAGCGCTCATAAAAAAATCATTTTAAAATTTCCTTTAACGAAAATTTATGTAATAAGAGCAAGCAACGCAAAACTAGAAATTCTAAGCATTCCACTATGGCGGAACTGAATTACAAAAAGTACATGAAGTGTCAGTTTTTGTGGAGATGCATTGCATTTTTAATCCGACTCAGCTACACGAAAGAAAAAGTCTTGTACGAGTCATGTTTTCTACTTTTTGAGGATTTAATTAGGTCCAAACCAACCAGGAAGTGGGCAGGGCACATGCTCGCAAAACGGATGGCCGATGGGGCAGAAAGGTTCTGGAGTGGCGACCGCGAACCGGAAGACGTTGCGTTGGAAGGCCTCCCACCAGTTGGACCGATGACCTGGTGGAGGTTGCGGGGATCCGCTGGTTGCGAGACGCACGGGACCGGTCAATGTGGCGACGCTTGGGGGAGGCCTATGTCCAGCAGATGATGATGATGAAACCAACCAGTAGAGTGAAGTATGATATTCTTTTTGTTGTCCTTAGATTTTCTAACGTAGGAAAAAAAAACCGGCCAAGTGCGAATCGGACTCACACACGAAGGGTTCCGTGCCATTATCGCAAAACACTGCATAAAAATCACGTTTGTTGTATGGGAGCCCCCCTTAATTTATTTTATTTTAATTTATTAATTATTATTTTTTGAAGTAAACATACAACTAAACATTCTGTGAATATTTCAAGCGTCTACCTGTTGCCGTTATTAATATCGAGCAAAAAACAGCAAAAATATCACGTTTGTTGTATGGGAGCCCCCCTTTGATATTAACTTTATACTGCTTTTAGTATTTGTTGTTAAAGCGGCAACAGAAATACATCATCTGTGAAAATTTCAACTGTCTAGCTATCACGGTTCATGAGATACAGCCTGGAGACAGACGGACAGACAGACAGACAGACAGACGGATCGCGAAGTCTTAGTAATAGGGTCCCGTTTTTACCCTTTGGGTACGGAACCCTAAAAAGTAACTTCTTTTTTATCTCTGAATACAAATAGTTTCCGTCGGAAAAGTGAACGCTATAACTTAAATAAAAGCTAAGTATGACGCGCATTTCGCAAACGTATTTTTTAAGACTTTAAGTGGCATTTGAACTCACATAATTTTTACTTTGACGTACGTCTATTTTAAGGTCATAGGAGGCCTTAGTGCGAGTATTACTCACGCTCAATCGCGTTAACGTAAACGTCAATTTGTATTGAGATTGGATAAGCGTCGTCTGGTGACGATAAGGAGAAACCTCTTTTCTGTAAACATTTTGAGATCGTTTACGTTATCACGAGTGAGTACGTTAAAAAACTCGAAATAAGCTCACTGAACTACCCCTTAAAACAAAAGTACCCACTGACCCATTACCTAACCTAGCCCAGCTTAACTATCAGCACTATATATACTTCAGGTCTAAATCCATAAAAAATCCCGACCTTCGTCCACAATTTTGAGACTAAGAATCAATCTCCATTACATAGCAGTGGTGTCATTCGGGCAAGCAATCCGCGGACATAGGAGATTACGAGTACCTTATACGGTGTAGTGGTTACATATCAGGGATCCGCAGGCTTCCATCGACCCTCATTCCCTTCGGATATCCTGGGCACTTTTATTGCCACTGTAAAACATGGAACGATCGGCCAAGTAAGGATTTCGTAGCAGGTAAACGTTTTCGTTACTTAGGAGTTGAGTCGAGAAGTTTTAATTTTTTTAAGTGTTTTATTTTTGGAACTGGCAGTATTGGGTCAAAGTTTGGGAATGTCATTTAGGGATACATGTTGATGTTTTTCATTTATTAAAAACTTACGGTGTATGCAATAATCCGGTCACAGATAATTCAAATGTTTTATTGTGACATTTTAGTTAATTAATTGTTTATTATATCACCATTTATATTTTTACAAGCTTTTATTTATTTTGCAGTGTATGTTTGTAAGTGTGTTCGGATGAAATCTTGCAACTGAATTTTAAAGCTGTTATCCTCCACCGAATAAGATAAAATTTTGCATACTTGTTTAGTTTGGATGACAATGCATGGTTAGTTAAGTGACGTCATTCTAAATCCAATATGGTGGACGGCCCAAGATGGCGAACTAGTTATTTTTTGTGCACTGCCAGGTATCAAATGAAAGGGTTTGCTGCGAAGAATACGAAATAAAAATGCTATAAAAAATGTGTTGTAGAATAGAATATGAATTGTTTCCATCAAAAACATTAATTTTAAACGAAACTATGTGGTGGCACTTTGGATGAACATATGTCCAGCAGTGGGCGTCTTTCGGCTTAAATGATGGTAATAATGATGAAACCATTCTATAGTCAACTACCAGAAGTAGCAAAAGAATATCTCAAAAGCAATTTTCCCTTCAAAGTGTTGTCAGCTAAATTAAATACCCTTGTTGTTTCAACTGTAGTCGCATCTTTATATCCAACACATCCATCCTATCTAGCTAGAGGTCAAAGGCGGATGGCGTCCGGCTGGGTCGCCGGTCATCTAATAAGGGAATTGCTGGAAACAATTTTTCCAATCTCTTTGTGCGGGCATCGGAGGCTCGACGATAAATTTTATGACAAATTGAAACCCTTCGACTGTGCCGGATTACGACTTTGTTTAAGTTCTGTCTATCGAAAAAATGCTTGAAATTGAAAAGACTTTAGAAACTGAAAACACAAAAAATAATATTATAATAATATTATTTTTTGTGCTACGCAGAAAAAACTATATCAATAGGGAAGATGGCGGGGTACGAAACAGCAAATTCTATTTAGTCCGCCGGTTAAATTATCAAAAAATATTGGACACGTATTTTTTGCTTATTCAAATCAATAAAAAATTATCAAGATAAAGCGCATCAAAGTTCGGGAGTGGACGTCACTTCTATGTAAAGAGTGTACCAAGGCATGACGTCATGCGATATTTTAACGCACTATATCGTCATAATTTTTTGTTAACATGACAAAAGAAAAATACGTGTCGAATATTTTTTGGAAATGTAACTGACGGACTAAAATATTTTTATTAGTCATCATCCCTATTAGATCTAAGAAAAAACTTTGAATCAAAGAAAATGCCAAGAGTTTTGTTCCATATTCCATGTGAATTTCAAGAAATGAATACGTCATAGAGACTAGTCTAAGAGTTTTTTTTCCGCTTGTAACTTAGACCCAACTTACATTAGCACCCGTGCGTGTTTCTAAAACGTGTTCTTCATCCGATACACGAAAATAATATATTTTATTTATTCGTTGCTTGAACGATTCCATTTGAAAGGTTTTCTTTCACTGTCCATCGATGATATTTTCAGAAATAATATTAAACACGTTTCATTTTGTACGTGTTAGAAGATGCTTCCTTAGGAATTGCGAAAACAAGTTATTTCTAAAGTCGTCATCGGGATATCAAAGTATTTAAAAAGTTTATTATTCATAATGAATAGCTTTGAATAATTATTTTAATGTTGATCGTGAAGCGACGGTTGCTTTCAATTTTGACTGTAAATAATCTGTAAGTTGTTTTTTTTACTATTATTGTCGTTACATATTGACAGGTTACCACGTCTGCAGAGTATAACTAGCATGCAGATTTTTTGGTCTTGCCGATGCTATCCCACAGGTGGGCAAAAGCTTTACCCAAGTCACAGATAATATAATACTTGCCCAAGTCCTTCTAGACATTCCAGTCCCGCACCGCTTCGAATCAGCCCTCATGATACGCGTCCAAATGTCTACTTTTGTACCACTTGAACAGTTCAAAACTCTCGAATTTTGTTTGAATTCAAAATAGAATAACTTAATTGAGAGCGAGTATTATTGAGGCATTAACTAAAGACAGCTAGAATTTGATACTATGCCTAGAGACACAGACTTAATGCCCTAGGTCTTAGCCTATCTTTAATTAACTTTATGAAGGTTAAGACATTCTGTGCTCACAAAATGCCAAATAGCAGTATAACGTCGTACAATTTGTTTCTAGTTAAGTGTGCAATTTATTATGATGTTTGACTTAATTTTAAGTCTTCTTCTAGAATTTGTAGATGACTTTAAATATATATGAGACGTACTATGATTGAAAAAATTGAAGGAAAACATCGTGAGGAAACAGCTATGTCCTAGAACCAAAAGTTCGAAGACATGTGAAATCCACCAATCCGCACTGGGCCCGCGTGGTGGATTATGGCCCATCCCCTCTCACAGAGAGGAGGCCTGTGTCCCAGCAGTGGGAACATTAATAGGCTGATGATGTGATGTGATGTGTGTACTGTGATTTTGGTAAAGCTAAGTGTATTTTATAAAGTGGGTTGTTTATGTTATAACTACTTATCCTTCAAACAGAAACAGTTGCATAGCCATATATTTTTACAAGCTTATAATTAACTTGTAGTTTTTGGGTCAAATCTTGCAACTGAATTTGAAAGCAGTCATCCTCCACCGATAAAAATGAAATTTTGCATACACGTTTAGTTTGGATAACAATGCATCGTTAGCTAAGTGACGTCATTCTAAATCCAATAAGGCGGACAGCCCAAGATGGCGGACTAGTTATTTTTTGTGCACTGTCCTGATATGGGTATCAAATAAAGGGTTTGTTCAGAAGAATACGAAAAAATCTTGATACCTATAAAAAAAATATTTTGAGTATATTCCCATGTTGTTCGGTTGTAGTTTATATACAACAACTGCTAATCTGATCTCCACAACATTGTTGATGGCAGGCCTCAAACTACCCGTTTCGAGCTTAAAGATTCAAGTCAAGATGACTTTAATAAATAAATACCTTTAATAGATAAGTCGAGTTATATAAGAGCTCAAAATTAACTAGGTTAAACTAATTAAGTTCCCAGCTACTCCAATTACTTTAACTTCGTGAACAGATAAAAAATCTTGTAGTATTTTATCATAAAGATAAAATAAGCAGCAGCACCGACCGCGTTGAATTTTAATAGAAAAATATACAATTTTTATTAAGAAAGGTGTATTAAAATTAGCAATTTTGAAAACAAAAACACGAAACTCCATTAAAAGACACACCAAGGCGTCGAAGAAAAAAATATAGAATTAGCATAAATGAAATACATTAGAAAGCGACCCACAGGGAATAAGAAAACACGAGTTTTCAATTTTGGTACACGTTACTGCACCAAATTTTTACAGTAGTCTGCAATTTTGGGACCGAATGCTTGATTATCATAACAATGAAATCCAGTGAATTTGCTATAATAGAAAAGATGGGTGAGGGAGGTTGGTTTCACAAATCTATGAAAAGTAAAAGTAGCTTTCATGTTTTACTGCCGTTTCATTGCTAGCTTATATCATTAAATTCCTATTAAATTCAAAGAAATAACCGAAAAACTATCAAAACATTTCGCATTAAATGTTTTACTCGAAACTGAAATAGATCTACACTACCGAATAATATTTGCCTGACGCAAATATACCAAAGAAAAAACTTTCTGCTACACCATTTTTGTACGCAACTATGCAAACATGGAAAAGTAAACAGTAACCCACACAGAATGTTTACGCATGCCATAAGAATATGATGCGAGAAAAAGCTTGCTGCACTCAAGCACAGAATAAAAAGATACAGAAGATTTACTTCATACAAGGAGCGAAAGCTCACGCACACATGGAAACACTTCACGTACAGCGAGTGCAAGCGCACTTGCAACTGATTGTCTTTTTAGAAAGTTTGAGTGAGATCTCTATACGTACGCGTATATGTGTGCGTGGGCCTGTTTTCACTCATTATATAGAGCCAACCTTCTGCACCAATCTATTCTGTATCTCAAGTAACAGTTTTCTTTGCGCCTTCCCCGTCTCGGACGCTCTTAATGCAAATTTTATTTATTCATGTAAATTAATATCTATTCTCTGGGACACCCAGTGAGGCGAGAAATTGAGTACGTGCAAAAATAATGCTGGCTAGCACCCTCCCGGCTTATGCAAACGCTGTCGCGTCGATGGTTACCAATTAGATTGTGTTGTGTCGTTATGTGTTTGTTGGTAGTGCATTAGGAGACACTGTGTCGACATGGTGCAACATTGGTCAGCTGTTTAGTGCATCAACAAGCAGTGAAGTACGTTACTGTATTTAATTACCTTTTCAAGGGTTCTTGTCCGTGTTAAAAAGAATATATACTCCATCAACTAGAGTACGCCTAGTATTCAAGATCCAGACAGTTTCAAAGAAGTCTCAAACAGTTTTAGTAAGGTACATCAAGTCCCTAGACATATCTTGTCTGTCACAAAAGTAATACATCACATCGAAAAACATTACTTAACACACGAAAAAGACATCACAAAGAAAGTCAGAGCTCCCAAAACAACTTAACATCAAATAACAATAGTGTGATAGCCGAAATACCGAGTGAATAACACGCGGAGATATGATAAACTCATACCCCGATGACTTGAGAAGTTTTTCCACGCACCATTTACCGTGAAAGGGAATATGAAAAGGGTTGGGAATTAATTGTGATGTCGTGACGTGAGCCGTGACGTCAGACGGCTCGGTAAGCATCTTGGGACGCAAATTTGGGTCTCTATCTAGTTCCATTATTGTTAGGACATTTTTTCTGTGAGCGAGTTACGGGATATACTTTTTGAGTAAAGATGTCTCGCCTATGTAAATGTAAATGACATGTAGCTTTTATTTTCTTCCTAGACTTTTTGGGACCCATAATGTATATTACTGGTTTCTCAGAAATCTATGTTGGAAAGAGAGAAATAAAACATATTTGTTTGGCAAATAAAAAGCATTTTTTTTTTATTCTACGGGGCGTCTCGCAGCTCAGTCAAAATGACTGTTTAGCTGCTTAACCGGACTTTCCTACGGAGACTAAGCTATATAGCCTCCAGCTAGGCAAAAATTACTAAACCTAAGCGACAACGCTGAGGGCTACCCCAGTTGGGGTCGAACCTCGGCTCAGGGCCGTCGCTGGGGGGACAAGCAAAAGCTGGATCTTGACAAGTGATTCTGCCATCTGTATAAAAAGCAACCCACAATGTAGGCATATATAACAAATTTACGATTACGATTAATAGTTTCGAATAAATGCGTGGACAAACATACTTATGAAATTTGATACACGTGTTTAGAACCCACATAGTCATCACATCATCAGCCTTTTTAATGTTCCCACTGCTGGGAAACAGGCCGCCTCTCTGTAAGAGGGAATGGTCCGTAATCCATGCCACATAGAGTAATATATGTGAATATTGTAGAATTCCAACAATCTTACTCTTACCAATATTGTAAAAGTGAAAGTTCGGATGGACGCCGTGGTTCGTTTGTTTGTTACTTAATCACGCAAGAACAGCTGAACGGATCTGGATGAAATTTGGCATAGAGAGAGATTGTAGTCTCTTTTTATCCCGGTATAAAGTTTTCACGCGGATGAAGCCGCTGGTAAAAGCTAGTATTACATACATACGTGTCGAATTGATGACCGCCTTTTTATATAAGTCGGTAAAAAAGCTAAAAATGAAGACGGAAACATTGTGTACCTCAAGACTGGAAAAATGGAACAAATTACACTTTCTCTGAGTAAAGCGGTGGTAACAGCGGTTTACGCCAGAACTATCAACATTATAACGGAACTAAACTATTCGCAAAGATGGTTCACATCGTTAATAAAAACTTATTGGTATTTTATGAATGTTTATTAGAAACTGAAGTTCACTGAATATAAAAGTTAATTAAAAAAAACAAAATACCCGACTGCCTAAAAAGCGAACTAAAAGGACGTAAACAAGAAGAAAATCATGCTGTGCAGTCGGAGGACACATATTCGCGAGCTGTTTGATCAAAACCAGATGTATCCTCCGACTGCACAGCATGATTTTCTTCTTGTTTACGTCATTTTAGTTTGCTTTTTAAGCAGTCGGGTTTTTTGATTTTTTAATAAAAAAAAATTATTTACAACTTTTTAGTTTTTTTTTTTTGAATTAGTTACATTTAAACTTATAAGTGTTATATATTTTTGAAATTGCCTCTTAAAACCCTTTATTTTGATACCCCACACGATGGATTAGGAATAAAAAAAAAAAAAACCCCACAAAATGGCGCCCAAAATCCGCTATTTTTGTTTTTTCCAATTTTAATGTAGCCAGTGACACTCGCAAGATTAAGACTAATCGATTGACGTAAGAATCATCAAAATCGGCCAACGCGTTTGGTCTCTAGAACGCCACAAAGGAACAAACATACATACATACATATATACATACATACATACATAGACTGATAAATAGATTACCCTCCTTCGGCAGTCGGGTAAAAAGAAAGCTTATAAAAACACAAATATTTGTGTGGCATTAGTTATTAACGTATTTATTTATACGACTTGCCACAGTAGCTTAGACAACTTAAACGCAGTAAACTGCTGTGTAATTCTAAAGGAATTTTAGGTGATCTTAAGATCTTATTTACCTCTAGGATACTGTGGTACCTACTACTTAATCTCTTCCGTTTGTGTGAGGATGTGGCCACCTCTGATGTCAGAGTTAATCAAGCCGCCTCTGGGAACCCCACAGACCTCTGACTTGGCTATTTCAGACTTACATTAACTACATAAGTCAAGGTTTTCTCACGATATTTTCCTTCACCGTTGCCTGTGATGTCCAAGATAGAGAGTACATATGAATTTGAAAAGTTACTTTGGTACTTGCCCGGATTTGAACCCACCACCTCAAGCACGAAAGGCGAGGTCTTAGCCACTGGGCCACCATGACATTTTTACGACTTTCTGAAATACACTAGATATGAAAGGTTTCAGTGCAATAATTTTCCTTCGAATTTGTATCGAAATTACCACAAATATTCCTTCCCAAATAACTGTCATTTCCTATACCAATTTCATAACCAATATTATGACAAATCTAATTTGCTTCCTCTATCGAATATCCACCCCTAATCAACCCTAAACCGCGGATCAACTGCATTTCGGAGCAAATACTGCAGACAGGCTAATAGCCCTCCAACACCTAACTGATAATTTGATACACGATATGACAACAAAGAAAATTCAACCTTAACCCCCTGCAATAAGGAAGCAAGCAAAGCAAATAAATAAGCAGACGAAATGGGGGGTACTAATGGAAGTGTGAAATACGATAGCATTGAGCGAATACATTATTCAAATTTAGTAACAAGGTTTTTATTATGTTTTTCATTTTTGTTGCGGGAGGAGCTTGTGGCTAAATAATAACAGCCGCACAGGTCGATCTTTATGGTTAAGGAACGCTTGACGAGGTCGGTTCGTGGATGGGTGACCATTTCAACATACCGAGATTCATCCATGCCTCTAAAAGCACGTTAAGCCTTTGGTCCCGGCTGTCATTTGAAGATCTTTGACAGTCGTTACGGGTAGCCAGAAGCTTGAGATCTGACACCAATCTTGCCAAGGAATATCGTGTTACCCAGTTACTGGGTTGCGGAGGTCAGATAGGCAGTCGCTCCATGTAAAACACTGGTATTCAGCTAAATCCAGTAAGACTGAAAGCCAACCCCAACATAATTGGGAAAAGAAAAACATACCTGCCTTTTTTTTTTTTTTTTACTGTGTATAGGCCTGTGTTTGACCACAATCTCACCGTGGTCAGTGATGATGTGGCCGATGGTGGTAAGCACACAAAGCCTAGAAGGGAACTGGCTCTCAAGTGCTGCTGTCGGAACACACCGGAAGGTGCTTGGCGACAGATTTTCAACTTGAGGGTGGTTGCCAGCCAGGCGGGTACTACAAAGTACCCTACCACCGTGCTATGGTTTCCTCACGATGTTTTCCTTCACCGAAAGCTCAAGCTCATTGTAGGATTCGAACCCGCGACCTTCGTCTTGGTATCCGACGTCACTACCACAGAGCTATCATCGCCTTAAAATTCACGTTTCGGGCACTTAATGGGATAAAAGAGTGAAAACTGTCTGTGTCCTGTTTGTTTTACATAGAGGTATATAACCTGCTGGGAATTAGTATTGTAATATTTTTATATTTATAATATTTATGTATCTAATTTCCTTTTTTGCTTTCCTTCCCCAGATACAAGTCAAAGATGGTGAGATGAACTAGACTGTTTCACAAAATATGGGTTTTACTATATAACAGATACAGTTTCGACTAGTAGTGGAACATCAAGAGCAGAATAGTAGTAGTATCTTACTATTTCTGCTGTATCTCATAATTATAACCTTAAAATTCAAAGGTCAGGGTGAAACTCATTGTTAATCTATACTAATACTAATAATCTATACTAACATTATAAAGAGGAAAGATTTGTATTTTTGTATGTAACAAATAAACTTAGAAACTACTGGACCATTTCAAAAATTCTTTCACCGTTGGGAAGCTACACTAACCCCGGGTGACATGGGCTACTTTATATCCCTGTATTCTGACGGAAACGGGCAATACGTGGGTAAAACCGCGAGGCGTCCTAGTAAATATAAAGAGGTAAAATTTGTAAGTTTGTGAGGTTGCAGGGGATCTACTGAATCGATTTAGATGAAATTTGGCATGAAGATAGTTTGAGACCCTGGGCAGGACATGTGATAGTTTTTATTCCCTTGTTATGATAAAACACTTTCTACGCAGGCGAAAAAATATAGGTAGAAGGTCATACACATTGTCTAGAAACATGTACTTAATACTGCAAAAATGTGCATGTTTTCGCTAAAACAGTTTTTATCACTTGATTGCGCAAACTCATGAACGTTGCGGTAAGTCTAAGTACCTACATTTTGTTTTGTTTCATTACTCAATTTACGACTTCAAGCGAGTCTTACTCAAACGATCGCTTTAATCACTTGAGTACTTTGGAACTAAAAGGTATCTCTTCTCTACATACTATGTTAAAACTCTTTACATTTTATTTACCTTAAGTGATTGACTGAGATTTTACCCTTTTAGAAAGAAATAATACTTGTAGGTGTATATTGTTTTAAGGGTTCCGTACCCAAAGGGTAAAAACGGGACCCTATTACTAAGACTCCACTGTCCGTCTGTCTGTCTGTCTGACACCAGGCTTTATCTCATGAACCGTGATAGCTAGACTGTTAACATTTTCACAGATGATGTATATCTGTTGCCGCTATAACAACAAATACTAAAAACAAAATAAAATAAAAATTTCAGTGGGGCTCGCATACAACAAACGTGATTTTTTTTTGCCGTATTTTGCGATAATAGTACGGAACCCTTCGTGCACGAGTCCAACTCGAACTTGGCCGGTTTTTATACTGAGCGTATAATACACGTAATCATTAATATTATTGCAACCACGTAGACGCTGCATAAGCATTGTACACTAACGTACACACGTTGCGTTAATTTGATGAGCATTGATGCAGCACCATCGCCAGATGTCACGACGTGGATTATAAAAATTGCGTATATCCTACTCTGGTAGTAATGTTGTGGGTCGAGACGTTGGGCTCCCTAAGCCATTTTAGGAGCCAGCCTGGCTATTACAGTTATGCCATCTACTGAAACAGTTCAGTCAAAGCTTTTCTGGGTTTTTCCAGTACTATGCGTTTCCAGTGGCTATTTCTTTTTGTGATTTTTCTTAGAGGTAGTCAAGGGATTTTTATTTTAAAATTACAGATCGTGTAAAAGTGATTCAGGTTTTCTTTTTATAGAATAATTATATTTAACAGTTATTTCATTGACCAAAAAAGAGGAAGTCTGGAAGGAAGAAACGAAATTCAAACATCCGTTAAACATTAAAGTCTCGGAAGCATTGGATGTTATAGTATGCGCAAGGATGAACCACATCAAGGAATTCTTGAAACCATGGCGTGGTTACTCACTACCAGCATTGAAAAAATGTCGCACGAAGGGGAATTCATTTACAACGATCGACACGTCATAACTAAAATTATTTACCTCATTTCAATGGCATCCAGGTACTCGTACATGCTATGTATCTCTAAAACTAAATAAAGGCGTTTCTCATCTTCCTAAACCATCACAAAATTATTATGTCTAAGGCCTGAGAAAATCGTCAATGTTACAATGTCACCGCATGTTTTTCCGTCATCCTATTTTTTTCTCACGTTTACAATGTCGGTGTGTTTGGCCCAAACAAAAGTATCGGATACCGTTTGTTTGTTAACAAACACAGTTCCCGCGAATATTCTTCGAATATACTTTTATGTCATCTTCGCAATATCATAGTTATTTGATTTTTTGGAAGTTTCTAAGTTCATATTGGATATCACTGACGTCGTTATAGCAAAACATCGTCATGAAACAAAATTTGCACCTGCTTATATACATCCTCCTTCCTACTAATATTACAAATGTGAAAAATTTGTAAGTACAGATGTTTTCTATTCTTTCATGCAATAACTACTGAATGGATTTAGATGAATCTTTACAGTTATATCGTCACCCTCCCCACTAACAGTCGTAACCAGCATTTGCTGTTGTTCCAGGGCAAGCGTTTTTCGGTCGGGAGGTTCAATCATGTTTCTGTAGTTGCGTCAGTTGTAGCTTTATTAATGAATTAATAACTTCTTTATATTGCTTGTGGCTTACTCTTTCAATTAGTAATAGCCCAAATTATTTAAGGTATCTATTTATTTATACTACTTTGAAGCGCCGAAGATACGTCACTCTGAGAGAACTTTGTTTTACAACTTGTTTCTGTTACAACGCGATTTTTTGGTACAAAAATATAAATAAAACTCTATTTATTTCGTATATATATATTTAAATTAATACAAATATTCTTTCGAAAGCAGTTTCGGATAACATATGTTCCAAAAGTTACAAAAATATTGTTTAATAAAAAATTTGGCCAATTAAATGATCGTAGAAGAGAGAAGTAATAAGATCAATCTTACTGAGCATTAATCTTCTTAAAAATAATTCTTAATATCAATCACAGTCTTTGCAAAATATATTAGTCATTAATTGGACTTATTTTACATACGGTTTAAGCGTACCAACAGTCAATCAGTCTTATTTATTGAACAGAGGAACTAGAAATCACGTTAATAATTGTGTTATAGGAATACAATGTCTTAATATTAAAGAATGAACTAAATTATAAAAACAACTATCTTGTAAAACCAATGGTAAATTAGTACCTAATCAAAAAGGTATCTTAATTAATGAGAAAGTGATGTATAAAATGCCACATGCTCTGGCAACTTATGACTGCGGTGTCCCCTGTTGTTAGTGACAACAAGTTACTATATTTTTCCATCGAAATTTTGGGTGGTGTTAGGTTGAGAAGTCCTAATTCCTCTTTCAAGAAAGGAGTGACCTGCCTCCTATGAGAAGCAGCCTTCTTTACAGAAAATTCTATCATTTCTGTCCAGTTCAAGCATCTGCCCTCATCGTCTTTAGGAACAGATAGCATCCTCTGATATTTATTTAAAAACAAGGAAATCGTAGTATGTTTACATTGACTTCGTACGGTTTTTTTTTCCGTGCCAGTCTAAAAATTGGTGGCAGCTGGCTCGGTATAAAATGTGACTTAATCCTATGGTAATAAGCTTCTTATTCGAATGAAAACTTTTTGCTATAAATAAAGTAAATGAAAAATAATGTGTAAACATTGCAGACAAAAATTCTAATTGGCCTATACGTCAGGTAGTAAGAACATTTTCCCTCCTTCTGCACATACGCAAAACAAAATACGCGATTATCTTCGTAATGGTAAATGATACGACAACGACGATTAGAGAGGACTTGTCCGTTACAATGATATGAACACGTAGGTAATGTCAGTGCAGATACGACATTTTGCGAGATACAACAGTTAGCGGGGAGGGTGACGATATAGCTTATACTTCAGAATAACACAGGCTGTAATTGATAAAGATATTAGTGAAAGTACTACCAGAAGAACTAGTAGTTACTATCGTGATTTATTCTCAATATTGCACCTACCACTATTTCTCTCTGCATCACCCAAAGGTCGACTGGTAGAAAATTTCTAAGGCATTAGGGCCGCCTCTGTACGTTTTTGTACATGAAGTATTAAATAAATAATAAATAAATACTAATTCCACTCAGGTGGTTCCGCGGGCAGCAGCTAGTAATAATAATAAGACTGTTTTTTTATTCATGATAGGCTCGCGCTTGACCACTATCTCACCTGATGGTAAGCCATGATGAGGTCGGTGAAGAACGCTTGCCTAGAAGTAACCTAATCACTCTTGACTTAAATACCCCTTGATTGTAGCTATCGAGAAACACAATGGAATGGAAAACACATGGAATTCCACTCCTGAACTGTGCGCATAATAAAGGTATTCCAAACCTGCTGTAAGCAAGCGTAGTAATCAATGCTCCTGCTTTCTTTGTACATTCTGGCCTTGATCCTGCAGTGGAGCAGTTCCAGGCTGGTTTTATTATTTCTACCTCATATTATTATCATAGTAAAAATATACAAACAGTATGGAAACTACCTACAAACGCTCGAAACGGCACACTCACACACACATACGTGACCACTCGTCGCGTCGCGGTGCTCATTACTGACAGCACTGTAGAAGTGCCCAAGTGGTCTCGTCGATGCGTATGTTTGTGTGAGTGTGCCGTTTCGAGCGTTTGTAGGTAGTTTCTATACTGTTTGTATATTTTTACTGTGTTATTATATCGAATGAATATTTCTAAGGCTTGTGATATATACTTACTTTGTTATTGTAACCTTTCCTCGTTTTCTTTTATTACAGGAGATCTTTCCTATTTATAAGGAAAACTGTTAGTGTTATTAATAAGTGTATTAGAAGTCTTATAAGTTTACTCTAGATTTAAAGGCTTTATTTATTTTTATTTATATAAAATAAAAATAAAACCTTTTTACAAAAAAATACTACCGACTTCCAAATAAGAAAACTACAAAGTGAAAAATAACTATAATTTTTGAAGTCGGTGTCCTTACCGCAAAAAATTGGTACCTAACAAAGACACTGACTTCCAATCCAATCAATTCCAATTGGAAGTCGGTAGTATATTTTTGTAAAAAGTTTTTTATTTTTACTTTTTAGTTGTAACTACCTAATAGGCAAGTAGTTAAATAAGAGTACCCATGATACCAGAATAGATTACCCGAATATCATGAAACTGAACATAACCGGTGAAATGAGAGTGTACCAAGGTGAACTGTACACATCTGCGTACCCCTTTAGAGCGTACTGGCGTGATGTTATGTTATGAAATGGTATAAACAATAAACAGACATGCGATTGCAGCGATCCCGAGAGATTTGCCGTTATTTATTGAAGAGTTCTGTTGTATATCTCCAAAGTTCTTCATCAGATATTAACCAAATTAAAATGGGATCAATTTCGCAACATGTTCTTTCAAGCAAAAAATAAATTTCAAAATCGGTCTACAATTGTCGGAGATATAGGTGAACATACAAAAAAAAAACTTAATGTTGAATATAGAACCTCCTCCTTTTTACCCGACTGCCGAAGGAGGGTAATGTGTTTATCAGTCTGTGTATGAATGTATGTATGTATGTTTGTTCCTATGTGGCGTTCTAGAGACCAAACGCGTGGACCGATTTTGATGGTTCTTACGTCAATCGATTCGTCTTAACCCCGCGAGTGTCACTGGCTACATGAAAATTCGAAAATAGGAATATAGCTATTTTTGGGCGCCATTTTGTGGGGGCCCAAATTTTTTTTATCTTCCAAACCTTTCGTGTGGGGTATCAAAATAAAGGATTTTAAGAGGTTATTTCAAAAATATATAATACTTATATGTTTAAATGTACCTAATTCGAAAAAATATTGAACAAAAAAGTTATAAATAAAAAAAGTTAATTAAAAAAATCAAAAAATCCGACTGCTTGAAAAGCGAACTAAAAAGACGTAAACCAGGAGAAAATCATGCTGTGCAGTCGGAGGATACGTCTGGTTTTGGTCAGCCAGCTCGCGAAAAGAGATATCCTCCGACAGCACAGCATGATTGTCTCCTTGTTTACGTCTTTTTTTAGTTCGCTTTTCAAGCAGTCGGATTTTTAGATTTTTTTAATTAACTTATTTTTTGGTAAGTTGATTAAAAAACCAATGCTAGAATGAAATGAGGATTCAGTGTTATCAATAGCAATATCTAGTAGAAGTAGGTTGTCTTAAATCCATACTGCGTATTTTAAGTTTTAGAACAACTAAATAGAATATAGATGATATACTTAGAACCCTAAACTGTAGGTTATATTCACCGCTTAGCTTTGTAACACAAATAACTACATTTGCAATTCGGTCGCCATATTTATTCCATTTTCTAGCGTTTCCCCGAAGGAATTATCTCATTAATGGGAACAACACGTGTGTGCATTGCCGAATTGTATTCGCAACTTGGTGAACTGAAAGACATCGAAATTTATACCTTATTTTTTAAGCAATAGAGTTGTAAAATTGCGGATGCATATGCATTTGGAGGTTAGCGTAATGTTTGCTGTGGTGGACTAATAACTTAATACACACAGTCACGCAATATAACGCACATTTATATAAGTACTGCAAAGTATACATGATTAAATAAATTGTTGTATTTTGTATTTAACATACGTGTTAAGATTATTATGTGCCATCTCCATTAGGCCTATTTCCTTGATGAGGATAGCTGTATCGTCTTACGTCAATGGTTTAATTTCTACAAACACTATGTTATTATGCTTTTGTTTATTACCTTCTTTATTGCTCGTAATGAATTTGATACGTAATTCTTCTTCTTTAGTTTTCTTAGCACGAGTTTAATCAAACATAATCCTAGTTTTCAAAAATAACACCACTGCGACGATGATGACGACAGTTGCCAGTAACCTTGGGGGAACAAAATGCGCGGTCGGATCACACCCGCGCAACCGAAAATTCAGTATTTTTTTGTACTTGCCTTATTATGCTATAACTTAAAAAAAACCTTAGATCAAAATGTAGATAATTAAATTGTCTTTGGGATGGTGAAAATTTCGAAGATGTGTTTGTTGTTTTTTTGTCCATGTTAGACATGATTTTACAAATTAAGTACACTATGTTATAAAAAACTCAAAATGTACATAAATCAAATTACCCGTATTATGTAAATGGTCTTCATCATCGTCATCATCTTCCTGCCCTTATCCCATGTTACTTGGGGTCGCCGCAACACGTTTGCTTCTTCCATACCGTCCTGTCCCCCGTCACGTTATTACTGACTCCCTTTTCTTTCATATCACTCCTCACACAGTCCATCCATCTTTTCTCTGGCCTTCCTCCTTATGAAAATGGTCTTATGTAACATTATATTTTTGTAAAAAAATACGACTGGCCGTTTAGACGTGATTTTAAAATCAGCTACTGAGGGGTATCTGTCCCTTAAACTATCTTTCAATTGAATAACGGACACACCATACTTAGAACACCATTATCAGCGTTTTTTATTATCATCGTAGATTTAGCAAAAAAAAGTTAAATGCTGGACATAGACTTACCTCAATTGTCACCCACATGGACTAGTCTTGTATATTGAATGATACAATTATTAATTGTACAGGTAGTTTTATTGGTACATTTATGTTAGAAATGCAACAATAAGCACATTACTTCTGCATACTTGCTCCCCGTTCCAAAGAACACTGTGTTCCATAATATAATTTAGTTTGTCATACAGGAACTTATTCCCCCCAGTAAACATGCATCGGTAAGTGTTAATGGTCTGTCATTATAAGTGTTTATTTTGGACAACGCTGAATGTGGAAACTGTACTGTTTTGTTTGCTCCCTGTATTGATCCAGTTTTTATGTTACAAAAAATGAAGTAGGAATATATACGGGCTTTGTTTTCTGGGATAGTTAGGTAGTCTATATCCAATAATGCTAAGTGGTATAAAAGAAAATAGAACAGATGCTTTCATAGTATGTATTTTTTTACAAAAAGAAGTCTTAGGTACTACAGATAGAACCAGAATACATTACAGATAAGATGCGAATTTAAAAGATAAAGATGATTTTCACACGTGAGTTATATTTAACGATGATGAAAAAGAAAACGATGATACTAAATCACAATGATTGATTACATAGATTACTTATAAAAATGAAGAATCGGAGTGTGAAAACCCAAATGAATAACATTATACAATTGAGAATCGTAATGTGGAACCCAGTATCATCGCACCCGAGATGACTATCAAAAAATTAAAACGATCTCGTGATACCAGAACCCCGCAAATTGTATGCAAAATACTTGAGCAAACAAAAAAGAAGGAACTTTCAATATTATCACGCAACAAAATCGTATGGAAACAATAGTAAATTTCGCAATAGTTTCTTGCAAGTAACATCGTGCAATATCAATGCGGTGCACGCCATGAATCCGATTAGATGTTTCGATAAACCAACATTTTGCACTAAGTTTCACACGGCACGATCCAGTGTGTGTTTAGTTCATTGTTTTCCATGCTAACTTCCACCCTTTTGTAATGCTATGTTGCATAATTCAAGGGTATTTTATTGGTGCTACCTGTTTCGTAATATGCTGTTAAGTGGAAGTAGTGAAATTGGATGTGATGTGTATCTGTTTCGAATTAGTATCGTTTGTGCCGTGTAATGTGATTTTTTGTGGCACGCGCTTTTTGTGTGCCTGTGCAAGCTATTACTCGTGTGGTAACAAGTTCAGAACACGTACAATGAGCAGGTTGCGCAACATGCTGGACGGATTTCTAGCAGATGTACTTTTGTATGAGCATTGTGATTTATTTAGTTTGTATATCCTAAGTTATCAACATTAAATTTGTTTCCAAGTAGGTCCAGAAAAGCATCCTTTTATTAACACCTTGAGTGCCCGAAACGTGTATCCACGCGAGACACAATGGGATTCTACTGTTTCAACAACTACGGATATTCAACTGGTTATGAGGATCTGATTTTCGATATATTCTTGTGAAAAGGACCTATAATGAGAGCCACTCTCGCACCAACAGCATTGACATCTTCTCCAACAACTTGACTCAATTTCGAAGACAACTTGCCCGACAACTTGAGGAAATTAATTGATTAACTGTTTTATTCCATCATTGCCTAATTCCATAATTATTGTATCTTTTTATTTTTGATGAAGATTATGTTTATTATTAATGTTTACGATTATTGTTATTATGATTATTATTATTGAATTATTATGTGTTTGGTTTTGTATATTATTTATTATTAATTGATTACTTGTTAATGATTATTGACATTTTTTACTTTGTATCTTTTGGTTGTTTTTTTTTCTAAGTGATGTAAGTGCTGTGCACACCTATAAGTGGAAAGTTTGCTGTAGTTACTGAAATTGATATTATTATTTCTGTCATTGTTTCTGTGAACAATCCGTTGGAGTGCCATAATAAATAAATAAATAAATAAATAAAAGACCTCATTCTCTATCTCCATGACTATATCGTTTGAGTTCATGTGATTTGGAAAAATGTAATAATCAACACTGAAAACACAATAGAAGTTTCACTGTAATGAAACGGAAACATCTTCCTTCCACCATCACAATTAAAACATAACATCAAAACGAATAAAAATTTTATGATCCAAGCACCTAATTTATCAAGACGGTAAGCGTCCATAAACCCAATTTAAACTCGCAAACTCATTTCAACATTTTCGCGCCACTAAGCACTAATCTGCGAACGGAGCCATTCTCTTGCTCGCGACAGTAACATCAAAAATAATGTCAATAACAGTTACGTACTTGGTTCCCATTCCCTTTCTACTCATCACAATAAACGCGACATTAGGGCTCGAATTAAGTGCCATTAGTTCGCGTTTCTGTTCTGTTAAAAATTTCACTTCACTCGGTTACGAAATCACGTAAAGTATACCAACGTTATTTATTGCATCGTTTGTCGTTTCACATTCAACCTCCATAAATTCAAAGTTTCGTTTTGTTTTTTTTTTCCTTCTAATTTGTTTCCTTTTGCATAATGTTTTGTGTTAGCCGGCTCTGCTAAGTCTGGGGCATATGAAATGAGGGAGGTGTAATCAGTTTCGCGCGAAGAACATTTTCTTGAACGTGGGCTGAAACTCTATTTTGTGTTTATTATGTTTGCTTTTGCTGTTTTATCTACCTACGCAGGTTTCGAACAAACAAGAAATTTTGCGAGAACATCTAATATTTCAAAATTATATTTTAGACAATGAAAGCAGCTCATTTTGAATTTAACTGTTAACAATAGAAATTTAATCTTATTAAAAAACTGCACTTTGGAAAACCTTGCTTACAATAATTTTTTTCTTATAAAAATGGAACAAGATGAATCTCACCACGAAATTTTTTCATTAATATCTCAATGACAAAACTGCATTTAATGCAATTCAAAATAAAAGCTTTTAGACCCATTCTAGTGACTCATTATGCAAAGAGTACATAGAATCCCACCTCAATTTTTTTTCTTTGACGCTAGAGTGCGGTCTTTTTCTTCTTTCACTAACAACATTGGTCCATAGTCCGACGATGTATTTACGACTAAAGTTATGGATGATTTCGCTCGTTAATACAACCGTGATTCTCTTAAATCGCACTAATTGTATAGAATAAATCATTGAGAAAGGTTGTTTTTTTATCGCTGAATGTATTTATTGTGACACGTTTTGAAACACTTGATTTGTGAGGACGTTGACAGCGTTAGATGTAGGACTAAGATTTGGTAAGAGAGCATTGGGACAGATTCTTGGTTTGGCCTCTTTTGAGTTGGCTGTGTGGTCTCGGATTAGAATAGTTTCCTCTCAAGTGATGTGGAATGTGTTAAAGTGTAAAAAGGAAGGATCTATATTTTTTATTACCACGTTTCGATATACATAATTATCTAAACGTCGTTGTAAATATGTGCAAATTCTGAATAAACTAAACTTTTTATTCGCCTAGTTTCATCACTTATGGGATGTAGGTGCATGGGCGGATCTTTGTATGGAATCCAATAACTATGTATTTTTTCTGATAAGATGTGTTGAAATATATACCAATAGATATGTAAATAAATGCTCAATTATTTTTATTAACTGAGATTCAAACTAATCTAATCAAATTTTAATCTCAGTAGATTATATTCCCTATCTAATCTCTTTGCTACCGGTTCTCAACTAATTTACTCACTCCTACCATATTTCTGGCTACACCCACTGCCTCAAAATAAAGGTTTATTAAGTCATAAACTCCCAAACAACTCGAGAAATATTCAAATCCAGAGTGGTTCCGCCTATTACACCAAAAATATAGAGCTCAAAATCTTTTTATGTCATTTGAATCGATTTTGAATCTCGTACCACACCAACCTCTATACGACATAAAAATTAAATCGTAACTTAAAATAAAACACAACAGAATTCACTTTGTCGGTCATTTCCGAGTCATT
Source organism: Anorthoa munda (assembly GCA_945859665.1). Taxonomy (NCBI): domain Eukaryota; kingdom Metazoa; phylum Arthropoda; class Insecta; order Lepidoptera; family Noctuidae; genus Anorthoa; species Anorthoa munda. The sequence continues at coordinate 10,201,161 of OX243911.1, forward strand.
AGAGCTGTGCGTAAGAATTGGCTTCTTAAAGTCCCGCTTGATAAAGCACGCCACATGGGACGTTTTACGATGCGGCTGTAAAAGTATATGTCGTCTTAAATGAGACATAAACACAGGGACGTGTAAACGAATGTCGCACATTTATTTTATTAGCGTCATTAATTCCTACGCTTTCGTCGCGTCCGAACTGTTGGTGGACGCTACATTGATACCAGCGGCTCTCTTTATGATTGTAGCTTAGTTTTGTTTGAAACACTTGTTCTGCACATGATTATATTATTCCTAGACCATAATTATGCCTTAGTTATAATGTAAGACAGTTCAATTAGCGCAGCAGCAGTTCGATTCTCACACGAAATTTCGTTTTTTTTTTTAATTCTCTCTAAAAATGTTTACAATTTTGACACCGTATACGGTTGATCCATGTAACAAAATAATTATACAATACCTACTCCAATTTTCAGGTCAACTCACGGTCAACCCCACAGACTATCTAGATAACGCAAGTCCTGCATCTGTATGAAAACCAAACGTGCCACTTTTTCATACACAATTTAAAAACTAGTTTACTTACCAATGAAAGAAAACACGTCCAATTTCGTGGCCAACTTTTTCTATACAGTCTTTCTAGATTTCGGTTTATTTCCAGTGCCGATAATGCTAAATGAAAAGCTCAGATTAAGATCATTGATCGTAATTTTATGCCGTTTTTTGACAAGCGAAGTACATACAATCGCGTCATCTATAATGTGATTTTTTATTTCGTGGACTAAACTGACATTTGGCGGGTTGTCACTTTATCGTTCCATTAAAATAGTGTCGTACCCTAACTATCCTGAGTGATCGAAAGTTAATCGAAAATCGAAGTAGATCGAAAATGAAACTATTTCACGGCATAAAAAAATAATTTGTTTAGAAACTAGCGGCCCATATTTAGTTTCTACTCATTTATGTCAGATTTAATTTTATCGATTGCATTTATTTTATTGTTGATTTCATATACTATAAAAGTTCATGTACTATGTGTATGAATACTGTTATATTTAAATATATCACGTTTATATTTATAAAAAAATTATTTACACCAATTAGTAAAAATAAATTCAGGAGTCATGTCACATCGATTCGATGAATCACTTATGATTGAGCCTTACCTACAACACTATGCTCCGCGCTTGCAACATTTAAAAAAAATAAGGTCGATAGCAGCTGTCAGTTTAGTCCACGAAATTAAAAATCACAGTATAGTTAGATTTATATCTGTGGTCAACCCTTTTACTGCCAGTCTGTCAGTCAAATGATTATTGACACAATAACCTCTTTTGAGCTACAGCCATTTATTTCTCGTCATGACGTATGTTTTATGTTCATGACCTATTTCATGTTTTCACTTATCTACGGTACGGTATTAAAATAAAGTACCAACATTCACGTCACTCGTAAAAGTCTAATAATGTTGAACATACGTGAGTATACACAGAGGTAACATAGGCTATACAGGTTGTACTGGAATGGTGTGTTCGTATTCTAAAAAGTGTTTCTGCCCATGTAAATAAATAAATTTCTCCTAGGAAGTAATATGTAATTCCCAAAAAATATTTTGGGTTTTACAAACAAAGTTGTTAAGAACCTAGATCTTATGTGATTCGTACGAATTATGGGATCTCATGACGAATAAGGGATCTTAATGATTTTAAGACGTAATAGTTCTCAATTAAAAGCATCAAACATCTTATTTTCATTCTTACAATGAAAATAAGTTGTTAACAATGATACTCTAATTCCTTTATGTCTGATGAATCAAATAATATTCTGGTATCTCCTAGTAGTCCAGTATCAAACAGTGTTCCTGAGAATGAACCATCTGAATATTCTTATAATGAAACTGATAATATTAGAAATGATACTAGTGACTGTGCCACTCCACTGAAGGTATACCGAAGTGATCGCACTATTAGGCCACCCAGAAGACTCGATGAAGATGTTGTGTGTATAGTTCCTTTATATGGTATCTATCGTTAATTTAATAAAAAAAGGTAGAATATCAGTTATGATTAGTCTATGGTACTTGAGATATAAAAGATTACTACTTATAACAAATAAAGTTTCGTTTCAAGTTATATATATTTTAATTCTTAAACATGGCTGTCTTAGGTTGTTTTTTTTATGAGAATTGTCTTTGACTTCTTTGGGGAAGTTTGTTCATATACACCGGCAGAAGAAGTTGACAAAAAATTACCAAACAGTCAGTGCCATTGCCTCCTTAGCTGTACACATAATAAAAGTATTCCCAAAAAGTTTTGTGCGTATGGGTGGGATGTCCACCATGTATCGATGGCGCATCGCCGTACGTCTGGTAGTCCAATGATGAAACGTGCTGGGCGGAATTATATCATGCAATTCCATCGCACATACCCCGAAACGTAACGATAAAAAACCGACAAGCTGGCAACTCAGCGACGATGTTCAAGGCTCTGGAGCTTTGAGTTGACCAGTGAGTGCCTCATTGCCGATGAGCCTTTTCGTTACAACTTTCTGTTACCCACTGTATGTAACAGGAAACATTCTTGTTTCAATCCAACCTTTAGCCTCTAACTGTATATTTTATGTCGCTGTTTCTTTTAGTTCAGACTAAACTTGGCAGTTTTCAAGTGTCCTTTAAGACAGCAAGTAGCGAAATCCGCAAAATCGCGTTACATCTGCGTCTGTATTCTGTTTTCAAGAGTATTTTGTTTTCTATCAACTATTGCTTAGAAACATAAGTTTCAAAGATGTTCCACAGGCACTTCATCTTCTTTCGTCAACATTTAACATCACCAAGTTTTCTTGAAAACGATGTCGATTTTCTGTCAAAATATAGTTACAATAAAGGAAAAATACAATGAAATGAAAATCTGGTCGCCTGCGGGAAGTGAGATGATTTGAGGATCTAGAAAAGTGTCACTCGATTTCAGCGATGACGATGATTGAAATGCCAAAAATGTACGGGATTGGTCATGTGATATTTCGGCAGCGTTTGATCTTGTCATAATTTTTTGAAAAAAGTAGGGGTTCCTGTTTTATGTATGTTCTGCGATTACTCAAAGACGGCTGGACCGATTTAGAAAATTCTTCTATTGTTCAAAGGGGTATACGTCCCAGTTGGTCCCATGGTCAACAGGTCAGGATCTGATGGGATAGGGCCTCTAATCATGTTTTCAGATCAAACTTGGCCAGAGATTGCATATTACAGAGAAGTTTGTTTAAAAGGAGAAAGCTAGGCAAACGCCTCCTGCGTTCATTTAGCTTTAACGGTACGCGTTAGCGTTTTTGCGTTATTATTATCCGTTGAATTAGCTTCAATAGACAATCTATTGAACAGGTAATTAACATTTTGCGAAAACAGCCCGTTTCAAAAAGAAAAACGTCAATAACTTTTGAACGGTTGATCCGATTTTCAACAAACATAATAGCTTGACATTCGATAAAGTCACTTGTCAAACAAAAAAAACTAAATCAAAATTGGTTCATCCGTTTAGGAGCTATGATGCCACAGACAGATACACAAACACACAGGTGCACACGTCAAACTTATAACACCCCTATTTTTCCGACGGGATTCAAAAATAATGAACAACACGCTTGCTCTTCAACTCATAACGCTGTTGAATTAAAATATCAGAGCCATTTTAAATATTAAAATATAGCAACACAACAGCGTTTTACAATCCGTTTTGCCAGAATACAGCCACTGGATCACTTATCTACTCTGAGTGAAGATCGAAACTACGAGAACAAATGCTGATAATGCATCCAACTCGTGAGTGCACTCTTTTACAAAGCTTTTTTATTTACTTGTGATTTTGTTTACATATAAAGAAAATTTCCAGTATTATTGTTGGAGTGTATATAGTAATTTAATTTATATGTCGTTGTTAAGAATAAAAATAAGATGGTTGTGTTAGAAAATGTTTGCTGAGATATTCTTTATTTGAATTCAGTGAGCTGACTTTGATAAGCCATTGCACTACTATTTTCTAGGTAAGTTGTTTGTCTTTGCTATATAAATTTCTGTTCAATACGATAAAATATTTTTTTTATACCAAATTGCACTTAGGTGCCCTACCTAATGTAATAACATTTTGGACACAAGGTTTGTTTTTGCAGATTTGAATTTGATTTCATATTTTATGTATTCTAAAATTTCTACTTCTGTATTGCAAAAATAAACACTTTTTTATTCCAGTTGGATTTATAATAAGTCCATCTTAAGTCACTGGCTTTCAGTTATAACAAATAGGTCATTATCATCAATGTATTAATGTTCCCACTGCTGGGACAGAGAGGAACTCTGTGAGAGGGAATGGGCCGTAATCCACCACGCCAGCTCAGTGCGGTTGGTGGATGTCAGATGTCTTTGAATTTTTGGTTCTAGGACATTGTTTTCTCACGAGATGTTTTCCTTCACCGTTGTGAGAGCAGTGGTGATGAACTAATTTACAAAAAGTTTAGGGCCTGCCTGGGTTCGAACCCACAACTAGTAAGTCACAGCCGATATCACTAGGCTACCACTGCTCTCCATCAAATAGGTACCCATAATAGTTTCCACTGCAAGCTACAAAACCTAACCCACACTAACAGATACGCCTACTCTGCTTCATAATTTGTGATAAACATCTCACATGGACATAATCTCTTACAGATTTATATTAACAGATGAATCCTCTAACGAATAAATACAATCGCGTGCACGAGCTTTTCAAACATACGGCACAAAATGGAATGATACAGAAGGTCAGTTGCATACAAAGAGTGAAAACGCACGCACACATAGACACGCTTCACGTACAGCGAGTGCAAGCGGATTCATGACTGTCATTGGTTTGAGTTCGCCGTACGTATTTACGAATATATGCGTGCGTTAGTCTTTGTTCACTTGTTGTATGTAGTGAACCTTCTGTATATTTTTGAATACAGTCTGTACGCTGACGCTCGTGAGTTCCATAAAGGAATTGGGCTTAAAATACAAAATATTTACTGCTGAATATAAACATTGATACGTGCCCGAACGGTGTTTAAAGCATTCATAATTTTTTATACGCAGTTCGTTGAAGCAATTTTTTATAGTTGGTGATTGAATGTGTAACTTTCGTGATGGAAATTGCTGGCATCCCTTGACTAAAATAATAAAAAAAATGAAATTTTCATAAAGTGTCAATATTTTTTCATATTCATTAATTTTTGTAGGTGAGGAAACAGTAAATATAGCGACGGATTAAAAAGCCACAGTGTTAAATTTCGATGTTTAAGAGCCTTTTAATTTAATTAAACCTTTTGATATTTATTAATATTTTTTTTGTACGCTCCATGTACTCATAAAATACTTAGCCCCATCCGGTAGACTGAAAGAAACCTCTCCTTATTTGGAAAAAGGCAGAATAGACAGTATGCACGATATTTTTCTTTTCTAGTAGGATTTGTGAATGGTTATCATTATTATCAGAATCATTTTGACCCATCAGACCAATCAGCTTCCGACCCACAGATTACCTTACACATCTTTTGTATCACTCGTGGAACCTACCGACCTTACTCTATATCATAACTACAATCCTAAAACAACACTCTCTTAACCCTCTTGGCAGGAATATTCTTCATAAGCGTCGTCGAAATGCTGTAATTCCTCAGTCCCTTCAATTTAAACACTCATTTACAAATAGGTTTTTCTGCTTCGCTGGTCCTTTTCTATACATCAAATGAAATACTATTCTTAACATCTATACATTAAGTAAACGAGAATACAAATCCAAACTATTGAACTTCCTCATTACTTGTGACTAGCTGTTGCCCGCGGCTTCGCTCCCGTGGGCCACCCCACAGGACCCGTTTTCAGTATTAAAAAATAGCCTATGTTACTCAGGAATAACGTAGCTTTCTATTGGTGAAAGAATTTTTTAAATCGGACCCGTAGTTTCGGAGCCTATTCGGTACAAACAAACATACAAACAAACAAACAAAAAAATCTTTCCTCCATATAATATTAGTATAGATTACGAAACTACAGAAAATCTTTTTAAAACCTTAAGATAAAGTTAAACTCATAAACACACCTAACACAAGCACACAACACTCACTCAACACTCAATCTGTTTGTTGTATAACCTTATTTTGCTTTAAAGTGATATAATATTATGTTATACGAAACTACTGTAGTACATGTCTGTAAAGTCAACTGCGTCCTGAAATACAGGCTCGGCCTAGCTCAGGCACAGTTTCTTATCTTTCATTCTTTTGCATATTCTTAATAGCTTTAAAAATTAATTATAATGTTCTAATCGTAAAATTTTTTGACGTATAATAATATAGATATTATTTATAATATTGTTTATATTCTTGGATTTGGCTCCTAAAGTTAAACTTATAAACAAACCTAACACAGGCACACCACACTCACTCAACACAAGCATATAACACACAACACTCGCTTAACACTCACTATGTTTGTTGTAAAACCTTATTTTGCTTTAAAGTGATATAATATTATGTTATACGAAACTACTGTTGCTCATAATGTCTGTAAAGTGAACTGCGTCCTAAAGTACAGGCTCAACCTAGCTCAGGCGCAGTTGCTCATCTTTCAGTCTTGTGCATATTCTGAATAGCTTTAAAAATGAATTATGTTGTTCTAATCGTACAATTTTATGTCGTATAATATTATAGATTATATTTATATTCTTGGATTTGGCTCCAATGCAGGGTGAAAAAGCGTCCACATATCCATGAATAGGTCTATGGCATGTCTATATTGTATCGACAAAATTATTTTCTCGCTTCCTCTGCATTTTATGCAGAAAACGATGTATCAATAAATCACCTAAACATGCATCTTCAGCACTTTCAATTCCCTTCACCGATAATCCAAAAATAACTCACAGGTACAAAATAAAAAGTCACCGTTACATTTACGTTTCATACTGTAATAACGTCAAAAATATGACGTACGATATATCAGTACGGCACCCCACTATATTAACCCGTGTAACGCTTGCATCGGCTAAGCATGGCTTATTTTTCAACGTCATTAGCCCCGTCAGAATGTGAAAGGATAACGCGTTATTTGCAGTAACGTGATTATATGCGTTACAAGGTATGATGGAAAACTGCCGTCACGTTTAGAGGGTTGTTGCTAAAAGGAAAACTGGGCTGTTTTGTGTTGAAATTTTTAATGCGTCATGGTGAAATAAAGTCTTCGATTTGGAAGTGTTAACGCATTTGGTGAAAGAAACTGTAATGATGCAATATTTTTAGTTATCTGGCCCAACAATCTGATCAATCCCAAACTAAGTGGGTGGTACACACACACATACACACGCAGGCACACACTTAATACATACATGCTATTCTAATTTATCTTTAGCTAATTTTGCGTTGGAATTTGGAGATTTCTGATCTTGTTTACGCCGCGATGACTCCATACTCAAACATCATTATGGAGGGTATCTGCAGAGTTGAACAAACAACACCCATTGCTCAACAGACTCGGCTTGGGTGGATTCTGTGCGGTAACGTAAACATACTGCAATGCAATGTCGTACAGTTTGATATTGACCAGTTGCAAAAATTTTGGGAAACGGAGGAAATGCAGAGTCTACTTCGCTTTCATCAGATGATCAAGAGTGTATGCAATTTTACAGCTCAACAACAAACCGATTGCTAGATGGAAGATATGTAGTGAGGCTCCCTCTGAAAACAAATTTAGAAGAACAATTGGGTAACTCGAAATCAAAGGCCATAGCACAATTTGGTCATTTGGAACGTAAATTAATTAAAAAAGAAAACATCGCAAAAGAGTATAAAACATTCATACACGAGTACCTAGCGTTAGGACATATGAAACCAGCTATTTGTAACTCGAAACTCGAATGTTTCCTGCCGCATCATTGTGTGCTACGTGATGACTCTACAACTACGTCACTTCGAGTCGTTTTTAACGCCTCATCAAAAACATCAAGTGGCCAAAGTTTAAATGATTTGATGCAAAGGGGCCCAAATCTGCAACGGGACCTTCAGTCATTAATACTTAAATGGAGGCAGTATCAATTTGCCTTCACCGCGGACATCGAAAAGATGTTCCGCCAAATTTTGGTCCATAAGGAAGATCAGAGCCTGCAAAAAATAGTTTGTAGAGATAGTCCCCGAGATAAACTACAAGAATATCAGCTGACCACGGTCACGTATGGGACTAAAGCGGCTCCTTTCCTCGCAATGATGACGTTAAAACAGCTGGTGAACGATGAACGCTCCGAATATCAAGAAGCATCTAAAGTCCTCGAAGAGTCGTTCTACATGGATGACCTTCTCCATGGTACTCACAGCGTATCAGCAGCACGCCAACTTCAACAAGATTTAATTGAACTGCTGAAACGCGGGGGATTCAATTTAAGAAAATGGGCTTCTAATGATCCGCATTTACTGCACGATGAAGTCCCATGCCAACAACAAAGCAAAAGCTTTCGACAGCCGGAGTCTACTAAAACATTAGGACTACGCTGGAATCCTATCAAGGATAACTTTACATTAGAGCCAAAAATTGATTCAACAGTCAACAAGGCTACAAAAAGATCTGTGCTATCCGATATCTCCAAGTTCTTTGACCCTTTGGGGTGGCTCACACCTACAACAACAAAACTCAAAATTTTATTTCAACGAATTTGGACTTCACAAATTCAGTGGGATGAGCAGATACCTGAGGAAATTTTTGAAGAATGGAATAAACTTAAGGCGGATATCGATCAAATAAGTCAAGCTCAAATACCAAGATGGTTGGGCACAAAACCCGAGCGAAGAGTCGAGTTACATGGTTTCTGTGACTCGTCAACAAAAGCATACGCATGCGTTATTTACTGTAAAGTTTATAACGAACAAACAAGCATCATCTTGGTGGCCGGAAAATCAAAAATAATCCCGGCTAACAAAAACATATCGTTGCCACGATTGGAGCTTTGCGGCGCTCATTTATTAGCAAAACTCATGGCTAAGGTCAAGGCTTCTTTAACTGACTACAACATTGTTATTTATGGCTGGATTGACTCCACAGCAGTACTGGGGTGGCTGCAAGGAGATCCAGGACGTTGGCAAACCTTTGTTGCCAACAGAACACGATTTATAACTGAAATCATGCCTTCTACCTGCTGGCGGTATGTCAAATCTGCCGAAAATCCTGCAGACTGCGCAAGTAGAGGCTTATCGATGTCGCAATTGATTCAACATCCTTTATGGTGGCAGGGACCATCTTGGCTACAAACATTTAAAGCTGATGAAAGAATTGAAGAAATAATCTATACAACAACATTGGAAACAAAAATACAGAAGCAAGCAAACACTGTCACGAAACAAACAGATGACGAAAGTATAATCATGAGCTTATTAAAAAGTCACAGTTCTTTTACCAAAGTTGTACACATTTTAGCTTGGGTGTATAGATTTTTAACAAACAAGCAAAGCAATAAGGAAACTTCCTATCTTACGTTAGAAGAGATAAGAGAAGCAAAAATGAAAGGGGGGTGCATGAAAGGAGCCTCCCCGAGCGACGTACCATCCGATCTTTCCGTTACGTCCGGCGCACCCTGGGCAATCGACTTCTGTCGATTGGCTAATCCTTTCACCACGATGGCAAACTTAGACTCTAATCGGCCCTTTTTGGGGCCAAGCAGTCCACTGACAAAACCAGCCTTGTGTGTAGTCTCGATCAACATCGAAGGGTTCTCTCAGGATAAAGCAGAAATTCTTTCTGAATTAGCTCGCAAGACACGCTGTGACATCCTATGTGTCCAAGAGACCCACCGGGACTCCACGCAGGGCAGGCCTCACATTTCTGGACTGTCACTTGTCGCCGAGATCTGTCACCCAAAGCACGGTAACGCAGTGTTTGCTGCTCCCGGCGTAAGTGTCATCACTACAAAATGCTCTAGTGAAAACCACATTGAAATTATCACCCTAGATCTTGGTAATTGCACGGTAACATCTTTGTATAAACCCCCTGGCACCCCGTTCCAATTCGTATCACCTGATTTTGATTCTCAACGTACGAACATAGTGATAGGTGACTTCAACAGCCATAGCACCAGCTGGGGCTATAGCTCAACAAACCCAGACGGCCAAACTGTCGAAGCATGGGCAGAGGCCCACGATTTGGCATTAATCCATGACACAAAACAACCAGCCTCATTCAATAGCGGTCGATGGAAGCGTGGGTACAACCCGGACCTTTTATTTGTTAGCTCAAGTATCAGCACCCGGAGCAAAAAGACCATATGCCCTCCAATCCCCCGAACTCAGCATAGACCGATCATGTGCTATATCCGGTCCGTCGTTCACCCGGTGACTGTGCCATTTAAGCGTCGTTTCAACTATTTAAAAGCTGACTGGGAACAATTTTCAAAGTCTGTAGATGACGAACTGATTAACATCCCGCCCACCCCACAGAATTATGACAGATTCGTGAGTGCAGTTTCGGCAACATCCCGGAGATGTATCCCCCGGGGATGCCGTACTTCGTACATTCCAGGCATCTCCCAGGAATCCAGTCAGCTCCTAAAATCGTACGAGCATCTCTACGAAAACGACCCTTTCTCGGAGGAGACCGTTGAAGCAGGCGAAAAACTGTTGGCACAGATAAGCGAGCGACGTCAGAAAAAATGGATGGACACCGTCACTGGTATCGACATGACCCATAACAGTAAAAAAGCCTGGAACACTATTCGCAAGCTCACCAGCGATCCTCCACCAGCTCATACTCCTAGCACGGTTACGGCTAACCAAGTGGCTCATCAACTGCTCCTTAACGGAAAACCACCAAAACGCCTGGGCAGGACTCCGAAAAACAGTAACTCCTGTTCCACCACCTCCGACATATGCAACCCATTCCAACTAGCGGACATCATCTCAGCCATACAACGGCTGAGCTGGGGTAAGGCCTCCGGAGTGGATGACATATCGGTGGAACAAATAAAACACCTCGGCCCCGTATCCGTGTCGTGGTTGCTACAATTTTTTAACCACTGTTTGGAATCCGGAAATATACCTCGCCTTTGGAGGAAATCAAAGGTCATCGCTATACCCAAACCAGGAAAGCTGCATGACGATCCAAAAAACTTCCGTCCTATATCCCTCCTCTGCCACACGTACAAACTCTTCGAACGGCTACTTTTGGCTCGTCTCACAAACCTTGTCGATCCAAAACTTATACCAGAGCAAGCTGGATTTAGACCTGGAAAGTCTTGCTGTGGCCAGGTCCTTAACCTTACACAATATATTGAGGATGGGTTTGAAACAAGGAAAGTGACGGGTGCAGTGTTTGTGGATTTGTCGGCAGCCTACGACACCGTTAATATTCAACGCTTGCTGTGCAAGGTTACCAATTTAACAGAGGACCCAAAGTTGACTCGTATCCTTAGAGAACTCCTCAGTAACCGACGATTCCAAGTGCACCTTCTTGATGATAGGAGCAGGTGGCGAGCCCAAAAGAATGGCCTGCCTCAAGGTAGCGTTTTGGCGCCACTGCTGTTCAACATCTACACAGATGACCAACCGGTGAGCCCTAACACAACCCGCTTTCTTTACGCCGACGATCTGGCTTTGATTTGCCAAGCGGCTGATTTTGAGGAGATTGAGGCCAATCTTTCTACCGCCCTTTGTGATCTCAGCCGTTACTATGCTGACAACGCGCTGAAGCCAAATCCCTCAAAAACACAGTCGTGCGTCTTTCATCTCCGTAATAGACAAGCGGGCCGAACCCTTAACGTGTCATGGCAGGGGGTGCCAGTCACCCACAGTTCACATCCAAAATATCTTGGCATTACTCTGGATAGGTCCCTCAATTACAGAAAGAACTGCGAGAATGTCAAACGGAAAGTGCACAGCAGAAACAACTTGCTACGCCGCCTAACGACCACCGGTTGGGGGGCGTCTCCTCGTGTTCTGCGAACTACTGGTATAGCGCTCTGTTTCGCCGCTGGTGAATATGCTAGTCCAGTATGGAGCCGCTCAGCGCACTCCAAATTAGTGGATACAGCCCTAAATGAGACGTGCCGGATTGCCACTGGTTGCCTTAAACCGACTCCTGTGCGAATGCTGTACCCACTTATCGGGATTGCGCCCCCGGAAATTCGCAGAACTATAGCGGGCCGCACAGAGAGGGCGAAACTTGAAAACGACCCACGCCACCCAATGCACGGGCGTGGCTCGGTGCCTCAAAGGCTGAAAAGCCGAAAAAGCTTCCTTAGCTGCGTGAGTCCATCTGATGGTAACGCCGCCTCGGAGAGATGCGATCTTTGGCGGGAGAAGCTCAAGCCTCCTGACTACTTCATGGAGCCATCGGAGGGTCTCCCGCCAGGGCACGCGTTGCCATGGCCGACCTGGAAAACTCTTAATAGACTTCGCACGCAGATCGGCCGCACCAAAGACAACCTCCACAGGTGGGGATTCTCGGATGGCTCCAACCTTCAGTGTTTGTGCGGCGTCTCCCCGCAGACCATGGTCCACCTTTCATCCTGCGCGGCCTGCCCTGTCACCTGTGCATATGAAGACCTTAAAGCTGCGTCACCGGTTGGTGTTGCCGTGGCAGAATTCTGGGCCAAACATAAAATTTAGAGACAATTTTTGCTATCGACACGCTAAGAAGAAGAAGCAAAAATGAAGATCATAAAGCAAGTACAGCAGCAGGAATTTGTAGAAGAAATCAAAAGCTTAAAAGAGAAAGGAAAGCTTAGCAACAAAAGCAGAATACTAAATCTAAATCCATTTCTGGATAACATTGGGCTTCTCCGTGTCGGGGGAAGGCTAAGACATGCTCATATTCATGCAGACATGCAACATCCTTTAATTATTCCACAGCGAGGACGTTTAACAGAGCTTCTAATAGAACATGCACACAAGCTTACTTTCCATGGCGGAGCCCGCTTGACATCGGGATTTATCCGACAAAAGTATTGGATTATAGGCGGAAATGAAGCAACGAAAAAGCAAATACGCTTATGCGTTAAATGTAAAAAGCTAAGTCCTAACAAACATAACCAAATTATGGGTGACTTACCTGCAGCGAGAAGCAATCCATCTCGTCCGTTTGACCACACTGGAATAGATTTTACCGGGCACCTACTCCTTAAAGCCAACAAAGGCCGTGGCATAAAAACCACTAAAGGATATGTGTCTGTTTTCGTCTGCATGTCTACAAAAGCAGTACATCTAGAGCTAGTCTCCGATCTTAGCACCTCATCGTTCATCGCAGCTTTACGAAGAATGGCAGCACGTAGAGGTACGCCGAGTCACATTTATAGTGACAATGGACGAAACTTTGTCGGAGCTAACAAGCAAATTCAACAAGAATACCAAGAAATGCAACACATATTTAACAACGAATTTTTGGCTGAACTAACAGACATGGAAATCAACTGGCATTTTAATGCACCAATCTGGCCTTCCGCAGGCGGTCTTTGGGAGTCCGCAGTCAAAAGTTTCAAACATCACTTTAGAAGAGTTGTCGGAGAGCAAAAGTTAACTTACGAAGAGTTGTCAACAGTCCTCACGCAAATCGAAGCATGCCTCAATTCTAGGCCTCTATGTCCCCTCACTGAAGATCCGGAGGACTTAGACTACTTAACTCCATCTCACTTTTTGACTGGCGGTTCAGCACTTAGTTGAAACAGAAAGGGACTTGAGGACTAGATGGCAGTTAACTCAGAAAATTTTCGCTGACATCTGGAAAAGATGGCGATCTGAGTATCTAACACAACTAACAACAAGAAGCAAGTGGCGACAGTCTCGTGAAAACATAAACCTAAACGACGTAGTCCTCTTGCACGATGACAACTTACCACCAGGAAAATGGTCTATGGGTAGGATCGTCGATCTACATCCCGGAGCAGATGGATTCGTTCGCGTTGTCAGCTTAAAAACGAAGAACGGAATTCTTAAAAGACCAATTACCAAAATATCAAAGTTACCTGTAAAACAAAATCAATCAGACTCGTCTGAAAACGTCCAGGAAGAGCTGAAACCAAACAGCGAAAAAACACAACATCAAAGGAAATCGAAGAGAGTTAGCGTAACAACATTATTTATATCTTTATTATTTTTTATGACAATCGTAACAGGAGGACACTGCGATTTCCAAACAACAAAATTTAGACCTAACCAAGGCCTTTATTTCGATAAATTAACTAACATGCAGATTATACGGGACGAGTGGAAGCTCATTATCTACTACGATATGCAACCTTATTGGGAGGGCATAACAGCTCTCAACAAATACACGAAGTCCCTAGAACAATCATGCAAAACAATACGTAACATTATGAACTGTGATATCATATTATTACAGTTAATTCAAGGCTTCGGTGAACTTGAGTACTACAACCAGATGTTGCTCGGTCAGCACTCAAACGTGCAGCGCGCTAGACAGCGGCGCGGTCTTATCGACGGTGTCGGATATCTCGCGAATAGCCTCTTCGGGGTATTAGATACGAGATTCGCCGATCAGTATCGCAAGGACATAACGTTATTACGCGACAACCAACGTCATATTGCCTCCTACTGGAAAAACCAAACATCGATTATAGAGGTTGAATATAATCTCCTCAAACGAACAGAGCAAACCATGAACAAACAACATAAAATGGTTTCCCAACATATATTTTCCATTGAAAAAGCGCTAAACCAACTTCAATCCGAAACACGAAACATGTCTATCGTAAATGAGCTGACTGTCGGAGCTATTATCGGGAGCAACATGCTACATAACTTGAAGTCATTACAAAGCACCTTACTGGACACTATCACTGACATCTATCACGGTCAGTTTAATCCACATCTTTTAACTCCCGTTCAATTGCAAGATCAGCTGAGTACCATCGCTAGTCAGCTCCCTAAGGACGTGACATTGCCTGTAGACAATGTGCAGATGGATTTAAGGAAAATATATAAGCTTCTTAAAGTAAAGGCCAGAATGCTGGCAGAATACCTTATCTTTGAAATTAGGCTTCCTCTTATCAGTAGAGACTCCTTTGAGATATTCAAAATATTTTCCATTCCTCAAGTCAAAGGAACAGACATGGTTAACATCCAACCAATATCAGATTATGTGGCTATAAACTTAAAGAAGGATACCTACTTAACTATGACAGAGAAAACATTAACATCATGTCTCATATCAGATGCATATCTGTGTCATATTCAGAGACCTATTTATCATCTAAATGGAGATAAAGATTTCTGTCAGACCGAAGAGCTTGAGTGCGAGACAAAGATCTCTCCTTGCAAAAACAGCTGGTTTGAAAGTAACACAATTAACAACTACATCTATTTTTGTTGCGATCAATGCTCTTTACGTATAATGTGCGAGGATCAAGTTGCCAGTCATCAGCTGACCGGTGCGGGTCTTGTCGCTATAGACAATGGGTGTATTATTAAAACGCAAGCATTTACTTTAATTGCACACAGACAACAGTCTAGCGAACTGAACATTAAACCTGATGTTTATACGCCACTGATACCGCAGATAAATCATATTATCAACATTACGATCCCGCATATGATAACCTTGAATGATTCTGAAACTGACCAGAATCAAATAGATTTAACAGAGCTTGGCCAGAAAATTAAGATCATGAAAGAAAATGCTGCTATAGCTGAAAGCATGTCTGTCCATGATATACACCACTACACGCTGATATACATCATCGTCGGCATCACGGGAGTAGCGGGACTGGTGTACGCGTGGCGTCGCGTGCGCGCCTGGAGAGTGCCGTCCACGCCGGCGCCGACACCAGCGCAGGCCCAGGGTGCGCCTGCGCCTCCTCCTCGCAACAACGACAATCCGTGCGTGATTATAGGTGACCGAGTGTTTTACCACAGTGTTAGTGAGTTAAATGACAACAATCAGAGCAGTGTTTCTAATCTCAATAGTGCGCGAGTGAATAAAGCTACGTCACCTATTTGCGTTCGTTGAGTTAAATGATGCGGCTAGTGACAATAATTAACTTTATCACTTAATCGTTAATTATTTTTGCTTTATATTGTCTCGACATTAATTTTGTATAACATTTATTATTTTTTACATTTTCTAGAAACATTGTTTTTAAATATGTTGATCTTTGATCTGTTAACATTAATTTTGTAACTTGTTAATTTCTCCTGTAGGGAGTATGTACGAGCAAACCCGTACATTTTGTATTGTTAAGTAATAATGCTGACGCTTGCACTCACGATGCGGTGCATCGCGTTCATTTATAAACTAATTACTTTAGTGCCAATAAATCCGTGTAATAGTAAACATCGTTTTACTTAATCAACTCCCTAACCTGGGTCGCGGCGCGGTACTCATAACATTAACTAACTAAGGTGTAAGGTGAACACCGTACAATGCACCTATAAACATACACACACACACTCTAGATATATGTTTTGTATAAATAATTAAAATAACTATTGTATAGTAACTACACTACATGTCCAGATGCTGTTTCAAATTTCAAATTTTATACTAAGCATACATACATTAATTCTATAATAATCCGCTTAACAGGGGATCGACACTGTCTCTCCTTAACACAGGCTAAATTTTACCCTATCTTGAAGAACAGTACTTCAACCGTCTTTAATGTATAATTGAACCTAAAAATATATAAATAAAAGATTTGTAAACTTTGCAATCCCATTATGAAATAAACTATTATTACATAATTATTACTTTTATCAGCACTGAAGAAACACTTCACAGGCACACCGTCAACATAATTCAAAACACAGAACTTCCTAACATTATTAGTTGCGAAACTCGATATACTTAATCAAAGAGCAAGTTGGCATCGCGTGTTAGCATCTACAATAACACTAAGTAATGTGAATGTACCTTTCATAAACCACCACGATTTCTGTGCAGGCCCAATAATGTCGTCTGATCATGCGAGTGCATAGTTATTTGTAACGAGGTGACAAAATTTATAGGATCGAGTTCAATGAACGGAAATATTTTTTTTTTGGTAACGTTACGACTGTATCAAAAATATTTTGTAGCGTTTGCAGGGTAAGGGTTGTTATCACGCGATTTTTGACAGTGATCGGTTTGTTTGTTGGTTTGAATGCATGTAGAAATCGAATGTATTTAATTTTGTATGGTCGTAAAGAAAAAAATATATCGTGTTGTGTGGCATTAAGCATGAAAATGTTATTCAGTTTTATTGATGCTCTTGAAAATTTGTTGTTTTTCTATTTTTCGTTAATAATAAAGGTCACAATGTATAAAGCACTTATTTGTCGTTGCTAAAACTAACAAAAAAATAACAAAGGTGTTTTCTATTTACGTTCGTCCCAAATAAAAATTCAAGTTGAAACGTGTCAAATGCACAACAAGCTCGAATCTTTAATACATTTATTTTGAAATGCTCTATATGGAATTTCGAGCAAATATTAACCCCAAAAGAATTACGCAAATCCACAACACAAAAGCTAAACACAACTAATTAATTACCAAAGATACAGCAAAATTAACAAAACAAACAAAATAACGGCAATAACGGCAACAAAATGTAAAACGGCGTTAATTAAGGCTATTTTAACGGGCCTGTAAAAAGCTAAAATATATCATCTGTAAAAGCCGCATTTACCAGTTAAGTCCTGTTTACGTTTCCTTTTGACCGGGCTCTGCCGTTATTCTTCTTCAACCTAATCTGGATTACAAAAAACATGTCTTGACGCTTAAGTACTGTGTAGACGGGCGTTTTAGACGCTCTGGAACTAAGAAGATTTGGTGTGTTTGAGTTACGTGATGGCATTTATATGTGATCATAAATATCGTGGACTGAAGATGAACTGGCGATCTAGGGATTAGCCAGATTCTGTTTGAATGAAACATAATTATACATCTTGCCAGTTACGAGGTGAACCGATGACCTGGTGAGGATCATGTGAGTGGATGGATACGCTAAAGGGAGACAGCAGTGGACGGCTTTTGGCTGAAATGATGATGATGTAATAATAAATCTGGACAGTTGTATTTTTTTGTAAAGTTTCTCACTATCCTTATGTTAGCTTCAATATTTATATTTAATTGAGCAAACCAAGTGATTTTTGTGTTGGCAATAATTAATTTGATATTTTTACGCTTGCAACAAAGATAGACTGCTACTTGTCAGGTTGGTAAACGATAAGTTTGCACTTCTATTTTGCGCCCATCCCAAGGTTACAAATTGTGTAGTTCATGCCATCAAAGTTAGTCCATCTTTGATCGAGGCGTGATAAATAACTATAAGGGTAAGTGTTGCTCTATAAAATATATTCTATAAACTGTGTTCTTTAAACTATTTTCTATAAACTGCTTTTTGTGTAACTGTGTATTTGATATGAGAACACACCTGGGTGAGTAAACCTTTTAAGCATTTTTATTTACATTGCCATCTCCGCTGAAATACCCACACAAGGTAAAAAGACAATACTTAGCAATGCATAACTTGACTGCGAAATGTATCAAATATCTTCTATCTGCCTAGCCTTTTCACAACTATGTTAGGGTTGGCTTCCAACTTAACAGGATTTAGCTGAAGAAGAAGCTGTAGTGCCAGTACTTTACATGGAGTGATTGCCTATCTGACCCCTACAACCCAGTAACTGGGTAACACAGTACCCCTTGGCTAGATTGGTGTTAATATCAGGCTTCTGATTACCCGTAACGACTGTCAAAGATCTTCAAATGACAGCCGGGACCAACGGCTTAACATGCTTTCCGAGGCAAGGAAGAAACTCGCTATATAAAGATGGTCACCCATCCACGGACCGAGCAACGTTGCTTAACATTGATGATTGACCCCGGCTGTTATTATTTAGCCACGAGCACCTTCTTTGTATTTATGTTATGCAGGAAATAAGTAGCCTGACCTTTCGTCTCATCAATAATTACCCTTTCTTTGTCCATACTTTATGAACAGAAAACGGAACCCACGGTTATAAGGAAACCGTAGCATGTTCATCAAATGCTACACTCACAATGCTGAGAAAATTCTAGGCTGAGGATATAAGACAAGTAATGACAATTTTAAAATATACCCACATGGCTTAATTGCTGGATATTCACATCCTAGAGTGCAGTGTTCTCACGTAAGTACTGTAGTAAATAAACTACAGGTTATGGAATCGCACGGCAAAAGGGAGTTAAAGGTACTAAGAAAATCCGTGGCGCTGAAACCCCAAATTTTGTCATCTTTGGCATTCAGAGCTGTCTATTTCTATCTGTTACGTGTGTTATTGGGAAAACAGTGATCGCTTGTTTTTATTTTATGAAAAAAATAAAAAAAAAGAACGAAAATACATATGAAAAGAATTAAAAGAAAATAAAGTTTTATTTTTTCTTTTAGTGTTACAACGATATTTTCGCAAACGCACACATTTTTTTTATAAGAATTTCTATGGGATATTGAATAGTAGATACCTACTGTTATATTTATTTAATTTCTTTTGTTATGTTATTAGTGAACGAATGCTTATGTAATACTAGTGTTATATATTTTTGTTACTTACTAATACTAAGCAAGCTCTAAACTAGATGATGAAAGTAGCCAAATTTTTATAAAAAATATTGGCTTTTTTTTATGAACCATGGCTCCCTATTACATTATTTTTAATTTTCTCCAGCCTATGTTACTCGGAATAACGCATCGCTTCTAACGCTTCACATACATTACTGTCAGTTAAGCCTTTTAGAAGTTATGGTGGAATAAAGAAACTCACAAACATACAAACATAACACTCCTCTTTTGGGCAGTCGTGTTAAAATGAATGGAAACCATAGCCAATGCCACCTCGCACATGTCACCTGAGAAGTCTCTTTAGTATGTGAAACAAATGAAAGCAGTAGCTAACTATCTGGGGGATGAGCATAAATAAGCTCTTAGAGTAAAGTTATTTTGAGATCACATAAGTGACCGATGTATACAAGTCATATACATCTGTCCCTTACACACACTCAAAATAACCTTACTCTAAGAGCTTATGGTCACCCCCCTGATCTACCATCATTCTCAGGATTACACATAGTTAAAACTTCTTATTAACATTTATGGTTTCAACTGGTAGCGAATTGCGTCGGCACATCATGAATTCTTAATCTCAAATTATCGCAATTGCCTTTCTGTAGAATCGCCGTTGTATGGTAAGTAAGGCAAATAATGTTCTGATTGGTTCATTGTTTTAAGGACATGGGGGTAGTTATCGACAGTGAAAAGGTTTTATTTTTATGGGCTTATAATACCCACAACATCATTATTATAAACAGTAGGATTAATGTATATGTCGCAGGGATATGATGAAAACAGGGAATTGATCAAATCTCTAAGCGATTTGATCAAATCACGGAGGATGTTAAAACGGACAGGTTAGGTTCGAAGGGGATGACGGGAGCTGAAGTGAGCGAGCAAAGCGAGCGAACTCAGCTCCCGTCATCTCCTTCGTGTTAGGTTACTTTAGACCCTGCATACAGAAATAGGAGCCCCGCGCAGCGGGGCTCCGTCGGCTCTATTTTAACATCCTCCGTGATTTGATCAATTCCCTGTTTTCATCATATCCCTGCGACATATACATTATCTAGTTTCTCCAGGCCAACGGCTCCATAAAATTATTGCCTGTGTAGTAATCAAATGGAGGCGCTTTATGACGAAAGGAGTTATTTATTTTTGTATTATATACTTTATTGTGCATCATAACTTAATCATATTAAAAATGGAAACTACATATATAACATAAGTACAATGGTTAGTGTTATAGCATTCTGCGATCACTTTCAGGTAACCTGGAATTACGAGTACTTTAGTACGAAGTAATATGTGCTAAGAAAACAAAGTAAAACAACCGGCCAAGTGCGAGTCTGACTCACACGCAGAGGGTTCCGTATAAACAGCTACATTTACCAAAATAAATAGGTAGCATTACAAACGTTCATAAACAATGAAAGCACCGAACATTGCTCTAACGAAGGACAAAATTAACTCACACATCAATATACCAACATATTAACTTTTCCATGTACATTTTATAAGTTGGTCGAATATTACTCGAAAACTTTTAAAGCCTACTTTCCTTGAATTTTTTCACATATCCAAAAGCAACCATTTAGCTGGCAGGAGGGAGCATTTAGATGTACAGGCTGGGGTTAAAAGTGCAGTTGGGCTCTAACTTTTTTTTTTGTTGTGGTATATCATGCAATGACTTCTCCCGCTCTGGTTAAGCGGAAGAGCTTTTACTGACTAAAACCCACCGTGTTCCTTCAGTTGCTTGTGCCAGGGCCGCGGTAACTCTCTTTCAATTTTATTCGCGACTGTCGTACTCTAGTCTGTTTACATCCAGACAAAGACAAAAGACAAAAACAAAGATATTTTAGTTCAACTAGGCCACCAAGCGGCACTTTTGAACGTTACATCAAAATGATTCTACCGTGCATTCGGAAAGTAGCTTGTTATGGAGAAGAATGCACAAGAAACTCCATACTTACTCTTTAAAAAAAATCACAGTTTAAATCTATAGCGTAAAATCTAAAGTATAGATTAAATAAGTCGTAGAACATTGATTTCATATAAAATTGACACTGGTTTTGATCTATTACAGACACACATGTTAGTGCGACTCACAAAGGTATATTCTGGCAAATAAGTTATTCATTCATACAAGAACTTCATACAAAAGCGCTCGTTTACAAAACAGCAGTTTTTCTATAGGCAGCAATTCCCCACTACACTCAAAAGTATTCCACATTTTAGGTCACCATCGTTCTGAAAGTACTGAAGAAAATGCGAGTAAATAAATAACTACGTTAAATACATTCATTAACATGCGAAGCTCGTTAAAACATACGGTTAAAAAAATAAAAAGTATTATGATTGCAGTAAAACACGACTGTTTATGGAATTCCTTCGTATTTGAATTTTTCTTTTGTTTTTCAATTTCTTTAATGTTGTTCTTGGTGAAGGCGTCTATATTATTTCAATGCGGTTTTTTGTTTAATAAATTTTCGATGAATTACTGTCTGAACTAAAATTGTCGATATAGTTCAGACTTCCAGCACACTTCAGCTTACCTACTCTCTGAACTTCAGAGAGTAGGCAAGCTGAAGTGACAATGGGCCGGTCATTGTAGCCGTAGAACCGATGACCGTTGGGGTAGACGTGTTCTTGATTGGAGACCGCGAACTGGCAAACGTAAGGTAGGTCGCCCTCAGGCTAGGCGGAGCGACGATCTTCGCAGGTTGGCTGGTAGCAGCTGGATGAGAGTTGCCGAAGATCAAAGCAAATGGTGTGCAATTGGAGAGGCGTATATCTAGCAGTTTATTTTCAAAAGCACAGTTTATCAGTCTCTGTCCTCTTTCGTTTCTTTGTCCATAACCATATCTCTTTTATCTTGAATTATTTGTATGGAATTGAATTATTTATTTGAATGAATTGATTAATATAATTAGAGTTGATTTGAATTATTTATTTAGAATTGAAATGAATTATTTATTTAAAAAAAATGTATATTTGCATGTTTTTTCTATGAAAAATTACTAAAGGCTCTTTTATTTTTATTATTTATTTTATTTTTTGTCTAGCAGTGGACTACTATAGGTTTTCAGGACAATCCCACCGCACTATTCCCAAACCACTGCAACTCCTGAAAGCCAGAATCAACAGTGGCGACCACCAGAAAAGCGCCGACTACTATAGGTTGATGATGATGACTGTCTAAACTTAAGAACTTAATTTTTTTTATTTTTTTTTTATTTCAATATTCTACCGCGGACATGTGGCACTCAGCGATTTTTTTTATAGTGGTTTTATTTTGTTTGTTTCTTATTTTTTCATTAACGTTACAATTGTCTGACTCCTACGTCGGACATTATTTTTAGGCTTACTTAACTAACTTAAGTCTACGTGAGTTCATCCCTCACTAAATACTATGTATATATATATATATCACACACCGGCATTACAATTTAAGTTTCTATTTGCTACTTATATTAATGTTATTACTATTTTGTTGCTTATTTCTATTGATACAACTTGGACAATCCCACCGCACTATTCCCAAACCACTGCAACTCCTGAAAGCCAGAATCAACAGTGGCGACCACCAGAAAAGCGCCGACTACTATAGGTTGATGATGATGACTGTCTGAACTTAAGAACTTACTTTAGTTACGGTTTACATGATATCGTTAGTTACAAGATACTGCTGGAAGAAACCTTCGCCATGCATGCTGGCAGAAAATTAGTTTTGGCTAGATTTGAGATTCATTCGAACTTATAAGAGTACTAGTTTCTGCCAGCGGCTTCGCCCGCGTGAAAGTCGAAAATTATCCTGAGGGAACATACTCTCGAGAAAAAAAAAGTATCCTATGTGCTATTCCTGAGTATAATCTCTGTACCGAATTTCATCCAGATCCGTTCAGCCCGTTCTGGCGTGAAGAAGTAACAAACACACTCACAATATTTCGCCTTTATTATATTAGTGTGATTCATCATCATCTTTCTGCCCTTATCCCATGTTACTTGGGGTCGGCGCAACACGTCTTCTTCTTCCACACCGTCCTGTCCCTCGTCCCGCCATCACTGGCTCCCTTCTCTTTCATATCACTCCTCAAACAGTCCATTCATTTTTTTTTTGGACATCCCTTTTCTCTCCATCCATCCACATATATTATATATTCATAACACTTTTAGTAATATGCGTTTCATTCCACCTCATCATATGACCATACCAGGACAAATGGTTTCCTTTCAACTTTTCTGTTACTGGCGCCACTTTCAAACTTCCTCTAATATACTCATTTCTAACTTTATCCATTCTCTTCACTCCGCACATCCATCTCAACATTCTCATCTCTGCTACATGCAATCTCTTTTCATACATCTTTTTCAGAGGCCAACATTCTGATATTAGTGTGATTAAGAATGTAAAAATACTCTTAGATAAGAACCAATTAATATTCTTGCGTTCAATCCCGAAGAGGCACACCTGCCTCATAAGTACCTAACTATATAATATTTTAAGGTAGAAATAAATCTTTACACCCCACGGTAAGACTCAGATAAATTATATCTTTTTTCAAGGAAATTAGCCTAACGATGCATCACAAACTAATTGAAAAACTCCATAAATCACCGATGCATACTTCAAAAAAATACCCTCTTTTGACTTAATCATGCTGCTCTAAAATACCCCGCTAATTTAAGCTCTGTGCAAATTTACTTTCTCTAAAAGGTTAATATAATAAATGAAGTAAAAATTCATAGTCGTTTATAATACAAGAGATACGTATTATATAAACGAATTATCGTTATTCCGAAGAGGGCGATGGAAAGAAGGCTCTATAATGGTATTGCAAGGGTGCGTCAAGTGACTGTTTCGATGCCATCCATTATAACTGTGTCCTTATTCTGTGACAGGCTGCGTAGAGTACTTACGTATTTCAAGGTGACATTTTGTAATATTATTGTTAGAGTGTTTTGATAACAACGTATTTCGAGTACTAAGAAAATCTTTTAAGAAACATCTTAGCTCGGTATTTTAAGGAAAATTGTGATTTTATTATATCTATCGCAGACAAAGTGGGTTTTCCTTAGAGACAAATCTTGATGAAGTAGCACTTTAGTGGCGGATGAAGAAATTCCAAGAAACATATTTTCTGGGAATTCAAAATGACAATATTTTTAGAACAGTAAAATATTTTTACTGAAATCAGCGACTAGCTGAAAATTTTTATTTTTTTTTGTTTTTTGTTGATTTTATAAATTTTTTTGTTTATTTAGTGGTTATTGGGTTTTTTTTTGTAGCTAAGTAAAATTAGACAAAACAATAAAATCTGCTTTAACTGAACCAAATAGACTCGAAATAACATGTTATGAAGTTGAAACAATACGTGGTGAAAAACCAAATTTTATAACAAATATAACAAATATAGGTACATTATTATTTATATTACAAAAACTAAAATCGCAAAATGCAGAATACGGACACAGAAGACGTTGCGTACACATTGCCAAGAGCTGAATTCATTAACTAATGTATAGACTTTCAAAATATTTGCTCATAAATTTTGCTTAAGAGAAGGGAAAATTTGGTGCAGAATGTCGAGTGTATAAAGAATGGTTTTGAGCCCATTATTTTTATGAATATTTTTATTGCATCTGTTTTATGTAAGTCTTGTTGTTATTCAAGGGTTTATTTTAATCGCCCTTAGAGTAATTTTAAAGTCAAACTTTTATTATTTAATGGGTACCTAAAATATTAAAGAAACCACCTGGTGCAGTCTGTTACAATTCTACATATTAATATTCACGAAATAAAAAACATTTATACCTACAAACTGATAGTAATAATTAAATACTACAAGCTGTCCCGGCGAACTTTCTACCACCTCAAACAAATATATTATGAGGAAATTGGGTAACTAACCCGAGTTTGTTTTGAATTTCAGAATAAGCGACAACGCCATCTACTGGCATTAACGGAACCAGTATACAACGCTATGTTAATTTTGGTCCGTGTTTTGTTTATGTCTTGTATCAGAGATGGCACTGTGTTCGAAAATGAATTTGCATCATAATTTTGTTTTTCGTTAATATTTCCGATATTTTAATAATTATTCTGTTATTCGGGGCGGCGATAAATCCAACAAATCAAAGATCATGAAAATCGATCCAGCCGTTCTCGAGTTATAAATTGTGTAAGCCGTGTAACTAACACGACTTTCTTTAATATTTAAAGATTTTGCACGTTTAAAAAGGGAAGTATGGTATGTCAAAGTAAATGAAAAGAAGGCAATGCATGAATTTCGTATGCAGATATGCCGGGAATTTACTGAAACATGTCATGTTTATTCAAAGAAAGTAGATGACTTCCTAATGTGAATATTATTTTCAAAGAAACCTTAAGTAAATTGAAGTTTCATAGCATAGAATAATTTGATGGTATTCTCAGAAATATAATTCTACGAATTTAATACCATCAGCACTTTAAAATATTTTTATAGACAGATTTATAGCAAAAAGACAAACTAAGATAGTTTCTAATATTTGCCTCTTCCTATAAACTTAGGAACTTTCCTGATGGCGCCACGTAATTTAAATTGCATCGATAGTCAATATCGTACGTATATTCTAGTAAAATTTCATATCCAAATTGGTTGAAATGCATCACATTGCGTTCATGTGAACTTACTTGCAATTTCACTTAGTAAAAATTGCTAATCGATACCGCGTCGAGCCATATAAAAAGATTAAAAACAAAAAAAAAAAAGTTAATTAAAAAAATCAAAATACCCGACTGCTTAAAAAGCGAACTAAAAAGACGTAAACAAGAAGAAAATCATGCTGTGCAGTCGGAGGATACATATTCGCGAGCTGGCTGACCAAAACCAGATGTATCCTCCGACTGCACAGCATGATTTTCTTCTTGTTTACGTCTTTTTAGTTCGCTTTTTAAGCAGTCGGGTATTTTGATTTTTTTAATTAACTTTTTTATTTATAACTTTTTAGTTAACATTTTTTTCGAATTAGGTACATTTAAATATATAAGTGTTATATATTTTTGAAATCGCCTCTAAAAACCCTTTATTTTGATACCCCACACGATGGGTTTGGAAGAAAAAATAAAATTGGCCCCCCACAATATGGCGCCCAAAAGCCGCCATTTTTCTATTTTCCAATTTTAATGTAGCCTATGACACTCGCAAGGTTAACACGAATCGATTGACGTATGAATCATCAAAATCGGTCAACGCGTTTGGTCTCTGGAACGCCACATAGGAACAAACATACATACATACATACATACATACATACATACATACATACATACATACATAGACTGATAAATACATTACCCTCCTTCGGCAGTCGGGTAAAAACATTAATAGTGTTACAAATTTACAATATGATATGTGATATGTATGTGTGTGTGTGTGCGTGATGTGTCTGTGATTTGTTGGGCTGTGTGATGTTGTGTGTGTATGTGTGTGTGTGTGATATGAAAGGAGATTACCTGCTGTTTAGTTAAAAATCTCAACATAAACTAGCGTGTCCAAAATTGTGAATTAGTTTAAAATTGCAATCTAGAAAAATAAGTGTATAGCTGGTATTAATATCCCTATAAAACTTTTCAGCAAGATTATATGCTTAAAGCATAAACATGTTTTGATAAGACTTTACTTAAGTAGACCTACATTTTATCTACTTAGCTTAAGTGCTAGTGCATTTACATAATTGCTAATAAAAATAATGCAAGTTACTTAAAACTAATACACAAAAATCATACACCACATAATACTAAATAGTAGCAAAAGTCTCTACCAACAATTCTCTTGCACAAACTCATAACACATTCGAGAACAATTTTTTATCATAATCTTTTAATTCTTCACGAATTGAGTTAAATGGGTCCGTCAGAAGCACAAAGACAAGCTTTAACCGCGGTTTTAACTCAGATAAAGTCATTTGGAGTGCACATTTTAAAACTACATTAATAACCTGTTAGAAGGAGACGGGAAACAATCTCGAACTCAAAAGTTTTGACGAGGATGGTGTAACTGACTAGATGTGATACTTAATTGAATTAATTTGACTCATATAATTTATTGTCTTCTGGCAGCGGCTTCGCTTGTGTGAAAAGTGTTTTCTTACCCAAAGGGATCATTATACCGGGATGAAAAGTAGCTCATGTGCTATTCCAGACTATAATCTATCTCTGTGACATATTTGATCAAGAGACGTTCAGCTATGCTGGCGTGATTGCATTGAGTAACAAACATAGATCTATCCAACCAAACTTTTGCATTTATAGTATTAGCAAATACCTTAGTAGTAACCGATTTTCTGAGCGTGTACTTCAAAAGTTCTGAATTCTCTAGTCGGTTGTGAAACAAACACCATGAAATGCTATCCTATCGAACCTAAGACGTTTGCCAATTGTATACTCATAAACTTATATTCGCCGAGACATTATTTATCTTATCAAAGTAGACGTCAAAGAATTAGCAATCATCATCATCATCATTTCAGCCGAAAGACGTCCACTGCTGGACATAGGCCTCCCCCAGGCGTCGCCACATTGACCGATCCCGTGCGTCTCGCATCCAGCGCCTTCCCGCAACCTTAACCTGGTCATCGGTCCACCTAGTGGGAGGCCTTCCAACATATCGTCTTCCAGTTCGCGGTCGCCATTCCAGAACTTTTCGGCTCCATCGGCCATCCGAATTAGCAATTCAGTAAAAGAACTATGTTACAATTTTTAGTGTACAATAAAGAATATTATATTCTTTATTGTACAAAATTTATTCTGTTTTCCATCTATCGATAATTACTATTATTACATAGCAGTTTACGAAAAAGTTTATGTAAATAGTGCAACTCATCCTAGGGTACGTAGTTTAACATGAAGCGACAGCAAAATTAAGCTTTGGCCGCGACGGACACATTGCGGAGTTGCTTCTACGTCTGAGAATTTCTAACCGCGTTCCTATAAACAAATCCCTCAGCAAATTAGTCGTCATTTCCAGTCTACTAACTCAATGTTTACAAGCAACTGCACAGAGACAGTGCAAGTCTAATATCTCAGGGCGTCGAGACAGCACGGCGCAATCACGCCGCGTCCCTGACGCGTCAGACCGAGTTGCTTTGTTGCCTGACGTTTTCTTGTTAACAGCACTTCGCTTACTGCGCCTTCCAGTTATGCTTTACAACTATTTTCGTCAGATGAGTTTTCGTTATTGATGTATAGATTATATATGTAGAGAATACATAAGTTTTAAATAAGCTGGAGACATCACTTAAAGTTGAAATATTATTGACACCTAATAAGCCAAGCGTTGTTTACGAAATTAAGGAAATTATACTTATCGTTCATATTAATTTGAATAAACTTATGAAGTGTACTCCACCTAAAATCTCGGCAAAGTTTTCAATGGTTTTAAACGCTGCAAAATCGAGTAGGTACCTATAAAAGATAGATCAAAATAAAAAATTTAAAATCCGAAAGATTAGATAGGTACCTAAAACATATCATCATCATCACATCATCAGCCTATTAATGTTCCCACTGCTGGGACACAGGCCTCCTCTCTGTGAGAGGGAATGGGCCGTAATCCACCACGCGGGCCAAGTGCGCGTTGGTGGATGTCACATGTCTTAAAATTTTTGGTTCTAGGACATGCCGGTTTCCTCACGATGTTTCCCTTCACCGTTTTGAGAGCAGTAGTGATGAAATAATTTACACAAAGTAAAGCGCCTGCCTGGGCTCGAACCCACGACCTACAACTTGTAAGTCGCGGCCGATACCACTGGGCCACCACTGCTCTCCTAAAACATATAATAATATAATATCCGTAAGATATAAAAACATTATCAACAACAAGAAACCTCCGAATCGAAACAAGTCCTTAGGGCATCAAACATACAATATAAAATACGCCCGTGAGCTTGTTATTCAACCGAGTCTTACTACCTCATTTTCTATCATAAACCCGCGGCCCATTTAATAACATGTTGTGATATCGTAATACGGCATTTCCCGTGTCAGCCATGTCAATTAAACTGACGTTAAAACGTGTACAATGACGTCACAACATAACCAATCCCTCGTTACTTACCGAATTACGTGCCTCATATAAATAAGCTTAATTATTGAATATCGTGCCCTTTCCTCGAAAATTGTAAGTCATGCCATGAGATTTGTTATGAAAGTTCACTCGTGTAGAAGTCTAAACGGCATCATGAGTGAAAAGTTTTTTCATTATGTATCTTGTCAGACTTTCAGAAATGATCTGTCATGTACGTTTAATTCACATCTCTCCATCATACGACGTATAAAGCTGATTGAAATCATCGTACTAAATAAAGCCCGAATACGCTCTAACAAACACGTTGAAAATCGAGCTCAGCGAAATATTCTAATAGAGAAACATTTCAATTCACCATAAAAAGCTTTATCTTTTCTCAGTCGAATAACCCGTAAATGCGGATGCGGTCGCTTCTACCCGCCGCACGCCGCTTGAATGAATGCCGGTGGCAGGGCAGTCAGGGCGGTGGCATTGTCCGTCACTCCGCGCGAATACGAACGGCGCGGTCTTGGACGTCGTCTGAGGCGCCGCACCGACGTCCACAGACGTTATTTAGGGCTTCATTGTGCCATTGGCCATTCAGACCGACAGTCGCGATTTGACTGTTGATAAGCGCAGATTGTTTCGACTGATGGACTGTCACATTATCTCTTTAAAAAGCTTATTCAAATAATGAACGAAAAAAAGTCAATTTACAATCCGTTTAAGAGTTTATGAGACATCGTTTAGCTGTCCTCATCGAATATATTTAGTGTCAAATTAAGCGGCAAAATACATCATCACCAGTGAATTGATTTTAGAGGCTCGTTCATCAATCTTTTCGACTTATTGATTGATGATTGCACGTCCCATTGACGGAAAGTAATTAAAAAAAACTACGTGCATGGCATATCTTCGTATGATGGTGGGCATATTTTTGATGACTGGTTTAAAAAGGCCTGTGGCAGCGCTTTGGGGTTTTGTTAGGTGTACATCTAACGTTAAGATTTTGGGAGAGTGAGAGGTCGTTTAACACTGGTGCTGCATACGTCGTTGGAGTCAAATTATTTTATTATCAAGTGTACAATCGAATAACTTGAACGTTGTCTGTGCCATTTTGCGATGACAGGTTATTTATTTTGAACGGAATACACAATGTGATTTCGGTGAAGGTCGTGTGCGTTTGTAATGGGGTTTTCATCTTCACTAATGATGTGTTTTGACAAGTGCTGTTTCACAGAAAATCAATAATGTTTTTATAGTGTTACGTTATAGGATGCCAACATTATATTGCAAACAGCTTTAAGAGAGGTGTTAAGAAATAGAATGTACCTTGTTTTATTCGCTACCGGTAGAACGTGGTGTGAACCGGTCAAACTTAGGTGTAGCCCCGAGACAGCTTGTAACTGTACTATGGAATATCAAATTATATTGCAAATAGCGTTATATCAGAGTAATTTGTACATTGAAATTGTGGACTTTCACTGTTTATATAATAAATTATTGTTGGAATGGATATGAATCTAAAATGTCATGATGATTGAATATATGAATATATGGAGTACTGTTCTCTTGGTAAGTACTGGATCTTCCAAATACCAGCTCGACGCACTGGAGTCGAACGAAAAGCGGGCCAAGAGGCTCATCGGTGATGAGGCACTGGTCAAGTCAAAGCTCCAGAGCCTTGAACACCGTCGCCGAATTGCCAGCTTGTCGGTTTTTTATCGGTTACATTTCGGTGAGTGTGCGTTGGAATTGCACGATCTAATTCCACCTAGCCCGTTTCATCATTGGACTACCAGACGTACGGTAATGCACCATCGGTACATGGTGGACATCCCACCCATACGCAAAAACATTTTGAAAACTGTTTTATTATGCTTACAGCTAAGGAGTGGAATTCCCTGCCGGAGTCTGTGTTTCCCGACAGCTACAATCTAGGAGTATTTAAGTCAAGAGAGAGTGAGATAGTGGTCACGCTCAAGCCTATCAAATATTAAAAAAAAACTAAAAAGTGATAATTATGAAATTAAATACTTACTCCAGTTTTCATGCATTTATAAATATTGCCCATTCACTGAGAAGAAGTAAACTCCCACACTTTATTCGAAGTTAGTAAACCTTTAAACCCTGTTGCAGATACATATAAATTTTTCACAAGAAAATCTTTGATTAAAGTTGAATAGTTAGTCTATTATATTGCGAATGGTGCATTAACTCTTACCATCACTGCAATTAGGAGTTTTTGTTCGATCTAATTTAATCGAAAAAACCAATTGAAATCATGACAGTCAGAATTTTAAAAGTTCACGATTAAAAAAAGTACTGTTTGAATTTAGAATCTTCGCTTTTTCTTTTTTATAAGTCGTAGAAAAGTATCGTCTTTAATCAAGTTGAATCGTCAAACTTTTCAGACTTGATAAACTCAACTTTTTAAAGAATTTTTAATGGACAAGTGACAGTAAAAGTTAAATTATATTTATGACAGGTGTTTTGAAAGTTATAATTCATTGATGTAGGTGTGGATATGAAGGCTTAGAAATATTTTTGACTACCTGTCAATACGTAAAGGTTTGAGTTATCTTGACTTCAGTATAACTTTAAATAATTTTATATTTCAAGTCTTCTGTAGTTCCAGCTCTTATATTTCAAGTGATTTGTTATTTTAAACTTCGAATGGTTGCCTGAATATTTTTTTTTTTTTATAACTTTCGAACTAGTTTTTATACACTATAGCTTACGGATTAATCTGATTATTCGGAATCATAATATCTATGGAGGTATGCGGAACGGGACGGAACGTGGAAAGTTCTGTATCCTCCGTTGTAAAGGGAGGATCTGGCTAAAATTTCCATTATAGGCCGTTGATTTAAAAGTTAATTTTTTTTTGTAGGTAGTACTCATTAATAGAAAGCTTTTTATAAATTTTCAAGACTCGGAAATGTTATGTGTTTTTGCATGTTTTTCTTGAGGTAAAAAAGTGAGAATTAGTCCAAGAGCGAGCGGCTTGGCGTACCTGCTTGGGCCTTTACTGGCCACATCGGAACCAACGACATGCTCTTGAAGATGGGTCTAACCGCAACACTCATGTGCAGGTTGTGTGGGGAACATACGGTGGTCGCCTGTGTTGATTCTGGCCTTCAGGAGTTGCAGTGGTTTGGGAATAGTGCGGTGGGATTGTCCCAAATAAAATAAAATACGGAACACATGGAGCACCTTCTGTGCACATGCGATGCACTGGCTGATAAGCGAATGAGTCTCCTAGGGGTTGGATATCCAAAACTAGAGGACTATAGGCTCATATCTCCTAGCCTCGTTGTAAAACTCATGAAGAGAGTTTTCAACGAGATTGGGGAACTCCTCCCCAATCTCAGGTTAGATTAGCTAGGGGACCACAATAGATCCCAATGGGTGTCCGAGTTATTTCTCAGCCCCTCCACAAGATAAGATATCGGTTTATGTTCAAATTGCGCAGAGAACTTTGATAGCACGACTTAGGGTTTGTGTGGCGTGGGGTATTTTTGTAATTCGTATGTGACGGCATATACGCTGCTACAAATCTATTACAACAAAAACATTTTCCTAATTCCTCATTATCTGCAATCACTAAATCTATTCACTACTGCACAATCTGTAATCTACAAACACACAAGGCTCTATCAACCTAATACGTGTTCCTATTTATTACGTAACGAAACGGCTTACTCCTTATAAAAGGTTGTTTTGATAACAACCAGTAGAACTATAGACTCGTATTCGACTGCTCGGTTTGCGGTGGAGCTTTGAAATGTGCGATTTGGTGATTTGGTGTGACTGATAGCAGATCATTACTGAAAATTAGACTCCTCATCAAAATAAGTAGGTTTCATTATCTCCTTCTTTTTAGGGTTCCGTAGCCAAATGGCAAAAACGGAACCCTTATGGATTCGTCATGTCTGTCCGTCTGTCTGTCTGTCCGTCCGTATGTTACAGCCACTTTTTCCGAAACTATAAGAACTATGCTGTTGAAACTTGGTAAGTAGATGTATTCTATGAACCGCATTAAGATTTGCACACAAAAATAGAAAAAAAAAAACAATAAATTTTGGGGTTCCCCATACTTAGAACTGAAACTCAAATTTTTTTTTTCCTCAAACCCATACGTGGGGGATCTATGGACAGGTCTTCAAAAATATTTTTTTTTTCTTAACTGAATAGTTTCCGCGAAAGACACTTCCAAAATGGTAAAATGTGTCCCCCTCCCCCCCCTGTAACTTCTAAAACAAGAGAATGATAAAACTAAAAAAAAATATATGTTGTACATTACCATGTAAACTTCCACCAAAAAATGTTTTAAACGAGATCTAGTATGTAGTTTTTTTTTAATACGTCATAAATCGTAAACCGCAACCGTCGTTACCAAGTACGGAACTCTTCGTGCGAGAGTCCGACTCGCACTTTTTTTTTTTTTGATTCGATAGCACATTTAATTAGATTGTGGCGGCCCAGTAGGTGGCCACGCTTATTGCAAATGCAATTAATATTTCATTATAAATGTCAATAATTAAGGAGAAAATTATTGTTTTAAGTAAGGGTTTCATTCTTTATTTAAAATAAAAGCCGAATTATTTGTGGTCTATGACAAAGGAATCTAACCGAGCTGAACCTGGAAAAGGTTCAAATAACTATTTAGCAAAATCTCTACTTACTGAGGAAACTTTTATGAAAAACTATGTAAAAACATTAGTTATGTTCAATTTTACAACGAAATGCCTCTTTTTGGGTTATCAAGTATTTGATTTTAATAGGTACAAACTTAACTTAGCCTTGGCTTAACTCTACATTCTATATTCTATAAGTGTAATCTAGAGTAACTTCTAATAATAATTCGTTTTTCCTTCCAATCATTCCGCCAAACCCGCTGCCACCATAGCTCCACACAACACCGGTCAACCGCCCCGGCCGTGTTCAATTAAACCAGTGGCGAGATACCCACCGTCACGTACCGGAGTACCGACGATTGTATCTTGTCACATCTGTAGACCGTACTGTATGACCTCCAGTTTTAATTAGTGCACATTTCCGTCCCCCATGTAATCGTAAGAGTAAAGAGTATTGTCCAATCTGTTAAGGTAATGAATTAATGATGGTTCGTTCGTGTCGTGAATATTTAAGTGATTGATTTTTATATTGTATGGTAGTGACAAAATTTTTTTGCCAGTAAGATAATTTTACTATAGTCCTTTTTCATGAAATATCATAATACCTACATTTTTAAATATTTTTATAAAATATTTAAAAAAACAAAAACATTTAATAATAATAAAAAATGAGGCCCACCGGTATCGGGAACAGGGTCCAAGCTACCGGCAGTCAGGGCTCCAGAGAGAGGAACCTCCTAACAATGCGAGCCATGTCCAGCAGTACTGCTTTCTGGATCAGGCTCTTGACCCAGCCGCCTAACGAGAGCCTCCTAAGGTGTTGGTCGAGGCTCGTGGCTATTAAGCCATTGGCTGACACGACTATCGGTACAATGATCAATTTTTATTATAGTTATCATTATCAAAACTATCGCCAAGTTATAATGTAAGTGAATGTATATGCAGTGAAGTGGTTTTCTTTAATACTCAGTTCTCGTAATATCAATCTGAATCTTTTTATTGGTTACACATAAGACCTCACTGAAAGTCATAGAGAAACTAGTAAGTTATAAGCAGGATGAAGAAAAGATAAATCAGTCACTAATTCTGGTAGCTAAGCAAACTGACTGCTAATTTAATATCTGATTGAGGATCGCTTTTGCTGCATTTCAAGTATTTTATTAGGAGTCCTTCTTGGTACCAGACATTTGATGGCCTTATTTTGAAAACATGCACTTTCGCATTTGGATGAACAAATTAACGTCATTTTAAACTTGGAACGTTGACGGTCCAGAAATATAGCTGTCAAAGTTTGTTACGTACCTACAACGGGCGTGAAAACCAAGTTTACAATTTAAATCAAATTTAATACCTTCACTGACATTCATTGACCCGTAAGTCATATTTGCCAGGAAAAAACCCACCCTCTCAAACAGTGGAGTTTGACTTAATGGAGACCTTACGCTACACCAGTGCCTCTAGCGGCAAATTCACTGGCATTGGCTCAGTTCGCTAAAGTTATGCTTTGATGGCCGATGGGACAGAAAGGTTCTGGAGTGGCGACCGCGAACCGCAAGACGTTGCGTTTGAAGGCCTCCCACCAGGTGGACCGATGACCTGGTGAAGGTTGCGGGGATCCGCTGGTTGCGAGACGCATGGGACCGGTCAATGTGGCAACGCTTGGGGGAGGCCTATGTCCAGCAGTGGACGTCTTTCGGCTGATATGATGATGATGATGCTGTAAGATTGAACAGATTGAAAGACAGAGTTGAACTGTAAGCTACGTTAGAGACGTTACAGAAACTATGACATGAATTAACTAAATTATTCAAAAACATGGTGTAGTGATGTATACCTTCAAGTTTTCATTACTATGCGGCCTTATTAGGAGTTTCCGTTCAATGATGAGCTGCGACAAGTTTTTGCAGTATTTATCTTAAATGAATGTTGTAACTGTTAAATACGTTTTGTGTGATGTTCGTGTTGTTATGTTTTTACTATGAATAGAAAAAATTGGTATAGAAAGCAGCACAAACAAAAAATATTTTATGTATTTTGCATTCATTATTGAAATGTGAAGTTATTAAATATAATTACGATTAATGCTCAAAAAATACGATTAATGTTTACGTTTATATTTTTCACCTTTATCTAACCTTTTTGACTTTCTTTCAGTAAATAAAATTTGTCAAGCTTAAAATAATACAATGTTTTTGCAATTTCACTTTTCTAATGGACGCGATTGTGATCGAAAATTCGCTTCTGAAGCCCAATCCTCTAATAAAATCCTCAGCAATTCCTAAATAGCTTTTCTAAAATAGTCAAGAAGGGATCCAATTATTATCGAATCCAATAGATTGCTTATTAGCCCTAACAATGCTGATTGGTCGTTATCGGCTAGTTTGCAAGCAAATTGCGTATTTAATTTTATATTAGGTTACGACTTGGATCGATTTAAAAATGCCGTGATTATACTGTTGAATCTTGTTTTCGAATTATAAATGACCAGTGGTAATAAAAAAAGCTTGTGTTAGTTTGCATTGCTGATGGAGAAGAAATAAGTCTATGATGGTTTTTAATTTTTTGCAGCATGCTTTAAATATACACTAGCTATATCTGAAGACTAAAAATAGAATTCTCAAGGCATATAATTATCTAAAAACCGGCCAAGTGCGAGTCAGACTCTCGCACGAAGGGTTCCGTGCCATTATCGCAAAAAACGGTAAAAAAACGAAACGGAAACGGTGAAAATGTCAACTGTGAATGTTCATGAGATACAGCCTGGTGACAGACGGACAGACAGACAAACAGATAGACAGACGGATCGTGGAGTCTTAGTAATAGGGTCCCGTTTTTACCCTTTGGGTACGGAACCCTAAAAATTAAGATAGAAAACACCTGCGGTTATTATTGCACGTATGTTGCCATGTTCGGTAATAGATATATAGGTAATCAAACGAAAACGCTAGTGGAAT
This sequence comes from Anorthoa munda, assembly GCA_945859665.1. NCBI lineage: Eukaryota > Metazoa > Arthropoda > Insecta > Lepidoptera > Noctuidae > Anorthoa > Anorthoa munda. The sequence goes on from OX243911.1 coordinate 10,238,345, forward strand.
TTGGAATGTTTTGTTATTTTTCTGCAGTAAAGTGACAATTTACAAAGAAAATTCAGTAAAAGCCCGTTTCTGAATAGAGTATTTGTAGTTAAGAACGTGTCAAATCCTACTAAGCCAAACCTTGATAGGTTTAAACCTGAAAATACTTCAAGAAAATTCTTAATTTAGAATTCAGTGTCTGTCTGCATGTTGCCACACACACACAAAAAAACTTGAGTCAATCAAAAAATAGCATGACAGAAGCAGTACCACACTACTTACCATAAAATCTAGAGTTGTAAAACATTTTTCTTTTCAAGTAAAAGAATAGAAATAACAGCTTTGAAAGGACAAACTTCATGTTAGACATTTTTATTGTCTCTTTCACCTTAAGTCAGCAAGCTAGATTTTATAGCACTTTTGTTAGCGGTTTCGTCTGCGTATATTTCAATTTCAATTTTACTACTTCTGTTTTCTTTGGCTATAAAACACTTTTCATTCTGTTTATTCCCTGGAGCAAATGTGTAGTGAACTTACTTCTCATACTTCATACTTGGAACCAACTTTGTTTAGTAAAACTTAATGCTTTTACTTAGTAGCTTTGCTTGTTAATACCTTTTCATTGATGGCTTTGTTATTCATTTCAATTATTCATCATTTGGTTTTGCTAAATCAGCTTGCGAATATGAATCCTCCGATTGCATAGCAAAATTTTCTACTTGTTTACGTCTTTTTAGTTTGCTTGTTAAGGAGTCGATGTTTTGATTTTTGTATTAAGTTTCTTTATTAATTTACATATATGTTATGATAATGTGGTTCCAAAATTTTTCATTGTATGTCAATTCCCAATTTCCAATGAACATCAAGGGGTTTTCTTTTTATTACGTTATGCTCGTACAAAAATATTACTTTTGCTACGAAACCGTTCACCCGAGAATGTGGCCTACCGTAAAAATCATATTCGAAATAGCAGGCTATGAAATGGTTATTCAGCAAAAAGAAACATAGAGCTTGAGGCATTTTTATTTTGTTTTATATAGCATCTTTTTATTTTATTCTGACTGGGTTCAAATCACTATGATATGAAATGTAAGGGACCTTGGACTTTATGTTACTCGTGCTGACACGAGAAAAGTTTTACCTGTATGAAAGAAAAATATAAATTATTATTTTGATGAACTAGAACAAGGACAAGGAAGTGGCACCTAGCAACATCGTAAATCTCCACTCGAATCAGTCCTCATGACAGCAGAAAACTCTCATCATCATCATATCAGCCGAAAGACGTCCACTGCTGGACATAGTCCTCCCCCATGTGTCGCCACATTGAGCGGTGCCGTGTGTCTCGCATCCAGGGGATCCTCGCAACCTTCACCAGGTCATCGGTCCACCTAGTGGGAGGTCTGCCAACGCTGCGGAAAACCCTTGATTAATGTCAATAAATGACAAGCCATAACTGTCACTTTGGTGAATCAAGGAGGAGTCGAGTTGGAGGACATAACTTGAAATATAGGAGTAAGTCTTTATAAAAAATCGAAGACAGACATATACTATGTCGATACATTTTATTACCAAGATCACTCTTAGATTAGACTATCAAGCAGAAGTATATAAAGAAAACTGATATTATGGGGAAACTAAATAAAATATACCTACATAGGTATGTGCCATTAAAGGACTCATAAAATTCAAGCGCGTTTTTGTAAGCGGCCCACGTTGGACTATATCTTGGAGATGGCGCTTTTATAGTTCACTGTGTGGTTATGGTGGAAATATTCTTTCAGTATTTTCTTCACATATGGGAAAAAAGGTTTCCTGTTGAGTGTTTTTTTTTTCTCTAAATGACTCTTACTGATCAATCAACCAAACGTTTCATGCAATTCTTGGTTCCGAATGACATATTATGAATAGAAAGCCTATCTTCGAAAATAATAAAAAAAGTTTAATAAAACGCCGTTAAACTACGGCATATTTTTTTTTTGCTTTTGTTACCCTGCGTAATAACGAATCGATTGACACCTTATACATCGAAATCGGATGAATAATTTAGGTGTAACGGAGGGGTATACGTAAATACAAACATACAAATATAGACTGCTAAATTCATAATCCTTCGTTTTGGCTTCGCCGTAGTCGGGTAAATACAATCAAAATCAAGTTGCCATGTGCCATTAAGGCTGCATTGGAATGAATGAATATATTGTAAAAATAAGATTAATACATTTAAGCTTATTCCTTCCTCTGGCTTGAGTGATCTTAAATAGGATTTATTGTAAGCAGGTTCTTCAAGGCCGGACGAAGCAGCTTTGGAAGACCTTTTTACCCGACTGCCGAAGGAGGGTAATGTGTTTATCAGTCTATGTATGTAAGTATGTATGTATGTATGTATGTTTGTTCCTATGTGGCGTTCTAGAGACCAAACGCGTGGGCCAATTTTGATGTTTCTTACGTCAATCGATTCGTCTTAACCCCACGAGTGTCACTGGCTACATGAAAATTGGAAAATAGGAAACTAGCGGTTCTTGGGCGCCATATTGTGGAGGCCCAAATATTTTTTTTCTTCCAAACCTATCGTGTGGGGTATCAAAATAAAGGATTTTAAGAGGTGATTTCAAAAATATATAACACTTACATGTTCAAATGTACCTAATTCGAAAAACAAAAATAACTAAAAAGTTATAAATAAAAAAAGTCAATTAAAAAAATCAAAAATCCCGACTGCTTTAAAAGCGAACTAAAAAGGCGTAAACAAGGAGAAAATCATACTGTGCAGTCGGAGGATACGTCTGGTTTTGGTCAGCCAGCTCGCGAAGATGTATCCTCCGACAGCACAGTATGATTTGGTTTGGTGTTCTTCTCCACAGGAAACGACCAACTCGAACCGTGCAACTTTTGTCGACGTTTTATAAGTGCCCATGTAGGCCTATGTGAAATAAAAAACATTTGATTTGATTTGATTTGACAACCCAATGTTATGTCCTGGCAATCACTGTCCATTCCAGGTTGCCTGGAAGAGATCGCGGAAAGCGATAAGGCCGCCCGTGGAATATTTTTTTTAGTTTTAAGTTTCTTTTGTTCCTGTATTTTCTGGTGTACAATTAAGTATAAATAAATAAACCCACTATCTCTATCATGCTCAAGCACCCAAAACAAGATTATCATAATCTCCATATTTCTTCAACCAAAAAAATAAGTGATACTTGTTAGTTCAGTGTTCTTTTATAAATATGCATGTGCTTGTATCATATTAGAAGCATATCACGAAAAGGGGTGGTTCTAGGGTGAGTTATGGGAAGGGGCACTAACCCCTTGGAACTTATGGGAAAACTTTCATGAAACATGTTGTGACAGCCACATGTATATCTGCGTGTGTTTATGCTTTATATAGAGTTTATTTGAAATTGTATGGCATGATGTATGGAGCTGATGGGAAAATAATGAAAGTTCCAGTATGTGATTCGACATTACTTTTTTTTTGTTATTCTTTTTCTATGTTCACAGATTTCTCCGTCAATTGCGGACCGATTTTGTTTAGTTTGGTGACTTTCTGATGAAGAACTTCGGAAATATATAACAGAACTCTTCAATAAATGAAGGCAAATCTCTCGGGATTACTGCAATCGCATGTCTGTTTGTTGTTATACCATTTCATAACATAAGATCAGTACGCTCTAAAGAGGTACGCAGCATGTACAGTTCACCTTGGTCATTTCACTGGTTTAAACATTACAAAGTGAAAAATAACTTTATTTTTGGCAGTCAGTGTCAATAACAAAAAGAATTGGTACCTACCAAAGACACCGACTTCTTCCATATATGCAATTGTGTACAATCCATGATATGATGAACTTCTAATTTAATAGTTACACCGTACCGTTATGTACCGTGAATGTTTCACGTTACATAATAAAGTTATTGTGTATTTTACAGTATTGTCAAAGTATTGTCTAATTTAAAATCATCATATATCAAATAGCAAAGTACGCAGCATCGATGAATTTAAATACAAAAAATAAATATTTCTTGAACTATAAAACAATGATTTGAAGAATAGCTGGGCAATATTCGTTCAAATAATAACAAGGTTTAAGACATCACAAATGAAGCTATAGTGTAGCCAACAGCAAAGGAGTGAATTCCCTGCCGGAATCTGTATTTCCTGATAGCCACAACCTGGGAGACTACAATTCAAGAGTGAATAGGTTTCTTCTAGGCAAGCGTGCTTCATCGTCGACCACATCATCACTTACCATCACGTGAGACAACGTGCAAGCGTAAGCCTATCAACAATAAAAAAAAAAACAAACCGAATCCGATAATGGCCACCTAACTGAAAACACCCACACAATTACTGCATCTCGAACAAACAGAAACAAACGTAGTTATTAAACCAAAGTACCGCTTTTTGCAGGCTATATCAGTTTCTGTAGCATGTTTCCAACCAGACAACATCCATCATTCAACGTACAGTGTGACGTCAGAATTACAAATTCAAATATTATTTCAAGCGAAAACTTTCACAAATCCACTTTGCATGAAAGCGTTCTTTATGACACGCCAAGCCACCACCCCAAGGGTGAAACACCCTTAGTTTTCAATATAAACATAGATGTAGGCATCTTATTATTTGCCGCGGTTAGCACAGAAATTGCTTTTCGGTGTATTTTCTTAACGTTTGAGAGATGGGTGTATGGTAATAATTTAGTTTTAATACTTAGAACACATTAATAGAGCTTCTGTCTTCAGTAAAATGGTAATTTTATTATTGGAGTTTGAGAAAAAATACGTTTTACAAATAAACAATTTCTCCAGAGTCATTCATGTCTTTAGTTCTCAGTATTATCGAAATACATTTGTCATGTTCAATATAGTAAATATATTTTGCTTATGTTCAATGTAGTAGGTGTCATTTTCGATCTGTATTTATTTTAGATATTTTATTAATTAAACATATTTCGGACTTAAATATCAGTGTTTTCCTAGCTCTTGTACTTGGAAAGCCTGTATCACAAGAGCCAGATAGATATTTGAACAAGATGTCAATACTTTTTTTTGTAGGTTCTTGACCATTATTTCACCTGATGGTAAGCAATTGTGTTATGATCTTAATAACAAAACGTTAATTATGATTCTCTGTCCCTCATATTAAGTCTTCTTTACCTACGTCTTTTGGCTGTTCCATCAATATCGTGTTTATACCTGAAACCATAGAGAAAACTTCAATCTAAAATACATCCAAGTCTATTTAATAACACAAATGTCACAATTCTTGTTGACATTACTCTAAAAGTTTCAATTCCTTTCAGCCTACCCTTTTCAACTATCAAAGACCTCCGCTGCCATGTTTCTGTTAGACGAAACTCTAAAAGCTTTTTTGAACAAAACAATCTTTTTACTTGAGTTGTCACTAAACTTAGGCTTAAAGTTTAGAAAAATATTGCAGCTACACATTATAGTGTAATGTGAAATACATGCGATACCTTAGAAAATGGTTTTCGATAACTTTTTAAGCCTTACTTATAGTTCTTTTTAAAGTTCTTGTTTAGAACAGTCCCTCAATAGGTCAACAAAAATATTGTTTCTTTTTAAGTTTTACAAAGACGCAACTAGATGGCGTTGGCGTCGAAATAGAAGTCGCAAGGTAGATTATTTGCCGATTTGGTATAGGGTCTTGTGAGTTTTAGCAAATATACTTACTTTACTTTGGTACGTATACAGTTTGGTAGTTTTATTTATACCTTCAACCCTGATAGTATACACGTTAGTTCAAATGTAAGTACTAAGTACCATATTAGTGTTCGGTATTTAACACGTACAAAAAAATTAATTTCATAATTATACTTCCCGCGGTTGCTGATCCCTTAAGATTACTCTGCTACATAAGCATAATCACTATCACCTAATGGTAGTCTTACTACTGAGACAAAAGCCTCCTCAGGACGCAGGCACAGTGCGTATTGGTAGATTTCACATGTCTTCGATTTTTTTGTTCTAGAACATGCCAGTTACCCTACGATGATTTCCTTCAACGTTTTGAGAGCAGAGGTATTCACCCTATTGTAGAAACTTCAGATTGAGAGGTACGAGTTTTTTGTTTTAGTTAAAATATTTACGCATGTTGTATGTTTACGTAACATTTCATTGATTGCCTAAAGAGTCGGAAAATACGGTACTTCCCATTTCCATATACCAAGTATACGAATGGAATCTATCAAAGAAATAAAGTCTATGAAACATTTTAACCTTTGACTGCAATTCTCTTTACCGCAGTGTATATTACAGGGTTTCTTTTGGAGTTTCATGGCTTCAGAAGTTGATTGTTCGTGTAATGTGTCGTTTTATTCGAGCTTATGTAGAATATAATGTATAACCCGGTCACATTATCTCGAGACCTCGCTGGAATGCGAATAATTATATTAATATTACCTACATTAAATTAAATAACACAATATTTGTTTTGTTGGAAATCTTATTGTTTATAATAATATCCTACTAGAGGATGCTTGTTTTGCGCACCATATCAGAGCGCCGACGCGACGTGATCATCGACGCCAGGTCTATTATAATGTATTTATCAGGTTGCGTAGCCAATGTTCTTATTTTTATGTAAATTATTTATGACGAATAGTTTTCTGAGTTAAACACAATTCCAAAACTACCGAAGCAACGAGTCTTTTGTTATGTTAATCTTTAGGCCTTAAAACCCTGAAAATACTTACCAAAGGTTCATACAACAACACATACATCGTCACATTACGTACACACATAAATACCCTCTTACAAATAAACGCGGTATAAAGTTATACCAAGTATAAACCTATGAAAATGTATGGTTATACCTTTGTTATACCTGGTATAACTTTATACCGCGTTTATTTGTAAGAGGGGTATACCTGGTATAACTTTATACCGCGTTTATTTGTAAGAGGGGTATACCTGGTATAACTTTATACCGCGTTTATTTGTAAGAGGGATATTGTTTAGTAGAAGTCGCAGAAAATCGTTCCCATACGTGACGACCAGCATGTCTGTCATTCACAAAAATCCAAACGTTGACGTGACAGATCGGCGACTTTGGCGGTTGACTTGACTGATGTGTATGAAACCAAAACGCACATTTCCACAATTTAAAATGAATTTCACCCTATTATGACCTAAGATACAATCTGCACGGAATCGCGAAAAAAACCCAGTAAAAAACAAAATAAATAGGTGGACACGTGAGAACCAATCGAAAGTTCGAGGTGCAAACCGTAGGAGGCGTCGGGTGTCAACTTTAATTGGTACTGTATTTCAAGCCATGCAACAGTTCGTGCCAGTGCATCCAGGGAAGGGTACGGCCCAGTTGCAGCGACGAGTGCAAAGTTGCAGTGGCATGATATTATATTCGAACCTGAACAATGTATTTTTCTGGTACATGATGATCGTATAAGTAGTTGTGCTTAATGCTATTGGAACAATTGCTTTCAAGAGAAAAACAACCACCGTCCTTAACTCACCTTTCTTTAGGAATTTGTGCTTTTAGTTGTATTTAAAATCAGTTGTAATGTTCACCGATATCTCCGCAATTGTGGACCGATTTTGATTTTTTTTTTTTTTTTAAATAGTATGTTCCGAAATTGGTCCCATTTTAATTTGGTGAAGATCTGATCAAAAACTTCGGTGATATACAACAGAACTCTTCAATAAATAACGGCAAATGTCTCGGTATTGCTGCAATCGCATGTCTGTTTATTGCTTATACCATTTCATAATATAACTTCAAGCCAGTACGCTCGAAAGAGGTACGCAGATCTCTCATTTCACCGGTTATGTTCAAGTTTCATGTTATTCGGGTAATCTATTCTGGTGTTATAGGTACTTACTAAAACAACTTGCCAATTAAGTAGGTAAAACTAAAAAGGGAAAAATAAAAAAAACTTTTTTGCAAAAATATACTACCGACTTCTAAATAAAAAACTACAAAGTAAAAAATAACTTTATTTATGGAAGTCGGTGTCCATATTGCAAAAAAATGTTACCTACGAAAGACTTCCAAAAATAAAGTTATTTTTCACTTTGCAGTTTTTTATTTGGAAGTCGGTAGTATTTTATTGCAAAAAAGTTTTTTTATTACTGTTTGTAAATGGCACCCTCCAAGTGGATGACTTAATGGACTAAATGGGTATCAGGAAGTCGAGGCGAGTCATTGAACATTTTAGTTACAAGTTATATGAGTGTCAGGAAGTGGAGGGTGCGCATATAAAAACTATTATTTTTATAAATAAAATACAATAACTGCTCTTTAATTTAACAGTAAGTAAAACAAGTTTGAACGAATTCTATTGTTTTTTATAAGTATTAGAAACGTTTAACATTCTGCGACATTTCGGCCATAGCTAATCTAATATCCACTGAGATTGGCCGCCGTAGCCTAGCCGATGCGCGGGATATATGTATTATAGTGCACACGAGTGTGCAAAAACACAGATGGACTTTCTGTTCCGTCACTTGGAGGAAGATCCATAAACAAATCTAGATTAGTTAACAATTATCATCAATGTGTCTGGTGCAATTCGTGTACTTACCAGAGGAAAGCTTATGTATAACAAGATTATGCCTTGCGAGAAGCCAACTAGCAGTGTACTGTTCAGTTTGGTAACAGACTTCAGAAGAAAACGGAATTAAATTATACTATTGGGTAAATGGTACGCACAGGACCGATCAGTGTGGTGACCCTTGGTGGAGGCCAATGTCCAGCAGTGGACGTCTTTCGCCTGAAATGATGATGGTGATAATGATTGGGTATTTACCCAATCATCATATACAGATAAACGCCTTGTTTCTTCATTAAAACAACGGCGTTTATCTGTTTAGAGATCAACCTCAAATTCATGCAATCTTTGAAGTAAACGATGTTTATGGCACCACAAAGTTAATATTATTATGTTTATCTGTTGTAAAGATACATCAAGTGCTATCTGCCCTTTGGGCGCTCCATATGCCAGCTCGTCTTCAGTAATAATATTCTGTACCAGTGGAAAGTAAATGATTATTGGATCTAGCAAGTCGTTTCCATCCAAGCAACCTACAAAGAAATTCCGTTGTACCGTTTGCACCATTGACCTGCACCATCAATGGTGCAGAAGAGACTAATTAGTTTCGTTTACCCCATTAATGGTGCAAATGAAACTGCATTAATAGTATGGTCGCATCTGCACCATGGAGATGACACTGTACTATCAATGCGGTTGTAGGTATTTTCTCAAAGTATGTCCACAGAAAACCAAGTTGAAAGCATTGGTCCTTGGGCATAAACTTGCGATAATTATCAAGTATCCATTGCTGCGGGCAACAATTGAAACCATCTGTGCGATGTACATTGCACTTTGCACTTAGACTAGGTTTTGTTGTAAGGCGATTCAGAGTTGTTTGGTTCGTCACTCCTACTGCAACCACACCTCATGAATTTTTAACGTGCGATATCGAGGGTCCTATTGTACGTTTTTTGAGTTTCACTTGAAAGTGCGTCTAATTGGATGGCTGAGGGTGGAAGAGGAAGAATTTCCATTCCTCTTTTAATTTTTCTTTAAAAAAAAACAAAACCTCAAAATCGAGAGGAGCGTGAAACTCTATTGTGGTAATTTTCCTGAAGTTGTGCCAGCATTGAATCGGGTTGAACATTTTTTAATTAGTAATTCTTTATTGTTAATTTCTCTTTTTAATCAAAACAAAACCTCAAAATCGAGAGGAGCGTTAAACTCTATTGTGGTAATTTTCCTGAAGTTGTGCCAGCATTGAGTCGGGTTGAATATTTTTTTATTAGTAAATCTTTATTGTATATTCTTTATGCAGTTTTTGTCTCAGGTAGACAAAAATACGAAAGCTACGGGTGAACAAATAGATAAGGTTGCTCAAAACTATAGATTCATTTATAAGTTGTGATTATTCGGGAAATTGAGTTGTTCGTGTAACTTGTGACTTTGAACTAAAAAATAACGGCACATTTTTTTAATGGATAGCAAATTAAATATGCTGATCTTAGTATATTATTTGTATTTGAACTCGCGCCCAATAAATGGTTGAAGAGTACAATAATTAACATTTAAAAGGTTTACATGTAACGTTGCAGGTAGAGTGTAACGTTATGAAAATAAAAATCTCACTCCACGTTATATCAATACGTCTTGCTGAGCTGATTTTAATATAGTAATATAATGAAACGTACACGTCTTGTCCATGACCTGCCCCCGTACCCTGACGTGTCAAATCTATCATAGTTCGACTGTAAAAAAGTGACAGATGTATACAAGTCATATACCTGTAGTTTCCTGCTCTATGTATTAACTTGGTGTACCTACAATAAAGCATATATAAATAATAATAAATAAATAAATACATCTGTCACTTACACACACTCAAAATAACCTTACTCTTAGAGCTTATGGTCACCCCCCTGAGGCCCTAGACAAGTGACATCCTATCATCGAAAGCGTGGCGATAGCGATTTGAAAAACTTCAAAAATGAATGGAAATGTCAAACAGTATCGAAATTTTGACCATAGCCATAGCTGACGTCATCGACGACAATCGTCTAGAGCCGCTGGTACCTTTAGTCGGCATTTTTCAGTTTCAGTTTTCAATAAATATACCTATTTCTTAGCTCAGATAAAAAAAAAAGGTCAAGATGGAACGTTGCGAACAACAAGGTGACGCCGGTTAAAACTACGCCTTGCAGTATACATTCACAATACGCGCCAAAACTAAGCCTAAGCTAGCCAGTTGAGGTTTTTATTTGATCTGAGAGCTCGACTGACAAGCTAAGGCGTAGTTTCGTTGTACGTGTGTGTGTGTTATTGTTTGTAAATGTGTATGGATGTGTGTGATTGTCTGTATGTGTGTGTGTGTTAATTTTAATTTGATTGGTAGGTCTTGCGAGTTTTCTTCAAGCTGTCACTGTGACCTACTGAGGTAGTTTTCGGGTACATCATATGTTTTGTTTTGAAGAAGTTTCCGTAGAATCTTTTTACGGTTATTTAACCATGTGTAGTTTTAACCGGCGTCATCTTGTTGTTTGCAACGTTCCATCTTGAATTTTATTTGATTTGAGTTCCTTAGCTGATCGCCAGTCTATTTAAGATGCAAGGGCGGACTCAGCCCAGAAAAACAGGCTTCGAGACTTGTACCTGTCTGGCCACCTGGACCATAATTTAGTTGTATTTCTCAACCACTGTAATCTTGACGGCACGACACGGTTGTATAATAGAAAGCTTTGCACATCAACACGTATAATTTGGAGAACAGCTTTACTTAAAGAAAAAAAATCATGATTTCATAACGGCGGCTGTCATAAAATTTACTAGCTGTCAAAACAAAACTTGTTTTCTAATCGAAATATGAAAATTACGAAAATATGTAAACGGCCAGTTTCAAACAGCTCAAAAAAGCTCGACTTTGCAATAAGCCGAAAGATATTTAGAGTAATAGCTTTAATTGAAAAAATACTTGTGTTTAAATTGATTTACTTTCGATATATTCACTCGTATATAAGGAATTATTAAAAATATTGCAAAATGGTATACGTTTATAAAAAAGGCAAAAATATACATCGGTGTTCAAAGATATTGAAGTTTTATGTTAATTTAATACCTGCTACTTAACTTAAAATAAATAATAAAAAAGTTTAGATGGCCAATACATTCTCTCTCATTTAAATATAATATAAATCTCGGTAAAAGTGTACTAAGGCAGTGTTCAAAGAAGAACGTTCACTATAAAAATCGTTTGCACTTTATTACATAAAAAGGCATCAAAAGTTTGATTAAACTGGCAGGTCAGTGAGTGTCGTAATGCTCCCTTAATTTTCGTTCGGTACGCGTCCAAAAAATCGTGGATCCGATAACTCTCTGTTCGCGGGCTTATTTTATATTAGCTTACGAATATTCGACTTTTCTATCGAGAAAAACTCAACCAAAACTCAACTGAGGACCTTATTACATAGAGTTTCAAATTCCATGTGTTGTCTAAAAGGATAAAATACAAAGAGATCAGTAAGCATGTTTGCAGGCTTAAGCTTTAGCTGTGAAAAAGGTTACCGAGCTCGCGACGGTGGGAATATTGATTCGTCTTATCAATATTGGCATAATGTTGCGTGTACAATGTTTACTGACGAAAAATTTAAAAGGGAGAAGACAGATTTAATATGACAATGTGTGTGATGTATCTTACATGTTAAGTGTCAAGTTGTTTTGGTAAAAGCTGATTGATTAGCTTACTGAATAATCAGGTTATATTTTAGGAAAAGTTAATAGACAATGTCTTTTAATATCCATTCTATTTGTGAGTACATGATATAGGTAGGTACAGTAATAAGACGGGTTGTCGATATGGTTCACAAAATAAGCAAGCTGAAGAAGCAATGGGCTGGTCATTTTAGCCGTAGCACCGATGACCGTTGTGATAGATGCGTTCTTGAGTGAAGACCGCGAAATGGTTAATGTATGGTTGGACGCCCTCCCCCGCGCTAGGTACCCGCATTGTCAAGGCGGGGGCTTAGTAGCCGTGGCTTGTTTTCCCACGGCGACGCGAAGAGGAACCCGAGGAGGTGCCACTCGTCAGGGCTTTTGCCGATAAGCCGACGACGTAGCAGCCAACAAGTAGGTTGCGGTGTCGCCTGGGCGACATCGCAATGAGGCGGGCCATGATTTCGTTATGGGGTGCCCATTCCCATACGATGTCGCGGCTGAGGGTTGGAAGGAGAGGAGTGCCGGTTTTGCGGTGCACCGCTCTCCCTCCCTTCCTTGGCGGGACGGGGTCGCCAGCGTCTGATGGCGAAAGTGGTGGGGCCACAGGGGAGGAGGAGTGCCGGTATAGCGTTGGCCGCTCTCCCTATCCCCTGCGGCTGAAAATGGTAGGATGCGGGGCCATTGACCTTTAAAAGTTGCCTAAAATCAATTAGAATTTGTCCAGCAGTGGACTACTGTAGGCTGATGAAGACGTATAAGTACGAATTAATTAAAAAATGCGAAATGCTGCAAGTCCAGGCCTTTGCTCAGCTATGCGATGATATTGGTTGACAGTAACCAAAGTAGAATGCTGAGTATGCGTCTTTATTCACTAGATTTGCTGTAGTGTGGTGACAGGTCTCATAATTATGAAGTCTTTTGATAATAATAATAATATACGCTCCGGAATTATTGACATTCGCTTTCGAATACCGGCGAATAAACGACGCGTCGACAAATATCATGTAAATTTTAAAATTATGAAGTTAGTTATTTGCCTCAAAAAATGTTGGTAGATAAAGGATTTAGGCTCTAGACAGACGGATTGGATTTGAACTGCACTCCGACTGCAAATTTGCAGTTAGTGACTGATCTTCGTATGTTGGTTGGTAACAGCGCAATAAAAGCCTTTATTGAGCTGTCTAAAGACAGATGGGACGCGACAATGCGTCGACGCATTTTCACAGAAATTTCTCTAAACTCAGAACTATTTCTATGAAAAAACATTGCCTTATTGAAAAACGTTGTCGCATTGCCTCTCTTATTTCTCTTAAAATTACTGTTTTTTCTTGATAATTGACTTTACAGATACACGAAGTTAAAACACCACAAACCTTATTCTACTATCTAAATGGCGTGAGCCTGATTAATGACGGTATATATTTTTCCATTTTAACACCTGTATAATAATATTAAATTGAAAAAAAAAAAAAACCACACGTCACATTTACCAACTAGACAATCTCCAGTGATTTACCTCAAAGGGAATCCTGTTCTCATTACCAATAACACCGTCCAATCCCTTCAGCCGTGATATTGCGTGTTTGTGGTTACTTCCGGAAATTATTGACGTTTACCAGATCCGTCAACCGCCAAATGTGAAACGGAAACCTGGTCGGATACGAGTCACCTAGAGATTAACTGACTAACGAGCAGGAGCGGTGTGTTCAGGCTTGAAGGCTTGAGAGGCGAGCTATAGGCGCAAGGTTGTGACGCAGAATTTATATTGCGGTTTTAGAGCTTAAACTGAATTAAATTATGACTGGGGCTAGCATTATCTCTGCATGGATGACCCAACCCTAGTAAATACAGAGAAAGATTTAAAATATAAACAGATTTAGTGGACATGCCAGTTTAGAACTACTATGTACATAATAATAATAAGCCTTTATTTACTGATAAACTAATTACAATACAATTTATATACTAGATAAAACTAATTATTGCACTTCGGCGTCGTCCATCAGCGCGTCCCTTAACGCATAGGCCTCCCCCAAGCTCTTCCATTTGTCACGGTCTCGTGTAGCTCTGGCCCACAGGGCACCAGCTACCTCCACTATATCATCGTCCCAGCGTTTGCGTTGTCTGCCTCTACTTCTCTTTGATCCATCCCTAACTTGCCATTCAGTTATAGCCTTAGACCACTTATTTTTCTTGTCGCGGAGCATATGTCCAGCCCATCTCCATTTCATTCTTTTTGTATGGAAGGTAGCATCATTAAGTTTGGTGATCTTCCTCAAATCTTTAGCTCTCTTTTTGTCTTTTCTCCTAATGTTTAAAATGCTACGTTCCATGCCCCTCTGGCAAGATGTAATTTTTTGAAGGGTTTTATGAGTAAATGCCCATGTTTGCCCAATGCCCAAAAAAAAAAAAAATACGGTAAAATACTATGTACATATGGTTTCATAAATGATGAGATTTTAACGATAATTTTCTTTTTAAGTTTGGTTGAAAAAGCTGCAAAAAGACTGCCCAAGGAACACAGCTCAAATTTGAGTATCAAAATTGTGTGTGAAGGCTCTTTTAACACCTAAAGGTAAATTAAAGAAAGAAAGAAAACTATTTTATTTGGCTCACATAGATGCATACAATGTAGGTACAAATAAAAGGGAACTTAATTTTAAATTAAATAGATAGTGTACCCCGCAGCTGCGCCAAATAGGTCAAATTCAGCAAAATGAAGTCGCCTGACGGTGGTATTTAACTGAAACTTACGTTGAAGTGTACGGATGTGAATAAGTTTTTACGGTGTTAAATATACAGATAAATAGGTACGTTTTAATGTGTTAATAACGATATATATGTATAATAATTTGGTGTGAACCATTATGCCATGAGCAGCTGAGTTAAATCGACGGTAGTAGCGTCTAATATTAAAAAGTTGTTTTTAGACTCGGGTAGTTTGAGAAATATAGCGATCATTATGTACGTCACATTTAAATTTTGACAGAGAGGTGAAACAAAGTGAAATTAGGATATTGGCAGAAGGATAGAAGATAAGTGTCATCCATCAATAATATTAACAATTTAAAATTTAAAAAAATTAAGTTATATATCCTTTTTAACCCACAGATAATTACAGATTTACTTTATATAAATTAACGATATTATTATACTTTCACGAAAGCTTACTAACATACGTGGCTGTATTTGCATAATATAAAATAAAGGTCAGGCAGCCTTGCAAGGTTCAAAATACTACTTATAATATCCCTTACCTGTACAACATAAACTAAAACACATCATACCTCAATAAATTCAATTTAAAATCTAAAGATACATAAAAGCCTTGTACCCTAACGGTCCTAAGGTGTTACCAAATAAGGCACAAAGTATACGGCTTAGTCGTAAATACTACGCTCCTCTGACATTAGTGTGGAAGCGTGAGAGTGACGTTAGCTGTAACAGCGAAGCGTGCGCAGATTTTTATTACGTTTTGTTGTGTAATGGCGTAATGTATTGAATGGAGATAAATATTGTGTTTAAGTATGGTGTTGGTAAATCATTAGGTGTTAAAAATAAAGGTGTGTAAAATAATTTACGTATTTTTGCTAAGCTTTTTATTTTTAACTGCCTTTACCGGTCCATTTCAGGCCACAAACCTTTCCAGTTGCACATTCATTAAGTCTAATATGACTTTACCTGCTATCAGCCTACACGAAACGACAACCACGACAAGATTGTCTCTCCGTCTAGCCTAGATGTCTTCAACTACGTTATAATAAAAGATTTTTCTTCTGAAAAAATAACGGTTTTTTGAATTGAGAATTTGAAAATAAGAACGTGTCAAACTCTACTTTAATACCGAATTTGGACAGGGTTTTAAACAAAAGCAGAGTTCAATAAAAATCAACTTCAAATTCCTAATTCAGAGATTGGAGGATGACGTCTTATAGTTCCTATATTTTTAGTAATTCATCGTCACAAGTCCCAGTGTATCGCTTACAAAAATCAGACACTAATGTTAAGCTCGTAAAATATTTCAAACACTTTCAATAATCCTCGCCTGATTTAGCTGACTTCCACCAATAAATCGAAGGCTGGATGTAAAATGGCCAACGTGCAGAGATACGACGAACTCGTGAGCAGAATTCACGTGTTAAAAACAATTTGAATTCTTTCGATTATTATGAATAAGTTAATCTTTAGTGCACGCTTTCCCGGAGGGTGTATGTTGATACTGTAGGTCAAAATTTACGAGTAGTCAGGCCCAGTTTGCGAACCAAATTTATTGTGTACTTTCTTTGTTTTAACATTGAAGTGATTTTTAACCGACTTACCAAAAAGGAGGAGGTTCTATGTTCGACTTCATGTATGTTTTTTTTTATGTTTATTCACCGATATCTCCGTCATTTGGGGACCGATTATGAAAATTATTTTTTTGTTTGTAGTAGTATATTCCCAAATTGGCCAATTTTAATTTAGTGAAGATCTGATTAAGGACTTCGAAGATATACAACAGAACTCTTCAATAAATAACGGCAAACCTCTCGGGATTGCTGCAATCGCATGTCTGTTCATTTTCTATACTATTTCATAACATAACATCACGCCAGTACGCTCTTTAGGGGTACGCATATCTTTTTCGTTTCATGATATTCGGGTAATCTGTTCTGGCGTTATAGGTACCTTACTAAACAACTTGCCTATTAGGTTTGTACAACTAAAAAGTGAAAAATAAAAAAAATATTGCAAAAAAATACTACCGACTTCCAAATAAAAAACTACAAAGTGAAATATACCTTATTTTTGGAAGTCGGTGTCCATAACACAAAAAAATGATACCTACCAAAGACACCGACTTCCAAAATTAAAGTTATTTTTCACTTTGTAGTTTTTTATTTGGAAGTCGGTAGTATTTTTTTGCAAAAACAATTTTTTTCTTGTTTATAATGTATGACCGTTTGTGGTTCTAACGTTTTGTTGCTGTGGTAATAGGAATGTCGCCTGGGTAGAAAAATGATAATTTTATTTAGTCCGTCAGTGAAAATATCAAATAAATAAAAAAATATAAAGATAAAGCGCGTCAAAGTTCAGGAGTGGGGGCAAGTGACGTCACTTTGTCAGTATAAAGTGTAGCACACCGTGACAGCATACAATACATTAAACTTACATTTCTAAACTGTAGGTTCGTCCAAGTCGGCACTCCTGCCGCTGGTTACCTTCGCTGGGCTTCCCAGGGTACGTTTTGGGTCTCATCTGGTGGAGGTGGACCGCCAGGGTGCCGTGAAAAAGTGGCAAGTCGTTCAGTAACGCTCGCCACCGAGGCGCGCCTACAGACACACACAGCAAGTCAAACATAGCGAGCGCGAGTTTAGTAGCTCGCGTTCGCACGAAGCCGGGTCCAGTGGACCATCCAGCGTCGGGTTCGCCGTAGCCAGCCCCGGTGCAGCGTCCGCGGGCAGGGAGCCATGCACTGTGACCGCTCGCCTCGAGAGAAACTACCAAGGAAGTGGAGCATACAATATTTCAACGCACCGTATCGTCGTCATTTGGTGCATACGTGGCAAAAAAAATAATCTCGTCCAATATTTTTAGGTAGGTAATCTAACTGACGGACCAAATAGATTTTTTAATCATCTATCCTATTGTGTTCAATTCAGGCAATTTCAGGAATCGGGATGTTTGAATTATGTTATGTGCTTTTAAAAGAAAGGATCTTTGTTAAGGTTTAGGTCAGGCTGAATAAAAAAGCATGTTACTTCTCGCTCATTTTGTTTTCTTACAAAAGAAGCAAGTTATTTAATAGCAAAATTGAAAGCAACTCACAATTTAATGAACTGCTGACAGTCATAAGTTGCACGTGCCAGAATCTATCACCACTTTCGATCTTTTGCAGGCAATTCAATTTGCCATAACTGCACGAACTCTCAACCTACAATATAAAATGCCTTAGTTTGTTCTTACATAACTA
Organism: Anorthoa munda; assembly: GCA_945859665.1. Classification (NCBI taxonomy): domain Eukaryota; kingdom Metazoa; phylum Arthropoda; class Insecta; order Lepidoptera; family Noctuidae; genus Anorthoa; species Anorthoa munda. The sequence goes on from OX243911.1 coordinate 10,256,501, forward strand.
GAAAATTACATCTATCATTGATAATAAACGGTTTGCCATCAACGCCACACAATGGCTGAATGAAATGGACTTTTGAATCAAAAATTTATGATCGGCCCCTATCATATTGTCAGATGGTGCCTACATTCAACGGGCGATGATAGCCATAATCGAATCAGTCGAAAGGCGTCGATTAATTGAAAATGTTTGGAGAAAAATACAGTAATTTGTCGAATTCATGAACGAATAACCACAGGTTCGCTTGCAACTTTCATCCGATATAATTAGGTTTTTTAAAGTGGGTTCCGGCGACATAAGAGGGAGTTGAAATCATTATAGACATTTGCATCTTAGGTAACCAGCTAGGAAGTAACTTCGTTCATATAAGCTAGTTCACTAAACAAATTTAGGTTGTGAGATGGTTCGTGAAGATTCAAATAAATAATGGATTCCTTTACGTAGACAAGAGTTATTTTAATCATAAGGAGTATTGGGCAATACATGCATGTAATACTTTTAATTTTATTTATACTGGAACAATCAATCAAATCAAATCAAATAATCTTTATTGACATAATATTTGGTTACAATAATTTTGAAGCCTCTGACTCCCGAACTAGGCGGACCTGTATGACAGGAGTCAGCGCCCTCCCCATTTTATTTCATCTTAGTATCTAATGTCAAATCAAACTAAAATCAATATTACATTTTTAGGAAAATGAATTAGGTACATATTAATAATACTAATTGTTATTATAATATCGAATGTCAAATCAAATTAAAATTTATAAAATTATCAATGCATATGCCTAAGATTTTCCCAACTACGTTCTGGTGGGTTTCCAGTATAACCAGAAGCAGTTGAGTACCAATTTTTATTTTTTTAAATGGCTCGCGTTTGACCACTATCTCTACTGATGTTAAGTGATGATGTGGCCGACGGTGAAACACGCTTGCCTATAAGTAACCTATTCACTCTTGACTTAAAGATCCCTAGGTTGTAGCTATCAGGAAACAGACTCCGGCAGGGAATTCCACTGCTTAGCTGTTCGCACAATGAAAGTATTCGCAAAACGCTTTGTACGTATGGGTGGGATGTCCACCATGTACCGATGACGCTTTGCCGTATGTCTTGTAGTCCGATGATGGAAAGGGCTAGGCGGAATCAAATTGTGCAGTTCCATCGCACACTCCCCGAAATGTAACCGATAACTTAACATGGAGGGACTGCCTAACTGACGTATATAAACCGATATCTTGACAATAAGATACCTCTACAATAATTAGTAACACAAATATAACTTCATATTGATGTGTGACGAGTTTCCCCACTAGCTGATTGTTTCGTACTGAAGTAATAAATGTAGTTAAGGTTGTCCTAGTCGACGGCACGAACTATTTTGTGCGCGGGGTTAAAATGCATGCTATCTCATCCGACAACACGTGCGAAAGAGATAGAGGCTATGATGAGCAATAAGAAGCTAGTTCGCGTACGAATTAGCACTTTTGCAAGTTTGTAGCGAAATGGATGATGATTTAGGACGAAAACGAGCGCGCGAAATTTTATAAACAGACCTAGATATCATGAAAAATCGACTAAATGTATACTCGCAAAATAAAGTTATTTGCATTGTTGAACTACTAATCTATTCATGTATGGTGGCTATTTTGCTATTTTCCTTCCTCTTATGGTATTTATTGCCGCCCAAAGATGCGTTAAAATTAGTGTTGAAATATGTAAGTGTCGTCGCTCATAACTTCCTAATTTTTATTTTTATTTTTTGTTTCCATACAGGGCTAGATAATGATGAGACAAGTTGATATCATTTTTTATTTTGAACGTACATCAAACAGTGGAGTAATCGCCAGACTAAGTTTGTATGGAAGAATGATCGACTAGTGTAACCTTAACTGATGTAATCAAAATATTCACTTTCATTACTAACATCACTACGTACGAATTTGATACACAATTTGTAACGATTACCAAATCATAACATAACTGCTATTTCAACATCTGTTCTATTGTTTCTGTTACAATTTCGTAATGTTTTCTATCTGTTGACGTAAGCTAAGATTACAAGTTGTCGCTTATTATTTTTGCGGTTACAAACAGTATTTTGTATTTCAAGGACTGTTCTAGGCAGTTATTAAAGCTTTTAGGTCAATGGGAAAACTATAATGATAGTAGTTTTATTTTAATGAAGGGTTTTAGCCACCTGTGTCGTGTTTTTGCTTTCTACAACGTGTTTTAGCGTTTAAAATGGTCGTTGAACTCTGCGGTTCAATGTTTCTACAAATGGCTACCTAGTAATTGCGTGTCATTGTAATATTATAGTGACAAAACAAGGCAATGGAGAGGGCTATGCTCGAAGTTCCTTGCGTGATCGAGTCAAAAATAAAGACATCCGCAGGAGAACCAGGCATACCGACATATCCCGAATAATTCACAAACTAAAGTGGCAATAGGCAGGGCACATTGCTTGCAAGAACGGATGGTCGATGGAGCCGACAAGTTCTACAGTGGCAACCGTGAACTGGAAGACGCAGCATTGGATGGCCTCCCTCTAGGTAGACCAATGGCCTGGTTACAGTTGCGGGAATACGATGGATGCGAGACGCAGAAGATCGATCAGTGTGGCGATGCTTGGGGAGGCCTACTTCCAGCAGTGGACGTCTTTGGGCTGAAATGATGACTATGATGACACAGGGTTTTAGAAGCCAGGTTATCTGAAAAGATTATGTCTGCTTCCGCTGATATATTAAAAGGAGACTAAAATTTATAACGGTATTTAGATAGACATCGTCTTTTCTTTCAAGAAAATTGCAATCACCAATAGATGTCTTCCTAACCTGGACACACGTTAACACACGTTTTTCCAAAAGACTGAGAACAAGCTTTTGAATAGGGCTAGCTAGCTAAAGTAATAGCAGCTGCTGTGTGACTTTTTTGCACCTTGCCTGACTGATCAAGGAGGAAATCAATTGGAAGCAATCATCAATTAAATGAAAACTAACTGTATCTTAAAAAACGCACTTGCTCTTAAATGCCAACCATTTCCATAATAAAAGGTAATAAGCCAGTTAAAACGCTAGAAGCATTACAAACAAATTATCTTTTTTTCGAACACCCTGACTACAGAGCTAACGTAACTTCAGGCACTAAAAAATTACATACATTGATATTGGTCAAAGCCATCTGTTGTACATGAGTACATAAGGTAGGTACCAACTGGTGGCTCTTGTTGATCAGGTTCACTCATAACCATAACCTAGTTAAAGCTCTTCATTACTGAGCAGATGCTGTGATATCTGATTATTTCAAAGTTGAAACCTAAAATAAGAGCCAATGTGTAATAATATGAGGAAAATTATATACCTACTTGTTTTTGGCCTGTGCTTGTTGCACAACAGCTTATTGTAGGACGATTAAAACTGATAGCTACTTTATGTTTTGGACGGTACCTACCTACTTGTGAACATTCGCCACTAGAATTTACTTGACAAACATTCGTTGATCGAACTTTTGTTAGCGCGGACCGAAAATTCCTCATAATCCTGTGATCGTTTTTCTAATGAATGTTGTCCGTGCACCGAATGTTTGCTTAACGAAAGTCATGGAGCGAATGCTCGCGTTGAGTAGAAACCCACCTTTACTCGCAGACGGAATGTAATGCAAAGAGTTTGATGGCTATCCAATCGACCAATCACACAGGCGGAAATCCACATCGCGTCATTCATCTCGCATGTGATTGGTTGATTTGGTCCATTGGACAGCGGTCAAACTCTTTGCGTTGCCGTATTCACATACGCAATACGGCTGCCGATGTATATATTTTATATGAAAGTGTTCTTATATTTAAGATACAGACAGACATAAATGTGGTTAGCAATAAAATAACCGATTAATGAACCGACTTAACGTAGGGACGTTCCATAGACTTATGTCACAACCAAATGAGGATGCAGCAAAGAGTCTGTTCAAGTTCATGTCCCAAATCTAGTTACCTAGTGTATGTTTAGGTTATGATGGGACTGTCATACGCATGGCGATTATAAAAATCCATAATTAAACAAAGCAAAAATAAACTTTTTATTTTGTTGTAACACGAGCATAATGTTATAGCTCGGAGGAGCTCGTGGCTAAATAATAACAGCCGCACGGGTCGATCTTCAAGGCTAAGCAACGCTTGACGAGGCCGATCCGTGGATGGGTGACCATTTCAACATACCGAGTTTCCTCCGTGCCTCGGAAAACACGTTAAGCCGTTGGTCCCGGCTGTCATTTGAAGATCTTTGACAGTCGTTACGGGTAGTCAGAAGCCTGAGATCTGACACCAGTCTTGCCAAGGGGTATCGTGTTACCTAGTTACTGGACTATGGAGGTCAGATAGGCAGTCGCTCCATGTAAAACACTGGTACTCAGCTGAATCCGGTAAGACTGGAAGCCGACCCCAACATAATTAGGAAAAAGGCTAAGCAGATGATGACGAGCATAATGTTATAACAAAAGTAATGAAGTTGAACATTCCGTTACAGAACAGAACTAACACATTAAATTTCAACAAATGATAGACGTTCGTTAAAGAGGGGTCGAAAACAATTACCAGAACTAATTAGCCGAAAAAATATTAAAATGTTTGAACCCGTTTTTAAAAGTGACGAACAAATAGACTTCATTTTTGGAACAGCACGACACGGAATGGAAGTTACATCGACGCGTTTTAAATATCGTCAGGTGTATCCGGTCATCTGTGCGCGTAAATGATGTACGTTTAAATACAAAATATGTGTTGCTTAAATATTATGAAGAGATGACTTTATTTCTGTAGGTTTTTTGAGATTTCGCTTGAGGTATGTAGCACACCTTAACAATTTATTATTTCTTTATTTAAACTTCATGTTACAATGGTGATACATAAGCGGCCTTAATGCAGCAAGGTATTCTCTGCCAGTCAACCTTTGGGTTAAAAATGACACAACATTGGTAGATAAACAAAACATAAAAAATATGACCAATAATTAAAATCAGAATCGGATTTATAAATTAACTAATAAAATACACTAAAGCAGTAGACTAATAAATATTATAACAAATACAAAATTCTAAATAAGACTGTTTAAAATATAATAAGTGACGAAGGCCGTGCTATGTATGAGACAAATAATAGTTCCGATCTACTACTATGAAAATTTACTCTCAGCTTTTTTGATGTCATGGGCAAGCATGCTCCAGAGTTTTATAGATAGTGTAAGAATTCGATAGAAACCGAGTGCAGTGAGAAGAAATATGGAGAAGTAAGATTTTGGAAGCTCGAATATTAAGATCGTTAGAACTACCCAATACTTTAAAATATTGAGTTGAATAATCAGGAGTACAAGGAATAAATGTTAAAGAAACAGGAAAACTACGGGAGCTATCATTAATTGAAGTTTTGAATGAATTGTTGCTAAAATATTTTTTTTTAATCATCGCATACTTGCTTTCGAAATCTTTGTTTTTAAATCTCAGAATAAATCATCCCCTATTCAAAATGATTTTTAAAATATGGGTCATCAGTTTTTGCACTCTTGGAATCGCTCTGGCGAGCGAGGAATCCGTATACATAGGACTGAATTATAGACCGCTAAATGAAAGAACTACGCGAGTTAGGTTCGGTCGCAGGTCCAAGAAAGCCCAATATATCTAAAATCCCTATTCTCCTTTACAATATTTGGATGGATATCCGTATTATGGTGCCAAAATAGTCCAAGATCTCTCCCTATCCTCGTATTTCCTTGCAATATCTACAGTGCGTCAACGTCCATGGTTGACTGTTGATTTAACAATAGCAATTACGTCGGCTGCACTCGGCCTCAGGCTGGCGACTATTCTTTAACATGACAGATGCCAGAGAGAATAATTACCGCCATTTATAACATGGGGGGAAGTATTCGTGAATTAGTCTTGTAAGTAAATTCTGGAAGCGGATAGGTAGGTATCGTGTAATCTGTGTGGCGATCATCTTGGTGTGTCTTTGATAAATTTATTTATAGATTGTGCGGTTTTAGAGTTGAGAGTAATTGAGTGGTTTTTCACAGACTTCAAAAAAGGAAGAGATTCTGAATACGTTGGAATCTTCTTTTTTATTGATGTGCCCTGATTAATCAAAGACGCCTGGACCGATTCGGAATATTCTTCTTTTGTTTGAAAGGGTATACTTCCAAAGTGGTCCCATGGTCATTAGGTCAGGTTCTGATGATGGGATGCAGGAGAAATCGAGGGAGCTCCACAAATTTTATAGGCATACATATAGCGATTTTGGTATTTTCTTCAACAATGTCACTTGCACTCAGAAAGTACCATTTGGTAAAGTGGAACTGATGAAGAAGACACCACAGATGGCCTCTGGAACTCCTTAATGCTACGTAGATATGTCATGGGATTAAGATATATCGTATAGTTAACCTACTATGATGAAACAAATACTTATAAATAAATGGTACTGATGAAAATTATACCATCGAACTGATCTGATGATGACACCGGAAAGTAGGCACTGAAATTCCAAAATAAAACAATGTATACTAGCCGTGTTTGGGCTTATTGAAATTGTCATCGGATGCACTTTGGCTATAAATGGTAATTGAAGGTACCTACCAAAACTACAAAGAGGTAGCTAAATAAAAAAATTACAAAATAATCAAACCGACTTCCTAAACATAACACTGCAAAGCAAAAAAATATTTTCATCACTTTCTCTCGTATGATTTTTCTCCATCTGTTTCTGTGTCTGGCGGTGTGGAGAGCGTTGTAAACTGTAGAGTCAAGAGCGGTGCGGATCTGGTCAGACCAACGTATTGGGCTGCGTCCACGAGGATATTTTTCCATCTACTTTGCGGGTCACGATGAGTCTCTCGAGGTTGCCACCGTCCTTGACCGTCTTTTGTCAGTGTAAACAAAATATTTGGAATAGTGGCCAGTTATTCCAAAGTTTTAAGTCTTCACCTCTGTCGCCAGTCTCCATGACTGCCTACAATTTTTTTAAGAGATCTCATAATCTTGCATGTGAATTGTCGCTGCTTACTTTTACAACTTAATTTTGTTTATTTAGTTTCAGGTCATATATGTTACGTACAGAGATCGAGCCAAAGACTTCTCAACAGCTAGTTGGACCTCTAGTCTACCCCTTTGGCTATTGGCCTTTGTTGCTGTTACTCGGTATTAATTACAGCCCATTTCTATTTGTATTTTGACGCTTGTTTTTCGATAAAATCGGCATTTAAATTGGAACAAATTGATTTGCATATAAACAAAACTCTTTTGATCTTCACAAGCTATTTGTTTATCGAAAGTAAATATCATTTTGTTAAAAGAACTTTGCTAATAAACACTAAAGTACACTCCGATTTCGATCACCCTTTTTGCATCCAATTTAGTTCAAAATTCAAACAAACAATACTAACTTGTAACATGCAATGAAAATCGAGCAAACATTTGGATAGCCAGAATAAATATCAACTTAATCTAATCCAGGCATACATCAATATTGTGTGCTAAAAATACAATTTTTGTTTTAAAATAAGAATATAGAGTGACTGTTTTTAGTTGAAAATGCATATACCAATGAAAAATGTATTTATTCTTTTTTTAAATATCACTGCACATGATAAGATAGGAACCTTTTTGGTCTCGCACGGGTTTATTTTTTAAATTTATGCTATGTAAATTTTGTTACTTTTTTATTTTATCTCTCGTGTCCGCATAAAATTATTTTTCAATGGTTTGCCAGAAAGTAGTAGGTAGGTAAAGCCACTGTAAAAATAGGTACGTCACCTTAAGCTGGCTCAGTATTATCATTATGATAATGCTTATTGAAATGTGAGTCTGAAAATTAATTAAAACATATTTGAAACAGAATGTTTTTAATCCATTCTATTAAAAAGGCTTCAGTTTGATCTTTGCTTTCAAATAATTAAATAAATATTTTTTCATATTTGACGAGTTAGACTCAACTACTTAAGGTGACACTAGTCGATCATTCTTCCATACAAACGTAGTCTGGCGATTACTCCACTGTTTGACAATGTACTCTCAAAATAAAAAAATATATCAATTTTTCTCATCATTATCCAGCCCTGTATTAGTAGTATTAGGAAACAAAAAAGTATAAAATAAAAAAATTAGAAAGTTATGAGCGTCGAAAGTTCCATATTTCAACACTAATTTTAGGGTTATTCCCAGAGGTCCACGATTCTATTGTTCCTCTTTTCCCACCGGGTCCATGAAAAATTATAATAATGTTTTATATGTTCTTAAATAAATTCCCAACGGGTCCACGAGATATATCCAAAGTACAGTCAGTAAAAACAATTTATTGTAAGAAGGAGTAGCTTGTTGAAAACATAACAAAATAAAATGCGGTCTAGAATGGTGACGACACGTAAGCTACCTCTTTTCCTTTTTTAGTTAGATGATGAACATTATAAGCATTTATACCCAAACTACCAGGAGGCCAGAATCATGAAGAAGTAATATTTACAGGGCTGGACCCGCAAATATTAAGACTTCTTCTTCATGATTTTCACCGGTAAAGACTAATTTAAGTAAGTGCCAGGAGATTATAATCACGAGGAAGTATTCCCGAGGCTGGAACCATGAGATGTAAAAAGAGTATCGAGAGATTTTAGATTCTGACCTCCTGGTACTCCGTTAGTCTCTACCGCTTATGATTCTAGGCCCGCAAATACTTTTTCATGATTCTGTTCTCCTGGTAGTTTGTGTATAAATGTTGAACACTAGCTGTTCCCCGCGTCTTTGCGCCCGTGGACCACCCCACAGGACCCGTTTTCGGGATTCAAAAATAGCTTATGTCATTCAGGAATGATGTAGCTTTCTATAAGTGATAGAATTTTTTAAATCGCTCCAGTAGTTTCGGAGCCTATTCGGTACAAACAAACAAATAAACAAACAAAAAAATCTTTCCTCTTTATAATATTAAAGAAAGAAAAAAGAAAAAGAAAGAAAAAGTGTTTATTTGTCACAAAACGACATACAATATAAGAATATACTTAAGCTTAGCTTAGCTTTATATTGGTATAGATGTAACTAAAAAATCAAAAGAGGAAGTTATATTTTTATCATTTTCTTAAACACTCAACTGATTTTACTCGAATTTTTGATTTCTAAAAAAATAAATGTCCCAACACTAGTACCTACTGATCCGTAGGTGCATGAAATAAAATTTTATATTATTCCACTTATGGCACCTGCGAAAAATATCGGTAGGTGCCGTATGTGGAATACCTCAGATGCCATTATGTACATTTTTTAATTGATATATAAGTCTGATTATTGTGATTTATCATGTTTACTGCTGATTGTTGTAATGGTATATTAAGCTTTATCCTTTTCCAAAAATTGCCTGATTGTACTTAAATAATATAACCTAAAGTTTTCTTTCTAACTGTACAAAATTTGCTTAAAAAATTATTAATAATAATAAATAAATCCTGTTTCGACCGGATCGGGCGAAGCTCATCGGCCGAAACGCCTACTAAGCCTGATTTTTTAATGGTCATGATCATTCATGTGATACATTAAAAATGTAGTTTTTACTTATCTATATTCATTGTAATTAATTTATAGAAATAGTAAACATTTATCCCTTAGCCAAGCTTTTATTGCTGACTGTACCAAACATTCTCATGGACCCGTTGGGAAAGAAAATATTTCATATTTTAAAATGTCGTGGACCCGTTGGGAAGTAAAGTATGAATTAAAATTTTTCGAGAACAATAGAATCGTGGACCTCTGGGAATAACCCTAATTTTAACGCATCTTTGGGCCGAAAAAAATGCCATTAGAAGAAGGAAAATAGCAAAACAGCCACCCTACAGTAATAGTTTAGTAGTTCAACAATGCAATTAATTTTATTTTGAAAATATGCATTTAGTGGTTTTTAGGGTTCCGTACCCAAAGGGTAAAAACGGTCGGAGCTGCATTATCCCTGTGGGATAATGAAGGTGAAATCCGGAACCTCAAGCTTAGCCTCGCCGCGTACTGCACAGTCTACCAAGCAGAACTTCTGGCTATTTGCAAAGCAACGGACGAAATCCTCAAGCGCAAAGAGATGAGCTATGGCTTGTATAGCGACTCGATGTCAGCATTGCAGTCGCTTGTAAGCCATGGCTCTCTCCATCCCCTGGCAGTCCGAGCGCGAACAAACCTGACTCAGGCTCTGGAACAGAGCAAAGCTGTGTGAATGAGCGTGCGGACGAGTTGGCGAAGAAAGCAGCATTGTCGTTACGGAGGAAGCCGGACTATGACCAATGTCCGATTTCATTCATTAGACGCCAGATCCGTTTGGAGTCGCTCGATGAATGGAATCGGAGATATGTGTCTGGCGAGACTGCCTCGGTGACGAAAATGTTTCTTCCCGATGCCATCGCGGCTTTCCGCATTATAAGACAGGTGCGGCCAGCAGGCGTGCTAACGCAGGTCCTGACGGGGCACGGTGGGTTCTCCGAATACTTGTATCGCTTCAAGTGTAAGGAGAACTCATCGTGCATTTGCGATCCCGATGTAAGCGAGACAGTTCCACATGTGCTATTAAGCTGTCTTGCACACGTAGTTGAGAGGTTTAACCTGGAACAGGAAATTAAATTAGAATTAAACGAATGTAACATTGCGGAAATAATGAGCGGTAAAAACAGAGAGAAATTTTTAGAATATTGTGTTAAAATAGCAAATATTGTAATAAAAAGAAATAAAACGGAGGTATAAATCTATGTTTCATAGATATAAGTGTATATTATATGTAAACATAGAAAAGTAAGTAGAATTAAGATACATATAACTGTAATAGACTAAGAACAAAATAATAATAGAACACGCTGAAGAAATTATTTACCCTAAATTAAAAACTAATAAAGAAATAAAGTAGAGACTAGCTAAAATGGGAGTCCCACCCATTGGACTGGCAGGAGAAGAATGATAGAAAGATATAGAATGAGGAATAGAAGTGCGAGAGGCAAAAAAGCGAGAACTGGTATGAATGAGAACAGATTTGTATAGGCGTCAACTACGTTGACGGAGCTAGACCAAAAAAAAAAAAAAAAAAAACAAAAAAAAAAAAAAAAAAAAAAAAAAAAAAAAAAAAAAAAAAAAGGTTAAAAACGGGACCCTATTACTGAGACTTCGCTGTCCGTCTGTCTGTCTGTCTGTCTGTCACCAGGCTGTATCTCATGAACCGTGATAGTTAGACAGTCGAAATTTTCATAGATGATGTATTCCTGTTGCCGCTATAACAACAAATACTAAAAACAAACGTGAATAAAAATACAACAAACGTGATATGTTTGCCGTTTTTTGCTCGATATTAATAACAGCAACAGGTAGACGCTTGAAATATTCACAGAATATTTAGTTGTATATTCTCTTCAAAAAATATTAATTATTAAATTAATATAAAATAAATTAAGGGGGGCTCCCATACAACAAACGTGATTTTTTTGCAGTGTTTTGCGATAATGGTACGGAGCCCTTCGTGTGCGAGTCCGACTCGCACTTGGCCGGTTTTTTATTTCATGATATCTAGACTCCCAAAGGTCTGTTTAATAAATTTCGCGCGCTCTTTTCCATACTAAATCCTCATCCATTTCGCTAAAAACTTGCAAAAGTGCTAATTCGTACGCGAACTAGCTTCTTACTGCTCATCACAGCATTTATATTTGCACGTGATGTTGGATGAGATAGCGGGCATTTTAACCCAGCGCACATAATAGTTCGTGCCATCGACCAGGGCAACCTTAAGACTAAAAGATTGGCCAGATGTAGCAAGCAAAAAATTTTAATACGGAAGGGATGCCTGTGCCTTGCAGTGTGACACAACAGGCTCATAATAATAATAATGCAGTAAGTAGATTGCTCTTTACCACAGAATAACTAATAGTACAATCAGTACCTCAGCTTCAAGAAGTTGTTTGTAAACATACTAGTTAAGTATTTAAAATCTAATGGAGCCATGAATGAATCCACTGTATAATTATAGGTATGAAAATAAATAAAATATTATCTTCCTGATTATTATTGGCGAATTCCAACCAATCTTTACTGTTAACGCTTTCATTCAGAGCCCTATGTCCAGCACTGAACTAAGATTACGCTTATTATGAAAATTAGATGTTTGCAAGGAAATCATTTCCTACAAACATAAAGTCAACGGTTCATTTCCTCTTGCTCTAATTCTAGGCCAACCGACTGTAATAAAACTTGCAATCATTATTATATAGGTGTTCTCAGAAGTTAAGACTATGCTTCCAAAGATTCACAGGCATAAAGTTTCCAAAGACAATGTTTTGACATAAGAAAACACATTTGTAGTCTGTGGTGGACAAAACAGTTCTGACATTGACACTAACAATGTCAAAACTGTTTTGTATGATGTGTATACATCATCAGCCTATTAATGTTCCCACTGCTGGGTAACAGGCCTCCTCTCTGTGAGAGAGAATAGGCCCATATCCACCACGCGGGCCCAGTGCGGGTTGGTAGATGTCACATGTCTTCGAATTTTTGGTTCTAGGACATTGAAACTAGTGTGCACACAATCTGAAATATTTCATCCCTACTACAAAACATTACTAGAGTTGCCATAACCGCAGCAATATTTTAAAATATTATAACAATTTACTGCGGATATGAAAAATTCCTCGAATGGGTGCGGAATATAAATTTCCCCGTGACCCATAACGGGGGGTGTGTTCACTCATAATTCCTTTTTCATTGAGACAAATATTCATATAAATGTGATATTAGACGTGCGTGCGTTCCTCGCATGTGACTCGCACAGACTTAGTGATAATATTGAATTAAATTATGGAGATTTTTCATGAGATGAATGTTTTTATATATTCCAATTTAGTGCTATGAATATGAAGTAGGTTAGAGGGAAAGGGCGCTATGATGAACTATTTTATCAAGTTGTGGATTTTTTTACATACAAATAGTTTGGACAGGTCGGTATTTCATGTCCTGAACCAATTGTAACATTTATTAGTTCCATAGTAGCTAATGGCACATTGCGTGTAGTTCTATAGTAGCCAATGGCACATTGCGTTCTTTTTTTTAAAATCACCATTTCACAGATGTTTAGGCTCAATAAACGAGTCTAATATTTACCCGAAATAAGATACAAGGTTTTTTTTTACATAAGAACAACATGCTTTTCCTTCAGGCTATACATATTTTAGTACTTCGTATTATGATATCGTTCTTCAAAAAATCTTTTTATCTCAACATACAAGGCTTAATCCTCTCATAATAACATAACCATACAATAAAACTAATTGCTCAATCTTACGAAATTCAATGTTTTAATATGAAGAGATGAAAACGATACTTTAATGCTATGTTCATTTCGCGTTACTCGATTCGAGAGAACGACTCGACGCCTCCCATGAAAACGTGACGTGTATGAATTAAGGAGCTGCTGTGAATAAAAGTACAAAGATGTTGGACATATGGAAGTGGCATAGAATGGAAATTCTTGAGGTTCTGTACATAGTGAAATTATATCAGTAAAAACGACTCTCAGAGAGTCAAAATGTAGGAAAGGGATTTGTCATGTTATTATTGGATTTTCTTTTTTATATTTGTTTACTTATATAGTTTTTTTTTTTTTAATTTCTATTGACATTTTTAATTATTTTTATTTTGTTTGCTTTAAAATGTAGATATGTAGGTGTAATTTGATATTTGGGGTGGGTTAGTTATTTATTTATTAAGTGATCATTATAATTTAGTGAAAGTGTTATGAGAAAGGGGGCGGGCTATAAATCAGCGTTGACCAGCGTAATAGCTATGCTTTACACTGCTCAGTATATGCTGAGCCCGCTCCTTTTGCCATACTGATTTATTATTGTGCTTCAGAGCTAATTTGTGATTTTTCATGTTCTGTTACAGTTGGCAATAAATGTTTTCTTTCTTTCATGTGATATTTCGTTTCATCATCATCATTTCGGCCGAAAGACGTCCAATGCGGACATATAACTTTCCCAAACGTCACCACACTGATCGGTCCTGTGCGTTTCTCATCCACCGGACTCCCGCAGCCTTGACCAAGTCGACGCTTCACCTAAAGAGAGGGCTTCCAACGCTGCGTCTTCCGGTATGCGGTCGCTATTCAAAAACTTATCCGCCCCGACGGTCATGCGTTCTGCGAACAATTTGCCCTGCCCATTGCCACATCGGGCTATGTCAGTATAACTTGGTTCTCTTGTGGATGTCTTCATTTCTGATTCGATCAAGTTCATATTTAGTTTAGCACTTGTAAATATGACAAAATTTAGACATATTGAAAATCGCTAAATAGTATGTCACTTTATATAGAGCGTCTTGGGTCTTTTCTTTTCAGGATTTTTCATGATGACGTTGTTAGAGTTCACCATTACTTTTTCGTTTTTCACATACCTTAAAAAAGAACGAGTACGAAAATTATACTTAGTAGTTCAGATACGAAAATGCTGAGCTTTGCAATGAAAGTCACTTTTTTTTCGCCGTTTTGGTTTGTGTTTGACCACTATCTCGCCTGATGGTAAGCGCTGAATTGATGTGTCGAAAATGAAAAAAAATACGTAATTGACGCTTTACGTCTCAACATAAAGATAAGCCTTCACTCACACGTGTACCTCATCCAGGTTTAAAGCCTCCAAACATACGCCCCGTATATTGCGGGGAGGTGTATCCTCATTTTGGAGTCATTACACGAAATAGTATCACCGTATAAAGTCCCAAGGGGGGAGGGAGTGACTTTGTGGCTCATGTTTGTTTATACACTCCCATATATATTTTGGTTAATTAAGTTTTTGTGCGGTCGCGGATTAGTGGGTAGGTAGGGGAGAATTGGCAAGACTAATCGTGATGTAGTGTGGTGGAATGGTCGCTATGGCACAAATTTTGCGGTGGAAAATTGAGGTGGATTTTCCTGAGTAATATTATGTGTCATTAGTACACCCTTATTGCTGTAAGCGGGTAGGTGTTTAATGGCTGAGATAGCAGCTGCAACAGATTGGAACTAATTTATATTAAATTTTGTTTCATGAAGTACAAGAGTAATTTAGTTAGTTATAAATAATTTGAAGTAAACTCACAAAGATTCTGAATCTCAGTCATGTCACTAAAGCACCTGCAGCTTTCAATACAAAAAACTTTCATCGAAGTAAGAGATACTCATCTTTGTGCACTTATTTAATTGAAGATGTCGGCTCAGACGTCAGCTCACGTAACTTCAAACTACAAATCTTCTTAAAGCCTAATATTTTAAGGACTAATCACGTTCCCATTCCTCAAGATGCGTACGTAAATAAGCAAAAATTTCCCATTTACTTACCGTAGTACGCAATTACCGAGTTTCCCGTAAGAGATTGAACATCAAAGGGTCTTTAATTAAGCCTTAGAAGGGCCATAAATAGCGTCCAAAGTAACACTGAAATATTTACTTAGTCCTGTTAACGTTTTAATTGAGAATAACAAAATTTCTTATGGGAGCTTTGAACTCAGCATTTTGACGATAAGCGTTACCGTAAAGCTGGAAATAGACGGGCAATTATTGCCGCATTCTGCAATCTGTAGCAACATTTTTCCATATCCTGTATGAAGATTGTAGCAAGAGCAACAACTACACCATGTTGGCTGATTTTGGCTGATACGGAGCAGTTAGTTTATTCCATAATACTCCTCTGATTGCTGCAATGATTGTCCGTGATACCCCAAATTTATGAAAACATTGTTCCACATATGGGCGATTCCGCTGTAGACGATTCTCGACATTAATTTTTTAATCACGTTATTAGTTGTTTTTTTTGCGAATAGTGCGAAGAAGAAAGTCTAAATTTAATTTAAAAAAAATATTTTTTCGATTTTACTCCATATTAAATTCTTTGGAGCGTTTGAAAATATTACCATCCAAAGAGTTGGTACAAACTGAAAATCATACCTATCAAGACTGACGCGATATAGCTGTTACTGACAATTTATGGTAATGTTAAAAAGTTTACTTTTTTCACAGAAATTAAGAGCTAACATTCTGAAATTTTGTAAAAGTAAGAAGAAATCAAAACTCAACTTAAATTAATAGCTTTTAAGAGTATAATGTTTGTTAGGTTAAAATAAACATTAACTTAATTTGGTTGCACCCGCGATCTCAATGTCAGATCACGGGTGCAACTTTTTGTCACTTATCCTTTTTATGTGATTAATAACATATTTTGTTGTTTTTATTTGCTTTGACTAATAATATATGCTTAATACTATTGATGATATACATTTAATATATTCTGTATGTTTTACGAGCTTCATGCCAAACACCTCCGTCAGGAAAGGAAAGGGAAAGGGCTCGTGATTCAAAACGGAGAGAAGTAATGAAAGAGAAAATGGAGACAGATGCAGATTTGAAAACCGGAAAATCGGCATAAAAATTACTCAATATCGTTATGTGGGGGTATTTCAGAACGATATGGATGAAGATGGAGAAACCATAGTACAATTTATGACGACGATTGATGGCAAACATTTCACAGAAATCGTAAATGACATAGCTTATGTACAATTTAAAGTAATTTTCGTGAAATTGGAAGCGCCAGAGAAAAACTGATGGAAATAATACGTTCATAGAATTTTGGCGAATATTGACGTATTTGAAAAGAAATAATTAATTTAAGCGACAAAGAAAGTGTACTAATTAGTAATAAATATTGTTTAATCTCTCATTTTGTCCCTATATAAGTTAAATTGACGTTTATGTTCACTTCAATTAGACTGGTTGCACCCGCGATAATTTGATGTTGCACCCGCGATTCGGTCAAAAGTGAATAATTAATTGTTTATTTTTGTTTTCTTTAGAATTTGTATTTTATGTTCATGGTTACTTAAACATCTTACGAAATATAAAGGCATATTATATTAAATGTATCACAATTAACAGATTTATAAGTTTATTTTCTATGATCTGGAATGGTTGGACCAAATCTGTTGCACCCGCAATGGCAATTTGAACCTTCCTTCTGGCTTTTAAAACATTATTTTAAAATCCTTGTAAATGAATATTAAAAGAACATATTAAAATGTAATCATTCAAAGTTAAATTCAATTTAAAATGTTTTTTAACTAATTACATGAAACTAAAACATGCGTCTAAATGTTGCACCCGCGATAATGGAATGACCCATATATGTCAATGTTGCTCCACATATATTGTCTCTCAAGATACAGGTTACCCTAGTTTGAGAGGCAGGGTTCATTATTTAAATGGTTACAATGGAATTCTTGCAATATAGCTGTACGTGTATACAAACTGTAATGTAACCTTTTTGCACCAATAAACATTTTATTTATTTATTTTTAAATATTTGCAAATATGGAGCAATTAGTTTATTAAGTTGCTCCATGTTGCTCCTGGTTGCAGTATTCATTTCCCGTGTAAGCCACGCTTTCCAGTAGCTTTTCGATTAAGCCCAGTTTTAACTGAAGATAGGTAATAAAAAATTTCATCATTGTAGAAAGAGAAACTAGCTCGCCATATTGGTGCGATATAGTTTACTAAGTTGCTCAATATTGCTCCGCTTTGTCAAAAAAGTTACCCGTGTAATTAAGCCAAGCTGTTAGCAGTAGATTGGTAAATAAAGAATATTAATTTACCATATTGCAAATTATACGATCCTGCTAATTAAACGCGCTTGACGAATTATTGTTTGTAGAATTTCGGCTTGAATTTAGTAATTAATGCTTAGTTTCTCGAATTTGGTATCTAATTTTGATGGAGTTTTGTTGGAAATACAGAATTAGAGTTGTGTTACGTATTCACGTTGTTAAAATGAAGGTAGTTTAGTTGCCAAAATTAAATTTATTAACTTAAGCAGGTTTCTATTTACAGAATTTAAATGGCGCTGTTTAAGCTATGTATTTCGTAAATATGTATCTCTCTTTCAGTAGACTTACAAGTATTATTCTAAACTACGTTATATCGATAAAAAACTAATAAAAAAATAAAATTTGGATTTAGACTAGACTCTTAATTTCAATAACTAGACCATCAGCGTTCATTGCCCTGAAGTAAGCTTCAGTAACATGAGATCAAAAGTTTTATCGTCATAAGGTATCAATAATACCGATCACATCTGCGGAGATTCGCTTTCTATTTTAATTTGGTACCTACGTATAGCTATTTAGTAGAATCCTCTGTAGCAGTCTGTATTTACTGATAGCTCCAACCATGGGGTCTTTAACTCACTAGTTAATAGGTTACTGCTAGGCAAGCGTGCTCCATTGTAGACCACATTATCACTTAACATCTGGTGAGATGGTGATTAAACGCGAATCTACCAATAATCTTACTATATAATTAAAATTGTTTATAATATTATAAATGCGAAAGTTTGGATGGATGTATGTTTGTTACTCAATCTCGCCAGAACGGCTGAACGGACCTGGATGAAATTTGGCACCGAGATGGATTATAGGCAGGAATAGCACATAGGCTGCTTTTAGGATAACTTTCGACTATCACGCGGGCGAAGCCGCTGGCGGAAGCTAGTAAAAAAATAAAACATTAAATATCAATTTATACCCATTAACGAAGTTTAACTTCCTAATATAATATGATATTGTATACTGTAGGTAAGGTATGTATAAAAATAATAATAAAAAAAACAATTACAAAAAACATTTCTCGGAAATCTTTCTACATCGTTACGTACATAAATGGCTGAGGAACATAATCCAGAAATAGAGAGGCATTTAATTTTTTGCCTCACGATTCCTCGAAGAACAGACAAATACATTATTAATGAGAGAAACAGCCTTTATCACAATTGAACTTGCTGTTTTTCAACAAAGTTGTCTTCGTTTCATTATTGGTCGTTGACCTTTGGAACACGATTTAAATTAGATGATATGTCCGCTTTGGTACTCGTCCGAAAACCAGCATATACTGGCACAAAAGGTGTGAACGTAATATGTTTTTAAGTAGCCAATTAGATATTTGAAATTGGAGGTTACATAACAACGCAATAGATTAAAAAAGCTAACTTACCTAACCTAATCTCTTCTGTCTTTAATGCTTTAATTATTATGAATAGGTACTCACCTTGAAGTGAAATTTTGGTGGCCTATTTTTCTTTTTTGCAGACGCTATTGTCAAGGAAAATAATAATCTGTAATTTTCCACTTGAATGCTATCAAATCTATAAATAGGTTTACCCCTCAGTTTTCTATTTTTGGAATAATAGGGACCTACTCATAGAATTCATCAAAATAATATTCTAAATTTTAGTACACTCCGACTAGTCTGTACTTAAAACCTTTTTTGTCTAGATTCATATTCCAAAGATTCATTCAAAAAACTTACTGAACCGCAAATGTCTCAAAATGACGGTATCAGTTTTATTTGATCGAATACCGAACAATCGCGGATATCGCTCAACTCGAATATTGAAGCCCCTCAAAGTCATTCGTTCAAGCGAAAGATTCTTTCAGCTAAGTTCCCACTTTTATAACTAGAAGATATGACATATAAGAATCTCACTGTATCTAACTGCCCGAGGCATTCGGAATTTTATTAAAACTTCTCCCCCTTGAGATAACTTCTGTTTGATAGAAGCCAGAAGGAAGGAGGTTGGGGACAAACGCCCCATCTCCTCGGCCCGACAATTAATGCCACCATTTACGAAAATTTTATTTCATTTGCGAATGCGAACTCCCGTTATTTGATTATTAATAAAATGAGTTTTATTTTGTTGGCCATTTGCATAATTGTTTCATTTTTGCTTCTCGTCTGTCGCAGTCGATGAAGTTCGCCAGAAATCTTTTAAAAAGAAATTAAAGTCGAGTTTGCTGAGGCCGCCGAGATTTTTAGTGTTTTCTGGGCTGAAATTTAATTTTTCAACGTTCGCCGGAAATTGTGTTAGCTCTCATTTCGGAAAATTAGGCTCTCTTAATCTTTTTATCTGAGGATCGTGACCCTGAGAAGAGCTAATTAAAGCCGCAATAGAGTAGATATCTAATTATATGGATTCAGAGGTCAGTGTATTAACCTTAATAGAAACAGACATCTAATTTCCTGACGGTATTGGGAAATGAGTAAATACGGTTCTACCTTTTAGTCATTTTTAGGGTTCCGTACCTCGAAAGGAAAAAACGAAACCCTTATTAGGATCACTTTGTTGTTCTTCCATCTGTCTGTTAAGACCCTTATTCTCAGGAACGCGTGAAGGTATCATGCTGAAATTTATATTAAATACTCAGGTCTACTGTCCCTTAAAGCTGTGAAAAAATAAAACTTTTAACCAACGCAATCAACAGATACAGCCGTTTATGCCGCAAATTTCCGAAAATTTTCGATTCTCGCAAGGGAATCAAAACCTACAGGATACTTCCCATGAACTCAGAAACTCTTGAAATTTGGTACGAAGCAACGTCTTGTAGCACAGATAAAGGAAAAATTGTGAAAACCGTAAATTTTTAGTTACATCATATAATAATAATATTTTTAATAATTGTAAACTTACTACTCCTTTCCTCATGAACGCTTAGAGGTATGAAATTTAAATTCATATCAAATACTCGGGTCTATAATATCTTCAAGCTGAGGTTTGTACGGAACCCTCGGTGCGCGAGTCCGACTCGCACTTGACCGGTTGTTTTTACACAAACATAAAGGTTGGCGTAGTTTTTATTAACTTACTATTCTAGCAGAAAACTTTCTACTTTTTCAAATAAACTAGCTACATTAATAAAATTAAACATAGCGTCTATCGTTTACGTCTTGGCAAGATAAAACATTAACGCAATGTGACATTAAACATTACTTCTTACAAATGCCACTAATCATTAGAAATTAAGACATTTATTTTGACACAGTTTATAAAGGCGACAATATTCGAGCAGATAGTCGATCTCAAATAAACTAGACTGTAACTTATAATATTTCTCCACACTTACGTGTATGAATTAGAAAAACTATATAGTAGTCATAGCGGATCTTTATGTCTCTGAAGTTGGCCCTGCGAACAATTTCGCAAGAATCAGTTTGTCATCGAGTATACTGCATAGAGTAAGCGCGATAGGACGTTTCGACAAACGTAAGCGAGTGAAAGAGGCAGTATACAATGCTATCTTCACCTTCAACATTGACACAAAAATAGCTACAGTGCAGGGTCTTGCAGCCAACTTCAGAGACACAAAAATCCACTGTGAGTATGATACCTATGTAGTTAGCAAAATACACGCCGATGACGAAGGTCACAAAATTAATTGTAATGTTAAATTAAAATAAGATGAATTTTAATTAAATTAATTGTTATGTTAAATTAAATAAGTTGAATTTAAATTAAGGTTCTGGCGACTGCAAACCAGAAGACGATACGTTGGAAGGCCTCGCACTAGGTGGACCGATGACCTGGTTAAGGTTGCGGGAAGGCGCTGGATGCGAGACGCACGGGCTCGGTCAATGTGGCGACGCCTGGGGGAGGCGTTTGTCCAGCAGTGGACGTCTTTCGGCTGAAATGATGATGATGATA
Source organism: Anorthoa munda (assembly GCA_945859665.1). Taxonomy (NCBI): domain Eukaryota; kingdom Metazoa; phylum Arthropoda; class Insecta; order Lepidoptera; family Noctuidae; genus Anorthoa; species Anorthoa munda. Next base: position 10,278,035 of record OX243911.1, read on the forward strand.
AATTTTAATTAAATTAATTAAAATTGTTTATTAATTTTGTTTAATTTTACTTACTTGCATTGTCAATGGTTTCGCCTATGTGAAAGTTATAAATTAACTTAAGAGAACCAGTACCTTATCCTGCGAGTACTCAGAATTAAAAGGTATTCTATGCCCTATTCTGGGACATGGTATATCCGTGTGCTAAATTTCATCCTAATTCGTTTAGAGAGTTAACAAACAGAAATACTTCCGCATTTATAATACTAGCTGCCACCCACGGCTCCGCCCACGTTGATGTATGTGTTATTCTGATGTAAACTAACTATATTTCAGTAATGTTTCATCAAAATCTCTTCAGTAGTTTTTGCGTGAAAGAGTTACAAACATCCATCGAGAGTTATAAATATCCATACCTAATAGTTCCTCACAAACTTGCACGTTTATAATAGTAGTAGGATTATTTATAACTAGCTTCTGCCAACGGTTTCGGTCGTGTGAATGACGAAAATTATCCGAAAATTATAAATTATAAAATGTTTGTATGTTTGTTACTTCTTCACGCCCAAACGGCTAGACGGATCTGGATAAAATTTGGCACAGAGATAGATTATAGTCAGAAATAGCGCATAGGATACTATTTATTCCGGTAATATGTTCCCTCGGGATAAATTTCGACATTCACGCAGGCGAAGCCGCTGGCAGAGGCTAGTATCCTATGTATTGTAAATTAGATAGTTTTCTACTAAATATTTAATGTCTTTTAATTTTTCACACTATTTGTTGTTTGTTTTTATAGTCTGCTAACACTAATATCTAATCCATTAATGAACAGAGTATAAAGATTTCCTGTTTACTAATGGAGAGCTTTTTAAATGTACTGAAGTTTTAGATCAACAAGAGTAGTTAGGTTCTCCCTTATACCATATAAGATTCATACTCAAAAGTAACTAGCCATTACCTCCATTTTGTCCAAAGTTATGGAAAGGATACTGAACAGTAAGTTGCTGACCTACCTTGAAGACAACAATCTCCTTAGTGACAGTCAATATGGCTTTCACCGGGGACGGTCTACTGGCGATCTTTTTGTGTATGTCACGCACTGCTGGGGCGAAGCCATCGAGAGACACGGCGAAGCACTTGCTGTATCGCTTGATATCTCGAAGGCCTTTGACAGGGTCTGGCACGCAAGTCTACTCAGTAAGCTTCCTGCTTATGGCATCCCCGCTGGTTTTTGTAGCTGGATATCAGACTTCCTCAGTGTACGGTCGATCCGATTAGTCATTGACGGCTGCTCCTCTGACCGTATGGCTATTGATTTCCTCAGGGGTCTGTCCTCTCTGCAACTCTTTTCCTGATGCACATCAATGACCTATTTCAGCCTGGTATTGTTGGGTACGCAGATGACAGTACTGTTTCAGAGAGATACCTGTCCAGCGCAAAAACCAGCGTGGATGAAGTTCGTTCCACGAGAGAGGCTATGGTGGAGCGGACAAATTTGACCTTAAGCCTTGTCTCCCAGTGGGGTGATGACAATTTGGTCTCCTTTAACACCACCAAAACACAAGCGTGTGTTTTTACCGCTAAAAGGAGTCTTTTTGATCATACTCCTACTTTTCGGGGTACGTCTGTTCCTGTGACTGATCGGCTCGTGCTCCTAGGCATGGAGTTGACATCCAGTCTCAACTTCGGCGCCTCCATTGAGTACAAATCCCAAATTGCGGCCAAAAAACTGGGCATCCTAAATAGAGTGAAGCGATACTTTACGCCTGGACAGCTTTTAACCCTATACAAAGCGCAAGTCCGATCCTGCATGGAGTATTGCAGCCACCTTTGGCATGGCTCAGCTAAGTATCAGCATGCCGCGCTTGACTCAGTAGAACGCAGAGTCAAGAGGCTCATTGGCGACGTTGAACTGGCGGATGCCAAGCTTCATAGCTTGGCTCATCGCCACAAGGTTGCCTGCTTGTCGGTCTTCTACAGACTGTACTTCGGTGAGTGCGCTCAAGAACTCCACGACTTCATCCCACCAGCCTCCTTCTACCATCGGACATCTAGACACACTGCAAGTTACCATCCATACCTTGTTGCCATTCCACCTATTCGCACCAAGCGCTTCCAAACATCCTTCATAATGCGCACAGCGAATTAATGGAACTGACTACTTGCGTCCGTGTTTCCGAACGCCTTCAACCCGAATCTCTTCAAAGTTAGAGTGAACAGGCTTCTTCTGGGCAAGCTCACTCCATCGTCGACTCTGTCTCTGTCACCTCTGACCTAGACTAGAGTCAAGAGCAAACCCAACAATAATAAAAAAAAATAACTCTCAATCACGATAAATGTATATCAAACAATGTTGTTTCGATATCTTTGCTCAATAAGTATCGGAATGTCGTACTATAATTTGAATTGAACAAATGCAACCGAGATTGGAATGCGACGCGAAACTTTCATGTTGCACAATAGGGTAATTTTCGGTTGTAAATGAATGTTGTTCGTTCAAATTATCTATAAATTTTGTAAGTGTATTTATTTTAGCAACTTATGTTACTTATTTTAGCAACTTCTTCAATGTAGCACCTATGAAGTTTCTTCATTTCACCTAATTTATTGAAACTTTATGCATAAGTAAAAACCGGCCAAGTGCGAGTCGGACTCGCGCACGAAGGGTTCCAGACTTGACTCAGTCATCGGAAAAATCCCTTGATTTATCTATCTATCCTTTAATTTATATAATATACAAAACAAGAAACTGACTGACTGATCGATCAACGCTCAGCCAAAACAGCTAGGCCTAAAAGCATGAAATTTGGCAGAAGGGTTCCTTAAGTGAGCACTAAGAAAGGATTTTTAGAAATACCACCCCTCTAAGGGTGTAATAAAAAGGGGGTTTAAAGTTTGTATTTAAAATGTAATTCTTTCAGCTAATATTCTTGAAACTTGGCACAAATAGTAACTGTATATGATAAAAGTTGACATTATCATTATAAGTTTTTCGAAACTACTCCCAAAATACCATTTAGGGGGTGTTGAAGTTTGTATGATGAATCTTATTTCTTGGGTTAATAAATAAACTTGAAACTTAGCACAAATATTAACCTTAATATACAATAAAGGTTGTTATCATTTGATTTTCAAATCTGCCCCCTAAAGGCGATTTAGTTTTTTTGAATGATCTTATTACTTGGGTTAATTAACTTGAAACTTGGCATATTAACCAAACTAAGTAAATAAGAAAGGTTAGCATCATTCGTTTTTTGAAACTACCGCCAAAAGACGATTTAGTAGGTGGTAAAGGCTTTTGAAGAATTTTATTTTTGGGTTACTAAATTTCAAACTTGACATAAATATAAAACTAAGTAAACAATTAAGGTTGTCATTATTAGTTTTTCGAAACTACCCCCAAAAGACGATTTAGGAGGAGCTAAAGTTTTTCTGAAGAATCTTGTTACTTGGGTTAATAGACATGAAACTTGGCATAAATACCAAAATAAGTAAACAATAAAGATTGTCATTATTAGTATTTTGAAACTACCCCCAAACGCCGATTCAGGGGATGATAAGGTTTTTTTGAAGAATCTTATTTCTTGTGTTAATAAACTTGAAACTTTACATAAATTCCAACCTAAGTAAACAATAATGGTTTATTTATTTATTTTATTTATTTTATTTATTTTATTTATTTTATTTATTTTATTTATTTTATTTATTTTATTTATTTTATTTATTTTATTTATTTTATTTATTTTATTTATTTTATTTATTTTATTTATTTTATTTATTTTATTTATTATATTTATTTTATTTATTTTATTTATTTTATTTATTTTATTTATTTTATTTATTTTATTTATTTTATTTATTTTATTTATTTTATTTATTTTATTTATTTTATTTATTTTATTTATTTTATTTATTTTATTTATTTTATTTATTTTATTTATTTTATTATTAATGTACACACAGAAAATACATACAGAAAACACATCATGACAAAGGAGTACAAAGGTACTGCTTATTTCTTGAGAAATTTCTACCAGCAGACCCGCGAAAAGGAGAAATGAAGAAGAAATGTAGACAAATAGTGTGTGAGAACAGGAAGAGAAGAAAAATGAACGACTAACCTAAAATATAAAAACATATAAATATATATAAACAAACACATATAGTGTAAGTGATATATACTTAAATAAATACATAACTCTAAAATATATAGATACTAAATATATATAAATATGCTTATAAAGATCAGATTTGAGAGGAAAGATAATGCTCTTTTAATCGTCTTTTAAAAAGCGAGATAGTATCTAGATCTCTGATGCTAGGCGGAAGTGAGTTCCACAATCTTACAGCATGGACAGAGAAGGAATAGGAATAATAACTTGTTGTCACTATTAGTTTTTCAAAACTGGGTCCAAAAGACGATTTATGGAGTGTTAAAGTTTGCTAAGAATCTTACTGCACAGGGTTTCGTTTTTGATGTAGGTGTCTACGGAAGCACTTTTAAGGAATTTTCTGAAAATCAACCTTTCTCATCATCATCATTTCAGCCAAAAAAACGTTCACTGCTGGACATAGAACTGCCCCAAGCATCGCCACACTGAATGGTCCTGTGCGTTTCGCATCCTCCGGGCTCCCGCAGGCTTGACCAGATCGTTGCTCCACCTAGAAAGAGGTCTTGCTACGCTGCATCTTCCGGTACGCGATTGCCACTCTAGAACTTTCAACATTGAAGGGGGTGAAAAGGGGGTAAAAGCTTTGTTTGGATGAAAAATATAATGCCTTTGGGATAAAGTAAATAATCAAAATTTACAAAATACGTTTTTTAATACCACCCCTAGATAAGATTAAGGGGTGTTAAAGATTTTTTGAGGAATCTTCCTGTGCAATTTAACTAACATAAACGAAAAAGAAAAAAGAAAAGAAAGGTGTGAATAAAATATTTGGGTTGTTAAAAAATCGACCCTCACCGGGGCAAAAAGGGGTTATTAAGTTTTTAGTTGAGGATTTTACTTTATGGTGGTTACCTAAAATTAAGACAAATAACGAGTCGTCCAAAACCAATAAATCCTAGATATCCACGATATCACATTTTTTATTGATTTGACAATACCTAGCTTATTTTTGGTCGCCTTCCCTAACTGCAAATAAGAAAGTCGTCTGTAAGATAAATTACGAAATCACGCAAACGAAGCCGCGGGCGGAGTGCTAGTGTCAATATATTGTACTAGGTCGTGGTGGCCAGTGGCTAAGACTTCGCCTCTGGGCTTGGTAAGTCTTGGGCTCAAATCTGGGCAAATACCAAAGTGACTTTGCATATTCATAATTATATATACTTTCTAAGTTTATCTTGGACATCACAGGCAACAGTGAAGGATAACATCATGAGGAAACCTGGACTTATATAGTTAATGTAAGTCTGAAATAGCCAAGTTAGAGGCCTGTGGGGTTCCCAGAGGTGGCTTAATTAACTCTGACACCACAGGTAACATATTAAAAGGAAAAACTGTGAACTGTGTCACTCAATAAAAAACGAGCACTAGTGTCAATTCGATTGAGTAGAGTGGAGGAAAATGACTATGAATACAAGGGTTTAAACGTCAATTCACAATGGAGGTTAACTTTCACCTTACACTGAAATTAAAACATTAACCAGAGTCTTAGCAAAAGTTTCCTAATAAGTAATAATGATACCTTAAAGACCTTTTCTGATGGTGCGAAGCAATTTAAATCGCGTCGATAGGCAATATCGCACAAGTATTTCTTTTGAAAAATTTAATTGCGTATTGGTCGTAGTGCATCGCATTGCGTTCATGTGAACACACTTGCAATTTCACTTACTAAAAATAGCTTATCGGTGTAATTTAAATCGAATTGCATCGCGCCAGCAGTATAGGGCCTTAATCTACCTAGCTTTGATTTTTGGCAGGCAGACTGAGGCAGACATTGATTTTTTAGGGTTCCGTACCCAAAGGGTAAAAACGGGACCCTATTACTAAGACTTCGCGATCCGTCTGTCTGTCTGTCTGTCTGTCTGTCTGACTGTCCGTCTGTCTCCAGGCTGTATCTCATGAACCGTGATAGCTAGACAGTTGAAATTTTCACAGATGACGTATTTCTGTTGCCGCTATAACAACAAATACTAAAAACAGTATAAAATAAATATTTAAGGGAGGCTCCCATACAACAAACGTGATATTTTTGACGTTTTTTGCTCGATATTAATAACGGCAACAGGTAGACGCTTGAAATATTCACAGAATGTTTAGTTGTATATTTACATCAAAAAATAATAATTAATGGGGGGCTCCCATACAACAACCGTGATTTTTATGCAGTGTTTTGCGATAATGGTACGGAACCCTTCGTGTGCGAGTCCGACTCGCACTTGGCCGGTTTTTATACTACATAGAGGTAGACAACACCTACGCTTAAGCGTAAGACTAGATATCTATTATCTAACTAACAACAACCACATAACTGATAATAACTCAGTTAGGACCGGTTTTATAACAGCTGCTTTAGCTAAGAATTAGAAGGGGACAGGACATTTTGCAACTGTTCCACCTGAGACGATGGTGAATAATGCAGGTAAAGCCGCTCAGCAGATTAATATAGAAGATCTAGTTCACAAAACTGAAATTCGGCACTGATGGTAACCAACATCCATGATTTTGAAAGACCCAGATACAAATAAAAAAACTGTCTAAATGATTAAACAGACTTGCAAAACTGAAAAATTTGGCGGTTATGGGGATTGCCGAGATAAGTGAAAATTTAAAGCTTTGGAATAACTGTGTCTTTGTGTGATGGGCAGGCATCGTCACAGAAAATCCGCCAGTATGCATACGCCATAAACTCAGTTATTCCATCACATTTGCATGTCAAGAAAGATGTCATATTAGCATTTCGATGACGCGAACCTATGTGATTTGCCCCTTCCAAAAATCGCTCAACGCGGCTAAAGAAGTTTTCACATCAAAAAACTGAAAAAGAAAAACACTACAAAGCGAAAAATAACTTTTTTTTTCCGAAGTTGAAGTCTTTGGTACCTATTGTTTTTGTTTTTCGACACTGACTTTGGAGAACAAAGTTACTTTTTGCTTTGCAGTGTTTTGCTTTAGAATTCGGTTAAATTTTTATGATATATATTTTTTTTTACTCTTTTTTGTATAATCATTTCAACCGAAAGACGTCCACTGCTGGACATAGGCCTCCCCCAGATTTGTGCTATTCATGGGGGGGGGTTTTGCCATAATCGCCACGCTTGGCAGGCGGGTTGGCGATCGCAGTATGGTTGTTATAGAAGCACAGAGAACGCTGCTGCCCATTCTCTGGTTTGTCCCTTAGTCGCCTCTTACGACACCCACGGGAAGACATGGGATGGTGAAATTCTTTACGTCCGGCACCATACGGAACACACTTTTTTGTATTGGTGCCTCATATTACCACGAAAATCATTAATAGTCAGATTAAATCTTATTTCAATTCTAATAAGCCCAAACACGACTAGGATATATTGTTTTATTACGGAGTTCCAGTGCCTACCTTCCGGCTTCATCAACAGATCAGTTCGATGGTACCATTTTCATCAGTACCATTTATTTATTGATACCATATGTATTTGCTTCATCATAGTCGCTTAACTATTCGAGATATCTTATACCCATGACATATTTATAAAGGGCTTCCAGTGGCCATCTGTGGTCGTCTCCTGTTCCTCTTTTCCAAATGTTACTTTCTGAGTGTAAATGTTTGTCATGTGTGGAGCTCCCTCGATTTCCCATCATCAGATGCCGTTATGGTGATTAAGAGATTACCTCGAGAGTAGTTACCCTTTCAAACAATAAAAGAATTTTGCAAATCCGTCCGTCATGCCCGAACATGCATAAAAAACCGGCCAAGTGCGAGTCGGACTCGCGCACGAAGGGTTCCGTACCATTATCGCAAAAAACGGCAAAAAAATCACGTTGGTTGTATGGGAGCCCTACTTAGATATTTATTTTATTCTGTTTTAAGTATTTTTTGTTATAGCGGCAACAGAAATACATCATCTGTGAAAATTTCAACTGTCTAGCTATCACGGTTCATGAGATACAGCACGAAGGGTTCCGTACCATTATCGCAAAAAACGGCAAAAAAATCACGTTGGTTGTATGGGAGCCCTACTTAGATATTTATTTTATTCTGTTTTAAGTATTTTTTGTTATAGCGGCAACAGAAATACATCATCTGTGAAAATTTCAACTGTCTAGCTATCACGGTTCATGAGATACAGCCTGGTGACAGACGGACAGACAGACAGATCGCGGAGTCTTATTACCCTTTGGGTACGGAACCCTAAAAAACGAATTAAGAAACTCCTCCTAGAGTTTGAATATCTTCAATAGTCAGTATAACAGTTTAATACGGATAGATACGAGTACCTATTACATAGTATGTAGTAAAGAGACAGCGCAATAAGTAGGTCACACGCATGGACCTGCAATCAATCTTATTTGAAACCAAACGACTGTTGAACGACACAGGCTTTGGCAATGAACTTGATTAATTCATCATTGTGTCATATATTAAAATGTTCTATGAATGAATAATACATGCTGCATAGTGATCCCACCGTGAATTTGATTCTGTGGCTTTGTTTGTTTTGGTTCACTCCTAAACCACTCAGCTAATTTTTAAGCGATTTAGAGATAGACTGGACCATAGAATAGGACATAGGATACTTTTACGTTGGCTGTATCCCTGGAGTAGGTCATCATTATCATCAGCCTTTTTAATGTACTCACTGCTGGGACACAGGCTTACTTTCTGTGAGAGGGAACGGGTATGTATTAGATTTTTTGTTTCTAGGACATGCTGGTTGCCGCACGATGGTTTTCCTTCACCGTTTTGAGAGTAGTGGTGGTGTAGTTTGCCTTGGGATATTTACCAACTTTCACGCGGTCGAAGCCACTGCCAAAAGGTAGTCATCATTATCATTTCAGCCAAAAATTTACCACTGCTGGACATAAGCCTCCCCCAAGCGTCGCCACACGGATCGGTCCCGTGTGTCTGTTCCCACCGGACTCCCACAGCCTTGACCAGGTCCAACCTTGGTTCTCTTTGGGATTTCTTCATTTCTGATTCGATCACGCAATGTGACTCCGAGCATAGCTCTCTCCCGTTGCCCTTTGGGTGACTAAAAGATAGTATGCAATATGATAAGAGGCACTGCACAAAAACACAAAAATCCTTGAATAAACTTTAAAGAAACCAAACTTTTACGTTGTTACAAGTCTGTGAAGACTGAAACTTTTGGCCCCTCCTTAGTTTGTACCAACAGACGTCTTAGTGCACGGTGCAAAATGTTATGCAAAACTTGTGATCATAATTCTGGCGCATAGCTGAAGTGGTCCTGTAAACAGTATTCTGTGTGCGTCAAGTAATTTTAGGTGTTAAGTGATTTTATAAAGAAAGCTTTGTTTGTCTTTCGTTTTTCCAGAGAGCGCAGTGCAGTTCTTTTCATCAAATCAAGCAAATATCTTCAATATATTGAATTACAAATGCAAATGTGTACACCAAGATGTGTTCACAATCGCATTGTCTGTTATGCATTCATGACATTATTCCTAAGTTTGATAGTAATCTCTAAAATCATAGGAATTAGAGAATTGTTTGACTGGAATAGAACATCACGCTGTGTAAGTGCTGTAGCAGTAGCCTATGGGCTATATTATACCGTACAAGATTGTGGTTTCTGAAGGATAAGCTAAGAAAGCGAAGACACGTAAGAAAGCTGATAAAAGCTATATAAGTAACCACTAAAAGGCTTGCTGCGGCTTGGCGCTCTCTTTCATTCACCTAAAGATTGTTAGTGTCCGATTAATTGATAAAGATACAACGAACCTTCTAAACACCATGACCCGACCTCAAATGCCCAAAAAACCAGTACTAAATATCGATTTTTATAACCGTATACATCATGTTGTGACAATCAATTACTCACCGAGACCGACGTTACGAACTACATTAGTATCAATCAACGTCGCATTAATTAGATCAGATACGGCTACACCCACTATAGCGACGATATTGTTATCTGTTTAGATGTCACTATGAGACAGATTTACTTAATGTGTAGTGAGCTTGTAAGGTTTTCGGGGTGAGTAGCGTTGGTGGTTGAACTTTTTACCCGACTGCCGAAGGAGGGGTATGTGTTTATCAGTCTATGTATGTATCATCGTGTGGCGGTGGTGTTCCTATGTGGCGTTCCAGAGACCAAACGCGTTGGCCGATTTTGATGATTCTTACGTCAATCGATTTGTCTTAATCCTGCGAGTGTCACTGGCTACAACCTTCAACAAAAATGGCGGATTATGGGCGCCATTTTGTGGGGAAAAAATTTTTTTTTTCTTCCAAACTCATCGTGTGGGGTATCAAAATAAAGGATTTTAAGAGGCGATTTCAAATATATATATAACACTTATATGTTTAAATGTACGTAATTTAAAAAAAAAATACTAAAAAGTTGTAAATAAAAGGAGGATACATATTCGCGAGCTGGCGGACCAAAACCAGATGTATCCTCCGACTGCACAGCATGATTTTCTTCTTGTTTACGTATTTTTAGTTTGCTTTTCAAGCAGTCGGGTTTTTTGATTTTTTAATTAACTTTTTTTATTTTATGTGACGTCGGATTTAATATTTTGTAAATTTGGCAGAGATCCGCATTGAACACAGAACCAAGTTAAGTTAATCAATATCATCATTTCAGCTGAAAAGAAGAATAATATAAAACTGCTTCTGGATATACTAGGCCTAACCAACCATATGCTGAGGCATGAGGGCTTTGATCAAGTCATTGGAAATAATTTTCAAGATGAAAACATGCATCTTTATACCGTAGAACCAAGCAGGCAGACTGGTGGCTTCGGAAACAGTTAAAAGCGATATATTTGTATGCAACAATACTGCATGACATTCATCAGTTCTTCCCGAGGGTATCGTTGATCGTGACGGGACTATAGTAAATTAGCAATTAGATTTAAGTTAATCACTGTTAATTATTACCAATGTGATTCCAACACGTGGATGGAATAAGTACTAAGTCTGGCGAAACATTTTAAACACTGATCAATCCTGGTTTTCCAAATTAAGTATTAAGATTTCATAACGTGTCGAACCTTATTTTACAGCCAAATTTTGATATGTTTTTAGGCTAGAGTTTGACGAATAGTGAGCATCAAATTCTTAATTCAGAAATCGAGGATATGACTGTCTAATGGATCCTGGACACCTAATTCGTTATAGGCCGAAGTATGATCGGGCGTCATCTGTTAAACTCGGCTGATCGAATCAAATGTATGTAAAAGCAAGAGAGCGCGATGACGGCCGAAAATAATCGATCAACCGACGAAACCGAACTTGTTGGGATTTCTTGCCAGTTTGCCGGCTACTACGTCGCTTAAAGCAGTGTACTTAAAAAAAGGATGCCGTATTGAAAAATTAATTAGTTGAATTTATAAAAGGCTACCACTGTGGGACAAACATTCAAAAAGTTACAATAATCGAGATATTGCAAAATGGTTATGGGCCGAAGTTTCATCGGAAATGATCACCAGTTTTCTATATTTCTTCGAAATCCTCATTTTTTAAAACGCGTCTTCATTCTGTACCCTACACAGTCTGAATACATATCAATACCGGCAACGTCCAATGTCGGCAGTAGTATAATATACTTATCCGAGACAGCCGTCCAATGAGTTCCGTTCCGACCCGAAATCAGCCGATGACTCAGTTTTGGTGTACGCGTTCTTTGTAGATTTATCTTATTTTAAATCTTTTTACAATCAATTGTCATTTTTACCTATTGGTGCCTAAACCACATGATATTATGCGAATATATGATATGATATTATGTGACTGTGGAATCACACCGCAAACGATGCCTCATCTGTTGTCCTGCTCTCTGTGCACAAACACCTGCACCATGAAGGACCTGTGCGATGCCAACGCTAGGGCTGTCGACGTGGCTGAGTTCTGGTTGAAGCACAACATTTAAATTTAAATATTAAAATGGAATCATCGACACGATGAAGAAGAAGAAGATTATGCGAATATTGTCGCCTCCCTGCTTTCGGCATTCTTGTGAAAAGCAAGGCTGTATGTACAAGTTCAATTCACTTTAACACCAGATCATTGGTAGACGTTTAGCTAAATTAAATAAGTTCAGACCTCTAGATCTATGTCTGTCAAACCATAACATTAAAATGACCTAGTAAGGTCAGTGTAGGGTTGTATGTTTAAGGGCAGACACATTAGAAGGCCTAAGTTTTCCCTTGTGGGGGCTGTCAAATTAGAGTTTAATGCTTTCACATTGTGGTTGTGGAAACGGTCCCCTTTTTAATAAATTTTATGTAATATATATGTATTCTATTCATAGGTAGAAGTATTAGGGTATTTAATTTACGTTTTATGAAATGGGTCATAAATATACATAAATAATAATCTTCTTATTTCGTGTGAGGATGTGGCCACCTCTGGTGTCAGGGTTAATTAAGCCGCCTGTTGGAACCTCACAGGCCTCTGATTTGGACTATATAAGTCCAGGTTTTCTCACGATGTTCCTTCACCGTTGCCTGTGATGGCCAAGATAAACTTAGAAAATACATATGAATTTCATAAAGCCACATTGGTACTTGCCCGGATTCGAACCCACGACGTCAAGCACGAGAGGTGAGGTCTTAGCCAAACTAAATACTAATAATAATATCAGCGCGTAATTGTCCCACTGCAGGGAAAAATCTCTCATAAATAGACGGCACGAGCATAGATACGACACTTGTTCAAGACAGGTTGGCGGTTTCAATGACGCGGTGGCCCAGTGGCGAAGACCTCGTCTATTATTTATTTATTATAACTTTATGCACAAGCACAAAGCCTGACATAAAGCCTTAGGCGTTTTCTACCAGTCGACCTTAGGGTGGTGCAGAGATAAAACAAGGCAGATGCAACTAAATGATAGGATGAATAGAGAAAAAAGTATATATTTATATACAAAAAACAAAAAAAATACACTTAGATACATACATATAAACAATGTTATAGAGAATCCGAAACCCACAAATCAATTTTGTGATAATCCTGCAAACTTTTTGGTACTCACGTGCCTTCAATTTAAAAGAAAGCCGACTGGTTGTCATCTTGATGTTCTGAGGGAGCGCATTCCAAAGGGATATTGCCGTATTTTGTGTTTGAGGTCATAACTAACTAGCAATATTAAAGAAAAAACAAACTCTTAAGAAACAAATCAAGTAATCTGCCTAGCCTTTTCCCCACTATGTTAGGGTCGGCTGCCAGTCTAACCGGATTTAGCTGAGTACCAGTATATTACATGGAGCGTCTGCCTATCTGACCTCCAAAACCCAGTAATTGGATAACACGATACCCCTTGGCTAGACTGGTGTCAGATATCTTCTGACTTCCTGTAACGACTGTCAAAGATCTTGAAATGATTGCCGGGACCAACAGCTTAACGTGCTTGCCACCCATGGTGATGGTCACCCATCTACGGACTGGCCTCGGCAAGCGTTGCTTAACCTTGAAGATCAACCCGTGCGGCTGTTATTATTTAGCCACGAGCTCTTCCTTAAGAAACAAATGAATAAAATATTTAAAAAAAAGAATAACAAAATAAAGTTTATTTGAACGTATATAACGTTTACTTACAAAAGGTAGTTATTATAGATCAATGTGACCCGTTTCATAAAACGGCAATTTAATGGGTAAATACCACATATTTGGATATGTAAAAAGAATCTGAATTAGTTTTAATGATAGTTTAGTATTTGCAGCAACAGGCACGTGTATAGACCTAAAATTAAACTTGTCAAGACCTTTAAGCCAGCCGAAGTAAAGTAAGTCTAAATCTTATTTTGAAATAAGCAAGTTTTGGAGTTGCCTGAGAATTAGTTTTAGAACAGTTTTTGATTTTTATCCTGTATTTTAAATGTACAAAATTGTGTAAAACTTAACTATGATTAACTAGTTAGTTTCACACATTAAACCCCTGGCAGGTCTCAAGAACCAAAGAGAAAACAAAAGGCAACAAGGAGCAACGTTCTGGTATTAGTCTTGTTTTAGCATGCGTTCTTCTGTATCATCATGACCATGTCTCATGATTTCGAAAGATCTGTGACACATGCACGCTTAATATTCAACTACAACTAGTTAACTCCCTTACCTTTCCAAAGTAATGAGTCATGCAAAACGCAAAGCTTATTAAAACCGCGATTAATTTCGTCCTAACCCGTGAATGACCAAAGAATAAATGAGGCCAAAAAAATACTCAATCAACGTTCATAAAATACATTTGCGAATGCATTGTTCCCTTCTCCTCAATGCATTATATGAGAGTTCTTAATTACTCCACCCGGTGAGTAATCAATCGAGTTCATAAAGCCCCCTTAATATTTCACTTCGAACGACCAAAAATAACAAACAACAATGTGAAATTCAATAACAGGCTTCCAACCGTGTCTTGTATGTGCTTTATGTAGTTACGAAAGGAATTGTGGATATTCCGTTCACTTGGTATGGTATTTTCTGATACTGATTGGCAACATCGTTTATTAGAATTATAGCAAAAATCACTCGAAACATAAATTTGAATTATTTTAATATAATATAGGGCCTTATCCAGGTTTTACCCAAGATGGCAACAATGTCGTCTGCCCATTGGATGCTGGCACAGGCACTTGGGGATTGGCAAAAGAAAACCGGTGGAATGAGAGTATACCAGGGTGAACAGTTCACACCTGTGTAACTATTTAGAGTCAGATGTTATGTTATGAAATGGTGTAAACAATAAACAGACATGCGATTGCAGCTATTCCGAGTGATTTGCCGTTATTAATTGAGAGAAGAGTATCAAATAGTTCTGGTGTATATCTCCGAGGTTCTTCATCAGATCTTGACGAAATTTAAAAGGGACCATATGAACACCAGCTAACAAATAAAAATGAATCATAAAACTGGTTCACCTAGTAAAAAGTTCTGAGGTAACAAACATTAAAAAAAATACTATAGAATTGATAACCTTCTCCTTTTTGGGAAGTCGGTTAAAAGGAGAGGGCTATGCTCAGCAGTGGGCTAAGTCGGGCTGAGGATGATGATGGAGAAGATGATTAAATCTGACGAAACTCACATCATCGATTTTGAGGCAAATGTGTACGGTGTGTTACAATTTTTAACCCTCTATCACTCACGAATTGGGTTTATTTTCTGGATTCTTGATAATAACAAAAAATAAATAAATATTATTTCTGTTTTTTTTTTAATATTTGGAAAAAAAAACACAAAAACAGGGAGTGTTGTGTGTGGTGAATAGGAAAATAGTTTCTCCATGGTCTATCCCTCAGGAACAGTGTATTTTCCGGGATAGAAATTAGCTTATGACACTTAGCTATAATGCTACTACAAGCGGTAAAAGTATGTTAGTAATCGGATCAGATCTCCTTTTTCCTCCTTCTTCATCTTTTTAACCCTCGACGGAAAAATACGGGTGTTAAATGTTTGACTTCTCTACCTATGTGTTAGTGTATTTGTGTATCTGTCTGTGGCATCATAGCTCTTAAACTGATGAACCAATTTTGATTTAGTTTTTTTGTTGTTTGAAAGGTGACACTGTCGAAAGTTCTTAGCTATGTTTGGTGAAAATCAGTTCAGCCATTCAAAAGTTATGGGTGGTTTACTGTTTGAATCAGGGTATTGAGCAAGATATCATGTCAGGAGTTTTAAATTTTACTTGTTCCCTAGGACATTATTTTAGTGGCAAATAAAATCAAATAAAGTATTAGAAAAAAATCGAGTATAAAATAATTTTATTCAGAATATGTTTCAAATACCCCGTATAATAATCGAACTTGTACTTCAAAAAGTCAGCATCTACCCAATCACGAGCCGTCTGTTTCTTCGAAGGTACGCAATTTTTATGACTCCGAGAACAATGGCACTGTTTTGAAGAATTAACCCGTGGATTAATTAACATATCCACAGACCGTATCTAATTACCGGGCCTTTTTAATTAAAACTTTAAACTTCTACGCTTTATTAGCTTCCCGTCCAGTGAAGGGTTGCGATGCCAGTTTTAGACCTCGGCCTTTTTGCTGAAATTGGCTCGGCTTGTTTGAAATGCAAGCTGGAAAATATGTTGTGATATTATTTAGAGTATAATTTTGTATTTTATTTTACGTAACTACTCGTATTACTAAAGCTAAGAAAAAGAACTGCTGTTTTAAGAATAAATTGCATGAGCAAGCTTTGACTCATAACATGGTAACTTTACTTTAATAACTTTTGAAGAAAGCATAATACTGATCAAGCAGCTTTCTTACATAGTTATTAAAATACTTGATTATAAGGCAACGGAAAAATGCATTATATCACGACGTATGTGTTACATTGAAAATTGTTGTTTTCAACATGACGTCATAATTCATTCCATTGTCACTATTCTGCTCTATAAGTGATATTATCACAAGACGAAATTATTATGGTAATACCTACGAAGCATCATTTCAAAAACTGTACTTAATTTAATTTCATTTATACATTAACAATTTTACACTGTGTCTGAATGTTTACAAAAAAATATTAAAAACAAGCCAAAATCTATTTTTAACTAAGGACCAACACAATATCACCATTACTTTTATAATATTAATCAAATTTAAGTACATCCATTGTCACAATTAATAACATTCGCATAAAATTCAATAAAAGAGAATAACAATAGTAATAATCTAGACACGTCATTTACAAAACTTGATAATATAATAAAATCTACAATACATGTCAACAAAATTAATGAATACTCCAAAAATGTCACAGCAAACTTCATAATTATAAGTATCTAAAAATGTCAAACCACAACAAATACAAATACAACAAACTAATACGTAGTAAATTTTTTTTTAATTTTTTTCTTTATTTTTTAAAAAAACGTTGCCCCACACTAGGAATTTCTTCCTGTATCTTGGGTGCGTTTACAAACATATAAACTCACATACACAAACACCCAGAGCCGAAACAACTATCTGTAGGTCATACAAATATTTGTTCCGTGCGGGAATCGAACCCGCGACACGCAGCGCAGCAGTCAATCGCTCAACCACTGCGCCAACCGTGCGCCCTAAAGTAAAGAAAAGTAAAGTAATAGTAGATACTTAGGTGCCACAGGCATACAATGTTAAAACCAGTCTACAAACCCACCTTTACTAACCAACTTTCCTAAACTTAACTACCTTGGCACAAAACAGCTGATTTATATCGCTTTCTCAAATGAACAGGTAAACAAATGAACTACTTACTAAGTCAGTTTCCCCCTCATAATAACACGTCAGTTGGTACACATTGCTATTGAATATAAGGCAAGAAAATAGCAGTAATTGCCATGTGTATGTTTTCTCTTACCTAAATGGATACGGCTATGTGAAATGCCGTTAAATATAACGTGATATTGACGTTGACATAAGTGTGCCATGCTACAATGTGAAATGCAATTTAAGATCTGGCAAAATCTATCAAGTTGAATTATGTTCATCATATCAGCCTTTTAACATTCCCACTTCTGGGACACAGGTCACACAGGCCTCCTCTCTCTGAGTGCGGGATGTCACATGTTTTTGAATGTTTGGTTCAAGGACATGTCGGTTATCTCACGATGTTCTCTTTTACCGTTTTGAGAGCAGTGGTGATGAAATAATTTACACAATGTAAAGCACCTGCCTGGGTTCGAACCCATGACCTACAACTACTAAGTCACGGCCGTTACCACTGGGCTACCACTGCTCTCTCAAGCTGAATTATGTCTCTTTTGAAGTATGTTACTATCACTGAAGAATTTATATAATTAGACCTCGCAGTGACTATTATTTTTGACTAGGACACACAGTAAACACCAATAAACAAGAAACCCAGATCTGGAACAACTATCTGCCATATATTGAACTCAATGAGGCCATACAAATATTTTTGTATGAGAATCGAACCGCAACGCAGCAGCCGATCACTACCACTACGCCAACCGTGTCGTCAGACATTATAATATAAATTATACATAATGGGGTTGCCTGGACTTTTAAGCAACACCTCATAATAATTTGTTAACGATTGGATCTATCACCTTTAAACGAGCAATTCTTGTATATTTGTATTATATATATTGTATTATATTGTATTATATTGTATTATATTTGTATAATTATACATATATACAAGAATAGCTCGTTTAAAGGTAACCGTTGGAGCCGTTGCTAAGATTCAGATTATATATACGAACGATTTTCATGAAATTTAGTATGCAGGGGGTTTCGGCGCGATAAATCGATCTAGCTAGGTTTCATTTTTAGAAAACTTCGTTTTCTCTATTTTCACCCAGGCAGAGCTCGGTCACCCAGGTACTACTGGTATGAGACCAGTTGTCAAAATTAACAAAAGTTCTAATGAAAATACACACAGAAAAACATCCTTTTGATTTTTCGGGTACCGAATCGTTTATTGAGAAAAATTTATGAAACTCTTTGGCATTGTTTCATAAAGCATCATTATTCTGTATACACAAGCAGTTGCATAAATACACAACACTACAATTCTATTCTACTTAATCCTCAAAGCGTCTAGTTATTCAGACCCTCCTATACTTACACAGATAGTTTAGACGGATAGCAAGGCTTGCGATTACGTCGATTACCTCCCGTTGTGATAATAACATCAATGAGAGTGGCCTTTTGCCCAGCACTGGGTCAATAATAGGCTACATCCGCGCCACTGTTGTAACTACGAACCTTTGTGAATTTGTGTGGGTTTTGCCTAGGTCTTGTTTATTTTAGGCGTTGTAGGTAAATGGGTGACGTAAATATCGTTTTTGCATATGAGAAAATTTGCGTAAACAAACCTGACTATAACAAAATATTGAAACAATTAACTTTTTAACTTAATTAAGTAATAGGACATGTCTTAAATGGCATCATTTTTGGAAATATGAAAACACCGTGTGTTTGTGAATTATACAGTGTGTAGCTTTTAATTCATAGACGATCTTGAAAGTAATAAATTGAGGATGAGCAACGTTAGCCGTCGGATTGATATTGAAATCGCGAAAAAAAAAACCGGCCAAGTGCAAGTCGGACTCGCATACGAAGGGTTCCGTACCATTATCGCAAAACACGTTTGTTGTATGGGAGCCCCCCTTAATTTATTTTATATTAATTTAATAATTAATTTTTTTTGAAGTAAATATACAACTAAACATTCTGTGAATATTTCAAGTATCTACCTGTTGCCGTTATTAATAACGAGCAAAAAACGGCCAAAATTGACGTTTGTTGTATGGGAGCCCCCCTTAAATATTTATTTTATACATCATACATCATCTGTGAAAATTTCAACTGTCTAGCTATCACGGTTCATGAGATACAGCCTGGTGACAGACGGACAGACAGACGGATTGCGAAGTCTTAGTAATAGGGTCCCGTTTTTACTCTTTGGGTACGGAACCCTAAAAATACCAGTTGTAGAGACCTTTTTGATGATTTGTGCTTAAATAAATGCCGTTTTTATTTAGAATATTTCAGAGTTAATCCCAAGTACTACTTCTGTCCCCTAAAATATTGCCAGATAATTATTTAAAATTGTTGTAACTTAATTTCCAAGTCTACGCGTGAATGATTTACTTCAGTAAGTAAAGCAACGGCATTCATAAAATGTTGTTGCTTTACTTCTCCATTCAACAGCGCATGTAATTATTTTTCAAAGTAGCAGGATTAACTGCGTAAGTATGCCTGACGGGCGCACTTAACTATTTTGTTGCCTCCCATTTTACAATTCTTGTTTCATTTTAATAATATTGAGGTAGATTTAATAAGAAGACTTCTAACAGGGCAACCTTCAACCTATTACTCATGGTAGAAACTCAAAATGAATTGTCACCGAGATTAAAATACCGGATTCAAACAAGATTAAACTGACATACTTCATTTTATTGTGGTTTAAAAAAACCTGTCATAAAAGAATTCTGGTATTCCTACGAATTACAGATTAGTCATTATTAAAAAGCGGACGTTTTATAATACCTGCGAAACTTAATGTCTTACTTGATACATATAAGTCATTTATGTTAGTCAACCTTTAATTAGTCACAAAATTTATGGACGAAGATCTTTCTACGAAACCCGTCTTGATGTGTAGGCGTGAGGCGTGATTTATGACGTCATACGATATTTCTCCAATGGCGTACCTGCTTATTAAAATATTAACACTTCTGTTCATAATTCAAATAAAGTTCCCAAACGTGTGTGTTAATTTGGGATTAATATCGGAATCTTCTAACTAATTTTCAAGTTTGGATTTGTTTGTTTTTTTCTTCAAGAAAAAATAAGTGTTTGTTGTCTCGTTTAATCCTACTTCTTACAAATATTATTAAAAATATGGAAGTTTGTATTTTTATATTTTTTTCATTAATCATACCTTAACGACTGACCTGGCATTTTGACCTTGTACATTAGCTATGGCTTGGATTAGACTATAGAACACCTTTAAGCCTATTAGTACGTCTTATTGAGATAATGAAATATTGCGCACGCGGGTGAAACAAAAGCCAGTTCAAAATAATATTCAGCTTGACCAGATTTAGTACTAATGTCCTTCTCTCAGAATGATTGAATAAATATTCCAAAAAATAAAACAGAAACCTTTTTATCAGTAGCAAATAGATTAAATCAGATTTTCAGTCGACTAGACACTGAAGTTGTTAAACATTTTCCGGTGGTCCGTAATTAAGAAATTTCCATTTGACCTTTGAAACTGTTAAAAGGAACGAACTTTCATATTTCTGAAACTTATCATCAAAGTGTTATCTTCGTTAAATTTCTTACAAGTAAAATGGAAGCTTCAGCAAATAGCAGAAAGATTAGCTACTGTTTGAAATAACACCGGTAGTTTTTTTCTTGCCAGTCAATAAGTTTTATTATTTGGTAACAATATGTAAATACATATATAATATTATGGGCTAATACATAACGTATATTTAAACTAATAATATAATTATTATACTTCTTGAATTTTGGTTGTTTCAATGCTGTGGAGCATGAAACATCTGGTACATAAACAGTATATTGTAAAGCTAAAAATGTTTCAAAATGATAAAACAAGAGGTGCTACTGCCGAAAATAAAGTTTCACTTTGGTAGTCAGTTTATTTTTTCCGTTATTGGTTCCGTACTCAAAGGGTAAAAACGGGACTCTATTACTAAGCCTCCGCGTTCCGTCTGTCTGTCTGTCTGTCCGTCTGTCACCAGACTATATCTCCGTGATAGCTAGGCTGTTGAAATTTTCCCAGATGATGTATTTCTGCTGCCGCTATAACAGCAAATATTAAAAACAGAATAAATATTTAAGTGGGGCTCCCATACAACAAACGTGATTTTTTTGCCGTTTTTTTGCGATAGTGGTACGGAACCCTTCGTGAGCGAGTCCGACTCGCACCTGGCCGGATTTTTTATTATTTTAAAATTGTATCTTTACAAATCGATACTGTTTCATGTCGTGACCATATCGACCCTCCACGGAATTGTGGCACCCAAAATTTAAGGGAGCTTTTAAGCGCTTAGAAAAAGAAGAGAATACAGATAGATATAATATTTTATTTTACACTGAATTTATCACATTAATATACGTTACTGAGAATAAAAACAATATTCTATCACATCACATCATCAGCCTATTAATGTTCCCACTGCTGGGACACAGGCCTCCTCTCTATGTGAGAGGGATATTCTATAAAGGGATCTAAAAAATTACATTCCATCAGTAACATTTGTCAATAAGTACAAAATATTAAAATATATTGACATTTGTTCACGATGTCATAATGGTCAATAGTTGAGTATTTCTCAAGCTTTATTTAGCCTAAAAACCTGTCAAAATTTGGCGTAAAGTAGGGTTTGAGACGTTCTTAACCTCAAATACTCAAATCAGAAAGCAGCCGCAAGTTTTAAAATTGATTGTTCTGACATAATTGTTAGATAATTATCAGTCAACCTTCTTAAGCTAAATAAAACAAAACTCGGTCTGAAGCAAAGTTAAAAAGAAAAAACGATACCAAAAACAAAATTAACACCATCGAAAACGACCGAGCAGTTTCTAAAGACATTAAGGACAAACAAACGAACAATTAAAGACAAACAACTGTGCAATGTAGAAGACATTAGGTAGCAGATAGAAAGATAGCGTGGTATCGAATATCAGATGTTAAGCGTGGTGCGACAGGCAAGCAGCATTCCGAACCTGCCGGCTTAATGATGGCGATTTGTATAGAGCTGATAAATGGGTGTGATATGTTCGGTAAATTGTTATATTTTTTGTGTGGTTAAATTGGTGTTGGTTTGTTGATTAGGAAGTTAGTGTTGTTTGAAATTAGGCTGGAAATTAAAAAAAAAATTAAAGAATATTTGCATGGACTTGTGGTGGTCTTGGCAGTGGAATAGCAACGTATTATTTAAAAACGAAGATTAAAATTTTCACAGACTGCATAAGACTTTAGGGCGAGGTCACGGCGACGATATTTTTTTATAAAAATACATTTTTGAATCGTCGGTGCGTTGTCGCATCGCGACCCTTCATGCATCGTTTTACAAATTAAAATCTTTAAAATAACTAGGTGTCGGTTTGCAAACACATTTGATAGGAACAGAATGATGTGGGTAAATTTTTGGAACCACCAATTGATGCTTACTGTAAGCGACCAATTAAATTAAATATTTAGAAAGATTTTTTCATCAGATATTGCACTTACACGAATGTAAGAATACCTAATTCGTTTGCACCATAAAACTCTTAACAATTCTCGGTATTAACAGCTCTATACAAATGCAAGGTATCTCTAAACTACTAGAGATTATTATACATAGAATTGGAGCGCAAAAGCAGTTTGCTGGCTATTAAACGTGAATGCGATTCAATACCACAGGCGTGTTACCGGTAACGGAGAGTGTGAGAAGGCCTTATTAGTTTTAATGAAAAAAAAAGTATGGATGACACATTGCCTGCAGTAATTTGATCCAGAATAACTACGCTTTCGAAATTTTATTTGCTTTAAAGTTGTTTAGTGTGAATTAAATCTGCTGATAGACACCTTCTTTTTTTGTACCATTATTTGCACCTCGTAACTATCTTTTGCTTAAAACTTTTTGAAATGTTATCAGAGTCAATCAGTGTAACTTAAGGACAACACACACTGGTCTCTGTACATTTGTCTTGAGACACTGTGATAAGTTGGACGAGACCACACCTATACATACTACTTAATAAACAAATACCTGAGCCAAACTAACAAAATCACATCATTATTAAACTAATAACTAAAGAACATTTTCTATTCAGAATATATTTAACAAAAGCAGTTCCTCGTCAATAAAACAAGAGTAAATTCAATACTTTGAGTTACCGCAAACGGGTTACGTTAGAACATATCGTGTAGTCGGTAATGAAGTGAAGTTGACTAGCTGATAATGTTATAAGACATGTGCCTTGATGGGTAATTAGCTCCGAGAGGGAATATAATACATAGTACAAGTATTCAACGGCGCTATATATAATTAGATGTATGTAGCGTAGAAAGGTACAGCGCTGCACGCAAAGCTTGCAGTAATATATTGCTTGTTAGTTAATATATAGCTAAAGTTAGTGTATGTTATTAACTTGATATATTTTGAAATTAATCTTTTGAGCAGTTCTGAAAGAACAAAAATATAAGTTGTCTTGATTTCATCCAGAAGACATCCATTGGATATGGGCCTCATCAAGCGCAGCTACATCGACCGGTACTGTGTTTCTTTGCCTTCACCAGGTGAAAGGCCTTCCAGCATACACATTCTGGTAATCGGTCAAAACTGTAGAAGCCTTCGGCCCCATTAATCATCTGTTCGGCAATCAAAGTAGCATATCTCTAGGTAGATTGTTTCGGAACATACTACAATTGTAAAAAAGATGGAATCCAAACAAAATGATCGGCTAAGTTAAAGCTGACTACTTTCCAAAAAGAGAAAACGTAGAATGCATTGCATCTCCATTAGACATAAATTTTAATAACATGTGACTTTAAGTCTTCAACCACTTTTAACGATTTTGTTTTGTTTGCTAACCTAGTATGTTTATCCGTACTGTAACGGGATATTTTCTTGGGAACAATAAAGCACCATATACTGAGAACGATGTTTATTATATTTAACCCTTGAACACGTTACCAAAATAAATAAATTTAAAAAGGGTCGCTGGTTGCAGTTGGCTGGTCAACTTTTCCTCGTACTAAAATATTTCCCAACTAATTTAGAGTTGAGGGTGGAAGAACAAAAAAATAAAAATAATAATATAACGGAAGGGCCAGAAAGCCCGTCTCCTGAACTGTCGCGTAGCCAGCCAACTCCACACTGCGACAGCCTGCCTCGAGCAGATAGCCTCCGCCAGGCAATCAGCCCCAACCAGACAGTCAGCCCCAACCAGACACCTCCTGAAGTTACAGAATAAAAACTTCTTAGCACAAAAACTCAAATTAAACACAAAGGGTTTTGAGTATATAGAACAGACAGGTCGCTAAAACACTGAAAGTAACATCCTATACACCGGGCTTTACATAGGCGAACACAATGGGTGAGCCGTCCGGCACTCTTCATGATTAAACAATCAGAATTTAGGGTTAGACGGAGCAGACAATTCGCTACACATGGAAGGTATTATCTTACACACAGGCTTTACATAAGTGAACACAATGGATGAGCTGTCCCGCACTCTTCATGATTAAACACACAGATTTTATTGTTATACAGATCAGACAAATCGTTGGGATACGGGGAATATTATCTTAAATACCGGGCTTTACATAGGCTAACATAATGGATGGCCCTCCTGAGTATATGGAAATCATGCCTAAGGTGTATGTAAATATGTATAATTGTATGGAGCTTGTCAACAAACACCCACAAAGGATAGGCCAGCCCAAATAATATAAATGTATCGGCCGCCCCAAGAAACCGAATACCAACTGACAGAGCCTTTAGGAAGTCAAACACGTACCTTTCGGAGGAAGAAAACCCGTAGGGTAGATAGGTCGGCCCAATTTCGACCCCACGCCACGTTGTTCTGAAAGAAACCAGCAAGTCAGCACACAGAACTCACAACGAAATACGATGGGGTCAATCCCCTGAGCAAAGCGACTTACCGTGAGGGATTATGAGCCCGACGTGGGAACACGTGGACAACGGGGCCAGTACCTGACCGAATCCCCGCTGCCACAGGAAGAAGCCCACGTTAAGATAACTCAGCAACACTATCAGTCAGGTCGCGGTCGCACGGACCTCACGGTTCCACGTGGACCAAAGCGACCTGATCAAAGCACAGCCAGGAGCAGCTTTTTCAGTCGCCGGGACGCACTCACGCGTCCCAATGCGGATCAGGCTACTCACACACACCAACTTCAGCACAACAGATTATTGGTTAGGGCTTCGGCCCAACCAGCACGTTAGCAGGCGGGTGACCGAAGATCCGGTCGCCACGCCGCCTCGCAGAAAAAAGAAAAAAGATCACCGCACGCACAAATCAAAACGTCAAATCACCCAGTGCCGTTCGGATACAAATCGCACAAAAATCAAATCACTTTGATTTTAACTACCCCACGAAACAATTTCAATCCTTGAAGAAATGACAAGGAAAAATCACCCTTCCGTAAAATACACCATCCCAGGTTCAAATCACATCCGTCAAATTATTCAAGTTCAATTTATAACTATTCTATAAAAACACAATCACTGACTAATAAAAATTATTTTAAACATGCACTGCGTCTAACTAACGATTTGCGCGTTTCCAAACGCAAATGCGGCACTCACAAATGACAGCTGGCAGTCTGTCAAAACAAACAAATAGAATTAAGTAAATATAAATTTCGGAGGACGAATATCAAGTGATTTTAAGTTATTTTAGTGAAATTAGAGTGTTTATAGGGAACTCGACGTCCCAGGGTGCGGTTCCAAAGTGGTTCCACCACCCAGCGGCAGTTTTAAGGCGAATGAGCAATACAAATACGGCGGCAAGAGGTAACTAATTTTCTTTTGACAAAACTTTTATCTACCACAAAAAAAGTGTTACAGTATCCCCTCACCCGCCAGAATTTCGCGAGGTAACAAGCGAAATTCGAGCTGGTCCCCAGCTCTATGACCCGGTGGAGGCATAAGGCATGGCACAGAATGCGCCTGCTAATTTGCGGGACTGTTTTTTCAGCCCGTCTTTGGATACACACATACAAACACATGAAACTAAGGGTAGCCACCATGCCAGCTACTCTGCAATACATATCAAAAAAAATAATCAACACCCCTTGAGGCCCACAGTACTGGACATGATGACGCCAATGCAAAAAATAAAAAAAAGAACGCCCAAATGGAGGATCAATCGGCACTCTTTATGCCTTTCACATGGCAATCACTCCTTCTACCATTCTCATCTTCCAACAAGTAAACCAGATTAGACAACTTCCGCACAACCTTACATTTCTCAAACCGTGGAGCCAGCTTGTAGGAAAAATGTTTCGAGGCATCACTCCGAACATGAGTGCGCCGCCACACAAAATCATCCTTCTCAAAAACAGCGTCCCTTCTACGCCGATTGTAATACTTGGCATTACGCCAATGGGACTTTCTCAACTCTTGGTCAACTTTCACGAACACTTCTTTCAGGGTGCCCAACTTGTCAACGTAGGCTTCACGGGAAGTAGTATCAATCTCATTGTTGGATTCAACAGAAACATCCTCAAACACCTTGCAACCATCACCAGCCAACTTTTTCGGCCCCCCAGTCAACGCATCAAAAGGGTGCAACCGACTCACTTGGGACACTATTACTTCACTGGGTTTCCGATAAGATAAATCGGCCCGACCCGTCAGACTCAATACGCCAGGTGCAAGATTAAAGGCCCTCCAAAAATTTATTCCGAATAGCAGAGGATTGGACACCTCTGGAATCACAAAAAACTTTATCACCCGCAAGACATGGTTCACCGTCACCGGCAAATACATATACCCAAGAACAGGGGAAGTTGAACCATTCGCGGTTCTCACAACATCTACATCATTCGACTTATGGATCTGGGCCATACCCGAAAAATGATCCACAACAGAACCACCAACAATCGAAATTTCCGAACCCGAATCTAAAAGGCCGGAAACAGACAAACCACAAATATCTACATTTAAATAAGGACGGGTATCATCACCAGAGGAATGGACCGTCGCTACTTGTATTTTTGCATCCGGAGTCACCTTGTTTTTAGGAGAACACTTCGGACAATTCTTGGTTTTTACACCCTTCGCTCCACAGCGATAACAGATCATGACGCGGGGCGCCTTACACTCAAGGAGGTTATGATCCTTCACCCGACACCGTACACAAAACTTCTCCACCGCAGTCTCTACAGTCTCACAAACAGGGCGATTACCCTTACTAGCCTTGTACGCAAGATCGGGGGCGACAGCGTGTTGAACATTGCGTGGGGGTTCGGTAAAAAATTCCGACCTAACCTTCGCCGCTTCCAACTGCCGGCAGCGCCTTTTCAGTTCCGACCACGAATCAATATCAACCAAGGCCAGTTGGAGGGTATATGCTGGTCGGATATTAAACTTCGCGATGCTCAGCTTTTCTCTCTCACTCAGGGGACACCTCAAACGGGAAAAGTAGTTTTGTAGGATGCTGAGGTAATGGATTATGGACTCATCCGGACCCTGCGTCCGGGATCGGATCTCCTGCAGCAAGCGGTGGTCATAATCCGAAGGCAAATATTCCTCCAACAGCAAATTCCTTAACTGTTCCCAATTCTCAACCTCATCCCTGATACCTCGGTACCAGTACAATGCATCATCAACAAACAGCTCGACAGCAGACCTAAATAATCGATCCGAAGTGATACCACGCGACAAACAAAGCTCCTCAACTCTTTCCAGAAACTCATGAACGCCAACCTTACCATTGAATTTAATGTTCAGGGAATGGATATTAGCCGTGCGATCACACGTGACACAACGTTTCTCCGCGTCAGCACCCTTAGCGGCTCCCACGGGGTAGGTCGGCTCGGATCCGTCTACTTGTGGTTTAAACTCAAAGGTACTGGAAAAAGTATGAAACATTTTGTCCATTTGCTGGAGAATAACCAGGAGGCTTGCATCCAGCTCCGTCTTCAGCTCCATGTCCCCCTTCTCCACCGGCTCAACACGGGTTAACCTATGAAACAAGTGGTTCCCTAAACCTTGGATGCGGTATAACCGCTTTAGCAAAAGTGGCTTTTTATCTAACAGTTCCTGCAGCTCTGCCAGTTTAGTTTTAACAGTCTGTAATTCCAAATGCACATCGCCTTCAAACATGTTAACCTCATCAGTGGGTATCTCTTTGGACAGAGCCCTGATTTGAGTACGCAATCGACCAACCGTGGCCTCAGGTACACCATCACGGATGGCAACCTCATACATCAGTTCATCCTTGTTTAGGATATGAAAACGAATGGGGCGTTCCTCCATTTCAATAAATAACTACCAGTATAAATTATGAAGTTACACAATTCAACTTATAGACTAACACAAACAAACATCAAAAATTGACCAGCCAATTCGTCCCTGAGCATAAGACCAGGGCCGAGGACCTGCACCAACAATGTCCTGTTCGGGCGCCGATGTAACGGGATATTTTCTTGGGAACAATAAAGCACCATATACTGAGAACGATGTTTATTATATTTAACCCTTGAACACGTTACCAAAATAAATAAATTTAAAAAGGGTCGCTGGTTGCAGTTGGCTGGTCAACTTTTCCTCGTACTAAAATATTTCCCAACTAATTTAGAGTTGAGGGTGGAAGAACAAAAAAATAAAAATAATAATATAACGGAAGGGCCAGAAAGCCCGTCTCCTGAACTGTCGCGTAGCCAGCCAACTCCACACTGCGACAGCCTGCCTCGAGCAGATAGCCTCCGCCAGGCAATCAGCCCCAACCAGACAGTCAGCCCCAACCAGACACCTCCTGAAGTTACAGAATAAAAACTTCTTAGCACAAAAACTCAAATTAAACACAAAGGGTTTTGAGTATATAGAACAGACAGGTCGCTAAAACACTGAAAATAACATCCTATACACCGGGCTTTACATAGGCGAACACAATGGGTGAGCCGTCCGGCACTCTTCATGATTAAACAATCAGAATTTAGGGTTAGACGGAGCAGACAATTCGCTACACATGGAAGGTATTATCTTACACACAGGCTTTACATAAGTGAACACAATGGATGAGCTGTCCCGCACTCTTCATGATTAAACACACAGATTTTATTGTTATACAGATCAGACAAATCGTTGGGATACGGGGAATATTATCTTAAATACCGGGCTTTACATAGGCTAACATAATGGATGGCCCTCCTGAGTATATGGAAATCATGCCTAAGGTGTATGTAAATATGTATAATTGTATGGAGCTTGTCAACAAACACCCACAAAGGATAGGCCAGCCCAAATAATATAAATGTATCGGCCGCCCCAAGAAACCGAATACCAACTGACAGAGCCTTTAGGAAGTCAAACACGTACCTTTCGGAGGAAGAAAACCCGTAGGGTAGATAGGTCGGCCCAATTTCGACCCCACGCCACGTTGTTCTGAAAGAAACCAGCAAGTCAGCACACAGAACTCACAACGAAATACGATGGGGTCAATCCCCTGAGCAAAGCGACTTACCGTGAGGGATTATGAGCCCGACGTGGGAACACGTGGACAACGGGGCCAGTACCTGACCGAATCCCCGCTGCCACAGGAAGAAGCCCACGTTAAGATAACTCAGCAACACTATCAGTCAGGTCGCGGTCGCACGGACCTCACGGTTCCACGTGGACCAAAGCGACCTGATCAAAGCACAGCCAGGAGCAGCTTTTTCAGTCGCCGGGACGCACTCACGCGTCCCAATGCGGATCAGGCTACTCACACACACCAACTTCAGCACAACAGATTATTGGTTAGGGCTTCGGCCCAACCAGCACGTTAGCAGGCGGGTGACCGAAGATCCGGTCGCCACGCCGCCTCGCAGAAAAAAGAAAAAAGATCACCGCACGCACAAATCAAAACGTCAAATCACCCAGTGCCGTTCGGATACAAATCGCACAAAAATCAAATCACTTTGATTTTAACTACCCCACGAAACAATTTCAATCCTTGAAGAAATGACAAGGAAAAATCACCCTTCCGTAAAATACACCATCCCAGGTTCAAATCACATCCGTCAAATTATTCAAGTTCAATTTATAACTATTCTATAAAAACACAATCACTGACTAATAAAAATTATTTTAAACATGCACTGCGTCTAACTAACGATTTGCGCGTTTCCAAACGCAAATGCGGCACTCACAAATGACAGCTGGCAGTCTGTCAAAACAAACAAATAGAATTAAGTAAATATAAATTTCGGAGGACGAATATCAAGTGATTTTAAGTTATTTTAGTGAAATTAGAGTGTTTATAGGGAACTCGACGTCCCAGGGTGCGGTTCCAAAGTGGTTCCACCACCCAGCGGCAGTTTTAAGGCGAATGAGCAATACAAATACGGCGGCAAGAGGTAACTAATTTTCTTTTGACAAAACTTTTATCTACCACAAAAAAAGTGTTACAGTACCTTGTTTGGTTTTGGTTTTATTTTACGGTACTATTATATTTAACGTCCTGCACTAAAAACGCCTTCTACTACCAAGTCCAAGTAGCTAGTATCCAGTTCATCCTTTTATTGATCAATAATCGTCGTAGCACCAACTGGCTATCCTCATACTAAAATTAAACGTAAAATATTATTATCCCTTTTAACGTACATTGTCTATTGTATTTCAGTGCTGCAAGGCGCAATGAATTCTCATATATTACGATATGGCCTCCAAGTTACAGCCACTTGAAAATCTTACTATTGTCTAAGACGTTCGTTAAGACAACGAACTTATGGGTTCTGTACAAAACGACTATATAAATATTAGGTATCCATGTGGAGGTGTCATGAGTTCATGACCATAGTTTGTAGCATTTCATTACAATTATTATAAGTTTTTCTTCCTGGATGTATAGTATACCATTCTGCATTTTCTGAAGGTGTAGGTAGAAGTTTGTTTATTATTAATATTGTTGTAATGGGGGCTTTATGTTTAAGTTTCTTAGGAGTAAAAGCTAAATAGGAAGCCTTTAATTGAATTGCGTTCCGTATATTTAAAATATGGGTATAATTAGCACATTTTACAATACTGGAGTTATACAATCTGAGATTGAATTACTTTTGTAAAAACGCTATGACTATTTTCGAAACAAAGCTGCTGCCGTATGAAACAGATCAGTAGTTATACGTTTCCTACATCAAATAAAATAAAAACAAGGTGTTATTATTTGTTAAATTTATTTCAACGATAAAACTTTCTGCTCGCCGAGTAAATCCAGCAACCAACTTTAGCGTTTAATAAATGTAAATACGGTTTAGCACGCAACTGGTAAACCAATAAATTCCCATTCAATTAACTTGTACCTAGTGGCATTATATTATTAGTATATTTGATTTCACTAGCGTAGGCTGCTATAGTTATTAGGACATTAAACGTATATAAATTGTATAAGACGCTTATTGCTAGCGCTGAAACTGCTTTATGGTAGAACCGACTCATATTTCACGGTATCTTGGCAAATTACGTGAAAATGAAAGTTGTACTAAATGGTATGGTGTTATTGAAGTGTTTTCTTATAAAATATTAGGTGGCTTTAATTACAAAATTGAAAATGAAGTAAACTAAAGACCATTAACTATTTATAAATGATTAAGGTTTTCTAATTGCTATAAAACTTCAAGATGTTTGATAATGATGGCCTTCAGAACAGATTTGTGCCGTCTTAAATAGTTCAAACACGCTAAGGAGAGGACCACCCGTTGTAAAGATGTGATTTAAATATCCAGAAAAAACTAGCCTGGAGAGGTAATTATTGCTTTAAACAAATATGAAGTATAAACGAATATTAAGTTTGAAAAAAGCAGTAAACTAAAAGAGGAACAATAATAGTATGGTGATAATGAAACTGACAGAATGACAGCAGAACATGATAACTAGATGAGTAACCGATATATCCAATCTTTTTACAAGCAGATAAAGATACAAATAAGACTAATACCGAACTTGAAAAAAATCTAAACATGGTATCACACTAAGACCTCATGTTTACTCAAGTATTAGTAGTCACTTGAATTTCGACAAAAAAAAGAGTGCTGGTGCATTATCAAACAAAAGAACTAATATTGGAAATGCACGTAAAAATTTCCTGGATAATATTTTTTATTCTTTCGAATATAAGTAAACTACCTGGTTTCAAGATGGAAGAAATATATGAAATGAATGAAAAATAACCAACATGGCAAAATGACTGCAGAATAAGAAAACACCGACGCAAACAAAGAAAAATTAACCCAAACAAAGTATTACTTTAAGATTACTAAATATTTTTTCAAGTATTAATAGTGACTTATGACAAACAGAAAGATTTCAATGCAGTATTGGATGGACTAGGTATACAATTAGACTATACAATATCATGCCTTTTAGTAACAGAAAAAAAGGAACCTAGTGATAAGATGAAGAAGCATTAAAAAAAAGATAGCAACAACACAACTGACAAAGCAACAGAAGATGGCAATACAGAACCACCAACCAAATCAAACCTTTTACTAGCAGATAAAGATGCAAACAAGACTAACACCTTGCATAAAATGTCCAAATAAGATAGTACACTAAGACCACCCCATACTACCAGACCAGACCATATACCAGAATAGGAAAAACCTGATTTCTAGAATGAAGCATTTGAAAAAATAATAGTAACGTACCTACCGAAATGACTGTAGGACATGATAATATCTGCCAACCAAGTGATACATACTACTTTTTTACAAGCAGATATATATGCAAACAATTCTAACACCGAACATAAAAATCCCAAAGATAGTCAAAGTCAAAGTCAAATATATTTATTACAACTAGGCCAATAAGCGGCACTTTTGAACGTCAAAAATTAAATCTAAATTAAAAATGTACAAGTAATAAAAATTGACTCTACCGTGCATTCGGAAAGACTAAGACTACCCCATGTTAATACAAGTATTAGTAGTCAATTAAAATTTGACAAAGAGTAGGGTCAGTGAAGGGCTGATATTAGTAATGCACTTAATTTTTCCGGAAGATTGTCATTGTATTGAAACTAAGAAAGCAACCCAGTTTCAAGTTCCATTTAAAAAAGGATACAATGATATACCTGACTAAATGACCGCAGAATATGAAAACACAGTTACTTAAAACGTTTTATTAGAAGATAAAGATGCAAACAATTCTAACACCGAACATAAAAAGCCCAAACAAGATATCACACTAAGATTACCCCATGTTTACCCAAGTATTAGTAGTCACTTGCAGTTCGGCAAACAGAAAGGTGTCAATATAATATTTGTGTTCAATCGGTGGACGATCATCGTGTAAATACGTTTTGTTATCTTTAGTAATGGTTTTTTTTGCTGGCCGTGACGGAACGTGGACGTTTTGTGTTGGGATCTCATGTTTGATCATTATAAGGTGTGACATAGAGAATGGTGTTTGGATTATGCATTGTAGTAGTCAAAGGGATAGAAGTATGTGATATTATCGGATTTGGTACTGTATGTATTGGTAAATGGAGAGGTTTTCACTATGGCGAACCTACTGATACGAACAAGTATGATTCCATGCATGTTTGAATAAGATTCGATATTTTCCATAGGCTGCTTGCTAGAAGGCGTGTTCTCTGCAATCGTGCAAAAGTATGATGTCTAAGTAAAATTTATTACTTAATCTATTGCTTGGTCATCAGCATCGGCACAACCATAACTGACGATATTATAATGAATGTTTGGCGCTTATTTGTAAACGTGATGATATTATTATCAACATTTTTACAGAAACAACATGTCAAAACCTTTCAAATCTTTTAATTCTCTCCAACATCAAGAAACACAAAATTGTCTCTCCCATTTAGCGAAACAGTTCTTTAAAACATCTTGAAATAAAGCATTGCAAGAAAAAATATGACGTTATTACATTATGAAAACAGTTTAACACTTGGAAATAACTTTAGCATACACTTAAAAGTATTTTAAGAGCTAAACTATAGTGCTTTGTGTTTAAGTTGCGAGAAACTTGCTTTATTAAGTTAGTCTTGAATACTTAGACTCAAAGCAGACATTCACGATATAAAGCGGTGGTTGCTTCTCTTGGTTATTTTATATTGAGTTATTTGAAGGAAGTATAACTTTCACTAACGTTGAATATTAGGTTTAATGAATAAGCCTGCATATTTGAAAAAGCAAAGGTACACTTCAGTTAAAATTAATTCCCATGTAGTCGACCTACTTGTGGAAATCATAAAATGATCTAACAAAAACTTTGAGTGGCAACATTATTTTGTCGTCATTATTATTGGTTTCACGTAATTGTAACTTAATCGTTCCCTTGAACTGGATACCACCATATAATTGTGATAAATCATATACCTACGAGCAAGTACAAATACGTAGTACTAGCCCCGACTGACCTATACCATAAAATTAAAATGCCGAAAAAAATTTAACAAAACAAAATTGTATATCATTATGAGTTCCCATCTCATATTTACTTGTACCAAGTATAAGAGACCGCGAGTGACACAGTCGATTCATTGCATAAACTGGAGCTTTGCCTTAGGCGGCATTCATTAGTCCACCAATTACGTTCTTCAAAATGTCGGATGATTACAGAGAGTCTCTGCCGGAGGCTGGACGTTCAACAGATGCCGTTCGCTCTTTGTTTCAACGGTCCTCTCTTGAAACTGAAATTTTGACAGGCTTTTGAAATACGAGCTTGAAACGGGGACACTGAGGACAGATGGTATCCCACTAAATATACCCTCACCAATTTTAGGCTCTTAAGATATAAATTGTAGTTGTTTTGTTCGTAATTCTGTGAAAGGCCTTTACAACGTTGACAAGATTAAAGAAAATTTTGAGCGAGTTTTAACAATCACATTATTGGCTATCTACTATTTTATTGCCAAATAAAAATAGTATCGTATTTTATTTTAACATGCGTTATTATTTTATTTTCCTTTCACTTTGAAATATTGTACGAGTATTAAATAATGGTGTTAATTACTGCACATGCAATTTAAAGTAATAAAAATAACTTTATTCATAATTGCCTCTTTGGTCTTTTGTTAGCAAACGCCACTGCTGAGCGTAAGGTTCTGGGTTCGATGCCCGGGTCAGGCAATGTTATCGGATTTATCCATCGGGGATTTCAAATATGTGCCCGGTTGATGTCAATTGGCTTGAACTCAATTTTTTTTACTCTTACATGGTAATAACTAATTGTAGTAATCTGATTGTAGGTACTTCAAGTGCTCCTACAGAATTCATAATTTCAGCAGAAAGACGTTCACTGCTGAACATAGGCCTCCCCCAGACGTAGCCACATTGACCGATCTAGTGCATCTCGCATCCAGCGCATGCCCGCAACCTTCACTAGGTCATCGGTCCACCTAGTGGAAGGCGGTGGAATGTCGGTAACTTTGGTTCTCTTGCGGATATCCTTATTTCTGATGCGATCACGCATGGAAACTCCGAGCATAGCCCTCTACATTGCCCTTTGAGTGACTTTAAACTTTCGGATAAGGCCCATTGTGAGCGATCACGTCTCAGTCCCATAGGATTACTGGCAAAACACACTGGTCATAGACTTTTGTCTTGAGATACTGCGGTAAATTGGACGAAAAGATACCGCGCAAATTAAACCATGTATATTCACTTTTAATTTTAATAACCCTTGATTAATCAAAGTCTCCAAGACTTTCAAGCACCAAAATTGCGGTTACATCACACAAGACCAACTTTCAAACATAATTTCGACACAAGAACACATCAAACATAATTAAAAGACCAACCAATTAATAATGTAAGACATTACCGTTGAAACGACAAGAGCAAATTAAGAAGCTCAAATGTTTAGAAACATCATTGACCCAAAAAGAATTGCCGTCGAAAGGTTGCTCAAACAATTAATAAGAAACGATAATTAATTTTATAGATCCACATCAGACATACCTTTGTAGTAGCATCGTAATCTTTTATTCAGTGCCTTTGAGTTTGACAGCTTCGCAATTATTTTGAGAATCGTCGTTTGTACAGTCACATGCAAAAAAAGTGAGAAAAGATTTTTCTACATGGATACTCCAAAGGATACTGTGTTATCTAGATACTGGGTTGTGGAGGTCAGATAGGCAGTCACTCCAGTAAAAGACTGGTATTCAGCTACATTTGATAAGACTGGAAGTTGACCCCAACATGATTGGAAAAACAGGCTAGACATATTCTTCTGTTTTTTTATGGTGGGTCCACTCTACACACTTTTACACAGTTTTCTGATACACCGACATTTATCTGTACTGCTGTGTTTCAAAGTCTAAATTCTATAGAAGTTGATGGAAGTCTGTGCAAAGTCTGTGTAGTGTGGACCCACCATTAGAGTACAAACCGATTGAAATATGTATGACACAATTTCATCATTACCTGGGCATATACTTCACTAAGACTGGCCATAGCGTGCAGTCCTGTATTTACCTTGTACAATATATTTTCGCAAGCTTCACAAGGTTTATGATATCCATTAGGTAAAATTGTTGTATACTTTGTTCAAAGATTCCTAGTACTTTTGTCGATCATTGTACATCACTGTACAAAAGAACCGACCCAATAATTTTGTCATCATCAAGTTGCAATAGTCGGAACAAAATTATGCGTAATAGTTGTAGTCAAATTTAACCTATTACGTAATGAAAGTAAAAGTTTAATGCGCTATTGTGCACTTACAGTTGGTGTTATAAACTACTGGGCTATTAAATAACTCTACATGTAATTACGACTTCGTATGAAATGACACGGCGGTTATGAGAGCTTTGTGTAGGTAGGAACGTAATGGAAAATGATTTGCATCCTCGTCGAATGTTTGAATCTTGTCATTATCAATTAAGGCGTATATATTACCTAATGTTAAAGTGGCCTTGTGCCCGCTCAGTGCTAGAATATCAATATTGGACTTCCTTTTGGACTGTTTTGTTTGCAAAATATTGACTACTACACATGTAGGTTAAGAAGAATTTCTAACCATATTTTTTTCTGTGTAAAAATATTTTATGCAAAAAAAATAACGTGTTTTTAATTTCGAAAATACCATGTTTCACAAATAATGTATGTACATGAATCAATAATAAATATATATTTTTATCAAAACTATTAAACCAGCGGTTACTTATGGTTTAGAAAGTAATTATTTAATAACCAAATAATTTCTGAGTAATTATTTGGTTGCGTCGTTGGTCAAGTTGGTCGCAAGCACTAATACTGAGCATGAGTCACCGAGTACGGATTTGGTTGGTGGCAAAAGGCTCCTATTATATTGGACATAATGGGCAAACTATAAGTATCCCTCTGCCTTAGCCATCAGGTTAATACTGAAATGAAGAGAAGTTTGATTTTGGGCCATCGCTATGTTCACTACATTGATAAATAGTAAAAAATAGGGGAACTCCATAAAAATACTAACAAATTAATTTGAAAAGTATTTAAATAAAATAACCCTATTTATAGGGCAGCCATGGCAGTTGTTTTTGACATGACGTTTGAAGATTTTGACAGTTTTAAAATGTGACATCTTTTAGTCTTTTTTAGCTTTGACTTTGAATTGGATATGTTTTAGAGTTTTTAGAGATTGTTTTAGTTTTGCAACCTAGTTTACTACTACGGACATTGATTTATTGCTTCTCTGTTGCAATTGAATTCGTGTTGTTTTATTTAACGCATATATTACGATGACAAGTAGTTTGTTACGTTCTGTAGTTTCTTTCCACCCCCAAAGGAAAAAGGCGTGAGTTTATGTATGCATGTATTACGATGACACGTCAATCAAATGTCAAAATGATATTTTTCGCATACTGCTGGTCTGATCCACCATGTTTATTTTATGTTGTGTTGACAACATGTTGTCAACACAACATAAAATAAATTGTTTTATTGTTTTTTTATCATTTTGTTTTATGTTGTTTTTAACTTGACAACGTTAATTTGAGTGTACATTGAAACGAAGTGAAATAAAGAAAATAAAAACGGTTACTAAATTATATAGCGATTTTTAATATTGTGTACATAGTGCTGGCCAGGCTCCATACATTTCTCCATACCTCCCTTTCGTATTATATTTAAAAAAATATATCTGAGATATAGTTTTGCTTAGCTTCTTTCAGTTAATTGAGACATGCTGTGTGAATGAACAATTTTTGTATGTTTTAAACCTTCTTTACTTGTATATAAATACTCTGGTCAAAACTCGTGTAGTAGTATTAAATATTATTCAAACAATAACAAATAACTCACTCCGATATTCAGTCCAATATTTACCAACAAGAGTTGCCAACAAACAAGAACTCGAATCAAAATTGAATTAATTAAACTACGACTAAATACATACAATATACTTTCGATTACACTTTCAAACATAAATAAAGATAGCACTTTATTAAACTGTAGTTAAACCAAGAATAAACGAACCGAATTAATCATACATTATTTAAGAGAAATCATGAAGTTTAGGTGTCTAAATAATACAACATTGGAACAAAACTGTAATCTGTAGAGCGAGCAAACCGCAGCTAAAACATCTTAGGATTCCAGAAAGTGCAATTTCCTTAGCACTCTAATAGGATATTTGATCCGAAACAAAACACGAAGCCGCGGGTGTTCCCATGTCCTATATCTAACATTCAGTTTATAACTTCAATATTACTATTACTACAACAAACAGCTATTGCATATTACCATATAAAGGAAAATTTAATTAAATATAATTGTTTGAATATAATGAGTTTATTTACCGTAATTTTGTTTGAACTAGGAAATGAAAAGACGGGCTCCGTGTACTGCTAATATAAGGCTATTAATACTTCAACTATATTAATACTTCAAATCTATTAAAATGAGTAGTGATTTCGTATTATAGTCGGATAATTATAAAATTTAGCCATTTATTGATCGTGGACATCGTTTTGAGTAGTAAGATTGTTTTTGAACGGCGATATTTAATCTATGGCTTTATGACCAGTTTAATAATAGTCCACTTAGACACGAATTTAATCTCAAGCAATATTTTACTGAACTATAAATTTAACTGAAAGCCTTTCAGCTAGAAGCCAACTTATAACTAATTGAAATAGATTTAAAAGTGTCGTAAGATCCATGCTTCAAGTATAGTTAATATAAGCTATTAATTTTACGCCGTAATCATGCAATCGACTGCAAGCACACACGAGTTGCAAAAATATCCTCCAATATTTGAATACTTCAGTGGGAAATAGACAACAATGATGCCGCAGAAAAATGTTTCCATCTCAAAATCTCCTTGTATAATCAATACTGTAACCACAAACAAGCTTCTTTAAATCACTCAATCCGCATTAGTCATCTCAAAAGGTTATAATATCATTAGCATAAATATCAGAAGTTTCCCCGAAGTTATAATGCCCTATGACAATATACAAACCGCAAGCCGCTTATAAATCGTTCAATTTATATTAATCATAGTGAAAGTTAGTATTACTAACTTAAGCAGTTTCACCTTTGTCATCTACACCAAGTGAATCAACATTACCTGAGTCAGGGCATTTAATTTTTGCAATAAAATTCATCATACTGTCGCTTTGAAGTGTAATTTTCCCACAATTTTGTAAAACCTCATATTTGTGACACTGGACGTGGTCTCATGGATATTTTCGGTCGTTACTACATGCCGCAACGTTACAAAGCTTGAGACATTTGTGAGAACATAAAGGCACTACCAAATGGTTGTGGACGGCTTTAAAGTTTGGTGCAAGTTATGCGTGACTAGCGTAAGGCTATCACATTTGATACGTGCTATAATATGTATTTATTTATTTTAGTACATGGAGGACTTACAGCTCATAAATACAGACAAAAAGGAAACCATAGTCAACAGAAAGCCAATTACAAATTCACTTATAATAATAATTTATGGTGTGAGCACAAAAACAAAAATCTCGCCGCTTTAATTAAAGTAAAAATAATACTTGGTTTGCAATTATATGACTGATGAGAAAGAAATTTTGAATTAGATTTTTTTTTGAGATGAAGGTTGATATGATAATAGTTTTTTTGTAGACATTCGGCTTATCATCATATATTTGATTTAAAAAACTATACATTTACTTCATGTAGATTAGTGCACCTTGCACCTACATTTTTAAAAATATAAAATATGGCATACACAAAATATTTCAACAAAGATTCACATTGTTTTGTAAGCTGAGTGTGATAAAAAAGCAAAAATAGATGTGAATTTAGGTTCACAATCTTTAAATATCTGTCATGTCACTTCTAACATAACGAAATCTTCCCAAGTTGGTCACTTTGACACCATTTCATCAAGAAGGATTACCTAAAGCCCTAGACAAGTGACAATCTATCATCAAAAGCGTGGCAACAGCGATTAAAAAAGCGTCAAAAATGTATGGTCATACTCTATCGAAATGTCACGTGATCCTTTATATTTTGGCATTTCGACCATCATCAACAAACACACAACAATCAACAACAACAACAACCAACAACACAATCATCGACAATCATTGACGTCAATTGACATTTGTCTTGAGCCTCTTGGCAACGAACGTGGTACCACTGGTGTTGTATATTTCCATAGGCGGTGACCCTTACACCCGTTTGCCATTCTACCGCATAAAAAACTGTGCCGGCCACTGCCCAGACCCGCTCACTCCACTAGCTTGGTTCACCCGCTAGTCTCTCATAACTCACTCCTAGATACAAGTGGCAATAAAGAGGTGGACAGCCTGCAGCTATTGTTAATCTCGGCCACGGAACAGGTTCGAAAAGAGAAGTATAAAGACTCAAGATAAGAAGACCATGTGAATGTTTTTTGATTGCAGCCGTTAACTTTGTTTATGTGGTCATGCCTTTAAAACGTTTGTTTTAGAGTGACGTTCCGTTTTATTGGTGACATTGCAGTTGTTTTGGTCACGCGTTTTAGCTGTTTTTGGATTGGGTCAGTTTCTTTTTGTGACGATTTAAATTTCACTTAACATAACATAAAGCTTGTATTCCTCGTAGGGTAAGGTAGAGGTGCACCTATAATACAACTACATTTTGCTAGTTAATAAGTCTTAAGTATAGAGGGCGAGTGTGACTTGTGTGTGTCCTGGTAGAGTGCTTGAGAGTGTGTCATGCTCCCTCTTATGTCTCTCTGATGGTGGCACATGTATTGGATCATTCGGTTCCCTCCATGATGAAGGTTGAGCTGAGTGGTGCCAATCCATGCGTCATGTTCGTGAACGGGCGCCATCTTTTGAATATGCAACTAGATTCATATTTTTTTTGACAATTAATTAGTACATATACAAGGTTTAGTTGAATTAAAAATGTTTTGATTTTGATCTATCGGGACAAGATTAAACTCTGGACTGTTGCTGAAAAATTTCAGATGTCTTAACCCAAAAACATTTCGCTCGATCCGATAATCGAACCCAGGAAATTTTGTTTTTACAAAATCCAAGTGCTTGGCACATAACATAATTATTTCAGAGGATACACATTTAAAAGGAATGAATTTAAGTATATAAGGCGTCAAACCATATCAAATGAATGAGACACTAAACAATAACAAAGTAAATCTGACACAAATAGTTCCAATTAATGTACACCCATTATAAGTCCAAGAAAGTGTCCTACCAAGCGACAATGTTAACAAAACGTTGGCGAAGTATAAACCAGACTTATTTGCTTACAATTCATAACTCAGACTGCCTGACAAATTCATATAACCTCGTTTAAAGTTAAAGCAAGCCCAACTTGGCTTAAGTAATCAATGAAAAGTTCCGCGTAATGGGCATTCAAGTTATGAACGATTTGCATAACATTTGCTTTTATTAGTTTTCTTAGTTCTTGTTTTGATTTTCTCTTTAATTTAATTATGATTAAATTTGTATTGAATCGGATTATTGCTGAGACTATAAACTTAACTTTGTATTGCAATAGCTTTAGTATTATTAAGGATTGCAAATGCAAATATAACCGAGCAAACAGTCTAATTGTATGACTCGAGTAATGTTGAAATACTCAAAGCGCTTATGGGATTGAGAGTCATAGTACCGGTAAATAATAATCTTTATAGTTTCTACATATTAACTGCTAACTTGGAAGCTATTTGCAACCACAAACGTCTTTCCCGACATGTTATTACTATTGAAACAAGCTTACCCAACGCATCAAATAAACTGTTCTTAATCTTACACTCAAAAAAATATTAAAGCCTTTTAAGCATGTTATTACAATAGTGAAATCCAGTTGACACGCTTACCTTCGAAGCAACATTCAATACGTACGACTATTTATGCAAATGTGAGATAGTGTAACAAAATGTCAACCGTAACTTAACATCTACCTTTGAAAGTCATGTCGCAATGGTGCTCTAATAAAAAAAAATATGTCCCGTAGCCGATCATGATTTGCGCAACACTGAGGATCAGATATCGAAATTCGATCGCAATAGATAAGCTGGACTAATTATTGATAGAATTCTTGCTCTGATTGACAAGAATATCAATTATCTTCGGTTTGTTAATATAGAGCACCTTATCGATGTAGCTTAGAGTTATGAAACTATTATGGACATAAATCTATGCATCGATATAATCAAACAAGTAATAATTCATAATGTTACACCAGAATCGGTTGTTGATAAAAAATATAATTTTAGCTCAAATATTTGCTTCCAT
The DNA here is from genome assembly GCA_945859665.1 of Anorthoa munda. NCBI lineage: Eukaryota > Metazoa > Arthropoda > Insecta > Lepidoptera > Noctuidae > Anorthoa > Anorthoa munda. Next base: position 10,321,006 of record OX243911.1, read on the forward strand.
GAGAATAATCTACAAATTTGCAAAAAAAGAAAGATTACTTTTAGATAAAAAAGTAATTAGATTATTAAATTCTCACAATATACATACCTAAGCTTAATATTATTACCTAAGAGGTTATCGAATAAAATCTAAAAACGGATGCCTAAATTGGAATTCTGAATGCTTTGATCCACTAGTTAGCGTTACGCAAAGCCATCTTCAATGAATAAGTAATGTCGGGTCAAAGAAACAAAATTTAGCGCAAGTTAAAATTCGCAATAACAAAAGGGCAACATTTTATAGTATAACTTGTTGCTTCCTTTCATATTACGATGTTTTGCGTTGCCGGGGGTCTTCTAATCAGCTTCTGAATCTTTAAGGAGTTAGATTGAGTTACAACTTTGTCGAAGAATCGTCCGCTTTGGATTTGAGAGGAGTATCGGGCTCTGTTTGTTTTCGTGTTAAAAGGAACGTTTTGAAGTTTACTGAAGTGTTTGCTACGTTTGAAATATAAAAATAAGGAATTTGATGACTGTCAATATTTTCTTCTTTCTCCTTTGGAACTGAGAAGAAGTTTTATAGATATTATTGATAGTAGAGCTTTTGTGTGAAATTTTAAGTGATATATCATTTAATTACAAGCTGTAACTAAGCTATAACAAGCTATTACAGTAAATTGCTGTATTCATTTATGGTTATTGCAGTAGATACTTTTTTAATTCCTAACATTTCGCACCACGATTTTTGATTGCACGTTCATCTCAATCATAGAATGTGAACCAACTGTTACGTGTCATAATGTTATCATTACATCTTTATCTTCAGAATCAATATAGCAATAAAAAGACTAATTCACAACAGACAATGGAATCCCGCTACCGCGATGGAATGCATGTGAAGTATTACGGAATATTCTCCACACTTTCATACATATATATCATGGTTGTTTCCACGCAATATAGTAACGGCACGCCTTGCACACGATATTGCTCTTTCATTAATTATAACTTTTAATTAATCACATCAAATAATACCTCAGTTGGGACTGGCCGGTAATAAATGAGCTTTTTATTTGATCATTGCTTCATTTAATACCGCGTATTTATTTATTACAATTTTTTTGATGAATGCTAATTGAATTATCTTATTATTGAATTTATCACGATCCACGCTCGTAACTTTTAAGTTTGCAGCTTCAATTTTGGTATTTTTTTATGAACCTCGTTTCGGTAAATGGTCTGCAATTATAGCTGTTATTATCGTATTTACTGCTGCAAATATGTGGAATATTCTGTGGAGAAAATCAGGTCAGTCATTGTCAAGTTTACAATGAGTAACTTATTTTTTAAATTGTAGCTAATTCCTCTGTTGTCTCCCTTCTGTACTCGTTTCAAGTAAAAGTATGTTCGTTTATATTTCAATATACTGCTTAACAATATTGCACGAACACGAACGCCCTAGTTACCATAACCAACTTACACAATTGCGTTAATTATATTGGTTGTTTTTTAGTGAAAATATTATAGCAATCGATTTCAATATTTTTGTAAGAACTAGTAAGTTCAACAAAGCTCTATTAGAGTATACTGAAATGAAAGTGACTGTTAATTTTTCAAACGTAGTAGATAATAAATGAATAGTAACCTGTATGTGAGGGTGAGCATATATATATAGTCCTAAATAAATTAAGAGCACGCAACTCCTCCCACAATCTTCAGTTATATCTGCTAAGTACTTCCTTTGTCTGACAGTCGTGTTGTCCTGCAATTTATGGATTAGCCCCTTTGTTAGCTGTCTGTAATGTATTGACGTTCGATTGAAGATAGAGCGTGGCTGTAATGAATGGTCATCGGGCACAGGTACTGTCAATAACAATTAATGCTTGAGCATTTGCGTCTTTGATGTTTGTTTGTTGTTCTGTCTGTTAGAGGTAAGGCTTTGATGATTACTTTACTTATTAATAAATTATCACTTCTAGATTCGTAAAATACTAAACTCACTGAATATAATTTTACTACAGTGAAAATGTCATGAAAAAAAAAAATTGTCTCTCTAGTGTCATTGTTGCCAAAGTCGTCTTGGACCTTAATGAATTTTCATCATTTATACGTAGACATCACAAACTTACAATTTATAATTTATCATGACATCACGCCTGTTTCCCAAAGAGTTAGGTAAAGGTGACCATAATTATATATACACTCAAAACATCCAATTTATAACAACATGGTAAAACTATATAACGCCACCTGCTACGATTTACAATAATGCTGATTGAAAATTGTTCCTCACATTATCTCTTCTGCTAGCCCATAACATAAACATTTTAACACAACAAATCTTTCTCACCTAACAAATGAGAATGACCAAAAATCAATTTCCGTCCTATTTCTGTATCAGAATTATGCGTTGAACCGTTACCGTGTGACCATTACAAGAATGCTCATGGTACACCGTACGTCCCACTCAGCCGGGATTTACAAAGCATCTGATATTTTCGAAACTAAAATGTCTTCCGCTAGCAAGCCCTCGATTTATAGCATTGTTGGCCACGACTCGAATAAGAGCTTGTACGACAGTTATCGCGAAGCAATGCCTCGAACTGTGCTTAGCATTGTTAGCTTAACCTACTCAAATTTATGTGGTGTAGCCTTTAAATACTTGTATTACAATTTACAATACAGAAATGGCTTTGAATAGATTGGATTTAGGATTATTATATTGAAAGGGTTCAGTACCGGATTTACTTACATTGTAGAGGGATATGTTTGAATTTTCTGAAATGGTTTATGCTCGCGATTAGTTTTAGTATTGTTGTTGAATGTCACTAGACTAAGGAAACGTTGTGTATAACGAAACAATAATGACAGACTGAAATGTGTGGTAATTCAACCTGCCTTATGATGGGCGGTAAACGGTTCATTTTGCCACCTGCAATACCAAAAAGCCGATGTGTACAGGACCATGAAACAAGTTTAAATGATGAATACAACTTTTAAATTCACCGACAACCCTTCAAGTACCGAAAGTAGCTGTCAAAAGTTATACAAGGTTTCTGACACAGACCCAATTTAGTTAAACATCCATATTGACAACGACAGCGGCCCGATCAAAGACCCAAGAATGCGATTAAAACTGTTTCAACACACATTTTAATATGAATCACCCACATCCTTCATAACTAGACCATCAACTTTTTGCTGTATAGCAATAAGCCTGATGTTATGAACGTTCTTAGAAATATTATAGTCATATTGTAACCACAAATCGCTCTGACTAATATTCAGATATGTTTCTAAGATATAATTCGTAAATTCCTTATAACAGACGTAGAAACACTTATATTAATTATCCCTAATGCAAGCAAATTACATCCGTTTCTTTCTTAGAGCATGTTGTGTACAGGATAAGTAGAGTTAACTTGTTAGACAGTATAGTATTTTCTATGAATGTTATTAGGTACTTAGGGTATGAATAATGATTAACATTACCTAATACGGTTTATTGAGAAAATAATGATGATTCAACATGACATTTTCAATTCTGGAGAAGTGCTAAGTGACATGGAAATAAATAATTGCTGGCAAGTGTTGAACGTGGTAACAAAATTGTAAAACTGATATTCAGGTACTATTTAGATACTAACTACACAAGAACACAAAATACGCACTTGGACGAAGAGTTACGGTGATTCAGCCCGATATATACAAACAAATATAACTGATGATTATAACTTATATTAATATTGGGTATTATTTGATTATTGAATAGCTATTATTAAATTGTTTTTTTTTTTTTAATTATTTATGCATTTTAATGTCTTACTTAGGGAATTGTCTGTTTAATTTTTATATATTTTTTATGTTTCTGTGATGTCTAAATAATGTAATTATTGACTCTCTGTACGTTTTGGTTAACACTGTAAGTGCAGAGAGTAATTGTAATAATAAATAAATAAATAAGAAAATGAGTACTTAAGTATTATTTATTCCATTATTTTAACCATATTATTGTACACCGATGTCTATCCACCACAAAAAATCCAAGATCCACCCATAAAAAAACCTAAAGACCAACAACAATTTGATGTTTAATTGTTTCCATTTTCTTTTCACACAGTTGGTGGGCAAAGTAAAGATCCATAATTATACAGAGCATCTACCAAATATGTAATTATTTCATCAGCTTACGACTACGGACTTTAAGTAAGACTATTATGTCAGTCCGTTTTATTTTTAAGGCCATCACATTCGATTGCGACTGTCTTGAAATGTAATTACAATATCTGTGACAGGTTTGCTTCGCCTAGAGGTGAAATGTAATAGTGTGTGATTAAAATTCAAATTTAAGGTCCGCTGTCACTGTTGTGTGACAAATTGCTGTGGAATTTTATACTTGAAACAAGTTGTGTAGTAAGTGCAACTCGACATAAACGCGTTGCTAAAGTGTCTGTTTCAGAGTAATTGTTTTGATGTCGGGTACTGGTATTTTTATAAGGAATGTGTGATGGGTTGTAGCATGTTATGTGTTGGTCGTAAACGGTGCAATATTGTCTTTCACTGTCGCGGTCTCGGTATGCGAAATATTGCTGTGCCTGTCGCGTCTAGGATTTCTTTTGTGTCTTCAGCTATGAAAAATATTTAACGACAGGATATATGGTGTTTGATCAAGTGGAACGTCTAGAGTTTCCATTTTTGTAAGCTAGCTTAGCGACCATGTCTTGCATATAAATCATAGGTCGTCTTACAGTTTTTTTGACTCAGTTTGCTTGCGTGTATTACGAATTAATACTATCAGACTTGATAAATGATGACATTGCATAACAGGAATAGAAAAGTTGAAATTAATTCAACCATTACAGTCCAATTGGATATTGCAAAATTTTCCCTAGATTAAGTTTCCAAAGAAATAATAATGGTTTTCTAGCTAAATTATTTTCATAACGAACATAATCGTTGTAACCACGCGACGTATCAGCTTATCTTTCCGCGAAAGTAGTTGAGTTGATGAAAAAAAACAACGTACGTACTTGTATGTAGTAACTAGTTACCTGCCGTTACTTAGACATCGGTTATAATAATAACTGCCTGTTACTGTCCCACTGCAGGGCAAAGGCCTCTTCTTAAACACAGAAGTCATGAGCATTAATCATTAATGCGAACAAGCGAGGTTCTCATACATAGCTCGGTCTTCGTCATAGTTATTATATTTAAATTTCAGTTTCATTTAGAATTTGGTATTTATTATAATATTTATTAGTCTATTGTTTTAGAAATTATTTATGTATTTTATTAGTTAGGTAGTTTATTAATCCGAATTCAATTACTGTTCGTATTTTTATTTTATACACCTACCACTCTTGTGTCCTTTTTAACCGACTTACCAAAAAGGAGGAGGTTCTATGTTCGACATTATGTTTGTTTTTTTTTGTGTTTTTCACGCATATCTCCGTCAATTTTGGACCGATTTTGAAAATTCTTTTTTTTGTTTGAAAATGTATGTTTTGAAATTGGTCCCATTTTAGTTTGGTGAAGATCTGATGAAGAACTTCGAAGATATACAGCAGAACTCTTCAATAAATTACGGCAACTCTCTCGGGATTGCTGCAATCGCATGTCTGTTTATTGTTAATATCATTTCATAACATAACATCACGCCAGTATGCTCTTAAGGTGTACGCAGATCTCTCATTTCACCGGTTATGTTCAAGTTTCATGATATTCGGGTAATCTATTCTGGCGTAGGTACCTTACTAAACAACTTGCCTATTATGTAGGTACAACTAAAAAGTGAAAAAGAAAAGCTTTTTTACAAAAAAATACTACCGACTTCCAAATAAAAGAAATATAAAGTGTAAAATAACTTTATTTTTGGAAGTCGGTGTCTTTTGTAGGTAGTTACCAATTTTTTGCATTATGGACACCGACTTCCAAAAATAAAGTTATTTTTCACTTTATAGTTTTTTTATTTGGAAGTCGGTAGTATTTTTTTGTAAAAAAGCTTTTTATTCATCCAAAGGTTGACTGGTAGAGAATGCCTTGCTGCATTAAGTCCGCCTATGTATCACCATTGTACATGAAGTTTAAATAAATAAATAAATAATGTGGGTTGGCGATTTCAAACATTTAACTATAAGTCCAAGTTCCCTCAATAAGTATTTCTTCGCCGTTGTCAGCGATATCACACTAATCGATACTCGAATACGAATGAAATTTGGCTCAGAGATAGATTATAGTCTGGAAAAGCACAAAGAATACTTTATATACCGGGAATAATATGTTCCTTGGGGATGATTTTCGACATTCACACGGACGAAGCCGCTGGCAGAAACTAGTCTGAGAAAAACTCAGAAAGTGTATAACTATATGAATTGAAAAAGTCACATTATTACTTGCCCGGATTTGAATGTTGGATTGGTTGTTGCAACAATATTCAAAGAACCTTGTATGGACTTATACATTATTTTGGTCAACTTGCATTGTATCTGGGACCTCATTTCGAAAACAATAGAATTTGTGGATTGATCAAAGTTGGCGAATGTCCTGCCGTAAACAGAGATAAACTGAGTTGATTAAATGATAGATTTAAGAGTCCTCATAAAATCAAATCAGTTGCAGTTTATGAATAGCCTACTTCGTGTGCCTAAGTTATTAGATAGCTGAGGTACGACAGCTAACTATTACAATGTAACAACAATATTGCTATTGTCAAGTGCGTTGACCTAGATGGGATACGGATGTAGGTACAGCACCTGCAATAATGATTGACATGAATTACCTACACTGTAGCTAAGAAATCATACATACAGTAATTATAAGTGGTAATTTTAATGATGGGTTTGACATTTAATAAAATCAAGTTTAAATAAAACACGACAGTTTACACAAATCACTAAAAGAAAAAACTTGCGTGTCGGACTTCACACATTTAGGGTTTCGTACCAAATGTAGAATATATGGGTATTTTTTTGTAAAATATACGTAACTAGCTGTTCCCCGCGGCTTCGCTCCCGTGGGCCACCCCACAGGACCCGTTTTCGGGATTAAAAATGGCCTATGTTACTCAGGAATAACGTAGCTTTCTATTGGTGAAAGAATTTTTTAAATCGGTCTAGTAGTTTCGGAGCCTATTCGGTACAAACAAACAAAAAAATCTTTCCTCTTTATAGTATTATTAATATTAATTAATAATATTATAGTATAGATAATTATCATTATAACCAAATTTCAAGTTGGTCAATGGGAAGTTAAAAAATTCTTCGTAACAAAATTATGTAACTAACTAACGACGCACAGACAGACGGACACGTGAGTGACAGCAATAGGGCTTCGTTTGAATCTCTGGAGTACGGAACCCTAAAGACTACACATTCAATTACTCCAAACAACCAAAAACAAATGCTAATCGCAAACTTAATTGGATCCAAACTTACATAACAACAATGGAATCCGTTGTGCAATGCAATCTTGATAACGACAAACAAATAGACCGAGTGAGATACGACAAAAGCCGAACCGAAGATTTTATCAAGCACCCCAAGTAGCAACCAGTAATTAGGAACAAAATTCAACATCTTTATCTTGACGATCGAATGCAAACCTTGGATATTATAGGCTCATTAAAATTATATCGGTTGTTATTAGAAAGCAAGGTCATTGCATTGTTGGTGCCAGTTCGACGAATGTGGCAGAGCTTTTGATATGGATTGCTCCATATCCGACGATAAAATGAACTATCAGTGCAGATTACTGCAGATTTCATCATGAAGACTATAAGTAAACTGTACAGATCCGACTTTGTGGGATCAGTCCTAAGCATAGTAGTAGTAGTAGTAGTGACTTTGTTTTATCAAAATAAGTATTGGTCAATCTAGTATCTAGATTGACCAATACTTATTTTGGTAAAATAAAGTTGTCCTTCAAAAGACAGAGAGTTTCCATTCCATCAGTGAAAGAATTTTTATAAGAAGATAAGTTGGTAATCTCTAGAGGAGAGATTACTCCTATAATAATCATACCGTATATTATGGTTTAGATTACTATGTTGATTGATATCTTGGCCGGGCAGTATACACGCATTTAAAACCAGTCCAGTGGAATGTGAGTGTACTAAACCTCTGTCTGCTCTTCTAGGAATACAGACCTGAAGTTCTCGACAAAGTATCATTATTAACAGCGTTGGCGATTGTCGAAATAACAAAATGTAACAATTCGATAGCGCTTGGCATTCCTATACCAATATTTTTTTCCAGTCGCTATTGTGATGCTTTCGTTGATATAATGTCACTTATCTAAAGTCTCAGCATCATCACCTCTGTACTTTTTTTTACGTGTACTATTCATGTGTATGACAAAGATTTCAACACAGCCAAAATTCAGTAGACCTTACGCAAACCCACACGTATTTAGTTAGCGTTACACCAAAAACAATGTAGTGGCATCCTCAGTGAACTGGCGGATTGCAGCAAGACAAATGCGAGATACCGGCTTCTAGGCTTGTACCGGTAACCGCCCCAGTTCTCAGGCTTTGTCGTCGAGCTCCTTTGTGACTTGACTCTATCTGGATCACGGAGCTACCGCCACTTATGCGTAACTTACGGGATGCAGCAGTTCTGTTTGGACTTGTTTTCTTGCGGATTTTGAGGAAATATTGTTCAGAATTTAAGCTCTAAGTCGCAGAATATGAGTTCGCAGAATTACTGGTTGTTTTTTTCTGCTTATTCATGATGCTAATCGGTGCGTTTCACTGCAGCTTTTCTGCTAGCTATGTGGTTACTAATACTTATCTACTAATACTTATCGTAATTATGTTTTTTTTTTAATTATAGATAGGCTCGCTCGCTCGATGTTCATTATAGTAGTAGTGAAGTTGCCTAAAATGTCCATAAAATCATCTAATCGTCCATGAGAGTAAAAAAATATAGGCTGTCAAAGACCCCAAAAATCAGGCTTTTGCTTAATTCTCTTAATGCTATGCTTTTACTGCATTTTGTGCTTAACCAAGTTTATTTATTATTAAATTGTGCACGAAAAAGACGACTACATAAGATTCACTAAAGATCATTATATAATACACACGCAAAACACTCAGTTTTTCAAACCCTTGATTAAAGAACCATCAGTAATCACTTTATACTAATAGCACAAATGTATGTCACCAAGTCTTGCCAATACAGTTCCATAATTCAAAACGTCGTAGAAACAATTTACTCTAACGACGTTTGTCTTAATCGTATTAATAAGCTGGTTTAGTGTAGGTAGCGGTTTTGTTTCAACCTATGAATAATTAGTCCGATATTGCACAATAGCCAGGCTTAACAGATCAGTTGCATAAACTTGAAACAAGGAACTGATTTTAGTTTTAGAGATTAATCTTGTAAAAGGGTCATCTATGTATCTTTTGTGTTAGTTTCTGTTGAGACTTAAGTTGATTACCTCTTTATGCAGATGATGATAGTTACCGCTTTAACGTACCTATCTATTTACTGTTAATCTTGTTAACTACATCATTATCATCTGCTTAGCCTTTTGCCAACTATGTTGGAGTCCATTTCTAAACCAGCTGCAGCTAATAAAATACATTTACTTGCATTGCAAATGTGTGGTCCTAGTCGAAAAACATATGCAGTATAAATCTTCTTAAAGATTCACCGTTATCGTCATGGTCATTCTAGACCTCAGCCGGACTTGGCTTTTTCAATCGTACGCCATTTAATCCAATTCTCAGCTCTTCCTTTTCAGGATACCTGCAAAAATTTTCGCTCGTTAAACATAGCAGGCTGTATTAATTTACACGAGGCAAAAAGGTAAAATTAAAGGCCCTTGCCCCTGAAGTACACAGGCCAATTTAATAAGGTTCAAATTTACGGGTAGATGCTCTCTTAAGCTATAAATAGGCATATGATCAGTTTCTTTATACATGACATGGCACTTTCTACACAAATCGATCGCGTCTAACCATCCAAGTGTCAAATAATACCAAAATAGTACATTTTCCATTAGTTGGCGCTAAGTAAAACTTCCTACGTAACTGAAGCTCATATTTTATATTTTTAGGCTCAAGAGAAATTTTGCGGGAGTAACTTTACTTACAAATAATATATGATTTTTAAAAGTCATGTTTTGCCGGTATAACCCGTTTAGGTTTTCCATAACTTGTTACGGTTCAGTGATATCTTTGTTAAAATGACTAAAATCTTGCTCTTAAATAGATTGAGAATGAATGAACAAACATTTTGTCAAAAGCAGCTGGGGTAAACCGGTAAACTGAACATCGTGAAACAACTTGACGGCAGCACTGCTGTTGGTCCTATAAATATAGGCAGGGTTGATGAATTGATTGATACTGACACCAGGTATCAAAATGACACAGACATCGGTACCTTATTTACATACAATACAAGGATTACTACTATAAGTGACATTAAAAAACGCAATGCAATTGACATGACATAAAATTACCGTGTGGAATTAATTCAGATCTACTACTGAATGCCAAGTAACAGATATTTATTCCATTAAAAGAAAAAGCGAGTAAATATCTATCATTCAATAAATATTATTATATTCGTTCACCACTTAGGCAGGTACAGCACTCGAGGCGTTAAATTTATAAAATCTTTAACGGCAATATTGGAATTCGCGGTTCGATTTATGCGAAGCTTGCATGACGAGAATCGTAATGAAGTGTGCGCGTTAAAATGCACATTTTTCAATAATTCCATTATGAGGGCGCGAAGTGGTCGGAAATCATTGATTTATTGATACCAAACACCTTTGGAATATTATTTTCTTTCATTCAGTTGACGCTCGCTGTTGCGGCCATGTTAATATGTTAAGCTGTCAAAATAATACGTGTTGCGAGATTGGAAGACATTAAAATAAGTGAGTGGTTTAAAAACAAAAGACTGTTGGGACATGTTGGCAGCTTTTCAGTGAGGTTTATTGTCGTGTTTACGAACTGCACGTTTGGTTGTCCAATATTACTAAGCAGTGTCATGCAATACAAACACAAGTCAAAACATTACAATTGTAAGTGACTAATAGAGCTGTCGGTAGTTCTTTTGTTCTAGTATATTATATTGTAATTTTGCTAGTTCTAATTGCTCTTTCAGGAATAATAAACGAACATAATTCTAGATTTTGTGTATACGATTTCACACGCAACTATACACTAGCCATTTTGAAACAATAAAACTGTCGAAACAATATCTTAACAAAGACATTACAAGTACAATTCTCAACATTAAACACGGTCTCACAGCGTAAGGCGAATAAGTAAAACTTGCATGTTTTAAATGCACCTAGATTATGTAGGTACGCTACTTCACAAATATGTGGCAACGCTGCAATCTAGTGCAATTAAAACTTTATCAGAGTTTGTATATGAGTGCACCTTTCGCCCAAAATTTGCCAAGTTGGCCGAGTTTGACCAAGTTTGTTTGGCGTTTATCACAATAGAGCGTGGAAGTTTGTTGCCCGGGGACGTCGGCGGAGCGACTCAATATTGTTTGGAACTTCAAGAAATATTGTGTCATAGGTATTACGGACGGAGCCGGGAACGTTCAACTTTATGGCCCGTTGGAGAGAAATTAAAAAATGTTACGGTAAACAATAATTTTCTATAAAATAAAAATTGTATTTGATGAAACTTATTTGAACTGGTACAACCATACCATGCTGTCTAAATTTAAGATCAAAGTACCATCAAAATATTTAGAATTATTATTAAAGCTGTTACATTAAACAAAACAATATCTTAAGTAACTATCTGGAAAGACCCTTCACAATTCACAATCTCCACAGACCAATAAATAATAACTGAATGCATACTTACCAAACTAGCCTCGTTAGCTAAATAACTAAGACAATTAATAGGGACTTGAACTCCCAAAGTCCTGTTATGTTAAAGCAGAGACTAAATAATGCACTTACAATAAACTACTTAGAATATACTCTCCATTTGCTAAAGTTCTTCAAGGCTCTTGAGTCCCAAAGAGTGCTTCAATATTGCCTTTAAAGTTTATAAAATATTATCTTCATATATTGTCTAGTCTTGCACCGCGTGCGTCCCTACTTTGAGAATTTATATCAGCTGGCGTATCCTGAATTATAAGAACAAGTATCTATTATTACATGTCGTAAATATTCATGGCGTATTCTTGATGTTGCATACGGTGGAAGGAGATTAAAATAAAAACTTTAAAGACGTTGTGATGTGCTCGAAATAAAAGACGTTAAGAGAAATGTTTGAAATCTGGTACCATAGAGTGCTTTGCAAATACATATACTGCTAGCAATACAATGAACTTTTTGAATGTATTTAGAAATAAAAGAATTTTCGATGAGCGGGTAAAACTTTAAAGGTTTTTTTACAATTCAAGCCAAACTCTTCACAGCATATCTTGTATGAATACACTTAATACTAAATAGACAAATGTCTTGTGCATTTATGATATTCTCAGGAAATACCTGAATGTGTGCGGAAGAATGAATACCTAGGTCAGTAGTTTTAGTGTCCAGTTTCACAATTTTATTATCGAAGTACCATTCACTAAGGTTATAACCTTAAAAAAAAAAAGTCAAAGTCAGTTATAAATTGGTTACAGTAAAATAACAGTTTTCTTCAAACCATGAGAATAGTGTCAACCTAATATGTACGTATCTACATATATTATGTCCTAAAGTAATACACGAACAGATAACCTGAAGTCCAAGGCGAAACCCCTACAGTTAAACACATAAACTGTTCTCGGAAACTTGGACTAAACTCTAATCTCAGTTCGTAACTAGTTTGACATCCAATCAAATATACTGCGGTATTAAGCAATACGATTGTCAATGATCATGATTAACCTTTAGATCAGAATCTAGAAGTTTTTGAATAATTCCTTGAAAACGTTAAGATGTTTCGATAAAGTCGTCGAACAACACGGAGCGTGAATATCTGACATCTATTGAATTTTGCTTTGTTGTAACTGTTAGGTGAGTCAAATGGCGTAAGTACGAAAGTACGTAAATATTGTTGCAACCATCGCTTTATGAAAAAGTTCAAATGATGGTAGCAAGGTTTTCGTTACAGGACCAGGTAGGTATTATTTCTTATTGCAGTCATAATCTTCTTTAAGACATTTTGTATCGGTACTGCATCACACTTACCTATGTATGACGGAATCAGGTCTTATACCTAAAGTCATTCATGTTTTATTTCATTGAGTACCTATTGATCTTATACTAATCAGTTCTTATTTACTTCTGAAATAGTGGACTTGCCATAAAAGATTATTTATCTACTGCTTGTGCTGGTTCTGCTAGTGTTTTATTAATTATATAATTTTTGTATTTTACAGGTTATACCACTACTCCGTCAACCCTATGAGTTTGTTCACAAATGCCAGCGGTGTCAAACAAGACGTGACAAATAAAATGGCGACCGTGCGATTGTACGGTCACCTCTCACTTTTAAATATTAGGAGCGGCGCACAACTGTACCTGCCTACAATCCTTCCATGGAAAAATCAGTCATCGATTAAGGCTAAGGATATAGTCAGGATTAAGGCTTCGGCCTTGGAGAACGGTCATGTGTTCGATTTAAGTCTTCAGTCCATCTTCTGCGATGCTTTCGTACGTTGCGTATTACGGTAAGCAGTCCCACACTTGAACGTTTTTGTGGAATTGCCGGTATACCTTAGGGGTTTTAGGTAAGTATGTATTCTCTTTTTATCGGCTAGTTAATCATCAATATTTATAATATTGCCTACAAACAGTCACAAATTAAATTACAGCAAAATCATAAACGCAAACGGCAGGCTTGTATGGGAATTTCGTACCGCTATTAAAATGTCGTGTTCTGGGATATATTTTGTTTTAATTGGTAGTTATTATGATAAGTAATCCCTTTTTAAATTCTTAGATTTTTAGAATCTGGGACGTAAAAGTTATAACCAGTTTAATTTTTTTAGGTTATGTACTAGTGTACCAATGTAGATGTTACATATAGGTAAATGTTCCATATTGTTACATAATGTGTTAAGTAAATTGTTTGTTGCAATCTTTGTAGTGTTTTACTTACCATTAAGAAGATAGATTGAATGAGGATCGTACGTACTCAGGGCATTAGAAGATACCTATGTCCAGCAGCGGACTTCAACAGTTTGATAATGATGAGTTTGATTATATTTAATGTTATTTCTATTTCTAAATAATTAATTATAATTTCAATATTTGTGTTATTTTGCATAAGGAAACTTCTAAAAACATAACTGCGTTTAGTGTACGATTTTATTACCTTTATTTATTAAAATATTTTTATTGATATTATTAATTAATCCAAAGTTCTAAAAACAGTAAACTTACATGAAAATAAATGGCTTAGTTGCCTTAATAAGTGGTACAAATTCTCCCAAACAATAAAAAATATGCGGTACAGAATCTGCCATTCATCTTTCAACAAAAAGCATCCGAAGCTTTATCGTGCTAGCTCATGGAATACTACTCACTGTACGTGTCTCCTTATACACCATACTAAGGCTCATAGTATTCAGAAATTGTGTAACGCAAGATTTTCATAATAAATCGATCGGTTTTACTGTTAAGGTGCAACATAATAATTTATTGCAGAACTAAACGTGATTGCTTTTTGTAATATCAAGATAATTTGTCTTTACTTTGACATTGCTAATCAGTTCTGATGGTGTCTTGATTAAATTGAACACCAAATAAGTGCTTGTGGGTTTAGTAATGAATTGGTTCGTGATATGACATTAGATGTACTATGGATTGGCGTATTATATTGCCTAAGCAAGAATTTGTTAGAAATACGTATTTCAAATATCAACTATATCGCTGAATCAGTTTATTTTTTCATTCTACAAATGTCTATGGCTTCGTGTCTATGATAATTGTCACGGATAAGACTTTAAAATTATCTGTTTGTACAAGCTTTTATAATAGTTTTACCTGTCTCGGTGTTATATTTAATTTACACACCACCTGCTCGACAATGTCCAATTATCCATATCATGCAAACTCAATGTAAAGTAAAGAATAACCTCCCTAGGGACGTAAAGTTGTATGAAACTCCCAAGGGAGTATAGTGATTTAAATTTGGAACGTCATTTTTGTGTGGCAACTCGTGGAAAACTCTAAGTAAAAAAAGTCCCGATGTTTGGTGCAGTGATTTTCAGTTAATTTTATTGCAATATCCGTGTTTACAAAAAATTTCGAGCGAAAGATTCTATTCCAGAGTTTATCAAAATAGGCGTCACGGCATGGAGTTTGTTCTGGTGCGCCGGTGATGGGGGGCACACACTAGAGGAGGCTCCGGTGACAAACAGCTGCGGCGGGTTCGCGGTGAGTGCTAACGCGAGCCCGTGTTCCCGTCATATGCGGATGGAGTTGGAGTCCCACATAACTGCGCTATATCCCCGTGGTAGCACAGTATGTATGAAAATTTCTCCAAGATAAAAAGGGTCCCTCATTGTGCTCAGGATTCAATATGCCGCCCGAAATGTAAGACACTGCTTTATTCCCTTGGTGCATAATCTACTATTACTTCCAGGTGTTGGATTAAGCTGAAATTTTGTACACACATTTGTTTCTGGTGACAACACATTTTTTAATATAAATGTTTGTTAAAAAAAGCTTCCAGTAAGTACCATAAATACAGTATTTCACTCAATTGTTTTTTTTATTAGTAGGCTATCTATGCTATTGATGGCTTTGGGATTTTTACCACCCAAAGCCAACATTATTAGCTTAAAACAAAAAAACTGTCAAGAAATTAATGAGCCCTTATTAATAACTTAAAATATAACACATTATTAACGGACACATATGCCGTTGTTACTGCTTTTTTTAACCGACTTACCAAAAAAGGAGGAGGTTCTATGTTCGATTTTTATTTTATTTTTTTATTTATATGTTCTCCGATTTCTCCGTCAATTGTGGACCGATTTTGAAAATTCTTTTTTGTTTGAAAGAGTATATTCCGAAATTGGTCCCATTTTTATTTGGTGAAGATCTGATGAAGAACTTCGGAGATATACAACAGAACTCTTCAATAAATAACGGCAAATCTCTCGGGATTGCTGCAATCGCATGTCTGTTTATTGTTTATACCATTTCATAACATAACATCACGCCAGTACGCTCGAAAGGGGTATGCAGGTCTCTCATTTCACCGGTTATATTCAAGTTTCATGTTATTCGGGTAATCTATTCTGTCGTTATAGGTACTTACTTAACTACTTCCCTATTAGGTAGTTACAACTAAAAAGTGAAAAATAAAAAACTTTTTTACAAAAAAATACTACCGACTTCCAAATAAGAAAACTAGAAAGTGAAAAATAACTTAATTTTGGAAGTCGGTGTCATTGGTAGGTAACAATTTTTTATGTTATGGACACCGACTTCCAAAAATAAAGTTATTTTTCTCTTTCTAGTTTTCTTATTTGGAAGTCGGTAGTATTTTTTTGTAAAAATGTTTTATTTCATAACCAGATTGACGTGAAAAATGACATAAATAACTGTTATTTACAAAATTTTCATGTATAGAGCGTAGCAAAGATAAAACCACTCGCAATTTGCAACCCAAAAAAAGAGAAATATTTATCAAACTACGGAGTTTCCATGCTCGTTCTAACTAAATGTGTACTGGAATTCGGTGCATTCAGTTTTTAACATGAACCCATTACATATGATGGAAGTGCAATGGATTTAGTGAAGTAGAAACAGAATTAAAACATTTCATTTTGAGTTTATTATGGAGGAAGTGCCGTTAAAGCAAAAAAAAATGTAGAATGTAAATGTTCCTTTGGGTTTTTCGATGCCAGAAACAAAGGTACAGAAAACTTGTTCAAGATAAAAGGTAGCAATAGGAAGCTAGCAAGAACCTAATACCTTGACAGACAACGCACAGCCGTAAACCGCTGTATCAACAAGCATGAAGTTTTAGGCAAGAGTTCCTCATGCAAAGAAAGTAAGCACTACGAAAGGATTCTTGAAAATTTATCTCTTGTAGGGTCATAACAATTTGTATGGTAGTTTTTATAATTCGTTCGATAATGGGATATCCCATCGCTGCATCGGTCATACGGCTTATCTATGTACAAAAATCTATAGTATAGGCACCTTTGTTTAGTTAAGGAATTCTTCCAGCCACCCGAAGAGTAACTAAGAAAAAAAGATTTAATCGCATTAAGTATCAAACCTTTTAATATCAGTACGTGTGTTTTACGAATCGTACACTAGGGCGCAGGTGTGAAGGATCCGTCCATTTGGTGGGCCGACAATTTGGCCAGTCACCACATTCAGCTGGTATAATTCAGAAAACGCATTTACGGCTCGGCCGCGGCCCGTACTGTGTGCTACTATTTAAATTGTTTTATTTGAGTTTTTGTATCTGGTAATACCGTGACTGAAAGTTGTGAAAGTAGATAGACATGAAATGATGGTGAGTTGGAATGACATTAACACTCTTTTCATGCTTTAGAAACACAATAATAACGTAAAAAGGGTCTATCAACATGACTCCCGATTTCTGAATTAAGAATTTAATGTCGACTGTGTCAAACTCTAGCCTGAAAACCTTACAAACTTTGACATCAAAGTGATTTTGATACTATCTGAACTCTAAATTCACAATCCAGAAACCGGCCTTGAGTGTTTGAATACTAGCTAGGTACATTATAAGAAACTAAGGAAAAAAAAGTTAATTAAAAAAATCAAAAAACCCGACTGCTTAAAAAGCAAACTAAAGAGACGTAAACAAGAAGAAAATCATGCTGTGCAGTCGGAGGATACATATTCGCGAGCCGGCGGACCAAAACCAGATGTATTCTCCGACTTTTTTTTGATTTTTTTAATTAACTTTTTTTATTTATAACTTCTTAGTTATTTTTTTTTAGAATTAGGTACATTTAAACATATAAGTGTTAAATATTTTTGAAATTGCCTCTTAAAATCCTTTATTTTGATACCCCACACGATATGTTAGGAAGAAAAAAAAAAATTTCGCCCTCAAAATGGCGCCCAAAATCCGCCATTTTTGTATTTTCCAATTTTAATGTAGCCAGTGACACTCGCAGGATTAAGACGAATCGATTGACGTAAGAATCATCAAAATCGGCCAACGCGTTTGGCCACAACGCCACATAGGAACAAACATACATACATACATACATACATACATACATACATATATACAAACATACATACATACATGCATACATACATACATACATAGACTGATAAACACATTACCCTCCTTCGGCAGTCGGGTAAAAAAGGAGGTTGCCATGCAAACCTGCATGTAGACACTACTACAGTAAATACTAGAAATATAAGGCTTAGTGCAATAAACAAGGCCAAAAAAAATTAATAGAGGGGCAATCAGAGTAAGGTGAAAGAGTTATCTGAAAGGCACATAAATCTGATGATAGAGGCGTGTGCTTACTATAACTTAGATACCCAGTTGCAATAAATTTTCGCATGTTGAACTATAAAAGTGTCACCTTATAAAAAACCTTGACTTACTGACTCTAGCTAGCGCTAGTGGGTGAGTTACAATTTTCTGTAATATTAACCGACTGCTTCAGAAGAACAGTAATGTTTTTCAAGTTGTATATTTGTTTTTTAACTTTTCATTAGGTGGTTACAGACTGATTTCATTAAAACAAATAAAAAAATTGTGAGTACTATTATGTGCCCTGCCTAAACCTTTGGTAAATGCAGGCTTGATATTATGCGTGTATGTATGTTCTAGATTCTCTATCGTCCAAGGAACCTTCGAGTATCCCTAGTACCACTGTTGGGCGAAATTTATCGGAAAAGATTTGTGGGCGACGCCGATGCTGCAATTTGACTATCGGAAAATATATTTTATGACGTCCACGGCACTTTGTTGGGCTTAATGGTGGTTTGCGAGCGTTTTTTTTTAGATTTCGAACGTTCGGACGTGTTGACTGCCTGATATCGATGGGTTCGTCGGTGGAGAGTATACAACCCGACTATTTTGCGACTTTTTAAAACTTCTGCGGATTTAAATTTCCACGCAGATGCTACTGGATTATCAATTGGTTCTTATTTAAATATGTTTTTTCCAAATTCCTTAGCTATTTTATTTTATTGAAAACATTATTTACCTTATCCTAAACTTAAGCCCAGTAACTGACCCTCCAATTGCATCCAATGGTTCAAAGGGGTTAAAAAATAATCTACTCGCAATCTGTTTATACATTTTTTTTTTCTATGCATACTATTGGTAATAATAGAACTTTTCGAATTCTTACAAATAATCAAACGATTCGAAAGAATATAATTGTGTAAAGACACGCACCCTCTAACATTACAACTTCTAAAATACCAAAAAAGCACAAACAAGTCTATTAAAGCCTGCAGCCGTTAAAAACTAAAAAAAAAACACAAAATGATAGAACACAGTTGTTAATCACCAAAAGCAGAAAACTAATATTCTCGTTCCATCGTGGCACTCATTGTTGTTCAATCCTCAACTCTATTCCAAAGAGTTAAGGATTGTTTTATAGTTGGGAAAGAGTACTCGTTTATGTTTACTGCAAGCAGATGCTGTGTACAACCTGTTAATTACGAACAACTTTTAAAATAGGTACTAGTTTTGCAATAATTGCTCGACAGGGCGCGCGACAGAAGCCAGTAAAAAGTGGTAAAAAAAAATGTTGCTCGTCTCAATATAGAACTTGTTGATTGCATTGGTAAATAAGTGCAGACACGACAAATCTTTGATGACAGGAAAAGAGATATAAGTATTTAGTTACGGTGTTTTTTTTTCGACTTTGATGGATGTTGGAAGAGGTCTACGATGGGAAGAGCGAGCCCAGAATGCTCACTCTTGCTTTCATCATCATCATCATATCAGCCGAAAAACGTCCACTGCTGGACATAGGCTGTCTCAAGCGCCGCCACATTGACCGGTCCCGTGCGACTTGCTTTGAAGGAGCTTAAGACGACGACTTTGAGGGAACAAAACACGCACACGTTTAACACCCGCGAGACCCAAAATTTAATAGTTTTTGTACTTTCCCTATTATTCTATGACTTTAAAAAATAGCCTCAGAACAAAATGTAGATAATTAAATTGTCTTTGATATGGTGTCAATTTCATTAAAATACGCCCAGCGGTTTTGGTGCGATTGTCGTGTTTTTGTCCGTTTTAGACATAACTTTACAAATTAATTACACTATGTTATAAGAATAAAACTCAAAATTTTCTCAGATCAAATTATAAAAAAAATGGTCTAATGTAACATATATTTTTTCCACAAAATTAAGACAAGCCGTTTATTCGTGATTCTCATTTTAAAATCAGCTACACAAGGGTATCTGCGCCGTGCGAAATGTTACACACATTTCGCACGGCGCAGATACCCTAAGTAGTTAGCCTTTTTATTATCTGTGGCAATCTTCATGAATGTCCTCTACCCCGGGGCACAGATAATATACCCGGGGCGAGCGGTGCGGTCTATCAGACTCTAACTGACTAAAACTACACGGTGTTCTGCAGCTACTTTTGGCCTTCTTCTTTTTCGTATCGATGGTACATTTGATCAAACTTTTTGAGCCCAGTAGATGGCCACGTTTATTGCAGCGTCAGAGGCATTATACAGGTCATTCATGGTTCAGGTGAATGGACAATCGGGACACTCCAGCAAGTGGGGCATAGTCTGTACAGCAGCACCGCAATCGCACCCAGCGTGCAATGGACCAATAATCCCCCATTTTGCCAAATTATATTTGCAGGGGCCTACCTCGGTGCGCAAACGATTCAGTGCCTTGCACACGGGCCACTGCAGTTCATGCCCGAGGGGTAGAGGGTACTTCTCTAGCCACAGTTTGCTCCTCTCCCTAGACGGCTTGTCCTGGATCGACCGTACTTTTGGCCGAGGCGCTGGAATGCTACCCTATTTAGATAGCCTACCATTTCGGGGAACATGAGCATTATGTGTTGTGTTTATTGAAGTATTTGGAAGAAAGGATTCTGTGGTATGCAATAATGACATGGTACACCGACTATTGATCTAATTTTGTTACGTTTTTTGGTAACTATGTATTCGTTCTTTGTTTGTTTTGGTTACTGTGTATGTGTTCTTTGTTTTTGTGTCTATTACCAGCCCGAGGGCTGATGTTTTGTGAAGAATGTGTAAATCATTGACTTTTAGCTTTTACCGATCTAATTTTTAGGGTTTCATACCCAAAGCGTAAAAACGGGACTCCGCGGTCCGTCTATCTGTCTGTCCGTGTATCTCATGAATCGTAATAGATAGACAGTTGAAATGTTCATAGATGATGTATTTCTGTTGCCGCTATAACAAAAAAATACTAAAACAGAATAATATAAATATTAAAGTGGGGCTCCCATACTACAAACGTGATTTTTTTGCTGTTTTGCGATGATGTTACGGAACCCTTCATGCGCGAGTCCGACTCGCACTTGGCTGGTTTTATCTGTAAGGCAACAAGAGTTTTATTGAAATTTTTTTCTACATTCCAATTGAGTTCATCAATTGCTGGTTGTTTATTTAAGCCTTCATTTGAGGTTTGATATGAACAGAAGACGTATTAAAAGATTAAAAAAGGACTTAAAAACCTACAGCAAACCCATTGGGAAAAACAGGCATGATGCTTTGTGTGTTATGTAAAACCAATTATTATAAAAACAAAAAACTCTACTGCTAGAAATTACGGAAAAGAGAAAAACAAGTACTAGACATAATTTGTTTTTAGATCCGCAAGAGAACCAGTGTTACCGACATAACTCGAAGAATTGCCAAACTTATGTGGCAGTGGGCAGGGCACATTGCTCGCAAAACGGATGGCCGATGGGGCAGAAAGGTTCTGGAGTGGCGACCACGAACCGGAAAACGTTGCGTTGGAAGGCCTCCCACCAGGTGGACCGATGACCTGGTGAAGGTTGTGGGGATCCGCTGGTTACAAGACGCACGGGAACGGTCAATGTGGCAAAGCTTGGGGGAGGCCTATGTCCAGCAGTGGACGTCTTTCGGCTGAAATGATGATGATGAGACATAATTTATACATTAAATATTATGTGGTGCTGCCAGCGGTGACAAACGAAGTTTTAGTCGGTTTTCTATAATTTTTGTTTGTTCCCGCCTGCAGCACCTCATAATATTTAATGTATTTAAAATTATTCCTAGTACTTTTTGAAGATATTTTTGGGAGGGGCGCTATTTATAAAAAATATATAGCGTATATCACTTCCTCAATTGAGACGAATCCAACGACATCTCATATGTCAAAATCCGTCAAGCCGTTTAGACAGTAGATCGTGCTACAGAAATGGCCATGCATACATACATACGCTCGAAAAACATTTTACGCCCGCAGTCGTGTAAAAAAGTAAATGTTTGGCTAAATAAATCTCTATCATATACCAAAGTCCATTGTAATATATAAAGTATCAATTGCAATGCAACAACCTCTGTTTGTCACGTCTACTCTGTGACAATTTTCAATGAATACACCACGACTCATCGTCCGTCAGCTGCCATCAAGGACAGTAAATACATTGGAACAATGTAGCCACCAATTATGCGACTGCACCATACAACCTAGACACTTGAGTTAAAAACAAAAAGAAGAAATTTAACTCCTTTTATGGTCCTCAAGAGGTTTAGTTTGACTGGTTGAATTTGAAGCAATTATTACTACAGTGCCATATAAGCAAGCAGGCCGTGACGTCATTTTGCTAAATTACGCGTGGACTCTAATAAAAAGACGAACCCATATTTTTAGTGGCATTTTATTTGACTGTTGTCGTAACTATGACATACAGTGGACAGAAAAAAGCTTTTAAAAAGCTCAACATTCTTGCTTTAGCATATGGACATGTTTTACACAACAATGATAACTTCATCAGTAGCACAATGGACTAATTTTGTTTTTAAATGGTTAGAAATGCATATTATTGTCATCAGAATTATTAAATGCCTGTTTTGGATTATTCTCTTTATATTTTCCTTTAAAAGCTACTATGAAACAGTATAGTAGGTAAGTCTTTAGTAGTTGAATCGTTTCTAGGGGTCTCGTCGAGTTTCATTGAATCGGCGCTTTTCTGGTGGTCACCACTGTTCATTCTGGCTTTCAGGAGTTGTATTTGTTGTGTGTAGTGTGACGGACTTATCTTAAATTAAATTTCATATTAGCTGGTATGGATTTCATAAACCTTATCATAACTTTGCTGGAAAAAAAAAAAAAACTGTTTTCGATTTATCCAAACTGAATATAATTCTGACTCACTAAGTACCTAGTCTGAGAGAGCAGTGGTGGCCCAGTGGTATCGGCCGCGACTTACAAGTTCTAGGTCGTGGGTTCGAGCCCAGGTAGGCGCTTCACTTTGTGTAAATTATTTCATCACCACTGCTCTCAAAAACGGTGAAGGAAAATATCATGAGGAAACTGGCATGTCCTAGAACCAAAAATTCGAAGACACACCAACACACAACACCACCAACCCGCACTGGGCCCGCGTGGTGGATTACGGCCCATCCTCACTCACAGAGAGGAGGCCTGTGTCCCAGCAGTGGGAACATTAATAGGCTGATGATGTGATGTGAAGTACCTAGACGATATTCATTCGTAACAATGCAAACTAAAAGACGATCACCTTGATTCACCAACGCACAAATAATGCAAGGAATGTCGTTTACTATAATTCAAATTCAGCAGGTACAGTAAAGCGCATGCATTTAAATCTAATTTAGACCACGTAAAAAATGTAGTTCATCAACAGATGCAATTGTGGAGAAATCTGCCAGAACAAGCACCTGCCGTTGATCTAAATGGGCAGACGACATTACTGCCTCACCTATTAAAATAGTAACTTTGAAAGCGTTTTATAAGGCGCGTCTACTACTTATTTTAACGGTTTTGGTAGGAGTTTTATATAGGACGGGATGGAAACGGGGTGTTAAAAGACAAGTGTTCATTTTATGACTTCAATATTCTAGGTAGGACCTTTGCATATGACGCTTACATTTATGGGAATATTTAGGAGTCATCATAACATTATGTGGTATTTTATATAGGGCACTATTTACTGCGGTGGTAATAAGGAATAAAAGACGCAAAATGAAATATCACCTACGTCCCTAAAAAGTTTAATACCTTAGGGTAAAAGCACATAGAACCTGGATAAAAGTGACACAGGAGCTGGGCGATTGGAACAAGAAAAGAGGCGGGACCTCTCCGTCCTCAGGTATGCAATGGGTGAAGTCAGATTGTGAATGAGGTCTAAATAAATAAATAAATGATGATGAGGTCACACTGGTACAGAGTCGAAGCGTTACGCTGAAAATGTACAAAGTGTATTGACCCCTATCTCGAAAATTCGAATGTCGAATGTGCGTTTTTTGTTTATTTCTGGATAGATATAAATGCAATGCGTTTTTCGTGTTTAGCTTCCACTTTGTGTAAATTCGCCTCGACCCTTAGTGTTAACTCAATTTGCTTCAACTCACACCCTTTACATTGTGATAAGCATGACACGTTAAAGAATTTTAATAAATTTATTCGAGAGTTCTCAACATAAACTAAGGGAATAAAACGAAGGAGACCCTCTGGATTACCGCAATACCTTCACCAATCTGACGGTCTAAGAAGGTGATTATGGCCGGCATCGCAATGTGAAGGGTTGTCTTTTACACTGGGGCTGTCTTTTACCCGCCAACATGACTTATCAGACTAATTTAAATGTCACTCAAAAGGATTTCATCAAATAAAAACTTTTCCAAACCCTTCTTAAGTTGCAAAAGAGAATTCGTGCGGATCGGAATTCTAACCAGAAATTATATTTACGTCGAGTTTTTTTATTAAAAATATTTTTCTAGGTTTTCCCCCTAAAGTTTTGAAGTCAGGTAGGTATTTTGTGGCAATTGGATCATTATTTTCAAATTACCTACCTACATAGAATGTTTCTTCTTACCATGAAAATACAATAAGAAATCTTTTGAACCAGTAGATTCCTGCGGCGGTCAACGGTTACTTCAGTACCTACCGGCTCCATCGAGGATTTGTTCAGCAAATATTGTGTACTGCCCACTGCCACTTAAGTTTAGCAATTCTTCGGGCAATGTTCAAAAAACTTTGGTTCTCCTGCATTTTTTTTATTTGTGATTCAATCACACAGGTAAATTTTGAGCATAGCTCTGCTCTTTTGGATGACTTTCAACCTTCTGATGAGGCCCAATGTGAGCGACAAGATCGGTTGGACATTCTGGCCCAAAAAAAGTTGGATTTCGTCTAGTAGTCAACGGTAAAAGTCGTTCCCACATCGTAAATCCCCCGTCCCCTGCAAATAGCTCTCTCTCTACTCCCGTCAATGCCACATAATCGTTGATGGCTCGGTCATCAAATACCAGCTTAACAAGTTTGCGCTTGATGAGGCCAGGTGCTTTTAAAAATAGGATATTTTAATATAGACTAGACCATAATTGCTATTCTAAGAGCGAGCTTTAATTTCCTTTGAACTCAATTAATCTGCAACTTGCCATGTGTCATTATGAAGACATTTCATACGGTATCTGTGTATGTCAATGTTCCTTTAATGATTGAAACTGGTATGTTACGTTAGCGTAGGATGTATGATGGTAAAGGATGAACATAAAAGCTATTATAATTCAGAATTTGATAATTATTTCCTCGGATGTCATTATTATTTTGGGGTCAGGTCATCTTTTTTAAGCAGTAAACTTTGTTAGGCTATTTTAGAATAATTTTCATTAAAATATTTTTTTTTTTTTTTTTTTTTTTTTATCTATTATAGGCTCGCGCTTGACCACTATCTCACCTGATGGTAAGCGAAGATGTGGTCTACGATGGAGCACGCTTGCCTAGTAGTAACCTATTCACTCTTGATTTAAAGACCCCTAGATTGTAGCTATCGGGAAACACAGACTCCGGCAGGGAATTCCACTCCTTAGCTGTACGCATAATAAAAGTATTCTCAAAACGTTTAGTGCGTATGGGTGGGATGTCCACCATGTACCGATGGCGCTTCGCCGTACGTCTGGTAGTTCGATGATGAAACGGGCTGGGCGGAATTAGATCATGCAATTCCATCGCACACTCCCCGAAATGTAACCGATAAAAAACCGACAAGCTGGCAACTCGGCGACGATGTTCAAGGCTCTGGAGCTTTGACTTAACCAGTGCCTCATCGCTGATGAGCTTCTTGGCCCGCTTTTCAATCGACTCTAGTGCATCAAGCTGATATTTGGCTGATCCGTCCCAGAGATGAGAACAGTACTCCATGCATGATCGAACTTGCGCTTGATACAAACTGAGCAGCTGTTCTGGCGTGAAGTACCTTCTCACCTTTGCAAGGATCCCCAGCTTTTTGGCAGCCAGTTGAGCCTTTGTCTCAATGTACGAGCCAAAATTGAGCGTCGATGTCAACGTAACGCCAAGAAGCTCAAGATGGTCAGTTATTGGCACGGTAACATTTCGGAAAGTTGGAGCCGGGTGAAATTGGCTCTTTTTAGCGGAAAAAAGACACGCCTGACTTTTAGCAGCATTAAACCTGACCAGATTGGCATCGACCCATTCGGAGACTGCCTGCAAGGACAGGTTCAAGCGCTCCACCATGGCCTCACGGAGAGACTGGATCTGAGGCCCGGTAGCACGAGCGTTGGACACGTATCTCTCAGCAACTGTGCTGTCGTCTGCATACCCAAAGGTGCCGGGTTTTAGCAGATCGTTAATGTGCAGCAAGAACAAAGTTGCTGAGAGCACCGACCCCTGAGGGACCCCGGCATTAATATCCAAGCGGTCCGACGAGCAGCCATCGATAACCACTCGAATGGACCGATCTCTCAGGAAGTCTGCAATCCAATCACACAGACCACCGGGCAAACCGAATGAAGGAAGCTTACCAATAAGGCTTTCGAGCCAGACCCTATCAAAAGCCTTCGAGATGTCTAGGGAGACGGCAAGCGCTTCCCCGTGCCTCTCAATGGCCTCACTCCAGATGTGAATGGCATACGCTAGAAGATCCCCAGTAGGCCGATTTCGGCGGAAGCCGTATTGGCGGTCACTTAGGATATCGTTTGCTTCTAGGTATGCCAGGAGTTTAATATTAAGTACACGTTCCATACTCTTACAGAGTATGGAGGTTACAGATATGGGTCTGTAGTTGGCCGGGTCAGCTCGACTTCCCTTCTTGGGCACGGGCTGTACGTTAGCCTGCTTCCAAGCATTCGGCACTTTTCCAGCCTCATACGAAAGGCGGAATAGGCGTGTCAAGATCGGAGACAGTTCAGGCGCACAGGTTCTAAGAACAATTGCTGGTATTCCGTCAGGGCCGCTAGCTTTGTTCACGTCGAGGTTGCGCAGCACCCTACGGACGTCCTTCTGATGGATACGAATTTCCGACATACTCGTCTCGCATCCATCAGAAGAAGGAGGGGGCCGCGCGTCACCAGGATTTAGACGTGAAGATTCCGCAAAAAGAGAGGCAAATAAATTTGCCTTCTCCTCAGCGGAGTGGGCCAGCGACCCGTCGGGTTTCAGCAGTGGTGGTAGTGAGGGACGGCAGAAGTTCGACTCGACTGACTTAGCCAGAGACCAAAACGCTTTACTACCTGATGGGTAAGAAGCAAGTTTGGTCCCTATACGGCCAATGTGGTCGAACCGAGCCCTTCGCAACACCATCTTGCAGGACTTGGCAGCCCTGTTGAAGGCCTTCTTCTTCTGACCCACGTCACCCGCCTTACGCGATCGAGCGTCGACCCAAGCCAGGTACGCCCCATGCTTAAGCGCGTCGGCGCGTTTACATTCGGCGCCAAACCATGGCCGGTCTTCGCTAGACATTGATACGTCAGAGAACGGAATGTAGTACTCCATTCCCTGACGCAACACATCCGTTACAGCGTCCGCGCACGACGATGGATCAGTCGAAGAAAAGCAAGTAGGCTGCCAAGGATAGCATGCGAAGAAAGATCGCATACCATCCCAATCTGCTGACTTGTACCGCCAAACCCGCCGGGTGCCTCTTGGGCTGGGATCGGGCGGGGAATAGACGGACACAGACTTCACCAGACAGTGGTCAGAACTACCTAAAGGTGAAGCTATCGACACAGAGTATCTGTCTGGATCTGTTGTCAGCAGAAGGTCCAAGCAATTCGCCGTGTGCGAATCAACGTCCGGTACCCTCGTTGCCCCCTGGACCAGCTGGGTGAGGTTTAGCGCTAGCGAAAGCTTACGCATCTCCCGTCCAGCATGGTCAGTGCACTGGTATGGGAAGAGCCACTCCTGGTGGTGGGCATTAAAGTCCCCCAGTAACACTAATTGGGCGGAAGGATACCGCTGCTGTGCCGCGTCAGCAGCCTCACTGAGGTACTCTGTGAGCCTGGTTGTCTCCTGATCTCCGCTATGCGAACGGTAGACACAGGCGTAGATAATTTTATCCAAACCTGTGTCCACTAAAGCCCACAGCGTTGAGAATCTGGAGTCTTCAAGGTTACGGAGACGCCGATAGCAAGTATCGTCACGGGCGTACATACACACACCCGCGCGCGGTTTAAAATTGTGCTCCAGGGTAAACCCTGGGTAAGACAAGTACGACACGTCTGACGGACTCGCTATTTGCGTCTCCGTAAGGAAAAACAGCGCTGGTTTCTCAGTCTCCAGGTGGAAGTGGACTGCAGAGAGATTTGAGTGCAGACCTCGAATGTTGGTGAGGTGCACTTTGTGGGGGAGGGGGTGCAGCCGCTGTTTAACTCCAGTATTATTTTTCTTTTTCATGAAATTTTATATAAGAGTGAAAGGAGTAGAGGAGAAGGAAGTGAGACGAGGTTCTACGCTGCTAACCTTCAGACACGCACTGAAAAGACGACATCAATGGGGAACTAGTCCGGAGACTGCGGGGACGCCCGAGCCCCCCCGGAATGACCATCGGGCCCTCCCCATCTGGTCGCCAACCAGCACGATGATGCATTCCGGGATTTTTCGACAGTTGGCGGGGCAGCCTTTCATGTGTGGCTGGCACACTACTTGGGCCCCCAACTACCTGCGGTCGGCCAGCGGCGCACCGTGCCTCGGATCCCGCTACCCTCCGTGACTAGTCTCCCGATACGTCTATAACAGCGCGCGTCAGGCTGGTCTGCCAGCAATAGAACAGCTGTCTCGACCCAACTCCTCTAGTTGGCTACACCGAGCATCGTAACCGGAACACGGCTAGGCCGCTTGGCGGTACGTCTTTGCCCGGTGGGTGGTCGCAAGCCTTCGGCCGAAACCTACCACCAGTTATTGTCACCTGATTTGCACCACCCGGGGACCACGTGTAGGGAATCAGAGGGTTCACTCCTACGGACGTGGGTGACTCGGCCCCCTAAATAATTTAATATCACATGTCCCATATACTTTACCAATTTTTTTTTGGTCTTTAATTGTAGTATAGTAGTGTTATACTAGGTGCATCGTCCTCACGTATATGAATTAAAATAATATGTAAGTAAATATAGTTTTTTTTAAATAGAGTATTTGTGGAGTTTCTTGTCCGTTCTTCTCCATAGCAATCTAACTTTGCGAATGGACTGTAGCATAGTTTTTTTTTTTTACATTCAAAAGTACTGCTTCATGGCCTAATTGAAATAAAGAAATTTGACTTTGACATCAGATGCCGTCCGATTTAAGAAGCCAGCAGTAGACTGCTAGGGTGATGTCTAAACATCTTTATTAAAAAAAATACATAACGACACTAAAAGCATCAATAGACTTGCTGCTTGGAGTCAGTTTCGACATTTAAAAGTCTCCGCACTTTTAAAAGTCAAAAAATTAAATTTATAAGTAACTAGCTGATGCCCGCGGCTTCGCTCCCGTGGGCCACCCCACAGGACCCGTTTTTGGGATTAAAAAATAGCATATGTTAATTAGGAATAACGTAGCTTTCTATTAGTGAAAGAATTTTTTAATTCGGTCCAGTAGTTTCGAAACCTATTCGGTACAAACCAACAAATAAACAAAAAAATCTTTCCTCTTTATAATATTATAGTAATTAGTTATAATATTAGTAATTAGTAATTAGTTATTAGTAAAGAAGTAAAGATAATATTGATGCTACCGTCCATTCGGAAAAGTAGATTGTTATGAAGAAGAACGGACATGAAACCCCACATTTACTCTTTAATTAAAAATGTTTTACAATACATGTATACATACATACATTAATTCATATACGTGATGACGATGCACCCAGACTAACACTACTATACTACGTATTCAACAACAACGGAACAGTGTGCGAGTCAACTTCTTATACAAAAAGGGCAAAAAAATAGTAGGTTGAAACGGGCTGGTTTCCGCAACTCCACGACCAAGCGCATATTTTGCGTACGTAAAATCAAATCAAATCAAATCAAGGTATTTATTTCAAGTAAACTTTAGAAGTACTTTTGAATTGTCAAACAAAAAATTAATAAAAACATGACTCTAGTTGCAAATTCGCAAGCGTCTGTAGGTCTCAATGAAGAAGAATTTGCAAGAAACTCCCCGGACACTCTTTTCCATCAGTTTCAATTACAAGTTTTTGGTTACATCATTCTTGTTGAAAAAATACATATATGTGAGAACGATGTAAAAAGACGTGTACGTAAAAGCGTCCAGAGTAACAAATAATTTAAAAAAAAGCACTTTAACAGGCCGAGACAGCTAAGTTATGACCAATCCCAACTGATGGCGCCCGTTCACGAACATGACGCATGGATCGGCACCACTCAGCTCAACCATCATGAAGGGAACCGAATGATCCAACACATGTGCCACCATCAGAGAGAAATTAGAGAGAGCATGACACACTCAACTGCCAGGGCACACAGGACAACGAACGACACATAGGTACAGTGAATGGTAGATTTATCTACAGTCGGAACATAGTACTCACACATGTACTGTGCAATTATATAATACTAAAAGAAATTGAGTTTATACAATACAAAAATTTTCATACAGTCTTCAGCAGGTCCAACAATACTTCGATACTTTTCTGCCCATCACTAATTGTTCTTGCGCCCTAGTGGCTGCGGAGCAGGACCAGCATTGAGCCAAGCATTTTTATCAGCGATGTAATCCCCCAACTTATAATTTGCTTGCCTACATAGTGTGCGTTTTATACAAGTCTTAAATTTCGTCTCATTTAGTTGTAGAATATGGGGAAGAATTTTATTGTAACATTTTATACAGTACCCCATAAAAGATGATGCTACTTTAGCCAGCCTGAAACCTGGTTGAATTAGTTGGTCCCTTATTCTAGTAACATAATTATGTCTGTCGCCGTTTTTACTAAAAAGATGTAAATTCTTTCTAACATACATGATGTTTTCATAAAAATATTGACAAGGTACCGTCATGATGTTAATGTTCTTAAATAGTTCCCTTAGAGAATCGCGCCGGCGAAGATTGTATATCGCTCTGATGGCTCGTTTTTGCAGAATAAAAATTGACTCAATGTCTGCAGCCCTTCCCCATAGTAAGATACCGTAAGACATTATACTATGAAAATAACTAAAATAGACTAACCTCGCGGTATCGACATCAGTAAACTGACGTATTTTTCTAACAGCATAAGCTGCCGAGCTTAGCCGCCCCGCAAGTGATATTAAATGAGGCCCCCATTGTAACCTCGAGTCTAGCGTGATCCCCAGAAAAACCGTTTTATCGACGAATTCTAGCTTCTCTTTGTTTAATATAATGTCACAATCATTACTTTTGACATTCGGCAAGACAAATTTTATGCACTTAGTCTTTTTAGCATTTAAAACTAGATTATTTGCTGTGAACCAATTTTGAACCTGTCGCAAGACGGTATTGACGTCGTTAACGTTACTCGTACGTCTATTTATCTTAAAAATCAACGAAGTGGCATCAGCAAATAACACCATGTTTAGATTGTTTTTCAATAGATGAGGTAAATCGTTAATGTAGACTAGAAACAAGAAAGGACCCAAAATTGAACCCTGGGGTACCCCCATTTTCACGGTTAACCCGGACGAATTGACACCGTTTATTTGAACTAATTGCTGTCTATCATTTAAATAAGATTTAACTAAACTCAACGCTGATTGGCCTAGCCCGTAATGCTCAAGTTTCAAAAAAGTAAAAAAAAAAAAAAATATAATTATGATTAATACACACAACGACAAATTTAGTAAATGTTGATGATGATGATGTAGTACTCATCCAGTTGATACCAGACAACCTGCAAAGAAAATATACGTAAAAGTGACAAAAGATACCTAAAACCATCAAACAACGTAATAAGCACTCCGACAAATGATAAGGTGTTCACAAGTTAAACATATTTTATTCAATAGAATAAGCAGCGACATTTCCGCAGTGCCTGCGCCACAATCCGATATTTAGGTTACAGCCAAACCGAGTCTATTGTGCAAAGTGAAACGTTGCTGTTTAATGTGTGGGGCAAAGGATAAGGGACTTGCGAAAGTGGCTAATGGAAAGAGTGATTAGATTTAAAAATATTTAATATGAATTTACATGAAATTATCCTTAGTTGGTAACTCTTATTTCGACAGTAATAAAACCTAGTTTCACCGTTTTATATAGCTTTTTGAGCATGGTAAAAATTGTTTTACAAGTTCTCTTACTGGTTTGAAAACTATTGGTGATCTATTCCATGACTATTGGACCTTCCTCTAGGGAGTACCCACCGTACTCCCCAGAGGATGGTCCGGTGACGGAGACCCACGGCGGGTGCGCGATGAGTGCTAACGCGTACCCGTGTACTCGCCATAAGCGGCACAGGAGGACACCATGGAGTTTTAGTGACTTGGAGTCCCATATAACTGCACTATCTCCCCGTGGTGGTGCAGTATGCATGAGCATTTCTCCAATCAAAAATAAAGTCTGTTCACGTACCAGTGTGTATAGTGATTTAACAAACGTTTAAAGCAAAAAGCGTATTTTTTAATAGCAAACATTTTCCCACTGCTACGCAAAGGCCTCCAGTAACTCTTTGCCCGCACATCCTCGCACCAGTAATAGTATTAGGTCTTTGATATTATTTAGCAAAAACGTCAATATGATAAAATATAATAAAAAGAAATATTTTATCTCCACAAATTACATCAAGTACAAACATTATACAGCTGACATTATAATTTTTTTATAAGTTTGTAATTTGTGGGAGATCTGGAGTCTAAACTAAGCCGAGGCCTGTACTATAGATATACGAAGTTTCACCAACATATCCCAACAACACGGTATCGACCTCTGCACTTGCCCTTACGCACAATCCTCTTCATCTCATCTCTCAAACCTCACCAGCGATGTTTTATTCAGCCGCGCGACTCGTTAGCGTGGGGCATTGTGGTCGCCAAACAAACCGACAGACCACGGGCCCTCAATGCATGCTTGATTTTTCAACAATAATGTAATTCCGCCATCGTTGCGTCTAAGTCATGCCAAGTTTTGACGAGTTGACAGCTGAACTTGCTACATCATAATATATGAAGACTTTCTCCCGTGAAGAGAGAAAGTTAGGAAGATCGCGTGGTTTTCTAAGTCCTATTTTCTGGAAAGAAATAACGCAAAATTATTGTGATATATGAAACGCCCGTTAGCTGCTGTGAGACGTATTAATTATTAAACAATGCACCAGCCACGTTATCTCTTCACCACGTTGGTTGACTGGTAGAGAACGCCTAAGGGATCAAGTCAGCCTTTGTACCTTCTGTGCATGAAGTATAAATAAATAATAGGTTGAAATAATTTTCAACAGACAATCACACCAATTGACTAGCGTTTATTTTTTTAATTTCTTTTTGAAAACTAGAATAGATCATGTTTTTAACAATTCACATAATTTTAGTCCCGGACAAAATCTGTTCCATACCTACATGTAACAGTTTCTAACACACATAGTAACTTCAAAAAAGGCCAGATACTCTTTCGATCTATATTCCATCTTTGATCTCTAAAATGACAACAACGTGGCAAAGTCGGTACCTTCCGCTTTTGTCCCGAAGTACTCCCCGACAATAAAGTTAGACAAAAATAAACACAGTCTAGTCGTTCCGCAAACCGCCTCTCAAAGACCCTAAATTGCACTTCGATCAAAGCGGAACAATCTTCTATTTTTTGTCAACGTATGGCATATAACCTGCAAAGCTTTGTCCCTTCCATAACCTGTGTAGTTTTTTCCCCTTAATCACACACATAAAATCGCGAATACGTTTAAATTTCCGTTCTCAAGACTATTAATATGTCATTTACAAAATCACCACATTGTCCCCCCGTATAATCATGTACTTATTGTCACTGGACCTAAATGAATGAACACCTGTGTTAATCGAGCTCGGAATAATACGTTCCCCTATGTAACTTGGTTCTATTTTGAAACATAAATTGCTTTTGACGCCACAAATCATTTGCAGTTATTTTTTTCAAATGTCTAATTTGCTCAACCCTTTTAGTACTACAGGAAGTTTTAATTGCATAGCTTTGTGTTTATGCACAAATTCGTGGCACTGATATGATGACAAGTACAGTCGTGGAGCAAATGCTTGGCATTTGTTTGTTTTGCTATGTCCTATTTTGACATAATTGCTGGCTTTTGGGAACAATCACTTCTTGCTCACCTTCGGTTTGCCGACGACATAGTGGTCATGGCTGAGACCATGGCGAGCCTCAGTACAATGCTCGATGACCTCAGTAGAGCTTCCGAAAGAGTGGGTCTTAAAATGAACATGGATAAAACCAAGATCATGGTAAATGACCATGTAACTCCCACTCCTATCAAAATCGGAGACTCTACACTCGAAGTTGTGGATGACTATGTCTACCTGGGAGAAACGATCCAGTTGGGTAGGGCCTTGTCAAAAAGTGGGCCTCATCCGAAAGCTTACAGTCACTCAAAGGGCAATGGAGAGGGCTCGGCGTTTCCTTGCGTGATCGAATCAGAAATGTAGAGATCCGTAAGAGAACCAGGGTAACCGACTTAGCCCGAAGAATTGCCAAACTTAAGTGGTAGTGGGCAGGGCACATTGCTCGCAGAACGTATGGCCGATGGGGCAGAAAGGTTCTGGAGTGGCGACAGCGAACCGGAAGACGTTGCGTTGGAAGGCCTCCCACCAGGTGGACCGATGACCTGGTGAAGGTTGCGGGGATCTGCTGGTTGCGAGACGCACGGGACCGGTCAAAGTGGCGACGCTTGGGGGATGCCTATGTCCAGCAGTGGACGTCTTTCGGCTGATATGATGATGATGAGGATGAAAGAAACGATACGATGGACTGTGCAACGGATAATATTATGTCTAAAAAGAAGGTGACTACTGCTATGACCACTGATGAAAAGTATAAAGAACGATTTATCTCGCGCCGACCCCAAATAGATGTTTTACTTTGACTATTTAAGTAAACAGAGTTTATACACAAATGAGGTTTGTTTTTTTTTTTGTATTTATTGCACTGTGTAGCAACTGTAATTACAAAACAAGAAAACTTAGCTGAAAAGTAACCACTTAAAATAATTATTATTATTACGAAGAATTAATACTTCTTTTCGATTTTTCCTATGCGCCAATTAGTGCAAATAACATGCTAAACTTGTTACATTTCTAAGATAACGCCAATTCCTAATGACTCACAATTTATCAGTAATTCAATTAATTTCCACTGGTTATCTATTCCTATCTAGTCCATCTACATCTCACTTAAGATAAAGATAAGCCTATAAATAATTAATGCTAAGACAGACTCCGCATGTGGTGAAGCCAGTTATAAGTTTTGTTAAATAAGCCGCAAGAAAATCTCAAAACATTTAGTAAGGAGATCTTTCTGACAAATGGAATTTTAGCTAAAAAATCAATGTAAAATGACACAAAGGTTTTAAATAATGTGTTGCCATCATTAAACGATTCATTGTATTAATATTCTACTGAAAAACAGAATAAGGCCTTTGTGATAAAACATTTAACAAAATATGAACTAGAAAATGGCCAAATTCTAAATGCAGTCATTATAAATTCACATTCAATAAATTCAACATGATAAATTTATTGATCACTCATTCACACAACTCACACTCTAAGAATTATCGATAAATCCAGTATGATACATTTATTGATCACTCACTCACACTCCTCACACTATAACTCTTATCGATTCATAGCCCAGTAGAAATCGAAACTAAAAATGGCGAAAATCGTAATAGGTTATATGGCCCAGTTAGGGTGTAAACTCAAATTTTCAACTTCCAAATACTTGTGCTCGCTGCGCACCACGCGAAAAACAGAAATTTAGGGACATTTTTCACTTTATGCTCTATGTGTGGTCACTTATAGAGCTTTGGTTGGGCTTGGTTGAAAATTAACTGAAATTTAAAAAATACGGCATTTTTTTGCCGGAAATGCCATAA
Source organism: Anorthoa munda (assembly GCA_945859665.1). Taxonomy (NCBI): domain Eukaryota; kingdom Metazoa; phylum Arthropoda; class Insecta; order Lepidoptera; family Noctuidae; genus Anorthoa; species Anorthoa munda. The sequence continues at coordinate 10,357,405 of OX243911.1, forward strand.
GTATGACTTTTAGCGTGCGCAGCATTCACATATTTTTCGGAGATGTAAATTTGGATTAACATTACCCTTCTTGACCCATACAACATAATGAAAATCCAGAACTGCATCAAGCTTTGCGATTTTACTGTCGATTTCTACTGAGATTTCCTCTACTGAGGCTCAGGCCTCCTCTTAATAAGACTGAAGGTATATACGAGAGAAACCTAAAATAGATTTCCAACAACAATTTTTGCACCATCTGTACTTACCCACAGTTGGGTGATTCAAGAAAATGTCCGGCTAATTACAGCCTAGCTACCATTCTAAAGGTAATTGGCTTATTCCGGTTTTGTACAGCAGTTCGACATCTGTGCAATAACAGCCATTATGCGTCGCTCGGACGTATTACGTACGTCGTTCAAGTAATTGTTATGAAATCTGGGTACTTGCCGGACAATGTCTCGATAAATATGGACCTGGAATGATTACTGCGGTTCTTTCGGCAGATGGTGCATTTAGGCTTTGTTGCATCTGCTAAAATAGTTGTTTTCTCATATGAATGTGAGTTAAATCATGCAGAGATTGTTTAACAGGATGAATATTATAGCACTAATGTGAGACAATAACAAGTTGATTTCTTTGTTCATACAGATTTTGACTATAACTCACTTCAAAATTTCAATTCAATCGTTGCTAAAAACCTATATGAATGTACCTACTATCTACGTATCTTAGTATAACTTGTTAAAATAAACATTTCTATCAGGCACGCGGCTGCTTATTTCAGATTTGTTGATTTCTAGAATATTTGGGCGTTCATAAATACACGTGGACTCTAAATTTGACCCAAAAAAAAGCTGGTCTAATTTTTCCAGCTAACAACGCGTAGGTATTTCCACGAAATTGCTAAACCAAACAACTGACTTCATAAATAGACATAATTTCAAAAGCTCTAACTCATTTTGCATAATCACTTCGCATAAATAAATCTATTCTATTTGATTTCAATCAAATCACAATACATAATTAAAATCCATTATCAATCAGCTCAAATATTGAATATTTTACTTCAATAACAATGAAAATGCCAATCGGTTACATTATGGATGTCTATTCGATTGAATATTACAACACCGACGGACATTGAAAGTCGATGTAATTATATCTGTATAGTATTTATTACATCGACCTTGTCAAAGTATGAAACGGTAGCCCGAACACAATAAGCTAATCATACGCTTGCAAGAAATTCTTGTAAATAGTATGAGACACACTGGTGTTTGGTTCACCAAACAATTTTTGGCATTATAGATCAAATTGTTTTCAAGTATAACAAAAAAAAATACTAAATATTTATTTATTTCATTTACATAAAGCTTTAACATATGTGATTTGGAGATCACCTTTTAAGCAAGAAAATGCTTGTGTTAGGTGACTCCGCTCTTCCACTTAACTTTATACAGAGTATGCAATTGAAAACAGAATAATAAAATAAAAATAAAGTAAGGTGCGTGCTTGTGAGATTTATGCGGGTGGATTTTGAGTGTGAGTGAGCGTGAGTTTGTGTGTGCGTGAGTTTGTATAATAGTGTGAGTATACATTTTGCATGAGATAAATTAATTAACCTGCATATAGATATAAGTTTAGGTTTCATTTAGGTTTAGGACTAGGTTTAGGATAGTCCTGCGACAATGTCTTGAGATCGGAGAGAGCCATGAACAGCTTGCTCCACTAACTTAACAACAGATTTTTGTCAATCAAGGCGCGTTTCGATGTGCCAAAGACAATCGTGTATAGGTAGGTATTTTATTATGCTTTATAGTTGAGGTCCTGTATTGTGGGTGCGATTACATACATAAACTCACATACATGATGATGTTTTTTCAAATACCCAGACCCGAAAAAACATCATCATCATCGTCATTCATCATTATTTCAGCTGAAAGACCTCTAGGCCTCTCCCGAGCGTCACTATACTGATCGGTCCTGTGCGTTTCGAATCCACTGGATTCCCGCAGCCTTGATCAGGTCGCTCCAAATAGAGGGAGGCTTTGGAAGAAATAACAGATTTCGATTAATTCTCTTTTTTTTTTAGTTACTCAATGGCAACAGTGTGTTTCTGGCATGTGTTTCATGCTATAACATTAGCCCAATGAGTCAATAGATGAAGACCTAGTTTCTGGAATCAGCGATGTGATGAGAATGACTGTTAAAAATCTTTTAGCCAAACACAGTTACGGATACTATCTGACGATACCTGAGATCTGCGGCCGCGGGTTAGGCGAGATTATTTTTTTATTTTGTCTTTGAGACAAAATAAAAAAAAATATCATGAATCTCATCTCTACTGAATCAAAGATTGCCTAATTTAAAATAAATCCTCCAAAAAGATTAGAAAACAGTTTATTATTTCTTTGGCTCTTCATTTAGTTCGTCCATGTATCACGCTACCACAGCGATAGGACGATAGATGAATGGACCTTCTATTCACGTACGGCATTTCAATATTATCGCGAACCTTGTCAGGTGAACAAAGGCTCGAAAGCGAAGAGATGAAGTGGCGTCGTTAGTCAGAAAAACCTCATGTATTCACATCACCCTTATTCACTAGCAATAAGTGCTATAATGGTGTGCTATATGATAAGATAATTATGTCAAGGATGTGTAACGGTCAGCTCATTTGACAAACGTCTAACCTTGGACTTTTGATGTGAACGTTTGATTAGGAAGCATAATTAATTAAATTAACTTGTCTGTTTTTGTTTCTATATTCTTATAATCATTTCTAGAGATCGGTCCTTTTACAGTTAGTGAAATAATATTACAACCTAAGCTATGAACTCATCTGCGTATTAAAGGTGCCGGACGCAGTAAGGATCGTTGCTAATGTTGAAAGGAATATTAGTATTAATTTTTAATTCGTGGCAACCCCAATAAACATCCCTTTGTGCTCATTGGCCTCTGTTCTGTCTCCTGCTTTATAAGAAGGAGGGTGGAAATGTTGTTTTTCTAACTTCTCCGCTGTTCTTTTCTGATTAATTTCTTTGGAGATTCAAGACGGTTGAATCATTTATCTGGGAGTCGTTGAGCTTCTTTGACTCGGCGCTTTTCTGGTGGTCAACAGGATTTGGCTTTAAATAATTACAGTGGTTAAAAATAGTGTGGTACTTGTTGAGAGTTGCGGCAAGATGCTTGTAAATAGAGCATTGAAAATATTGTATAGACGGAAAATGGTGTTGCGCTAACCCCATGTAACATGGGACAAAGCCAGGAAAACAATGATGATGAGATACCTAAATGTTAATGCAGCTTACCCTTTAAGTCTTCTTTAAGTACAATAAAACTTAAATAAAATCAGGCTGAAATTAGCACTTTAAAGGCAGTAAACAGCACTATGTATTCTGCAACAAATAATTGATTTACTTATTTGTATCGCATTATCTTTAGAGTATCATAACGATTATGAAGCAGCTGCTACAGCTATACCTACATGTAACCATTAATTAAAAATGGCTGTATTTTTATCGCTTTGTTTTCACTTACTTTGTAGTCCGCTTAAATAACAGTAGTTATGACGTAATTGGGACAGTGATTATTTCTGTGACAATGTGGTAGATACATTTTGTTGCATTGATAAGCATCACTGCCAATTAAAACGCCCCGCCGTTTTAAGGCGACCAGTTTTGGCTCGCACGTTGTAAGTTGTAGGTTGTGGGCTCAAACCCAGGAAGGCTCTTTAATTTTTGTAAATATCACTGCCCTCAAAATGTTGAAGGCAAACATGCAGCATGCAGCATGGCAGCATGTCCTAACAGAGCCAAAAATTCAAAGACATTTTTGTGACATCCTTCGACCCGCAGGCTTAGTATGCGATTCAAACTCCGTTAGTCTATCTACCGCTTATTATTCTAGGCCTGCAAATACTTCTTCATGATTCTGGCCTCCTGGTAGCTTGGGTATAAATGTTCAACATATACCTAAACAGCAAAAGGGGAAGTTAAATTTGTATCATGTTATTAAACTCCCAACTGATTTCAATAAAAAATTTGATTTTGACGTCCTAATAAAAATAAACACTCCAACACTAGTATTTTGATCCGTAGGTGCCAAAAATAAAATAAAATCTAAAATTATTCTACGTAAAACCTGCGAAAAACATCGATAAGTGCCGTATGTGGAATACCTCAGGTATCATATTTTACGTTTTTTAATTGATATATAAGAATGATTCATTGTGATTTATCATGTTTAGTGTTGATTGTTGTAATGGTAGCTTATTTTTTTTTTCCAAAAATTGACTGGCTTTTACTTAAATAATTATATAACCAGGTTTATCCTTCTAACTGTACAAAAATTGCTTAAAAAAAGTTTAGTCCGAAACACCACTCAAAAATATTCATAATAATGAAATTCCTGTTTCGACCGGATCGGACGAAACTCAGCGGCCGAAACGCCTACTAAACCCGCAATGGGCCCGCGTGGTAGATTAGGGCCCACTCCCTCTCATATAATGGAGGCATGTATCCCAGCAGTAGGAATTTTAAAGGCTGATTATGTTTATGCTTTAAGATTCCTGCAGACAGACGCGACTCGACAATACGACAACAATGCATTTTCAATAAAATTGTTCTACAGATAGAACAACATTTATGAAAGCGTATTATCACAAGTTCACACCTTTCTGTCTGCAAAACACTATAACATTTCAGAGAAATTACTAATGAAAAGTTGATAATTAATCAATGAATGATACAAAGGACATCGTTAGATGCGATAGGAATACAATAGTCACTGTTAATTGCGTTATAAAAGATGAGACCTATACTGTTGTTTTCTTTCTTAGAAATTTATCTTTTTAGTGCTCTTTTCATCAATTTCAGGAACTCAAGAGTAAGCCACACACAGAGTCTATTCTTCGCTTGAACACATCGGCATTAAAGATTTTCTATGCGACAATATAATCGCAACGATAATACAATAGACAAGTTTAACTCAATGGGTTTAGCTTTTAAAGCTAAGACCATAAAGGCCCACAGCTGTCAAATATCATATGACGCAATAAAATTCAACTTTATGGCCACGTCATATTAAAGGGCGTTTCATTAATTTTTAATTAGAACATTCGACTTTATACTTTTTAATTAAGCATTGTGGTGCTGTTAAATTTTATTATCTTCTAACTACGGTTTCAAACGAATAATAGTTTAGTGTTGAATAAATAATATTGCGCGTAAACCCCTTTCAAACTACCATTTTTATGCTGTTTATATTCAATTTACTGAGGCCAATTTAAAAAGTTTTGATAATTTCAAATATTTAAGTGTTAGTGAACTATAAAAATATTTGTTGTGTAAATTAAATTAGTCAAATAAAAAGGTTTTGATTAGTTCAGTGGTATTTTTATTATTTTCTTTTTTATGAAGAGTTTTATGTGGGAAAATAAAATATGGTGAGATGAATAATAAAGCTGCTTGACATGCAGGGTCGTAAAATAAGCGTCAATAATTGAGGGTAATGCGAAGTCAAAAGTTGCCCTTTTGACTCTAGACTTAACATTAAAATTTCGTGACATAGGAATGTCACTATAAAAGTTATCGACCTTGGCCATAACTGAACAAATAACACAAAAATATTAAGCAAATAGCAAAACTCTATTTTGTTGCTAGTAAAGACAAAGTCCCATTTTTTTATTCCTGCGTGTTGTAGTCATTCTTTTCGTTTAATTTTTTCCAGCCAGTGTTCAATGTCCACATTCAGCCCAATACAGACTAGCAAGAATAAAAAACAAAACACAACAAATTGTTCCAAAAACAAATGCTGACTACCACCAACCGATTCCACGTTCTAATCTCTCGAAAATCCCTCTTATTCCCACTTAAATAAAGTTGTTAAAAACCCCTCAACGTGTCCGGGCAATGAATAAATTTCGTACAACGCTTGCAATAAATACCAAACATTAATATACATGATGTGCGATATTTTACGTTGGTAGATTAAACTGATGTTGTGTATGAGGCCTTAGGGAGGCGTTTAACTAACTTAGTGAGGACATAGAGTAGGGAGGAATAGTGGGGGAGATAGGTCGCTTCGTTTATGGTTAAAAGCGGTTGGTTTTAAGGAAAATCTTGATTTTTTTGACACACTACAATTGGCAGTGCGGCGTTGCAAAAGTATAATAATTAATATTTTTAGGGTTCCGTAGCCAACAAGCAACCCTTATAGTTTCACCGTGTCAATCTGTCCGTCCAACCGTCCGCAGCTTAGCTCAGAGACTGTTAGTACTAGAAAGCTATAATTTGGCATGGATATAGATATTAATCACTGCGACAAAGTGGTAATATAAAATCAGGTAACATTTTGTTTTTAGTCTACTCTATAAAAAACCGGACAAGTGCGAGTCGGAATCGCGCATAAAGGGTTCCGTACCATTATCGCAAAAAAAATCTAGAAGTAGACACGCTTCGATCGACAATCTATAGAACACGTAAATTTTGAAACGATATTTTATTCAAACAGGAAAACAAACAAACGCCCATAAATTTTGAAAGACTGAACCGATTTTCACCAAATATAGCTAAGAACACTCTCGATAATTAACCTTTCAAACAGAATAGGTTCATCCGTTTAAGAGCTATGATGCCACAGACAAAAACACAAATACACATATACACAAACACACAGGTACACACGTCAAACATATAACATCCGTCGGGGCTTAAAAACAAGATTCACTAACATTTCGAAGTACTTGGTTAATTTTATATCTTGGTTAATTAATAATAAGCGTACCAAGGTTCCAAGGGGAAACCTTTGCGTACCTAACTCAAACGTTTCCCCAATATATTGGAAATGAACAGTGTTATCACCGAAAAATCTCAATCACACATTAAGACGACGACTAACGCCAACGACCTTGAGGGAACAAACGCGCACTCGTTTCACACCCGCGCGACCCAAATTTTAGTAGTTTTTTGTACTTTCCTTCTTATTCTATGACATTTATAAAAAAAGCCTCAGATCGAAATGTAGATAATAAAATTGTCTTTGAGATAGTGTAAATTTCATTAAAACACGTCCAGCGGTTTTGGTGCGATTGTCGTGTTTTTGTCCGTTTAAGACATGACTTTGCAAATTAATTACACTATGTAATACGAATAAAACTAAAATTTTTCTCAGATCAAATTATTAAGAAAATTGTCTAATGTAACATATATTTTTTCAAAAACATTACGACTAGCCGTTCAGACGTGATTGTCATTTTAAAATCAGCTACTCAAAGGAATTTGTGGCTTAAATATCACGCGTTTCACACCAAAAAACTGTCCCACCTAGATCTTATTCTTTGCCCCATTGCAACATCCCGTTGTAAAGCGTGGAAAGGACATAAAAATGTCTAAAAAAAGTAGTGTATTGTCTGTAACGAAGACAATATGTTACGTACTGTTAGCGACTTGTAAATTATGCATCCCCCTGTGGGTCGTTCGAAAAACTTCAGTCGTATTTATGAAAATTTATGTAACAAAGGATGCAAATTACTTGCAGAATGTTATGTTTAATTTAATATTCTTTTTATGTAGTTGAGGATATTATTTAGATAACTTTTAGGAGTAAAGAAATCTTAAACTGTGTTTAGAATTGGTGTGGCAGATATTTGCCCCATATATATATAAATATTAGTAATAGTCTATGTGATGGCTTGGGAGACCTTTGACATCTGATGTGCGAGCGATTTTGCTATCGTAAACTCACAGAGGGCGCTACACTAACCAGAATCGAATGTGCAGGCGACGCCCTCTTCCACGTTAGTCTAAAAACTCACCGCATCGCGTTCGTACGCTTTTTTGAGCGTCGTTTGGTTTTCATAATACTTTGAAAATCATCTCCATTTCTGGAGCGCATATGACCCCCAACAGCCTAGATATCAACAGTGTATGTTTTGACTGGATATTTGGAACACTGGTGGCCACCAAGAAGTTAGAAACAACTGGAATCTTCTAGCATTCTGGAGCGACTCACTATGAAGCAGCCTCGATGATGCCCCATGTCTTTCCCATAGGCTACATATAGACGAAGTTGGACTTGCACGTCTCCCCGTATCAGGTCGTAATTAGGTTCTCATCCCGCCCCTAGAGGCACGGCTATTTACACGCCTGCCCCTACAAGAATAAATAAATAAAATGTATTATGTAAGAATTCTATGTCTTGAAAACTTTGACACCAAGTCTGTGTTATTGTTTTCAGTGTGCAACTTATTTCATATTTAAGTTTTTAAGCTGACATGATGACAATCATTAGAATTAATATTTGTTTGTTTGTATTTGTTTGTTTTGTTTGTGTAAATAAAATACAAAATATACATGGTAAATATCCCGAAACAAATATTATTTCATATTTGTCTTGTTATGTTTTATTTAGTTTTACGGTTATTAAAAACTAATCACATCATCGCAACGGATTGAATGTTAACTGGAACAGTCGCGGGGCGACAATACGATTATCCTTATAAATCCATAGAATAATTTCTGTGGAAAATTGTAGTTTTTCCATTTTTAGGGTTCCGTACCCAAAGGGTAAAAACGGGACCCCATTACTAAGACTCCACGATCCGTCTGTCTGTCTGTCACCAGGCTGTATCTCATGAACCGTGACAGCTAGACAGTTGAAATTTTCACAGATGATGTATTTTTGTTGCCGCTATAACAACAAATACTAAAAACAGTATAAAATAAATATTTAAGTGGGGCTGCCATACAACAAACGTGATTTTTCGATTTTTTGTGCGCGAGTCCGACTCGCACTTGGCCAGTTTTTGCACTCATATTCAGATATATAAGTACCCACGGGTTTTACGAACATGCTTATAAGTTTATATAATAAATTCCGTCTCTTTAGCGTTATCCACCTTACCAAATGAAGCCTGTACCATTATCCACGTTTTCCTTCCACGGACAGACTTTTAATGCGGAACAGAATTTTCAACGTGTTTGTTTCATACATGGCATTTTGTTGTTCTAGGAACGCTGCCACCAAAATAGCTCGACCTCCCTTGTCCCCAGCGGGTACCAACAATCCAGGAGCAGTGTGTTACTTCAACAGGACGGAAAGTTCAAGGAAAATTGGTTGCTTTATACGTGAGAGCATGCTTCATTTGTTCCTTGCTTCAGGCGCCAGCACCCGAACCATTGTTTATGAGAACGGCCAATTATGTCTTCACAAGACACTTTCTTTATACCTTATAGTATTTTAGTCTGTAGCACGCAAGTTATTACTAGTACTCATTAAAACCCTAGGTTATTGTTCATAATAGTCTTTTGTTTTACTTTATGACGTACAACTATACTTGTTAACTATAGAAGCATGGAAAGTGAGCTGCGGTGTTATTATATTTCTAACTAGAACTAAAACAATGTGAAGTATATCTTAGAAATACTTGAGATGCTTGTTGAAGTTGCTTTTAAGTAAATAATATGTAGGACTTGTATAAAGTTTAAGATTTACATGAATACTGTTACTTATTTGAAGATCGGAAAACTGTAAGATAACCTAGTAACTTAATAGTCTAACTTACGCAAAGTATAATAGTTAGGTATCGTGGGTATCCGTAGAAATATTTTTTCTTGTAAAAGAGATGTGTTACTTTTTTTTGGTGTTTTTTTTTTGTGGCAGCAGAGTCATAAAAAATTGGACCTCTCGGATTCGTGCCACCATACGAAGCCACGGTGGACATTTGAACGATGTCATATTCCATCCATAATGGCATAAATGGGCCTTTTAAATAAAAAATAAATTTCGTTAATATCTCACACACATCTTGTTTTATTCAATTTTAACATCGACCCGTCCTTGTTGAAAGACCCTTTATTATATCCTGCTGACTCTGTTACCACTGTTTTGTTATGAAGGACAACGGATTTGATCCAAAGTTTTGGGAAAAGAGAACCCTAAAAAGAGCAATGGAATAAAATTTGTTGATTGTAAGAATTTTTTTAAACGTAGGTCCATATTCCAAGCAACCGCCGAAGGACTTCCGCACGACTTAGATCACACCGTGAAATCGGAAAAAAAACCCTCGATTCATCATCTGCCTAGCCTTTTTCCCAATTATTGTTGGGGTCGGCTTCCAGTCTTACCGGATTCAGCTGAGTACCAGTGTTTTACATGGAGCGACTGCCTATCTGACCTCCACAACCCAGTAACTGGGTAACACGATACCCCTTGGCAAGACTGGTGTCAGATCTCAGGCTTCTGACTACCCGTAAGACTGTCAAAGATCTTCAAATGACAGCCGGGACCAACGGCTTAACGTGCTTTCCGAGGCACGGAGGAAACTCGGTATGTTGAAATGGTCATCAAGCGTTGCTTAACCTTGAAGATCGACCCGTGCGGCTGTTATTATTTAGCCACGAGTTCCCAAAAAAAACCCTCGATTAATGTCTAAAAATCATCATCATCATTTTAGCCGAAAGACGTCCACTGCTGGACATAGGCCACAAGCATCGCCACCACAGATATAAATCTAACTAGATAACGCAAGTCCCTCTATATGAAAACCAAGCGTGTCACTTATTACACACAATCCCAAAACAAATTTACTTACCAATGAAGGAAAACATTTCCATTGCCTCGGCCAACTTTTTCTATACAGTATTTACTGCTCAATATGGCATTATTAGGCATTTTTCTAGATATTGGTGGTGTGATTAGTAGTAGTGAGATGGTGTGGAGGTGATTAGTTCCGGTGCCGATAATGCAAATGAAAATTCGATCATTGATCGTTATTATACTCCATTTTTTGACACGCGAAGTACATACAATCGCGTCATCTAGTTACATTTATATATGGGGTCGCCACACTGATCGGTCATGTGCGTTGTGCATCCACCGGACTCCCGCACCCTTTACCAGATCGTCGCTCCACCTAGAGGAAGGCCTTCCAACTATGCGTCTGCCGGTACGCGGTCGCCACTCTAGAAATTTTCGGCCTCAACGACCATCCGTTCAAAATCAAAATATTTTATTTTTATTTTACGTAGGCCTACATGGGCACTTATAAAACGTCGACAAAAGGCGCACGGTTCGGGTTGGTCGTTTCCTATGGAGAAGAACCGGCAAGAAACTCCATGGTTACTCTTTTAAAAATATGGTTTGTTTTTATAATATTTCCATGTTACAGCATTACTTAAATATGGGAGGACAACGTAGGCCCGACAATAAAACGTTAGAAACTAAAAATAAAAAGTAAAACGAGATATAAAGTTATCAAATGTTATCAAGCATCTAGGAATCTAGAAGGCCTACAATGTTCACACATTCACAAAACAATCGGTAATAGCATCTAAGATACAAAGGTAAAAAAATAAATAAAAAAATGTACAACAAGACTAAATTAAACATGTGGCAAAAATGTAGTTAGTAGTTAGTGGCGTTTTGCAAACAATGTGCTCTGTATAAAAATAACAAGCTATAACTATAAATTTGATGATTCGAGTGGATTTGGAGGAGATGACTTGGAATATAGGGATAAAATTCATATATGTGATCGGTAAGGCAGATTAAAAATAGTGCAAAAACAATTTGGACATAACATTGTCTTACAATCCAAAGTTACAACAATGTCTGTAATATGCTAAATGAACAAACATTACTGCTTAAAGATGCCATATTGGGTTTCAATACCGCCTTGATATCTTTTAAAGTGCAGATTTAAATAAAACACTTTATACCTCTATATTTTGCACATTACTATTCATTGCATACGTGCTAGTTTCAAGAAAAGACCAGTCATTTCTCGAAGTGTTATTATTCAGTGAATTTAATGTCATATAAAAATTCATAAGTTCAGAACACACCTGTCGTGTTCCGGTGGATCGTGGCAAATGTGGTAATGGCATCATAGTGGCGATGAAATGTATTCATGCAAGTAACAGTGCTGATGTGCATATTGTGATAAATGTCTGTGTTCCAATTATGAAACTGATCTGGATTGCAATTGGTCACTGAATTTGATGGTAGCTTGTGACGTTGTTCAGTTGTTTTTTTATTCAATTGTTGTTGAACAATTGTGTAAGTGACAGTGATGATGTGCGTATTGTGATGTGTTTGTGTTCAAATTATGAAACTGATCTGGATTGCAATTGGTCACTGAATTTGATGGTAGCTTGTGACGTTATTCAGTTGTTTTTTTATTCTATTGTTGTTAAACAAATGTGTAAGTGACAGTGATTATGTGCAAATTGTGATGTGTCTGTGTTCCAATTATGAAACCAATTTGGATTGCAATTGTTCATTGAATTTGATGGTAGCTTGTGACGTTGTTCAGTTGTTTTTTTATTCAATTGTTTTACGTAAACAATTGTGTAAGTGACAGTGATGATGTGCATATTGTGATGTGTTTGTGTTCCAATTATGAAACTGATCTGGATTGCAATTGGTCACTGAATTTGATGGTAGCTTGTGACGTTGTTTTGTTGCTTTTTTATTCAATACCGCCTTGATATCTTTTAAAGTGCAGTTTTAAATAAAACATTTTATACCTCTATATTTTGCACATTACTATTCATTGCATACGTGCTAGTTTGAAGAAAAGACCAGTCATTTCTCGAAGTGTTATTATTCAGTGAATTTAATGTCATATAAAAATTCATAAGTTCAGAACACACCTGTCGTGTTCCGGTGGATCGTGGCAAATGTGGTAATGGCATCATAGTGGCGATGAAATGTATTCATGCAAGTAACAGTGATGATGTGCATATTGTGATAAATGTCTGTGTTCTAATTATGAAACTGATCTGGATTGCAATTGGTCACTGAATTTGATGGTAGCTTGTGACGTTGTTCAGTTGTTTTTTTATTCAATTGTTGTTGAACAATTGTGTAAGTGACAGTGATGATGTGCGTATTGTGATGTGTTTGTGTTCAAATTATAAAACTGATCTGGATTGCAATTGGTCACTGAATTTGATGGTAGCTTGTGACGTTATTCAGTTGTTTTTTAGGGTTCCGTACCCAAATGGTAAAAACGGGACCCTATTACTAAGACTTCGCGATCCGTCTGTCTGTCTGTCTGTCTGTCTGTCTGTCTGTCTGTCTGTCTGTCCGTCTGTCTCCAGGCTGTATCTCATGAACCGTGATAGCTAGACAGTTAAAATTTTCACAGATGATGTATTTCTGTTGCCGCTATAACAACAAATACTAAAAACAGTATAAAGTAAATATTAAAGGGGGGCTCCCATACAACAAACTTGATATTTTTGCCATTTTTTGCTCGATATTAATAACGGCAACAGGTAGACGCTTGAAATATTCACAGAATGTTTAGTTGTATATTTACTTCAAAAAATAATAATTAATAAATTAAAATAAAATAAATTAAGGGGGGCTCCCATACAACAAACGTGATTTTTATGCAGTGTTTTGCGATAATGGTACGGAACCCTTTGTGTGCGAGTCCGACTCGCACTTGGCCGGTTTTTTTTATTCTATTGTTGTTAAACAAATGTGTAAGTGACAGTGATAATGTGCAAATTGTGATGTGTCTGTGTTCCAATTATGAAACCAATTTGGATTGCAATTGTTCATTGAATTTGATGGTAGCTTGTGACGTTGTTCAGTTGTTTTTTTATTCAATTGTTTTACGTAAACAATTGTGTAAGTGACAGTGATGATGTGCATATTGTGATGTGTTTGTGTTCCAATTATGAAACTGATCTGGATTGCAATTGGTCACTGAATTTGATGGTAGCTTGTGACGTTGTTTTGTTGCTTTTTTATTCAATTGTTTTACGTAAACAATTGTGTAAGTGACAGTGATGATGTGCATATTGTGATGTGTTTGTATTTCAATTATGAATCTGATCTGGATTGCAATTGGTCACTGAATTTGAGGGTAGCTTGTGACGTTGTTTTGTTGTTTTTTTATTCAATTGTTTTACGTAAACAATTGTGTAAGTGACAGTGATGATGTGCATATTGTGATGTGTAACTTGTGTTCCAATTATAAAACTGATCTGGATTGCAATTGGTCACTGAATTTGATGGTAGCTTGTGACGTTATTCAGTTGTTAATCATTCAATTGTTGTTAAACAAATGTATTCATGCAAGTAACAGTGATAATGTGCAAATTGTGATGTGTCTGTGTTCCAATTATGAAACTGATCTGGATTGCAATTGGTCATTGATTTTGATGGTAACTTGTGACGTTGGTCAGTTGTTTATTTATTCAATAGTTTTACGTAAACAATTGCATGAGTGACAGAAATTATGTGCATATTGGGCTATGTCTGTGTTCCAATTATGAAACTGATCCTGGATTGCAATTGGTCATTGAATTTGATGGTAGCTTCAAAATTGTTGTGACGTCGTTCTGTTGTTTTTTTATTCAATTGTTTTACGAAAACAATTGTGTTTTATGTTAGTTGAAGGGTTCAAGAATGATGTTCTGCTAATTCGTAGTCGACAATAGGCGGCATATGACATGACGCAGCAACCAGTATTTGTTTAGTGGGCCGGCACGTGATCTGTAAAGACAATAAAGTTTAATTTTTAAGTGAAAACTTTAAGTAAGGTATTTGTAGGTAGACAATACATATTTAAAAAATTAATAGGTTTTGCTGGAAACAGTTTCACCCACAACATAACACTCAACAAAAAAACGATAACACCACCAACTTTATGTTACAGAATGATACGTAGACCTTAATATCGAGTTCCATACAAACTTCTTAATAAACGACATCTCACATACAATTTGTACACTCAACTGGAATTATTAAATATCATTTACGCGGAGTATCTGGGTCGGTACAACCGCGTACAGAGCCGCAAGGGCAAAAGTGATTTTTCTAAATGCGTGCTTGGCTGTACCTCGCGGGGACAATTTACGCGGGCCGACCGACCAATGTGATTGTTAACTATGGTACAAAGATTACAAGTTATCTACCAAGAGCACGATACTTCAATGAATATCGGGTTGTGGTCTGTCTCAGTATTTTTACGACTTATTATTACGTAACCCGTTTACACTTACGAGGAATTATCGGTTGTAATAAATAACAGTTGATTTTCGGCCAATCGAATCAAATTCCGATCTTAATAAGGCTTCGAAAAAACACAGATGATTGCTGCTATTTACGTCTCGTTTTAAGGAGCTGTAAGCACAATAGATCGTTCACCTTTTGCGGCGAATCCGTTTTTCCAAATGTTACGACTAAATCAAGTAACCCACGAACATGGCAATAAACTTTTAATTGGCAACACAAAAAAGTATGCTCGCCATCAAAAGTTTCGAAATCATAAAATCGATTTTCAAATGCATTAATGCTTTCGTTGTTCGATTTTTTGAGTTCCGGCAACGATGCGGTGGCACGTAACCAAATACTCGTCAAAATGCGAACAAATACGACAAAAAACCATGAAATCACTAATCCGACCTAATTTTGAACGCTATACGTCATATGAATAACGACTACAGAGCGTTAAGTTGGAATCTTAATTCGAATCGTTCAAAGCTCCTGCTTAAACATTTAATTCTTGTGACCGTCGCCTCTTTTTGGTAAAAATAATTTCGGTTCTGTTTTAGTATTCTTTTTAAAAACCACTGAAGATTATTTGCAGTGGTTTGATATTTTCAATTATCAAATATCTTATCAATTCTCTCATTAAAAACATTACCCGCCCACACTCGGGTAAAAGTAGCAGTTAATTAATAAGCATCATGGATTATTATTTGTGATTTAAAATAAGCTTTTTCAAACAGATTCTAAGAATTATCTGAATGCGTGGGCATTTATTATGTTTAATACACATCTCCATAGGTACCTATTTAAAAACAGATATAGCAATGCTTTTTAATCAAAATAAAACAAAACTTATTTATTTCTTAACATTCAACTGCACTCGCCACTAAAGAGCACCATCTCAGGATATCGTAAATTACTTCACGTCATGTGAGCGAAATGCTGACAAATGACATGTGTTTGGTCCCAACGTTTTATTTTTGGAAGTCCCACACAGGGCCGTAATCAGAAACCGTACAGGGCTTGAACAAACGGACTCCTCATCTAAGAGGCCGAACAAATCTTCAAATTCGAAAAAAGAACTACGTTTACTTTTTGTTTTTAACCAACTTCAATAAGGAGGAGGTTACCAATTCGACTGTTTTTTTATGTGTGTCACCTTAAAACTTTTTAATAGGTGAACCGATTTTGATGATTCTTTTTTATTTGAAAGCTGGTGCTTCTTATGTGGTCCCATTTATCCACGATCACCCACATGATCTGATAAAGAACTTCGGAGATATAGAATAGAACTCTTTAATACTCGTTAACAACGGCAAATCTCTCGGGATTACTGCAATCGAATGATTGTTTACGCCATTTCATAACATAACATCACGCCGGTACGCTCTAAAAAGGTACGTAGATGTGTACAGTTCACCCTGGTAGACACCCTTTCAGCGGTTATGTTCAAGTTTTTATATTATTCGAATAGTCTATTCAAGCATAACTATGTGCATTATAGGTACCTTACTATAGAACTTGCTCATTAGATACCACAACTAAAAAGTAAAAAATATAAATAAAATTATAAAGAATTCAAAAGAATTCCAAAAAAAAAAATTAAGTGAAATTTTTCACTTAATTTTTTTCGGTTGGTTGAATTTAAGTCATTTGACTTAATTTTTTGTAAATAAAGTTATTTTGCCGATACTTTTGTGCTCGATTGTATGGAAATCAGTGATATAATGACATCATTGTTTTGCTGTAACAATTTTTTTGGTAATCTAATTTCGATGACAATACCTATTGTTTATATTTATAATTTTTATTAATCTAGCCGTAAACAAGACAGTATTCGCATCTTGAGGAAACCTGGACTTATAGTAAAGTTATTATAAGATTGTGCTTCATTGCTGTAATTGCTGAGAAGCTTTCCAATGCGAGGATAAACAAATTAATTAAATCAGTTAATAAATAGAAAAAAAATGTCTTGTCTGAGTCACAGCACATGCCCATGAGCAATATTCATTTAAAACACCACATACAGATTTAAAAAAAAAATGTCTGTCGATTTTTAGTGTTCCGTCCGTATCCAACAGGAACCCTTACCCCTATAGTTTCACCATGGCCGTCTGTCCGTCCTAAGCTTAGCTCAGAGACTGTTAGTACTAGAAAGCTATAATTTGCCATGGATATACATATTAATCACGCCGACAAGGTGGTTAAATAAAATCAGGAAAACAACATTTTTTTTTTATTGTACCTCCTGTACACGTAAAGTGGGGTTGTTTTTTTTCTCGTCTATCCTTTGGTATATGGAATGTTCGGTGCTTTCATTGTTTATGAACGTTGGTGAATTTTTAGCAGCTCTCATTCAACTGCTACCAGCCACCTGCAAAGATCGTCGCTCCACCGGGCCTGAGGGCGTCCTACCTTACGTTCATGATTAAACGTAATGATTTTGGTGAATGTAGCTGCTTATACGGAACCCTCTGTGCGCGAGTCAGACTCGCACTTAGCCGGTTTTTTTTGTCTTGTTATGATTTAACCACGTGAAGGAATCCTAGCAATTCCTACCAAAAACTATTAATAAAATTTAAAGTTAAACACTGAGGATTACGTAATTCAAATATAATATTCCTATTTGGAATTATTTACTCATAAAGTAAGCGTATAATAATCGTATGTAATAGGTCTAATAAAGACATAATTTTTGTTAAAGAACATTACATTTTTTGTGAGTTCTCTAATGAAAGACCATCAAACTAAGATCTCTGATGCTGATAAAATCTTTAATGAACGTTTGAAAATTAGGTGTCTGGATATAATGGATAATATGTAGCGTATATTTAGTGGCTCGCGGCTATATCCCATGATTGTGGAACATCAGGAAACGGAGATTACTTTTATATAAGTTCAGTATTTATGTGAATACATAACTCAGTATTTGAAGTAGTATTTAAAGTGTCTGTTTTCACGCTAAACAAGTTTTCTAAGCTTTAATTTTATCTAGGTAGTTAATGTTTTTACATATGCGGTTGTAAAGCAAGAAAGAAAAAAAAAATATTAACAAAAAATTTAACTGGCTTCCAAAACGAACACTACAAAGCGAACAATAACATTATTTTCGGAAGTCGGTGCCAAAACGATAAAAAAAATCGCTTTGTAGTATTTGTTTTGGAAGTCGTTTTAATTTTTTTTGTCGATATAATTATCATAATATCACGCCCGAATTCCATGAAGAGTTCAGCAGAAATGAAGGTACCTATTCACCCACATTTGCCCAGTTATTATTTTCAAGTTCAATGTAATGGAGAACGAGCCTATTACAATGAAACAGGCACAAATCTAGACTGATAAAACATTGAATTAGTACATTGTGATACAAGGGTGGAAAGTAGTAAGTAATAGCTCGTGTCATTAAAAACCCTCGCCTTCGGCTCGGGCTTGTTAATGACAGCTCGTTTGCAATAACCTACACACCCGTGTATAATACGACGTTTTTCAATACAGTTGTGGGATATAGTAAAACCAAATCAAAGAATTACATTTGTTTTTTCCATAAAATACTATTATCATAAGTCGCCATATATCTTTCTCGAGATTTTGGGGGCATAATTTCAACTTGCGCAGTTTACCCTCAGATAAAATATTGGTTGGAGTTAATTTCATTTCATCACTTGTACTTGAACTCATATTAACAAAAAAAAAACAATTTATCACAAAGAAATTAAAATTTTCTGGAAATGGTGCGTTTTTGCAACTGGACATATTTTTTTAACAACGAAAACAGCCTATACAGCCTATTCGACTTTTGACAAATTTTTATGTGAAAATAATTAATTTAAAACTGGTAATTAAATATATTAAACAACCATTGACTTTTGAGAATCAATGCTAAGACGTACGGACTCATAAATTTTTCGTCGTATAAAATCTATCACAATCGAAATCAAATCAAAAAATCAAAAAAAAAAAATCAAATCAAATCAAAATCAAATCAAAAAATCGAATCAAATCTATCGTGTGTATGTATATCTATCTTCTATCTATGTATGAAAACTCCTTGCTACTAAACTTTTTAAATTGACGTATACATTTAAAAAAACAACTGCAGAAATAATGATCGTGCTCGTAAAAAAAAGTCACGACCGCGTAACAGAAAGATGCCTATGCAAAAGATTTAATTTTCGAATCATAATTATAGCCTCTGAAAGTACGCTACAACTATATTGAAAAATATTATATTATTCTTCTGCGGTTAGTATTCATCAGCGTACTTAAAATTATATTGATCAGGTAATTAAACTAAAAGTAATGTTTCAGTCACAAGAATTCCCATTTTGATACTACGGTGCTGATGATGACCACAATTTTCTGCAATACAAAATATATCTTCTTGTCGGAATATTATAGACGTCAAAAGGTCGTAAGTACGTCGTTTGTCTGCTCTGACACGTTGATGTTAATGTAAAAAATGTAAAATAAAATACTAATTGGTCGATGGTTCGCGAAAGCACTAACAGTATTAACGTCAATTGGCGATGCTTTAAGACGACACCTTTACTCAAGAAAACAAGTTGCACAATTGCAATTTAAATACCATCAATACATTTTACGCGTACACTACTCAAAAACCAAACAAAATTAAACCTTAAGCTTCTTTGATTATGATTCTAATTTCATAACCAGCGGCACACGGCGATTTGCAAAGTTTTCAACACAAAATTATTTAAGAGCCGATTAACATAACTGAAATACAAAAGCTATGTGTAACTAATTTTAATAATGATTATGTTTTATGAATATACTCACATTATATGAGATGCTTCCTTTAATAGGTTTATAACAACGTATTTTAAGCATACATCGTAATGCTTACTTGTTCCCTTGGGCAGAACATGACAATAATATCTACTGCCAACAAAATTACCCTTTAACCTTAAAACTGTGTCATAAAGTTGAGATTACAGTAACAAATCTCTAATCCTCTGCAATAAAGAATGGTATGTGTAGTAAATATTTTCACAAAATGGCGTTCGCGGAACGATTACACTGAATTACAGAAGCTCTAGATTCTACTTTTATATGTAAGCTAACCAGTGCCTGATTTTATTAGGGTTCCGCATTACAAAAGTATAAGAAACTGCGAATGGATGTTTTATTTGCCAGTTTTTTTTAAATATATTAAATGAGTGTGTGGAGATCAGCCTTTTTTACTTTTTCAATTGAGTTGAATCTTTACAATACAGTAGGTGGTGACTGCTTCCCTGAGCAATTCTCAGGGCTCTATGACTGGAAAGTGATCCTAAACTCTTTTTTTTTCAATGCTATTTTTACTTTAATTGCTGGGGTTGAGTTACATCGGGATAACTCTTCTACTAAAATTAATTACATTTGGTAATGACGACCGCGTTTTGTTTTGGATTGGCGACCGCGATGACTATACGTTGGAAGGCCTCCCACTAGGTGGACCGATGACCTGGTTAAGGTGGCGGGAAGGCGCTGGATGCGAGACGCACGGGATGCGGCGAAGCCTGGGGGAGGCCTATGTCCAGCAGCAGACGTCTTTCGGCTGAAATTATGATGTGATGATGAACGACACTACATACGAATACACGAATCATTTTTATAAGACTTCACTACTGCATTAAACTACCATCTTAATGTCAATCTCAATGTTTTCATGATAAAAATTCACTTATATATTTTCTTAATCCTACAGAACCCACGCAATTCCCGTCGAAATCATATTAACTTATTTTATAAAAGCTCATTACCCCTGTCCTACGTTTCTGTAGAAGCTTTATAAATTATTAATTTGACGACGATTCGAACTCTTTTGTAATTAAACGCTAAAGCATCGAATTAATGTGATTTGCCATGCTGTTTTACAAATAAATTCTCGAAGTTATGTTCAAAATGGAAGGAATTATGTTATTTAGATTTAGTTTGAATATTTTATGAGAGGCCTATAGGCTTCGATATAAAATACAGGGCTTTAAAGGCCTGCGTGACAGGAAGATTTCGTTTATCGAATTTAGGAATATAATTTTCTGAAATTCTTGCAATAGCTGTGGAAATAATTTTTCGATGAGTTTTGGCCTACCTAATTATCATATCTATACAGTTCAACAAGATATAAAATATTTTATCAGAACTTTGTCCAATATTATTTTAAACGTAATAATATTATAAATTATGTTTCAAATAATATTAGATAGAGTAATGTCAATTGCCTATTGGGCATAATAATGCCAATTCTCCCTGAATTACTAAGCAGAACTGTATCAGTAGCACACACTTACGTTTCGACAGGTATGTCGAAGGTGCATAGGTCCCATGTAAAAAACACAAAAAAAACACACACAAAAAAAAAAAACAAACACTTTTATTTTGTTTTATATTATTGTCGCTTAATCTAAGTTTTCTTTTTTTTAATGTATATTTTGTGTGCTCTGGCTTGTGTCAAATAAATGTGTTTTCTTTCTTTCTTTTCTTTCCATGTTATATCTATACTTAATATTATAAAGCTGAAGAGTTTGTTTGTTTGAACGCGCTAATCTCAAGAACTACTGGTTGGAATTGAAAAAATCTTTTTGTGTTGGATCCAGTTATCGAGGATGGTTATAGGCTATATAACATCACGCTACGACCAATAAGAGCGGAGCATAAATAAAATGTTGCAAATACGGTAAAAAATTACTCCTATTTGAGAGCTTCCGTTGCGTGCGCTGCGTAAACGGTTTAAGTTACGCAACAATCATGTAGGTAGGGTAGGGTAGGGTAGGGTAGGTGGGTCGATATGTAGGGTAGGATAGGTTAGGGTAGGTGGGTAGACAGGGTAAGTAGGTAGATAAGTAGCCAATTACGGTAGCAAAGCCGCGGGGGACAGCTAGTGTGTTAATAAAACCAGAAGTTCCTTCAATCCAAATTTTGTAAAGATTCGTTAACAAAAATGTTCCGACGCAAAAAAAAAGATATACCTTATATTTTAAACGTTTTATGTTTTCAAAAATATAGCCATATTTATAAATGAATCATCCTGCGGATTCAATTCAATCCTTCATTGAAAATTAATTTACTTTATATTTCTAGATTACAAAAATCAAATACTACATTTTGCCTAGATTGAGCGTGTCCAATCGTAAAACTGTAAGTAATTGGGAATCAATGTTTTAGCGTTTAATGAACCTTTACGTCATCGGAACTCGTGCCACAGATCACAAATATTTTATGATGGAATCATTTTATTATAGTTCCCGTTTTAATTGCAATATAGAAATGATTTTCATTATTTTTTAGCTCAGTACATAAGTTTTTTATTTGTTTATTGTTGGTCTTGGTTATTGGAATAATGCCCAGAGTTTGGGCTTTTCCCAGCTTTTTTTTTTAAAAGATATTTTAGCTATTTTATAATTTTTTCTAGAGGCTATTTGCTTGCGGTAAAGCATTACTTATGGGCAATCCTGACTTTCACATATCCTAGATTTACACAATATACTTTTATGGTGTAGGAATAGCGGTCATTGAGTCTATAGTGAACTTATAGTTGCACGATAATTTTTTTTTTTTTTTTTCTTTTTTTTTTTTTCTTTATATTAATAATAGTTTCTGTGGTAAAGAGATGAAGCCTTTCAGTGGATACTAAACATCAGCTGATACGGAACAACTACAGTTACATCGAACAGGCTGCAGTAGTAAAATTTTTACTTCTGTAAGTTTTTGCCTGTTATTTTTTCTTTTTGTATTATTTGTTCTATATTTTTTGTTATATAGTGATTTTTAAATTAGTTTTATTTGTATATAGATATATTTAATTTTGCCTAATTCTTTTCGCATTTTAAATAGCCTTAGGTGTGACTTGTAAAGGTATACATATATACTTAAAAGATCTTCAGCAAATTAAAATGGGACCAATTTCAAAACATACTCTTTCAAACAAAATATAATTTTCAAAATCGGTCCACAAATGACGGAGATATGCAAAAAAACAAAAAAAAAGCAAACATTAAGTCGAACATAGAAATCTCCTCCTTTTTGGTAAGTCGGTTAATAAATAAATAAATGTTGTACCACACTCCTGCCTCTCGTTACAAACACGGTCACTGCTCCACCAGCGCTTGAACATTGTCTAACTGACCATACTGTGTAACGAACGCACAACTATGACCCTCTTACAACGCTTCACGCCAACATAAAGACAAGGTCACATTGGATCTCTATGACTGATGTTGACGCGAGCCGCCTTTGACTCCGAGTCGCTCAAACGTCGATCTAGCTCGAGGCATGCTCGTATCTATAGTGCAGCTGCAATGTGTATTTTTTTTTTTATTATTGCCGAAAAACCGTTAAAATCTTTGTTTTTCAGTCAAATATGTCTTTTTAGTGTTACGTAGAGACGTTCATTTGTCTTATTATTTATATTTATTTACTCACATCAAGACACAAAAATCGGTACTGCCTTGATTCTTGTACTAGGATATAATGTGTCACAAGAGCCAGACCTCTCAACATATCGGGAGTAGGTAATTTACAGTAGAAGGAATAAAGGATAATAGACAAAAAAAGCCTGCTTTCCCTCTCTTACCTTTAGATCTCTCACTTCACTATCATTAATCCCTTATAACTGACAGCTTCTTGCCTTCTTTTTCGTGATAGCAATAAATTTTACTTATAGAAAACTGTTTATCTTAAACATATAAATTTACTCTGTCTACAACAACTAATACTGGATCCGTGATCTCCTAAACGGAAACCATTATCATAAATTTAAATACAAAAACAACAAGGAAATACGCCCAATAAAATTCACAAAACCTTAAAAAAGCCTTCGTCATCCTTTCACCCAGGAGACAGCGCTAAACGTCACACATCCCCACCTTTTTCGCGGCAAAAATAAAATATGAACAGTTAAGGCCCTGACTATAAATCCTCCACGCATCACATCGGTCGACGCGCCGTTGGCCATAATGATTCATTAAGTGCCTCCCCGGGATTACCTTTTTGTAATTGAGCGATGATGCGAGAGCCGTATCACTGCTTCTCTTTTACTCGAGGCACGAGATTTAAACGGCTAGCTGGTGGTAAAGCGTTTTGTGGTTCTTTTTTGTGGGACACAATATATGAGCGTACACATAGATTCTTGTGAGTGCTGGGGAATGCTGTAGATTTTCATTCGGGGTATTTGAAAGTGTTGACACTTTTCTAGATCTACTTCTCGTTCTCTTCAAATTCTCGCTCTCAATTTTCTTTTATGTCACATTTGGTTAATTTTTAGGGTTCCGTACCTCAAAAGGCAAAAACGGAACCCTTATCTGTCTGTCCGTCTGTCCGTCTGTCAAGACCCTTTTTCTTGGGAACGTTTGGAGGTATCGAGTTTTGATTGAATTTAATAACGTATATGTACTCAAGTTTGCAATCCCTTGCAGCTGTGAAAAAAACAAATGTCAAACTTCTAGATCAACGCAATCAAGAGATACAGCCGTTAATGATGCATATTTTACACTCGCAAGGAAATCAAAACTCTAAAAGGTACTCCCGACCTAGAATCATGAAATTTGGAAAGGAGCAATTTTTTATATCACAAGTAAAGAAAAAAAGCCGAAAACCCTAAATTTGTACCTACATCACAAAAAAACATTATTAACTTATTTGCAGTTGTTAAACTGACCGCGACGTATGTCGATGTATGGGGACTACAGTTTCCAACGGCAAAGTTAATTTTGTCCCTCAATTCTGTTTATATTATCGTTAAAGCAGTGTTCAGTGCCCTCATAGTTTATGAACAACAGTAATGTTATTTAATTATTTTGGTGAATGTAGTTGTTTGTACGGAACCAACTACCTACCTACCTACTCCTTTTGTCGGTGCGAGTCCAACTCGCACTTGGCCAGTTATTTCATATCAGTACAGTTCAGTTTCTGGAACAAGGTCTATGAGATTCAAGCTCCTAAAAGACCAATATAATTATAACATTTTACTCTTGCTTCAACGAATTGATTGATTCTATCAATTCATTAAATATTACTCTAAATTCTGTCCAGGAATAAAAAAAAAACTGGCCAAGTGCGAGTCGGACTCGCGCACGTAGGGTTCCGTACCACTATCGCAAAAAATGGCAAAAAGTACACGTTTGTTGTATGGGAGCCCCCCTTAAATATTTATTTTATTCTGTTTTTAGTATTTGTTGTAACAAAAATACATCATCTGTGAAAATTTCAACTGTCTAGCTATCACGGTTCATGAGATACAGCCTGGTGACAGACGGACAGACAGACTGACGGATCGTGGAGTCTTAGTAATAGGGTCCCGTTTTTACCCTTTGGGTACGGAACCCTAAAAATATGCGAAGACGAAAAAATTTATAACAAAGTTCAAATTCCAAAACCGCTAACCGCCAGTAACTTGCAAAAAAATCTTTAAAGTATCAAACGTCCATCGCACCGAACATTGACCATGACTGTCCATGACTTTAAGCTAAACATCCGTATATATACATATAGGTATATATATAAGCAGTATGTTTTACAACATAGTTCATAGTAGGTATTGATGGCACACGTCCAGTTTTTGTAGGCTTTTGAACTAATCAATTAAATTAAATCTGTAGGCAATTAGCAACGTTATTTGACATGATATTGTCATTGAGTAATGTGTTTTCGAATTGTATTTGCAAGAGGCAAGTATTTTTTATGTGTGCCTAGAACAGCTTATGTGAGATTATAGTTTCAAGACGTTATATTTTCTTGTGCTTATCTATGCTAAAATTTCAACATAAGAGGAAATATGGGCAGAGTGTTCCGACTGAACCCGCCTATTTTCTCCTGCAGTATTGGATCAATTAAAAAGATATTCTTTATACTGGAAAAGAAAGATATATACTACGCCCTTATGTTTTTCTTTTGTCATTTATTCTTGTCAATTCTGTACACTACGCCTATGTTGACAGCGCAATTTTGAGCATTTTTGGAGGGTTCTAGTGCTTCTTACGATAATTTTATTTTATTTATTTATTAGTTTATCCTCACACTGGAACGCTTTGCAGCAATGGAGCACAATCTTATAATAAACTCACTATAAGTCCAGGTTTCCTCACGATTTTTTCCTTCACCGTTGTCAGCAATGTCCAAGATAAACTTAGAAAGTACATATGATTTGGAAAAGAAATATATAATAAATTACCAGAAATAATTAAGGAACAACAAAAATTGAATCCATTCATTAATAAATTAAAACAATTTCTATTAACTAAATGCTATTACAATGTAAATGAATACTTAAATGACAAATTTTAAATTAAACTAATTGCAATCTAATAAATAAATAAATACCTAGTCATATAAAAGCCCTCTTCCTCTCTCCTACTTTTGCAGTGCCCGACAGGGTCCACAATGGTCTAAATTTGTAACCTACCATCTAAGTTCACATGTGGAAGCAATAAATGTATTGAGTATTGAGTATTGAAAAAAAAGTCACATTGGTACTTGCCCGGATTTGAACCCACGACCTCAAGCACAAGAGGCGAGGTCTTAGCCACTGGGCCACCACGACATGTATAATAACATAATATATCATCAAAAAGGGAAACATAGGGCAGTATATACTTTTCCAATTTATATCTTTTAAGGTCCAATATTGGAGGAGAAAATAGGCGAGAGCCAAACTTCGAATTACTACTTTTTACTTAGGATATTCAGTCGGAACTCTCTGCCCATATTTCCTCTAAAGTCTTTTTGTTTTGTTTTTACGGGAGGAAACCTTCAAAAGACGACTGCAATTTTGAGGCAAAGACCAGGGATTGTGGGCTTTTTACCTCACTAAAACACACCCCGATGATCACCGTTAGCACCGTGACCTATCAAAAGACCACCCTGGAACCCTATCTGTGTAACGCCTTTTAGGGCATATCCCTGGGGAGACATAATAAAGCGCCTTCCCTGAGCCTCGACAAATACGGCAGCACGTGATCACTGTGCCACCGTCTTTCCTGGAGTCACTTGGTCGGCGAACAGATTCCCCAATCTGACCACCCATGACTCCAGACTCCCGCTTGCCTACGACGCAGGCGGGGTTGCGGCGTTTTACTTCTCATACTTAGTTTTGTATAAAACATCAACGTTTAAATAGCAAACATTATTGCTAATAAGTTTATTAATTTTTCAACCAGATCGAAAAAATGCCAATTACAGTTATTAGAAGATAACAAACACCACATGATTTTGGCCGTGTCTAATTTTACAGTCAAGTGTCAAAAGTCTTACTCTCCCAAAATCCAAATGGCTAGTTTTTGTAGAAGAAGACAAATTATCCTCTACGGGTTTAATATTTTATATAGAAATTAAAGTATAGATTATATATACTTACTAACCGTGAATAGTTGAAATACTACATAAAAAATTGCCGCTGCTGTTTTGGTAGACTGTGACTGCATTTTTGACCAAAAAATACGATAAGTACATATCGTATTTTTTTGGCCGAAGCAAGTATTTATTAATAACACAGATACTATGCTGATATCTATACATACATACACACAAATAAATAAAATTGAAGTGTCTGTATGTAATATCAAAATAACAACGTTTTATTGAATGCACGTGAAAGTATATACGGTACTAACAACAAATAAGCAATTTTTAAGATTTTTGTCTGTCTGTCTGTTTGTTCCGGGTAATCTGCGAAACGGCTGGACCGATTTTGACGGGACTTTCACTGGTAGATAGCTGATGTAATAACGAGTAACATAGGCTACGTTTGATCACGAGAACTATGATTTTTCTCGTGATCAAACGTAGCCTATTCAGGCAGGAAATAAAAAAAATAAAAAAATACGAGTTTGACGCGGACGAAGTCGCGGGCAACAGCTAGTCGATACTATAGTACAAAATGATCATATTAATCATAATTTAAAAGAGCTCATCGTTTCAGTTCAGAAATTTACGAAAACACAAGAATGCAATTTGCACATCAAACTCAACCAAACTACTTTCGCAATATCAATCACTCATTCACATTCTAACCATGATAATACATCATAAATGTCTACAAAATTACCCCAACTTGTACCAAAGTATATTAAACTTACAACTTACAAAGTGGTCTCAACTATTACTGCTAAGTTATCTCTACAGTAACTTGAAAGTTTTGCTTCTATGTGTTCTGAATGGACGATTAAGATCCCATTATACGTATCATTTTGGTTTGTAAACACTACAATTCAAGTGTTAGCTATACGAGAATAGAAGCAGATGCTCTTGTAAAAAGCTTAGCTAATTATCCAAGTTGGTATTAGACCAGCTATTCTCCATAGTGTGCTCCACAATATACTGTACAGTAGTTCCTTGTTTATTTGAAGACTTCATAAATGCCGCAAAAAACACGTTTTTTGCTGGCTATGGGACTGTGAATAAAAAGAATTGTCTCTGGACAACAAATACAGCCAAGGGCGAATCCTTAGATGACGTGACCTGAGAGATATTACAAGTTTTAAAGCAGAATTTAAAACCTAACATCTGGTCCACCAATTCTAATTGGTGAATGTAATCACTGGAATTTCTTGTCAGTTCTATAAAAAGAAAAATAGTTTATTGATGCTTCAGTTTACATAAGGGTTTAGTATTTGGAGCCTCCTTTTAAGCAAATAATGCCTGTGTTAGGAGACTCCGCTCTTCCATAAAATAGCAATAATTAATAACGCTATCAGTACAAGTAGTCGATTAAAAAAAAGTTAATTTAAAAAATCAAAAAACCCGACTGCTTAAAAGAAGAAGAAAATCATGCTGTGCAGTCGGAGGATACATATTCGCGAGCTGGCGGACCAAAATCAGATGTATCCTCCGACTGCACAGCATGATTTTCTTCTTGTTTACGTCTTTTTAGTTTGCTTTTTAAGCAGTCGGGTTTTTTGATTTTTTTAATTAACTTTTTTTATTTACAACTTTTTAGTTATTTTTTTTAGAATTAGGTACATTTAAACATAAGTGTTATATATTTTTAAAATCGCCTCTTAAAATCCTTTATTTTGAAAAAAAAAAATCCCCACATATTGGCGCCCAAAAGCCGCCATTTTTGTATTTTCTAATTTTAATGTAGCCAGTGACACTCGCAGGATTAAGACGAATCGATTGACGTAAGAATCATCAAAATCGGTCAACGCGTTTGGTCTCTAGAACGCCACATAGGAACAAACATACATACATACATACAAACATAGACTGATAAACACATAACTCTCCTTCGGCAGTCGGGTAAAAATAACAAATAATTACTAAGGGTGATGTTGAGAGTATTTCTCTAGTGTGGAAATCTGTGCATAGTCAAACTGTGAGGGTGTTGGTATGTGTGAGGGTGGTTGTGAGAGTGTAGTGAGGATGTGTGTAGGAGTGTGTGTGTGAAAGTGTATGTGATAGTGCATTTGTTTAAGTATGTGCCCTAGAAGTACCTCCGTGTCATCATAAGTAAGTGTCTTAATCCAATTGGTTATGATTTTCTTACATTCAAAACTTGTTTTTATTGTATAAGTCTATTTTTTTGTTTATTTCTATGGAGTGTCTTCTCCGTTTTATTGCCTTTCTTGTCCATTCATGGAGTTTCTTGTCCGTTCTTCTCCATAACAAGCTACTTTTCTGAATGCACGGTAGAAACAATTGTTAATAGTTGTAAATTTTATTTGTTGACGTTCAAAAGTGCCGCTTAGTGGCCAAGTTGTAACAAATATTTGACTTTGACTTTTGACTTTATCCCAGAAGGCGTTCTTTAAACATAGCTGCATATTCGATTGACTCTTAGTCACCATTTATAACACCTTCGATGGTGGCATATCCTTGAACACACAGCATGACTGGATCATTAGGGTAATGTTACCAATATAGAAAAGCGATTATGAATTTACTATGCATGAAAATTTTGTTGAATATTGCAAGTGCTTTTGTAATCGTAATTATGGCTTTGAGTTGCAGTGTAATGTAGCTTGACTGACCAAAAAGTGTGGGTAGATAGAAGTACTTCCTTATTTATTAGTACGAGTAGGTACTACAAAGTTTCAATTTGCTTCACGACCTTTTGTGTTTAGACTTGAGAGTAAAGATATCGAATAAGTTGCTTATAAATTAAAAACCATCTTCTTTTGTTGTTAATTCGCTAAATTTGTCAATTCAAAAATATATAACAAGGAACATTAAAAAGGGCTACCCAAATGGTATAAATACCAATTATTTAAAAAAAATGCTCTCTTGCAATTTAGATGACAATAAAATTATTTCACAACCATCGATTTGAATCTAAAATGTTTGTCCTTACCTACTTAAGAAAATACACAGACAGCAAAAAATTGTTTGCCTATAACAAACCATTCTGTTTCGTTCATATCTTCGAACTGAAAATTCTCATGTAATTTTTAACAGTTTCGAAGCAATAGGAGTTATTAAACAGTTGACTCTTTTATCTTTTTTTATTTAGAGGGAGTTCTGTTCTTCATCTAAAATACGTTTTGAAGTGATAACTTTCATTTAACACAATCCGAGTATGAAATAAATCCATTAAATCTACGGCAGCATATATTGAAACATCAAATACGTTTATTAAGAACATCGTAATGCTTTTTATTTGATAATGCTTTCGTATCAGCATCAAAAGATGTTATGATTTTTGTATACAGGTTTGTGATACATTTCAGACAGAATGGGTTATATATCCCATACATAACCCATTTTGTCTGAAATGTATATACATAATGGCTTTAATATCCCATAGAAAACGTGAATTTCCTTGGATCAAATCAAATATTTTTGTATGGATGTATAAATATGTCTAGCTTCTGCCAGCGGCTTCACCCGCGTAAAAAATGTTTTGTCATCCCAAGGGAACATTATACCGAAATAAAAAGTAAAAAAAAGCTTATGAGCTATTCCAGACCATAATCTATCTCCATGCCAAATTTCATCTCGATCTGTTCAGCCTTTCTGCCGTGATTGAGTAACAAACAAACATCCATACATCCAAACTTTCGCATTTATAGTATTACTAGCTTCTGCCAGCGGCTTCGCCCGCGTGAATGTCGAAAATTATCCCAAGGGAACATAATTTCGGGATAAAAATTATCCTATGTGCTATTCCAGACTATAATCTATCTCTGTGCCAAATTTCATCCAGATCCGTTCAGTAGTTTTTGCGTGAAAGAGTAACAAACATACATACATCCATCATCACAAACTTTCGCATTTATAATATTACTAGCTTCTGCCAGCGGCTTTGCCCGCGTGAATGTCGAAAATTGTCCCAAGGGAACATATTAACGGGATAAAAAATATCCTATGTGCTATTCCCGACTATAATCTATCTCTGTGCCAAATTTCATCCAGATCCGTCCAGCCGTTTGAGCTTGAAGAAGTAACAAACATAAACACTGACAGATTTTCGCTTTTATAATATTAGTGTGATTAAGTAGGAAGTAGAATATAGTAAGATAACAATTAATTATTTGAAGCCCTAACTTCTAAGGTAGGTAAAAACTTGATACTCGTCAATAGTGTAGTTTACTATCAAAGAAAGAATTATCGAAATTGGATGAAACGTTTCGGAGATTATCTTGTATATAATATATCCAAACGTTACAACATTATAGCGTATTCTTTACAATTACAGTTGTATTTTTTTATCGACGCACCCAATATTAAGAATTTTTCAAAAGTAATTCGAAGTTTGCTTTTTAAACTCGTAGGTACCCTCCCGTTGTACCTTCACATATGAACAAGCCATACAAAAATGCAATAAAAATAAAACAAATTCTCTGCAAATACCAGTGACGCGCTTAAATTATTTTTTATTGGCTCCTCAAACAGTATTAGCAGATGGCAGACATAAAGTATAAAATTAAAACACTGGAACTGTTGTCTCAAGTACCTTAAAGGCAATAAAAACCCAATCAACTCCCACGACATTGCGATTATATTGTCGGCCGAGTCGCAAGCCACAACAAATAACGCAAAAAACCGACTTCATTAACCACAAAAAGGTAAAAGAACTAAACTTTTAAATGCGCCTTAAGCAAATAATCAATTCCTTTTTCATTGGCATCGCTTAAACTGTTACAATAAAATTAAAAAATAAGAACATTTTAATGAGCTTTTATAAAACCTACGCAAATAAGTATTCTTGAATATTAATCTTATATTTGATACACCAAACAGAGGGAATAATTGCGTCGTAATGCAATATGGAGCATAAACGCAGCCGTAAAAATCGCATTTAAAAGTCAAGTGTGCACCAGCCCTTATTAATTGAGATGTTTTGACTGGTCACAGCGTAATATTCAAAAGGGTGAAAATATGCAATTTATAATATTTTTATTGATTGGACAGTTTTTATGAAGTGAGTACATGAAACACTCAAAATGGAATAGTTTTATTGGTTTTATATCGTTTGAATTCTGCCTGCAAATAATTTAAAGTATTTGTTTAATTTATGCTGGGTTCGCTCTTAACTCTAGTCTAGGTCAGAGGTGACAGAGGCAAAGTCGACGATGGAGTAAGCTTACCCAGAAGAAACCTTTTTATTAATGAAAATGTGAGCATTGCCGCAAGTTTTTTTTTACATTGAAAATTTATTAGTTAATAACAATTGATAATTTACAGCTTCAATCCATAAATATATTTTCTTCTCTGTTTATCCAGAAGACATTATTAGATGCTCATAAATTCCTAAGTAAATATGCCTGAGTCGTCGGCGTACCGCTTTAGAATTTGTCACGCGGCTACACGCTGCGTTACTTTCGGCGTGTGTGTATACTTCTTCATATTAGTGTTAAGTATTTTGTTTATTTTATAGTACTGTGCGTATTTCATTCAATATTTTTATGCTATAATCTTTTCGCCTGCCGTGAGAGCAGAAGAGTTTGAGAGCAGTGGTGGCCCAGTGGTATCTGACGCTACTTTACTTTGTATAAATTATTGCATCACCACCTTATCCCATCTTATTTAGTGACGGCGCGACATCTTTTCTTATTCATTACTTTTCTATTAGCCATTATCTCAGTAATCACCTAATCACTGTCATCATAGCCATATTATCTTCCAAACAGTTCATCTATTGTTTCTTTTGGTCTACACCTACCCGTGTAGCTAATAGGTCCACATTCTTACTCACACTTTATACTAGAAATCTTATGATTATAATTGTGATTTATTCTCAATATTGCACCTACCACTATTTGTCTCTGCATCACCCAAAGCCAAAGAAATGCCTAAGTCCGCCTCTGTACGTTTGTGTACATAAGGTAATAAACAAATAAATAGATAATGGTACTAATTTCAGCCAATTCGAATTTACTATCGAGGAAAGGCATTTTAAGCACATTATATACGATAATTATTATATTATATTACTTCTGATATTAAAAGTTTACAATAGTCATAACTATATCGTTTGAAAGCTAACTATGTACAAAACAGCGAATCGATCAGCATTTACAAGCTTCTATACGAGTAACATCAAAATAACCAGGATTTTATGAGCGTTTAAATTTAATCACGTTTATTCATAATAGGATACACCAAACCCAGACCTTTCTTTGATTTTATTGATATCAATATTAAAATAAAATGTGTCGTAAAATTTTAGTATGCGACCAATTTCTATAGCAACTGAGAAATAACATTTTTTTCTACTCATACGTGTTTAGTGTGAGTTTTGTGAGGATTAGCTGATTGGCCGAACAAAGATGGTCAAGCCTCTGTCCGTTGCATATTGTCGTTAACAACTTACCATAAATATCCCAAATATAAACCCTTATTCAAAAGCAATAAGATCCAAAATTACTACAGCAATCGTTCTTACAGCAGCAAAATAAAGTATGTCAACAAGTATTATAAAATTATACGACCCCGGTGTTTGAAAACATACGTCCGAATCGTAATAATATCTTTGTATGGACGTCCTGTTGTGGCTCACCGTATAATTTTAACAGCCTTATTAGCTTTAGCTTTCAAAACACGTAAACAGGAGTTAAATGGTTTATGGCTGAAGTAAAACGTTTTTGCAATAACACCTCTGGTTCTATTCAAGTTTCTATTGAAGTCGACAGATGGATTGATAGTATGTGTCTTTGTCTTATTATATCTTCTCTAAATTTTAAAGACTAACATTTTACACACAAGTTTCCATAAAATTAAGAGGTTGACGAAGCAAACAAATATGTACTTTATAATATCGGATAAGTTGAATTCGTCAGCTGTTTCATTGGTAAATATTAACATACGATTGAATCAATATTACAGAACACTGATTATGTTGACATTGAAGCATTAGCATTAATTTTACATCAATTTCTGCTTAGTAAGTAAATATGAGTTGATGATAACTGTGAAAACAATTCTGAAAATGTAAATCAAAATAATGTTGTATGGAAAATTAATTGCCATAATTAAAATGGTGATGCATGGACACTTACAGAGGACTAACTGTATCAACAGTTTTATTATAATTATTGATAGGAATTAATTTATTTTACAATTTTATTATTGTTCTTTATTGTTTATAAAACGTGACAGCACTTAATTGAGAAGTCCACATGAATGGATTACTCTGTGTAATCTACTCATTTCCGTCCTGCCCTGATTACTTTTACGTCAAAATTAATTCTGATATGATCTGTGAATAAAATCGGTGTAATTGTGGTACTTTATGATCGTCACGGAAAATGAGGCTTTAATAAACAGAAAGAAATAAACACATATATATCTCGCGATCTTATAAAGACAAAAATGTATGCGTAAATTTAAGAAAATAATTTATAAAAATATAAAATAATATATTGTATATACCTACTTAGAACTTATATTGCAAAAAAAAATATTGTAAAAGGATTAAGCAATCAAATAGAATCGAGAAAAGTATAGGAGTAGCTGCACTTAGTATTCGTTTTATTTAGAAACTTTAAACATTTTGATGTAGCAAAAGAATGCAACTGAATAAATGATTGCGTCGGTACCCGGTCTTGAATCTTCACCAAATCTCACAAACAAAGTCGGGAAATAACCAAAAAATATCTGATGAAATCTAAAAGATGGATATTGAAGCGAATTTGTCTACTTAATCCCTAACGCTTAATCCCTTTATTTCGCGGACAATTAAACACAAGATTTATAGCAAATCGAAAAACGTCTCTGGAGAACCTCGCAGGCGATGGTAATATGCAGTAACTATTGATTCGCCATTATAGTTTTTTGTCCATCTAAAATATTCGAGGAGATAAAAACTAAATGCATATCTGTTTGAAAGGTATTTTTATGTCATTCTTCGTACCTGTTATTAAGAATGAGGTTGATGACCTAGGATTGAGTGCTGACATCATATAATGATTCATTGATCAATAAATACAGTTGAAACAAATGATGTGTATATCTTTATAAACACTATGAATAAAATTACTTCCAGTTCAAATTAATAAAGAAGTATTTAACACCTACACAAAAATTACCTTTAAAATTAAGGAAAATGAAACAGAATTAAAAGTAAATATCTCACTATTGACAGTAATTAATGTAGAAGGTGCATATACGGAGTGTTCACTAATATACTACAAAAAAATGGAGCATGATAAATGAAGTTCGAAGCAAATAATCTGCAAGATTAATGTTTTAACAAAATTTTGCGTAAGTACTTACCATTGTGTTAAAAGTCTGAATATGTTTAAAGAGAATGAATAAAATTATCTTCTTAATTGGATTGCGATTTTTGCAGATGACAAAAAGCGTTTGTGCTTTTTCAACAGACAATATTTATATAAACCAAAAGGTAATTTTACATCCTGTTTTAAAACCACTTTATTTATTCAATAAAAAGACTATGACCCAGTAAATGATTTGAATTTTATGCAACCAGTACTAAACGGACCTGGAGTTCGAAAAATAGTAAAATACGTAGAAGACAACCCCATTCCATGATAGATCTACAATCGAAAATTGATATAGAAAGAATCAAGTGAATGTCACGGTGATTGAAGGAAAGCAATTTTAAACATGTTGGCAAAAGGACTAACAAGAATCAATCTAGCGACGTTGCAACCCTTGGCAATCGTCATTTGTCCAGCAATCAGACTCCTAGCATTAAATATTCATTTCGGCCACCATTCCACTTTTACCCACCAATCTTCACAAACTTTCTCCTATTACTTTGAACAAAATAAAAACACTTCGATCAAGCCGGGAGTGTTCCCAGGGGACGATCAAATGGATACTAACTCCGGTATTGTTAAAGCCCGTTTTATACTGACTGACAGCATCAATTAGACTTTGACGTAGCGGTGTTGCGTTACAAAGAAGCGATACATCGTAGAAGCTTACCAGTAATGGACCATCAATATTAAAGGGATATTTTTAATAAAGTCGATGGAGGGAGAAATAATTTAAGCACCTGTTTTCGATGATGTACGGTCTTGTGGTGTCATGTTAAAGGTGATGGGTGACAAGATATCGTTTAATGAGTCATTTGCTTGAGTGCTATTAAGAACCTTAATTTAAATGAAGTTGCCGGATAAAAAGGTTCTCATGAACGCATGAGGAGACAGAAAGGTGAAGTATCAGGAGTATACTATTTAAAATCTACAGTATATGATAAATTATGCAGTCATATTATTTGTAAAGAAGTGGAGGACTGGAACTGGTGTCAGGCAAATAGTCAGAATATAAATCTTCTTCAAAGACATATTTTTAGAAGTGTTCTCAACTATTGTTGTCTGCAGTTTGAGTTAAAATTTCTGCTCATATCATTTTCGCCTTTTCAGATACTTCAAGCATCGATTTATTAATAGGCTGGCACCAAAGCAAAAAGACCTCTTGCATCAACTGCACACGCATCTGTTCCAACAAATGCAAAATCAAACTCAACTCATACATCAAAGTAATAAACGGGTAACATCTCAGTAGATGAATATACGTGCTCAATAGCCCAAGACGTAAACACGGCTATTATGTGGTCTCTACAGTTCGACAGACGAATAACGGATTGTTGGCAATAAAATACTGATTTAATACTAACAGCTGATTCACTATAAACAAGTTATAAAGTTAGAATAGGGTCATCACATTATTTATATGACAGAATTGAATGGAACACTTTTTTACGGCTCATATGAGTGGCGTGGAGAATTGATGGGGGCTTAATATGTAGTATCAGGTGACGGTGTTTTTTTATGGATTGGCTTTTTGTTCTACAAAAATATTCATATGAATAAAAGATGCAAAATTGAGAATAGTCTCAGCGATAAGAAGTCTGGGTGGGTTGGGTTGCAGGGATTGGGCGCGTGTCAACGACAGTGGTGGAAGCCACCTTGTTGGTTTGCGCTGGGGCCGCTGTGGCCGGGAGTGGGCTAGGCACTGGGATGTTAAGATCCATCAGTGCCAGAATGGTTTGGTTTTAGATTGAGAGGCCACCAGAGCCGGGAAGGCATTTTAGTGGTTCAATCTTCCCCATGGTGAAGCTCTTTGAGGGGTGAGTCTCTGAGGGGGTTGCGAGGAGGCTATGCTCGCAGTGGGGATTTCGCGCTGTTGGCGAGAAGCGAAATTCTTGGCCATTTTAGACGCAAGTTTAGGGGCTTTAGGGCAACCCCGGTAATTGGCAGGGTACCCACCTTGGCCACAGGGCACGCAGCTGGGAGGCTCCGTGCATTCTGCGCGGTCTTTGGGACGGGGACAGTTTTTGGTGCTATGATCACCCAGGCACTTTACGCACCTGGGGGTGGCGTAGCAGTTGGTCTGAGAGTGACCATAGAGTTGGCAGTGTGGCACTGACCAACAAGATGAGGGCGGTATGGCTTCTCAATGGACCTAAAATAG
This sequence comes from Anorthoa munda, assembly GCA_945859665.1. Taxonomy (NCBI): domain Eukaryota; kingdom Metazoa; phylum Arthropoda; class Insecta; order Lepidoptera; family Noctuidae; genus Anorthoa; species Anorthoa munda. The sequence goes on from OX243911.1 coordinate 10,395,214, forward strand.
GTCGAATTTGTTCCATAACCGACTCGGAGCAAACCGACTTACCGTAGTCTTTTGGCTGCTACCCTTAGAGTGTATATAAAAACCGAAGGCGCGAAGGGAGAGCAATTCCTGCCCGCTGTAAAAAATCATGGGCACCCATGCGAACCGTGGTAGCTGCTGAGGCTGGGCGCCGGAGGTGTACAGCAAGCTGAAGCTGCGATGGTGAGCATGGGTGTCTATTTTTTGTTACGTAAGGGCGGATCCCCTTAAAAACTTCAAAGACGGTATCCCGGATACGAGTATTTCCCGTAACACCCCTATTTGTAACATTTTTTTATATCAATTGAACCCATATTGTCAATAAGTAAAGAAGAAACTCATATTCAATAGGAATGAAGACATAACCGTAAAAGAAAAGTCGGTTCGTAACAATAAGCTTTTCAATTTCCAACAATCGGCTCGCCGAATTTTTTCAACATGCAATCACAGCTCTAATTAGGTGACGCATTCACGAAACAAAAGCCGCGTTTCAACCTCGAAATAAATCAAAAATCGTGTGTCGCGTGTTATGTGTCGTCACGCAATGGAACTAAAAAAAATATATATTCCTTGCGGTGGAATTCACGTAAAATATGTGGGTACTTACAGTTGCAGAGGTGAGCGCGGGTAGCCGCGGCCGTCCAAATATTGCACGCTAAATTTGTTCTGTGTAGACGAGCGGTTATTTCGTGGTCTAGGATGTTTCCGCATTTTTGTTTCGTCAGCTTTTCGTGCCAAAAAGCAAATTACAGCATAATCAAATTGAATTCGACTTGCTAATACACAAAATTATTATTTTTTTGCGTCCGAATTTAGGTTATTTAGCATCAACTAACAAATTAAACCAAAAACGATCTTCAATAACCAATAGGCATAACATAATAAAACCCTTCTTCGTCTACAAATACCTTTTTGAAATCCGGGAGTAAAACTAAACAATACATATAGATAAAACTGATATCAAGCAAATATCAGCTCACACCGTGTCCGTAATGAAAAACAGTAGGTGGGATTCGACTATGAAACTTGAAAAAGGGGTCATTCGATCCAACGGTTATGTAAAATGAGATAAAATAAATATCGCACCGCATGAAGCGTTTTAACGTCGATATTGTTTTGTTTTAAATGTAATATCGGCTTTTGAACGAGACATTCCTAGGTATTTGTAGAGTTTATTTTCTTAGATTAACAGAATCTAAAAGCTACTTCGGCTACGTTTGCAATTTTTAAATTGAAAACTTTATAATATTATGTTATTTCAAATATGTTACTTTATTTACCGATAAAGCCTAAGATTTACTGAGTCTTTCTTTTGAAAGTCCGTAATGATTTATAATAATCACAATTTCGGGCTTTTACCAGCAATCACACGGTAAATATTAGGATTTTCCTAAGGGACTTGTAAATGTTGAAAAGTTGTCATCAAGTTATATAACACACTATGATATGAAATGATGAGATCAATTGATAATGTGATTCGAAAAGAAATCGCCTAACAAACATAATAGGTACCTATTTTGGTGAAGCTAATCAATCAATCCGTTGTTATTCTCATCATTTCGTGTCAAGTTTGCAAGAGAAATCCTAAGATTTACCGTGTGATTCCTGGTATAATAAACCCAAAATTAGCCATATCATACTTAATTCGAACTTTTACGGGTAAGACTTGGTAAATTTTAGGTTTTACTGTAGTTCGGGCTTTTACAGTAACGTATACAAGACATTGGTCATTCATATTAGTCTGTAACGATCCCACTGCTGGAACACGGGTCTCCTCTAAGCGATAACGAACCCAGAGTATGTCTAAATAAATAGAAGTATTTTTTTTTATTTATCGATACTAACTTTTTTTTTTTACTTTCTTGCATAACTTATTTTGTTTGTTTTAACATACCACATGATGATGGAGCAGTGGTGGCCCAGTGGTATCGGCCGCGACTTACAAGTTGTAGATCGTGGGTTCGAGCCCAGGTAGGCGCTTTACTTTTTGTAAATTATTTCATCACCACTGCTCTCAAAACGGTGAAGGAAAACATCGTGAGGAAACCGGCATGTCCTAGAACCAAAAATTCGAAGACATATGACATCCACCAACCCGCACTGGGCCCGCGTGGTGGATTACGGCCCATTCCCTCTCACAGAGAGGAGGCCTGTTTTCCAGCAGTGGGAACATTAATAGGCTGATGATGTATGATGATGGGGACTCCCTTTTCCACACTTAGACTCTCATTCGGTCCGTTGACTTAATAATATATTCTTATATAAATAATACGCGCAGAATTCCAAAAACGCCTTTACAAAATACTTCTATCGTGTCAAAACAAAATCAACTTTAAATATATATTGCAATATGGTAGTACACTTAACTATCAAGGAGAAAGAGTTTGTCAGTTGATACCAGTTTAAGACCTACGCGTTTGCATAAAGTGGATCAATAACAGCCTTTTGCATATTTTATAAAAAAAGTTATTATTGTTTTTAAAATCAGATCTGCCTTCCTTCCATATTTGAATAGCAAATCATAAGAGCTCTGTTTGAAAAGCTTCGAATAATTGGAAAATTTATCTAGAACACAAGATGCGAATATTTACCTGACACATTAAAATGACATGGTGGTTCGATGACCTGGAAGAGGAAACATAAGACCAGTCTTATGTTTCAACGTTTCAGGGTGGTCTTTGGTACACGTCTTTTAGCTGCAGTGACGTCATCACCATCATCATGATCATGTCAATTATCATAATGCTGATGACGTCAAAATGAATTGTACTTGTTTTCTCACTTCAAAAACATAAGTGCCCACGTCAATATTAACTACGATACCGTATTTGGCACAAGTATTGGTTTCAAATGTGCTTTAATGCAACAAAATAATGACAGGTTGCTGCTATATCACCCACGCTTTAACGATTGCAGTGTGGGAAGTATTATTTAGTGACTCCCATTTCACAAGACTATGAAACTCACATGATTTACGCGGTAGGAAAAGCACACAGTGTAATTTAATATTGACTGTAACTGTGCAATTAATTTGGAATACTGTCAGTATGGTACTACGGTAATAACAGAGATTCAGGCGGGCCAGTGTCAATGATCATGGTACATGACTCAAAGGAAAACTTTTGTTAGTTCAGTGTAGGAGGATGGTTCGAATCCGTGCCCACTCGACCCAATTAGGTTCGACCCTAAGAATAATACCAGATATTTTACTATCAATTCAGTGCCATTTGTACAGTCTGGCAAAGTGATATTCAATTCTAAATAACTTATTAAATTATTATACATAGAATATTTTGTTATGATGCATAATGTATCCCGGTAGTCAGTGATTTTGTTTAAAAAATGTAGCTTTATAAAGATAGCTACTACCTCGATTAAACCAGTCGTTAAATTTTTCGTTCTCTGTGGTGCAAGCGTTAAATCAACACTTTTCTGCCTGACGCTTTTACGCCTATCAAAACAAAAATATGCAGGTACTATTATTCGGGTCGAGTCTAATAGGGTCGAGTGGGCACGGACCCGATCGTTTTCTCCAGAGGGCGGAGGGCTATACTTACAACGTTATTTAATCGGCAATAAGTTCGTCAAATTTCTAAAATGTATGGGATTGGGATCGGCATGCGCTACCAAAATTTCACCAGAACAAGGGAATTTTGACAGTCGGTATCGCTGGTAGAATGTTACTTTGTCTGGAGCCCTTGGCGTTTCAACCGCTGCGTTTTAAACGCTCGCTTACCCGCCCCATGACCGCAAGTGGGCCAAACTCTAGAACAGATTAAAACTTGTGATGAATCGCTATTTTCGTTTCCCCGCACTCAAACTTCTGGATACGAGGAATTTACTTTATGTGTGAAAATGTAAATACGATGAGAACTTCGACGCTTGCCAAGGAAATCGCGTTCGTCGAGTGTTGACAGAGACTTGTCGGCTTTTCGTACTGGATTATTTGAAGGATTTACTTAATGCTGTGTGTTTGCTTGTGTAAAGGATTAACGTAGGCTGTTTGCGTTAGTGATTACTACACACGCAGCCATCCATCGATGTTTTTGCAGCCTAATGGGAGTTTAGTCTGTTGGTAGCCTTTGAATGATTAATGAACTGTGCTGGACGGCCAAATTGAATGTATAAATGTCAGGTTGCTTGTAAAAGGTCAGAGTTTGTAATCTTAGGGATCATTGATACTTTAATGAAGCTTGATGATTGGTCGGGCAGTTTGCAAAAAGTTTTGCTGCGTTCAACTGCGCAAGTAATGCGACGACCACACCGGTTTTCTTCATTTTTTTAATTCTGAATATTAAACTCATTTCAATTACCAACAGAAAATAAAGAAGCATATAATAGTCTTAATTTCAATAAAATAAGTCATTATTGCACTCAACAAAAGATTTTTTTTCTATATTAATTAATATCATAACCAATACAACACTTGAGCATATATATGGTGCTTACCTGTCAAAATTAAATGAACCACGACTGTAGTTTAAATGAATAATTATTAGAAAAGGGAGGATCCTCCGACCAGACGGGTGTTGTGTCTGGTCCGGGCAACTGCCCAACGGTTGATGTTGGACTGTTGTATACGTTCAAATCGCGCCGCAAACTTTTCTTGCGCGATGCAAGATTTGTGTGACGTCATGTCATTCCTTTGGGGAATAAATATAATGACTACCAAAAAAAACTTTGTGACGATAACCCCTAACCACCAAATCTAGTAATATACTGACAAAAATAGTAAATGATCACCAAATTTAGTAAATTGATCACCAAATTTTAATAGCAAATTATTGCGCTATTTAATGTTGTAAAATAGGTTAGGTTAGGTTAGAACTGTGACCAACCGCGCGCGAGCCGAGCGAGCAAAGCGAGCGGTGCCGCGGCAGCGGCCGGCGAGCGCTACTTCCAAGTTGCTCCCAGAAATTTTATAATCTTTTTGGTCATTGGTTTAATTTTGGTGATCATTTACTACTTTTGGTGATCATTTACTACTTTTGGGTTAACAATGATTTATTTGGAGTCATTTTGCCTAAACAGGATAGCGAGATGTTAAAACTTTGGTTATAATTTTACAATAAGATGCGGGTTTAATTTTGGTGATCATTTACTATTTTTGTCTGTTATATGTTACTATATCTGGTGGTAAGTTAAACATAAGCCATTACTTTGTAAGGAGCGGTGTCGGTGCCGCTACATCACTCCCCTCCGGAGACCAGAGGTTGATAGCAAGTTGAGTTGTCCGTACATCTTGTGATGAGTGGAAGGTTGGTTCCCGTGAGTCGGAACCGGAAGTCGCAGAGTTCACGGTGAGTCGGAACTGTGTGCGGTTGTGCCCCAATGAGTCGGAGTGATGATATCCCAGTGAGTCGGGATAGTGTTGCTAGCTCCAGTGGTTCGGAGCGGTGAAGATGTCCCAGTGAGTCGGGACAAGTGCTGCGGGCTCCAGTGGGTTGGAGCGGTGATGAAAGAAGCTGAGGGTGATGACCAGGAATGCGCGTCCGCTGCTTGCTGGTGGTCATGATACCCCCATAGATGCCGTGGGTACTGGCTGGCTGTGTGACTCGCTGCTCGAAAGCTTGAGGAAGTGATGATGACGTCAAGATGAACTAGCTCTGCACGAAGGCTGCGCTGATGTTCATGTTCGAGGGTCACCAGCTTGGGGGTATGTGGAACAGGGTGTAAAGTCCCACAAACCTCCATAGAAAAGGTAGGATCCTCCGACTAGACGGGTGTTGTGTCTGGTCCGGGCAACTACCCAAAGGTTATTGTCGGACTGTTGTATGTGTTCAAATCGCGCCGAAAACTTTGTTTGCGCGATGCAGGATTTGTGTGACGGCATGTCATTAGTTTTGTAAGTGGCGGCGTCGGTGCCGCTACACACCTACTTTAGATTAGATTTAGGCCATGAATTTGACCCACACCCCACACAATTAGGTATAACTAATTGCAAGAGCTTGAAATGAATTAATCTCTTCAAAAAACATGTCATTAACAACCAAAGAGAACCTGCACTACGTCAAAACTACAGGTCCTAATTTACATTCCCATTATTAATGCACAAAATAATTCAAAGTATCCTTCAACAACGAACTAGACCTAACTACAAGGGCCAATAAAACGAAACTCATCTATCTACGAGCATACAATCCCAGCCCATTATGCCTCGTTGCAACTCATCCGTTGATACTCAAATTGACAGAAATAAACGGCGAACTATTTTGCTTACAATGCCACATTCTTACCGGGGGCGTACACTGGCGGACATTAAAATAGTACAAAGGTACAATAACATGTAATTGCAAATGATGCAGTGTCTCATATAGGTACAGCATGTTCGTTGCACTACCATTTATGTCGACCCACGCTCGAGCGATCCCCGGTAAGAAAAGGTGCACGATGGACTTTTTGCAATTAATTTTTCATACGATATTCACCCTAATTTTGCGGAAAGGATTTGTTATTCTATACTAATCGGAACAATATACGTACCATCTGGTGATTGCGTCTAATTCTATCGGATGAATACTTATGACTGTGACTGGGTATCTAACAGCATAAAGTATGTTTTGTGTGTGTTTGTATAAAATAGACTATAACAAGTCTATTTTGTATAAACTTTTCAATAGACTGCACCAATTTTAAGTGTTCCTCATTTTAGTGTGAGGTCTCAAGTTTAACAAGAAAAACTTCTTAGCGAAATTATATTATGATCAAGCCTATTTTAGTTAGTGGGTATTGTGATAATTATTTACGATTTAATCCTCCGACTAAACAGTCACACTTTTAGTTCGACAGTGTGCGACCCATCTAACTCACGTTCGTGTATTACCGTAATCTCAATTCATATTTTCGTTTGTTTATAGCATTCGAGGCGAGCATTTATCGAGTTACAATTTTATATTGTGTGCGGTACATTTTTTCAATAACTTTATTTTGCTGTTAAGCTTACGTTTTTATTGTTTGACCAAATTTTTTGTTTGTGCTGATAAGGTTAGGTCATTTTTATTGTTGGATAGTGTAAGTTAAAGTTATGTCTTTAGAATAAAAAACTGTTTAGGTTTTTATTAATTCTGCAGGCCATAACTCGTTGTCTGTTTTTATTCGTAATAGGTGAAAGCTCATCTAAAATAAAGTAAAGTTGTTTAATATTTATAATTTATTTGCACAAATTTGTGAATGAACTGGTATGAACATATTTGTGATTCTAGTCACGTCTATGATGTGGCTGTGTGTATATCAAAGCACTTACACACAAAAAAATATAATTCAAAATAATAACTTTCATAACATATTATCCATAAAGGCATAATCTCAAAAGGCTGTCATTCAAAAAATTAAGCCACATAAAGTTTTATTTTTATCACCACTCCCAAAGAAACGGCGAAAGAAAACATTGTGTGAAAACCCACACATTAATAACTTAACAATATTAACGTCAGCTAATATTTCCCATTGTACTACAACCTGTCAAAACTTGCTACTTTACAACCTTTGTATTTTCACTTCACCGTCAAAAACACATAACGTAAACGGAAATGAAATTTTAAGTGTCTATTATTTGGTTTTTTATATCATTAATATACATTATTCTGAAAAGTCGTAAAGATAAAGACTTAATGAAACTCTATACAGTCTGATAAAGATTTTTATTACTGTTTTATATAAAAAAAGATAAATCTGTATTATACTAATCAGCCGCTAATAGGCACGTAAAATTTAAAATAGAAATGAAAAAGGAATATTGATAAATCCGTGAGACTGTTTTAATAAAACGTTCAATTAAAATGCTATAAAAAGTATAATAAAACATACCATTTTTATCCTTTATCAAATACAGATGCTCGATTAAAATTGGAATAAAAAATAACGATAATGTGTTCAATGACAATATTTTAGTATTTTCTAGTAGCAGATTTTTTAAATCATGTATTTTTTTACGAGTTATCGTAGTACAATCATCTCTTCTGTCGTTAAGTGAAAAATTTAATTCGTTAAATTTTCCATGCTCCTCCTAGATACTTTAATGAAATCTATTATTATAACTCCAAGGAAGACTCCTTCCTTAGCAACAACCTTTATGCAAAGCTTGTAGGGACCATGTTCCGAAGTGAACCCCTAAGGATACGCAAACCCAAAACAGTACCAAACAGATAGCTTAGTTAGAGCAAACTGACCCTAATTACAATAAAACAAGACCTCCCAGGAACATGGACTTTACAATACAACGAACAAAGGTCAAATAATACTCGTACTCCAAGACTCCAAGCCATGCATGGTCGACATTGTATTCAATAGAATAGGAACCTGTCCTTCCCAATACTTCAGCTGGTACCAAATAAATAGTAGCGATTGTAATAACCGAAGGCTTTCCCATGGCCGCGCCAGTTAAGGCTTGCCCACACACATTGGGTTAAATACCTTATTTATAGCTCACTTGGACTGACCTTTAATGGTCGGGCTAGAAGAGAAAATACGTAAGTTAGGAATCGACGGAAATGTGAGAGTATGGGAAGAAAATATTGGAGCACTTTTAGTAACAATGACGGATTTGGGGCATGGTATAAAGAAAATTTTGGTGGGGAAACAAATGTTATTTATGTAAATGTTAAGAAGTGTTTGAGCTATTTCTAATTTAAGCATGTATGTAAAAATTATTAAATTACTAGCTTCTGCCAGCGGCTTCGCCCGCGTTGATTTATTTATTTATTAATCACAAAATCCACAGCTCTTAAAAATACCTTAACACACTTATTGTACTAATACTACAACCAATTACGGTTTTACAATTTACTAACCTTACAATTTAAATTGCAACAGAAACTTAGAATAACAAAACATATCTAATATTTGAAAACTCATGTGAAGTGTGCAAGAGGAGTTGTGTGTGAGTGTGTTATAGTATTCTATTATGAGTTGAAAATTAAAAAAATGAAATGAATGTCGAAAATTATCACAAGGGAACATATTCCCGGCATAAAAAGTATCTAATGTGCTATTCCAGAATATATTCTATCTCTGTGCCGAATTTCATCCAGATCCATCCAGCCGTTTTAGCGTGAAGAAGTAACAAACATACACACTCACAGACTTTCGCCTTTATAACATTATATATAATATATATTAGTGTGTTAGTGTGATATTGGATATTTGTATATGGGAATAAATATAATGACCACCAAAAAAAACTTTGTGACGATAACCCCTAACCACCAAATCTAGTAATATACTGACAAAAATAGTAAATGATCACCAAATTTAGTAAATTGATCACCAAATTTTAATAGCAAATTATTGCGCTATTTAATGTTGTAAAATAGGTTAGGTTAGGTTAGAACTGTGACCAACCGCGCGCGAGCCGAGCGAGCAAAGCGAGCGGTGCCGCGGCAGCGGCCGGCGAGCGCTACTTCCAAGTTGCTCCCAGAAATTTTATAATCTTTTTGGTCATTGGTTTAATTCTGGTGATCATTTACTACTTTTGGTGATCATTTACTACTTTTGGTTATAATTTTACAATAAGATGCGGGTTTAATTTTGGTGATCATTTACTATTTTTGTCTGTTATGTTACTATATCTGGTGGTAAGTTAAACATAAGCCTTTGTATATTAATAACAATAAGTTCCAATAATTGTTGAATCACTTGGGTAAAAAGCTTCCATTATTTAACTAGCTAAAGTCGCAGCTATGTTATGATTTATAAGTGTAAAAATAGATATTTGAAAATTATAATACATATTTTCAGTAGATGCTCCAACTCTTTTTCGATAACAAACAAAACATTACAGATAATTTATCGTGCATAATAATAATATGTTTTAGTTTCCAATGGATTCCAACTTGGTCGTTTCTCTCAACGCGTGGCTATTTCTAAATAAGGCCAGACTCGAACAACGTATCGGTGCAAGGTTCGATATTTTGTTTGCCCTGACCATTCGGTTAACGGAAACTGACGCCATATTGCAATCTACGGAAGTTGTTCTGTATGTCGTGTACAATATAAATATTTAGGTAAAACGGAAACTCTTAATATAAATATTTTGAAAAAAGAAAGTATTCCTTTAAATACTTCCGTGTCTTGGGAAAATAAACTCTCTCTCAGAACTTGAGTTGTTTTGTTCGTTCTCGGTAATATTGTAGATATGTTTCTACAATTATGTGTTTTCATATAGCAGGTAGCTACAGAAACGAAACATACAATTATATTCAGTCTAAATATTAATTTCTCGTTTAACAATTTTAAGACTTTACCTAGACACTCGACAATAATGTTCAAACAAATCAATAAAATATAAACACTTTCAAACCAATAGATTCTAACGATACAAACATAAAATCTTTCAATGCGTCATAGAAATTTTTATATTCAATATTTTGACTAAGACCATCAAGAATTTATATATCGACCCACTCACTAAGTAACTCAAACTGTTCTGAGACAGTTGTGATAGTAACATTTTACGATTCATCCAAAACGAACTGTTACCTGCTATTTAAAAGTAATAAAACTGCTTTTTAAAGCACTCGCTCTCTAAATATTGGGTGCGTGAAAATATGTTCTTTTAATAGCCAAAATTTCTCCCAGAATATGGCCGCCGGCGTACGTACATCTAATCGTGTATTTGGTTTGAGATTTTCGTCTAAATTGCTTTATAAGAAGCGAGGCGTTATCTCTTGGTAATTTAGAAATGAACGTGGAATCCGTTTGTGAACTTCCCAATCAAATGATAGTTAACATACTTTTCATTGGGTTAATGTAATTATGGTATTCGTTTTAATGTTACTAATAAAGTATGAGTAAAGCTATTTGTATTGTACTACAAACCTTGATATGGAAATTAGACGACCAAAAATAAGACAACTGAACAATTTCACGATCGTAGATAATTCAAAGAACGTAATAAACACAGCCATTACGTCAACAGGCTACAAATTCTAGTCCTTGAAACACCATGATACCGAGCAACTAAACTTGAAACTAATCAAACTAGGTTTTGTAAGTCATCCGATCGTAGACGGTAAACAATATAACAAAACAAAGGAATTCCTTAATCAAATCGACGTGAAAGATCAAAAACTATAGATAGCGGGAACGCGGAGCGTGTTCATGATACGAGTCTCCGTACACCTACTCATCGTGATGCAGCAATACCGATGCATTTAATTGTTGTGTGATAGCATACTAATGCACCTGTCAAGGAAACAAAGGCAACTCTAGATAAGACCAAAATTGAAGCACGATCCGTTTTTGTTGGCGGTTGGACGTCTCAAATGTAAATGTTTATACTTTCTCGTTTGTAACCGTTCGATTCACATCTCGGCTGATATGAGACGTGCCAGTCATTTGTCATGCATCCAACGAGATACCCGAAACATTTTGTTTCAATATTTGTTATTATGCAATTGTTTTGCATTAAATAGTAACAACACGTACGTGGGTTTTGTTTAAATCCATAATAAAGCCCGTAACAAACTCATGCCAAATATTTTACCAATAAAATATCTAGAGCCAGCACAATGTTATTTTTATTACAATGCGAATTTAGAACCGTTTTTATGCGATTCGAAGCTTTGTTTTTATATGATCGATCAAATCAAATAGTTTTATATTTCACGTACAACTATGTCCACAGTATGTTATTTTATTTTCATAAATATTCATACGTCACATTCTTTATTGTAAATCTAAATAGTATGTACTATCTTTATTATCTACAACATTATGCCACGTTCCGACAATTTGTATCAGAAAACAGTAACGAAATATTAACAGCGTGTGCACATGTAAAATATGCGTTCAATGCGTATCAGATATTGCGCCGTATAATATTATTAATAGCACCAATGCAGATAGGGTTTACGCTTAACGATTGGAAGCCCTGTACGTTTTACCGGGAGCTCGTAACGAAGTGGGACTTGTTCCTTACAATGCTATCTACTGAGACTGAAAACCAGTTATGATCCATTATCAGATCCTATGCCCGGGGTGGCATTAAAATGTCGGCTCGGCCCTGCTTTGTTTATTAAATTATGTCCACCGTCGCTATAAATATCGCTTGAGACGCGTTCATTTAGTGAAATACCGATCCGACCAACGATACTGCATGAGTTATGTTGCGTCCTTAAGAATAACGTATTAAAGCCGCATAAACAAGGTTAAGTAAAGAAAAATGGATAGTTATCTAGATCGTGCTGAAGGTTACGAGTGTAAACTTTGTATTGTTACCATTATGTTAAAACTAAGGATTGTGAAATACTCATATACAGAAGTGATATAGGCAGCACTTTTATTGAAATACCATTATAACTTGAAAGCAAGGAGACAAAAAAACAAGGACAAATCAGGCTATTTTTCGTACGAAATTAGAACGTTAAACTGTCGACCCCGACATCTCAAAAAAGATTAAGTACTAACAATATCCCAACGTTGCGATTCTCTTAGATTATGATCAGAGAGCATTAAAAGTAATTGAATCAAAAACAAACGAAAGTGGCGGTCGAAGAGAGAGAAATAAAACTGGCAAAAAAGGGAAGAGTCGAGATGTAATGACGTAGATAACTTCAACCAATTACCGGGAACGCAGAAGTGCTGCATCTGCGGGATAAAAATGGACTCTCCGTTTGCAAATAATATGCAAGGATTGTTATTATTCCAAATACAGTGGGAAAGGTTGAGGAAGAAAGTTTCTTAGACGTAGTTGTAAGTTTTGCTAAAGAAATAAAATCGAGCTTTACATCTGAAGGACTGACTGAGACAGATTCTTTGCAATGCGATTATATTTCTGTTAGTGAAGGAAATATTTCTGAAGATAATGCGGACTTTCAGTTAACGTTATTTAAATTTTGCAGTCTCTTAAAGACATGCATCAGTAATATTAAATCAAGCTACACACATACTAAATCAACCTTTTGGAACCGTCGAGCCGCAACCAGCTAAGGCCCACCACTAACCAACAGGACTCGGCGATTTTATCTCTCTAGAAGCCGACCCATTATTTCCACCGCTTCCACGGACTATCGCAACAATTACTCTCGGTGCTTATACGATTTGATTTAAAGGCATTTAGTTCTGTAGTTAATGAAATGGACATTTTGCTATTTCACTTCTCTTTTTTATGGTTCTAGTTAACAAAAGCATGACTGTGATATAATTGCTGTGTAATCTTATAGATAACATCATATCCGTCTGTCTACGGTTGAAAATATTGAAGGTCAGTATAGAAATGGTTTTGGAGAACGAAGCATTACATAACATTTTTTTTGTTACATTGTGTAACAACGAAGCTTATCTGTTGGTACAATTAGATCCTTGTTTACTCTTTGCCGATAGAAACACTGATTAAAGTACTTAACATGGATCATTTATATGCTAACATGTGGTTGGTTTTGATTTTTTATAATTCTTGTACTTATTATAAGTTATTCCAAATTTTCAAACCAATTAATGTTGTAACAAACACTAGAAAGCTCAAGTGGTGATGGGTGGGTCATATGCTCCATGAAAACAAGAACAAAGAACATAAAAGAATGGACCCCTAGATACATAACAAAGCGAAACAGAGGAAGACAACGTAAGGGCTGGTCTGATGACATAAAAAAGATAGCGGGTCCACTATGGCACCGAACTGCTAGAATTAGAGAGGTGTGGAAAATGCTGGAAGAAGCCTTCGTATCACGCTAACACGCCGCAGCTCGCACAGAGATTGTTGGCAACAGAGGCTATAATAAATTTAAAAAAAGTTGTAACATATTCCTAGCTTCACTATCTCCAACAATATCAAACGATTCTCCAAAAGCGTGAACTTGACGATGCTAACCAATTTTTAACTGTCCTAGTTTCCGAACCAAAATAACCAAATGTAAGATCGATCAATTCTATAGTAGTCACGATTCCTCTCTCAGTCAGACATTCGCACGGACCGAAGTAGGATCCTTTATGATCTTGACATTTGTTACAAATTGTTTCAAAGCCCGTGATTGAATTTGAATGGCGCCCTTCGCAAGCCTCGATATCGTGTCATTAGGTAACTCTTTCGGGCTATCTGCTTGATCTTGAACTTTGCTCTGTAATGGCAATTGGGTATTTGATGGTGAATTATATATAATGGATGTTTCAAAGTGTTTCAAAGTTCAAATGACACAAATTTGGCCCCTGTTTTTTTTTATATATGACAAATGAGAATGATACAACTGTTTTAATAAATGATTTTTTAAATAAAGTTATCTACAGAATAGGTATTTCACTCGAACAATACCACCGCCGATACGATTCGAATTAAACTTGCTTTATTTATTTTTTCAAAACAAAAGAATGCCGCCGCACCCGCTCCGAACACAGCACAAACGTTTTTATTAACAAATAAGTGACAATAAAAACAAATGAAATGGTACCAGCAATTAATTGACACGCGTGTAGGCATACAATCGCATAATTAAGATCGCCGTGCGTGGGTGACGTGATTCGCCTGTACATACCCGTATCCCGAACATTGCGCGCAAATCGATGGCATTAATTTTTAATTCTGCCACAGTGCAGCCACAGTCCCTACAATACACTAAGCAAAAGGCCAGTATAACAAAGAATTCTATACAAAATTGAGTGCCGAGAAATTCATGGATTGGAAATTCTCTTCGTGTAGGTGGCTTGAATTATGAATGCAGATAACCGAGAGTGGGGTTGCATTAATTAAATAATTATGACATATTGTGCGACCGTTTCAATGGGAGGGTGCGACTGATAAGGAATTGGTATGGAAACACTCATTACTAATTCTGAACACCTGTTCAGTGAGTTATGATTTGATATCTATAGAACTTTGAATCATTAAGTGTTCTATTGATACTGTGAATTTTAAGGGGTAAAGATAGAGAACTGTAACCCTTCTAATAACAATATTGACGATAAAGTAATTGCTGTACAACAAAATGGCCCTAGAAATGAAAATTATTTTTTAAAAGACCAGGAACTGCTTTGGAATGACACAGCAATTAATTAATTGTTAAAAAGTCTTAAGCGACAAAAAGCGTTTTATTTTCAGATAAAATAATATGCACTTGTATGGTAAGCGGTAGATGTTGTTTCAGAAGGGGTACCAAAAAATGTAAAGCATAAAATTATATAACAGACCAAAACAAAGTAAGATTTTTAAAATCCAGTTTTTTTATAAATATTTAAATTTAATTTTAGTTATTTTCTTAGAAGAGTTTTATAGTTAACGCGTTACGCAGATTTTGGTAAAGACTGCTTTTCAAATGTCACACGTCCATCTCTTATCTAAATTATGGTATAATTCACGGTAGCAAATGTTGTTATTCTTTAATTAAGTATTAAGTTAGGTTCACACTTATGTCTATAATTTTTTTTCTAAAGTCTGTAACAGGCGTTTCTTTTGATTGTTTTTTTTTAAATCAATTAATTAATCGAATAATAATAATTAACCTGTTTGTTACATAGTTTTGCTTTTCTTAAAAATACTTTTCTTTTTAGTTCATGGGTCACCGGATAGATGGCGCTGTTAAAATGTTATGTTCAACTTTTGTTTTAGGCAGAACTTCACGAACGTCAGTTAAAAAAATCAAAATTTAAATTAGGTTCCTTTTTGGAAAAAGCCTTATCAGTGTGCACACACCCATACCACATTTGGTTTTTTTTCATATTACATTCTCGGGCAGTGTCCCGACAACCTAATTTGCATTTTAATTGCTCGCCGTCCGCCAAATCAATTTGACGTTCCTGTCTAACATTATAACACTACCAGTCCAAATAAATTCTTCATAAAATATAATGTCTATATTATTGAACTGGATTCAACTAATGTCTTAGCTTACGCAGTAATAAATTGAGATTATGTTTTTATTAATAGTCTTCTTTATGTGTTGTGTTTAAATTCTAATTTGGTTATAGTTGAGAAATAAATATTTAAATATGTTAGTTCTTATCTTTTTCTGTTAATTTAGGTAGCTACTATTTCTAGATGGCTAAACCAGAATTGAAATCTATAGTCGTCAAATAAGAAATTAGCAAAATGAACACTCATAATTTTACAATTAAAACCGCCCGCAGACCGGACACATACGGTATGCGAGTCTGCAACAGCGATTCAAAAAACCTTACTAATAATTATTATTAGTATTTTTTTTATGAAAACGCGTTGTCTCATTGGTATTGCATTAACGCGTTGCACTTGCCTTAAAGTAACATTCTTAAAGTAACATTTTGCCGCAATCCCGCAGCGATTGAAGCTGTCATTAAAATACCAATCACACTAATATACCCACATGACTAATTAAAAAAATAATAAGAAGGTGATAAACCAGCAGCGCACAATAATCAAAACAAAATAAAATATAAACAGAAAGTTTAAAAGCCTCATTATACACAGCACGTGTTGATTACGTCACTGCTTTTGACTGATCACTTCCTTAGACGAGCTTTACTAAGATATATTTACACTCCAAACAAAGCAACTTAACCCCTTTTCTTAACCACATAAGAGTCACATAAAGTTTTTTATAAGTAATTAAAATTAAAAGTGTTTTGTGCAACACGAATCGCTAGCCCTATTCAATGTATCGTGGTATGAGTTCGCAGTAAGACTGCATGAACGCAGATTTGTGTTAAGAAAATGGAGCAATTGTGAAGGAAAGGTGTTAGTGGTAATTATTATTTTTTTATTAGAAATTGTAATTTATTCCTTACTTACGTGTATTTACGTTTGACCTAGCAGTTTGCACGTGAGGATTGTTCAAAAGAAAATAGGAAAATTCTGCATTGTTCTATTGCTAAGTCTTTGCAAATGACTCTCAAGTTGTAGTAAAATAATCAGTAATTATTTAAAATTCAGTTTTATAGAGCTAAAATGTCTCTTCTGTCAATCGTTGCCTAGTAACATATCTAAATTAAGGGCGGGGGTTAAAGGCTCCTGCAGAGAGACTCGACGCGACAAAGGGACAAAATATTTTGAAATTATAAAAATTAGCTCTACGGTTTAGAAGAGTTCAAGCTTTCCGTGAATTCTTTTAGAGCTTTTCTCGTTAAATTCGTAAATCAAGAAGAAGAAAACTGTAATTAATGATTATAAACAGATTACCCTCTCACAGAGAGGAGGCCTGTGTCCCAGCAGCGGGAACATTAATAGGCTGATGATGTGATGTGTGTGTGTGAAACAGATTACGTAAAACAACTATAAAACACATGAGTAAATTAATTAATCTGAATCATAAAACACAATGATAATTGAAAAGCAAATAAAGTTGACAATTTCAGGTCATTTATTATTGGCGCAGCGAAAACTGTGGAGTAGCTCGACATATATTAATTGCGCCACGCGGTCGTGGTCGCAATTGTGGTGGCGATTGTGGTCGCATGAATTTTTATGTGGAAAATATGTGACAGCAAAGTTTGGTTGTTTATTTCTAATTTGGCAAATATTTTTAAGGTTTGTTTTATTGTTTGCGGAAACTGTTGAGTCGAATAAAAAATATGAATAAACAGATACGTTAATCAGCTTTAATTTCAATATTGATTTAATAAACGCGAAAATTTATTTGTTTTGGAAGTCGGTTATTTTTTTGTGAAAAAGTTTTTAATTTAGTCTTTTTAGTTTTGGTACTCCATTACTACAAAGTGCTCAAGTTCTATAGTAAGGTTCCAAAAGGATTGATAAAATACCCATAATAACTCAGTTTACATATTCGTGCTGTTTATCGTTAAAGAGTTCGGTTGTATGTTCCATATCTTGAAAACTGCTGAACCGTTTTTGATTAAATTTGTACTGTTCCCTAAGTTGAAAGATCCCTAATCCAATACAAAGAATGATCACGATCCGATTACTAGTTTCGGAGATATGCGTGGACAAACATATATACATACAAACAAACATACATACATAAACTTATGAAATTTGGCACACGCGTTTAGAAACTTACATAGAGTAACATATGTAAATATTGTGAAATTCCAATAATATTACACGTGTCGAATTGATAACCTCCTTTGTTTTAGAAGTCGGTAAAAATAAACGTTTCATGCTCAATCTTCTCAATGCTTACTATTAAATCTTTCTAATCTGAACCAACCCTTAACTTTTATAACACTGCAGAAAATTCCAGTCATACTTTCTTCGGATTCATTTAAACTATTCATCTAAGCTTGAGATTTACAAAAGCCTCTTAGCCCATTATATAGTAGGCAAGCGTTTATTTAAAATTCAATTAGGTAGTAGTTAGTACGTGACTGAGTTTTAAACAAAAAGGTGTATATAAAAGTATAATGATCTTTTATTTATTCAGAATGTGACTATTGGCGCGTGGCCGTACAAAAAGTGGCTCTAATTCCTGGTAGTTAGTTGCTTTGCTCACATAAATTTCTTTTAATGTTTCCTTTCTTTCTGTGTGTTTATCGAACAAATTATGAACAGACTGGTAAAAACAATATTTTGTGGTGTAAAGCTTGTTGTAAAGTTGGTGTATCACCGAGTCTGGGAGTAAAAAGTAGTTTTGTTTTGAATTAATTCTTTCATCATCAGCCTATTAATATTCCCACTGCTGGGACACAAGCCTCCTCTCTGTGAGAGGGAATGGGCCATAATCCACCACGCGGGCCCGGTGCAGCTTGGTGGATGTCACAATATGTCTTCGAATTTTTGGCTCTAAGACATGCCGGTTTCCTCACGATGTTTTCCTTCACCGTTTTGAGAACAGGGGTGATGAAATTATTTACACAAAGTAAAGCACCTGCCTGGGTTCGAACCCACGACCCACAACTTGTAAGTCGCGACCGATAACACTGGGCCACCACTGCTTAATTCATTAATTTGTAAAATATTACACTAAATATGTTCTCTTCCTGCCTAGCGTTTTCCAATTTAGCTGAGGTCTGATCTCTCTTATTTCACGTTGCCAAGATGTTCTGTCGAAGGTTTTCTGCTCAGGTTTATAAAAAGCTTCGTTATATTGGTCCACCATGGGCAAAGCATGCTTTCCCCGGCCAAAGTATAAAAAAACCTCGAAAGTAAAAATAAAACCTACCTTTTATTTATTCATTTAAACTTCATGTAGAATAGTGGTATATAGGCGGACTTCATACATTTTAACTTAGAATTACTTAATAAACGAATATAATCTAAATATTATGGAATAGTAAACTATTAATAGGGATGTTTCCTGGGTAGAAAAATGATAATTCTATTCAGTCTATCAGTGAGATTATCAAATAATATTGGACACGTATTTTTTGCTTTATCAAATCTATAAAAAAAGATGAAGCGCATCAAAGTTCAGGAGTGAGGGCTTGTGACGTCAGTATAATAAAGTGTACTAACGGCGTGACGTCACCCTATACTTCAACGCATTATATCGTCGTCACTTTATGTTTACGTGTCAAAAGAAAAAATACGTGTCTAATATTTTTATTAATCCACCTGAAGGACAAAACAAAAATTCACACAACATTCCTATTATTAAAATCCAGAAACACCTATAAGAATATTAAATCAGAAGACAGGAAATACTCTGACCACTGGCCAGTCACTGCAAAACAATATTTTAAAGAGACAACACAAAATCAACATTTCACACTTGTAATATCTGTTTAAAACTTCATTACAGACACATAAATCACACAAAAAAGGCTTATCCAAAATACTTTTCGAGAACCTAAATGATTTACAGCCTGCTGATAGTACCTTTATTATACCGAAGTCTTTGTCGATAGCATATCGGTTTAAAAACGACAAAAAAATATCCCTTTGTTCTTTGTCGCCCTGCTCATATGCAAATTTGGTCGGTCCCCAGACTGATTTAGGGGCTGCATTACCGATTCACGAAAACGTTGAAAAGTGCAAACTTTTTGGTTTGAAACTGTGCTAAATGATTTATATTGAAGTGATAGTTCGGAGGGTTTTTGAAGGTGTATGCATAATGTTCTTTTTTTGAAGTTTTGTATGTACGCGTATAAAACATTTTGTTCCATCTTACTTCCTACTATATTTTATTAATATTATAAATGTATAATTTTGGATGGATGTGAAGTGTGGATGTATGTTTGTTACTCAATCACGCCAGAACGGTTGAATGGATCGGGATGAAATTTGGCACAGAGATTACTTTTTATCGCGGTATAATGTTCCCTTGGGATGATAAAACACTTTTCACGGAGGCGAAGTCGCTGGTAGAAGTTAGTAAAATATATATTGGGATGATTTTGGGAGACCTTAGATCAACTTAGATGTTTATTTTTGTATCCTGACTTGTGTTGTTTTGTCAACTGCCAACATAGTTTCTATTGAGCAAGCTTTTATTAGTTTGGAATAAAGACTAGATGTATGAATGTGAGTGAAGCAAAAGAAGTATGTAAAGATCGTAGCAGGTGGCGTTCTGTAGTTTCTGCCTACCCCTATGGGAAAAAGGCGTGAGTTTATGTATGTATGTATGTATGTGAAATACTTCATCATCATCAGCCTTTTAATGTCACACTCCTAGGACACAGGCCTCCTCTCTGTGAGAGGGAATGGGCCGTAATTCACCACGCGGACCCAGTGCGGGTTGGTGGATGTCACTTATCTTCGAATTGTTGGTTCTAGGACGTGCTGGTTTCCTCACGTTGTTTTCCTTCACGGGTTTGAGGGCAGTGGTGACGAATAATTAACAAAGTAAAGTGCCTACCTGGGTTCGAACCCACGACCTACGACACGTAAGTCGCAGCCGTTACCACTCAGCCACCACTGCTCAATTAATCTTGCTGGGTCAATGAAATAGAACTTTTCTAAAAACATTCACATAATCTAACAAAGTCAAATGTATTTATTTCAACTAGGCCATTATGCGGCACTTTTGAACGTTAAAATATTTAAAATTTACATGTTATTAAAATTGATTCTATTACGCCTGTGTTCCCCGATGTGATGGACAGAGGGCGCTACTACTGAACATCTTCTTTTCCTGATATTTAAAGTGTTTTTTTAATTATGTGTTGTTTATATTCTATTTATTGTTTTTTATATGATTTTTAATGTATTTTTTTAAATTTGATATTTGATGTATATATTTTTGTCTTATTTTGTTTTAAAAGAAGATTAGGTTAAAGTTTAAATTGCATGTATTTTTTTTCTTTTTTGTATTCCGTGGGAAATGTGATTGGTCGCACATTTGGTGGCATTATTATATAATTCTTGTTGTAAATTGTAATGTGTAACTGTTTTTTCCCCTCAAATAAATAAACATGAGTTTCTAGGTCCGAGTCGGGGAAGGTGCTATTGGAGTTCACCATCTGGAACTTATCAGTAGCAGGCCGTAGTCTGGCTTTGTGCCCGGTTGAAGTCAAGTAGGCTCACCCCCCTAGTAGTAGTAACTCCCGTTTCCGCACATAGACTCCCATTCGGTCCGTTATGCGTAGGGGTACTGGCTTACATAGCCAGCCTAGCTCCATCCAAAACCACAGAAGATTCCCGAGGGTTTCACAGACTTTATGGAGCGACTTCACTGTCACCGAGGATTTCTTCACGTCGAGATGCCACGGCCTCGCATTCCAGGATTATGTGGCTAATTCTTCAGCGTTAAAACAGCCCCTGCAAAGTTGGCTGTCTGTAGCGCCTATGTTGAAAAGATGTTTGTTAAGGAGGTTGTGGCCCGTTATTGTCCCTATGATTATTTTTAGGTTATTTCTACTTAGGCAGAGAAGTTTTTTAATTAGACGCGGGAATACATTTTGCAAAGCCAAAAGCTCGCCTCCTATTACATGGGAATTAAACTTAACGTTTTTAAATATTTAATTTTATTATTATCTTTAAGAATTATTATAAGGAAGTCCGTCCAACTGAATTTTTCCTCCTACATAAATCTTTCAACTCATATCGCCATGATGAAAATGCAGCCCCGATCACACTTAACAACTTGTCAAAACATTCCTTTTTAAACTCCAACCCATATATCAGACGAGAGTCGCCATATTTAACACTTACAGGGACTTATGGCATTTGATATCGAACGACTAATCGTTCGCCACTTTCTTTGGACACGACGTGACACTCCGATCGTATTGTTTCTCTTTATCGGCTTCACTCGGGTACACTCGGCAAATTTCGTATCGATTCGGGCACTGATTTACAACATGCCTTGTATAGCTCAGCTTCACATAATGACAGTTACTGGAAGATAGTGTCGTTATTACGTAAAGTTACGGTGCTGGATTTAACAATGGAGTTTGATAGTTACATCGCAATCTGTAGGATCGGTTGTCTTTTGTATTTTAACTGCAACTCTCTAAAGTGGGAAAACACAGAATTGTTAATAGACAAGTAACAGCAGCAGCAGTAGTAGTTAGTGTGTGTTGTAGTGTGTGTGTGGTGTTGTCGTTAGTAGTTGTTGTTGTTGAGTTGTTTTTTTTAATTGTTTTTGTTGTGTGGTATTTGTTGTTGTTGTGATTGTTGTTTATCTTATCGCAGTGTTATATTGGCCCACTAAGACTTGGTCTTTAGCTCGCAGAATAATTGACCATTTTGTGCAGAATTGCCAATGAATTCCTTTAGGTTATCTTTAACCCAGAAAAGCATGTTGGATAGGTGGAGTTTCCGATTGTTATCAGCCTCGTAAGCTATATCCTATCTGTACGGGGTGGACGTGATCGCTGGTGGTAGATAGGGATTCTGGAGGTTGTAAGGCTCCTGCACCAGCGCGTTGACACCCTTGCACCTATAGTTCAGTTGTCTTCAAGAATTCTCGCCTCTGTGAGCTGCTTGAGGTCTGCCAGATGTTCATGGGTGAAGATATGATGTCCAGAAAATAAAAGACTTTATTCTTCTTAACGTTTTGCGATGTTTTTACAAGGTCTTCGTGACATAAAGTTGCGTGGATTCTTCTAATACAAATTTGGCTACCAAATTGCTCAGCGTGCATGCGCACTATCGTACTACTAAACTTTACCGTAACGAGGACCCTGATTTCACGCTCGCACAAGTTTTTTATTTACATATTTTTTTATTATAAACTTATGCTATAAATCAACAGAACCTCCCTTCCCTGTGTAATGATCATGGCATGACCCATATGGTTGGAAGCGCCCTGAAATGGACCTGGTCCCTAACTACCTCCTCCGAGGAGTTCTGCTAGGAAGAACGAGTGATGAAGGGAAATTCTGCTGGTTTTTCGAACTTAGGGCTATTACATGCTAAAATATACATTTTTCCACTACTTTCATCGCAAGGGTTTGGAAGTCCTTTCCCTAAGCTATAGGAATCTAGTGTTTCTATAGCTGTATCTATAGTCTTCAGGCGTGTAGCCGCCTGGAAGTATGTGTGAGTAGCGAAAGGTGTTATTTTCTAGCATAAAGTTAGTTTGTACTCAGGGTACCTGTGGAATCCACACCCACCAAGTATCAATCGGTAGTCATCACGAGAGGCTACCCTATGGTAGCGCTCTGGTGGGCGTGGCTTCAACCCTCGAGGCAGTATTCACCCTGGAGTGTCTGAAAATGAGAATGTCCCGGGGCCGGGCAACATATTTCGGGGGTTATCTCCCTGGTCACCAGAGCTGGGCTCCTTACAGAAGTGTGATCAGGGAGGTAAAGAAACAAGGAATCGAATGGTGCCGGGAAGCGGCCGAAAAGGAAAATATTTGCCAGGCCCAGAAAAACCAACAGACTTCATGATATGCCCGAAGGTCAGAGGACCTGGGGCCTATGAAAGAATCCGGGCGCCTGCCTGCCAGCCCCCGAGGGTATTGCTTCAGAAAGCAAATCTATAACCCTTCAGGTTCAGAAGGTACCTGAAGGCGGGCGGGCCCGCCGACAAGCGCTCGAAAACCCTTATGTTTTATGTATACAGACACATTATCCCAAGCAAGTGGCCTTTATGTACTAGAACTATGTGAGTACTATCTGTTTACATGTCCTAGGCAGATATCTAGGTTACCTAGAAGCGCTGAATCGCTTATAACGAGTTTATCTTACCACTTACTTGAGAGAAATGTGTATGTATCTAGTGTTCCAGGGTGAAACTCAATAATCCCTGGCTATGTACCGTTGTTATGTATCGTTTTTCAGTCATAGCCTTAGGGTATCCAAGTTAGAACACCTAGATTGTGTTTCCTAACAGTTTAGTGTATGTAAGGTAAATAATACGCTATGTTTCCAAAAGCGTTAAAAGTAGTCATCGTAAAACCGCTCTTTAAAAAATGCGAAAGGGAAAACTTAGCCAACTACAGACCCATTGCCTTGATTCCTATTTTTTCTAAAGTTGTCGAAAAAATTCTATATGAATCAATTAATAATTTTTTGTGTAAGTATAATATTCTATGTAATGAACAAAAAGGTTTTAGGAAGAATAAAGGTGTTAATTTAGCTATTTACGATTTGATGAATGTAATCTTAAAAAATGTTGACAAAAAAATACCAATATGTGCAATTCTCACTGATATGACAAAGGCTTTCGACTGTGTCCATCATAAAACCTTGCTAACTAAGCTTGAAACTTATAGCATAAGAGGAAACGTC
Source organism: Anorthoa munda (assembly GCA_945859665.1). Taxonomy (NCBI): domain Eukaryota; kingdom Metazoa; phylum Arthropoda; class Insecta; order Lepidoptera; family Noctuidae; genus Anorthoa; species Anorthoa munda. The sequence continues at coordinate 10,419,709 of OX243911.1, forward strand.
CTTGATCTTGTCAAATCATATCTGAGCGAACGTGAACAATACACGGAAATATCTAGGATTTGTATAAAGAGCAAACGCGAAAAGAAATATTTTTCCGAATACAGAGATGTCAAACACGGCGTACCTCAGGGCGGGGTGTTAAGTTCTCTTTTATTTCTGCTATATATAAACGACTTACCGCGGCACATTAAAGACCCAATGATTTTGTTTGCTGATGACAGCACTGCGTTAATCAGTTGTGCAGATGCAAATAAATATGAACAGGACATAAACAGTACACTCAGGGACATTGTGAATTGGCTTGACGACAATAAATTAGTAATTAATTTAGGAAAGACTAACATAATACATTTCTATCAGCGCACATCAATACCAAATTTAAAAATTGAACTTAATAAAACTAAAATAGACCAAGTATCAAAAGCAAAATTCTTGGGCATTGTAATTGACAGTCAAATGACGTGGAAACCTCAAGTAGAAGAGATTTGTAATAAATTGAGCATATCTGCTTATGTCCTATTCAGTTTGGCTAAGAAGGTTAACATCACCACAACTTTGGTTGCATACCATGGTCTCGTAGCTTCCATTCTGAGATACGGTATAGTTTTCTGGAGAAATTCTTGCCTACGGGAACAGGTATTCAAGGCCCAAAAACGTTGTTTAAGATCGATGTTAAATATGAAAATGACTGAAAGTTGTGTTCCAGTGTTTAAGTCCCTAAAGCTGTTAACATTTCCGGCAATGTATATTTTAGAAATGGCAATTTTTGTTAAACGTAATATGCATCTATTTACTACAGTTGCGAAACTGTAGTAAATAGATGCATACCTAATATATATATAACTAGTAAGAGACCAATCAGAAGCCAGTACAAAAACCTTTTACTAGTTGAGAGTTGCAATACTGCTTTATTTTAAAAAAATGTTATTAGTATGGGAGCTACAATATATAACAAAATACCTGACATAATAAAAGATAACACGATACGTAATTTTAAAAAGAAGTTAACAGCATTATTGATTGAAAAGTGTTACTACTCGATTAACGATTTTCTAAATGACAATGACATTTGACATACTAATGTAAATTTCTAATTTAAAATGATAACATGTTTTATTCAATTTAACGACATACCAACATATTTAATTGTATCTGTTTTGAACTGTAATTCGTAATTTTGTATTTTTGAGACTAGTTTTTTGATTATCTACTCGTTTTACTTATTTCATGTTTGCATGCCTAATCTGGTAGATTGTACAAGGATCACAATTGTTTTTTTTACACCTTATGTTATGTACCTACAATCTCTGCAAATAAAATAAACTTTACTTTACTTTACTTTACGCATTGGTGCGTGAGTGTATCGCACCCGGCGCTACTTGCGCTCGCGCTCTTTTGGGGACCCCTAATCGAAAAGAAATAAATTCTTTATTTACCTATGCTATTACATACATTGCTTACTTAAAATAACTTAAGTATTTCAATGGTATATAGGCGAGTATATAAACTATAAGCTATGTGTCGCTTCGTCGCGAACACTATCTAAAAAAAAATTGACTCTAGCTGCATTTACAGTCAAACATCCAACTTACAACTCGACTTACAAACAAACAACCATATTTCATTGCTTAAAAAAAAGGCTGATTTTCATCAAACATTGCTAAGACACTATCGATAAATTCACTTTTCAAACAAATTAAACGAAATCAAAATCGGTTCATCCATTTAGGAGTTATAATGCCACAGAAAGATACACAAAAAGTACACGCGTCAAACTTATAACACGCCTCTTTTTCCGTCGAGGGTTAAAAAATATGCAAACCTATAAATCTATTTCGACCTATAAAAAGGTATTCTATCCATCTATCTAGTTGAAGGCAACATCATTACATCATCAACCAATAAACTTGGTAAGGACACTATGAAATATGGTCTGAAGAGACTTTCTGCCAGGCTAAACATTTTCGAAGCAAAACAAACGATTTTCAATACAGACATCATTAATTTCATCCTAGTTCCAACATGCTAACAATAAACTTACGTTGACGACATTCGATTTTGTACTTTATGTCGTGGTATTACGAGTTACGTGATGTAAATTGGGTTTGAACGCTGTGTAGAACAAATGGTCGTGGTCTGTTCACTTTTCATGCGTTTATTACATCTTGGCACGGTATGAGAGCACTATTGATTCCATTTACCATGTTACTAAGTACTGTAGAGGTGTGTGCATAGGGTTTGAGAAGGAAATTGGGAAATAAGACTTCTTTAAAATGGGGGTATTTCTGTATGTGGAGACGTTTCTTTTGGCTGGAATTCTCGGCGTACCGTATAAGTGGAGCAGTGGTGGCCCAGTGGTAGCGACTTACAAGTTGTAGGTTGTAGTTTTGAATCCAGACTTTACTTTGTGTAAATTATTTCATCACCACTGCTCTCAAAACGGTGAAGGAAACCATCGTGAGGAAACCGGAAGGTCCTAGAACCAAAAATTCGAAGACATGTGACATTCACCAAACCGCACTGGGCTCGCGTGGGGATTACAGCCCATTCCCTCTCACAGAGTAGAGGCCTGTGTCCCAGCAGTGGGAAAATTAAAAGGCTGATGATTTGTGGTTAATTAGCTACGTAAAGTGAAGATATCTTGCAACAAATCTTGTATTTACGCAAGATATATGGAACTAAAAACGTTCTAGTAAAACATAAAATTAATAAACATATTGCGTATAAGCTTTTTATATGGCTTTACAATAGTTCTATTACAAAGAAAATTATCATTTATACACAGTCATATTTACGATTTCTCGGCAAACTGCTATAGCCCAATCCACTGAATAAATAACAGTCCTGATTGTAAATTACTCCGCATCAAAATGTAAAGAATATTTTGTAACAAAACTGCAAACTATAGACTTACTTTATTTATAACGAAACTTCACTTCCAAAAGATTTATTTCATCCCGGCCATTTTTTCATGAACAAGCCTCTACATAGTCGCACCGACCGATATAGCTGCAAAAATCAAACATTTGATTTATATGTCCTTCACACATGAAGTCAGGAGAATAAAAACATTGTGATGCCTGCCCAATGGTACTTAGAATTTGATTTATAGTCTTCTGCCCGCCACATACATGCAAGTTTGAGCGATAAAAGATGAATCACAGTAAGATTAATATTGTTTTCCCGAGTGCATTCTTATCTCGGAACATTATGTTGGCAAATGGTTGCAATCTACTCAAGACAAATGTACTGGTCTGTTGTTGAATTTTAAAATCATCCATTTCTGTAGTAATATGTCTTGAGATTGCGGATTGATGATTAATATTTGGTTGTAATATTTGTCTAACGTATCTGGAATAAGATTTAAGGGGTGGCTATAAATCACAGACGATATTATACAAAGTAGTTCAGATAAAAACAGAGAATAATTATAATCTGAAAGGTTCTGTTCTGCTTTTATCTGAAGTACTTTGTATAATATTGTGTTTATTATAGTCTTACGGATAGATGTATGTGATCAATATTACTAACACTGAATGCTTTGTCCAAAGGTAAAGTAGGCTAAATTTCAGTGAAGTGGAAGAAAAAAAAAAAAATTCATAAAATCAAAAAACCCGACTACTTAAAAAGCGAATCCTCTGACTGCACACCATTTCTTCTTGTTTACGTCTTTTTAGTTCGCTTTTTAAGCAGTCGTGTTTTTTGATTTTTTAAATTAACTTTTTTTATTAATAACTTTTTAGTTATTTTTTTTTTCGAAAAGCTCTTATATGTTTAAATGTACCTAACATTTAAACATATAAGGGTTTTATATTTTTAAAATCACCGGTCGAAACCCTTTATTTTAATACCCCACACGATGGGTTTGGAAGAAAAAAAAAATTGGGTCCCCACAATATGGCGCCCATAGTACCTCCATAACACCACTTACGAATCATTAAAATCGGCCAACGCGTCTGGTCACTAGGACGCCACATAGAAACAAATATACATACATACAAACATACATAGACTGATAAACGCATTACCCTCCTTCGGCAGTCGGGTATAAAGAGTTTATTTGCGCCAGGCTCGACGCATACCAAAAAAAAACAAAAGGAATAGCTTAAGCAAACATACAATAAAGTATGCGTCACTCACAACTACTCAAAACGGTTAGTTGTTACCAAACCAGTAGATATGAGCTGATAATACACTACAAAGAATACTTGAGGAGGGTATGGGTTATAAAACCGTGGAGGTTAGACAACAAATGCGGCAGATGCATTAGTCTCAAAAAACCTGAAGGTAGGTACAGCATATGATTTAAACTTACTTACAAGCTCATAACCCTGATTTCTGAATGAAGTATTTAAAGTTAAGTATTTGTCAAACTGTATTTTAGCTTGAAAAACTGTCAAAAATTGGCACTAAAGAGACACATTCTTAACTCCAAATACCTACTCAAATCAGAAATCGGTCCTTAAGTCTATTTAGCCTTTACTCTAATATTTATTGGAATTGGAATCCATGCAGCCTTTCCAAAAGCGGCTAAATGTCAACATTTCATACAAAGCTATTAACATCTTTTCTGTGTGACCTACTTCTAGCGGGATACCTATCTAATATCCCGACTTTAGACCGGTTGTCAAGCTTTCAAACCAGAGTCAATATGAAATTGTCAACCTACAAATGCGGTGCTCTAAACCAGTCAATATTACGGTCAAATCCGTCACATAGAAAATATTATTTAACTATCCCACAAGTATTTCTGGCACCAAATACGGAGTTCATAAGGTTTACTTATTATTATGCAGTCGTTATGTCAATTGTCGGGGCGAGCACGCATTTATTAGCATAAGGCAGCCGCAAGTTCACCCGAACTGACAGTAATAACAAATTAGGGTAACTGCTCCAAACGCTGTCCAAACCGCTATTGTACTCTTGTTCCCCCAGCAGCTAATTGTGTTTTTGTTTGCTATTTTGCGGCCGAATGGCGCTTTAATATTGAGATTCTTGCGAGTTAGGACCGTGTTTCTGGTAGTCTTAAATAATAAGGGTTTTATCTCGATTAGTGTTGGGTTTGGATGTAATGGATCAGTTATTTTAGGATAATTTTTGTACAATTAGTAATTACTCAAATAACGATACTGCAAAAGCTGCCTTGGAACGTGGAAAAAATTAAACAAGTATCCTTAACCGATTTGACCCTTCGGTATATTAGAATCATAATCAGCCTAGCCTTTTCCCAACTATGTTGTAGTTGGCTTCCAGTCAGTGTTTTACATGGAGTGACTGCCTATCTGACCTCCACAAGGCACAACCCAGTAACTGGGTAACACGATACCTCTTGGGTAGATTGGTGACAGATCTCAGGCTTCTGACTACCCGTAACGACTGTCAAAGATCTTCAAATGACAGCTGGGAGCAACGGTTTTACGTGTTTTCCGAGGCATGGAAGAAACTCGCTATGTAAAGATGGTCACCCATCCACGGACCGACCTCAGCAAGCGTTGCTTAACCTTGAAGATCGACCCGTGCGGCTGTTATTACTTAGCCACGAGCTTCTTTGGTAAATTAGAATATTTTTATATGGTTGTACTACTTATTATTTTCAGTTCTTATAATCTATGTTTTATGTTCTATGTTAGGGGGTTTGGTTTTCACACTTAGTCCCTCAAGTGGACCATTGTGCGTGGGCCATGGTGGCCATTTGGTGGTTATTCCAACCAGCCCAACTCATTCCAGAAGTTATTTACGGCTCCTAGTCTTCTCAGAACATCTGTGTAGGATCTGAGTACCCGAGGGTTTGTGTTCTTATCTAGGTGACACCTGTGCATTCAAAGACCACGTGCGCGACGGTTTCCACAGCCTCCATGCACACCCTGCACAGAGGACTGTCCGTTATACCTATTGTGTGGAAGTGTTTGTTAAGTGAGCAGTGTCACGGGACACAGTTCTTAGAATTTCAATCTTAGATTTCTAGAATTCGATATGACAATATCGAAAATGTTAAAACGTAGAATTAATAAATAACCAAGGCATAATGCAGACGAGCTTAAGCTTAATATTGGCAATCCGTACTAAACCACTCTTGTCATGTCGCCCATATGGCAGAGCGTTAACAATGGAATTAGTCGTCATTCAAAGTACCGAGTCAAATTCACAACATATCTGGATAACGTGTAGCAAGTGCACTCGTCTGCCAGGGGTGACACTTTGAGCCCTTCCGATACTGACATTATGTGACAACACTGAGCTTGGGGCGTTCGCTTACACAATGGCCGATCATTGGTGCCTTCACCCTATTCATGTTCGCATACACTTTTAGCACAGCTTTGAATATGAAATCGAGTCGTGATTTTACGAACATGTGTGGTATCAAATTTTTCGTATGGATGGTGAAAATTAAATGAAAAATATGTCTGTACCATTGAACGTTTAATTAAAATTCTACAGCAACAGAATTGACGCGTTGCATTAAAAAAAAAAAATCTAAATTTTTGATTCCTTTATTTCGTTTCAGAGTTGGAGGAAGAAAATAAATTCACCCACAAGGCGCGGCTTGAAATATTCAATGAAGAGATTTCATGAAGAAAAAAATCTCATTTGCATCTCAAAAGCGATGCGAGTTAATGGGACCATTTCGAATGCGCGGCACGTCATTCGATATATTTCCGCATTCGTCTCAACCCTTACGCGACTCTTTGGAGTAAGGACAGTGGCACACGAACTAATTGGCGATAATGTATGGATATATCGATTATCGATATCTCGGCTGAAGTTAATAGTGGGTCAAGCGGTCGAATTACGATTCTCGGAAACTGATGTTTGATCTAATTGTTGACGGAGTATGCACTCACCGTTGAAGGCTTAGTAACTGGCAGATATATAATTGTGTTAGTATTCATTAATATGTATATGATGGACTATGTTACACTGTTACTTTCTATTTACATAACTTATATGATTCTAGGTATAAACTATAGGATTTTGGAAGTCTTATGAGCCTGATTTTTCAATATTCTGATAACTTTAACCTGAGGAATAAAAATGGCGGTTCGACAGCTTTTGTATAGAAAATATGTCAAACGGCCATTTTTATTCCTCAGTTAAAAGTGCCATGTCTTTAGGACTTCGAATCCCATTTCGAAGTTCTAACACATATGGTTTCCTTTTGTGTTTGTTTTTATTAGCTGTAAGTACTCCATGTACTAAATAATAATAATAAATAAAATAAATAAATCGGCCAATGGTATAATAGCCAAGAACCTCGACGAACATCTGAGGAGGCTCTCGTTGGGCAGCTGGATCAAGGGCTTGATCCAGAAAACGGTACTCCTGGACAAAGCGCGTATAGTCAGGAGGTTCCTCTCTCATGAGCCCTGACCACCGGTAGCTTGGACCCTGTTCCCGATACCGGTGGGCTACTATTTTTATATTTTTAAATGTTTTTTTTATTTTATTTTTTATAGAATAATGTTTAAAAATGTAAAAACAGGAGAATAAAAAAATAAAAAAAAATTGTACTACTACAGTGTAAAAAGTTTTCTATTAAAGGGTCTCACTGTGTAAAGAATAGTCAATCATCCATATATCTTTGATCTGTCAATCAGTATTGCCGTCATTTACAAAGAAACCTAACGTTTAATTTTTGTCAAGAAACTTCACCGTAAATGAAACCATTACAAGGATACAACATAATAACACTGAAGAGTTTGTAATTAAAATTACCGAACGCTATCACAGGGTGTACCCTCAAATACCGATTGCGTGTTTCATTAAGCTTCGTGCGACCAAACACATGTCGAAGGAAAATTAGCGGCAGCAATTGACGAACTCACAAAATTGAGCAAATTAAGAGACACCCTTTACTTTATTGATGTCTTTTTAATTACAGCCGTTAAAACGATTAGGTTTGATCAGGGAATTGCTTTGTCAATTACTCAATATGGTACCTGTTTCAATTGATGTTTTGGTTGATTACTAAAATTATTATTACAGTATGGTAAAGGATAGGAAGGGTTTAATTTATCCTCATGATCATTTTTTCAGTCAACAAATGTTAAGCGTCGCCACATCGAGAAGTGCTGTGTTTGTCAAATCCAGATAATTCCCGTGGTCTTCACAAGGTCATGGGTCTACCCTGTAGGAGACCATCCAATGCGCGTTGCGTCTTCTAGTATAGGACCCCACTTCAGAATGTTTCAGCTCCATCGGCCATTCATTTTGTGAGCAATGTACCCTGCACACTTGAGTTTAGTCATTCTTTGGGCTAGTTATTCGTATGAAAATCAAGATAATCATCTTGGTTCTGCTAAGCATCTTAAAATTTTAGATTAGATTAATCTAAAGTCCGCATACTTCACCATAAAATAAAATGACAGGACGAATGACGTCTTATTTTCGAGAAACGATGTGAAAAACATGTTTTATCGTTGGTGTCCCAAACAGGAACCCGTCCCTTATCTTACCAGAGATCATTTTCTAAGATTCAACCGAGCTCATTGCAGAAATTCAAGTTATAAACACAAACTTTATATGCCTGAATCTTTTCAAGTATAAAGAGCCGAGGTAATGCATAATAGAATCTCCTATTTTAAAGTCAACTGCTTAATAAGAGATTCCATTTTGTAACAGAAATCCTGTATGCAATTACAACTTCAAGTCCTTTATTACAACTACTTCAGAGAATTCAAACGAGAGCTAGTAAAAATCAAGAAGCAATTCACTTAATTGAAAAGTTGAACCGTTTAAAATCACCGATGCATGTAGACAAGCTGACTATTCAAGTAATATTCATAAGCGTAAAACTTTACGAATTAAACGGATCTCCACAAAAACATGACTGAATTATGCATGTGCAAAGTTTCGCCGAATGAATAAAGTAACCGTAAAACTACTCTGTAATTACGTAACATCGTCTGCCGATACGATCGGAGGCTATATCGATACTGAATCGATACATCGACCGTGCGATCGAGATCCGATTCGAACGAGCGCGACCAATTTTATTCACGAAACATTTAGCTTCAGATAAAATCTCACGGCGCGCTCCATAATGGCCTTAGCTGATTTTAAAACAATAAAATGCAAAGCCTTTAGAATGAGTGCGATTGTTAGTGTGAATCAGATAAGAAGAATAGATATTGAATGTTATGGGATATTGTTTGGATACACGGTTTATTTTAAAATTATACGCTAGGTGAGGTGTTTACTGTTTATCTCGTAACGAGTAAAGACTGCTCCGATTCGAAATGTATTCCACGATAGGTATCGCAACCTTCAACTGACGCCTTTTATCAAAGTTCCGTTACGTTTGAGTTATTCAAACTATGTAAGAGCGATTAACTTTACTGACATAATTCCTCTGCAATCAGTACAGAATTCGCAGAACTGTGAGATATATATCTACGTGAGTTAACAATCTTAATCGCTCCGTCAAAAATCTGAGGCGAGTTCCAATTATTAAAAAATCGGCTGTCGATAAAATCGAGTTAATGAAGAACGGTACCCGATATCTCGATCGGCGGCGCGCACTAACTCTGAAATTGATTTCATTCCATCGACGCGCGTCGATCGTGGCCGCCGATATGATTTGCGGAAGTATTACGATTTTGAAATATTATATCCTTTGAGTATTCATAATGAACAGCAATATGTATCGGCCATCTTAAGCCATGCCTGAAGTCATTAACCATATGCAATTCACTGACTAAAGTCCGTAAGTCCAAGAAGCCAAAGCTTCTGAAATTACTTTACCTAAGATGCTACTGCAGTTTTTCTTTCGAGGAATTTTTAGGAGCGATATACAATTCAAAAGTCTTTGCAGCATAATTACGGGAAATCTCTTTCTCAAGTACACCGTATGAACTCAATTCCGCAAGTTTTCAAAAGCACATTCCTGCGTAAAAGCATAAATCTGATTAAAAAATACAGTAATACAAATGTATAGCATATCTCAAGAGAACAGGTAACTAGTGTATGTATTTTTACAAGCCGGTCTGAATTTCTCCAGTTGAATAATTTACAGGAATTCAGACATTACTGAAACTGGTCTAGATATTATCTGGCTTGATTCCTCTGAGCGCTGGCTTTGTGTTGAATATTTACACAGTCTCTTGGAGGAGAAATAATTCCATACCTACCTTAGGTATGGAATTATTTCTTTTTTATGACTTGAAGGTGCTGTTATTGTAATGTATGCCAAAATCCCGCGTAGTATTTCTTTTATAGCTTATAATATAGTTTATTCGGATGCGGTGGGACGGAATTAGGTATGTTTTAATGAAAAACTCTATCGCAGTCCAAGGCTAGATATATGCCTCCTTGGGGGCTGCACTACAACAACCAATGTGCCAAATTAATTCTTCGGGACTTCGTCGAGCTTCATTGCCTCGGCGCTTTTCTGGTGGTCGCCACTGTTGATTCTGTCTTTCAGGAGTTGCAGTAGTTTAGGAATAGTGCGGTGGGATTGTACCTAGCCAATGTGCCGCCTTGCCGTCCAGTATATTCCGGCTACTATAAAGTCGACTTTGTTAGTCGTCAGCTAGGTCTGAGGGTGCTATTCTTGCTGACTGGGTTTTCTACTTTAGCACCCTAATTGTATAAGTTCAAAGAATACAGCACGGTATGATTTCCTTGCATTCATTGCTTCATATTTTCAAAAATACGTTTACTCGACAGCGTAAAACATGCAATGAATACTGTTGAGTAATCAAAATGAAAGGGGGGGATTGTGCTTCTTGCTGTAAAAACAGATACACAATTAGAGTGCAGGCCTAGTCTGTTCCATCGGCTGTCGGACTTTTCTTCATAAACCAACTCACTGAAATTATGCAAATTATGAATATTACTAACAATAAGCTACCATAAGGCATACCATTCCTATATTTTATACACAAAACATTATTACGTCTACTATTGATTTTCCAATCACACATTCAATTTGATGGCGTCCCCCGACAGTTGGTACGTCAATAATAATTCAGAGTAACTGTATACTGTTGAATAAAATGATTAACCTACGCTCGGGAATCGGTTGACCGGAGTCTTACATACAGGATGCTTGTATGCACGCTATAGATACATTTGTCAACCACGTCAAAGTATTGGTAGAAGAACTTGGAAAAAATAGGAAGAATAATATTTTCGGCTGGCTGTAATTAGGTATTTTGTTGCGTGCCTGTAGGAATTACTTTTATTTTTATTATTGATATAATAAATAATATTATAAAATTAAAGTTAGTGTAGTTGACTCTAATTTCATTTTTATTATGCAAACTCGATTGAAAATCACATAAATTTATAATTTTAGATTTTATTTTTATTAATATACATCAAACAACATTATTTACTTAACGTTAGTATATTTGGCTATACTTCTATGTGTTTTTATTATAATCAAGCAAAAGCAAACCCGATCCAAAAGAACATGAATTTATAATTACAGTTACTAAATAATTAAATTACTTCTTTTGGTGAAAACACTTTGCTTTATAGTTTTGCGAAATAATATTACTCAGTAATTAACAAATTGTAAAGTAAATTAAATACTATTCGTTTATGACATTTAATTTGCTTTTGATTAAATTTTAATTATTAAAACAGAAAAATAATTAGTCTTTCGTAACTTATAAATTGGACGTGGGTGTATGCAAAGTTGCAACAATTAATAACGAGATGATGATCAAATAGATTGGCAATGTTAATTAACGAAATACATCAATTAGTAGACATTTATTTAAGAATATAAATAAAGATCGAATTTTATTTACTATTATACTCCCCATACAAGTTATAGAAAACTGTCATGGCTATTTAAGCTGTGAATTTTAAGAAGTAAAAAAAATACGAAGATAATTGTTGCATTTATCTTAAGTTGGTATCAATGTTTAAAGAAATATATACAACGAAAGTCTAGTAGATGCGTCTACAAAGTTTTTTATTCATCTTTTTAGGGTTCCGTACTCAAAGGGTAAAAACGATCCCTATTACTTCTTCGCGGTCCGTCTGTCTGTCCGTCTGTCACCAGGTTGTATTTCATGAACCGTGATAGCTAGACAGTTGAACTTTTCACAGATGATGTAATTCTGTTGCCGCTATAACAACAAATACTAAAAACAGAATAAAATAAATATTTAAGTAGGGCTCCCAAACAACAAACGTGATTTTTTTGCCGTTTTTTGCGATAATGGTACGGAACCCTTCGTGCGCGAGTCAGACTCGCACTTGGCCGGTTTTTTTTATACACTTTTATTGTTACCTAATGAATCGCTGACATTATACTCAAATCGCTAATTGAGTGACCTTTTTCCGACATTTGATTGAAACACAAAATATCATGAAACAATGAAACAGCCTGTATTGTTCAACAGAAATGTCAACATTGAACTTGAATGTGTCGCGAACATTTTCGGAATATGACATAAATTATATCAACCCTTATTGGATGAACGGAATGGAATAAATACCATATGTATGCTGGCTCAAGTTACGTTGCTTGCCGCGTACTAATTCCCAGAGCTTTGTGGCGCAAACAAAAAGCGAGAGCGATTTAGTTAAATGGTTTGGCATTATTTAAACAATACGACCTTTTGTCAAAATGTATGGAAGTTCAGGTTAGACCGGTGTTGTGACAACAATAACATTCAATCAGCCAGATTCAAACTATTATTTATTCTGTGCTTTTGTTTTTTCAGTTATTTTTTTAATTTGGTTAGTTTAATATTCGCCGGCAACGTATATGCATAGAAGAATCTAACTCTTGTTGGTGTTATACAACTGCCGGTGTACCTCAGGGTGGCGTTTTATCTCCTTTACTCTTCGCAATATTTATAAACGCTATCTCCAAAAAACTTCTCTCCTCCTACCACCTTTATGCAGACGATTTACAAATCTACAAACAAGCTCCCCTTGCAGAGTTACCTGGTGCAATTAATGCAATAAATAAGGATTTGGCTGCAATTTGTGAATGGAGTGAGGCAAATGGGCTTCAGGTAAATCCGTCGAAGACCCAGGTCATAGTTGTTGGCAGCTATAAGATGATTCCAAAAGTACATTGGAAACAACTTCCTATGGTTTAACGAAACTACTATTCCCATATGTGAGAAGGTTAAGAACCTTGGAGTTTGGATAGATCGATCTCACCCAGGCACAACTAGATATTCTTGAGCTTCTTATATTTGGCCTGCGCAAATAAGATCACATTTCTGAATTTCGGACAAAGCTCAAGTAGCTTCCCATTCGTCTTCGCCGGGATTCTCATATTTTATTTCTACTTTACAGTATTTTATACAATCCTACAACCCCCTCTTATCTTAAAGAATGTTTCAAGTTCCTTCATGACACACGTAATAGATATCTGAGGTCATCGGCAAACTTGATACTAGAGATGCCGATGCATTCCACCAGCTTTTACGACAAATCTTTTACGGTTCAAGCGGTGCGGTTGTGGAATGCTTTACCCGTGTCAATAAGGCGTGCTCAATCTTTGCCCATTTTTAAAACTATGTTAAAGAATCACTACCTCTCTCTTTAATAGTTGTATTTCTTGATTTCTATGTTTTTGTTCCATTCTTATTACTGTATATATTTGTCTATATAATATATATGTTTATATATATGTATTTATTTTATATATAAATAGTACACCAAAGACTACCTGTCTTTACTTTCATTTTTAAAATCTTTCCAAAGGTTGTCTTGAAAAGATCGCTTTTAGCGATAAGGCCGCCCAATGTGTCACACAGTGTAATGTTGTCTTCGTCTATACTTTCTGTAACTTATATGGTGTACTATTCTAATATTATTTTAGATATATATTTTACGTAACCATTAGCAATTAAGAGTCGAAAATTGAGGATTGAGAGCAGTTACGCCTTAACAATTAGAGCTATTTACATTAACCAACTCGCGTTTAGTGTAGCTGAAGCAAAACCTAGTAAGCCATATGGAATCCTTTTATTTATAATAATATTATGTTTATATCAATTGTGAGCTGACGCTACAACAATTTGAGTCCCAGAAAATGCATGGTGACATCGCGGCAGGCCTTTGCACTACGATGGGACAATTCAGACTGAACATAATAAAAATAAATAATAATTGTGTTCTAGACCAATCTTTCATTTATAATTGATAGTTCCCAATAACAAGCAAAACAAGTTTAAATCGCTGCAAAAATATATTTGCAAATATTTTGCGTCCCTTCTCTTATGTCTTACTCCCTCGCCCTAACTGTCACCTATTGGTGCTGTCGCCCCACCGATTGTCATAGCTTGAATCGGTATGACATCTCATTGTGGTAGTAATTACGCCGTATTGTACATTTATGTTCACATATTGTTCATTTGGCGTGATCTTCTCGTCATTGTTTGAGCACTTGTTTGTCACTTGTTTTTATCACATGATTCGGGTTTTGTTTCGACCGGCTTTTGTTGTTTTGAGTTGTAAGAATATGCTGGTATATTTTGAATATCTGCTAGAATTAATAACAATTGGAATTTATTGGTTACACGTGTGATCGAGTAATTTTCAACGGAAGAGCATATCGAAAGTGAGTAATTTCGGGATGTTCCAGATGAACACGTTCAAATATTTGGAGTTCGTTACTTTTAAATAATCTTCCCAGAGCCGCAATCCCTTTAGGCTTGAAATCTCTAATTGTACCACTTACTCACTAAAAATTGTTTCAAGGATAAACAATAATTAAGAAAACCGCAGTTATAAATTTAACCCACATCGGTTGAGGAACGAATCGCTAGAAATCGTTCTATAACACGCAGCCATTCTTTTAATCAAATCGGCTTTGACGGAACAAAACTCTAGCAAAAACGTGCATCAGAACATTTTTAAGTGGTTCGAGAACAAACAAAACGGGTAACAAAGTACTAGTTACCAGTTTTTCTCTATCAATTGTATACTATATCTAATTGCCGTTGAAAATCTATTAGGGGAATGAAGGCTATTTTTTATGTAGGCTCAATCAAGACCGTCTCGGTCAATTATATGGATTTTAGTAAGCAAACGCTTCGAAGCCGGTTCTCAATCAGAAATAGTGAATTGAATATTGATAACATTGTAATTGTTTTATTGATGGTTAATGAGTAACGAACATTTGTAATGATGTTATACGGTGTTTAGAGGTGAATGTAGAATGGTGGAAGAGTAAAGTAAAGAAACGTTTTTCTGAAAGTCCATATAGGTATAGTTGAAAACAAAGATATAAATCTAACTAGATGACGCGATTATGTACTGTATTAGTATGTACTTCGCGTGTCAAAAAACGGAGTAAAAGTACGATCAATGATAGTACTTTGAGCTTTTCATTTAGCATTATCGAAAATCCACTGAAATCCAGAAAAATGCCTAATTATGCCATATTGACCTGTAAACTGTATAGAAAAAGTTGGCCGAGCCAACTGAAATGTTTTCTTTCATTGGTAAGTAAATTTGTTTTTAAATTGTGTGTGAAAAAGTGGCACGCTTGGTTTTCATACAGATGGAGGGGCTTGCGTTATCTATTTAGATTTATGTCTGTGGTTGAAACAAATTTATCATGTTGGCGCATATTTGACCACTTCCAAAGTACTTAATGTTTACTAATTGAAGCAATTTTAATTGGGTATATTAGGTAAGTCAAGATTTTAATATTATTAAAATCTTTTTTTTTTTTTTTTTTTTTTTGGATTTTAAATGGAAATTAATTTTTGACCAACTGTCTAGATCTTTATTTTCTTTGTTTTCTAGAGGTAATATTATAGTTGTTTGGTACTGAATTTCCAACTAGCCGGCCATCCTTTGAGCAGGTCACAGATTCATATTTAGATCACCATTTGCCATTGGATACATGAATTTATTTTATTAATTCCTGATGGTTGCCACATTCTATGCTAAAAATGTGTCAACTCAATATGCTGAACCAACACCAATTTAAATCGCACAACCAACAAATTATTGCCGATGCCCCTTCAAATGGCGCATCAATCGTTCACATAAATCAAGCTAACCAACAGTACTATCGCAAAGTTATCGACAGAGACAAACGAACGCGTGAATCGCGACACAATTATATTAATCAGTGCACATTTGTCAACCGAATTGTCGATGTATCGGATGGTTGTGCGGCTGATTCCAACGGATTTGGAAAGGCTGTCGGATTAATAATTTAACATTACGCGTTTATTTAAATAGGAACTAGATAGATAAACAACTGGAAAAACTGAACTTCAAGGGTAAAGTTGGACTTCCAGTGCAGTTTGGCGGTACACGTACAGCCAGGTTGACGGATACCAGTCAGCGACTCACAAATCCACCCAACTCAGCACAACCCAGACAGGCACTTTACTTTGTGTTAATTATTTCATCACCACTGCTCTCAAAACGGTTAAGGAAAACATCGTGAGGAAAGCGGCATGTCCTGGACCAAAAATTCGATGTCATGTAACATTCACCAACCCGCACTGGACCCGCGTGGTGGATTACGGCCCATTCCCTCTCACAGAGAGGTGGCCTCTGTCCCAGTAGCGGGTACATTAAAAAGGCTGATGATGATGACTCACAAATCCAGAAACCCGGTGGTTATTGAGAAATTGCAGAACATCCCTTTCACCATCCCTGTTTGCAACTAGAAGTCTAAAGACACAATTAAATTAATAAGTGCACATTTGTTAACCAAACTGTCGATGTATCTTGTGGAGGTTTGCGGATGATCGCAGTGGCTTCGGAAAGGCTTGTGGATTAATAACTTAACAACACGCGTTTATTCCAATAGGAGCTAAAGTCAATGGAGGCAATGATCTTTTCCGAAATAGGTCATAAGCAACGTTGGCGTGACGAGATATACTCGACGGATTGGTATTGAAAAAGAAATCGTATTGCGCGGACGTAAGTAGTAGAAGTAACATGCGACAAAGATGATGAAGATGGTGATCACAGCAAGCAACGGAGATTGAGATTTGGAAGTCAATTGGCAATACCTCAGTGTAGCAGTAGGTAATGCAGTACTTAAAGACCAATAACTATTCTAGGACCAGTAAAAATGCTCAGGCCAGAAAACGCTCACACAGGTATTCAGTAAACACAAATCACCAATCTGAGCACATTTGCAACCAAACTGTTGATGTATCGTGGGTTGAATGTGTGGCTGATCGTAGTGGATTTAGCAAAGCCGCGAGATTATATGGAATGATATAAGGATTTTAGTTGCCAAATAAACTGATATAAAATACCGAAATAACTAAATTTTTGTTTTTTTTTTAAAGAGTAGTTCTCTCGATTTCCATGGAATCTCTCATCAGATCCTGACCTTGTTACAATGGAGCCAACTCGAGAGTATATACTCTTTAAAACAAAATCTTTTTTTTTTTCAAAATCGGTCAATTGACGGACATTATTGATAAACATACTTAAAAAAATACATACAGTCGAACATAGAACTTCCTCTTTTTTGGAAAGTCGGTTAAAAATATTTTACTAACTGTACTAACGATGATTTCCTTTATGATAGGTACTTATAAATAGTACCTATCAATAATTAAAAAAAACTGTATTATAAATATTAAAATACGAATCAACGTTTCTGAAAATTTATTTATTTATTTATTTCACACCAATAAATAAAACATCATTTAGTATTCCAAGACACACCTATTAAACTATCTAACTTATAAAATATACGAGTACTTAAAAAATTAATTAACTAAAGAAAAATAAAATAATAAAAATTCAAATGTAAAAAAAAAACAAATGTGTTTTGTTTCGATGCACCTTTGTGCTCCTGACACATATTTCGGCAGTGCCGATTAAAAATAAAGACTGACAAGAGTTACGTTTTCCTTTCATATTTAAGGATCCTAGTAAAGCTTTTGTACTTTACTTTCAGGTGAGTTCGAAAAAGGGTTTATCTGTTACCGATTTTATATTTAAGAGTCTCACTGTGATCATATGCCCCCACCAACAATCATGACATAACAAAACTTCTGCTTAGCTTCATAGCTTAACATAGCTTTTTCCCCAAAAGGTTAGGTGGATTACATATAGTAGGACCACATTTCGCCAGCTATGTGTATCTTATCTTATCTTATGGAGGGGCCGAGAAATAACTCGGATACTTACTGGTCCCCTAGATAACTTACTCCTCCCCAATCTCGTTAAAAACTGTTTTCATGAGTTTTACAACGAGACTAGGAGATATGAGCCTATAGTCTTCTGGTTTTGGATATCCAACCCCGCTTACCAGCCAGTGCATCGCATGTGCACAGAAGGTGCTCCATACGTTCCGTATGTTCCCCACACAAACTGCACACGGGAGTCGCGGTTAAACCCATCTTCATGAGCATGTCGTTGGTTCCAAAGTGTCCAGTAAAGGCCCCAAGCAGGTAGCGGATTTGCCCCCTGCTCATGTTCCAAATGCATTCCCAGGCTTTGAACGTAGAGCCTAGGAATTACTTGGAGTGTTGCAGACCGGTATTAAACAGCCAATAAGTTCTTTGTCTGTGATCTGCAAACTCCTTAAAGCTATGTGTAAGTCACCGTGGCTAAATAATAACAGCCACACTGCTCGATCTTCAAGTTTAAGCAACGCTTACCGAGGTCAGTCCGTGGATGGGTGACCATCTTTACAAAGCGAATTTCTTCCGTGCCTCGGAACATCCCGCTAAGTCGTTGGTCTCGGCTGTCATTTGAAGATCTTTGACAATTGTTACGGGTAGTCAGGAGCCTGAAATCTGACACTAGTCTTGTCAGGGGGTAACCACCAGTTACCAGTAACTGGGTAACACCCAGTTACTGGGTTTTGAAGGTCAGATAGTACTCAGCTAAATCCGGTTAGACTGGAAGCCGACCCCAACATAGTTGGGAAAAGGCAGGGCAGATTGATTGATAATATTAGGGGGCAAGCCTCTCCAATCACTTGATAAATAAATATTATTTAACTCAATAATTCAGTACCAATCAAAAGTTAATAAAAAAAATCAAAAAGCCCGACTGCTTAAGAAGCGAACAAAAAACATATATACAATACATATTCGCGATTTGGCTGACTAAAACCAGATGTATCCTCCAGCTCGCGAATATGTATCCTCCGACTGCACAGCATGATTTTCTTCTTGTTCACGTCTTTTTAATTCGCTTCTTAAGCAGTCGGGATTTTTGATTTTTAGATATACTTTTTTTATTTGTAACTTTTTAGGTTTTTTATTTTCTTATTAGGTACATTTAAACTTATATGTGTCATTTATTTTTGAAGCCATCTTTTACAAGTCTTTATTATGATACACCACACGATGGGATAGTAAGATAAAAATATGATGGCCTCACAATATTGCGCCAAAAATCCGCCATTTTTCTATTATCCAAATTGAATGTAGCCAGTGACACTCACAAGGTTAATACAAATCGATTGACGTAAAAATCATCAAAATCGGCCAACGCTTTTAGTCTCTAGAACGAAACATAGGAACAAACATACATACATATATAGACTGATAAACACATTACCCCACATTACTATTTCGTACTCGGGTAAACATTAAAACAGACACAGCATCAACTAGGTACATCGTTATGCATAAATCCTTTTGTGAGAAACGTCAGCTGTTTTCACTCGCTCGCAGCCATTTAACAAACTGTAAGTGCGTTCGGGTATTAATTTGCAAAACAAATGAGGATTGTGCATAACATAAATAAAACAATGTTGCCGGAAAACTGTTCAGCTGTTTATTATGTCTCCCTAAAATCACAAAGGTAATTTGGCCTTTAGATTTTGGTTGAGCCAGATGGCTTTTTCCGTAGGTAGGCTTTTGTTAGTAAATGTTACAATAATTGACTGTAATTTGTGTATTTAATTTGCGAACACAAATATACGTAATAATGACGATATGTGTGATGATTTAACTGGAAGTGACAATATTGCGAAATTGTTCATCTCAGTGGAAAATAAATCTATTAATCATTATACTAAGAACAAGATAATTATTTATTTGGTTAAAACAGTGCAAAGTCACGTCCTAACGTGTTTAACGACATTTGCATTAGGGAAAGTCTTGTCTCATGTCAAGACATGCCCTTAAGCAAAGGTTAAAGAAAGAAAAAATATTTATTTGTGACCCGCACAGGAGACACGAGATAAGAAAAACACAAAAAATCATAAAAAATTAAAATAAATAACCCCGTGCGAGATCAAAAAGGCTCCTATCTCAGCATGTGCAATGATATTAAAAAGAAAATAACGCTGCGCTGATATTCTGATAGGGCCCACTGTTGATGCCTCGGACACATGTCATCATGTGTCATGTCGGGCATCCGCTGAATGCGAGATGCACAGGACCGATCGAGGTGGCGACACATGGGGAAGGTCAGTCCAGCAGTGAATGTCCTTCGGCTTTAATGATGATGATATTCCAAGTCATGACTGCCAAATCAACTCCACTTCGAATCTTCATTTCGATATCTTTAATAAAATAATAATAAGGTTAGGTTAGGTTCAAACGGGCTCACCCCCGATGGGTTCCCGCATTGTCGAGGCGAGGGGGCTCAGTAGCCTTGGCTTGGACAACCACGGTGAAGCGAAGAGGAACCCGAGGAGGGGCCGCTCGTCAGGGCTTTTGCCGACAAGCCGACGACGTAGCGGCCAATAAGTAGGTTGCGGTGCCGTATGGGCGGCATCGCAACTGAGGTGGGCCGCGATGTGGTATGGTAGGCATCGCGGCTGAGGGTTGGAGGCCGCGGCGGGAGAGGAGTGCCGGTATTACGGTGCGCCGCTCGCCCTACCCTCCGCGGCCTGCACGGGGTCGCCACCGTCTGATGGCGGACGCGGTGGGG
Organism: Anorthoa munda; assembly: GCA_945859665.1. Classification (NCBI taxonomy): domain Eukaryota; kingdom Metazoa; phylum Arthropoda; class Insecta; order Lepidoptera; family Noctuidae; genus Anorthoa; species Anorthoa munda. Next base: position 10,440,511 of record OX243911.1, read on the forward strand.
CCGCAGGGGAGGAGGAGTGTCGGTATAGCGTTGGCCGCTCTCCCTATCTCCAGCGGCCGAAAAATGGTAGGTGGCGGGGCCACTGTCCTGACCCGTCACAGGGGAACCAAGGGTGCCACACACGGGGTCGTCTGGCGCCCATGTGCCGGTTTGGTTCCTGGGGTGGTCACGGCGTACAACGTGTTCTCGTACGCCGGTGACGGGGGTTACTCCCCAAAGGAGGGTCCGGTGACGGACAGCCGCGGCGGGTTCGCGGATGTATGCTTCCGCGTTCCCGTGTTCCCGCCATAAGCGGCAAAGTAGGACACCGTGGAGTTTTAGTGGGTTAGAGTCCCACATAACTGCGCTATCTCCCCGTGGTAGCGTAGTATGCATGAGCATTTCTCCACGCAAAAAAAAAAACGGGCTGGTTTCCGCAACTCCACGACCAAGCGCGTATATTACGTATTTTTTTTAAATAATAGTAATAATATTTTTTATTTTTCTTTATTTATCTTAATTCTTACTTAATACATTTTTAAATAGTAAAAAAAATAAAACTTAATAAACATTTAAAATATAAAAATAGATGCCCACCGGTATTGGGAACAGGGTCCAAGCTACCGGTGGTTAGGGCTCCAGAGAAAGAAACATCCTCTCAATGAGCCGTATCAAGGAGTACTGCCTTCTGTATCAGGCCCTTGATCCAACCGCGCAATGAGAGCTTCGCCAGATGGTCATCGAGGCTATTGGCCATCAGGCCGTTGGCCGTAACGACAATATATATATATATACATATTTATTATTATTAGCATACAGAGTTACAAATACATTTTGATATTTGGTACAAACATAAGCTTATAGTCATAGAATATTTTTATAGTTTATGTTGCAAGTTCTATACAAGAATAATACTCTACTTCTAAAACTAAGGTATGCCTGTATTTTAAGAGGTCTTTGGAATATGAGCTTTGATATCAGCAGTACAAAAGTTCTATAAAGTCACATATCGAACATGACAGGCTGTCCAGTCTCGTATGGAAGTAAAATTTATAGGACATACAAAAATATATCACTAAAAAGTAATCTTATGCATTGCTATGAACAAATTTAATTAACATGAATAACTCATGAATATCGGCAGTAAAATTATAATGAACTTCATGTAAAACTTGATGTTTGGCATTTAAATGTAGACATTAATTTTATTGGTTATTACGATTCTTTTTTGTATGTATCTTTTGGTAATCGGAGAGTATGAATGACAATCGTTTCGTGCAGTAAAATAAAATTGATTAAATTAATTTAAATGTTGTATGTGGGTTCATAATGTCAGGTCAGATATAGATTTACTCAATAAAAATATAACTTCTGATATCTTAGATATGTTTAAAAATAAACTTAAAGTTGTGAAGAAACACCATTTAATTGAAGAAAATCTTTTAATTCTATAATTAAGCATAGAACCAGGTTAAATATTAATAGAACTTTCTTTCGCCCACTTACCTGAAAATATAAGTACCGAAAGTATCTAAAAATAACCTACAATAACAAGACTACAGCGATCACTTAGTAAAAGAACTTTCGTGGGCGCAAGAAAGGACGCGCGAAAATATTACCATTATTAATAAAGAACTGACCAAACGGTCCACACGTGTCACTTAATCATGACCTCGTTTTAGACACCCTACTATATTTAAAGACCCACAAATAAAATAGTAACAAAAAATATCACACAATTTTTATTCACTTTCACTAAGGATCGTATCCACCCAAAGGCTTATCCCAATAAGCCTCTTTACATATCCTCGCCCATATATACGTAACCAAATAAAGTAATATCAAAGAAAAGTTGCCGCTTTGAACAGGAACCAGCCGTTTTCCATCACGATTCACACGATACATAATTTTATTACATTTCTTCGTAAGTGTACCCTAACTCGATGTTTATTGGCCTGGATATTAATTTGTAAAGTATTACTTGACATATATTTTATGGCCCGAGAAATTCTTACAACCAGTCAATTTAATTAATGAAGTTTAGGGATGGTCAGCCCACGCGATAGAGAATTGGTAGACAACAATATAAATAATAGCAAAAAGCGTCAAGATATTTGGACCAATTTTTATAGTTTCACTGACCCAAACAAAAAATAAATATAAAACTACACAGGTAGATTCTCTACTAAGTATCAGCTGTTTTCCTCAATCAATCAAAACGACATCCTCAAAGTGATTATCAATCAATCGGGAACAAATAAAGAGGAAAATATGTCTACTCTCAGGAAATGATTTATCATATTTCACGGTCACGGATATCTTTAAAAGATTTCAAATTAGGTCAATTTCAGTCTCAAGAATAAAAATGTGTACCTAAAATTTACTTATGTTTGAAATAGTGGTGCCTTCATAACACGCTGACTAGAAACGACATTCAATAAAACGGTAAACTAGAGACCTGAATCTGTAATTGATTGTCCGTGCCAATAGTTAACAAGAAAATATTACACACTTCAAAGGATGTTCCTTTTCATTTCTACCACGTATGAGATTTTTCCAAGTAAGTTCTAGCAGTATTTTCACTTTTATACTCTCGTAGTGGACAATACGTTTATTTTCTAGGACTGCAATATCCTTATCACAAAAACTTTTTGGATGTCAGGAAATTGATTCTGTATGCTGACATTTTTCCCCAAAACCCTTTACGAAGGGTCGGCTGATCTTTGTGGTAGAGGTTCTATTATCACTTTCTCTTTTCACGCACTTTGCCATATCTTATCGACTGTTATGGGGTTGAAAAACCTGGTGTTTGCACGCTCTTACGTCGATGGGGCATACATGGCGGGGGTGTAGGATATATTGTGTATAAAATAGAAATAAGATTATGGACGCATGAAAGAGGAGAAAGGGTGAAATATTCCTCAAGTGAATTTATTAAATTACCAGGTAGTTTGTCTTTCCACTATAATCAGAGCTATTGAAAAAAATCGCATGCTATGTATAGCCTAAACAGCTAGTCAGCCAAGTTGATGAACACACAAGGCAGACTGACACAAGATTACGGGCATATATCTATGTCCGGTATCTTTTGAATGATCTTTGATTCCAATCCGTTATTAACTCTCTAAAATCAATCTACTTGCTATCTATTCATTACCAATTTACTCGTCCCGAATTTGAAATAAGCAGTAAATTCCTGCACTATTTACGGACTAAACTTGAGTGCTGTTGGAGTTAGGCCATTAATCTCGCGATCACTGATGTGCTAATCTATGATAGGTAATTGACTAATGGCTTTGAGCTAACATAGCGGTTTTTATACAAGCTTTACGTTAGCTAAACAACTAATTAAATGGATTTGTAATGAAATTTATTTTAGTATTAGGCTTATTTGAATATGTGTCGAGTTTATTCATGTTGGCTATTTCGTTTAGATTTCTATTCATCGGGTAGTGCTTATTTTAATGAATTCATCTTGTACTTACATTAAAGCATAATACCTTCTATGTTATCTGATCTTTGTATCTACTGTGCTGTGTTTAGATTTATGCATAACATTTCACGTCATTGACGATATTCAATCTTGGTCTTCATAAGCATAGTGTTGCTTTTCTTCTTTTAGAAATGCATACATTTCTCTTCAAAGAACATCCGACATAGATGTTACTTACGCCTGCCAATTTCAAAGTCTTCCTTTAATATTGAACTCTTAGTTCTCATCTTCAATTCCTTTGCAAGCTTCTCCAATATTGTGAATTCGATATCTCCTAGAATAACCACTACATGCATATAGATTGTTTTATTTCGAAGACATGTCTCCAATACAGATATTCTGCGAATTTTCCACGCTTCAGTAAATAGGTCAGCTGGTTCATCTTGCTGATCGCTCGAATGGTCAAACGGAGCAGTAGGTAGCTAAGTCAAGATACGGTTCGTGTAGAATATGTTGATAGATATTTCAATATTTTTGAATATATAGTAAAATATCCTTTAACATTTACACCAACTAAGGTGCTATAAATTTCCATAAGGGTTTTGATAAAGCAATAAATTTTCGGACCGAATGTGTTAACACCATTCTCAAAGCCTTAATTAGCAAACTAGTGTCTTTATAAGCGCAAATACTCACAATCAATAAAACGTACGAATTTGTTGATTTAGGAATATTTGCCAAAGAAACCAAGACGCACGACATCTATATTGAATAAGAACGTACTTGAGTTTTGGGGTATTCTATTTCTACTACCAATAGATGTATCTTTATTTATTTTCAATCTTTTCTTTTTAATTGAAGATTTTTGCTCCAATTTATAAGACGATATATATTGATGAGTATATCAAGAGTCTTGACCAGGACAGCTAATCTCTCTGCCTAGTCTTTTGCCACCTATGTTGGAGTCGCCTTCCAGTCTAACGGGATTCAGCTGACCTCTAATACCCAGTAACTGGGCAACACAATTCTCAAGTACAGCAGTATTTTTATTACTATAGGTAAAGCTCCTCCACCAAGGCATCAAATGCAAAACTGTGTAAAAATATTTTTAACCTTAATAAGATTTTTAGTAAACGGGATATATTACTAAATATCTCGTTAGCTAAAAGCGAATGGAAACACACCATGCTCCAAACTTCACTTATATTGAAATATGCTATTGTCAAATGGTATATTGGTAAGTCCCTTACCCTCTTACAAATAAACGCGGTATAAAGTTATACCAGGTATAACAAAGGTATAACCATACATTTTCATAGGTTTATACTTGGTACCGCGTTTATTTGTAAGACGGTTAAAGTATAGATCACTTCCGATAAACACACCGCCCAATTAATATACGAACTCCTATTCGCAATCGAACACTCCCCGTACGCACGCCAATAAATAACGCATAATTACGTCAAACATTTCTCAATAGTCTATGGCTACAACGCTTGATTTCCCACGACGGAGGTCCCTCTGTTGTAGACTACAATGAAATATGCATGCGTGACATACAAGCCGTGAAATAGCGTTAGACTGTGCTGCGTGGATTGGGACCCTCGCTGTTTTTGAAGTGGCTCGTGTCCGTTTTGAGAAGCGATACGAGAATGGTGTGTTTTATGGTGTCACGGGTTATTATGATAAAGTATTTTTTCGTGTTTCTAATGTTGGGCTGTGTTCTCGTAATGTATAATATTGACCAACTTCCTGCAGAATATTCTAAGAGTGATATATGAATGATAGATGAAATATTTATATCTTCTTTCTATAAGCTAATATTTTTCAATTTTAGGACCATTTTAATTGATTGTGGTCTACGATTCAATTCAAAGGACAATCTTCAAGATAAGTAAAATGATTCTTCAAAACATTCACTAGCCTTTTAGCATTTGATTGAATAACAAAGTATTCGTATTGTCACACATACACAATAAAATATTTTGCATTTACAATTTCAGTGAGATGAGATAAATGCCTACCTTTCGTAGCTTTAACACAGTTGGGTTGGGTATTACATAACTTTCGTAAAATAAATCGCTCTTTCAAACTTCAATCCAGATTTTTTAAATCCCAAGGGCACTTTCCAAGTAAATAAAATTGGATTCACAAGATTCATTGATTTGTCATTAACCGTCAGTCATTGGAATTGCGCATTCAGCTTTACATTGACGATAAAGTTCTGATATAATTTTTTGATATCGCCAGAGGGGCGCTTTGACACCGCTGAGGCGTTTTCGATAAATTCGTATCAAAATCCAATATCGCCTTTATAAGTCGAGTCTAGAAAATTCTTTCTAGAGATCATTCCGATTGAAAATGCTCTTATGCTAATACTCATTCGACGGTCTCTGGAAGCAAGATAAGGAATAACGTAATCCAGATTATTGAATCTGTAATATTCTTTCTCGTTTCTTACTATAGCTATTTCAGTAAAACTGTCACAATGTAAAGGTACCTCGATAAAATGCAGAACCTATTGGCGGAGCGAATGAAAGTAGGTAAAGATAATTTCATAAGTAAAAGAATTCCCTTTGTTCTCGTATCATGTGTATTTCGATTTACTGAATCATCTTTATTTTGCCTAAAATGTGTTTGATATGAAGTGGATTGAATTATTCTTATAAAAAACGTTAGAATTAGAATATATTAGCGTGTTCTATATTTAGAATCTTTTTTCGGATAATGTTACTTATTTTGCATGAACGGACCCAACCTTTAAAGCGGCATTAATAGCTATTTAGGACACAAAACAATGTCGTTAAAATTACTGCCTCGACAATTTCCTTAATAACCCGACGAGCCTATTGACGAAACTCACGCAATTAACAAAACCGCTGCTAAATAAGACTCATAAAATTTCTACATGTTCTTGACGCAAACTTCTTTGATCTTCGTGCGGGTGGGTAAAATAAATTATGTAGCGAGTAAGTAAGCGGTGCTGCATATCTCTAGTGCTATAAACAAAACAAACTAGCGGAGGTGCGGTAATGAAATGCAAATATGCTTGCAAACTCTACGGAAACACTTCTCGTGCCTAGTGTAAATAACAGGTGACTTCTTGATAAACATGGGTTAGAAGAAGGTTTGTCTGCTGATGAAATTTTGGTGGAAGTAGAGCAACTAGTGTTTCTGTATTTGGGGACGTTTATTTTGGGGTCTAGCATGTAATGGGTTAAATTATGGCAAGGGGTCTTATTTTGACCTTGGGGTTGAACTGAACTAAATTAGAATCTATTGGAGTATGGGGTATTCTATTTCTACTACAAAAATATGTGTCTATATATTTTCAATTCACTTCGTTTTCAATGAAGATATTCATTCATATGTATACTCTTCTCAACGACATCCAGTATGTAATTGTAATTAGTAGAGTGGATTATTTACAAAGGCCACTTAACAATACAAACAGGAGGTAATTGAATGAATCGTAACTGGACACAAAGGGTTGATGAAATAATCATAGATTTGAACAGCAAATGGAATGACGCATTGATTTGTGTTTCAATGAGAAATGCATTTTTAATTAAGATTCCAACTACTTCAATAAGTAAGATAATAGTAAGTAAGATAGTAGTTTTCTGAAAATTCTCCGTTGTGGAAGATAAAAAAAAAAATTTGATGCCTTGTTCCTGTTTCGTAAAATATATGCCATGTAATTTCTTCTCTTTGAAATGCTTGTAAATAATGGTCAATAGCATGAATTCACCAATAGAATCCAAAGCTTATCCCAAGCTTTGTGGTGTTTAAGAAAAAAAATCTTTAGAGCTCACTTCTTCACTCTGGTGACCTAATATCTATGGAATACCAAGAATTTGTGTAAAATTGAATGAATTTTGTAGAAGCAAAACCACCAAATATAATTCCAATAACAAGACAAGCCACATACTACGTAATAATTAATTACCTAACGAAATTCCCATTCCCTGCCACAGTTACGTTCTAGCTAACTAACATATCCAGTGTTTGTGTGGTCTCTTTCCTAGCAGTATTATTCAAGTCGAAGACAGATACTTTTCTGTACGCATAAATTACCTTTCATTATGTAAGAAAATGTTTTATGTTACAGGATGTCGTGATGAAGGCATACTCTTTACGGGACAGGTTATTTTTTACAATAGGATTTCTAATGTTTTAGTATCTTCAAATGCTTCGTTAGAGTTCAGCGGTTTTTTTGTTGGTGCTGTTTTTATTTGTGTCGAATTGGAGTTGCGAGTGCTTTCAAGGAAGTTAGGATTAGCAATTGAAAAGATTGCAAGGTATTTCTTATTTTGCCTTGCAACATAGAATAGATGCTTTTAATTAAAGTTGTTTCAAAAATTTGCATCAGTTTATTCCTTCGAATTGTTGCCTTAATGTACTCTAATGCAAATGTTCTTTTATCAGCCTTTTCAGGAAACACTGTGATATTATTGTTTGTATCATAAAAAACATTAAAGAGTTGATAAAAATAAGGTAAGTTCATTGACAGTATACCAGTTCAGGTGTTTACCCTTTGAAATAAATACCCCTTCAATTAAGAACTTTTTCCTAAAATTACTTCAACTTAATTTCCCAACTACAAAGTAAAGGATCGTTTGATAAACACGGTTGTTCCCTGATTGTAATTTAATACTCCTTTAAGAGAATTTCAGCCAAACACTTGTTGTAAGTAAGTAAATGTACCTGGCTAAAGTATCACAGATGTGAGATTGTTAACTTTACTGAGAAATCCTCCGGTTTCCTTCAAGCTCGTTATTTTGAACACTCGGGTACCGCGAGAACATTTTAACGTCAAAGAAACGGCGCTGGCGCAGTTGCTCGGCCAGTTTACGCGGGCATTTGTTTTTAGTGCACTGTTCCGCCGGCACATTTTTGTTCTGCACGTCAATATTTTTTTCTTAATAGTCTCTGTACAAATGTAGTTTAATTGTTACGGTACGAAAACATTGTTGAAAACGGAGCCAAAGCGGAGTAACGTGGATGTAACATTCTCGTTTAAAACCAAAGCAGTTAAGTACTCCACCTTTTGAATTAGCTTTTTTATCCGTACAAGCAGCTGGTATCAAAAACACGCTACATATTTTGCCAAGATACAAAATAATCAAGTTTGTGTCCAACCGTAATTTTTTTCCTTATTTCTCAAGAAAAATGAGAATTCTCTTCTTTAATAATACAGTTTCAACTTTGAACGTTGAAGCCAAAGGAACTAATATATCTAATCCTATTCCGTTTTTGCAGATGCTATCTCCCATGTTTCAACTTGTAACATTGTATTCGAGAAACGCTGACGGTCGACGTCACACCGATCTGATAGATAGCGAAGATATTTTGACGTGTGAAGATTGAAAAAGTAGACGTGAGTAGGTTAGATGGTCCAAGATAGCATCAACGGGTTAATTACTGAGGTGTTGATAAATAAAAAGAATAGTACGGTCGCACGCAAAAATGTTGTTAGAAATTAAAAAGATACGGTGGTGATTGAGATAATTTTGTAAGGGGAACAATTTCATAAAATTATACATCTTTAAAGTATTGTGTTGATGTCTAGATGGATATAGACATATTTTTTGAAAGTCATTTTGTTTAATAAATAAAACTAAATATTAATTCAAAATCCTTTGTATCTTTCAGTCCATGAAAGTCATTACAAAAGTTGAAGATTACAGCAACAATAAGAGACACTGCCATAACCGAAAAAGACATGTTTGTTGAACAGATGATCACAGTCTAAATTACAGCCAAACACAAAATAACCACGAAATTCAAGTCCTTTGTCCCACACAATATTAAACCTCATATTCACACCTACATCATTTACGGTCTACGCCAAGACTGTCGACTTAAATTCATAAATTACAAGCATGTACCCCTAGTATGTTCTCATAAACATCAGGGAGACTTGCGCAATATTAATTTGCAACTTGTTGATGATCAGACGTTGCCCCGTTTATCGTCCGTCACGGCGCCCTCCGCACATTAATCACGTGACCTCACCTCTGCTGTGGCCAAAGAACATGTTGCTGGTAGATCCGACGAACGTGTTCGCTAAATTACCTACAAGGCTGTAGTGAGTGCTTTACTTGTTGATTTATGCTTTACCGTGTACAAAGGCGTCCGTGCAGGTTACTGCTGGTCTTAGAAGTATAAAACAGGGGACTGCTGTATGATCTTCTTAGTTAAGGACTGATAAAGAAGTCTAGCCTTGACTATGTTATTTTCTTTGTGTAGCGTATTCATGATCGTGATCATCATTAACAATCAACCAGAAGGCGTTCACTGCTTGATACAATGCTTCCCCAGTGCTTTGTTATAATAATCGTAATGGATGTAGACTTGCATTGCTATGGACATCAAATGTCATACAATATTTGTCATCAATCATTCTTACTTCTCCAACAATTTTCCATTTCATATCTCAACCAGTCTGATCTTTGCTTAAAACGACATCGCACTACCCTAAGGTGAGACGCGACAGCTTATTAGGGGAGCCTAGAACTTTAGGGTCGAATTCACAGCGTATGGGGAGACAAGGGAATATGTTTGTACGTCCAGCCCCCGTACCACATTATCCAAGTCGAAACTACCTGGCAATAACTTGAGAACCATCTCTCTCATTTCTTAGAAATCAGAAAGGGACAGAGCATTGTCGGATTACAGGCATATGTTTACTGTTTCAAAGGGGGGATCACCATGAAACAGCCGGAGGCTCATGGGAAATATAAGTTGGCTCCATAAGCAGGGGCGAATTGTCAATCAGTACTAAAATTCGAAAGGGTTGCAGTATCGGGCATTTTCAATTTGTTTAATGTCTGAATGTTACCTGGGGCGCAGTAAGCCGGGATCAGTTTAAAGGTTGGCAATCACATGATTAGAATTGGTCATGTATTTTTTAAATATTGGGAATACGGAGTACGGATTTGTGAATATCAAAAATAAAATCTATTTCTGGTTATAAGAAGAGAAAAAAGTATTTGTAGTTAAGTAAACAACGACACCTCAGGACAAACTGCATAGGATTAAGGCACTCTTAAAACCAATGCTCTATTACGTCTAAACCTCTACCGCACACTACATCCTCCAAACACATCTAAACAATGATTGATGACAGTAGAAATCTCAAAGCAACATATACCTCGATATACTCCCAAGACGATACGCTACAGGGCTTCCGAAGACACGCACCATTAGATCCGTAGCCAGACGTATTAATACCGGATCATTATTATTAATATATCAGCGATGAGAGATAATTTTGCCACAGTTGAGGCGATATTAATAAATCTACTATGTTCCGCAATGCTGGCTTGCAATAAGTCTTGATCTGGCTGAAAGATTCTGGTTCGATTCCAGTTCTTCTTTTGTTTTTTGGTAGAGGGATTATGAAGATAAGGAGCAGATAATGTTATCTGACTAATTTACATTTTGTTACATATAAGAATGTATTAAAGTCTGACCTAGGTATGAGAAATGTCTTCAACATTATCAGAACCAAAATAAATTGCTACCGTTTCAATACTGTATTGGAAATAGATTCTAAGATTTAAATGTCACCTCATCGAGGTTCAATAAACTTTTAAATATGATAAATTATTATTTATTAGACAAACCGCTGACAAACATTATGAAACCAATAATAATCCAAATCAAAAATGCAAATTGAACGAATTTGCGTGCTAAATTAGCGCCTAAACAAACTCCGCGCAAACTAAATCGCCTAAGTGCCCAATTATGAATAATTATATAAGTCATTAGAGGGGTTGTTTCTTTATTTTGCGTAACTCGTTTATGGAAAAAACTGTATGAATGGCTTGTTAGCGTTTTCAGTTGGTCTCAAGAGTGCGGGCGTGAAGCTAAATCGTTAAGGCTGTGTGCATGTAATGGGAGTACAGCGGTTATGAAAGCGGATTTGGAAATAAGAATATATTGCTCTGGTGTATCAAAACTATCGTGGTTCCACTGTAAGAGAGAGATAGAAATTTGTCACGTTTACACGTTATAGTACGGCCCTAGATTGAGGAATGTTAAAATAACTCTGATGTTAAGAAGGATCAACTCTGTACATTTGACTTAAATGCCCTCTATTGAATTTAAATGTAGAAGGTCCAATCACAGCTTCAATAATACAGCTACTGAAAATAATTGGAGCACAACAACAAATCTTCTAAAATGGGTCATAAAACACAAAAAAGGAACATTAAAAAATTACACCAGCGGCCACATAAAGAACACCATTCAAAAATATAATAGTCGAGCCATAAAACATACAAAACGAAACCTGTAACACAATATTTCCCTGACATCACCCTAAAAGGTCATAATTCTCGATCGTTGACTCAAAAGGGGATAGGGCGTGACTTGCAATTGCAACAAGACATATTTTTCGTAATGCCGAATAGGTGTGGGGGCTGTAACGACGTGCCAATTCATTCGTTTATTCCTTTTTGTTGCGTTAGTTAACTGTTTCAGTTTGTGTTTTGTTCGTAAATGAGTTGTATTGTGTAGGTGGCTGGTTTGACATATTTTTTTATGGTTTTTGTTGAAGCTTCTGGGGACCATACGGTCTCTCTAGGGACGATATGGCTTAGTAGGGCACCCTATTTGGTCTGACGCTCAAACTGTAAACTAATAATAATTATTATGAGATTGTACACGATCACTGTATGAAGTACGTGAGCCAGATCTGGGTTAGAGAAGAAGAGATCTGCGTAGTTTTAACAGTCACTAAATTTCAAGAAAGCCAGTATTAAATACTCAGAATAATTATTCAGGGTTTGACCCAGACGCTAATGCCACTATGCTTGAAGAGCCAGTACGGTGGTCGCCAACCCAACCTAAAGAAAACGTGATTATTCTCACAAACCTCATACAAAGACGCAAATTAAGTCCTAAACATTAACAAGAACTTTACTGCGAAAAGGATTAACACCCTAAAGAAAATGCGGTACTTATTCAATACATAAACTTAGTACTTACATCAATTTGAATGTATAAGATTATTTTCCCGACATTTTTACAACAAGCTTGACTGTTTATACAGAGTTAAGTGAAGTTTCACGTAGTCGGTAGATTTAAGATTCAATTCTAAAAGCTAAAACGTCGGTTTGATAAACTTAATTAAGCGGGAATTCACACAGCGGTACTTTTCGAGATTTTTTTCTTATTTCTTTTTCATTCTGATTTGCTATAGTGATGATGACACTGCAGTGTGAATTAAGCCTAAACATCTTTATGTGAATAGATTTTTTTTTGTTAAAAACTTTATATATAATTGACCCTTTCTGAGTAGCATCGTTAATATACTTCATTAATTTTAAGCGTAAGAATTTAAATATGGTAAACTGCCACATAATTTTTGATGTTTATTATAAATTTTGTATAAACAAGTAACCGTGACGTTGCTTGTATTAATCCCAGTCGTTTGTTTATAATGAACTTGACTGATTGAATGTTATGGTTGTCATAACGACACCGGTCTAACCTGAACTTCCATACATTTAAAATCTAAGATGTAACATTCGAAGTTATTCAGTTAGTCGGGATCGTTGTTGGTTGGTCACAAATTTGTGTTGATTATTAAACTTGAACGATTTGTATGGAGTAAGTGTAACGGGATATTTCACAACTGCACATAACTGTAAGTGATCTTTTAAACCTGGCTTTAGTTTCGCTACGGTAATTTGTTGAAGGAATTTTCGATAAAAGTTCAGAGAGAGTTTTGTTACGGTATTTTAACTGACCAATTCATTTAATGGCGACGATATAATTTCAATTATTTTCAGTTTGGTCGTGACAAAATCTTACAATATCTCGTATCAATGATGATTGCACTGAAATTTAGTTATTGGCCCGTTACAGACGATCATTGAATATTGAATATTGGCCTTCCACACATACAACAACGGGAAGCAATCAGGTGGATATTGGCGTAAACAGTGCATTTGATACTGTATAATAGGCCACTGCTATCAATCCTGGTAATAATTATTAGCCTGTTACTATATCGGCAGGTTCTATTCATAGTCGAGACTGTGTAGTGCAAACAGACGTATAGTCCAATCCGTACATTAACACTGCGGTTGCAACAACCATTACTATATTGAAATAGTATATTGGCCTACTATTTATATATTTAATTTCAAGATTTTCAGCTGTATCACCAATATCAATAACGATTCCGTATAGCAATGTCAATTATGTCTCAAATATTTCAAATTCGTTAATTATATTTCCAAAAATATACAAATAAATATAAAGGAACATAAAATACACAAAATATTCCGTCATTAATGTACTAATACCGGTTGTAATGTACCAGGGTCACATAAATTGGGCAGCTGGTGTAAATGCAAGTAAAACAAACGTACTCCGCAGGTGTCGTTGGCGTGATGTCAAATCGGCCACACTCGTTGTTGACGTTGAGTGAATCGACTACTTTATTAGGGTTCCCTGTTGTTATTAAATGTTTTGGTTAATGTTACTACCTTTGCCAACTAAGAAATTCTAGATCCACAAACTCCACTCCACATTATTCCTATGAATATTGTTAATGGCTATAAATAGCCACAGATTATAAAATGTACAGCATAATCTTTTACAAAACATGTTATATGAATTTATAAAAATAGTAGAAGCGCAAAACACCCCTTATAATTATTTTTTTACTTTAACTTTAAATTAATTATAATAAATCTATTATATTAAAAACATTGCAAAATTTTACCAGCGGCATAAATTGTCTACACCCATAAGCACTAAAGTACTATACTAGTGTGGTACAACCAGACTCTTTTAAACGCCCCCTCTATCATCTAGTATGCTAAACTACTTAACAAAAACATTATCACCATCCTCATTAAATCAAGCACACGGAACCCCACCCAGTAGTCTGACACCACACTGTATAATAATTCTTCGTCTCCACGCGCCGCCACCTGCCGAGCGCCCATTAAGACCGGAACCGAATCCACGACTATCACTTCGAATAAATATAATTTTATTTTGATTACTCTTTCTAATGCCCGTGCGCTTGTAAAGACAACATGTTGTGTTAGGGATTTTATGGAAGATGCAGGTGTTTTTGTTAGATGTTGTTGTAGGAATGAAGGATGCTTGGAGGTCGAGAAATCAAAACACTTATAAAAGTAGTAAAGGGTGACACCAAATCAGTTTCATGTGAAGCTAGCTTTTTTATATTTGAAGGCAAGGCTACTGGCATAGTTCAAAGGAAGCATGAAGCTGATTGTGCGTACAGATGATAAATTAGTGAAAATTTGTGTTTTTAACAGAACTTCTCGTCCACAAGACAATTTTTTTTTTGATCCAGGCGTTTTTTCATAAATTTTGATAAATACAATTGATTGATGTGTGCTAAATGTTCAATGTGATAGTTTTATTAAATGTTTTAATGTGATATCTTAGTAAATATTACGTAGAAATTTAAGCACAGAAGGTTTATCATTTAGAAATGTTCACAGGTAAAAAAATAACTTTGATATAATTTCAAATTATCTGATAAACCATCACAAAGAGATGGAAAACAAAGCAACCTCTTTCGGCATATGAAGAAAGACAATGAGTATTTAATTAACATGTAGCCATAGTAACGAAGTGTTTGGTATCGCGTTTGCAATAATGTACAAATAATGACAGGTTTCAAACCCGTTATCTACAATTAGGATTTAAAAACACATGTCTGTTTCCAGTAGTGTGGACGGCTGATGGTGATACGGAACACCCCTTTTTCCGGCCTGCAATTTATTGATGGCCATTAAATCTGTTTTTTTTTGGTGTGGTTTATTTTAGCATGTTTGTTATTCAGCTTATTATTTAAGGCAATGATAGCTCAGTGGTAGTAACGTCGGATACCGAGACGAAGGTCGCGGGTTCGAATCCTACAATGAGCTTGAGCTTTCGGTGAAGGAAAACATCGTGAGGAAACCATCGCACGGTGGTAGGGTACTTTGTAGTACCCGCCTGGCTGGCAACCACCCTCAAGTTGAAAATCTGTCGCCAAGCACCTTCCGGTGTGTTCCGACAGCAGCACTTGAGAGCCAGTTCCCTTCTAGGCTTTGTGTGCTTACCACCATCGGCCATCTCATCACTGACCACGGTGAGATTGTGGTCAAACACAGGCCTATACATAGTAAAAAAAAAAAAGCTCAATACAAGTGGAAGAGAGTTATTAACTTTTGTTTGTGATTATTTGGATGGTAACGTGTTTTTTTTTAAAAAGTGCTTTGGACCTAATTAAAATAGGATTAGGAATATAAAAAATGACAGAAATGAAAAAAATCAACAATGGAGAATAATTTCTTGCTATACATTGTTAACCTGATAAGCTATTTCGGCTCTAGCCACATAAAATACTTTCTGGAAAATCGATGAAAAGGTATTTATGTATGACTAGCTGTTGCCCCTGACTTTAGCATTAGTACTATGAGTAGCCTATTGTTTTATATCGCGCCATAATATTATAGGTATGTGGGCAAACTTACTTGAGAAATTATTAGTTCACCATACAAACTTCTACCCCTTAAGGATGATTTCCGGGATAAAAACTATCCTATGTCCTTCCCAGGGTCTCAAACTATCTCCATACCAAATTTCATCAAAATCGGTTCAGCGGTTTAAGCATGAAAAGGTAACGGACAGACAGGCAGACAGAGTTACTTTCGCATTTAGAATATTAGTACGAAAGGTGTTCCGTATAAACAGCTACATTAACCAAAATAAATAGGTAACATTACTAACGTTCAAAAACAATGAAAGCACCGAACATTGCTCTAACGAAGGGACAAAACTAACTTTGCCGTTCGATAACTGTTGTCCCCATACATCAATATACAAAATTTTTACTATACCAAGTACGTATTACGTTTATAAGTTCGCCGACTATTACTCGTAAACTTGTAAAGCGTACTTAGCTGTGATAGTTTTCCTTTTAATTTCGTTATATAGACTACTGCCTGAATTTTTCACATATCCAAAAACAACCATTTAGCTGGCATGGGAGAAGGGACATTTGATTCTGTTTTTTTTTTTTTAACTATAGGTTCGCGTTTGACCACTATCTGACCCCTCTAACAAAAATTTGTCATTTAAAGCTTAAATTTACGCAAACGGATCCCTGAATCAAAAAATGTTTTACACAGACCCGTTATATTTTTGAATGGCCTATCCAACGATACCCCTTCCATGCGATGGACGAGAAAAAAAACATCCCCACATTACGTGTAAAGTAGGTACTCATACAAATATTTTTTTCATGGTTTTATTTTACCGCTTTGTTGGCGTAATTAATGTGTATATCTATGTCAAATTATAGCTTTCTAGTACTAGAGTCTCTGAGATAAGCTGCGGACGGACGGATTGACATGGCGAAACTATAGGGTTCCTTGTTGACTGCGGTACTCTAAAAACATGACTTAATTAACAGATAATTTAACTGTGAACTAGGATTATTTTTAATATGGAATAAATATCTCCATCACGAGTCTCTGCTGTTTCAAACTTGGACTTTTTTTTGGGACAATCCCACCGCACTATTCCCAAACCACTGCAACTGCTGAAAGCCAGAATCAACAGTGGCGACCACCAGAAAAGCGCCGAGGTCATGAAGCTCGACAAAGTCCCGGAGAATGAATTTAACTGTCTTGGATCCCGCAAAAAAAATATCAGAAAATAATAAAGGAGGAGTAGGAACAAACTTGGACTATCCTCAAATCTTTAAACGCCTTTCTCTACATTTTACCAAAATTACCATCACACTTTCAAAATAAATATATATTTAAGTTACACCCTCATTTCACCTTGCCACTTTCATATCTTATTATCCACCAAGACGAAACACGATTCTCTTTCATTATTAGCTTTAAAGTAATTTTCTAAATTAATTTAATTTGGAGTCTTGTTAGAACGTGAGCTGGTTTGATACCCTATCTATTTGCGAGTGTCGTGTGATATAAGTTGAGGACGGATTGAAGGTTGAACACTTTATTTAATTAATACGTTGTAGAACACATAACTACTTTCAAACTATATTAGAGGCAGTTTGAAAGTGGCGCCAGTGGCAGAAAAGTTGAAAGGAAACCGTTTGTCCTGGTATGGTCATGTGATGAGGAGGGATGAAACGCATGTTACTAAAAGAGTTATGAATACAAATGTGATGAGATGAATGGATGAAGAGGGAGAGGAAGGCCAAAGAAAAGATGGATGGACTGTGTGAGAAGAGATATGAAAGAAAAAGGATTCAGTAATAACGTGACGGGGGACAGGACGGTATCGAGGAAGCAAACGTGTTGCGCCGACCCCAAGTAACATGGGATAAGGGCAGGTAGATGATGTTGTAGAACACATTACAAAGTGTGCATGTGCCATACAATTTTATCAAGAAAAAGCTACAAATAGGTAGGAGTACTTCTATTTGAGCTCTTGTGGAACTACACAAAGTAACAGAAACAACGCAATTTCTGAAAAGGGGTCACTGTACTTATCATTAACAACGACTTTTTCAAAAGGACCAACCTTCAAATAACGAAGTTAAAACATCAGCTTTCAGTACATTTTGTCGAGTTATACAAACATAGGTAAAAGTTTGATTGAGATTTATAGAATTCCAGCAAGAAGTAATTTGAAAGTCTTTATAGTATTGGATAACATGGGACATGTTTTGATAGCTTTTCAAGATGAAACAAATTAGGTATTCAAATTCAAAGTGTTTTATTTCACATAAGCCACTGAACGAGGTGTTTTATTTCTTATAAATACTACTGACTGACTGATCAAACGTCAGAAGCAAGGTGCTATCACAAAATAGAAAGTATACAGAAAGGCCATTCCCACCGTTTCGAAAATTGACAGCTAAACTTGACAGATTCACTAGGGTTGTTACTATATTGATTCCGAATTAAAAAAAGAGTAGGTTGTATAAGTTACAAACATAAATACATCCAGATCTAGTTTCCTTATTTTTTCCTTTTTATTATTTTTATATCATTCTTATATGGCTTAGAGGGTAGACAGAACATCAAATATCCATTAAATATCACGACGCCACATATGACGAAGATTGGAGGGTAACAAGACGTAAAAGTTGTGTAATAATGATCTCACTAAAACATTAAATTGTGAAAAGCACCAAGCTTGACAAAAATAAAAATGTGACAAAAAAAGTTAATAAAATCAAAAAACTCGACTGTTTAAGAAGCGAACTTAAAAAATTTACACAAACTAAAAGAAAATTATGCTGTCCAGTCGGAGGAAACATATTTGTGAGCTGGATGACTTAAACCATATTATTATCACAAATTTAATAGCCTTTCCAATTTCGTCTATGGACTTAAAATAACTTATTATATTCCTAGATATTAAATTTCTAACTTGTCATCTTGAAAAATGTAATGACCTTCGAACCTTAAAAATTAATGAATTAAAATGAAAAAAAAGTATATTCGGTCTGTAACAATAAATGCAACCTCGTTACAGTACTTTATGTATGAATGACGTGACAATGCCCGCACAAAGCATTCATGACAGCCGCGACTGAGCTCGGTCCAATATTGCCCATTATTCCCTGTAAAATCGCAATGTCAATGTGGGTGTGCAAAATGACGCTTTGTTCAGAGTGGCCTCTCTGTCTGCGGTGCGCCGCCGCTTACGTACTTTGTGGTGCTATGCTGGTAGTGTGAGCGCTCCTCTTCTATTTAGAGGCAACCTCCTTCACACAAACAAACTTCAAACTACAACACAAGGTGATTGAAATCAGAACGCTAAGGAAATATTTTCTTTTGTTTTGGCTTTTCTTGACAGTTCTGTAAAAGCCGGAATAGCGTGAAAACTATGATAAAAATATAACTTTCTCTTCTCTTTAATTTTACTGCCTCTGGCCACCCCTTTATAGTGCGAAGGTCTCTTTTGGTGAATGTCATGGCAAAGACATTCCCATTTAAACACAACAAAACCAGACACAAAACTATTTAAATCTAAAGAAACAAGAATAAATTGCTACGCAACTAAATTAGATTCTGCGTACTTGTCTAAAGTTATTACCGGTATAATAAAATTAATTTCAAACACTAATAACGCGCAACCACACTTCGCAACCGCATTAAATTATGACAGTTGTAACACCCAACCTTGCAAATGACGACGGGAAATTTTATCCGCACGAGGCGATTTACGCGGCCCTTTACACCTCGCGATTTACGCGGTCTCTTACACCTAGACGCGGCCGAGCAGTAATTACGCCGCCTGTACTTCTTTCACCGCTACCATATCTTGACAATTTATCTCGTATATCTTCGGTAGTACTGTTTGTATGCTAATGGCTGTAGTACAGTCGAGTTCGACCTTTTTTTAAGTAATTAATGGAAATAATTGGATAAATAAAACGATGACAGGCGTGTACTATTATTCATGTGCATTTATATAGTTTTGTTGTTTGTAATTGCGATGCTATTATGTTTATTTAAAAAAACAAAGGTGTATCGGTCTGTATCAACACTAGAAACATTTGTGATATTTTTTATTCAAATATTTTCTTCTGTTCGCAAGTTTAAATTACATAGTACCTATCTGATCATCAAATACATTGAAAGTAATTCAAGCCTAAATATAAATTATCTGATTACTTTTTGTATGTAAATGTAAACGGTAGTTCATTGTATTTTTAAAAGTAACCTTTATGTGATTGCCTGTACACGGTGAACGCTTTCTAAGCGGACCTATTATGATTGCGGACATAAATGGACAATATAATGAGACATTATGGCATTATGTAGAAATATCACGTTCATATTTAAATCCTTTCTCCTTTGTATAATTCAGCTTATTCATAACAACACAAATCACTGTCTAATGCGTGTTACTTAGCATTTTTTGTACATATTTTTTGTATTTTTCACTAACCGAACTGACACTAATGAAATTTGACTATTAAAAAAAATATAATGTCGTACCAGATCAAACAAAAAAACTGGCCTAGTGCGTGTCGGACTCGCGCACGAAGGGTTCCGTACCACTATCGCAAAAAAACGGCAAAAAATTCACGTTTGTAACGCGCGCACCTAAATTCAAAATTCGAACATCGCGCCAAAACTCCTCCATATGCCGTAATACGTCTGTGCGGATGCGGAGACCATGCGATTCACACACGCGTACGCCGCTCGCGTGATGTCACGAGAGCCAATCAGGGCGCTCGCGGCGGGGAAGGGACTCGCTGCGCGCTTACAGAGCGCGGGGGTGTCGCGCGGCCAGTGAACGACAGGCGATGACGTAGTGAAGGCACGCGTCGCATGCTCTCGCGCTTCCCACTTTGTGTCTTGGCTTTTGTCTAGTTTAATGTTTACCTAAGTAGATGTACGCTTGTAAAGTGAGAATACAACCCAGTTTGTTGAATAGTGGAACGAACTTCGTTTTATTTTGGCTAGCATCCTTTACACTGGCGCTCAACTAGTGGCCACGAGAAAACGACGCGACGCGGCCGCCGCCATTTTTGTTGGAATTAACTTCGTTGGACGTCTTGGACTCGCGAAGAAAACTACGTCAATCACCGATCGTCGACCGATCGTCTGTTTGTGAAGAACGTGTCCTTGTTACTCTTGCACCATGCCAGTCGTTCCACGGCGTGCGGCAGGCCGCCGTGTCGCCGACGACCAGGGGCAGGGCAACTCGGACGACGAAGCCCGCGAGGTCGTAAGCGTCGAAGCGCCTGGAGCAGCGCCGACGCGACATCAACCATCGCCGGAGGCAGGACCTTCACAACAGATCGCTGATCTGTCATCACTCATGGAAGCTTTCGCCAAGTCTCAGGCGGAAGCCAATAGGCAGCTCATTGAGACGCTAATATCTACGTCGATCGCGCACGCGCGGTCGCCAACTCCAGCGACTGCCGACGGGTTCGCGTCGACGAGTTTGGGAGGCGCCAACTCACACGGAGGAGGCAACTTCAGCAACTGCACGGCCCGCTTTGACGGCGAGAATAAGGACGTCGAAGTGTTGGAGGCGTTTATAGACGCGGTGCAGGTGTATAAGGACTGCGCCGGCGTCAGTGACGAGCACGCGCTGCGCGGGCTACCCATCCTACTCGTCGGCGACGCAGCGGTATGGTGGCAGGGTATTAAGAGGAGTGTACGCGACTGGGACGATGCGATCAACCATCTACGTGCGATGTACGGCAGCATTAAACCCGCGTACAAAGTTTTTCGTGAAATGTTCGCGGAGGAGCATACGGCCCCTCAACGTAGTGAAGTGTTCGCGTGTAAATTACGTGCTCTCATGAGTACGTTACCGTATGAGTTGTGTGAAGAAGCTAAAGTGGACATTGTGTACGGTCTCTTGGATCGCAGGATCCGCAAACGGTTGCCGCGGGAATTGTTAAACTCGCTCGACGATACCATATGTAAGTTACGGCATGTCGAGGAGTCGATGGCAGAGGTAAAGGTACCTAAACCCCCGGTGAGTAAACCTAAGCATTTTATTAAGAGCGACGCTACGGATACTACGACGAGTAGTAATCCAACACAACAAACCCCCACTAGTTCAAACACCTCTACAGGTTTAGGTAAAAACCGTAAAACTGGTAATAATAACAATAAGGGCCTATTCTGTTACGGTTGCGGGCAACAAGGCGTTATTAGATCGAAGTGTAATAAGTGTACGCAAGTAGATAAAAAGGTCCCAACTAAAAGTAGTTCCTCTTTTAACTCGATCGATCTAAAGCCTGTTAGTGTGTCACATTATAGTAGTTCTCTGCCCACCCGCGATCGAGACTGTGAGTCGCGATATTATTATTATCATGACGACGAACAAACGTTTACGGAACAATATGCCGCGAAATCCGTAGAGTGTTTACATTTCGATAAACCGGATTATTCTGGAAAAAGTCCTTATTCTGGTAAACAGCCGTATTCTGTAGAAAATGGTTATTCGGTAAGTAAGTCGAACATTGGTTTCGATCGTTCGATTGATCGTGTTTATTTTGAACATTTTGAATGTTTAAAAGATATGTCGTGCGTTAATTATAGTACTTTAGAGGGTCAGCAGTACTCTGAGGATAATGCGAATATTCAGAGTGCAAATATTGACCCCGACCCGACCTGGCCGTTAGTAAGTATAGGTATCGGAGGTCGCGAGGGCACCGCTTTTATTGATACGGGAGCTTCGCATTGCCTCGCTAGCCCTTCGCTTTATCATGTATTATTGGATGCTGGTACTGTGTTTTTAGAAGATCAGCGCGTTATCAGTCTGGCTGATGGGACAAGTACGGCGCGTACAACCCTCACGGGCAAGTGCAGCGTAACATTGCAGGGCCGTGATGTGCTAACCACGTTCTTGGTGATACCTGGTGCGAACACAAGGACACTTCTGGGACGTGACTTCATCACTGATGCAGGCGTCGTGTTGAACTTGCCTCAGTGGTCATGGAGCTTTGCCGACGACCCCGAGAACAACTATGATTTTGTTCGATCTTATAGTTGTGTTTCATCGAGCGACGCAGATGCCTTATGTGTAGAAGCTTCTCAGCTGCACTTGAGAGAGGACGAGACGGATTGTGACTTATGTCAAGCTGTTATTGATGTTCCAGCTAGGGACGTTCGCGGTTATCGTGAGATCCAGTTGCGAGATCCTGATGTCCGCAAAATACTGGAAGATCTGGAGGCATCGGACGAACCGTTTAGGGGGAGACCATGGGCTGATCGTGGTTATGTCACCTCCGACGGTGTACTTTATAGATACGGACCGGAACAGAGTGAAAATGACGACGCTTGCC
Source organism: Anorthoa munda (assembly GCA_945859665.1). Lineage (NCBI taxonomy): Eukaryota > Metazoa > Arthropoda > Insecta > Lepidoptera > Noctuidae > Anorthoa > Anorthoa munda. The sequence goes on from OX243911.1 coordinate 10,463,715, forward strand.
TGGTCGTGCCGTCGAGCGAGAGAAACAAGGTCCTTGCTGACTACCACGATGCGCCTACTGCCGGTCACCTAGGCATCGAACGAACCCTCCAGCGTATCGCTTCGCGATACTATTGGCCAGGTATGAGAGCGTTCGTAACCAAATATATCAAGGAATGTGTCCCGTGTCAACGATATAAGGTGGACACGCGTAAGCCTGCGGGGCTTATTCAGTCTACAGCCGTGGCGCAGCGATTTGAAGTTATTGCTGTCGATCTTTTCGGGCCACTCCCAGAGACTAAGTCAGGCAACAAATGGATTTTAATTATCGAAGACGTCTGCTCTCGTTGGGTAGAATTGTTTCCCTTGAAAAGCGCAACTAGCTTCGATTGTGCTGAGGTGATGGTTAATGAGGTTTTCTTGCGGTATGGTGTTCCTCGTCGCATGATTAGCGACAACGGGGTGCAATTCATCAGCGAAATCATGCAGCAGGTATGCTTTGTCTTTGGCGTTGACCAAGCGCTGACACCTTACTACCACCCCGAAGCGAACCCCGTTGAGCGCAAAAATCGCGACCTCAAACCACAGCTCGCCATACACGTGGGTAAAGATCACTCGACGTGGGATTCACACTTGGCAGCTGTGAGGTTCGCAATGAATTCTGCCGTGACCCATAGCACAGGTTATTCACCCGCAATGTTGACTTTTGGGCGTGAATTACGCGCGCCCGCAGATGTCGTTAACGACATGCGCGCTATCGTAGATGGCGATAGGTTTGTGGCGAATGTGACGCCCTATTTAAAACGGTTGGCAACGATCCTTCTGGACGCTAGGGATGTCCACGAAAAGGCTCAAGACATCCAAAAGAAGTACGCGGACGAGCATCGGCGCCCGGCGCCGGATTACGAGATAGGCGATTTGGTCTTGCTCAAGACCCAAGGCTTGAACGATGCTGGTCGAGGTCAGACCCCTAAATTCATACCTAGGCGCGACGGTCCCTATCGAATACGTGAAGTTCTGAGTAGCACGACTTACAGTCTCGAGCGTGTCAATGGAGAGATTTTGGGGAAGTATCATGCCTCACAACTCACGCCTTTTATCGGGAAAGTGCAACCTCCTTTACAGGAGAAAAGGAAAAGAGGTCGCCCGCGTAAACATTAGTTTCCTAGATCTTATACTTTTGTTACTATTTTTGTAATTGTTCTCTTACCAGCTTCGGTTGTCATTTTATTTATAGCCTTGTCCTAGGTCCTATTCCAAACGCGAGGTCGTGTGTTTGGACTAGAGGGGGAGGTTGTAACGCGCGCACCTAAATTCAAAATTCGAACATCGCGCCAAAACTCCTCCATATGCCGTAATACGTCTGTGCGGATGCGGAGACCATGCGATTCACACACGCGTACGCCGCTCGCGTGATGTCACGAGAGCCAATCAGGGCGCTCGCGGCGGGGAAGGGACTCGCTGCGCGCTTACAGAGCGCGGGGGTGTCGCGCGGCCAGTGAACGACAGGCGATGACGTAGTGAAGGCACGCGTCGCATGCTCTCGCGCTTCCCACTTTGTGTCTTGGCTTTTGTCTAGTTTAATGTTTACCTAAGTAGATGTACGCTTGTAAAGTGAGAATACAACCCAGTTTGTTGAATAGTGGAACGAACTTCGTTTTATTTTGGCTAGCATCCCTTACACGTTTGTTTTATGGGAGCCCCACTTAAATATTTATTATATTCTGTTTTTAGTAATTTTTGTTATAGCGGAAACAAAAATACATAATCTGTTAAAATTTCAACTGTTTGGCTATCAAGATTCATGAGATACAGCCTGGTGACAGACAGACAGACGGACAGCGGAGTCTTAGTAATAGGGATAAAAAATCACAGATAATTATTTATTTATATTCACCTGTGTTTTTTTTTTAATATTAACACTGTGGCTATCACGGTTCATGAGATACAGCCTGGTGACAGACGGACAGAGAGACAGACAGACGGACAGACGGACAGACACACGGATCGTGAAATCTTAGTAATAGGGTCCCGTCTTTTACCCTTTGGGTACAAAACCCTAAAAACGTGATTTAGTCATCCCATTCTAATATTACGTCATTCTCAATGTAATTGATACCATAATCATGTTAATTTCTATTGTAACCTAACACGGGAACTTTCACCTCTATTGCAAATATCAGATGTCCGTCATCAAACGAGCCAAAAATCCACTCACGATACACTCTCACCGATGCCATTATCTTATTTCGTGAGATTACTACTACAGCGGTCTATAATTTGACAAATAGAGAATGAGATGCATTAGTGCGCATTTCCTCCGTAATGGGGTACTATGGACCCTTGGTGTATAATTTAGCGGTACGGTCGCGAAGATGGGTTGGTCGCGCGGCCGCGGAACGATAATAATATTTGATAAAAAGTTTGATGACTCTTTCTTTGACTTCCATATTTGTTTAGTCATTTAATTTGGTCTGGTGTTAGTGTTGTTCTAATTTAAATCATCATAGCTTTCTAATCAACTTTGTTACGTTTTAACAGATTCTTTAAATCTCTTGTTCTTTAGAATACAGTTGAAAATTGCATAAAACAATTTGATGAAGTAGTAAACAAAGTTTGAACAATGCCATACATTGTAGGTGAATACTAGTTGACACTCATAAAATCTTATCACTGTCAAGTTCGCACTTCAAATATCCGCATCGGACGCGGATAAGCCACAAAGTTACACTACCAAACAAAATGATCAACGATAGTTTCCTTCAAGTTTGTACATTTATTCATGCTCATATATATATCAACTGTCGTAAACGCTTCGTTTCCTAATAAAACGCAATTTGTTAGCCGAGATGCTGAACTTAAAACTATAAGATCAGTTTATGGCATGTCGTAAACATCAGTCTATTTTACATCGAACTTTGATGTGACTTTATCTGTTTTCTTATTAGATATGGATTATTGTAAAACTATATAACATCCTTGCTATAAAATTGTAATGATTGATTGTAAATAATTAATAGCCTTATCCGATATTGTTAGGGGCATTTTATTTTGTTATCTTTTATAAGGCTAGTAACAGCTGTTAACAAGCTATAAATATGAAGAAAGCATGCGTGGTAATGGCAATGCGAATACATACTATGTTATAATGTTGTATTAAATATTAATATAGTCGTAAAATTTTACCAAGCTGTCCCTAGCATATAATAAAAATCTTTATTTCAGCTCAAAGACTTAATAATACTCAACATTATGTATTATTAATTCCAAACATTTATGTTTAATACATGAACATCAAGAAAATATAAAATATTTTTCTCTATCCTTTCAATAAAAGTTCGGATTTTCAAATATAAAAAAACCCATACACGGTTTTATCAAGTGGCAATTAAAACTCAGAAAATATTGGGAAAAAAAGTAAAAACTACTTACAAATGGAATCGACCCTGCTGTCAATTACCTACTGTCGGGGGCGCTGATAGGATTACCCGGTTTCAAAGATTTGAGACCTAATTTTTTCTCTAAGTACTGGTTTTTTGGCAGAAAATCATTTCGTGAAATCTCGTTATACAGAAAAACCGACCAAGTGCGTGTTGGACTTAGCACATTTTTATCAATAAACTGGTATTTGTTTGTAAAATATACGTAATAATAAATTATCACCAAATTTCAATTTCAAAGGTGTTAAAAAATTATTCGGAACAAAATGTGTCTTCAGATGGACACGTGAGTAACAAAAACTACTGAACAGACTTTCACGCGGTTTTCACCAATATTAAGAGTGAGAAACGAGGAAGGTTTTTGTGTATTATTTGTCACGGGTGAAGCCGGGGCGGGTTGCTAATTGGATATAATTTGCTGGTACATTTTGAGCAACAAAAGAATAGATTCGGCTTGATTTCGTGAATGTTAACATGCTATTTGTTATTTAATTATTATAATAATAACGATAGTGTCGTACTTTGATGTAACTATAATAATCTATATTGGGCACAACACCAAGAACGTTGATCAGCATTAGAAAAAGCCTCAATTTCACCCGGTTTCTGAACTATGCACAAAATATTATCAGCTGCTGATACCCCGATCTCGAAATGCGATACCGTTAAAGGATTATCTTGAGTGACGGGGCCCGTAACACCCAATTAAACGCGCGATAAGTTGGACGCACGCTGGACGTATGAATCACGCCCTATCGCGTGTTCGCGCGAGTTTGTGACGTATGAGTGCTATGTATGCGCGCAATTTAAAGCAAAATGTTGTTAATAGCTGCTATAAAATGTTGGTAATACCTGAGGGCTTAGACGAAGAAAAATGTATCAGCGATAGCGGTAGTCGAAATGTTTTGGATTGAGATGCACTACCGAATCATCAATGGCTTTTGACAGTCGTTGTTTTTAGGGCTCCGTGCCCAAAAGGTAAAAACGGGACCCTATTACTAGGACTTCACGATCCGTCTCTCTGTCTGTCTGTCTGTCCATCTGTCACCAGGCTGTATCACATGAACCTTGATAGATAGACAGTTGAAATTTTCACAGATGATGTATTTCTGTTGCCGCTATAACAACAAATAGTAAAAACAGAATAAAATAAATATTAAAGTGGGGCTCCCATACAACAAACGTGATTTTTTTGCTATAGTGGTACGGAAACTTTCGTGCGCGAGTATAACCCGCACTTGGCTAGTTTTTTTTTATAGATAGTCAATTCGCTAATTACAGCGGCAAGGCGGAACAAGGACTTAAGAAAAAATATTAATATTTATAACAACTATCGACTATAGCGACATAATTTTAAACGTCCCTTTATGAACATTTTCATCGGTTTTGACTGTACATTTAAGAACAAAAAATTCACTTCACAGCATTGCCAAACATACGGCCCAGTTTCAAAATTCTACTCTACTAGCTGTGAGCCTAAGGATCTAAACCAGATACAGATTTTCATATAAAATTGGATTAAGAAGCAAACGAATTATTTAGGTACTGAACAACCTTACTGATCTGATAAAGTTAATGAACTGACACGATCGAAATGTGTGCAAGAATTTGGATTAATTATCGTAAAAAGTTTTGGCAGGCAGTCTCAAAATCTTTCTTCAATTAAGTTTAACTTTATAACACGACACAGAAATGAAGATTATTTCATCTTAAACATAAACATAACGACCATTTTCTTCGGTAGGTGTTAAAATCCAGATTTAAAATTTGCGTCAGCGTCTTTGTCACGGTCATTAAATGAGTGCAACGTCCTTTAAATTGCTTTTAATTTTGTAAACACATTAAAATTCATTTACAGAAGTTTGTTCTGTGCTTTTATATTGGTTTGACAATTAAGGATCCGTTGAATGAATATGTTCTGCTTACAGCTTGGTGCTCGTTCAGACAGAGGTCCGTTTTACAGGTCCGTTTTATCGTGTAACTTTTTATTCGGCGCTGACGCATCTTGTATGAGCAAGTTCACACACATGACAGTATTCCGAATCCAGTAAAAATTACCAATCCGACAAAATATACAGTAGTCCGTTTTACAGGTCCGCTTTATCGTATACGTTTTTATTCGGCAATGGCGTAGGTAGTTGTATGAGCGAGTTTAAAAACAAAACAGTATTTAAATACTGATCCGTTTTATTGGACGTCCATCCTTGTAGAATGTTGGTTGAGTGTGAACATTATCCCCAGTAGCGACGGATCCAATAAAACGGTACTGTAAATATCGTGTGAACATCACCTCCAGTAGCGACGGGTCCGTTAAAAATGGTCCTGGCAATATGGATGTCATGTGTGAATGTACCCTTACAGTTTGACCATAATCAGGTGCAATTTGTAACTTATATGTGGGTTCATTTAAAACACCTTTGCTAATACAGTTCTCAGAAGCTGAGATCCTAAATAAAAACCTTTTTTGGGCGTGAAGCTAAATCGTTAAGGCTGTGTGCATGTAATGGGAGTACAGCGGTTATGAAAGCGGATTTGGAAATAAGAATGTATTGCTCTGGTGTATCAAAACTATCGTGGTTCCACTGTAAGAGAGAGATGCAAATTTGTCACGTTTACACGTTATAGTACGGCCCTAGATTGAGGAATGTTAAAATAACTCTGACGGTAGGAAGGATCAACTCCATTCATCAAGGCATAAAACATAAAAAAAAGTAATACAATCAAGAAAAAAAAAAAAAAAAGAATAAAATAAAAAAAAAAAGAATAAAAAAATAGAGAAAAAAATATGAATAAAGACAATGATAATGATTGATGATATGATGATGAATAGAGGGCATTTGGCTTAAATGCCCTCTATTGAATTTAAATGGGAAATAATAAGTCTAGCCACAAAATTATTTATTGGACACGTGATTAAACTTCTAATTTTATAACTAAGCAACGGGAAAATGACATAGCCTCTAATAAACTAATTCGTCTTTTTTGCAACGCCAACTAAATATTCTACAGAAAGCGTCAAGTAAAGATCATCAATTATTGTGACTTGTCCTTCTTATTTATACATTGCCACGTAATTTACTAACTCGGCCACGGATTTTATATCTTGTCACCATTTTACGTTTTACAGCTTCAACGCAATATCCTCAAAAAAATATAATTCAAGCTTCTATCGAAGAAAGAAAGAAAGCATAATTTATTATAACTTAGCATGTAAAACAATACATCATATTCTTTTATCGTGAAAATAGCCACTGCATGATTTGGCGCGAGTACGCGAGACGACAGCGACCGGCCATTTGCACCAATCAGAGAGCGCCATTCGATTCATGTGACGACGAGTTGAGTTGATCACATCTCGATTCGACGAGTTGATTATATTTAAAATAATAAATGACGGTCAATGAATAAGTCCAAGAGCGAGCGTAGCGAGCCAGGGTTACTTTAAACCCTGCATACAGAAATAGGAGCCCCGCGCAGCGGGGCTCCGTCGACTCTGTCGCATAAATACTAATCCAACTTGCACCTATTCTATATTAAAACCAAAAAATATAGTCTTTTATTTTGTCTCTCCTCAATAGCTTCTGGTAATATTAGTGGCCAATATACTATTTGATGAAATGTTTTTGCAATTTTTTTACGATCAATTAATATGGGATGAGTTACATTTTAAACGTACTGAGTTAAAAAATTAGAAGCTAAATAAATATATTTTTTGATGTCATTTAATAGTATTTTAGAAATTTACTGTTAGAATGCATGTTAAAAATTTTACACGTAAGTTACATTTTAAACGTACTGAGTTAAAAAATTAGAAGCTAAATAAATATATTTTTTGATGTCATTTAATAGTATTTTAGAAATTTACTGTTAGAATGCATGTTAAAAATTTTGATGCTAAAAAATAACCATCATGCTGAGTTGTATTTAGAGTGGTTTACATAGAAGATAACTAGTGGCTAACATAGTATTATTTAGATGCTCGTTAATTGTGGCTGACTTAGTAATTTAGAAGGCAACATACATTTTTGGGGGCGAATAATGATATTAAAAAGAAGCCTGTTTAATTAGCACCCAATTTAAATGTAGAAGGTCCAATCACAGCTTCAATAATACAGCTACTGAAAATAATTGGAGCACAACAACAAATCTTCTAAAATGGGTCATAAAACACAAAAAACCGGCCAAGTGCGAGTTGGACTCGCGCACGAAGGGTTCCGTACCATTATCGCAAAAAAACGGCACAAAAATCATGTTTCTTGTATGGGAGCCCCACTTAAACATTTATTTTATTATGTTTTTAGTATTTGTTGTTAAAGCGGCAACAGAAATACATCATCTGTGAAAATTTCGAATGTCTAGCTATCACGGTTCGTGAGATATAGCCTGGTGACAGACAGGTGGACAGTGGAGTCTTAGTCATAGGATCCCATGTTTACCCTTTGGGTACGGAATACTGGGCTTCTGCCATGAGTGTCGATAGAAAAGAAAAGACTTACTACGACCCAAGATGTTGGGAGGGAAGGATTTCTACGGGATAACCATGTTAACCGGTCGTTCTCCCGTAATTACCGAAACAATATAAAAGCCATTGTGTCTCGCGTGGATCCACGTCTTAAACACATGAAACGTTAAACCTAGACTGAAAAAACTGTAATTCATGGGAAAAAGCGTTTGTACAGCAGTGAGATGATACAGGCTGACAGTACCAGTAAGTCTTGATAGACTAGGATAATCCTAAAAACAAAACCAAAAGACATAAAATCAGAATTAAACTAATAGCATTGTCAATCAATTAATATTAGCAAGATTAATTAATTGCTATTAATGTGAATCCACCCGTTCACCAATTATAATCAATCAGTGAAAATATAAAGCTTTTATATACTGGTCTGATTATCCTCGTTCGATTACGAAGTCCGTTTATTACCAAAATTATCGAATTTTACAACATAGTTGGTGTAATAAAGTTGTTTAATTTCATTCTATATCCGGGAGTCAAATTCCGTTTTGGTAACATCTGTTTTATAAGAGGACTAGCTGTTCCCCGCGGCTTCGCTCCCGTGGGCCACTCCATAGGACCCGTTTTCGGGATAAAAAAATAGCCTATGTTACTCAGGAATAACGTAGCTTTCTATGGGTGAAAGAATTTTTTGAATCGGTCCAGTAGTTTCGGAGCCTATTCGGTACAAACAAACAAATAAACAAACAAACAAAAAAATCTTTCCTCTTTATAATATTAGTATAGACTAGCTGTTCCCCGCGGCTTCGCTCCCGTGGGCCACCCCACAGGATCCGTTTTCGGGATAATATAAATTACTAGCTGTTCCCCGCGGCTTCGCTCCCGTGGGCCACCCCACAGGATCCGTTTTCGGGATAAAAAAAATAGCATATGTCACTCAGGAATAATGTAGCTTTCTATTAGTGAAAGAAATTTTTAAATCGGTCCAGTAGTTTCGGAGCCTATTCGGTACAAACAAACAAACAAAAAATCTTTCCTCTTTATAATATTAGTATAGATATCTAGTTTGTTTTTGAAATACTGGTTAGTTTTTGAATTAGTTTAAAAACCTGAAATTATAGCAAAATCAATATGACAAGTCTTCAAACACGCAGAAGCTGCTGCTGCAGTTGTAATTGGTAGAATGATTTTTTTACAACTAATAAACTATTTTTTTGTTTTATAACTTGCTATTAAAGCACTGTCCACACATTTCCGGATTACAAAAATTGGTTATATACGATTTGTATGAACGATCTGTATCCACTTGATCCGGAGATGTGTGACAAAGTTCTTGTAAATCGTATTTAACCGATTTTTTTCGTCCCTGCCATCTTCCGTCAGGGACGGGTACTCGGAAATGTGTGGACAGCGTTAATTTGTGACGCATTTATATTTTTTTCCAGAGACCTTATAATGTCACAGATGTCAAAAAACACTAAAAAGAGATTTATTGACGGAACAAATGTTAAGAGCTAAAGAAATTATGTGACTACCATTAACCTTTGTAACTGCTCTATATGGATAGAATCCTTCATAAATTCACTACAATTTATATTAATATATAATTTATATTTATACAGTACAATACCAATAATTTCGGCGCCAAAGATCATAATCTCATACAATACCACAAGCACCCGTCGCCATTTCTCAATATAATTTTCCAATAACCTTTTCAAAGGTAAGGAAATAGGTACACATATTGTCATGAGAATGCATAGTTATCTGCGTTTGTACGAACGATATGGGTATACGACGAATGTGAGGTTCTAAGCTTATTGGTCGTTCGTTTCTATGGCACGAAACGCGCGAAATTGACTACTGGAAATTGGTTTCGAAACTATGTCTAGCTGGAATTGAACATGAGAATGATCAGATTGGAGATGATGATGATTACAAATACTTTGAGGGGACGTAATATTGGTGCTGAAAATAGTAAAAAAAAATCTAAATACACGCTTTTAAAATAATTTTCAATAGATTAAGAATAGTGTAATTAACAAAGAAAATTTTATTGTAAATAAGCGTGGGGTGCTTGATAACAGTAAAATTTGTATAATATTTTATTGACAGATATTGGTAAAAGTTTTGAAAATATCTTAAAAAGAACCCCACGCTTTTTAATTTTTACTTTTTAGTTCAATCGCTGATCATGAAGATCCTGGTAAAGATAATGGGACAAACTATTTAAATTATTGCATTGTCATCGGTCCTAGATAAGTGTGCAAAGTTTGAAATTAATCCAACGTTGTGAAGGGCGTGAAAATCACGTTCAAAGAATCCATTACAATTTATAAATTCATAGATACATACATACCAAGCTAATAGTCACTGACACGTCAATGAGAGCTAGCATCATACACAAATTTTATGTTCGTTACACCTATAACAGTACGACGAGTATATAGTCTACATTTCTGTTCATGCCTCTATAGTTTTTATTCACTGTGACACAAATATCCCACATATTCGTCTGCACCTTCTAGTCTATCTGCATTCTTCGATTGCATCGCATGACTATCCTAAAGGTGATTCACACTTATGATCGGCCTACTTTACGTTTATATCTTCAGTCAAATGTGCATGGATAATGCCGTTCCCAACAAATTATTCGTGTATAAGCTCACTGAGATTATACTGATAAAGTGAAATGCTGCGACTAGCACAAGTTCTTGTGAAGTTTTGAATTGATATGTGATTAAATGGTGTCTGTAATGTCTTTCTCATCTTCATGTATTGTTTCATTGTTATTACTGAACTCGTTGCGTTTCTCATTGACAAGATTATTTTATTCAGAATTCAATTGAAACTAAGCATCATTTTCATAAATTTCTTCGTACTTTTTATAAACAACAAACTAATTTGTCGCCGCACTTTGTGCCATTCTAATATCATTGTTTGCGTCCACAAACAACGTTGTTTCAAATTAAAATTATTGTTAAGTAAAAACAGCACTGTGTTTCCTTTTGATGTTTGCTTACTTTAAAATGCTTGTTATTTTGTTATATTAATTTTATGTGGTGTTTTTAAAAACTGATTATTTAAATAGAGAAAGAAGTTAACCTTTTTGAAGTTAGCTAAGGAATCTTTTGAAGAAAATTGTTTCAGTTATTCAAGTTATTCTTACTGTTTGTCTACGTTTCGCTTACTGTGTGCTTTCAAGTCCATTTTCTAACTAATTATTTGTATTATAAACTACTACCATCGTTAGACGTTCAGTTTAATTAACAAAACAGCATCACATATTTATTGGATCAAAACCACGTATCGCCTTTTTTGTGATGAACCTAATTAATTAGGCGGATAACTGTCCATACATTAAATCAAACCGAGAGCAAATTGAGCACAATTCTGACAGTCCACCAAACGTGACAAGATTTTATCTGCTCATCTGCGGTTTTTGGTCCGTGTGAAACATTTTGGAAATGGCACTGGGGATAATCGGTCATGGATTATAGTAAGATGGAACGTCAATATTATCGATAGTCGTAAGTAAGGGTGCATTTTGTTACAATCTTTCCCAAATAATTGAATTACAAGTTTATTGCTTGCTCCGGAACCAGAAAATAAAATGTTTTGTGTATCAGGTCACTTTTTTAACATATTTCCGTCCCATCATTTTATCATACCATTCACATACAAGACCCCAGGTGAGAAAAATATGTCAGACAGCATTTACAAGTACAGACATTCAATTAATTTATACTTGTCCACCGTAAGATAATCCAAGAATTAAATGGGTTGTCAAAATTATTTTAATTATATACAGGTTTCGTTGCGGTCGCCGATTCAGAAATGTCATCGGCCATATTAGGCCAGTTGTCAAATCAAATTACTTTTTTTCTTAGTGGCCAATATTCTAACCACAAATTCGATACTCAAGTGTCACAAGATCAACAGTGTAACGCCTTTCATAACTGAGAATTCGTAAGTGGATACTATGGAATATGATATTGACATTTATAGAATTCCGACGGTAGGAAATAGTTTGATATTATATTGGAGGATAAAATCTAACTGTAGATGTTGGAATAGACGTGGGACTACTGGTTTTTGTTAACGTTTTATAGAACACTGCTAAACTTTGAATTTAGAACAGCCAGTAAGTCTATAGCGGCACCAACGCCGCAACTTACGAACTAATGACATGACGTCACACAAATCCTGCATCGCGCAAGCAAAGTTTTCTGCGCGATTTGAACACATACAACAGTCCGATAATAACCGTTGGGCAGTTGCTCGGACCAGACACAACCCTCGTCTGGTCGGAGGATCTATGGAGGTTTGTGGGACTTCGCACCTTGTTCTGCATACCTCCAAAAGTCCAAGCTAGAACTTTACCGAGAGGGTTAGGCAGCGTTGAAGTACACTCACATTTCTCCGGTAAAAGGAGATGTTTCGTTTTTGTATGGGACTCTGGCCCTAACATGTACCTTTTAATTTGATCTGGAAAACTAACACCTGAATTGAATAAAGTATTTTTTTCCATAATAACAAATGTTTTATATGCATTATAAAAAAAATGTTTGGCGTTTATCGTGAGAGTTATGACAGCCATGAGCGGTTGTAGAGATGACGTTTATAACCTAGAAATATTAAACTAAATGTCATTTGGAATTATTTGATCAGAAATACACTTCAGAAAAGTAGAATAAATATTTTTAGAGGTCCGTACCCAAAGGTTAAAAACGGGGCCCTATTACTAAGACTCTGCTGTCCGTCTGTCTGTCTGTCACAACCAGGCTGTATCTCATTAACCGTGATAGCCAGACAGTTCAAATTTTCACAGATGATGTATTTTTGTTTCCGCTATAACAACAAATACTAAAAACAGAATAAAATAATATTTAAGTGGGGCTTCCATACAACAAACTTGATTTGTTTGCCGTTTTTGTGAAGAATATCTTTGCAAAATTCGTGTAATTTTTTCCTCTTTTTCGAAAAATGTATATTTCATGGCCGAATATGAAACATCTCCTTTAAGTCTCATGTTGTTACCTTCAAACTGTTATAAAACCAGATTCCGGGCTGCTATTGTGAAATTCTAGATAGAAAACGTTATAACACTTTGCTTGATCAGGGAATTGAAACTAGGACCTCACTTTTAGCAGCACTCAGATCACTAGACCTAAGACGCTGGCTCAGTCTAAGACTTTAGGTATGGGCGTAATGATATGTAGTCATTGCGCATTTCATCTTACTAATATTATAAATACAAAGGATGGATGTATGTTTGTTAATCAATCATGCCAGAATGGTTGAACGGATTTGAATGAAATTTGGCACAGAGGTCTGGAATATTGTATAGTATTGAATTGTATTTATTATTTTATTTTCTTTTTCACTACAACCTACACACACACATTGTAGCTCACTATACACTTATTCTTCTATTATTTCATTGTACATTATTTATTTACACATCATATATCGTATCGCTCATATCAAATGATGAATAGATTATTTTTATTTTGTTACCCACGTCCGTGTGTTGCGGCAGTGGGGCGGTTCAATAGTGGACGTATCTTTTGCTAGCCCTGCTGTCGCGGGCCGTGTCCGCGATTGGCGTGTCGCCGTGGAAGTGGAGACGTTATCGGATCACAGATATATCCGTTTCGACGTCTCCACCCAGACCGCTGGCGGCCGCGATGCGCTAGCCCCGCGAACGGACGGTCCGCGCTGGGCGCGCAAGCGCATCGACAGGGAACTTCTCCAGGCCTGGATCCGGGAGTCGGCAACAACCGGACCCGTCGACGTCGAACAGGAGGCGCTGTGGTTCCGCGGGGCGATGACGCAAATCAGCGACGTGTCCATGCCCCGGGTCCACGCACAGTCAGCGAGGCGCCAGGTGTACTGGTGGTCCGCCAAAATCGCACAGTTGCGTGTCGCGTGCGTAGCGGCCAGACGCCAGTACACCCGATACCGGAGGAGACGTCGTCGGGTCCCTGACGAAGAAGCCGCGCTGTATGAGGTGTACCATGCGGCGACGCAGACTCTGCGGCTAGCCATCGGCGAGGCGAAGAAGCGAGCCAGGGAGGAGATGTTGGAGACTCTAGACCGGGATCCTTGGGGGCGCCCTTATCGAGCGGTTCGAGGGAAACTTCGAGCCGCCGCGCCTCCACTTACGGAAAGTCTCCAACCCGAGCTGCTGGAGGAGGTAGTCGCAGCCCTCTTCCCGGCGAGAGCGGAGCAGCCACGGCCGCAGAGTCTACGGAGGAGGACGCCATCAGCGTCCCAGAGGTGGGTAAGCTGTTCGAGTGGATAATCGCTGCCCGCCTCGTCAGCCACTTGTACAGAGAGGGGCCGGACCTGGACGAAAGCCAGTTCGACTTTCGGCATGGGCGCTCCACCATCCACGCGATATCGCACGTGAGAGTCCTGGTGGAGGAAGCGGTGTCCCGGGGTGGGGTGATGTTGGCGGTGTCCTTGGACATTTCCAACGCCTTCAACACCCTGCCCTGGAGTTGTGTTCGGGAGGCACTGCGGTATCATCGAGTGCCTCCCTACCTCCGTCGCATCGTCGGGGCCTATTTGGCGGAGAGGTGTGTCACCTACGTGGGACGTGTTGGCGTCGAAAATCAGCACCACATGTCGTGCGGTGTTCGACAGGGCTCGGTCTTGGGCCCGCCCTTGTGGAACATCGGGTACGACTGGGTGCTGAGGGGCGAACTCCAACCGGGCGTAGACCTAACGTGTTACGCGGACGATATGCTGGTCACCACCCGGGGGAGTTCGTACAGGGAGGCAGCGTTGCTGGCGACAGATGCGGTCTCACAGGTGGTGAGCCGCATACGGCGCCTTGGCCTGGAGGTGGCCCTCAACAAGTCGGAGGCCATGGTCTTTCATGGCCCCCGGCGGGCGCCACCGCCCGATGCCCACTGCGTGGTCGGGGGGGGCTCGAATCACTGGCGAGTCTACCATGAAGTACCTAGGATTGGTGCTCGACAGCCGGTGGGATTTCGGCCCCCACTTCCGGCGGCTGGCGCCCAAGTTGTTGGGCGTGGCTGGGGCGCTGTCAACGCTGCTTCCCAATCTGGGGGGCCCGAGCGCTGCCTGTAGGCGGCTTTACGTGGGGATCGTGTGATCGATGGCCCTGTATGGGGCCCAGATCTGGGCGGCTGACCTGACGGCCAGCAGTATCGCTGTTCTGCGAAAGCCGCAGAGAGCGATGGCTGTCAGAGTCATCAGGGGGTATCGCACGATCTCCTACGAGGCGGCTTGTGCACTGGCCGGATCCCCGCCCTGGGACCTGGAGGCGAAGGTACTAGCGTCATTGTACCGGTGGCGCGAGGAAACGCGGGCGCGGGGCGAGGGGCTGATGCAGCGACATATAGAGTTGCGTCAGTCTCAGCTTCGCGAGGTCCTGGTGGCGGAATGGCGGGACAGGCTTTCTCGCCCTACCGCCGGCCTCATTACCATCGAGGCGGTCCGGCCAGTGCTCGAGCGCTGGCTCGGGAGGAGGCACGGCTCCCTGTCGTTTCGGGTGACGCAGGTGCTCCCGGGACATGGTTGCTTCGGGAAGTACCTGTGTCGCATAAACAGGGAGCCGGACGCCCGGTGTCACCACTGCGTCGACTGCCGGGAGGACACGGCGTGGCATACGCTGGCAGAGTGTGCCGCTTGGGAGGAGCCACGCCGTGCCCTCATCTCTGAAGTTGGCAGTGACCTGTCGCTGCCGGCCGTAGTCGAGTCTATGGTCGGCAGCGAGGAGTCCTGGGACGCGGTGGTATCCTTCTGCGAAACAGTTGTCTCGCAGAAGGAGGCTGCGGAGAGGGAGAGGGAGATTTCATCCTCTAACCCGATCTGCAGCAGACGCGCCGGGCGTTGGCGGAGGGCGGACAATGCCCTTTTCCAGCCCCTCTAAATGGGTCCAGGGGCGACGGACTCGGGGACGTCCGTCGCCCCCCACACATCAGGACCCGAGGTGGTGGCGCGTAGTGTTCCACCCGCGCCTCTCTTAGGCGTCGCGGGTAGGCGTCGCGGGGGGAGTCCAACACCTCACTCCCCCCCAACCCGAGGTCGTGGCCCGCAGCGGCGGGCCGGCACTAGCCGGGGGTTGCGGAAGTATCGCTGTTCCCGCGACCCCCAGCGTAGGTGTGGGATGGAACACCGGGGTGGTTTTTAGTCAGTACGAGTCTGACAGACCCCTCCGCCCTCCCCAAGGTGGAGGACATCCAATGAGGATTACCCAACACGGAAAAAAAAAAAAAAGAAGGTTGCCAACAGAAAACTAGCGTTGGGTGTTTGATGCCCAGCAAATACAGAGTTGGTAACCCTTTCTGTATGGACACGTCCAGCGCAATTTGTCTCTTGTGCCTGTGTCGAATAAATATATTTCTATTTCTATATAGGCTGCTCTTCATCGCGGCATAATTTTCCCTTGAGATGAAAACACCTTTCAGGAAGGCGAAGCTGCTGGCAGAAGCTAGTACCTAAATCTAACAACATACCAGAAGTAGGTACTTACCCATAGCAACGACTAACAAAATCAAAGTAACTCCGTAGGCAGACATTCCCGTTACGTCTCTCTTTAGCTTAATCGGATTACTAAGCAGAGTTGACGGGCATCAATTCATTTGTACATACTTGCGCAAGACATCAGTCGTGTGACGTATACATCATACTAGCTAGGATTTATAGTTGAATAACACTTATAAGCCGATTTTCTTTCGGTTACGTTATTTGTAACGCTTAGAAAGATTTTGTAGTGTATGGAATGGTTTCATTAGGCGGTGACTTTGTTGGTTTCTGAGATGGGTATCAGAAATTAAGGTTTTTGATTATATCTTTATATTTTATGATGTATTATTCCTACTAACTATGTTAAGTTATGGGCATTCTTTAGAATCTAACCTTTCGGGGAATGTAATAGTGAAGTTATATCATCATCATCATCATTTCAGCTGAGAGACGTCCATTGCTGGACATAGGCCTCCCCCAGGCGTCGCCACATTGACCGATCTCGTGCATCTCGCATCTAGTGCCTTCCCGCAACCTTAGCCAGGTCATCGGTCCACC
Organism: Anorthoa munda; assembly: GCA_945859665.1. Taxonomy (NCBI): domain Eukaryota; kingdom Metazoa; phylum Arthropoda; class Insecta; order Lepidoptera; family Noctuidae; genus Anorthoa; species Anorthoa munda. Next base: position 10,480,652 of record OX243911.1, read on the forward strand.
TAGTGGGAGGCCTTCCAACGAATCGTCTTCCAATTTGCGCTCGCCATTCCAGGACTTTTCGGCCTCATCGGCCATCCGTTCTGCGAGCAATGTGCCCTGCCCACTGCCACTTAAGTTTGGCAATTCTTCGGGTTATGTCGGTAGCTTTGGTTTGCCTGCGGATATCCTCATTTCTGACATGATCACGCAAGGAAACTTCGAGCATAACCCTCTCCAAGAAGTTAGTGTAGTTAGGGTAGAAGTTATATACTGAAATTTAATTTTGGAGAACACCATTTTTAGGGTTCCGTAGTCAAACTCCCTTATAGTTTCGCCATGTCCGGCTTTCCGTCCGCAGCTTAGCTCAGTGATTCTTAGTACTAGAAAGTTATTATTTGGCATGGATATACATATTAATAATGCCGAGAAAGTGGTAAAATAAAATCATGAAAAATATTTTTTAGAGTACTCCACCTGCATACGAAAAGTAGTTTTTTTTTCTCGTCGGATAAGCCATTCCAAAATATTAAGGATCTGTGAAAATCATTTTTCGATTCAGGGATCCGTTTGTGTAAAAATAATCGTTAAATGGCAAATTTTGTTAGAGTCGGGTTTGTGGGGTGGCAGCTAAATGGTAGCTTTTAAATATGTGAAAAAATTCACGTCTGTAGTATATATAACGAAATAAAAAGGAAAACTATCACAGATAAGTATGTTTTACAAGTTTACAAATAATAGTCGACCAACCTATAAAATGTACTTGGAAAAGTAAAAATTTTGTATATTACAAATTATATAGGTACAACAGTTTTCGAACGTCAAAGTTAATTTTGTCTCTTCGTTAGAGAAATGGTCAGTGCTTTCATTGTTTATGAACGTTAGTAATGTTACCTATTTATTTTGGTGAATGTAGCTGTGTATACGGAACCGTCTGTCCGCGAGTCAGACTCGCACTTTTCCGATTTTTTATTTCACCATCAACCTGGTTTGTTACTTTGCATAATGTATATGGTCACAATTTTTTTTACTAAAATCGTGCTTCTATATGGATTTGTGTAGAAGGAGCCCAAATTAAATCATATTGTGTGGATTATGAAGAGTATAAATATATATTCATAACCTACTTGCAGAAGCATATATATCTTATCTACTTAGCCCAGCAAAACAAATGAATTTGTATAAAAGCTAACGACACTGTCTAACAAAACTTCAATGACATTTAAGGACATAAAGAGATGTTAAAGTAAATTGTATTGTCTAAAAGTAATTCTACTAATTTTGCTGGTAAGAAATTGCCCACTAAATAACTCTAGTCAGTTCTCCTGGAAATTTATAGACCATTTCTTTGGCTGTGCAATTAAGAACAAGATAGATTGAATAAATAAAATTTCGGTTAGCCGAATCTCGGTGGTAGCAGAAGTTTTATAAGACGCCAGAACAAGTATTTAATGATTTTTGTTAAGACGACGATATATTTTTTTACTTTTCTTTCTCAATCCTAAAACAATTCAAGCTAAGGTTGTTTTCATTAAGGTATATTTTATTTTATATTCCTAAACTATCCGGTCCAAATACAGTTCTAGGTACTCAGTAAATCCTTCACTTTCAATCAAGCACGTACTTTTGATTTGAAGCTTAATAAAGTCTTCTTCATAAGCATGAATCTGAAAATAGTCTGCTAACGCAAGCGCGTTTTCAGATTAATTTTTCTTCGTTCATTATCAGTTAGTTTATCGGTATTAAGATAATTTCTAATTTTATTCCAACTGTCAAAGTCAAATCAAATTATTATTTCAATTAGGCCATTAAACGACATTTTCGAACGTCAAAAATAAATTAAATTTAAAAAATAATAATAATTGTTTTTACTGTCCATTCTTAAAAGCAGCTTGTTATGGAGAGGAACGGACAAGAAACTCCTTATGTCGTCATTATCCCTTGGTTGACTTATTTGCTGACGACAATTATTACTTTTCTCAAAATGGTAGAAGAGTGTCAGTTTTTTCGCATGTCGACGTTTTTCTAAATACGTTTATCTAAAAAGGAAGACATATGTGGTAAATTAATAAACTAAGGCAATTCGAAAACCATGATTTGGGAAAAACAAAATTGACTTAATGTCGCCTCAAAACTAAAACGGTGACACAAAAAATCCGCTACTTTGTCGACAACCCTAACCGTCCCTACCAACAGTTCCACATACGTGCACATAACATTACGTAAAACCAAAAAGAGTAGTTGACGTGCAGTATAATTGATATTAATCATTGTCCCGGTGTATTCCAACGCGTCCGTTAATTTACCTAACGCGCCCCAGGAAAGGCTCCAAAACCACTATGAAATTGAATACGTACAACTGCTACCCATTTGGGGCTACGTACTTTGTTAAGGTTGGGTTTTACTAAGCGAGTAAGCGAACGAAGCTTCTGGTTGCTTAGTGCCGAGATTTTTACTTTTTTTTTGAGTTCTAATTAATTTCTGTTCTGGCATGCACAATTTCCGTTGGATGCAAAACGAAATTATAATTAGTGTGGTCTTGGTTATAAAAACCATCATAAAATGGAGAGTAGCAGTAAGTGTTGAAAACCTATCAGGGTACGAGTAGAAGCATCCAGTTGAATACGGCATTTGACTGCTATCACCAAAGAGTGTATTATGCCGCTAATTACCGCGCATTGGTTACGACGAATCTTGATTGGAGGACCTATCCTTGACTAAAGAAGGCGAGAGTTTAGAGTCAAATAACATAATTAAAAATAATACAGAAGGAGACAAAGGAAATTGCTGTCACAATATTACAACCAACACTTAATTTTCAATTAGTGCTACTTTACGGTAACTTATTATCTACTGAGGAAAGATATAAAATTCTTCGCATATTCGGGCTAGTGAAACCAAGGTGTAATTTCAACACAAACGGGCCACCCGAATCACACGGCTGTCTACTCCTATTAACTGTTCTAATACATTTATCTGTCGACCGAACACTTGACAAGATTTCACAGTCTACTGGACAACTTTTAATCAAAGTGGTTACCCTAAAAACATTAGAGAAATTATAATTAGAAATAATTGAATACTAATTTGTGGGAACAGTTTTTGAAGGAGTGTCGAACGTTCTTATCAAGCTAGCAATTCAAATAATTGTACATTCATTATGAGCCTACCATATATAGCTGGTTTTTAATTATTTAGGTTTTTTTTCCTGATTTAGACAGACAATTAAAGCCTCATTACTTTACATATTTTTTATAAATGTAAAATAATGATAATAAATAATATTATGTGTTTTGGAACCCAGATTATAACATCTAACAGGTTTTCTTACAATATGATGATACTGAAGTCAGTCATCATTCTTGTTCTTCCATTCACTCTAGACGGTGTCGGCGATGCTTTCCGAAGTATAAATTGTCCAATTTCTTAATCCTTCATATTCTTATTTTTCCGAATTCTTATTTTTACTAATTCCAAATTTTTAATTTGTCAGTTATTTACACTTTCTCATTATTACATGTTCCATTTTATTCCACATACTGTATTTTCCACATTTAAGTACAATCACAATAAAAACTTTGTAACAGATTTTGTTCCACACACAATTCAACTTGTAGATAACCAAAATCTGCTTTGATTTGTGGAGTTGTTCTAGTGAACGCCATAGGACAAGAGGACGATTGAGAGGCTTGGCACTTCCGTTTAAATAAAAAGGTAGGAAGAAGTAATTTATTTATTCTTTTTCATACATTTTCTGAAAAAAGAGGCATTATATTTTTTTATTGGCCTATACTGTCCCACTGCTGGGCAAATATTATGCAAAGATAATTAAAAATTACCAAATACATACGGAGCAAAGCCATTGATGATATATTAAAAAGCGAAATATAACCTGAAGAATGTTTAAAGAAATTATAACACTTTGGTTCAAGTAACATTATTGATACGTGAACCACAGAACTTCTTTAAAAAAAACAGGTTCCTATTTATTTCAGAAAATGTTCGAAATGGAATGAATGGTTTTCACCCATCTTTTTATACATGTACATACGTAGTATATAGTTTTTTTTTTCCTCCTCATTTTGCTCTAGACCTCTTTCTTTTACTTTCTTTGATTTACTGGCTGAAATAAATGGTTTTGATTTTAAGTTTTTTTAACTTATGACAATCCGTTTATTTTCCCTTTTTGTATCGAACTGTACTCATTCGGAAAATTTGGTGTTAGGACAAAAAACAATTAGGAAACCTAGGCATTCGGAAATATAAGAATTTGAAAAAATAATAATTAGGAAAAATAATGTTGCGTAATTTAAAGAATTCGTAAAATAAATAATATGGGAAATCGCGAATTTGGATTTTGGCGCTGACACCCCACTAAACACACTGTAAAAAAGTTACAATGTCGTTAAGTAACGTCATTTGTTCTTACACATCATGTTAGAAAAACCGGCCAAGTGCGAGTCGGACTCGAGCACGAAAGGTTCCGTACCATTATCGCAAAAACCGGCACAAAAAATCACGTTTGCTGTATGGGAGCCCCACTTAAGTATTTATTTTATTCTGGTTTTAGTATTTGTTGTTATAGTGGCAACAGAAATACATTTTCTGTGAAAATTTCAACTATCTAGCTATCACAGTTCATGAGATACAGCCTGGTAACAGACGGACAGACAGACAGACGACCCGCGGAGTTTTAGTAATAGGGTCCCGTTTTTACCCGTTGGGTGCGGAACCCTAAAAACGACCGTAAACAAATATTTTTAGTAGCACTGAAAGCTTGAGATACCTCATAAACTCTTCAGCCATAAAACCAATTGTGTATAAGTAGAAGTAAGACGATACATGAATTTTCTTGTCGATAAAAGGACCTACAATTTGTTAAAGGCCCATAACGTCGTAATGCGGAGTACGCACTTGCCCGGAAAGCTATTGTCTGTCCACCCCTTAGAGTAAAGCCGCGGACACACGGCTTTATTGTTTGCTTGACATAATTTATGTACCTGCTTGTTTGGACTCGGTTATATTGTTTTGGTAATTCAATAGTTTTGTTTATGAATGTTTATTAGTGAGTTCATCAAAATGTTAATTATTGTTGATTAAAATAAACGAAAATATGATTGAATATTAATTTCGCGTTTAATAACGCGGGTTTTCGATTTCAGTCGGTATACAATATTTATTTTAAAATCATAACTTTAATCACACTAATACGAGTATATTATAAAAGCGAAAGTTTGTGGGTATGTGTGTTTGTATGTTTGTTACTTCTACACGCTCAAACGGCTGGATATATATGGAAGAAATTTAACATATATTATAGTCAGGAATAGCACATAGGATACTTTTGATTCCGGGTATATGTTCCCTCGGGATAATTTTCGACGTTCACGCGGGCTAAGCCAAATAAACCGATATCACAAATTATTATTTAGTAAGTGAATACACCTAATAACAATAGCAGCCTGTGACTGTCCCATTGCAGGGTAATAGCCTTTACTCATACAAAGAAAGCAGGAATATTCATTTCCATGTTTGCTCAAGGCAGATTGGTGGTTCAGACTTAAATTAACTATAGCTCCAGGTTTTGTCACGATGTTTCCCTTCACTGATGACGTAATGGCCAAGAAAAACTTAGAAATCACGTTTAAATTGACAGGGTCACATTAGTACGTACCAACCTTTTTTTTTGCCCTGTGGAAGTGCTCATGCCAACTGTGCTACCACAAGGAGACATTGCAGTTATGTGGGACTCCAACCCACTAAAACTCCACGGTGTCCTCCTGAAGCCGGAGCTGGCGAAGCGCGGGCACGCGTTAGCACTCACCGCGAACCCGTCTGTACGCACTACTCTTTTTTTTAGCCTAGAGAAGTGCTCATCCATACTGCATTACCATACCACGTGGAGATAGCGCAGGTATGTGGGACAATCCACTAAAACTTCACGGTGTCCGCTGTGCCGCTTACGTCGAAAACACGGGCACGCGTCAACACTCACCGCGAACTCGCCTGTACGTACAACCCTTTTCTTTTAGCCTGGAGAAGTGCTCATGCATACTGCATTACCACGGCGAGATAGCGCAGGTATTTTTTTTTTTTTTTTACTATGTATAGGCCTGTGTTTGACCACAATCTCACCGTGGTCAGTGATGATGTGGCCGATGGTGGTAAGCACACAAAGCCTAGAAGGGAACTGGCTCTCAAGTGCTGCTGTCGGAACACACCGGAAGGTGCTTGGCGACAGATTTTCAACTTGAGGGTGGTTGCCAGCCAGGCGGGTACTACAAAGTACCCTACCACCGTGCAAAAGGTATGTGGGACAATCCACTAAAACTACACGGTGTCCTCCTGTGCCGCTTACGTCGAAAACACGGGCACGCGTCAACACTCACCGCGAACCCGCCTGTACGTACCAGCCTGGATTTGAACCTCATGATAAAACAGTGGTCTATCACAACACGAAACCAGCATTACTCAATGGATCAATCACTCCAAGAATAAACATCTCTACGCACGACAAACTTAGCTATTCTCACAACGACATAAAAATTAATAGATACTTCCACATTCCCGTCAATATATCCCCTCCATTACTTAGAAAGACCTGACTATCCTTTAATTATTATCCCGGTGATATATTTAGGTTAAGAGCTTAGTTATTCTGCCTAGCCTTTTCCCGACTATATTGGGGTCAGCTTCCAGTCTAACTGGATACAGCTGAGTACCAGTATTTTACATGGAGCGACTGCCTTTCTGACCGCTACAACCCAGTAACTGGGTATCACGATAACCCTAGTCAAGGCATGTATGGTTTCTAACTACAGACTGGCTGTCAAATATTTTCAAATAACAGCCCAAGATCATCGGTTATATATAGTCCAGTAGGGATATAATTATTTTTCACATAACCTTTGATAATTCATAAGTTTGTTATTTTCACTGGGTGGATAATGTATGTGAATTCATTGCTATGTACAAAAATGCTAACAGTTTAGAGTTATGCTATATAAATTATTTAAATTTAAATTTTACATTATTGTTATAACACGAAATAATAGGAAATACCTACTTTATACCTATTGCATAACTCTAAAGTGTTAGCATTTTTGTACATAGCGTTGAATTCACATAAGGTATCCACCCAGCGAAAATAAAAATCTTTTGAAATATATTCTTACTATTTTCTTATTAGGCTATATTCTTCTGGCTACTGGACTATTAGCCGTTGATGTCGGGCTGTTATTTTAAAATTTTGAAAAAAGAAAACAAAGGGATACAGTATATATCTTTCTTATTCAGTTTATGGAATATCTTTTAAATTGAACCAATATTGAAGAAGGCAATAGGCGTGAGCCAAACCTTAAATTGTGACTTTTTAAGTGCAATTCAGTCGGATGTCTGAGAGCGAATTTCCTTTTAACGTGCTTTCTGAGGCAAGGAGTAATTTTTATACATTAAGATGGTCACCCATCCACAGACTAAACTCGGAAAGTGTTACTTAAACTCGAAGTGCCCGTGCTGTTGTTATTATTTAGCCACGAACTGCAAGAACACCTTTACATAGTGGCATAATAGTAGATTATGCACCAAGGGCAAATAAAGTAGCGTCTTACATCACAGGCGGCATATTGAACCCACTGAGCGAAGCGAGGGAGATATAATTATTTTGCAATTTAATAAACCCGACTGCTTAAAAAGCATACTAAAAAGACGTAAACAAGAAGAAAATCATGCTGTGCAGTCAGAGGATAAATATTCGCGAGCTGGCGGACCAAACCCAGATGTATCCTCCAACTGAACAGCATGATTTTCTTCTTGTTTACGTCTTTTTAGTTTGCTTTTTAAGCAGTCGGGTTTTTTGATTTTTTTATTTACAACTTTTCAGTATTTTTTTTTAGAATTAGCCACATTTAAACATATAAGTGTTAAATATTTTTGAAATTGCAAAACCCTTTATTTTGATACCCCACACGATGGGTTTGGAAGAAAAAAAGATTTTTATCCCCACAAAATGGCGCCCGAAATCCGCCATTTCTGTTTTTTCCAATATGAATGTAGCCAGTGACACTTGCAGGATTAAGACGAAACGATTGACGTAAGAATCATTAAAATCGGCCAACGCGTTTGGTCTCTAGAACGCCACATAGGAACAAACATACATACATACATACATAGACTGATAAACACAATACCCTCCTTCGGCAGTCGGGTAAAAAGCCAGGCCTCCACAAATTAAGTATTTAATTTGTAATTTATATAAATCAAAAGTTAATATTGATGTTGGATACATTATCCCAGTTATGGAACGATAGAGTAACATTTTTATTTGGTTCATTTAGGAAAGTTGTGGTGGAGTTTATTTCAGTACTCAAAGGTGTAGAAACTTGATTCATTGAAATCGCGCCTTTTTTTTTTAATGCTGCTTATGGTGGCCAGTTTGATTTTCGAACAAACCACTCCCTATGGGCATTGTGTTTAAGAGTTTTCCACGAGTTTCCACACGAATTTGACGTTCCAAATTTTTAGAATTAGCCACATTTAAACATATAAGTGTTAAATATTTTTGAAATTGCAAAACCCTTTATTTTGATACCCCACACGATGGGTTTGGAAGAAAAAAAGATTTTTATCCCCACAAAATGGCGCCCGAAATCCGCCATTTCTGTTTTTTCCAATATGAATGTAGCCAGTGACACTTGCAGGATTAAGACGAAACGATTGACGTAAGAATCATTAAAATCGGCCAACGCGTTTGGTCTCTAGAACGCCACATAGGAACAAACATACATACATACATACATAGACTGATAAACACAATACCCTCCTTCGGCAGTCGGGTAAAAAGCCAGGCCTCCACAAATTAAGTATTTAATTTGTAATTTATATAAACCAAAAGTTAATATTGATGTTGGATACATTATCCCAGTTATGGAACGATAGAGTAACATTTTTATTTGGTTCATTTAGGAAAGTTGTCGTGGAGTTTATTTCAGTACTCAAAGGTGTAGAAACTTGATTCATTGAAATCGCGCCTTTTTTTTTTTATGCTGCTTATGGTGGCCAGTTTGATTTTCGAACAAACCACTCCCTATGTGCATTGTGTTTAAGAGTTTTCCACGAGTTTCCACACGAATTTGACGTTCCAAATTCAAATCACTTTACTCCCTTGTTATTTTCATCTTTATGTTGAGATTGCATGATATGTAATTGGACAATGTCGAGCAAGTGCTGTGAAAAAAAATGCCATATGCCCATCAATAGCAGCCCTACATTACTGAGAAATATCTGACTATCCTTTAATTACTAACCCGGTGATATATTCAGGTTAAGAGCTCGTGATAGCTAAATTAGAGACTCAAGAACGACGACTTAATTGCAGCCCGACGTGACTGAACACCTTAACTACGGATCTTGTTATACATAAAAAGATTCTAATTCCGTATAGTATAGTATAAATTGTTAATGAGGTATTCGTTAGAGTTAAGCCGTTTTAGCTTGGGTGGGGTGAAGTTTTATGTGGACAGGTGATAAGTGTTGTAGGTATGACATAATAACCAACATATTATCTTCCTGGATCACCCACTGGTGACTTACTTTTCTTACTGCCATTCTTTTCGGGTTCTGTGCGTCCCTCATTCAGGTCTTGCCCGCAACTTTGGTGATATCTCCGACCCAATATATTTTTGGATACGCTTAATTCTAAGTTTTAAATGTAACATAATTGCGTATAGAGTTAATGAAGCTGTTAGAAATTAAATTATTTAGTTGGTAGATTATGCCATTGACAACTCACCGCTTTTTTTTTGTTGTTACCATTGTAGATTTACAACCCAGAATATGGTTTTATTTTCGGCGGAAATACTGGCAGTATAGCTAACATTGTTCCAAACGTCGATCCATCTCAATTAATTTCCTTTCAATCAACACGTTGAACTTCAAATAAACAAAAAACAATCCGAATACATTAACCCAGTAACGATGATTCAATTTAAATCAAATCAAATTTAATTAAGGTGCCGTCTCGTTTGCACGACAAACATTCAAATAAGCACCGCAAATCCGGGGTTCACGATTCGTTTTATCATCTCGGATGCATCGGTGTACTCGTTCAGTCAGTGTTTAATGTTCGACCGGTAATAGTACACCGGTACACTGCTAATACGATGGTAAGAATGTACGTTAAGGTATGGTTCCGTTAATGCGATTGAGAAAACAAACATGGCTAAAATCATATCTGAAACTCAGCCTTGATCAGTGTTCTTATCACTATGGTCGCTGAACACTGGGCCAAATAAGAAAAAAAATAAAACAATTATCATAATAATAATCATCGATACGCTAAGTAAAAAAAACCTGTGTATAACCCAGACTAAGGCAGTTACATAAACTTTTAGCCTGTTAGGGAATGGGTTATTATTTTAATTTATTTTGAAATTCTTAGAATGCCAGATAATGAGTTAGGGATTTTAAAAATAGGCTATATGGTCTAGTTTAATTATAAATAGGTTTAATTGACACAAACTACAATCTTATTGCTTTTTTAAAATTGTTTTACTGATATTGATTTTATTGATATTGTAATTATTTTGTTTTTTTATTCCATTATTTCAATTATACATGCCTTTTTAACTACTACAAACTAGTTGTTGTACTTAATTTTCACACGCGTAGATTCTGTATAGTTTCAGCTATAAACATGTATTTTTAATTTTTTTTCAGCTATATACATGTATTTTTTTGGTGTAGCTGCAGTAATTAACGAGATAATAAGCTTTTAATTGGAATGACACGCGCCAAATTTCTGGCTGTGACGTAAGACGCTCCCGCTAGCGTTCAGTTGTGGGCGTGGCCTATAGGAAGTCAATGGCTGTGTCGCTCAGTTCATCAATTGCATCTATGACTGTTCGTGTGTTTTTATGACTACTTCAGCGGACTGCATTCCCGTGGCCGAATATTGGGCTAGGCAAGGGATTTAGTTACGAAGTTGGTCATCAACAGGCTAAGAAGAGAAGCAGTAGACTAACCATATGTAACGGTCAGCTGCTGTGTGTTTTTTTCCGAACACACAACTGAAAGTAACACGCAGCTATGTTCTGCGCGACGTGACAAGACCACATAATTCTGGGTGCCGCTGCAGTAAGAAATCATTTAGTACACTGGTCTAGCACCATAATGAATTTGTGCCAAAATAGGAACATAAAAGTATTACATTTTTTTTTTTTGGATTTGCCTTTTAGACATCTTTAATTTGATACCCATATCATTAAGACAACGAAAAAAAAATTTAGGTTTGGGCTATTTAAAAAAATTATATAGCTTATGTTACTCCCACTATTGAGATGAATCCCACGACACCTCATATGTCATAATCCGTCAAGCCGTTTGGGTTGTAGAGCGTGCTATAGAAATGAGCATACATACGCTCGATAAACATTACCCTCCCGCAGTCGGGTAAAAATGGCTGACATCCATAACAGAAATAAAAAAGTCGCCACATCAGAACGTTCCACTACTGCACACGTTCACGTATGAGAGTACACTCTAAATCGCTGATAGAAAGATTCGTGACTGCAGAATCACAAACGGTAGCCGAAGTCGGAAATCAAATCCAATTTACTTCATTTGCTCGCCAGTAAAGTTCACATCTAACTCTTGAATTGAAAGGATTACGTTGTGAAATGAAGTTCCCAGTCGGACCGTACACGATCCAATGATAGATTTATACACGTTTGCCGGTTTAACGTTTGATTTACTGGTAATCTTGATGCTGCTAATGCAGAGGAATCGAGTGATTTAGGTTTTTTGTACCATGTTGATAAAGTTAGTCAATAGATTTTGTGAATGTTATTTTTAGAATTTGCTATGACTGTATTTGCTCTATTTAGAGATTATGGGTCTTCTTATATGGCGGTGCTCTCAAAGTTGTTTGAGAATACGTTTACCTCGGGCAAACTCTGCAGTTTGGTAAGAACAACTTTGAGAAGGAGGCTAATAGAAGAATACAGCTGGGCTGGGCGGCGTTTGAAAAACTTCGTCAAGTCTTCTCGTCACGTATTCCACAGAGCCTGAAGACCAAAGTCTTCAACCAGTGCGTCCTACCTGTTAGGGGCCGAGACATGGACACTCCCAATACGGCTGGTTCATCGGTTCAAGGTTGCTCAGCGAGCTATGAAAAGGGCTATGCTCGGAGTCTCTCTAAGGGATCGAATCCGAAACGTGGTGATCCGGCAGAGAACCAAAGTTGTCGACATAGCTCGCAAAATAAGCAAGCTGAAGTGGCACTGGACCCGCCATATATGTCGTAGAACCGATGACCGTTGGGGTAGTCGTGTTCTTGAGTGAAGACCGCGAATTGGTAATCGTAAGGTAGCAACTGAATGAGAGTTGCAGAAAATCGAAGCAAATGGCGTGCAATTGGAGAGGCCTATGACCAGCAGCGGACTACTATAGGCTGATGATAATGATGGGTCTTATTTGTAAAACATATTTAACCTTATGCTTAGTTTAAGTACAGCTTAGCAGATTCTTAATTCAAATTCTTCGTAGAAAATTGGAATTAAGACTAACATTCCAGACGTGTTGGAGAATACTATAGCTGTTCTTTTAGAAAAATATTGCGTTCTTCAATTCCACTTTTCATAACAGAAAACATGGATAAAATTAGATAAAAGGAGATTTTTCTACCAGGAATATTGCCTTAGATCTTAGGTTATTAAAACGTGTTCCTGTGAAAAGAAAAAATGTGAAGAATCTCGAGATTGGTGTTCGTAATTCCATACTAGGTATATGTGGAATAGATAAAACGTTGTGCCATAAAATTAGAAATCGTTTAGTTAGGTAATTGATTTCAATTTTACCACATAGAAATTGGAATATAGGTCCATCTAACCTAATTGGTTTAATTGAATTAGAAAACTAGATGTTATTTATATTTTTGAGAGCAAAAATAATAAAATTCGATCGACGCGTGCCAAAAAGATATGTTATTTTTTAAACAAATTAGTCTAACGAACAAATCAATTTATCTATTCGACATAACTGACCAGTTTATGGCAAAAGTGATCAGCAATCGACAAATTAAAGCGAAAATCGTTAAAACCTTTCCAAAAAGACACCGATACATAGCAAATTAAATTCACATCAATTCAGAATAATAAAAACCAAAATTGATACAATAAACGACGGAAAAAGCGAAGTTGCAGTTTTTATCAATTTAATTAATCTGAATTGAACTGATCTTTGCAACAGTGTTTATTTCTCTGTATTCATTTAGGCGTCTGAATTCAGTTACAGATTATATTTTTACTTTTATGCGGAATAGTATGCAAAGCTTTACAATCGTGAAATATGTTGGTAGTTTGTAATATTATATAGACTAAAACTAATAAGTGTACATAAATAGGAAAATTAGGAACCCCTGCAGTACCTAAAAAAATATGAAGCCTAATGGTATACCTTAACTCGTCCCTATGCAGTGGAGCTGAAAATTAAAAACAAAATCTATCAATAGGTGGAGTATCTAAAATATAAACGTTAATTGAAATTTATATGGATTGAAATATTATTTTAATGCAAGTTTGCATGTTGCATCCCGATTGAACAAGACTACGTTTTTGACGCATTTACTAATAACAAAAATGCGCCAAACGAACCCTAAAAAGCAAAAGAAAACATTGCTCTAACCGATTCTTTTCCCAGCTCTTTCATCATACAAATTCCGCATCAGTGTAAAGTGCAAAGGAGGGAAGCTTAGTGAGCCAGATGAAAAGTAAACACAAGTTTGATTTACATAGATTGAAACAGTAGTCTCGTTGAATAGAAAAGTTTTATTGGAATTGAAAGCATCATGCCACTTATCGCTCCCACAGGAAGACGAGTTTTCTTTGGAAATATATTCAGTCTCAGATGTTAGAGTATTTTATCTGATTTAGTTCAAAAAGACGCTGCCGTTTGTAGTTCTTGCTAAATTGTATATGTCATGTCTACAGCAGTAGATATGATATATACAATTTAGCAAGAGCAGCAGCTTTTTTTAAATATTTTTCTAGAATGGCAACCCTTTTCGTGAAATGTCAAAGTACACGGGTACATTCTTTGACGATGTCAGACAGAATCGGTTCACATTTCAATCTCGTAATTCCCATTCGTAGCTAGTTATTTTGTCACCCCAAAATGGTATCAGTATAAGATAACATTAAATAATTATAATATTGTAGAACTATACTTGAGAACAAAACTATCGCGGATATTAGAAAATAACGTTTATAATCAAATAATACTGTAGGCGCTTTTGAAGAACGGCATGTTATTGTTAGAAACACATAACAACGGTTGCATAATATCAGTATATTGAAAAGTTTCTGACGCTTTATCCGAAACTCCTTTCTTTTATTACTTTGTCTTTTAGCAACAACCTGAGAAGCTGCTGCGGGTGTAGAGTCTATTTTTCAGTATCTAACTATAAGAACCTTCACTTGTAATCCTTTGATATCACAACAATCAACCCAATTATGCTCACGTAATTTTAAAGAGTAGTTTCTGATAATGCGTCAGAAACTGTCGAATACACCGACTTTATTTATACACACGATTTTATGTTTTTCTAACAAGACGTTATTGTTTTTCAAAACACGTACAGTATTACTTGATTACAAACTTTGTTTTTAATAATAATATCTGCGATTTTAATTCAATAGGGCGCCGGTGCGATAGTTTTACGCTCAAGTGTATTAGCTTTTCTTATTTTGAATTCGACGTCTTAGCACCTCAATAAAAATTGCTCTGCAATTCTCACAAGTTTAAAATAATTTCATTTAAAATACTCCTTAATACTGGCAACAGAAAAATAAAAGTAATATTTAGTTTATTAAAAAGTTTGCAGGCTACCCGGCAAGTCTTTCCCTAGTCTCAAGTGAGGCATAATCTCGATGGCTGGACTAACTTTTTTCTATTTTTCCTCGGCGACTTATTTTGAAAATAAAACGCTAACAGCATTTTGAGTTTGGAACTTGGATAATTATTGTTCTTGACGAATTATTATAAATCTATTTTGTTTTGTTGTTAATTTGTGTGGTTATTTGAATATTTGTTTCGGATGTTTTGTTTCTTTGCTTAAGCGCATAATTTGGTTCCTATACTTTTATGAATTTTTTGGAAGTCTTCTGTCTTCTAGTGATGGCTTGATTAATTGTATAAACATTTTTTTTTGCTTTGCATTACAATACGAACATACCAAATTTATATAAACTTTACCAATTTTAAACCACATTATTTGCATTCGATTTAATTTTTATTTGGCATTTTTAACATAGCATTCTTTATAATTTGATGGGTATTTTATAGAAATCAGTATGCGGACGACACATTTTTACTCAAGAATTTAAAACATTCACAACATGCGTTGACCCAGAAATACATTTTTACTACAAAAGCTTTTTCCTGTTTGATCTCAGAATAGACGGAAATGCACCACGAAATAATGGTTAAACCAACTTATTAATATTTGAAGACTTAGGTTAAGATGCTGAAGCTAGCTTCGAGTAAGCGATCTTTCTGATGGCTTGAAGCGTAGGAAGGTCTCTAACTTTTTGAAACCAGAAATCAAAACGTTTAATTAGTATTATTATAAATATACTTTCTATTTAAATAGTATTGGGAATTCAGACATTGTACAGAGACGTAAGAGAAACAGTATTTTGTCAAAGATACTTTTATAACAAACTATTTATTTTATCTCGTATCAACACAGAAGTTTGGACCCTCTTCAATTGAAGAGGGTCCAAACACCACGAGGGGTCGAGGGGGTTTGAGAGGGTCGAGGGGTTGGAGGGGGTTACGTTTCATCTACCTGCCTATATAGTAAAATTATTATTAGGGGCTATTACCTAGACTACTGGATTCCACTTACCTACTTCCAGTTCTCTACAAAAGGTTCCTTCTTGGAAGAAATCAATTAAGTAGTTATTGTCTATGGTTAGTTGAATACTACGTGGACTCTACTCTACTTACTTGTCGCTAACCTAAGGGTGAGTCCAGCCGGGCGAGCATGGCTTACTGTGACAGGCTTGGGTCACACATTTTTATCACAAAAAAAAACAAACGAGCAAAAACCGTGATAAAATGTATGACTCAAGCCTATCACAGAGGCCGTGCTCGCCCGGCAGACATGACAGTGTGACGCAAGACATGTGCTTTGAATGGTTTGAATCGTAAAGTGGGAAATTCAGGAGACGGACTTGCCCACGAGCTTACGGACCATATGCGCGGTCTCTCATGGATCTATCTAGTGTGTACCATCGCAGACAAACAATCAAATCGTAGCGAGGTCCTGTGGAATAGGCCTGTGGGCATTCACGTGGGCAACTTCGACTATAATAATGAATTCCCCGCTAAAAGCGAAGCAAGTAGCGCCTGCCTTAGGGCGAGACCACTTACATAATGTAAAGTGCAATTGCGGCGCGGCACATGCGTCGACATGCGTGCGTGGGAGCAGTGGTGGCCCTGTGGTATCGGCCGCGACTTACAAGTTGTAGGTCGTGGGTTCCAGGCAGGCGCTTTACTTTGGGTAAATTATTTCATCACCACTGCTCTCAAAACGGTGAAGGAAAACATCGTGAGGAAACCGGCATGTACTAGAACCAAAAATTCGAAGATATGTGACATCCACCAACCCGCACTGGGCCCGCGTGGTGGATTACGGCCCATTCCCTCTCATAGCGGGAGGCCTGTGTCCCAGCAGTGGGAACATTAATAGGCTGATGATGTGATGTGACATGCGTCGCAAGTCTGGACACGCACCTTAACAAAAAGAGCCACACGTCAATTAATCACTACCAAGTATTGGTGTCGCAAATCACTGTATTACAAAGCAATACGTATGAAAAAAAAAGACAAATAAAAACTTGCCTTGTTGTAAAAACAAATAACACGAAATTATGTGAATCTACCGGTGGTTAGATCTACGGTTCGTTGAGCACGGACGGTTTCTAATGAAGTTATAATACCAGCTGTAATATGTTTGCTAAATATGTTTGTGGCAAATTGCTCTGCGGCTTTCTCTAACATATTATTGTAAGTACTTGACGTTAAACAATTGGTAGAAATTGGGACGGAAGTTGCGAGTAAAAGACGGAAAAGTGGCAAATAAATAGAATAATGTATCACTTTTTGTTTGAACATAGATATACAAAGGGTAATCTAGTGTAAGGTTACAGAATATTAGCACACACAAAGCATGTATGAATTTTTACACGGATGTGTTAGTATTTGAATATGCCTATAAGTCATTCCAAGACTTTATACGACTATTTAGACTGATGATACTGTTATGAAAACGTTTCAGCTGTAAAATTGAAATAGAATAAGTATGCCAGATTATGAAAGAAGTTATTATTAACCTCATAGAAACTAAGCTTTACTCTGCTAACAAACTACCAAACGAGAATATCTACAAAAGGAACAAGTAATTTCAATAAAACTAAATTATTGTAAACATAGGGACAAATTGTGAGCACACCGTATCATGAGTTCAAAGTAAATCGTCAAAGGTATTATTAAATAAGCCGACGGATTCATTTTAAAATTTGTTGATGCTCGAGTCACGTTTCAAGGATTTCGGGAACTGCTTTAAAAACGCTATTAGGTTGATCGTTAAACTTTGAATGAGTGACATCTTTAACGAAACCAAATTAATTGCACAATCCGAAATAAACCTCTTGAGGATTATCAACCTTAGTTCCACCTATTAAGAGTGTCGTTCTATTAGCATCATCACGGTCTACAGCAAAGTCTATATTGGTATTAGTAAGTTGTCGACTATGCTGTCACAGTGTACTTTTTGGGTCATCACTCGTATTTGATGCGTTTTAAGAAACTTGAAGGATTAATTTTAGTTTTAATAGGAATTCAGATGCTTTTGAAGGCGCATCTACAAAGTTCAGGAACGGTTAAACCCAATTTATAGGACTTTTATAGTGAAGATGTGATGACACTTAATTAATTGTCTCGGCGGAAGACGGTTCAGGATTCTTTGTAGCCTTGGCTTTAAATCTTTTCGTTCTCTTATTTCTGCTATTGTTTTTAATATCCTTTTTTTTGTATGACAATCTTTGCCATGCAATTTCATAACAATGAACGACGCTCATTCCTTCATCCATCCATCCATTTTTGTGGTATTAATGAAAATTAAAATTCCGCTCACGATTAATCCAAATAAAAATTTATTTGATCCCCTAAATCTTGATGTCAAAACAATATTACAACTAAATTAAGTCACTGGTTTTGTTAACTTTTTTTATAATCGTGAAGGGTTTTATCTACTTTGTTTCCCAACCGTTTATTTATTGATATAGCGTGTAAGAGATTAAGCTATAAAGCCGGTATCGTATATGCTGGCGCGAAGCTGAGCACTGCGGGAAGCGAACGAACAAGCATAACACATTTTACAACTATTAGAAGAGGCATGTGGGTTTATAGCCGCGGCACAAAACGCGCACGACACGATACCAATAAGCAAGAATTCGAATGGTTATGTCGGTTTCAAACACTGGACAATGGATATCAATAAAATTGCATTTGATTGACACCCAATTTGAAAAACTGCTGAAGCAAAATTAAGGTAATGTGAAAAGTTGTGGAAGATTAGTTTTGAAATCATCTTCTGTCACATTGTGACGTTCATTAATTGCTAAGTCTCTAAGATCTATCTCGAAGTCTTTCAAATATTATTTTTTTTATATTCAGACCCAGCCTCAATCACTGTCATTGTGATTACGAAGGCTAAGATTAGGAATATATACCCACGATTTCTCTCAGAAAAATCTTAATATGACTGAAAATTATAATATCACTGTGGATGCTTTATTCAAATCTCACCAAAAGATTTGTCCAAAATATTATTTTCGTAAATACAAAATTATTACACAGAAGCTTATAAAAGCACTCGACATAAGCTAGGGTTATCAAAACATAATTTAAAATAAAACTTGTAAGATTTTCACCAGCAGTGAGTCTCACTTTGTGTTATAATAAAACCTAACTCGGTATCTTCAGTCGTACTTTAGGGATTAGTTGGGTATAAGCAGTAAAGTTATACGATATGACTATCTACTACACATACTTACGTAAACGCAAGCCAACGAGCTAAGTTAACGACTTTATCTTTTCGAATAATGCCTACTTAAGCACACATTTGAAGTCGCTGCATATTTAACGATATTGAATTTATGACGTTAAGGAATCGGGCGACTAAAAATTATAAAGATTCCACAATTTATTGCCTTCCTCCGACTGACCGAGAAGTAATCCGCTTAGCGTCGAACAACTTATTAAGTGTGGGACTAAATACTGATATATTTTTCTCGTTTGCTTCGTTTATACCGGCCGCGGCTCCGGTAAGGACATGTGTGCTTGAGTCAATATGAAATGTATTCTCGGCGAGCTAACCTCGTAAAATTTTACTTTTTGAGGTGATTGCAAGTGGTGTTTTCTGTATGGTAACGTGCAGGGTTAACCTTTCAAAGCAGCTTTAATTTAATTTTGATATAGTGAAAATTTACAAATCTATATTTTAATCAATCCTATAAGAAATCATCGCATATGCAAATAAAAATATATTTGAATCTGAATCGTGGCATCTTGTAATTCCTCATTTCTCATTACTGCCTTCAAAATAAGAAAACATGTGTATCTTTCTTAAAACACCAGTAGTTAAGTTGCAATATTTCAACGAACGTCAATAATGAAGGCAGTAAAATGTTCACAGCTTATCTTAATCAGAGTTCTTCTTTAGTATCCATTTCATCATAGTGAGCTGTATAATTTAGCAAGACAAGGATTTTAATGACTCTAACTAGAATAACTTTTCGTTCTCAAATAAGTCTTAAGTACCACTCAACATTAACACTATTGCCCTGAAGATATAAAACAAGGTTCTAGAAAAGCTGCATTTACTTTTATGTCTTTGCTTTGAACAATTTATTTTAGCGATAAAGTTCTTTTATGCATTCAAGTTACTTCGGCAAGATAGATTTTATTGTTCTCTGCTGAGAGGTTATGTCTTAATCACAATCAAATGAGCATAAAAACAATGACTGAAGAGTAAGATAATCTCAATGAAATGCAAACGGTAAAGCACCAGATTATCATCGACGCCAAAGTCGAATTCATCTAAAGACAAAATGACAAATTATAAATATAATTTAGGAAGTAACCTTTAAATATCTTCCCGAAATATCTGACTGCTCATCGTTAGGAGATTAATATCTTCGCCCGATGATCGTATAAACAAATGATACAAACGACTGGTCAATGACCCGAGCTGTCAGATAGCTGTTCTTGTACTATCTAAAGTCCAACAATAGGAATCTATCCATTGAATAATAACTCATTGTCTTACTTTTTGTTAAACTAATCACTTTATTGTTCCACTCTTATAATCAATTATTCGATTAAGTTTCATATAAATGACGCCATCATTCCTATCATATATCCGATGTAATTCATTAGCTTCATATGATAGAGGTATGTAAATTTATAATCAAATCATCGGCTCGCTTTGTTTTTTAGAAATTATTTTGTAGAGTTGTAACTAACTTTGTTAGTCATTAATAACACGAAGATCTTATTGGCATGCGTTTTGGGCTTGGAATTTGTTCGGTGATCATATTTTGTCTGATCCAATATGCTAGAAACCCTAACGGTTTATGTTCGTTACCTCGATCATTGATTGATCGATTGCTTCGTTTGATTCTTTTAATTGACTCCACTATTGCCAGTTGCTTGTGGCCACGTCTTAGGGATCCGTCAAACCCAATTTTCGGTTTGGACTACCCACGTTGTTAATGCGTTTACAATCTTTACGCTCATTAACCGCCAATCCTGAGACGATTAAGTCGTAACATGTTTTATAAAACTTAGTTGTGTGCACCAATTAAATTTTATTTTCTATAAAGAGTCTCACGCCTCGCGTACAGATATGCATCTTTACGATAAGAAGAGAAATGTGTGCGTGTTTCATAATTGCTTTTAATACTATTTGGGATGGTACGAAAGATCTTCGAAGTGATAAGGCGCGTTGCATAAATTTTCCCATTATGTATTTTGTTGAAGTTCCGGAATGATTGATGACGGCTAAATCTCTTTTATAAACACAATAAATTCAGCTTATAACAACCGATATTTAAAATTCGACATGACGTGGGCGTTCTTGGGTATAAATAGGAATACTTTTTGGTGCTACAAAATGGTGATAAAAGCGTCCGGTGGACAATTTTCTTGCCTCGCAGATGCTCGTTGCGTCTTTTTTTACAAATTTATTTTTGCTGTCCTTTGAAGTAAAGTAGCCCTTCCGCTTGTCACGAAAGGTTTGGACATAGGAGTGAGAATTATATTTTGGTACATTTGGACAGGCGGAGAGTAAAATTGGTGAGGGTGCAAGGTTAAAAAAAGTGTCAAATTGATCTGGCAGTACGGTCACGTTCGTTCTACCGCGCAGGGATCGGAAGTCTATTCCGTGTAACTAAACCAATCAGGCGTCCATTGTCTCAGATAATACCATGTATCGGCTTGCCTACATGCTTGTTACGTCGTGTCCGTATTATCAATTCGTTTTGCTTGTAATGTTCAGCTTAAGGTCTTTAAAAAGAGCTTTCGTTCGCTTTAACGCATAAAGGTATGTGTATTATTATTTTGTGCAGGTAATCAAAGAGTCTGAGTCGTTTTATACTGATAGAGTTTTCATTGGATTGGTTTGTTTTAAAAATCAATTTCTGAAATTATTTTAAAACCGGTTACAAAGATTTAGTCATTCTATATTTTAGTGCTGGTCAGTAAACTGTGACCGGTACTGGCCCCAACCAGTGTTGATGCATAATATTTTGCAGGCTCATAAAATATTTTGTTGTCGCTTAATTTTGAATGGCCAATTACTATGTCAGTGTGACTTCTATTTGTTTGGTGTGGCGTCAAAATTTTGTTCGTGTTTTTTATAATGGTTCTGTTTTTTCATAGTGTTGTCGATTTATTAGCGTAGTCCTTATGGACTAGCTTGCTATATAGCAAGTTTTTAATTTAAGTTTTGACTTCGTTTCTGATAAATTTTGTAAAATTGTAGAGGGAGAATATCTAGACGTACTTTTTCTTTGGGGCTATATCTTTTACCTTGGTTCTTCTACGAATTCCTTCATTTCTGATTCGAATACACAGGTAAGCCTTAAGAAACCTTTGAATTTTCTTTCAATGTTCTGATAAGGCCAATGGAAAGAGACTACCATGCAAATTGGGAGACTAATCTTTTATTGTATTTTAATATTATAATTTTCAATTTATACTTTTATTTATGCTAAAACTAGCTTCTGCCAGCGGCTTCGCCCACGTGAATGTCGAAAACTATCCTGAGGGAACATATTCCTGGGATAAAAATTATCTTATGTGCTATACCTGACTATAGTCTATCTCTGGGCCAAATTTCATCCAGATCCGTTCAGCCGTTCTGGCGTGATTGAGTAACAAACATATCCATCCAAACTTTCGCATTTATAATATTAGTAAGATGTAAACAATACATGTCAAAATATCCCCAGTTAATTAGTCGACTTCATTACAATTTATTCCACCCACGTTATTGGGTACTATCAGTTTCAGTTCCTAAATAATATCACATGATACAAAGTTATTGTAATCAAAGGCATTGCTTCTGCGGAACTTTTGGTACGCAACCCTTGCTATTGTTTCCCGAAGGATTACCCTTTTCCGACCTCCATCATTCTTAACGCTAATAACATTTTGAGGTCAAATGCAATATATTTAACCAGAGTTCATTATGAATATCTTCATTTGTTTTGGTGGCAGGTTCTATGTTAAACGGACTTTTAATTAAAAAGGCTTTTTAAAGGAATTTATTTGAAAAATGTGCCCTTCATTCAATCATTCGTAGGTCTTAGACGGGTATTAATGATACTCAAAAGCCTGAAAGTCTGACAACGAGCACTGCATTAAGTCCACCTCTGTACGTTTGAGTGCATGAAGTATTAAATAAATAAATAAACGAGTTTTCCCAAGACATACACAATTACTGAATTGTTAGGTCTGACTGAGTCGAGATCTTTGTTAAATACTGGTACTTATCTGCATCGGGTAAACTAGAAATTGACTCCTACATAGTTGAGCAACGGCAACAATCAACAGAACAACAGTGGAAAATCTTGCTCCACGAAAAGCACCCTTATCACTACGACATAAAGGTGCAGTCAACGTCAAATTGTTATTACTGATGAGTGGCTGTATTAACAGATCACAAAATAGTGTGAGATGAATATAATCTGTAGTTGGCGTTATTGTCAAAAAAGCATAACGTTCAACCTATTCTCGATAACGGCATAGATTGCATGGTTTTATTAGTTTTAGAATGCAGCGAACAAAAAAAATGTGGCCTATTTTCAGCAGGGGTTTCGATCACATTCATGTTATTAAAGGCAGCGAACCGCCAAACATTAATATTCAGTAATAGTAAATCTACATACATACTACGTCCCGTATTGGAACGGAGTTCTTTATCGCAAGTTATAGCACAGAATAAATAATAGTACAAGTAGTTATAGTTCTGATTTGTTTGCGGGCTGAGGGGCTAGACCGAAAAAAGTGTAACAATAAAAAAAAAAAACGAAACCAAAAACCGACACATTTTTGCAGTGATTTTTAGGCACTTTTCGATCACCTAGGTAACTAAAACTTTTTTCGTCAAACGTCAATTTTGAGAATATGCAACAATATTTATAATTTTAAGGTTTAAAAACTTTGCTTATTAGTATAAAATAAAGTAAATAATAATTTCTGCATAATAAATTGTGCGAGGCACAGCGGGCTGCATGCAGGATAGTACAAGCGCAGTTCCACACAAAATGTAGATGCCGAGGAGAGAGCCGGAGGCGCACGACAAAAACCGAAAACGTACGAGCGCGCGCAGATTAGACATATACAGTACCTTCTCTAGCAGCCGCTATTGTGAGTTTACACTGAGCATCATCATCAGTACCGTGTGGTGACGGACGTAAAGAATTTCACCATCCCATATCTTCCCGTGGGTGTCATAAGAGGCGACTAAGGGACACACCAGAGAATGGGCAGCAGCGTTCTCTGTGCACTTTAACAACTAACTGCGATCGCCAACCCGCCTGCCAAGCGTGGCGATTATGGCAAACCCCCCCAAACCAAATGAATAGCACACATAAAAAACGGCCCCGAGTGCCCGGCAGCCCGTCTACCCTCGGCTACGGTAGCGGTCGAGGCGATGGCGTGGCAAGGGGTGCGAAGAATCCCCGGAGTGGACCCGGCTACCCCAATAAACACCGACGACTGGACTTGGCAACTTATAACACGCGAACACTCCGGACCGACGAGAAGATAACCGAACTCGAGGCGGAATTGAGCAGGTTACGATGGAGTATTATAGGGTTATCTGAAGTCCGAACAGAGGGAGAGGACTCGATAATCCTCAAATCCGGTAACCTGCTTTATTTCCGAGAGGGTGACCGGCAGTCTCAAGGTGGTGTCGGGTTTATCGTCCACAAGTCCCTTGTGAACAACGTGGTGAAGATCGAGAGTGTGTCGACCAGGGTGGCGTACCTTATACTCAGAATATCCGCAAGATATTCGCTGAAGGTCATACAGGTCTACGCCCCAACCTCGGCACACTCCGACGACGAGGTAGAGGCCATGTATGAGGATATCTCTACAGCCATGCATGGTTTCAAATCTCACTTCACCGTTGTCATGGGGGACTTCAACGCGAAACTGGGCAAACGAGACGAGGATGAGCTGCAAGTGGGGCAATTTGGAGTTGGACGTCGGAACCACCGGGGTCACCTACTGGCCAGTTTTGTGGAGAAGGAGGGCCTCTACATGATGAACTCCTTCTTCAAAAAGCGTGAGCACGGGAAGTGGACCTGGCAAAGCCCCGATGGTGCAACTAAAAACGAGATCGACTTCATCATGTCAACTAAGAAGCAAATGTTCAATAATGTCTCTGTGATCAATTCGGTGAAAACCGGGAGCGATCACCGCATGGTAAGAGGCACATTGGACATTCATGTCAAGCTTGAAAGGTCTCGACTGATGAAGTCCACGCTCCGTCCAGCACAGATCCAGGTCCAAAACCCCGAGAGCTTTCAGCTCGAACTCCAGAATCGTTTCGAGTGCCTAGGGAGCTCAGTGGACGAATACAATGACGGGTTCGTGGAAGCTGTCCATACGGTCGGGTCTAAGTTTTTCAAGACCCGCCGTACAAATAGGAACAAAAAGCTCTCTGATCCTACTCTCAAGCTAATGAAGGAGAGGCGTGAGATGATCCTGCAGTCTTCAGCCGATGCGTTGAAATACCGGCAGCTAAATAGACGGATCTCAAAATCCTTGAAAAGCGACCTCCGCCGCTTTAGTACTGAGCGTATTAAAGAGGCGATTGAGCGGAATAAGGGCTCCAAGGTCTTTTCAAGAGATCTGTCTATTGGGCAGAGCCAGCTCACGAAACTGAAGACCGATGATGGCAGGATCGTTTCCACCAAACCAGAGCTTCTGAGGGAGATCGAGAGATTCTATGGGCAGCTGTACACGTCAACCAGTAAACCCGTCGCGAATCTAGCGAATGACCCTAGAGCTAGATTGACCCGACACTATACCGAAGACATTCCGGACGTCAGCCTGTATGAGATTAGGATGGCTCTGAAACAGCTTAAGAACAACAAGGCACCGGGTGACGACGGAATCACGGCTGAACTCCTGAAGGCGGGTGGAAAACCGGTTCTTAAGACCCTTCAGAAGCTGTTTGATTCCGTCATATTCGAGGGCAAAACGCCACAGGCATGGTGCAGGGGTGTGGTGGTACTCTTCTTCAAGAAGGGCGACAATGCCCGGCTGAAGAACTATAGGCCCATCACACTTCTTAGCCATGTCTACAAGCTGTTTTCAAGAGTCATCACGAATCATCTCGCGCGCAGGTTTGACGATTTCCAGCCTCCCGAACAAGCCGGATTCCGCAAGGGCTTCAGCACCGTAGACCACATACATACGCTGCGCCAGGTTATACAGAAGACCGAAGAGTACAACCTGCCTCTCTGCTTAGCGTTTGTGGACTACGAGAAAGCCTTCGATTCGATCGAGACTTGGGCTGTATTGCAGTCTCTCCAACGGTGCCAAATTGACTACCGGTACATCGAAGTGTTGAAGTGTTTATACAAAAACGCCACCATGTCAGTTCGACTTCAGGATCAGACTTCGGAACCAGTCCTTCTGCAGCGAGGTGTGAGACAAGGAGACGTCATATCTCCGAAACTGTTTACTGCTGCACTGGAGGATGTCTTCAAGGTTCTGGACTGGAGAGGGCTAGGCATCAACGTCAATGGCGAGTACATCACTCACCTTCGGTTTGCCGACGATATAGTGGTTATGGCTGAGACCATGGAGGACCTCAGTACAATGCTCGATGACCTCAGTAGAGCTTCCGAAAGAGTGGGTCTTAGGATGAACATGGACAAAACCAAGGTGATGTTGAATGCCCATGTTACACCCACTCCTATCAAGGTCGGAGACTCTACACTCGAAGTTGTGGGCGACTATGTCTACCTTGGACAAACGATCCAATTGGGTAGGGCCAACTTCGAGAAAGAGGTCAACCGTCGAATCCGACTCGGCTGGGCAGCGTTCGGGAGGTTGCGCGGTATCTTCTCGTCCAACTTACCACAGTGTCTCAAGACGAAAGTCTATGACCAGTGTGTGTTGCCAGTGATGACATATGGCTCTGAGACGTGGTCGCTTACAATGGGCCTCATCAGAAAGCTTACAGTCACTCAAAGGGCAATGGAGAGCTGGCTATGCTCGGAGTTTCCTTGCGTGATCGAATCAGAAATGTAGAGATCCGCAAGAGAACCAGGGTTACCGACATAGCCCGAAGAATTGCCAAACTCAAGTGGCAGTGGGCAGGGCACATTGCTCGCAGAACGGATGGCCGATGGGGCAGAAAGGTTCTGGAGTGGCGACCGCGAACCGGAAGGCGTTGCGTTGGAAGGCCTCCCACTAGGTGGACCGATGACCTGGTGAAGGTTGCGGGGATCCGCTGGTTGCGAGACGCACGGGACCGGTCAATGTGGCGATGCTTGGGGGAGGCCTATGTCCAGCAGTGGACGTCTTTCGGCTGATATGATGATGATGATGATGACTGAGCATCAGCTGTGTTCTTGTTATTTTAGTCTCGTCATATTTTATGAAACGTAAAGACTGTAAATTTCATTAATCAAACGCTGTTCCAACCGAGTGTCCATAAGATACCTCTCTCTTTTAATATAATATTTATATAATCTAGACCAGTGTTTTTCAAACTGTGGGTCGCGACCCCCTGGGGGGTCGCGAAGCCTCTACTGGGTGGTCGCAAGAGGTCGCGAAAACTACCTCAGTAAAAAAACAATAAAGTTTAAAAATATAAATTTATTAAAAAAGAATTACCTAAAGGATATAAACATTTTGTGTTAATACAAACTAACAAAAAATAACCTATGAGTACTCGTACTGCGAAGGTTGCGCTTGTTTCTCATTAATACATTTCGCCAAAATGGATCCGTTTTTGCTAGATTGAGAATTAAATCGTCTTCCAAATATAAGCTATTTCTTTGCTAACATTTTATTTGGGCCATTGATGAAAATGTCAACTCGCACAAGTGTGCGCCAGGTGGCAAATAGAATCAAACATTGAAGTATGCCTTTGTTATTAATTCTGGGTATTATGTTTTTCTTTTAAACCAAAAGGAATCCAAATTGGCAGACTTGAATTCCAAGTGCAACAACCTATCGGCAGATAATGCATACTCATTTAAAAGCAGATTTAAGATCCACCTTTGCCCAGTGTTCTCCGATACCTTTTGTACTGATAAGTAATGACACAATTCTTCTTTGAAAGTACATCTCATAAAAATGCCAATAAGCCCAAACACGACTAGGACACATTTTATTTTGGAGCACCATTGTTTACCTTCCGGCATCATCATCAGATCAGTTCAATGGTGCCATTTTCTTTAGTAGCATTTATTTATTAGTAGTTATATGCTTCATCATAGTCGGTTATTCAAGATATCTTTAACTCGTGACACCCTTATCATTAAGGAGTTCCAGTGGCCAAAATGATACATTCTGAGTGCATATGATTGCATTGATGATGAAAAATATAAAATACCTAAATCGCTATATGTATGCCTATAATATTTGAGGAGTTCCCTTGATTTCCATGGGATCCCATCAGATTCTGACTTAGTGTCAATGGGACCACCTCGAGAGTTTTCCTTTTCAAACAAAAAAAGAATTTTCAAAATCGGTCCACAATTGGGTTGTTGAATTTTAAAAAAAGTCCGATTTTTAAAATTTATTTTGAGTCTTTACATATCATAAATTATATTGTCGTTGCAAAAATCTCTTAAATATTTTTTTTCAATTTATTATAAGCAATTGAAAATCGATAAAATTTTAAAAAGAACCACCTGTCTACGAACGGGCCATGATTGGTCGCCATGTTGGTGACGTCATAACGTTCAAGGAATTTCACCATAGTACAGTGTCACGTAAATTGACTAAAAATATCCGAAAATTAGTGCAAAAATATTATTTATAACAGCAAATTTTATTTAGACATGTGTGATAAAGGATTCATAGAGGCAAATTTCGAAAAGATATCCATCTGATGGACGATTTGGAAAAATTGAGCTTAAGTAAAGTAGTCTTAATGAATATTACGTGATAGTGGACCGCGACAGGTGTTTGTCATTGTTGTTCATTGTACACATTACATTTAGAAACATAATTGTCATAATGTAATTGTTGTTACATATGGGTAGGTGATATTTGTGTAAAATAAAAAGCTAACAAACACGATTGGCGCAACTTCGACTTTAGATATCAAAAAACTTCATAGGTACCACTAAATATTATACCACCCGAAATCTGTGGAGCATTTTTATTTATTTTTTGCATAACATCCTTAAAATTTTCGGTATTTTTAATTATTAGCATATCCCTTTATAATATTAAACACAAATATCTATATAATATAATTACAAACACTAAACAACTTTGTAGAACAAAAACGTGAAAATATTAATTCGTTACATTTTCAAATATCTCTTAAATGCGTCGACCGATTTTCACAATTCAAACAGAAATATTAGTTTTACGCCTATATCCGTCATTTAAAATTAAAATAATGAATATATCTCCATAAACAAAAAATCATGTTTTCAAGTTACGTAATTATACAAAAATGTCAACTTTGCTCGAAAGTTCCCTTAAAAATTTACTTTTCTCAATCTTTAATGATCAAATTAAGAAATTAATCAGAATCTAATACTAAATTAGAACAAGATAACAACATAATTAACATATTCTAATTGGAATCTAGTTAGACATAGAACATTTCTCAAAACTTTAGTACAGTTTGCTAGGTTAGGTATTGCGCGAATCACATAATAATGGAGAGTTATTTGTAATATTCGTACATAATGATGCGAAGCAAGCACGATAACTTTTAAGGTTCGATATTTATGATCAATGTATTCGATATTCATCAATATATTGACGATAATAACAAGATGGAATTGGTTATAAGTCAAAACACTGTATAAGCTATGTGCCATAATGAGTAGAAATGAACGTTGTGACGTCACACGGGCTCGGCTTTGTTCGGAAAACTGTCGGGGTGTTTTCGGTACTGGATTCAAAAAAATATTTTCGATTGGATTTTACTTTGTAATTACAATGAAAAAAAAAAAACTAAAAATAGTTTTGTATGAAAACTTATATATGATCTTTCCATTTATTACAAAAAAAAAGTTGGTTCAACAAACCAATTGGCGGAGTAATTTTGTAACAAACATACAAAAAATAATTACAGTCGAATTGAGAACCTCATCATTTTTGAAGTCAGTTGAAAAAACGAAGTGTTGGGGGTCGCGAAATATTTTTTCAGACTATGGGGGTCGTGTCATGAAAGTAAAGAAAAACACTGATCTAGACAATCAGGAAACTGTATTTACACACTTAACATATATCATCAAGCCTGTATTTCCCGAAGTGATAGGCAGCGATGCACTTATAGCACACTCACATTTTACCAGTTATGTATAAGTTCCATTGTAATAGGAGGCGAGTCTATTGCCATCAATCGGGTACAAGTCCAGACTGCAGGCTACTACTGAGAAATTTTAGATGGAAAAACCCAATTACACTTTTCCCGACCCAGGAATCTAACCCAGGGCCAACATACTCAGCAGTAGCGCTTGCGACGACTACTCCTAAAAGGTACCTTATTACAACACATCGAAAGCATGAGTTTTTCTTGAGGTTATTTATAGGCTGATTTCACAGCTGTCCGGGAGACCCGTACGGGCTGACCGTACTAACACCCGGAACGTAGATACACGTGAGGCACTAGAACATCGTTTCACAGTGACGTGGATTGGTCCGTAAACGGCCCGCTTCGGGATGAGTCCGTACAGCGTATCGTAATCGTACTGAATCATCGTTTCAGAGCACTGCAGGCGCTTCTTGTACGGGTCTCCCGTGTACGGTCGGCCCGTACGGGTCTCCCGGGCAGCTGTGAAATCAGCTTTACACCTACTTCGAAATGAAGTGTTCTAATATATACCATTACAAATTCTGCTGCCATGCACCTTTCTATATCAATACCAATAATCACAGGACTTTTGTCACCATTTGCGTTAACTGTATTCAAAGCTAAATTAATACCCAGACTTCACGAAGATAAATCCACCTAATTGATTATCATCTTATTTCAGGTCCCTATTATATTTTATGGCAACTCAGACAGCTCACAGCCCATTTATCTGTTCTATGATCGCTTAGTACTAAAACTATCAACTATATCCAACCAGATATAATAAACAAATCGATAAATTATCCCACACAATACCAGGACACGTACGGCTTTAAACGCAATCTTATGTACCGGTTCACATTTATAACTTACATTAAAATTTGAAGTTCAATCAACGTTTAACGACTTTCGCAGAATATAGTGGCTATGACATCAATGGGTCACTGCTCAGTTAAATTTAATTACAATTATTTCAACTATAGTACTTTAGCTGAGCCCGCGGCTTCGCTCCCGTCAACCCTGCCTACCCTACCAATTTTTTTTCTAAGGTCATTCTACCGCGGAGAATCTTAACACCGCCATTCAGAAAATGAACAACGTCATCTATCGAATATGGAGGTCAACTGTCCGAGTATCTGAATTGCGAGTTTTGTGATATTTTACTTCTTGAACACTTTAAATTCATGTAACTTTTAATAGAGTTAAGCGATTGCAATGAAACAAAAACTAAGTAATGCACAATTTTAAAGTATAAAAGTTATCTACATTGGTTTCGTACATTTTACGTGATGCGTGCTCAACTAAACAGACAAAAAATCTAAAAATGCTGGCAATTGTTTCCACTGGGTTAATCTTTAACAACTTGGCATTTTTTTGGAAATATTTTCGATGTACAAAAACGGCTTTTTTACATATCTTAATATATATAAATCTCGTGTCACAATGTTTGTCCTCAATGGACTCCTAAACCACCTAACCGATTATAATAAAATTCGCACACCATGTGCAGTTCGATCCAACTTGAGAGATAGGGTAGGGTAGGGTAGGGTAGGGTAGGGTAGGGTAGGGTAGGGTGGGGTAGGGTAGGTAGGGTAGGGTAGGGTAGGTAGGGTAGGTAGGGTAGGTAGGGTAGGGTAGGGTAGGGTGGGGTAGGGTAGGTAGGGTAGGGTAGGGTAGGTAGGGTAGGTAGGGTAGGTAGGGTAGGTAGGGTAGGTAGGGTAGGTAGGGTAGGGTAGGGTAGGGTAGGGTAGGTAGGGTAGGGTAGGTAGTTAGGGTAGGGTAGGTAGGGTAGGTAGGGTAGGGTAGGGTAGGTAGGGTAGGTAGGGTAGGTAGGGTAGGTAGGGTAGGGTAGGGTAGGGTAGGTAGGGTAGGTAGGGTAGGGTAGGTAGTTAGGGTAGGGTAGGTAGGGTAGGGTAGGTAGGGTAGGGTAGGGTAGGGTAGGTAGGGTAGGGTAGGGTAGGTAGTTAGGGTAGGTTAGGTAGGGTAGATGAATGTTTGGTGTTTTTATGGCAAAACAAAGTTTGCCGGGTCAGCTAGTTTATTATATGTATTGATGATGATGATAATAATTCTGAAATAGTAGAGTTGATCCTTGAGGAATTTTAATTTAGATTTAATAATGTTTCAAAAGTGCCGCTTATTGACCTAGTTGAAATAAATATATTTGACTTTGACTTTGACTTTGAAGAGCTAACGCTTGATATAGGCAGTTCATACCTACTACCTACTGCTCAATACCAAGTACGTTACATCTACGAAAGCGTCGCGACAGCGATAAATTTAATTTAAAATACCCGACTGCTTAGGAAGCGAACTAAAAAGACGTAAACAAGAAGAAAATCATGCTGTGCAGTCGGAGGATACATATTCGCGAGTTTGTATTTTTTTACTTTTTAGTTAACATTTTTTTCTCGAAATAGGTACATTTGAAATCACCTCTTAAAACACATTTTTAAAGAGAAAGAAAAGAAAATTGGGCCCCCACAATAAGGCGCCCAAAAGCCGCTATTTTTCCATTTTTCAATTTTAATGTAGCTAGTGACATTCGGATGGTTAAAACGTTTCGATTGACCTTAGAATCATCAAAATCGTCCAACGCGTTTGGTCTCTAAAACGCCACATAGGAAGGAACAAACATACATACATAGACTGATAAACACATTACCCTCCTTCGGCAGTCGGATAAAAATGACAAAAATGTATGGGATTGTCAAGCGCCATCAAAATGTCATTTAATCAATACCTACCATTTTGACATTTTGACCAGCACTATTGCTGACATCGAATCCTTCTTGTATTTTTAACCGACTTTCCAAAAAGGAGGAGCTTCTATGTTCGACTGTATGTTTGTTTGTTTTTTTTGTTTGGTCACCGATATCTCCATCAATTGTGAATCGATTTCGAAAAATTCTTTTTTTTTAAAGAGTATGTACCCGAATTGGTCTCATTTAAATTTAAAACTTCGGATATTTACAGCATAACTCTTCAATAAATGACGGCCGATCTCTCGGGAATTCTGGAATCGTATGTCTTTCTATATTTTAAACCATTTCATAACACAACATCACGCCGCGCGCCGGTACGCTCAAAAAGGTAAGCAGATATATACAGTTTACCCTGGTACACTCGCATCAACCAACCATCCAACTTGAACATAACGGGTGGACGTTATGCTCAAGTTTCATGTTATTCGGGTAATCTATTCTGGCGCCACTTTGGGCATCATAGGTACCTTACCATAACTAACGACAACTAAATAACTTTGCCTTTATGCACTACAACTAAAAAGTGAAAAATAACTTCAGAAATTGGTTGTATTGTTTTAAAAAAAAAGTTTATTTTTAACTCTTTTAAGGAATGACAATCAAGTAGGCGGCCCGCATAAAGATTTTTGTCACAGCATAATTAATGTCTGTTAATTCTAATTTCTTAAGATAATAGTTGGTTATTAGCTATTACTGATAATAATAACTTATAGTCTCATTTGTCAGGTTGTGATTTTTCAGATAAGAAAATTATATCTACCACACTTCACTTGTGGGTTTGGATGCGGCTTCCTAAAATTTATTTTCAGCCCCGCGAAAACATTTTAAATCCTCTACATAATTATATGCAGTCAGAAAATTGAGTTAAAAATGTGTAACATTTTTTTACATATAGAACACAACAATTCCTAGTTAGCAACCACCAAAAAATATAGCACGAAAAGTGCCACAACGCAAAAAAAAAATCTTCACATAAAAAGGTACCCAGGGGATTCGCCGATTTAATTTTTTTCGAATCACTGCAAACATAGACCGTAAAAGGTACCCAGGGGATTCGCCGATTTAATTTTTTTCGAATCACTTCAAACATAGCCCGTTAAAGTTTAAAACAAACTCGTAACTTCAGGATCTAGCGCACAGGGGCCGAGGCGAAAATATCAATAAACAACTACCGGCAAATAGTGAGATTTTCCTTTCGGAGTTTACCTAAGTGCCGACCCGGACCTGGCTAGGGATGCATTCGATATACGGCAGTTTAGAACTTGCGACAAATTTCGTAAGTCAGAGTAAAGTTATTATTCTCGTACTTTGTTTGAACTATACTTACTTTGAACAAGACTGAAATCCTGGATACTTTATTCAACATTTTTTTACATTGAAGTCTGCAATAGTATCTCTATTCTGATGAATCTACGATTAATGTCTGAGATTTGCTTGTAATCATCGAAACTAATATTATAAAGATGTAAAGGATTTTTTGTTAAAAAGTAGCTTAAGAAAAATAAAAAAATGGTCAGGGAACAGCTAGTTTAGTATATAATTATAGTCATCAATTCAGTGACAATATTCCATCTCATTTCTGAATACCTGATCTTCATATAGTGGAACAATTTTTCTATCACATTCCCAATAAATTTTTACTGTATCTATAAATAATCTCACTATATCGGACACAGTAAGTGTCAAATAAGAAGTACCCCATCGTCACCTATTTGTCGATTCATCAAGTGATGTGTGAAGTGTTGTGACACCTATATATTGCCCCATCTTGTGTTACACACCGTTATTTGTAACGTTATAAATAAAACGGATTTGTAGGGATTTTATTAGTACTATAGATCCAATGGTTATGTTACGTTGATTAGTTGTTTTGGGGACTCTAATTGGTTGAAAGCTGGAATTTCCTACGGTTAATTTGAAAACTGTTTTATTTGAAGTTTCGTTGTAAATTAGAGTAGGCTGTCGCTAGTTTGCTATCAATAAAGTAGAGGATGCAGCCGTCTTATTGGGATAATTAAAAATTATGAAGGTTACAAATCAGTATATTTATGAAAATCTTTTATATGCCCATAAAAATATAAAATTGTTTAAAAAATACAGTGATATCCATAACATAAATACTAGGAACAAACACAAATTTGTAGTACCTACAACAAGGCTCAAGAAAATAGGTGGCTCGTTTAGATGTCAATGTGTACGCTTTTATAATAAGCTTCCAAGCCACGTTCAAGGTCTAAGTGTTAATAAATTCAAATTATTCATTAAACGTTAGTTGTGCCAGAAAGCGTTTTATAACATTAAAGATTACGTTGAGGACAAAAAGGTTTGGGATTGAGCTGCTCCAATTATTATTTTTTTATTTTTTATTTTGCACTGTGAAATTAGTTTTTAAATTTATATTTTTTTTCATTTTCTTGCAATGACAAGAATAATTACTTTTTAAAGTATTATATAGTATTTTATTTTAATTGTTGTGAATGTGAAGACTATGTGGATCATTCTTTTTTTTATTTTTTATTTATCTTAGTTAGTTTTAATCATGGTCTGGCAGTTTGAGTATTTATGCGGCCTACGCAAATGTCCTTTCTTTGGTATTGTTCGTCAATTCGTTGAGCTCCTTAAATTATAAGTTGAGCTGCATGGTTATTGACAAATGCGTGCACTGACTGGACAGGTCAATCTGGCTGGTTCTTTCCTAAAAAGACCATTTCAGACATCAGTCTACAAGGTCTTCACATGATCTAAAAGAGACTGTGACCTCTGAGTTTGTTTCGGCCTTTCTTCTCAGAGTAGTCAGACAGGAAACGCCGACCTCATCTAGTTTAAAAAAATTTGATCGACATGTAAAAGTGTTTGTACAAACCAACTTAACAGAAATATAATCATTTATCATTTAATTTTTTTATCTTAATGTGAAGATTTCTGAAGGGGTAAGTAAATAATATTAGCATATTATTTACTTACCCCTTCAGAAATCTTAATAACTTAATATTCAAATAGTTAATTCCAAATTATGAAAATTACTAAAAGTACCTTATTATATTCTGTAATAACTTGAACACCATGTGTTGTTTCTAAGTACCCTCTATATAACACAAAACATTTTCACTCAAATCTCACAAATAATTTAGTCTTGAAGTGTAAAAGTCCTTTGAGCGCTCGCATTGAGTATGGCTACATATTAGCTAATATCGAGTAGCGGGCCGCTCGGCGCCTCCCGTCTAAATTTGTACCATTCCGAAATACCGACACATTATCCCGTTTTATGACCGATAAAAGTCAGGCGAAACGTACTACATTTGTGGCACAGCCCTTATTTTCAGAACCTAATATACCGTTTTCTTTATTGGCCCCCTGTCCTTATATTTTATAGCGAGCATGCATAGATTTTTTTGGCGATTTGTGTATTTTTACCACCAAGCAATAAAAGCGATGTTTGTATGCTTTTTATTACGGGCGCGTGACGATTTTTCTAATACGGAACTTTTGTTATAATTCATAAAAGATTCAGTAGTCGCTAAAATGTGATAGAAAGCGGCTGGAAAGCTTTTATGCGTTTCGGTATGTTTGGAAATTTAGTATCAATAAAATATCCTTAATCATGCGATTGAGGATTTGTGCAAACATTTCCTTATGACAGTTGAGCAAAAATGAGCACATAATAATGATTGATATTTAACTGTACAATTGTATAAAATTTTACAATGACATACAAATAGTTTGAACTTATTCACTAACAAGAGTAGCAATTATGAATTTGAGACAAGTTCCTATTTCTGAAACAAGGTTTAATATGATGTATAATCAGTATTTTAACTTCAGTTCCCGCTCTGAATACTATTAACTAAAATAGCTACAACATTGAAGCACCCTGCAGTTGAACATTACGGGAGCCTGAAATAACGGCGAGAGATAGGGACTTGACCTACAGGTCAAGGCATCTCTAACTTACGTCATATTCCATCTTGCGATGATATAACTGAATCAAATTCTGCAGGTAGGATAGAAATTGCTTTAAATTGCTTGGGAATAACTTTCGTATATGCAAATAACTTGGGTTGTACAGCAGTCTCTCCAACGGTGCTAAATTGACTACCGGTAAATCAAGGTGTTGATTAGTGTCTGTACAAAAACGCCACCATGTCAGTCCATCTTCAGGATCAAACCTCGGAACCTATCCTTCTCCAGCGCGGTGTGATAAAGGGAGACGTCATTTCTCCGAAACTGTTCAAGGTTCTGGACTGGAGGGGGAAGCATCAACGTTATGGCGAGTACATCACTCACCTTCGGTTTGCTGAAGACAAAGTGGTCATGGCTGAGGCCACGGAGGACCTCAATACAATGCTCGATGCCCTCAGTAAAGGTTCCGAAAGAGTGGGTCTTAAAATAAACATGGAAAAAACCAAGGTCATGGTGAATGCCCATGTAACACCCACTCCTATCAAGATCGGAGACTACACTTGAATTTGTAGACGTGTGACAAACAGAACTAACTTCGAGTAAAAGGTCAACCGTCGAATCCGTCTCAGCTGAGCGGCATTCGGGAAGAGCGGGAAAAGTCAAGGGAAGATTTAAAAAAAAAAAAATTGTTATATGGACACGCTCCTTTGCCAAATATCCGTACAATACAAACCCAAATCAAAAGTATAATCCAATAGTCTGTACAAAGGACCTTATAACAAAATGTTACAGACTAGAGTCTTCATAATTCATCTCTGGGTCCAAATTATATAACACAGGTATTCATGGAGGACCAGATTTCACTGTAATATAAAACAGAATTATTCACCTGTAGTAAATCACTTCGGGTAAGTAGGTTTGCCATCTGTTTACTTCTCTGCGCACTTTGAAATTTAATTACCAGTTTTTGTGATGAATTCCCGTTGAGTAAAAATCCCGTTAGGGAAGCTGGATGACGTTGTTTTTTGTTTGACGTTTTAGTATGTAGTTTTCTTATGGAGTAGAAAGTGTTGTGTTTTTGTAAAAGATCGTGCGAGTTCTGTTTTTTTTTCAAGCGTATAACAGACAGTGAATATAAAATTCTAGCTCTATTGCATAATATAAATCTGAGTGTAATTCAATATTTTTCAACAGCGAACCGTCTCAATATTGAAATTCTTCATGCTTTCACATGAACATTTTTTTTATTCAAATAAACGTGTATTTATTTATCTAAATTTTTACTCATTCCCAACGAGCTGCGTCCCAACAAAATGTAAATCAAGTTTTATGAACAAATTCGTCCCATAATTCAAATTCTTCGCATTTCCTTATTTACCATAATGCACAAATGGAGCGTTCACAAAAAATCAGCGCCACGTCAATCTTAACCCTTCAATGGTCAGGTATCGTGGGAATGCAAAAAGCTCTACCCTAAACGATCTCGAGAGCCCAGCCGCTCCATTCACGAATTTCCTGCACGCAATGAAACCGCATAAGCGCAAACTTGCTAACACATGTGTGTATTAGTATTAAGTATGTTCTCTGGCATATTTTTTCCAATGGTCCATAGAAGAACTTGAGGGTTATCTAAACAACGGTGTCGTGTTTCAAAATATTTTTGCGATGTGTAAGGTGTTTGTTTTTGCAAAAACCATGGAATTTATCAACCTGTCTGGCCCAAAATATAACAATGTACTCGTTCTATCAGAGATTTGTGGATCTTTACTATAACTAAATATTAGAGATAGACTTTTGACAGTCCAAATCACCAATGTATGTTTCGTGTAACATAATATAAACTCACATACACAACACCCAGTGCCAGAACAACTATCTGTAGGTCATACAAATATTTGTTATGTGCGGGAATCGAACCCGCGTAACACGCCATCATCGTTATGCCATTGTTGTTATGGAAAAATATACAGAATTATGCGCTACTATATGACGATTATATTTTGGGCAACATAAACAAGAACAATCCCCAATCATGTATAAATATAATTTTGGTATAAAAAGAACTGATTCAAATCAAAATATACTCGTAGTTCAATCCGACACGAAGGAGGAAGTTTTGATATTGATATAGTTCCGTTCAGTGTTACCTAGAATATACGTGTGTTACACATAGATGTTGTTATGTATCTGCAGTCACGAGACGTACTTTCTACTAGTAGGTACATACAATTAAGGAATATTTATAACAAAAAACTGTATAAAGTTGCATTATCTAATATAATAAATAACAAGTTTTCATTTTATGAAATAGTGGCGGCTTGTCCCAACTTTGCTTTTGATATATCATCATATCAGCCGATAGACGTCCACTGTTGGCCATAGGGCTCCCCCAAGCGTCACCACATTGACCGGTCCCGTGCGTCCCGCATCCAGCAGGTCTTCGCAAGCTTCACCAGGTCATCGGTCCACCTGGTGGAAGGCCTTCCAACGCAACGCCTTGCAGTTCGCGGTCGCCACTCCAGAACTTTTCTACCCCATCGGCCACACTTAAGTTTGGCAATTCTGCGGGCTTTATCGGTGACCTTGGTTCTCTTGCGGATCTCTACATTTCTGATTCGATCACCCAAGGTAACTCTAAGCTTAGCCCTCTCCATTGCTCTTTGGGTGACTATAAGCTTTCTGATGAGTCTCATTGTGAGCGACTACGTCTCAGAGCCAAACTGGCAACACACACTCGACATCGTGTTCATCTTGAGATACGGTAAGTTGAACAAGATACGGCGCAACTTCCCGAATATAATATAGCAATGTCCATATGAAATATACCTAATACCTTTCAAACAGGTGCAGTGAAAGCCGGAGATTACTCTCCACATAAACACAAACAAAGGGCTCGGAGTGTCCTTGCGTGATCGAATAAGAAATGAAGACATTCGCAAGAGAACCAATGTTACTGACATAGCCCGAAGAAGCCAGAACGGATGGACGTTGGGGCCGAAAAGTTCTAGAGTGGAGACCGCGACCGGACGCAGCGTTGGAGGACCTCCCTCTTGGTGGAGCGACTACCTGGTCAAGGCTGCGGGAGTCCAACGGATGCGAAACTCACATTACCGATCAGTGTGGCGACGTTTGGGGGGGAGGCCTACGTTCAGCAGTGGACGTCTTTCGACTGAAATGATAAAACACAAACTCACAAAACTCGCAATTTCTCATAAGTTAAGAAGTAAGTATTAAATATAGAAATATAGATTCCACATATTTCAAATTCCTACAGAATAACGTTTCACTGGATGTACCTGCCTCCTTCAAATATCGCATTTAATCAAAAGTGACATCTGTCTCGCGAACCCACCCACAGAAAATATTTAAGGGAAAATGCAACCCCGTGGTTAAGAAAATTAAAACTTGCTTCTGATTTTTAATTTTCCTCTGTTATTGAGAATTGTTAATAGGTACTTACGAAAACGAGGAAAGTGGAGACGAAATAAATAATTATATAGAATTTTTTAATTTGGATTTAATTTTAAGAATAAATTAAATCAAGCAGTCCACAGATTGCCTAAGTCACTTTCAAGGAATACAAAAAAAAATGTATGAGACCTATTCCATCAGATTGAATTTATCAATCTGTACACTCGTAAATAATCGTTGTCAACCACGAAATAATAAAATTCGTTTTCAGCTCGTGATCTTGTTTTGGATTTTCATCTTAATTTTCGTTCCTTCTTTATCACAAAGAAAAGCAAAGACCACCAAAAATCTACTTATCTTGTTAAAAATAATAAATATTCCATTTGGAGATTGTTGTTTTCCTATTTAAATGCAAAACACTTTTTCATTAACACGTAGAAGTAAACCTGCCCCTAAACGAATTAGGAAAAGCTACCCTCAAGGGACGTATGAAATTAACGACACAGATTTACCATCTTAGAATAAAATATTATTTTATTTTTCTAATGTTTCATACAAATATTTTAATAGGTAAGGCCTGAAGGCTTACAAAGGTTTTCCCAGAAGATTTGGAAAAGGAACAGTAATCTAATTTACTTATCTTTTCATATAATACTTAGGCAGACTTAGGCAGACAGAATAAATGTGAAATGAAAAATAAAAATAACTAAGTACTGGCAAAAAGTTGTTTCTATCCTGAAAACTTAGAGCGATACGGTTAGGTTCTAAAACAAAATTGTATCTATTCAATTTATTAATACGAAAAAATGCATATTTCAATATAAATTAACAGATTGTGTGTGTGTTGAACACAAAATAGCTTTCTTCATCCAATAACTTGGGATACATAAAAATACAAAAACAGGAGTTTGTTATATCTAATAATAAAGAAAATTAAATGAATGTATATAGGTACTTATAAAGAAAAATATTTTGAAAATTGAATTGACAGTCTATTTATTTAAGTTTCACCGCAGGCAGAAAGTATGCACACTACACACAACACCTGCCATTTGCAACAACAGGCGTGTTCAAGTAATGAAATGAAACTGTAATCGTAAGGAGTTCCAATTGTCACATAATTCTATTTATTGCCAAACAATTGAGCAATTTGGCAATGTTACTTTGTAAGCAACAATACTGTATGCCCTTGGCGGTTTTCTTCATATTATTATGGTGAAGCAGATGGTGATTGAGCTTTCTTTACATATAAAATACTGGTACAACTTAAAGTACTGGCGAAACAAAA
The DNA here is from genome assembly GCA_945859665.1 of Anorthoa munda. Taxonomy (NCBI): domain Eukaryota; kingdom Metazoa; phylum Arthropoda; class Insecta; order Lepidoptera; family Noctuidae; genus Anorthoa; species Anorthoa munda. The sequence goes on from OX243911.1 coordinate 10,522,131, forward strand.
TATACTTCCTACAACTATTATAAACGGAGTCTGTTAGGATGGGTGGATGTATGTACCACTCAAAGAAAATGAGTCTGCGAAGGATTTGTCTGCGGTTGTTGCCCGGGTGAGTGCTGCCGTCGACGTGCCTCTGAAACATGATGATATCCGCGATGTTTACCGACTACCTGGCAAACCAGGTGCCGCCCGGCCGGTTGTTGCCGAATTTGCCACGGTGGAAGCGAAGAACATGTTACTAAGCTCGGTGCGCTGCTTCAACAACAAGCAACCGAAAGAGTCTCGTCTCAGTACTAAGAACATAGGTGTTCTCAGCGACCAGCGACCGTTGTATGTCAGTGAGTACCTCCCAGCCAGCTCTAGAAAACTATTTTTTGCTGCACGAGAATTTGCAAAGCTTAAGGAGTATAAGTTTTGTTGGACGGCCAATGGTAACATTCTGTTGCGGAAAGAGGAGGGAGCCAAACCAATACTGGTCAAATCCGAGCAAACGCTACGGGATTTAGCACAAACTAACCAATGACTATTTAACTACCACTTATCATTGTTTTTTTATATAGGTATCATATTAACTTACCTTATTATGAGTTGTCACTTCATGTCTAAGATTTTTAACACCATATGTTTTGCTTATGTATTAAAAACTATCCACCACTACAATCATCACTCACATACACAATACCCTTGCAACACTCACTCTCCATCCATAAACCATTGTACATTCACTCTCTCGACCGTCACATACATATCCACGCCGAAAACACCACACCTAACATTATATAATCACCCCTACATCATGATTTTTAAAACTGACACTTATACTTTCTCCTTTTTCGTTGACAGTGAACTCTTCTATACAATACCTGCTTCAGTTACTGTTGCCTCATCTTCTCATATATGGTTAAATTTGTGCACCCCTTTATTTTGGAAATTATTATTACCTTTCAATGACTAACCACATTAATGCCCTTGAAATAGAATTGGATGCCTACCAAGTATCAAAATCATATAAATTACCGTTAGGCGAATGTATATCAAAAATACCGAAGACACAAAGACACTTATCCATACTTCAACTCAACATTCGCAGTTTAAACAAAAATTTTGACAATTTTATAGCTTTCCTACATCTCCTTAGAATTGAATGTGATATCATCATACTGACAGAGTGCTGGCTAAGATCTGCTGTAATTCCCAATATGAATGGTTATAATGTACATTTCACAAAAAATACAAAAAACCAGAATGATGGGGTGGTTATGTATTCTAAATCTTCATTGCACTGCAGTGTCTCTGAACCTGATATTAAAGACGCAAACTGTCTTCTTTGCAAAGTAGACAATAATGTTGGCATCTTAGCCATATACAGATCACCTTCGTACAACCACATTGATAGTTTTTTAAACAGTCTGGATTCCATTTTAAAACCCCTAACAAAATTTCAACATGTTGCCTTAGTCGGTGATATTAACATTGATATCAAACCTAACAACAATGACAGACATTCGCACGAATACCTCACTTTTACTGCATCCCATGGTTTATTACCGGCGCACTTATATCCTACTAGAGTAAATAACTGTTTAGATCATATTCTCCTTAAAACCAAACAACCAGGAACTTCTATTGTGATAGACTCACCTATTACCGACCATTTACCTGTATTATTGAGTGTCAACCTGGATGCTCCTAAACCCAAACCCACCTGCACTGCTAAAGTTGTTGACATTTCAAACATCCAAAAGGCTATTGAGAGTGCTGATTTCACCCCAATCCTTTGTTCTAATGACGCTAATGAAGCAGCGCTTACTTTAACAACTTTACTGACTCACATTATTGACAAACACACCCGCTTTTCCAAAGTCTCACGAAAAAACCGTAACATCAAGCCCTGGATCACTCCTGGCTTACTACGCTGTATTAGAAACAGGGATAAAATGCATCTAACTCTAAAAGCACAACCAGACAACCCTATCCTTAAACTAACGTACTCTCGCTATCGCAACTTTTGTAACTCTTTACTACGGAGATTGAAAATAAATTACGAGAAGACTGAATTTATGAAAAGGAAAAACAATTCCAAAGCAACATGGGATCTCATTAAATCCATAACCCATTCAAAAACTACTCCCTCACCACCGAAGGAACTGCTGCACCTCGAACCTGACTCACTTGCATCAGCAAACAGAGTCAACAACTACTTTGTTAATTTAGGCAAAGACTTAGCCACAAATATACAGCAGAGTCAGAATGTGCCACCTCACTCTTCAAGTTCAGACTCAACTTCTAACTCAATGTGTGTCCTAGAAACCGACAACTCGGAAGTAGAGCAAATTATAATTAACTTGAAATCAAGTTCTGTAGCTGGAATTGACGGTATTTCTGGACACATATTGAAGTTAACGCGCAATATTTTAATTCCCTATATCACCCATATCTGCAATCTTGCTATATCTACCGGTGTTTTCCCAGACACTTTCAAAATTGCTCTAGTCCACCCTATTCATAAGGGAGGGGACAGAGGCAGTGTCAAAAATTATAGACCCATATCTATTTTACCAACCATCTCGAAGATTCTGGAGAAGATATTGAACAACCGTTTGCTTAAATACCTGAATGCTTATAAACTTCTCTCCAAAAACCAATATGGTTTCAGAGCCGGAATTGCAACAGAGGATGCGGTTATTGCATTCTCTGAAAAAGTGACTCAGCTCATGGACAAGAAGCAGCGGTGTCTGGGTATATTTCTAGATATTGCGAAAGCTTTTGACACTGTCTCTGCGCCCATACTTCTATCAAAACTGGAACGCATGGGAATTCGTGGTCCTGCACTTCAAATTTTTTCTAGTTATCTAGAAAATCGTTTCCAACATGTTGAATTGGATGAGGTAATAAGCGATAAAGCTAGAATAGAATACGGCGTCCCACAAGGAAGTATTCTAGGCCCAACCTTGTTCCTCATCTACATTAATGATCTGTGTTCCCTTCCATTAACAAATTGTTCCATATTTACCTACGCTGATGATACAGCCCTTCTCTTTCATGGCAATGATTGGAGTGAAACAGAAAAATATGCTCAGATGGCGCTGGACATTGTCATGAATTGGTTTAACAAAAATTTGTTAACCTTAAATGCGGAAAAAACCAAACTTGTTTCATTTTCTTTAAGTAATAAGACTCAGCCAAATATAACGCCTACTATTAAAGCTCATACCTGTTCTGAAAAATCCTGCTGTTCCTGTCCCTCTCTGACAGCCACATCTTGTATAAAATACTTGGGCGTGCAAATTGACAAGAATCTGAACTGGTATAGTCATCTGGACAATCTAGTCACCCGAACGCGCAAACTCATTTCCATCTTTAAGAAACTCCGTGGTTCGGCGGACTCAGAAACACTTATGATGGTCTATTACTCACTCTGTCAGTCTCTTCTCCTGTATTGTTTGCCAGCTTGGGGTGGCGCCTGTAAAACATACTTTCTGAAATTAGAGAGAGCTCAGAGAGCTGTTCTCAAAGTTATGTTATGTAAGCCCTATAGATACTCTACATTGGAACTTTTTAGGGAATGCAGGGTTCTGTCTGTGAGAGGGTTGTTTGTGTTGCAATGTGTATTGAGGAAACATCGACTGCCTTTCACAGTAAGTACTAAACGTCGCGTAGATATTGTCCTTCCACCAGTTAGTCTCAAAACTACCTTCGCTCAACACCAATTCACCTACCTCAGCTATATTTTATATAATAAAATCAATAAGTTTCTCCATATCCATAGCTTAAATTATCACCAATGCAAAAATTCAGTTAAAGAATGGCTGCTTGAGAAATCGTATGACGAAACCGAAAAATTGCTCTTACCATATGCCTAAGACAGATCTCCCCTCATTTATAGTATATAACTCACACACACACTCATACATACTCCCCACTTTCACATTTACTCACACGCACTACACATACTACACCTACCACAACACACTCACTCTCACTCTAACACAATTTTTATTTTTAATTATTTTTTGTTTAATAGTCATTATTTCCTTATAGTCATTATATTTTTATGTTGGATATGTTACTGGTGAATACAGATTTTTGACCTTCTATGTACCCCCTTATGGAATCACTGGTCCCCAAGTCACAGGCTATAAACCTAGTTTGGGAGCCAGGAGATAATACCTTACGCACATTATGTTGTGTTATATTACTGTACCTGTAACCTTTGTAAAGTGATTATTGTAAATAAACATTTTATTATTATTATTATTATGTTTGTTATTCTTTCACGCAAAAACTACTGAACGGAAAAGTTTACAGAATAGCGCATAGGCTATAATTTATAAAGAAATTCTGAGAAGTTCAATACCACGCGGGTGGAGCTGCAGGCGGCAGCTTGTAATAGTGTATTATTACCATACAGTATACACAATTGTGTTGTGGTTGATAAAAATCTAATAAAAGTTTTCATTCAAAATTATGAAACGTCAAAGAAGTCGCCAAAAGTCAAGCACTGTCAAATACATTTGGCGACAAATAACCAATTTTAAATTTATTACAAATATAAGCAAAAGTTTACAATCAGCTCCTATATTTCCAAAACTAAACAGTAACATTAATAAAATTTAAATTTTAAATTTGTAAGTCTGAGTAGAATTCGTTGTAGTTAATTTGCGAAGGGAGAGAGAAAAATCGGGTCGTGGGGGTTTCAACAACGTTTAATTTGTTCCCATTAATAATGATGATGAGGACATATTGCCCTCTGAGGCTACTAATTTGGTTTCCGGCGTTGGTATTATGCACGAAAAATATGACCGAAAATTCAATGTTTCCCTGTTTAATTTCACAGAACATTCAAATAAATCAGAGTGACCTTTTGTGGTTGTTAGTAAGGAATATAAGCGTTTACCCAATGATAGCTCAATATTTATTTTTAATAAATCCTTTAAATAAATATTGGACGCACAAGAAAATACACAACAAAAAAAAATTGTAGATACCGATTGTAAATCCTAACAAAAACGAAAATAAAAATAATCCAAAAAAAGAACCTACTAAAATATTCTGTTAGTCTTTCCGAAAAACCGCAAACAAGCCACAATAGGCAGCACTTAATTAATTACCGCCGTGACCCAAAAATATTTAAGGACAAAAACAAACATCGACCTATTAGTTATTCAGCGACTGAATAATACAACTGGGCCTTATCTACGAACGCCATAATAAACTTTAAGCACACCATAGTGCTCCATTCCTCTGGAAATTGATAGACGTAGAGTTATCATTTGACAGTGTGCGTGCAGTATTATTTTGTCACGCAATACTTTTGCTGTGCCGTGCCCAAGTCGACAAAGACTATGAAAAATGTAGAATGATTTTGGTTAGTTTTGCATTTGGCTTTTGTTACCACGTTTATTGTTTGTACTTTATCATCATTTTTTCTTCCTTATGTACTTTTATTCGTAAAGCTAAGTACTCTTGTTAAAACATCAACAACTACATTGCTAACATTATTGTGCCATTTAATTCATACTTTCCATTTTTCACCTTCATTACCATTTATCACCGATTTCAAGCTCATCATCGACCAAAACTTCATCAACCAGTAGATCAAACCGTGGGATTGCTAAATAAACAGATCGAAAAGAAAACTGAAGTACGTAAGCAATGTTTGCAGATCGATCACCTCCATTACCATCATCACCGATTTCAAGCTCATCATCAACCAAAACTTCATCAACCAGTAGTTCAAACCGTGTTATTGCTAAATATATGGATCGAAAAGAAAACTGAAGTACGTAAGCAATGTTTGCAGATCGATCATCATTGTCAATTATTCATAGTGTATCCAAGGCTAAACGTTTATTTTGTTCACATAGCTTCTATTAATACATGTTCGATTTAATAGCGTATATTTAGAGCAGCGCGAGCAGGTTTTGAAGTATATTTTCCACCATATACCACATTCATGTTTTGAGACAAGTATTACAAAATACAAAGAATATAATAAAGTCTATTTATTACTTGGCGTTCATAGATTTTAACAAGGCATTCGATTCGCTAGAGCATGAATACATTTTGAACGCACTATGGACACAGGGAGTGCAAGAAAAATATATAAGATTACTAAAAAATATATACTCAAGAAACTGCGGAAAATTAAGCTTTAAATTGCAAATTTTTGTTAGAGTCAAGTGTCTCCCTCCTGCCAGCTAAATGGTTGCTTTTGGATAAGTGAAAAAATTCACAGCAATAACAGAACTAAAAGGAAAACTATCACAGCTAAGTAGGCTTTACAAATTTACGAGTAATAGTCGACCAACTGATAAAATGTACTTGGAAAAGTATTTTTTTTGTATATTAATGCATGGGGACAACAGTTTTAGTTACAGCAATGTTCAGTCCTTTCATTGTTTATAAACGTTAGTAATGTTACCAATTTATTTTGGTGAATATAGCTGTTTATACGGAACCCTCTGTGCGCGAGTCAAACTCGCACTTGATGATGTATTTCTGTTGCCGCTATAACAACAAATACTAAAAACAGAATAAAATAAATATTTAAGTGGGGCTTCCATACAACAAACGTGGTTTTCTTTGCGGTTTTTTGGGATAATGGTACGGAACCCTACTTGCGCGAGTCCGACTCGCACTTGGCTAGTTTTTTTTGTTGGTATCGCTATTACAAACAAACGCCAACAACAAACAACCAACCAACCTTAGCTGCCATATTGTTCCAAAAAATTATCACTATCATTTTCTGAACCATCATCTACTACGGCATCGTCTTATCTCTCATCAACCGACAAAGGTATACATTCACGAGGACCTAAGTTCGACCGCCTGAGTACTCTTACATGTATGTGCATTACTTATTCTATCGCATAACTTAGTTGGTCCCCTGGAGGCTAGACTTTATCTCCTTCCTGATGCATTATTACTTACCTTCCAACTACCCTGACTTGTATATTGTGTACATAACAACATTTATGTACCAAGTAAGTTAAATGTTTATTCGGAACTAAAAGTTAAGGGTAAGGTGTATAATTATTGAGTTGCTAACTCGTTCTTTGAAGTTATCCTTTAATATCTCACATTCATAGCCTGTTTCACCACCTCCGGACAGATTTCGGTTGATTCACATTCCTTTTATTCACTTAATAGATAGTGCAATATTGCTATTCCAGACACTGTAACTCCTAGTATTCCATCCACCTCTTCATTTTTCGAAGTCATTAATCCTAATTCATCATCATTATCATAATCATTATCATCAACATATTTCAAAGCATTTATAAATAGAGAACTTCAATATTTTAAAACCATCATGGACAAAGTAAACAGGAGTGTATTTCTGTTTTATTGTGACTACGACAACACAATGCCACTGCAGTGCATACTTTCCGTAATGGTACATCTCCCCCTGTACCTCGTCTATTTTAAAATCTACTCTATGACATAAAACCGTAGAATTTTACGCCCTATTCGTCAACATGTCGTATGTAATAAAACTCGTTGTGGCCGTCAACGGGGCAAGGACCCTACTTTTATAAGTTTTTTTTTACTCACACCCCTTTTTAGTATAAAAAGCTTAAAAGATGTTATCGTATTCTAGTTAGAGCATTTTCAAAACTGGTATTTATGACCTTCTTATCAAGTAGTAGGCTTCCATTTTTTAATCTTTCAGTACAATCAACTAATGTGCGTGATGATATTTCAAAAGTCTGTCTGTTTTGGTAATAAAATCCTTATTTTTGGCTTTGGAGTTTGTAATCGTAGCCGCTGGCCGTGACTTTGAAAATAGAAATGGCAACGTCATGGTACGGTGTATGGTTTCTTTTGGCTTGAGTTTTAGGTTTTAAAGTAAGCACATTCTTAGTAATATTATTATACCCACCTTTTTATGAAACCTTTCTATGTTTCAAATATGCAATTTGCAATTTCTAAGTCATGAAGATTAGATTTGATGACATTTACTTTGTAGATAAGATTTTTAGCAGACACTGTTAAAGTTATTTAAAAATCCTGTAATAAACAGTAAATAAATTTAGATGATGATATTAATACGCTTTATTGTCTATGAAAAACTATTTGTTAAAAAAATTAAACTGACTTCCAAAACAAAACACAACAAAGCAAAAATTAACTTTCTTTTAGGAAGTTGTTGTCAAAAACGGAAAAATATAGGTACCAAAGACAAAACTTTTTTTCCTCTCTTTTTAGTTTTGGTACTTATATTACCGTGAAAATCATTTATAGCCAGAAGTTTTCTCATAACAATTCCAACAAGCCTAAACACGACTGGGTTACATTTTATTATTACGGTGTTCCTCTGCTTACCTTCTGGCTTCATCACCCGATCAGTTATTTTTATTTGCTTCATCACAGTAATTTAACTATTCGAGATATATCGTACTCATAACAAACTTTCATTGAGAAGTTCCAGTGGCCTTCTGTGGTCTTATTTATCAGTTCCACTTCACCAAATGATGCTTTCTGAATGAAAATGCTTGCCATGTTGATGAAAATACCAAAATCAATATATATATATAGCTATAAAATTTGAGGAGTTTCCTCGATTTCCTCGATTCCCCTCATCAGATCCTGACTTGACTGACAGCACCAGCTCGAGAGTATAACCATTCGAAAAAAAAAAAAACAAAATCGGTCCATAATTGACGGAGTAATCGGTGAACAAGAATAAAGAAATAAAAAAACATATATATAGTCGAACATAGAACCTCCTCCTTTTTGAAAAGTCGGTTAAAATTTTCCTACTCAAACCACGGCAAGTTATAAAAAATCACAACGCAATTTAATTAATATTCTGGGCAATATAAATAATATTAATTACAGTCTATTATTATAAATTAGACCAGCATTAACCTTGCATCGAATGACAGTCCCATTACTAACTGCAAACGGCCTTCATGGCTCGACCTAGTTTAAAATGTCACCTTTGCCCTAGCTAGTAGCAACTTAATGTCATCGACTAACCCTAGTAAATTTCTAACAAGATCCGTTGAAATAGATTAGTATTAGAATTTAAAGAGACAATTGGAATTAAGTGACTGCTGGATTTGGAAGTGGAATTAAGTGGGTGCTGTCTTATTAGTTTGCTTCAAGTCTTAAGAATTCTTACAAGAAAAAAAACCAGTCAACTTTGTGTCCGACTTCGTACATTTAGGGTTCCGTTAAACCTAGTTGATCGTAATAGGAATAATTTTTGTTGATGATTTCTAAAAAGTATGTTATTTAGAAACAATCTATACATAAACTTCTACCACGTCGAATTATTTCTGATTTTTCTCTATGCAAACTTCGGAGATAACAGGGGGGAAATCGGAATCATTTTTTCGGTACTTTTCGTCAAAAGTCGAAAATTTATTGATGATGTGCAAATAGCGCTCTTTGATATATTGTTTTCCATACCTCACATGGCCTGTGCCAAAATAAAATAAACATATTTGCAAAAAAGTTGGGCAACGTCATCTAAAACTATTCCAAACTTCAAGTTCATCGCATTAGTAGTTCTTGAAACGTAGACAGAGAAACCTAGGTTTCTCTGTCTACGTCTTGAAATATCCAACTGTGACAAACGGACAGACAGAGTCGCACCATAAGGGTACCTTTTTACCATTTTGGAACGAAACCCTAACAAAAGGCTCTAACCAATGTGACATTCTATCGACGATATCGTTTGTCGAAATGCAAAAATTTTTGGGATTGACCACGTAACGCATGTAAATTACATGCCTACATTTTTTAACTTTCGTTAATCGTCGCTGATAAAATTTGTCTTTGCCTAGAAGCTCTCCAAAGAAATACGTCACTGTCCTTTTAATCATATCAAACCTGATTTAAACCGGAATGTTAACTTTAATACTCTTGTTCTAAGTATTTCCTGCCCTCTATTTCAAAATACTACACGACAATTTTACGCTATCTTATTTCTAGTTAGACTTGCCTCATTGTAAGCGTTATTCCAACAAGGACCTTCATGGTCAACCTTAATGACCTAATGACGTCATTATTCCGAGACAAAGCAAAGCAAATGCCAATAACAGTGAAGTGGGTGCCGCCAATTACTATATTTCACGTAATTAAGAATTCAAACTGTCACCACGGCCAGTCACGCTAGATGCCGTGCCTGTAAGTCACCAATTAGCTCGGGTTTCTTATAAAAATACCAGAGGCAGCCATACCGCCCAATCGTAAATATATTATTCTGGTTCAAAATGTCATAAGTATCACATTTCTCTATTATCATATTTTTTTGTCAGGTCATCCTATTCTATGGAACACATAAACAATGAGGACATTATTTTTTGTGGCAACATTTGAGAAGGCAACGACTTATTTTAGAAAAATATATAGACATTATTATATTTGAAATCCGAGACGTTTTCTGAGTGGACTTTGATATTATTAGGATGCTTTTGTAGATGACAAGACAAATAAAAATTGACGTACGAAATTGATAAAAGACGAATGTAATTTGTGAGCGTTCAGCGAGGCTTTTTTATGTTCGCAAAATAGCGATACACGTATGAATATACTGTGATATGAAAACAAAATACAAACGTCGCGTGAACATGCATACGTTCAATAAAATATTTCGCAAAAATTCAAAAATCGTTGTGTCGTAAAATAAACATTGCCAAAAAAAATATTCCAATAAACAGTTTACACATCGCATGCTACCAAAAAGTATTGCATTATATCGGTTTCTTTGCGTACATTTCTTACAATGGCATACCAATGCCAATAGCATGTAAAACAGAACAGGAAATAAAAATATCTAAACATAAACGTTAGGCGACAGAGTGGCCGTATTATTTTTTCACCCACGCACTCTTTGGAAGATTTCGAGCGTTTCCTTTTAACGCATTCTAAAAAGACCTCTATATAGGCGCAAATAAAAACACGAGTAACCCTTTAGAACGGCGCTCCCGTTGTTTCTATTATCATTGCTTGCTTTTTCGAGGGGCTCGAACTTTTTTCTCGTTTGAAAAAAATAAGCAAGCTCCGGATATGGCGGCCCGTTCCCCAGCTGTTTTATTAAAACTGCGATATTGATCTCAATCGCTGTTTCGACGTTCAAATTCAGGCGTTTTAATTGAATGATTCGATTCGAATCAATGCAACCGCGATTGTTGAATGTTTGACTTTGTTCAATTTATAGTCGTCATAAGTTATGTGTTAACGCCTCCCGTGCTGCTGTGATGATTGGGTTCCCTTATCAGAACATCGATTTTTGATCTGCATGCATCTTTTATCTTATTTTAATCTGTTTATAAGCTGTCTTCTTCAAACTGCAATCGTGTTTCATTATCTTTATTCGCTTTTATTTCTCCTCCAATTATTTTGAAAGTGTTGTTTGAAATTACCTATAACAATCATAAACATATATGTGTTTTTTAATATTGCCACAATATAAAATTCACCAGAAAATATTTTTTAAGGATTATTTATTGACAAGATCACAATCAACAACACTTTGGAATTTGAAAAAGCAATAAATGCCTATTAAAATATCGTTCATAGCTTTAAGATGTTTTAAAATATTTACATTTTAAGCCATTCTACTATATTTGGGAGCAGTTAATACGTCGTGTGACAGTAAAAAGAAACCGATAGGAATGCCAGAGGGCTTTTAGCTTTGATTGTCAGTCATAAAAATTGGGCAGCAATGAAAAAATGTGGAGACGGGGTTCATTGTCCTGGCTCGAGCCAAGTAAAAAGTTAATTTATTAATAAGATCCAATGTGTCTTTCCAGTCTTACATTTACTTCAATCGATACAAAAACAAAGAGATATTTTTTACTAGCAAAAAATGTCGCTGACGCTTTGTCGTGTTTAATAAACAAAAAGGTACGGACAAAAATGAAGCTTATTTACAGCGAATTCAATCAATTATGCCGCCCATGGTTGGTCGCTACCGAAATATATGGGTACTTGACGTTCGGAGATGAGTTCGGACGCAGCAAAAAATTTCGCTGTCGTCGGTTGTCGTCCGGTAAAAACTTCGAAAGACCCAATGGTCGTCCGCGACAAAAACAGTAGATGCCCAACGACGAGAATCTGGCATAAAAAAATGGTACCTTTAATTGGATACGGTATTCCGCAACCTTACCAATTACCGGTAATTTTATACTATTGGAATTTTGTCGGCAGAGTAAATAGACGTTTCGAATTGGCCGCCAATTACCTACTATGTGAAATTGGTAGTGTTCAAATAAAAATAAAATAAACTTGTATTTTCTTCTAGGAGTTGGTAACATGTATACTCTTAACTTATACAGAATATTGTTCCAACTTTCTATTGTAGGCACAAGTTATACCTGACTTATTTTTTTCTTATAACCATTTCCACACAAAATTATTAATAAAAATACACAACCGTATTTGGTACGTCCCTTCCTTACCAACTGACGGATTTGTAATCAAAAGAAATTGAGGAAAAAGAAGCACTAAATCGCTTTTTCGTACATCCAGAACATCACTAATGAAATCGTGTAGAAGACCAAACAAGCGGTCATCGCATCAAAAAGCGCTTACGTCGCTGACGTTTTTTTACGTCTAATTGTAAGTTATTCGACTCAAGGGAGTCTCCGTCTAATAGCTACTATTTGCTATGTACGTTAGTCGTAGTGTCGTTAGTTGTACGTACGTGGTAGTCGTTTCTAGTACGTTAGCAGACGTTAGGAGGAACATTTTAATTAATTAGGTCTAGATTAAGGTCTGGGGAATAAGAGTACTGATACTTACTCGTCTTGTGAGGTACGTAAATTAAGTCATGATCGCGAGACTTACTTTTGTTGTAAAATACAAGGTTTATTTTTTTATTTTACAGGAGATTAATTTGTGATTCTCAGTGAGTACGAATACTGCAATAAATGTCAACAGTCGAAAGTAGCACAATACTGTACTTACAGCGTAAAAATAAACAAATTCTCAACCATCTAATGCAAAGTGAAAGACAATTTTACAGCACTCTACTGCTCTAAAATGCTTGCCCTAGAACTGCACCGCAACCGAATCGTCACGTAAACGACACCTGACCACAAACAAAACTGACTTCCACAATCTGGAGCACGTTTGTTTTTGCATAAGTGCACCGCAAAAATAGGGTAGGTAGGTCTTTGTGCAAAGACCTCGCTAACTGGGTCGACGACAAAACGAAGCTTGCTGTTATTAGTCTGAACAAAGCCAGCTTGTTAAGGAATTGCACTATGACACAATACGTTCCTCCTAGAGTCAAAGCAATGTCAACTGCAAAAGTTTGGAGACGCACACTTATGTGATTTCCTTAATCAACTAACACACACATTGGTTAGCCCTATGTGTCGACAACTCATAAAAGTCACAAATGTGTGTGTGAAGTTTCGTCAATGACCAGTGGCAAGTGAACCATATCTACACATCTCTTCTAAAAGACACCGGATATTTCGAGTCCCCCGTTATCTGTTTTTGAAGGTTCACGCTTGACTGGCCCTTTGGCGATGGTAAAACTTTTTGTTTGACTCGCTATTTTTCTTAGTCCCGTGACGGAAATCTAAACAAAGAGACGGGAAATAAAAGAAAGCCAAATTGAATGTCTGTGCCTGTTACAAAACTTGGGTAATTTTCGGCGTTTTATTCGTTAACTATGTATTGTTTGACATACTTCGGCAATTTAGAACATTATCGAACTTAATCAATGCTAAAGACTTTCAACTTGTTCGTCTATTAAACTTCTGCCTAAAATTACTCACATTACTTTATAAACCGTCTCTGTTAAGCGTAAAAGTGTGTCTATAAGTACCTACTATAGCATTCCGAGCTAAAAATAAAAGATGCACAATACCGACTTCCTTTGTCTGGGATTCATTGAACCAAACATAATATTTACAAAAGCAGGGGCCAATTTCAGGAAATAGTGGTGAATTGAAAATATACGATACCAATGGATTGCCACAGATTAAGATAAAAATAGCAGAGAGGGTCAGAACTCCACAGACTAAGTTTGTTGGCCTAATGTTTAGACAAAAAACGAAGTGAAGATTTTGTTTCTAAAACGTTCCGAAACAAAAACTTCTCATTGAAGTAGTCTTTTAAAATTCACTTTTAATCGTTGTAATTCTGTAAAATCGAAACGTTATTAATGCTTAATAGGCACAAGACAACGCATTTAGCGCAAACCATTTGAAACACGCAGCACTAAAATATCTTCCCCATTAAAATATGCTAAACGCAACACCTATAAATGTCACACATTCACATATTACTACAATAGGCAGACAACAAATTCGTGAACTATCAAAGTTCAGTGGGACCTTTATCCTTTCTAATCTACTCTTTGGGCTCACGCAAGGTCGGGCGACGCGTGCGCCCAATCGACCGTTCCCGCCAATGATGCTGCAGTCATTGATATTGCGCGTTACGCCAGACGATTTACCACTACGGGCTATTTGCCTCCTACCGGGATCCCGGGATTCTGCGACCCCGGCATCCCCCTGATGTATGTGCGTGTTCCTACTGACTTTTGTTTTAGCTTTAACACAATTCTGAGTGTGCTCCGTCGATATGAGCTATAGCGGTAGGTTTGTTAAGAGATGTATTATGGTCGATAAAAATATTGTTTTTACTTCCGTTGGGCAGTTGGGGGACTATGGTGGTGTGATATAGGTGTCAAATAATGGGCATTTAATGTATTTAAAAATCCTCTCCACAGTCACAATAATATATTATGATTAAAATTTATTATAATCACCGTCTCTTCTTACAACTTTTAATACCTAGCAAATAGCCATAGTTCACATGCTAATAACTCATATCAAAATCCGGTATTACTGATTTATGCGTCTTTGTAACAAAGTAAGAAACATAAATAAGTGCCGAAATCTCACAAAAATAAAAACCGAGGTTACGCGGAATGACGATCATCATAACCACTTAATAAAGAAGTGGCAAGCTGTTAAACACAAAAATTTATTGCTTTAAATGGCACAGTTTATTGTTAACCATATTTGTAGTGTTTGAGGAGCTGTAGGGGGCGAGAGATACGATAACTCGAAAATTAATATTCTGTCAGCGAATGCGATTTTCGGCTCTGTATTTTATGATATCGATACGATTTGATCGAAACACTCGACGGATGATTTGGAGTGTTCAGCAAACAATTTATCTGCAAGTTTCTGTTTTGAGGGCGTGTTTGTTTTGGAGTCGAGATTTCGCTTCGGATTGTTTGGAAGATGAAACTTTTCACGTGCAATATATTTTTTTGTTTGCGCGAAGTTTATATGAAGTTACTCGTGATTTTATGATGGGGTAAATATTATATCGATTTTATTTATCCGTTTCCATGACGTTGAAATTCAATTATCGTATTCGATACCAAAACTCATAAAATATGACCTGATATGCATTTCGCAGATCAGAGAGAGCAGTGCTGGCCCAGTGGTAACGGTCCCCGACTTACGTTTCGTAGGTCTTGGGTTCGTACCCAGGCTGGCGCTTTACTTTGTGTAAATTATTTCATAACCACTGCTCTAAAAACGGTGAAGGAAAACATCGTGAGGAAACCGTTATGTCCTAGAAACAAAAATTTGAAGACATTTGACGTCCACCAAACCCCACTGGGACCGACAGGCCCATTCCTCCTATCACAGAGAGGAGGTCCGTGTCCCAACAGTGAGAACATTAAAAGGCTGATGCTGATTTCGCTGATCTCTTACTTCACCATAACGCACAAGCAAAGCAATAATATTCATCTATATATATTTTTTTGAACTTTCATAACAAATCAACTAGCTCCAGTTAACCATTCCAAGGTAAAGATTATATAAATTCTTACTATGGAAGGTAGGCTTTTTTACACGTGTTCCCGATCGATATCTGAACCGCGTGTTCAACGAGGTCGCTTTTGTCTATAATTAATTTACTAACGTCGTACAATCTCGCTGTTACTATTTCATTTAGAACTAGTTCATAATAATATATATTTTTCGTTCTTTATATATTATTGTACGATTTGTAATATAAGTTTGATTTTCGATCCGTCTGTAGACTTAGTTTCATGAATCTGGTGTCTATTAACTAGCTCGTCCTGGAATGGAAATAGTCCTTTGTAGATTCACCCTCTTACAAATAAACGCGGTATAAAGTTATACCAGGTATAACAAAGGAATAACCATACATTTTCATAGGTATATACTTGGTATAACTTTATCCCGCGTTTATTTGTAAGAGGGTTAAAATCTTAGAATTTCCATGGCACGTGTCAGTATAAATAAGAAGCTCGTTTCTAAATAATAACAGCCACTATGGGTCAATCTTCAAGTATAAGCCACGTTTGACGAGGTCAGCTCGTGGACGGGTCACCATCTGAACATACCGAAGTTCCTCAGTGCTTCGGAAAGTACTTAAAACTGTTGGTCCTGGCTGCCCCCGACCCGGGTGCATTTTTAAACCTTTGATAGTCGTGACGGATTGTCAGAAACCAGGTAATCTATCACCAGTTTTAGGGGATTTAGTGATTCAACAGACAGACATGTAAAATACTGGTAATCAGCCGCAAATGGAAGACAAACCTTACATATTTGGAAAAAAAGGCTAGACAGAATGATTGTGTCAGAATAAATAAAGATTTTTTGCTGAATTCTGTCTTTATAAGTAAAAATTAAAGTGGCCCCTTTTTAAGATTGTTGTATGTGGTTAAAGACAAGGTGTATTAAATCCATCCATTAAAGCGTTTTTATCCCTCACTGGGTAAGTAGAGCAGTAAGTGGTAAAGCCACGAATCATGATGGTGCCGTTTTAACCACAAACTAGCTGTAATGGGGTTTAGTTCGTTTAAGTAGGAATAGAAATCTCACCTAGATGATGACAAGAATTATCGTGGGATAGCAAGTGTCCTAAATACTAAAGAAAGATCTGCAAAACTTGAAAACTTTTTGAAAAACGAAGTTTTTAAAGCTCTCCCATATTCATAAACGTTAGAATATTTTGCCTAATTAGCACCAAAGCTCTTGATCAGAATTTTCTCAGGATGAAATAATGTTGGAGCCTGAATATCAATATACATTGAGGCAAAGGCTCAACTGGCTGCCAAAAAGTTGGGGATCCTTGCGAAGGTGAGACGGTACTTCACGCCAGAACAGCTGCTTAAGTTGTATCAAGCGCAAGTTCGATCTTGCATGGAGTACTGTTCTCATCTCTGGGATGGATCTGCCAAGTACCAGCTTGATGCTCTAGAGTCTATCGAAAAACGGGCCAAGAGGCTCATCGGCAATGAGGCACTGGTCGAGTCAAAGCTCCAGAGCCTTGAACATCGTCGTCGAGTTGCCAGCTTGTCGGTTTTTTATCGGTTGCATTTCGGAGAGTGTGCGATGGAATTGCATGATCTAATTCCGCCTAGCCCGTTTCATCATCGGACTACAAGACGTACGGCGATGCGCCATCGGTACATGGTGGACATCCCACCCATACGCACTAAACGTTTTGGAAATACTTTCATTATGCGTACAGCTAAGGAGTGGAATTCCCTGCCGGAGTCTGTGTTTCCAGATAGCTACAACCTCGGAGTCTTTAAGTCAAGAGTGAATAGGTTACTTCTAGGCAAGCGTGTTACACCGTCGACCACATCATCGCTTACCATCAGGTGAGATAGAGGTCAAGCGCGAGCCTATCTATAATAAAAAAAATAAAAAAATATTACTATTTAATATAAGTATAAAACTGTCTCTGTGACAGTTATTACCTGGCCATCAGTCTAAAAGGAACACAGACTTTAGTATAGTCCAGTCAATAAATGCTATGACCATGATCAATAAATGTATTCATATCAGGGTTTAATCTAGTCGCTTCTGTATCCCGTGCTTTAGGATGTGACAAAACAGTATCAACTCCTATAATAATATGGACATTTGCATATCCGGTGCCTTATTATGAATATTTATTATTTTAGTAATTTGCAGCTTCCGATACAACATTGTTTCCAAAGTCAATATTAATATTATGTTTTATGTCAAAGGAAATATTAATAACAAACTGGTTTACTAATGATGCATTTCCTAAGATTTTAAAGTTAAGAGCTCATTTGAGATTTCAATCTTGGTATATTATATCATGTGCGCCAATTAAATAGCACTTATCTTCACCTGAGTATAATGATGTTTGATTAATTTCCTGTATCCGGTGTTGATATTCTTGCTTTGCTACATTTTTCTTGCTAAATTACGATTTTATCGATGGTAATAAATGTTGAATTAAATTCAGGATTGCCTTGACTGATTTCGGCAAAAAAAAAAACAATGTCTTGATAAAATGTAACTTATAAAGGCAATGGGCATTCCTGCCCCAACCTCAATAGCGTTAAAATGTACGTCGTAGATCTCTTCAAGGCAAATATTTCTTATATCGATGACTTCTCTGGATTTTTGATAGGCGAGGAGCTATAGCGCTCTAAATGTTAGTCATTTAATCTCTGTTTTAAAATTCCGGTATTTCGTCAATTAATTAACTTTAATTATTACTGTGCCTTTCAAACATCGTTTCATAAGTATCTTATCAAATACTTTGAAACATCTTCCTGTATGTAGTTTGAGGATCAATGTTTAAGTATCGACTCACACAAACAGAACGTTAAGTCTGTCCCTCGCCTTAATAGCGTTACGCTATAGATCGTTGGATAGATCTTTTCAAGGCAAATATTTCATAAATTAACAGACTTATAATTAAGTCGTTATGTAGCAAAAGGATCTTCTTGAAAAGCTTAGGTTCTATAAAATCTCTATTTATTTCTGTTCTTTTTATCTATGGGTTACCAAATAAAAACCTTAACTTCGGTATCTAATGAGGCACTTATTTAGATTATAAAAACCAAACAGACTTATAAAAAAGTGGTTTTGTAGTAGGTTTAAGGTTTTTCTTGAGAAGCTCTTTTCAACGGTATATATTTCATAGGTATGTGAATATGTTTCATAGGAAGGTGCTATAAAACTATGCCTAACCACAGGCCTAACTTCGGTGCTTAAAATTAGTTACTCATTTAGTTCATTATCTCTGAACGAACTAAAAAAGGCAAAAGTCAGAGCAAATGACTAAGAAGCAAATGATCTTGAAAAGCTTTTTCTAATGATGTATGGGTATTGAGCTTTGGGGCAAATTTCCATAGTTGGATGCCCATTCTCCTTTGTCTGAATATGTAAATATTTTATTAAAACGCGTGGGATTTCAATAGCATGACCCAACCAACAAAAAACATACAAAATAATAACCCATTTCTATTCCCTATGCTTACCCAATTGCATTTCCAAACCAATGCAGAACCATTAAATCAAGAGATATATCTTCGCGATTAAGCATCCCTTCTTCTTCATTCAAAACATTACCTCCATTTATGTGTCCCATCTTATCTCCGAACTATCCCGAAATTCTCACCCCTAAATTAATATTCACGTCATGAAGATTACCTTCCTCATAAACCTTGTTTGTATCATTAATAAAACAATCAAACGAGATGAACTGATAAATTCGGAAACGTTAATATTATGCGTATTTGTTTCTTTTTCTTTATGAATTCGCGGTACGAGATTAAAATTTATTTTGGGACCGTCAGCTGTAACCTCAAATGTACCAAGATAAGAGATAAAGCAAAATGTTTTAGAACTAGCTTTCTCAGTAATGTGAATAAAATAAAAAAGGGGCGTGAGAAAAACACGCTTTTTAAGAAAACAAATGTAATCCAATACCGGTATGCAGTTGCTAATTAATTCAGATCGAATCGGTATACTTAATTTCCTAATTTTAATACCCATTCCGAGCTGTTAAGTATGCAATTTACGGTCACATTATAACGGAGTATTTAGTGCATTGGGATAATTTTTATGTATTACAAAAGCGGGCGAAACATCTTTGTCTTGTTTGTTGATCTTGCCACCAGAGTCGACTCGATTGCTATGCACCCACCATTTTAAGGAATTTTTGCAGGGCTTATCTAACGTATATTTACTGCAACTATCAATCTAATAAATCAAAATTATTATCAACAAAGGTGATTTTATATCTTTTTATCAAAGTACATAGATTTTTTTGGTTAATACCAAAAAAAATCTACATTTAAACAGAACAAGAAATTTTACTATTGTAAAACTTGTTGTCCTGATTTATTTCGAAACATTACTGTATCTGTTAATAACAATAACTTTATGATCTACTTATTCCCTAAGCCATAACTTTATATTTAAAGCACCTAGGTAACTAGATCAAACTTAAAGGTCATGGCTAACAACTGATCTCAGTACACTATGGCATTCCTGCCACATTGCCAACAAATAGGTGTTTAGGTACAGTTAAACTAGCTTTTTAAGGTCAAACTGGTTTAGTAGTCAAAGTAGGATTCCGATTCTATTTTTTTGTGCAGGAACTCTCTTTTATTAAACTCAGTATTATCAGTGATTGTCTTTTTCTATTTTGATTACTATTATTATGACTTCTTTCTTCTACCTCTAGCTTTTCAAGTTCTTACATCCATAGCAATATCATCCATGCCTTATCTTGAAACCATATTTACTTGAAAAAATTACACTCACAAAAGCCAGCACAGAACTCGAAGCCACATATCAGTTTGCAAAACCAGCAAAAAGATCCAAGGCCATAAAATACACATTACAAATTCTGTATTGAAATACGTACGGTAAGCTTACAACGAAGGAAGTAGGCGTCTTGCCTTCTCCGATCGCTAGCCTGATAGTGAGGGGGTAATAATTAAAGACTCTGACACAGCTATAAAACAGCCACGAGACCCAGTTTTGTTAGATTCCTTCGACTTCCTAAATGGGAACCTTGGACTTTAGAAGTAGCTGTTAGGAAAACTGTTGATGAAGTTATGCAAGAATCAATATTGAATATTATATTAATTCTTGTTTTGAAGTTAACAGGAATCATTGTTTGACTACTGTCGCCAGTACTATTCTATATATTTCACTTTGAGTTGCCTGAAACCACAATTAGGTAATTTAAAAAACTCTTTATAAATAAGTCTCAATATATTGTGCAAGATTCAACGTTACCAAGAATCTGTTAAGATAGAAATTGCAATGAGCTATTGTTTTGCTTACTTACAAAAATTTCGTTTACGTCAGAGTTCTTGAATAGTTAATCTACATAACAGAGCAATAAATCGCTTTTGAAGAACAGGAGCAATGGGCTTGCGTAAAAACATATCTGTTGCTGGCAATCTTCATACAAACATGCGTGAGATTCTTTTTTTCATTTTGTTCGAAATCAGCAGAATTTCCAGGCTATTCGAACAAAATTTGTCCTAAATACATAATTACAGTCTACCAAATATATAATTTTAATTTAATATGTGAAAGGGGCGGCTATATATCTAATATTATCAGTAGCAGCCAAAAGCTCGTGAAAGTTATTACATAGACCTTTTCCTAACGCGATGTTGGGAGGTTAATATTCTATTGTTTCCTCCTTAAATGGCAAGTGTAAATCATTCGAACAATTTTTTAGATTCGTATCTCTATCGATTTCAATAGCAGGTTTGAAGTAATGTATCTTTGTATATGTATGTTTTTTGCTTAAAGAATTGACACCAGCATCCTGCTTTATGCTAATATCATCTTTATGTTGTACTTTATTCGTCAGTATGTTTGTTAAAAGTGTTGATGGCGGGATATAATGGATTCGGCATCAGTTATTGTAGTTAAGCTTGTTTTTTACTGATTTTTCTGGATACCATAGATAAAATAATATTAATAAATAATAAATAACCAGAATGATATAATATATGACATGCCAATTTGGCACTTTTTAAAGGGCACTGATATTATTCATGACGACATCGACAGTATTTGAGACTCCGTATCAAAACGCCCTATTCGCAATAAGACAAAATGAGCTGATCGTCCTATTCTCATAATTACCTGGTAGCAAAAGGTCTTACAAACAAAATAATGGGTATAGTACAGTCATACCACTACACTGCGAATGTCCACACTTCACTACTCTAGATATAAAAGAAATTTTTTACAATATACATAGATGATAAAATTACTCTAGCGCTTACTAATGAGAGCACGACAGCTTTAGCACTACCATGGAAATTTTCCACTCACATAATTCTGCATAAAATCTTTTAGTAACACCTCTTTATTTATTACCAACCTTGGCCCGACGTAGTCCATAGTTACAGCATTTTTATCACACCTAAGCTAACCAGCACCTTATTAAATTGTTGTACACAAAAGTTTTTATAAAACCTAACCTTTTTTAACATGAAACTGGACTTCACACGTGTTTTTAGCTTTTTTATCCTTTGCCACAAGATTTATACGCTTCTATATAAATTACGAAATCTTCTTTCGGAATCGTGTTATATCTAAACAAAAGGATCTCGGCCCGTCCCTTTGAAAATACAGAAGGTATTCGACTCGTTTTATTAACGTGGTGAGATCTAATTTGTTATTAAATGAGGCATTATGCCCGTGTTTGTAGACAGAGGGTGGGTTTCGGAATCCAATGAATTTTAACTTCTGTCATTGGGAACATTTAAATGTTTTAAGGGGGGTCGTAATGCTTCCGTTGCTGTTTAATACAGTATTTTATGTGTTGAGCCAGTTTTTGAGGCAACATTTTTTGTAATGTGACTGTCGTTTTAAATACCGTTATGTAAAAAACGTAACAGGATATCGAACAAAAAATTCCTGGCTGTGACAATGGCAGTTTTTGAACAGTTGTTTTAAACAAATCCGATTAATTTTACATAATTATACCCGAATGTGTCCCTATCCTTTTTATCGTTTGGTTCCAGAGTATGATGTAGATAGAAAGAAACTGTCCAGGCGAGGTTAGTAGATGAACAAAATTTACTTAATAATACTGCTGCAAATTAAAATTAAAATATGTATAAGTTGTCAAATTCAAATGAATATTATCACACAAAAAGCTTAAATCATAATGCGACACAAAATAAGAATTAAATTATAATTAATCCTATCTTAGATCAGTTATATCTCATACAATTTCAAGCAAAAGCTAGCTTTAAAAGAAACACTGAGCAACACCGCGATCAAAAAGATGACTGAAACAATACAAATACCACTGAGGGTTGGGTTCCAATCAAACACCGCTGGGGGTCTTCTTATAGTAAAAAGGTAGGTATAAATAAAAGACGTTTTCCTTAAATAAACCTTCAAACGAAGTACCGTTCAGTAAATACACAATCATTTATCTGGATAATCATCCTTCGCATGAAAGTCTACAGTATCAATATTATGCCCACAAAAACGTTACATTCTTTTCAATGGCTACCAATTATATGCAGATGTGGAAATAGGTAAAATATTATGATATGTGTCTGGTTCGTGAGCAATGTTCAGAAACAGATCTTTACAAGTATCACGTAATTTGTTTAATCTGGTTAATACATAGTTCTTTAATATAGAAACAGCTATTTGTAAGGATAGATAAGACCTTTTAAGAATTGTAATTTTAAACTACAGTATCTGAGCCAGCAAATACTTATCCTGGATTAATAATTAGTAATTGAAAATGGATTAGTAATTTAATTTAGAATTTTGTAAGTACTGGTACGAACACACTCAGAACTTTTGTTGAATACATGGCGAGCAGACAATATACGATTCCTAGAATATATAATAATGAAAATAAATTTTGGGTGCACGGTTGGCGCAGTGGTTGAGCGATTGACTGCTGCGCTGCGTGTCGCGGGTTCGATTCCCGCACGGAACAAATATTTGTATGACCTACAGATAGTTGTTCCGGCTCTGGGTGTTGTGTATGTGAGTTTATATGTTTGTAAACGCACCCACGATACAGGAAGAAATTCCTAGTGTGGGGCAAAGTGTCATATAAAAAAAAAAAAAAAAAAAAAGCTTAGGCATAAAGTACAGTCAACAATGTATTGTCTACAATTCCCTACTCTACGGCCATTGCGCTCTAGAGTCGCCACACAAACGTTATCGCGACCGCATCGTAGGGAGATTAAGGCTGTGTGGCGGGCGGCGAATGCAACGTCATGCCCCTGTGTGTTTGGGGCAAGTTAGGAATTTCAAGCGACAAGAAAGTCTAAGACGTTTGTGATTCTAGACAAACGGAGGTAAAAGGAGGTAACAAAAAAAATCACTTGTCATTCTGAACCAAGAGATCGACGCAGTAAGTCAGTCAGTAGTTTTGTTTTAAGTTTACTTAGCATATATTTGAATATTTGGTTTTTCCAGATTAATTGAATTTCATTTTCGTAAATTGCTCACTACGATCAAATCAGAAATATATATTAGAAAAACTTCGATAAGCTATTGATTAATACAATTTTAAGTTAAGTAACTTTTAACTCAGTCAATCACAGGCTCTAGAAAGACGGACTACATTTGAATGAACTGCGCAGTTGGCAGTTTCGATGCAGATGTTCAGATGTGTTATGTATGCAACTGCACATAAACTGCAAATTTATAGTTGGAGTACAGTCCGTCTGTCTAAAGCCTAATGCAATCAGATCCCGCTATCCGCTTATCCCTTACACAAAATTTGTAAGATGCTCTAAGCCTCAGGGAATGGACAAAATAAAAATGAACAGTCTCCTTGTTGGCTTATCGGAATAGATTACTTTTTCCAAATGTCCTCTAGGGGAGAAGGTTCAACCACGGGGGATATTTTTTATAAATCGTTAAACTTTGAGACTGATTTGTCAAGACTTTTTTTTGTTTCAGCGCCATTTCAGCGGGGAATACTTCAGTCAATGAAAGGTAAGCTCCAGACTTTTACGTGACGATTTCCTTGTGAGTTTTCCGCTTACTTTTGCCTTTATTCAAGCACGTCCCTTGCGTGTGGGCGAGTCAAAACATAATAACTACCATTTTACAAATACTTGGGGCTCGGTGCCTACCGCATACAGTGAGACGCATATTTTGAAGTAGCGGCTTAACATTTCTGAGATTATTTTTAATACCAATCGTGTTTCGTCCATTGTTTTCGTTGTGACATATTTACTTTTGGTGTAGGGACCTACGACTTATTTTCGCTGTCGTGTTTTGTTTTTGAACTTTCTATACATTGTTACGTCGAACAATTTTTGAACAGTTCATATTACCATGAGTATTTTGAATGCCTGCTATGCGGGCGATTTGTTTCAACACCCTATTTTAAAATCCTTTTTCTCATAAATCAAATAACATAAAAAGCAAATTTTCAAAAATCACGGCTAAAAAAAACAAATTAACAGCATTAAAAATCCTTTTCACCTGGGCATACCCCACGCAAAAACTAATCATCTTTATTTGTATCACATATCAGCAAAAACACGACAATAGAATGAACCTTAATTGTGTAGCGAAAAAGTTTTTGTCAAACCACATGTTGAAAGGAATATGATAGCTTCATTTGTTCTTCTTCATAATGTTTTATCTCATTATGATTCGCTACGGGACGCCAGCTCGGGTTTGTCTATTATACCTAACAATAGTCCCACTAAATTGTTTTAATAGAGCCGCAGAAACTGTGAGTCATTGTGTTTTGTTGTAGACAAAACCTATCATCCCCATACTCATAACACCTGGTTTTATTTTAGATGTTATCTTGAGTGTTATAATTACAATCATATGTGGACTATCTGCTTAATGGTGCAGCAATTTAGAAAGGTTCACGACTGCTGCAAAAAGTCTTGCAACGTTCACAGTTGGGTGATGTCTTCTCAATATGACTCATCCATAAGAAGATTTCATTGTCAATAGAAGTTCATATATAATAGAGCTTAAGAGAAATATCAACATCATCTTCATTGTAAGATATGGAAGTACCACTTGATTGATGGAAAGCTAGATTTTTAAAGTAAAAGAAACTAATTTTGACTATAAATATGTACAATATTGCGACAAATCTATTAAGAACACTGCGGTAGGTTTCACAAATAAAATATCAAATTAGAGAGTATTTAGCAGCTAAGCCTAACCCTCGGTTCAATGTCCTTAATCACGTAGCCTTGTTTTCCCTACGTTATTTTATGTTAATTATATTTTTTTCAGATTTCGTGTCCCTAATTCGAGTTGTTGACACACTTATTTTTATAAATGTTTCTAGAACGTATCTAAATGTCCCAATCTAAAGTTTGAGCCTGTCACCATACGAATGAATTCGATTCCTGACACATTCTAGTCTACGTATTTCTACATTCTAGTCTAAGTCCATAATTCGAGGTTTCAATAAAATTTAAACTACTATTATGAAATTAAAACCATCGATTTCCGTACCAAAAAAGATCCGGAAATATTTATTCCAAAAACACAAGACAGAAACGTAAAGACACCAAAATCAAATAACGTTATATCAACAATCCCATTGGAATCGTCGATGCCGTCACAGAGTTGAACATCGAAATCACTTAGCGGAGTAACCAAGCGGTTTCATTTGTGATTTAAATTATGTTTGTAGAGGTGCACCGCACTGCGTCATGACGCATAGATGTTCGGAGGACTTGCTTGTGAAACATGAAGTGGGATAGTAACGGGACTCAAGATTGTTTTTGTTTTGGTGAAGGATTCACGTGAGGTTTACATAAGATACTGAAGAAATACAAAAGTCGAGGAAAATATAAGAAGCAAGCGGTTTAGTACACCTCATACTAAAGAAAATGATTTTACAGCCTTTATCTAAAATTTAAATTCTGTACTGGAAACTCATGCAAGATACAGGTCTTTCTTGTCTTGACAAACAATGAATTCTTATAATTCATAATCACTTCAAAAACATTCTAAAAGAAAGTAAACAAACACTCCCAATAAGTGAACCTATACAAACACATTACAAACAAGAGTAGCAAACGTAATACAAGCTTCTGAGGTCGCACAAAGACTTAGTACAGCTTACTAGGTCCCTTTACTAGAAACCAGTGGACGTTGAAATTACCCCAAGACAGGTAAAGGTAAGCCGTTTTCTTTGATAGATACGTCAGACACGGAGAAACGTCGAAGGGAAACTGTCAATGTCATGTGTAAAATTGGAGATAATGCCACGTCTGGTAAAATTATTGGTCGGTAGAACAAAGTTGGTGAAAGTATGAACGATTAGAGCAAATTTGGGGTGAATGTTGTGTTGATATTGTTGCCGGCAGCCAACGTAAATGTATACAAAGATTTTGTAGTTCTGGAAATAGTGATCGGTTACTGTATGTATATGGAACGTTAGATATGCTTGAAACTTGTGCTAAATAACGGTATTGTTCAAGATATGGTACATAAATGGATAGCTCTGAGTATTGTGGGTGACAATACCTGTAGTATCACATAGTATACACATGCTTTCTTCCTTGAAGCGATATTCAGAAATGTATTGTTGTTTCATGGATTAATTGGATACACCTACATTTTGCCAGATATATTTAGATTTCAGGCAATAGGAGATGAGATTTACTCCATTAACTGAGCACGAACCGAGATCTGTCGGCTCCTGGTATAAATGTCAGCCCAAATTTTACAACTCAGACTTTAGAGCCGGCAAGGCTGCAAAGTTTCCTAATCTAAAATCCATGATGCTTTTCTTGACCAGGGAATCGAACTCATAAAACCCTACTCTCAGCAGCCGTACTTTCATTCAATGAGGTATTCAATACTTGTAGAATACCCTATTCCTTATTTAAAAACACTCGAAATGGCCGATATAACTAAAAAAACTTGAAACCATTTTTAAACACGTGTAAATATGACACAAAGTTTCCGATGTATCGAGAACAAAATGTAATTTTGTATTCAAAAACAACGCTTTACACACTGTGCTACACAACTGCAGGTGGAGTTCGCCCACGTCACATTTGCTGGTTAACAACACAGAGGAGAGAACTAATGGAGGGACAATGGATAAGCAAGCATCGTGGGTCCGTACTATCGAGTTCTAATAAGACAGTATGTATGCTATGAACAAAATAAATTTGGTTGTCGCACAAAGAATAGACACATAATGTCCAGGGCAAACCTTGACTGTTTATTTGCGACAGTATGTCAAGAAAGAAAACCATACCAAGTATAAAAAAATCGCAAAAAGTTTCTCTCCGGCGGGGAATCGAACCCCGGTCTCCCGCGTGACAGGCGGGGATACTTACCACTATACTACCGAAGACTTGTTTGGGGGTGTTGAAATAATACTGGACTTAATGTATTATTACCTTTTTTCCAATAACAATATTGTGGAACATGCCAATATTTGTAATGCCAAACATGAACATAGTCTTTGTTTAGGTTTAGGTAAATTGTTTACAATCTATAAAAACTTATCCAATATAAAAAAACTTATTTCTAACAAGCTGTTTAGCTTACCATGTACTGTCATCCAAACCAAATGTGTATGCAAAATTTTATCTTAATTGGTTGAGGATAACTACTGTAAAATTCAGCTTTTTGTTTTTTAATATTGATAGGCTCGCGCTTGACCACTATCTCACCTGATGGTAAGGGATGATGTGGTCTATGATGTAGCACGCTTACCTAGAAGAAACCTACTCACTCTTGACTTAAAGACTCCCAGGTTATAGCTGTCAGGAAATACAGACTCTGGCAGGGAATTCCATTCCTTAGCTGTACGCATAATGAAAGTACTTCCGAAACGTTTGGTGCGTATGAGTGGGATCTCCACCATGTACCGATGAGGCATCGCCGTACGTCTTGTTGTCCGATGATGGAACGGGCTAGGAGGAATTAGTTCATGCAATTCCATCGCACACTTCCCGAAATATAACCGATAAAATACCGACAGACTGGCAACTTGGCGCCGATGTTCTAGGCTCTGGAGCCTAGACTCGACCAGTATATCATTGCCGATGAGCCTCTTAGCCCGTTTTTCGATTGACTCTAGTGCATCCACTTGGTACTTGGCAGATCCGTCCCAGAGATGAGAGCAGTACTACAGTTGCAAGATTTGACCCGAACATACATACATTGTAAGTTAATAAAAAGCTTGTAAAACTACAACCAGCTTGTTGTACATTTAACTATACTTATTTGCAATGAAATTAGTGCCAAAAATAAAAAACAAAATCTCTCCGGCGGGGAATCGAACCCCGGTCTCCCGCGTGACAGGCGGGGATACTTACCACTATACTACCGAAGACTTGTTTAGGGATGTCGAAATAACACTCGAATATGTATTGTTACTTTTTTTCAATAAAAATACTGTCCAGCATGGTTCATTGCAATACTTGTAATGCCAAAAATGAACAGTCTTAGGTTAGGTTTGATTAATTGTTACAGTCAATAAAAATACATTTATCTAAACTTATATACAATAAAATCAGTTCCAAAAATCACAAAAGAAACTCTCCGGCGGGGAATCGAACCCCGGTCTCCCGCGTGACAGGCGGGGATACTTACCACTATACTACCGAAGACTTACTTGAGGGGTGGAAATAACACTCAAATTAAATAGTATTAAGCACAGGTTAGCACAGCCTATAACTCTTTTAATAACTACGCCATTTAGATTTTCATGCAAAATTAATTATTATCAGTAA
This sequence comes from Anorthoa munda, assembly GCA_945859665.1. Classification (NCBI taxonomy): domain Eukaryota; kingdom Metazoa; phylum Arthropoda; class Insecta; order Lepidoptera; family Noctuidae; genus Anorthoa; species Anorthoa munda. Next base: position 10,551,628 of record OX243911.1, read on the forward strand.
TTTTATGTAAATAGGGTTTTATAGACCCGTCTGATACCCAATGTGAGTGCGGTGCCCCTTTGCAAAATATGGCACACATGCTGGAGTATCCCAAGCGCCCATACACCTGCACTTTGGAAGATCTTATGCTCGCCACTGACGCCGCAATCGGGGTAGCCACCCGATTGCGGCGCTCAGGGCCCAAAATTTTGGCCCAAAATTGCAGGGCCCAAAATTTATAAAGAGTTTTATCTACACTCACAACGTAATGTTCCAAATATGAATTTAATTTTTTTTTGTATAAAACCGTACTTTATATTCGTGGATAGGTAGAATTAAAAAAAAAACATTACAGCGCAATATTTTCCTTCGATTTTCAAACAACTGCATCATAAAATAACTTTTTAATTTTTATAGCACACTTTTAATTTTTTATTTATTGGCGCTCATTAAATTAATGTAGAAAAGTAGTGTCATTGTTTATGAAGGCACGCGCAGCGCAGTCATGCGCAATGAGAATCTAAATTGCCCGCCATACCACATATTTTTTCCGTTTCCACTTTTGTTTTATTTCAAATTTAAGAGTGAAGATAAAGTAGTGTATCCAGCGGCATATATTTAGGTATCAAAACACTCGTGTGTTATTATTATCACATTCGGGTTCGCCTCATGTGATAAACCCACGCTCGTGTTTTAATAACCCCTATTATATGACCATTGCATAAACTACTATTCCATCGATGCGAAAAGAAGAAGAAGAAATGATTTTACAATAGAAGTTTATTTGCTTTTCTTGGACAAATTTAAAAAAAATCTCTAAATGGAAACATTATGAGATCTCCATTTTCTAACTAATCCGTTACCCCGTACCTGTTTACGGCTTCCCCGCTGATCTTACAACTTCATCTTGCCTTTGCCCATCGCAAATTTATTTATTACTACAGAAGTGGAATTTATGTAAGCATAAAATTATGCCAAGAAAAAGTATTACGAAATACGTCAACATCGTTTTAGGCAATAGGAATTTATTGTAATGCCACAAACGTGGCATATTACTTCTGAGACGAATACATGCTGAATTAAAAACTTACATACTTTTCAATAAGTTAATTGCAACTGCATCTTCACACAGATTCTCCTGTGTGAAAAATAAAATGGCTTTAAAGAGGATACCCAATAAAAATATGGGAGACTAAGAAATTCTGCGACTACTTCTCCAATATTGCTCTCTTCATGAGCTCAAATAAATTGACACAAGGGCAAAATAACTATGATGATGTCCCGCATTTCTATATTCGAGTAGAAACCTTTACAAAAAATTACAGTTTTAAGCACTGTACAGTTATAACCATTCCGAGGACTAAGATGTGGCCCAAGATAGCCAAATTTACAAAAACTATCCAAAGCCTATGCAATAGGCCTAACTTCCTTAATCCCCGCTCTTATTCCTAATGAAATTCCGCCAATAATATCCAACCGTGTCGTTCTCACTATAATGGCCACCTTCCATGTCCCTATTCCAATTTGGCTGGCTTTAATTCGCATCTCATTCGCGTAGGCGTTATTACTGTTAGCCTCTGAGCACCATCGATTTAATTAGCTAATCCTTTAGAAGTTACGGTGCAAATACTTTAATTGTAATTTCCTTTGCTGTTTAATTTAAACTAATAGTTTGTGCCTTATTAAGAGCTGGAGCAATTTGGATTTTGCGCTCTATAGGGATAGGGTATTAAGGTTAAGTGAATTGTGTTCTGGTTTTAATCTTAACTGTTGTCTGTATGTGTCTACCTTTATGTTTTCTATCAATACTTACTTCTATGCCTGTATCAAGCTTTTTTTACATTGTACTTTTTACTTTACTAAGTATATAGAATTGTTTTCAATCGATCTTTGTATGAAAAATTGATCATTTGATTACTGAAAGCTGTCCATTGTCAATAAAACGTGGCTATTTCTAATGTCTTATATTATTCACGATCATGTATGACAAAATAATCTTCAATAAGTAAATAATTCATAAATTCAAAACACCAGATTTTCTTATAGTTTTCCCACGCATATTTTTCAAAGATTAATTCCATCTCAAATAGCTTAACTCTGTTGTGAATTTATCATTGTAGTTTTTCCCAATAGTTTTTACATACATAATGTTCGGTAATCCGAAATGTACAAATAAGACTTATCTGATCAGAATCTCAATTACTTATCGTGTAAGCTTGTCATTATATCTGATTAAAAAATCGAATACGATATAAAAAGAGGTGCCAAAAGTTGCGTAAACGTATAATTTGTCGGAATGGTACAAATAAATAGTATATCATGTTCACACAAAAGCTATAATATTATGCATATTGATGTAACGGTAGATGGTCTTGTAAGCATTAATTTACGTCTCAATATGTTTATTTATGTGAAGATTAATTACGAAAAGATCAAATAGAAGGTCGTTTTCAAATAGTATCTGTACGAATATAAATTTAAGATAGGAATATTTACGAACTGGCATGTCAACGCCTTCGTTGTGAACCTACTAATTAAAGTGTGCTCAATATTAATTATGGCCACGATTCCTCCTATTAATAGGAGTTGAATAATCCGATGGATTTTCATACACGTAATAAAATTCACAAATGATTAATATTTATTTATCTAATTATATGTGGTTTAAATTTTGATGAGTGTTCTAATATTATTAGTCTATTTCATTTTATAGAAGACAAAGTAGGTGTAATTATGATTTTGTTGATCGGAATCGTTGCCAAAAAGGTTTACCACTGACAAAGTACGACAGTTGCAGAACATACTATAAAGATTATCTTTGTTGAGAAAAAATACCAAATATAGGTATAGCATGGTAGGTGGTAAACGTACTGGCTGAATTAAAAAAATATATCCCATGAGAACAAAATTGAAATGTGGACTTAAAAAATATACTACCCATTCGAAATTCCAATCATAGAAACAAGTGGATCCCCCTCACTAATTATCACGCACCAAACTGCCTTCTTCACAAAAACTAACTTCTTACTTCTGAATAGATACTGTAAGTGACGTTCTTTATTTCAGTTGACAACTACAAATCTTGGAGGACCCTCCCATCATGTCGCCATGTGTCTAACACTCGCGTGTTACGCAGTCACACGTACAATTATTTGTTTTGTATAATACGGGGTTAAGGTAGGAGATGAAAGCGACAATGATATATAAAAGCAAAGTTTAATTCGAATGAAAAATGTATAAAAATGTACTATTTTAAGTGCTTTATTTGCTTTATATAAGCATTTATCGAAATTTTCAACAACATATAATCGATATCAATAACGGCAACACTAATTTTTGACCGAAAAACCATCCACGCACCACCGTACCGGCAGTGCTGCCCCCGAAATGGGAATTACTACGCAATGGGTCTCTTGTGAAGGACAAAATATATTCCGGTAGAAACAGAGTATATATATATTCCGGTATAAACAGAGTATATATATAAACAAAATATATTCCGGTAGATATTGTGACAATTTGAGAGATAACCTTCTCTTTTAGGCATTGCCAACGTCAAAGCTGTTCCATTAACATACCAGCTAATTTATTTATTCTAATCAAATCATTTTTTATTTGCTCAAACATTGTGTGCCATAATGATACATAAATAACAAATTGTCAGCATGAAGAAATGTTAACATAAAAAATTATAAAAAATCTAATATTTGCCTTGAGCAATGGCATGCAAATATCAATAATACAATTATGTATTATAGAATGCGTTGCTTATGAGAAAAATGACACACCTATGCTCGCTATCTCCTGTCCTTTATGCCACAATCAATGTGTTGTTGTCCACCTATAAATAGGACCAATCGATGAGACAATACTATCCAATCCACTAAGAACAATAGCTCTGAATATGTATACGGGCAAAGGACTCAAGTCTAGACATCTTGTTTGTAGCCATATTGCCTTAAGATGGTTCGCCGATAACTTAATCGCAACGTCTGGCCAAAGTAAATTGTAAGCAGATAAGTGGAAGATATCTTAGTGCGAAATTGCAAGCCGATATCAGGAATATTGTCTGTTAACTGTAAGCTGAACTAAAGTCTATGATAGTGTTTGGTAGTGCAAATAATTGCTTGGCTGTATTAATTAGTTTCCGTAGTATATAAGCAGGAATGATGTATTTTCCGAGAAATGATAAGCTAAAGCTTTCAGTCTTTGATAGATTTTTAGTAATCGGTTTAATACTTTCAGATTTTTCAAACATAAACAAACGAACAATTCTATCTCCCGACGGAAAAAGAAGGGTATCGTGTTTGTGTATCTGTCTATGGCATAATAATTCTAAATTGGTAAACCGATTTTGATGATTGTGACTTTATCGGAGATTCTTTTTAGCTATGTTTGATGAAAATCGGTTCAGCCGTTTAAAAGTTATGAGCGTTTTACTGTTTTACGGGTATTTTCGCAATATCATCATCATCAGCCTATTATTGTTCGCACTGCTGGGACACAGACCTCCTCTCTGTGAGAGATGTTGGGCCGTAATCCACCTCGGTGGCCCAGTGCGGGTTGGTGAATGTCACAAGTCTTCGAATTTTTGGTTCTAGGACATGCCGGTTTCCTCACGATCTTTTCCTTCACAGTTTTTGAGAGCAGTGGTGATGAAATAATTTACACAAAGTAAAGCCTGGGTTCAAACCCACGACCTGCAACTTGTAAGTTGCTGGACTACCACTGCTCCAAGATGCTGCAAAATATCGTGTCATAATTACGAGTTCGATAGATTGCCGATCTAAGTGTGTTTAGAAGAAGTACCCAAAAATTTAATAATTATGTATTTTAAAAAGCATGAAATAAAAATGTTTCGGAGTTAAATTTGACTTGTTAATAAGTTCAGTTAAATGTAAAGAAATATATATTTGTATTCATGTTTGACAGTGCAAATATTTGCTTGAATAGTACTCGTCAGTTCTGTTTAAAAAAAACAAATTGTTGTCGAAATAATGTATTGACATTAAGTTGAGTGTTATTTCGACACCCCTAAACAAGTCTTCGGTAGTATAGTGGTAAGTATCCCCGCCTGTCACGCGGGAGACCGGGGTTCGATTCCCCGCCGGAGAGAATATTTTTTTTGTGATTTTCTAATAGCTATTTTATTGTCTTCATTAGTTTTCTTCGTCGTTTTAATTGGAAAAAGGCCACACAAAAAAAACATCAAAACATTCGTCCGCATCACTATCAATAGAAGAAGTATCCAAAAAGCTGCCACGTATTTCAATGACTGAAATACCGTCTGATTCTTTGGTCGAAAATCAGGCATATCCTCTTTTCACGTTAAATTAAATAAAAATCCATAATAATATTAGAAATGTAAAAGTACCTCTGTCTGTGTGCCTATCTACCTATCTGTCTGTCATGTCCTGGATTAGGACTTAGTTATCCCAATTTCCAGGAGTTTTCGACTTTCACGTGGACGAAGCTGCTGGCAGAAGTTGGTAGATAATAAAATTAAGTCGAGTGTTATTTCAACACTTCAAACAAGTCTTCGGTAGTATAGTGGTAAGTATCCCCGCCTGTCACGCGGGAGACCGGGGTTCGATTCCCCGCCGGAGAGATTCTATTTTTTTTATTTTTGTCCACATCATAGTTGAATTTTATCGTTTTTTTATTGTTTTATATATGTTATACAATTATTATTTTACATTTATTATTATATTGATCTTCAATTGCCACATAAACTACCTATATGTAACACATAAAAAAATGTGTTTACCGTCTGAGTTCTAACACATAAAAAAATCGTAATGTTCTGTGTTATTTTGAATTGGATATGCTTGTCTATCTTATAATTAGGGGTAATAATTTTTATTAACAAACCTCTTTTGTGGTCCAGTTTTATTTATTAGTATAATATTCTACTCAAACAAAACAAAATTGTTAATTCCTTGACCCATTTCTTTCTAATGAATGAAAGTATTAATTCCTTGCTTAAAATGCTTCATAAGCAGCTAAAACAGGATAATTGTCTTAAGGCGGAAACAATAGCGTCTTCAGACCTTTGACTCTCTCTTTTGTTAAACTTCAAAGATAATTATAATTTTAAACGATTTTATAAAAAAAAACGGTAGAAATAAAAAGTAAAAAATGCTCATGAATTTTCATTTGAGTTGTACTAAAATAGGGTTGTCAAACCCCCGTCATGTCAGGGCTGTCAAGTCTAAGTTTTTCTAACTTCTGTCGCCCCTGATATGTCGCTTTGATCTTTTTAATGCTTATTCCATATTTCACATGGGAATGTTATGAATAATGAATGTGAAGACAAATTTTTAATTACGTGTTACTTTTGTTACCGGGCTTTGTTTCGAAAAAAAGAGGTAGAAAGGTTGTTAATTAACCGAATATGTTATTACAATAACGATTTATCAAGCAACTTATAAATGTAACGAGTTCTATTTCAGTTTCTACGGCAATTCTATTTTATGGCATATCTGCTAGTCATAGGTCATCTATATAATTACGTATGTGCCTAAATTCTATTATTCGGGGACCTTCCTGATTGCGTTGATAAGCGATATTGTATAAGTATTTTCTAAGAAAATTACAAGTGCAGATCGGTCTAATTCAATCGCATAAATAAATCAGGGCAGTGGTGGCCCATTGGTATCGACCGTGACTTATAAGTCGTAGGTCGTGGGTTCAAACCCCGTCAGGCGCTTTATTTTGTGTAAATTATTTCACCACCACTGCTCTCAAAACGGTGAAGGAAAATATCGTGAGGAAATATTTCTTCACGATGTTTTCCTTCACCATTAATAAAAAATAAAAATAAAATTTTTTGTTTCAAGTATATCCTTGAAACAAAAATTTTAATACATGAGACATCCACCTACCAGCATTGGGCCCGCGTGGTGGATTACGGCCCATTCCCTCTCACAGAGAGAAGGCTTGTGTCCCAGCACTGGAAATATTAAAAAGGCTGATAATGATGATGATGTAATACATGTGGAAGTACTTGCAATTTCGCTAAAAAAAAATCGCTTTTTGTTTAAATCAAATCGCGTGGAGATTTCAGGAAGGTTTCTAATGTCAAGTAGAATTTCTTATACCAAACGCAAAAGAAGATGATTGCGCGATTGAAATAATTAGCTCATCATCTACAAATACTTAAAACCTTAATCACTAGTTCTCTCAACCTATAAGCTCATCTAGACCAAGTCGTGTCTTTCAAACGACAGCAATTATGTCTGGGAACGTCTCAGTTAAAACAGTGACATACACTTAAAGATTGATCTCTGAATAATTGATGAGAATTGCACGACAAGACTTTGAATTACGACTTGGAATGAATAGGACTGAAAACTACAGTTTAGTGACTAACGACCAGTGATGAAGTTCAATTAAGAGAAGTATAAGTTCTTATAAATGTAGTAAGAATTCAGAAATTAAGTTTGCATTAAGCTGTTTTATGTTTCTTGTTTGGAGAATTATCATTTGATAATAATTTTATTTATTTATTTATTGATAAAATCTCCCTTACAACTATTATTACAGATAGGTATACCTAATACGATAGCGCGGTCTTAAAATTTACTTATAAACAATATAAAACTATGAAAAACTTAAAAATATTATTAATGCGTAAGTATTTTTGCTTTTTGCATTCACTCAAATGACATGTAAATAAATCGATCTTGACATGAAGATCGTTAAGAAGCCGAATTGCGCGGGTCAATGGTGTTTTGGCGAGAAGGTTGGTCCTGGCAAACGACACGGCCAGCAGTGGCGGGCCGCTCCACACATAGCGGTTCGGTACACCCAAACTCAGGTGCTGCAGCACTCCTGGGTTATGCTCAATGCCACAAAGTGGATGATACTTCACTTTTGTTTAAACTTAAACGTCAGCAGCTGGTTACTGACGATGTAAATAGCGCGATCTCAAAGGTAATTCACTGGTTCAATGTTAACAATTTACTTCCAAATGAAAAAAAAAAACAAATGCATTAAGTTTACCCTACCTCACGATAGGCAGGTGAAAACTGATGTGATGATAAAGGGCGAAGAATTAAATCCTGAAAATAGCACAGTATTCTTAGGCCTAACTTTGGATGCTAAGCTTCAGTGGGGCCAGTGAGTAGATAAATTGTCAAAGAAGCTAAGCTCCGCACCATATGCTGTTAGAAAAATTCGTTATTTAACTGACATAGAGACAGCACGTTAAGTATACTTTAGCTATTTTCATAGTGTAATGTCGTATGGTATTCTGTTGTGGGGTAATGCCGCCGACATCTAGACTATCTTTGTTTTGCAGAAAATAGTTGTTCGAACAATTTATAAATTAAGCCCGAGACACTCTCTCAGAGAGAAATTTAAGGAGATTAATGTAATGACTGTGCCTTCTCAGTACATTTATGAAAATCTTTTATATGCCCATAAAAATATAAAATTGTTTAAAAATACAGTGATATCGATAACATAAATACTAGGAACCAACACAAATTTGTAGTACCTACAACAAGGCTCAAGAAAATAGGTGGCTCGTTAAGATGTCAATGTGTACGGTTTTATAATAAGCTTGCAAGCAACGTACAAGGTCTAAGTGTTAATAAATTCAAATCATTCATTAAACTTAAGTTGTGCCAGAAAGCGTTTTATAACATTAAAAATTACGTTGAGGACAAAAAGGCTTGGGATTGAGCTGCTCCAATTAATTTAGTATTTTAATTTTTATTTTGCACCGTGAATTTAGCTTTTCATTTTTTTTTGTTTCTTGCTATGACAAGAATACTTTTTAAAGTATTATATTATTTTATTTTAATTATTGTGAATGTGAAGACTATGTGGATCATTCTTTTTTTTTAATTTTAATTTATCTTAGTTAGTTTTTAATCATGGTCTGGCAGTTTGAGTATTTATGCGGCCTACCGGAATGTCCTTTCTTTGGTATTGTTCGTCAATTCGTTAAGCTCCTTAAATTCTGATTTGAGCTGCACGGTTATTGACAAATGCGTGCACTGACTGGACAGGTCCACTCAATCTGGCTGGTTCTTTCCTCAAAAGACCATTTCAGACATCAGTCTACATGGTCTTCACATGATCTAACCAAGATTTTGTCTGGACTTTAAAAGAGACTGACCTCTGTGTTTGTTTCGGCCTTTCTTCTCATAGTAGTCAGACAGGAAACGGCGACCTCATCTAGTTTTAAAAAATATGATCTTCATGTAAAAGTGTTTGTACAAACCAACTTACAGAAACAAAAATCATTTATCATTTAACCTAACCAGATACGAAACAAGCGTGAATTCCCGTCGCACCCTCAATTGGTTGTACCCGACTATACCGAGCACCAACGTGAACGTCATATTCCAACGAATACTCAAGGAGTTGATTAAAATGCAGCAGGGAAATAATATTATATCAGCCACTGATTTTTTATCTACACCATGGTGGGGTATCAAATACCTAGGCAATATATACCTAGATAATAAGGCAAAAGAATATGAAAAGATCGTAGCAGGAGGCGTTTTATAGTTTCTGCCAACCCCCATGGGACAAAAGGCGTGTGTATGTGGATAGAAAAAAGTAAATACATTTGTAGCTTTTTAGCACAGAGAGCCAGATAAGAAGAAATATAAATAAAATGCTTGTAGGACATGATATATACTGATGTCAAATAATAAAGACCACCCAGGTAGTTTACTGCATCAAAGGTTGTAAACCTGATGTTTAGTTAGCTGAAGACGATTTCAAAATATAAAGCAAGTCCAACAGTGGACTCGCAAAGCTTGATGATGAAAATAAAAGTGAAATGGTAAAATCTTAAAGAAAATGAAGTACTTGCGAAATTATTTGGTTAGTTAATCTGTCTACAAGATTTATTATTTTGATATTTTTTGTAGAATAATATAGAGTAACTCATACTCGACTGTATTGCTTTTCAAAACAAATCTAATTCATCAATCAATTAAGTACACTGTTATTTCGTTATTCTAAACAAGTCTTCGGTAGTATAGTGGTAAGTATCCCCGCCTGTCACGCGGGAGACCGGGGTTCGATTCCCCGCCGGAGAGATTTTTTTGGGCTTTACATAGAAATTAAAAAAAGTTATGCGCCAAGAAAAATGTATGGGATTGTTATCATGTGATCGAGATGTTTCGTGGTCAGTTCCAAATATTCAGTACTTTGGATAGAATGTCAATTTGTAAGGCCAAGGTTACCTGAACTTTGTATACAATATTTCTTTACCCGATTACGGCGAAGTAAAAGGGAGGGTTATGTATTTTACCGGTATGTATGTATGTATGATCATCTGTTTCCTCCTTGCAAGGGCAACTCAATTGTACAATGCTATATGCCGTAAAGCTGACCTCGATATCAATCATGACACACTTAACGCATTTAAAAGGAAGTTATATAGTTATTTTCAGGTAGAGAACATTTGACTTGATTTATCACTCTACTCCAATGAAATTTAAAATTTACTTTTGCTTTCAATCTGTATTTTAATTTTATTCATTTGATTTAATTTTATATAATTTTTAATTTAATTGGACATTGTATATTTTAAGTTGATTTATTTTAATTTGACATTATGTATATTTTAATTTGATTTGATTTAATTTCAATTTTATTACTTTGACATAATCTGTATTTTTTTTTATTTCGCTACTGTATTTAAAAATTGTTTTGATTTAATTTGACATCGTCAACATTTGGAGCTAATTTGACATAACCTTAATCTAAACATTAATTGAATCTAATCTGCATTTCAATGTTATTTTTATTTTAATTTTTATTTAATATTATTAATTTTTATGTAGAGCATGTATACTCAATAATGTGTAAGCTGTGGTTATCTATAATTGAGTGTGCATAACATGATAATGTTTTCAATTTATATGTTTCCTGTAAGTTTTTGTTATGCCACTCGTTGGTGATCCTAAATAAATAAATAACTTCTATACTACTTATCATAATTAGACAAATGAGGTGTCGTCAGAAGTGTCTAATTTGTCCGCTGGTTAGCTTTGTCTGTTGGCTATGTGACGTCACATTAAATTGAATATTACCATAGTTACTTTGTAAAATATATTGTTTTGTTACGGTAGGTGGCATACGACCTCGGTTATCCTCTGAACACCACTATGAATATGTATGAAATACAATAAAATATTTAATACATGTAAGTTGTTTATTTAATACCCGATACATATCGATTAGTTTGTACGTAACAATTTCAGATGAGAATATTTTCATGTTTCATACTTTTTACAGCGTGGTTTTTTAGTAGTCCGGTTTTAGTTATTGAACTTATTTTTTATTTACACTGAAAACACTAACCGAATGCGTCCCTTTTCATGCACCCTTAAGTTTTCAATGCCTATTTCAAATAATAGTGCAATTATTATATTCTTATATGAGACTCAGAGTTGCTATTTGGTTTCCACTATTTATTAACTCCCTAGCCGAAACACATTAAACAAACGAAGCACTAAACATGGTCAGTGCTTTAGACAATATTTATAAACGACAGAACGTCTCGCATATTATTTTAGCATAGGGACATTTCTCACGGTAATTCTGTAAACAGTTATTTAAGGCCTGCCACATGTTTGGACCTTCCAACGGTATATGAATTACGCGAACATTAAGGTCTGTTGTCGGCATTTTACAGTGTTATAAAAATAAGTTAAATTCAATGCTTATTGTCTTCGGAACTGTAAACGAACCCTCATTAATCTAATGGCTAGCGGGCCGCCTTGAACGATCCCAAAGACATTAACGTGGCGTGAGAAAAAGGTTATATCCCGTTGCATTGTCTAGTAGATTTCTCTTCTAAAAATACCACATGGATATTTAAAATAGGATTGACATAGGTGCCATGTGAGTTTTAGATTAAGACTACACTTGTAATATATATAAGAACTAGAGAAAAGGTAGCTAATTAGACAAGATTATGTATGTTTTCATAGCTCATAAGTAGAGTACTTAGAGTAGGTTAGGTTTAAGACTCTTGTATTGACCTTTTACACGTTTTATATTTTTTCCTAGGTAGAATTAAGTATGTAGATTAAGGAAATGTATAATTTGTGTAGATTTAAGTAAGATACGTTTAATAAAATCGGCATTTCTGCGATGCCGGGCCCGAATACCGTTGAGGGAGAAGGGCGCTATTGTTTGCGGCTAACGGTTTTTTGTATAAAAGCCGGACCGCTTGGGAGTTGAGACACAGTCGGTCTCCTGCTCTACAAGGGGTAACAAGTAAGGAATAAATTGAAGATACGAATCAAGACAGTATTTTCATTCCTCCAACAAGACCCCAACAAAACAACACCAATATACAGTCCACTACAGTCTGGTCCCTCGAGCCCGGATAAAGAACGAGAACCCGCGGCAACCAGTCCACTACAGTCTGGTTCTACGAGCAACGGATACAAGAAAGAAGAACCTGCGGCAACCAGGCCCAATACAGTCTGGTCCATCAGATCTGCTGCAACCAGAACCTCCGCGCTGCAGACGAAGTACGAAGACCTGCAGCAAGAGCGAAGAAAGGTACCCGGCTGTCAACGAGCTGCAGACGAAGTAGGAAGATCTGCGGCAAGAACAAAGCTGTACGGAACAGGACCGGTTTCGAACCTAACTGGTCTTGAACCTGACCGGCTTAAACCCAATCGAACCCGACCGGTTCACCGAACCGAGCCAACCGGTTTCACCCGAAGTACCAAACCGAAGAGGTACTAACCCGCCGTGCCAAACCGAACGTGCGGCTATACTCGAGATGGTGTTCACAAGGAGCCAGGGAGACGCAACCGAGATGGAAGAACAGCTACGCATCCAAGAACAGGAAGCGCGACGCGTCCAAGAACAGGAGGCGCGCCGCCAGGAAGCGGAGCTGATCGAACATGAGCGAAGAAGAAGACTCTCACCGGACCCACCAGCATCACTATTCTCGAGAACAGCACACAACAGCGCAGCGGGGCCTTCCAGTGCTCAGACGACAAACACCGCGATCCCACAGCGAATGACGTCACCGACCAGGACAATGAGGTCGCAACGGTCAACGACAAGCGTCACAACAAGGCTACGGATGGCGGAACTGGAGGCTGCAGAGAAGCTAGCAGCCATCCGGACCCAGCAACTGGCACTGGAAGAAGAGCTAGTCAAGAAGAGACTAGCAGTGGAGGTGTCAGCGATCAACGATGAAGAAAGCGTACAAGAGGAACAAGAGCCCTCTCGTCCTCGCGAAGAGCCTCATCGAATGGTGGATGAATGGCTGAGGACGAATCCCCTCAACTCACGGGGGGAGGTGGGACCAAGAGAATCCAAACAGCTACGCTTCACATCTAGAACGAGATCGCCGACCCCCACAAGAGCGAAGGATAGCATCGAGCACTTGGCAGCAACGCTAGAAAAGATGGCCCGACCTAGGCCTAGGCACACGGAGCTACCTACATTCTCCGGAGTGGCCAACGAGTGGCTGCCATTCAAGGCGGCTGTACGAGATTCGACAGACATGTACCAGGTTACAGCAGCCGAGAACGTACAAAGGCTAAGAAGCTGCCTCAAAGGAGAAGCAAGAGACGCCGTGGCCGCCCTTCTACATACGGCCACTGATCCAGGCGTCATTATGAAGACCCTTGAGCAGTGCTTCGGACGACCGGAAGTCATCATCGACCGGGCACTGGACGACCTCAAGAAGCTTCCGAAACCTGGTACATCGGCCACAGAACTCAACAGTTTCGCTGTCAAGCTACAAAACATAATTTGCGTGCTGCAAACAATCGATCGAAGAGGTTACTTGTTCAACCCTTTTATGACCCGGGAAGTACTGGACAAGCTCAGCCCGCATCTCCGATCCCGCTGGTGTGACTACGCCTACGATCAAGAAGGGACAGCGGATCCGGAAATCGTCGTGATGTCACGGTTTCTAATGCGAGAGGCGGACCGAGCGTTACGATATACGTACGCTCCGTCTACAAGCGCCGCCGCACCGAGAAAGGAAACTAGACCCATCGTGACACTCAAGAAGAAGGCGAGCGTGTTCGCTACGACAGAGGAAAGGGAAGAAGAAAAGGACAAGTGCCCCAAGTGCGAGCAAACCCACGTGTTGACGCGGTGTCCGCAGTACAAGGCGCTCACGGTAGAGCAGCGATGGAGCTTCCTGAAATCTAATAAGATTTGCTTCAAATGCGCCCAGAAGCAACACAGGCGCATAAGTTGCAAGGCGCAGCTGTGCGGCGTCGATCAATGTCGCCGCCCGCATCATGCGACGCTCCATCAAGCGGTACGCGAAGCGCAGACCAAAGACACGGGGAAGGCTGACCCACCGAAGGAGGAAGCGGTCCTGTCCGTGGCTACCCGACCCGCTACCGGGCCACGAGCAGTCTTGCTCAAGATGTGCCCTGTCATCGTGTCCGGACCACGGGGGGAGGTCAAGACCTACGCGCTCCTAGACGAAGGGGCCACGATCACCCTAGTGGACGAAGCACTGGCAGCAAGCGTCGGGGCAGAAGGGCCATCAAGGCCGCTCCACTTGAGCGGGGTTAACATGTCGCAGCGAGATATGGGCAGCCAAGTAGTGAACATCGACGTGAAGGGACTGAAGAGTGAAGAGAGCTACAAGGTACGAGCGAGGACCATGAAGGATCTCCGGCTTCACCAACAGTCTGTTCCCGACACGCTGCTGGACTACGAGCACCTGAGGGACCTGACACCAGAAGAGGTGTGCTACGAACTGGCGCGCCCCGGGCTTCTAGTGGGTACAGACCACTGGGAGTGCATAGTGTCCCGCGAGCTCCGAACCGGCGGCCCTAACCAACCGGCCGCATCAAGAACGCAACTAGGATGGGTGGTGCACGGAACCGCACCACGCAGGACCATCATAAAAGAAGGGAACGTGTTGCATGTGTATGAACCCGACCGAACCACGGGTGCATGCAGCCAGGAACTCCACGACTTAGTCGAAGCCCACTTCAGGATCGACGCGCTCGGCATACAAGGAAAGCCGAGAGTCAAGGCGAGCGATCAACGAGCCATCGACATAGTCGGGAGGACAATCAGGAAGATTGACACCGGGTACGAGGTTGGGCTGCCATGGCGGCGAGACGAGGTCACTATGCCGCCCAGCTACAATCAAGCGTTCCGCCGGCTGAAGAAGATCGAGCAGAAGATGGACGCCGATCCACAGTTCGCGGCTGAGTACTCCAAGCAGGTTAACAACCTATTGGACAAGGGGTACGCGACGCCATGCGACGGGTCGGAGCGAGCGAGTGCCATCTGTTGGTATCTGCCACATTTCGCCGTGCAGAACCCGAACAAGCCGGGCAAACATAGGCTAGTGTTCGACGCAGCAGCGAAGAGCAACGGCGTCTGCCTAAACAACGAACTGTTGGAGGGACCCGACCTACTGCTGTCGCTACCAGGAATCCTGTTTAGGTTCCGAGAGAAGGCGGTAGCGATTACAGCAGACGTGCAGGAGATGTTCCTGAGGATCAGGATAAGGCCGGAGGACCAACCAGCGCAACAGTTCCTGTGGAGAGGTGACGACCGACAAGAGCCTCCGAGGAAATACAAGATGACCAGTATGATATTCGGCGCCGCGAGCTCCCCGTACATGGCCCATTACGTACGCAACTACAACGCAGATGTACATGGGCAGGAGTACCCGCGGGCGCTGGAGGCCATCAAAGGAAGTCATTACATGGACGATTTGGTGGCCAGCTATGAAGACGCCGAAGAAGCACGGAAGGCAGTCGAGGAAATGAGGGCAGTGCACGCGCACGCAGGGTTCACGCTGAGAGGTTGGAGCTCCAGCGACAAGACGGTGCTATGTGACGTGCCCACCGAGCTACACGCCACCTCTCCTACCCAATTAGGGGGTGAGCAGCCTGAGAGCAAGATCCTGGGGCTGCATTGGGACGCGGAGCGCGATGAGCTGGGGTTCAACACATCTATGAACCGAGTCCCGGCTGAAGTACGATCGAGAACGCGCGCCCCAACTAAGCGTGAAGCCCTCAGCGCCGTGATGTCCATATACGACCCGCTTGGGTTGCTGAGCCACTACACAATACGATCGAAGATCATACTGCAGAGCTTGTGGCGCCTTCAGACGACGTGGGACGAACAAATCCCCGAGGAAGAGAACGAGCTCTTCTCCTCCTGGCTCGCTCGCCTGACCGAACTCGCTCACCTGCGACTACCGCGCTGTTACGTGACGCAAAAGTATGAACGCGTCGACTTACACGTACTGTGCGACGCCAGCGAGCAAGCCTACGCAGCCGTGGCCTATTGGCGAATAAGAAACGTCGATGGGAGCCTGAAAGTCGTGTTGGTGGCCGCCAAAGCTAAGGTGGCGCCTCGTCGGGCGCAAACTATACCGCGCCTGGAGCTACAAGCCGCAGTGATCGGGGCGAGACTCGCCGAGACGATAAGGAAGGAGCACCGAGTCGACATCGGCCAGACGACCTACTGGACCGATTCATCTACCGTGGTGCACTGGATCCATCACGACGTGCGACGCTACACGCCATTCGTCGCGCATCGGCTGGGAGAGATCGCTGAATTGACCCAGAAAGAAGAGTGGCGTTGGCTGCCTACTGAGTGCAACGTAGCGGACGACGCCACTCGACTTGTCGACACGCCCATCTGCGCCACGGATAGATGGTTTCAAGGGCCGGACTTCTTGCTCCTGCCAGAAGAGCAGTGGCCCACGACGTCGACGGATGAACCAGAGGACGAGGAGGTCCTTCACACGAGTGAAGAAACGGAGCGAGACAGCTGGCTACCGAACCCGGCCCGCTTCTCAAAATATGAAGTATTGGTGAGAGCCGCCGCTCGAGCGATCGCTTTCACTGATATCTGCAGACGAAGAGCAACAAGGATGGAGTATCATCATATCCAGCGCGCCGAGACTGAACTAATCAAACAAGCACAAGAGGACAGCTTCGGGGAAGATATGAAGAAGATACGGTCTGCTCGCCCGCTCACGAGGGCGAGTCGATTGTACAGGCTGGATCCAGTGCTGGAAGACGGTGTCCTAAGGGTGAGGGGCCGGATCGAGGCCTCTCCCGCACCGACGGAGATGAAGCGGCCTATTATACTCGACGGCCGCCATCAGCTGACTAAGCTTCTTGTGCTGCGGGAGCACTGCGCTGCAGGCCACGCCAATAGAGAGCGTGTGACGAACGACCTACGACAGCGGTACTGGGTCATTCACTTGCGACCCACGGTACGCGCTGTCGAGAGGAGCTGCGCCTTCTGCAAAACGAGGCGGGTGACACCGCAAACCCCAGCTACAGGAGACCTGCCACACGCCCGCCTTGACCCTTTTCACCGCCCGTTCACCAACTGTGGGGTGGACTATTTCGGGCCAATAATGGTCAAGGTAGGACGCCGCCGAGAGAAGAGGTGGGGCGCACTCTTTACGTGTCTCACCTCCCGCGCCGTGCACATCGAGCTTGTCGCTTCACTCTCCACCGACTCAGCAATCATGGCGCTGAGACGAATGGCCGCGCGCAGGGGCTGGCCGAGCGTGATGTACTCCGACAACGCGACTAACTTCCGCGGGGCCGACCAGGAGCTACGCCATGCCTACGCCGAGTGGATGCCTGTCCTGCGAGATGAGGGGCTACTGCATCGCTTGGAGTGGCGCTTCATCCCTCCCGGCGCGCCCAACCAAGGTGGTGCGTGGGAACGTATGGTGCGCTCCGTGAAGACGGCACTCAGCGTGACCCTGCGAGAGAAGGCGCCGGCGGAAGAAGTACTGAGGACTCTGCTCTCTGAGGCTGAGTTTTCAATCAATGCGCGACCGCTGACACACGTTAGTGTGGATCCCAGCGACCCCGAGGCCCTAACCCCCAACCACTTCTTGTTGGGGTCGTCCCAGGGGCTGCCGACGACAGGACCCTGCGAAGAGGACGACCGGAGGACTTGGCGAGCTAGTCAGGCGCTCGCTGACCACTTCTGGCGACGATGGCTACGCGAGTACCTGCCCACGTTGGTACCTCGCGGCGAGCCACAGAACAACGTACGACCCATGCAAGCCGGCGACGTGGTCCTCGTGGTCGACAACACACTGCCACGGAACACGTGGCCGATGGGAATCGTCGAGCGCACGCATCGCGGACCGGATGGCGGCGTTAGAGTCGTCGAGGTGCGCACCAGGACCGGCACCTTCCGACGCCCCGTGAGCAAGCTCGTCGTCGTGTCAACGAAGGAGGCTACGCGAGCTGCGCCGGGGGGAGAACTATAAACGACAGAACGTCTCGCATATTATTTTAGCATAGGGACATTTCTCACGGTAATTCTGTAAACAGTTATTTAAGGCCTGCCACATGTTTGGACCTTCCAACGGTATATGAATTACGCGAACATTAAGGTCTGTTGTCGGCATTTTACAGTGTTATAAAAATAAGTTAAATTCAATGCTTATTGTCTTCGGAACTGTAAACGAACCCTCATTAATCTAATGGCTAGCGGGCCGCCTTGAACGATCCCAAAGACATTAACGTGGCGTGAGAAAAAGGTTATATCCCGTTGCATTGTCTAGTAGATTTCTCTTCTAAAAATACCACATGGATATTTAAAATAGGATTGACATAGGTGCCATGTGAGTTTTAGATTAAGACTACACTTGTAATATATATAAGAACTAGAGAAAAGGTAGCTAATTAGACAAGATTATGTATGTTTTCATAGCTCATAAGTAGAGTACTTAGAGTAGGTTAGGTTTAAGACTCTTGTATTGACCTTTTACACGTTTTATATTTTTTCCTAGGTAGAATTAAGTATGTAGATTAAGGAAATGTATAATTTGTGTAGATTTAAGTAAGATACGTTTAATAAAATCGGCATTTCTGCGATGCCGGGCCCGAATACCGTTGAGGGAGAAGGGCGCTATTGTTTGCGGCTAACGGTTTTTTGTATAAAAGCCGGACCGCTTGGGAGTTGAGACACAGTCGGTCTCCTGCTCTACAAGGGGTAACAAGTAAGGAATAAATTGAAGATACGAATCAAGACAGTATTTTCATTCCTCCAACAAGACCCCAACAAAACAACACCAATATACAGTCCACTACAATATTTACACATAAAATTCCATATGGCATATTATTATCCTGTTTGAAGGTAGCAAATTACAAGGCTGTAAAGCTGAAGAGTATACTTACTCAAGCGATTTTGTTTATAGTACACCCAGCAATAGACTCATAAAAGCTGACGACGACAGTAATCTCGAAATGACTGCGCTTCTAGAAGAAAATGAAGTAAAGGAAGGTAAGAAGAGACAATCAGGAATGACATCAAGGAATGGTAAAATTTTAAGTGGTGGATCTATGTAATATTTACAACCTATTTAAAATAAGAAAGTGTCCCTTTCAAAAAATAATATATAATATTGTTGTCAACAACACTGGTATTGAAATTGTTGTAAATAACAATATTATATATTAAAAGGACACACTAAAATATAGTATTGTTTCTATTGGTTGAAATGGTACGAATATTTTCAATGTATTATTTGCCATACTTTACAAACTAAATTGTACGTTTTAGCGCTTTTGTTCAATGCATTACTGTAGTTGTCAAATCTAAATCTTTCAAAGTCACACTTAGTACGGGTAAACTTCACAATTTCACGACTTTAGCCAAGTTTTGAGTACGCTAAATAAATTTCTAGTGACTCGGGTCGAACTGTCAAACTGGCTCAGAAATAAATGGAGTGTTCTCATTTTCAGCGAAACAAAATTATTTTGTTTCTGAAATCAAGAAAATAGCAGCTTTTTATAGTTCATCGCTTGATAAATATTGTTTGATTAAATTTAATTGTTTCATTAAAACATGATCGACTAAAATACTTATCTTATGTAGAAATTATTATGTTACATTTCATAGTTAATTTATTAGCTATATAAATCATGAAAGGCTGCTAAATATTCAGCACACAGTCCAATTCGCATAACATACAACCATTGTTTCATCTCCACTGTCCATAAAATGTTATCAATAAGCATGATGCACATACAAAAGGCGGAACCTTCGTCTGATTGATTCAGGTGCACTTACATAAGTATGTGGGAGGAATAATTTGTAACTTGTGTGCTCCTGGCACTGGGGGCAACGCGATAGGCCTAGCGTGGATGTTACTGCAGTAGTATTTCTGTAATTTAGTGGTACTCTTGTGTTTTTATTTCGTCTAGAATAATTTTGATTATTTGAAACTCATTTTTGCCTTTGACAGTTTTATTTTTATGCGATGGGGCTAGCGAGGATGTGCCTGCAGTACCTTGTATTTCTATTATTTAGATGAATTTGTGTTTTTGTTTCGTTTAGAAGCGTTTTGATAATAGGAATAGGATTTTTCGCCTTTGGCAGTTTTTCTTATGCGATAGGGCGAGCTGGGATGTAACTGCGGTAGTGTTTCTGTAATTTCGTGCAACTTATGTTTTCGTTTCGTCTAGACTTATTTCAATGATACAATTAGCATTTTTGCCTTTTAAAGTTTTCTTTTCATGCGATAGAGCTGGTGTTGTGGATACTATTTCAAAAGTGTTTTTGATTTCATGAGTTTTCTAGGTTCATGTTACCTAGGTTTATTTTTAAAATAGGACTAGAATGTTTGTTTTTGGCAGTCTTTCTTAGCATTACTCTAACCGATGGCGTATATATGTTACTGTAGTAGTGTATTTGTCATTCAGTATAATTCTGGTTTGCAATTGCTTGGCTTGAATTTTTTATTGTGGTATACTGCATTGGTGGTTATAACCAGTGTTGGTAACAAAGCTAAACTATGTAGAAACACAAAGCATTAGCAAGGCAGTAATGCAACACTTATGGTAATATCCATCACATTTTTCAATCCATTGAGTTGTGTGTAAGATGTCTGCTGAGACATTTATACCGTTAAGTGGAAATGTATGTTGAGTATTAGCTTTATCTTTGCGTTGGGGATTAATAAATATAGCTTATACGTCATTATTTATTTACGTGTCTACAGATTTGTTTTGTGGTTTTTAAATTTGATGCATAACTGTATATACTTCTATTTCTGTAGATACAGTCTTCACCTAACTGCTAATTGGATAGTATGCTAAAAAAACAAATAGATTGAGAGCTATTTGAATATTGATTGATTTTCAACAAATTAAGCTATATCAGAAAGTCTAAAAAAAGGATTTAATCAAAATTCATTTAGTCATTCGTTAAATACATTTCATTAACTAAATCGATTCTGACGGCACCATTTAAAACACCTTAATTAACCACTTTATATGAAATCGGTATCCAAATTAATGAAACACTTAAATGCTTTGGATAAAACTCTTATACACATACATAAACTAGATAAGCAGAGCTTAAAGAGAACATTTAGCTTCCAGTATAAGGCTGCCTTTCCACCAGAGATGTTTGGTGTAGCAAAGCTAACTGGTTAAAGATGATATCTGATTATTTCCATCGAAGTTATGTGGTGTGCTATGAAGATATGCTTTTCGAAAGGTTGCTATAGCATGTGCTTTGTGAAAGGTGGGGGTGCGAGGAAATTGCGCGAATTAAGCGATACATCGCTAGTAGTATTTATTTATTTATTATATGCTTTATTGTACACCATCTTGTCCGTTCTTCTCCACGTAGGCTTATTCCGAACGGATGGTAGAATCACTTTATTAAGATCCAGCCTTACTTGTCCCCCCAGGGACGCCCTGAGCCGAGGTCCGACCTCAACTGGGGTAGCCCTCAGCGTTATCGCTTAGGGCTACCCCAGTTAAATTTTGCCTAGCTGGAGGCTTCATAGCTTAGTCTCCGTAGGAAAGCCCAGTTAAGCAGTTACCAGTCACTTTGACCGAACGGAGAGTCAAAAAAAAAAAAAATTTTACACCGTAAAATACAATTATAAAAAGAAATTTAAAATTAATACACATACAATGGGCGGCCTTATTGCATTCCGCGATCTCTTCCAGGCAACCTGGTATGGACAGTCGCTAGTAGTAAAATAGCTCTGCTCTACTAAAGATTTCACATGGCACCAATCGCTAAAGTCGTATTAAACACTTTTCCACCAAAGAGAAGAGAAGCTGAAACAATCAAGTGATCCTAATTAGTTGTTATCACCTCACTGTTCGGCTTAGCGACTCTTTCGTGGGAAAACAGCCTAAACGTTCAATAGGAAGATACCCAGGCAACAAAATCCTGACCGGTTTCTAATAATATCTATCGGAGGCTTAAGAGCTTTGGACTTAATTATCCGATTGGTTTTGGGCTGTATTCTTAGCTGAGTTTCCATATTACGTCGGATTTGATTACAAGTAATTACTAAAAGATACAAAGTGAAAGTAAGTAATTGAACTTTTGATGTAGTATATCTTCTCTGTTCGAATAATATTTATTCGAATAAAATGCCTTTGACTTTATAGATTTATTTTTTAGACGACAATTTAGAAAACGTCAAAAAGAACAATTAAATTCAATATAAAATTCAATTCAAAATAACTTTTTATGGGTATAATAATAACTGCCAACAAGACACCTCAAAAATACTTTTCTTAATAGGCATCGATGGACAAAAATCCAAGTTCCCAACAAACAGCAAAATTAACTCGTATCGTCGTTCAATGAGAATGCACCCAAAGAACTAATACTAGCATCGGTTTTATCAAAGCAAACAGCACATCCAAGCTAAGCAAACTATAAAGAAACAGGATTACTTTGTGGAATTCAATATAGTTCCCGCAAATGTAGTTTGTATTGAAATAGCAGGGAAATGAGCTGCACTAATGAATTTAATTATTTCTTGAATAACTTCATATCTTGTTTCGATGCAAACAAAGCAGTATGTTGGGAGGGAGATGATCTTTGCAACAAATCTTTTTTATAAATTGATGGTCGCATTGTATCCAAACACAAAGTTAATGTTTTTTTATTTATGAATCCTAGCTATTAGGTACATATTTAATGAAAAACACACCACTGTAATCAAACATTCAAAGTATTTACAGACACGAAAACGTTTTAACCAAAACGCAGAAACGTTTGTAAGCAAAACTTTTTGTCGGTCAAAAGAAACCGCAAATACGGTAAACAAAAGGTATCGGCACCTTTAAAAAAATATTAAATTCATATTGGAAACACGAGATTCGATAAACCGATGACAGAGCCGCCGCCACAGAATACTAATCGAGAGATTTGCGCGCGACCGCAAGCTAACACAGTAGACTGATCGCACGCACATGAGGTTCTGTAGAACAAACCTGCCATAAAGTTGTGAGGCCTTGGTATTTTTTTGGCTTAGGACAATTCACATTTTTGAGGGAATGGAAATAAAATTGTGAGAAACCGCAAATTGACGCATTAGGAACATTTTAAATGGAATAGGTACCGCAGAGAAAAAAAAACATTTTCATTGTATATATTGTATGTATGATAGGCTAATCATAATCCACGATCATAAAGAAGCGTTACCAGAAAATTACAGTAGATAAAACAATACAAAATAGACAGCGTATGCTGAAATTACAGAAAGTAATGTGGTTCAATCCTTACAAACACCATTTCGATTCGTTGTCATAATATTAGTCCTATTAGCTTTTAGGAAATTTTGCGACACTATTTTCTCTTCTCACAATGTTTCTATGTCACTTCAGTAAACAGGTGACACTTAATACTCTTCAGAAGGTTACAAATATACCTCCTACATATCGAAAAAAAACTTGGACTTCAGTCTTATTCAGCTTCAAGTCACGTAGCCCGTGTTACAATTGTCGGCGTTTCATCTCGATCTCGAGTTTCATGAGTTTGCTGTATCCTTCTCCTTACAAATCTTTCTTACTTTTCACAGCTGCCTCGAAGTATGTCGACACTTCTTATCTTTGTAGAATGTTGACTTGTTTGAAAGAACTCCTAGAACGTATAAAATCATAAAACGTATATTGAAATCCAAATCTTGTGATAGATGATGAAAACGTACAGAAAATTAACAAAAAAAAGAAGCTACAATCGTTTCAGGAGAAATATAAGAAGATAATGATGGTAAACTACTGTAAAACTAGTGTACGGAAATAACTTAAAATAGATCAGTATTTCAAGTAGCGACACCAGACGTTGTGATACCGTTTGTGCTAGGTATCAAGTTTTTAATAATGCATGAGTTTGGCCCATTGCCCACGACGAACTGACCTAATTCAATTGACGCTTACAAAATGCGTGATAGGATACATATTACACGAGTATGACACGCAACGGATATTTGATCATGAATATTTCATTTCTATATGTTAGATTGTACATCAATGTTTCCACTGTTTCTATACTGCCTCTGCTCACAAAATTCATGAATTTGATGTGTTTGCTTTCTCTTCAATTTAATACCTCCTGTGGATATCCTTGTGCTGAGGCGTCAAGTTTATCTCTGGATCTTCGTCTCGGTCTACCGCCAAGCTTATGCTTGACGTTAGCGGTAAGGGAGCAACCCACATTATTTTCGGTGAAAACAAAATCTCGTATTCCTAAATGAAATTGAGTGTACTTTGGGTGATCGTGAATATAAACCTGAACCTGAGTAAATTTAGCTGAACGGCTTCAATGATAGCTCTATCTGGGAAAACAGGAGAGAGAACAGAGAGGACTTTTTTGAGGAACCCTAAAGTAAAACCCTAAAGCCATCAAAATTCCTTTATCGCCATAAACAAACCGCAAAAAATCACACGACCGTTCGGCTTTCACTAAAATATTGTAACAAAGACTTTTCAATTCGGACGAATATTTTTTCGCGAGCAAAAAGCGTAGTGCGCACACCATCCGACATTTTAGTTCTTTTTGCGGTTAAATGAAGTTTTTATTTTTTGTTTTCTTTTGTCGTGACGTATCGTTATGAAGATATTGTTAAATGATGAAAATTTTATAAAATTGCTTATTCAGTTGGAGCTGTATTTTTAATTTCCTTAAATAAATTTGGAGCTGGAATTTACAAAATGATAATTTTAGAGCGTAAGTTTGAATTACATTGTTTGTAATTTGACTTTGGATATCATCTAACATGGTAATTTCTTAATCAATATATTTTTTCTCAAACGCTTTGATACTTGACTCTCAAGAAAAATATCTCGTACTTTAGTGCTACCCTATACTGCAAAGCCTCTCATTTATTCACAGCATGAAACGCATTTACCTTGAAATAATTATCGAGGAAATTGATACTGCACCACACTTCACGAGCCTTCTATAGAATTCCATCAATTCTGCGTAAATCAATAGTGTTTGAACCACTGTTTACAAACTTGAATATATATAGTATTGCAATATTAATAAAACATCAAAACATCAAGACAACCATAGCTTCTATACAAAAATTAAAATCCTAGAACCCACAATCTGCCCCATTAAACAGAATACGGGAGACGATCAGATAAGTGCATTACAATGGCCCGCGACATAAAGACATCATATCATTCTACGACAATAAATTCTCAAAAGGGCGGTTTATGGCACAAAAGATTGAGGTTTTGGGACAAAATTGTAGTTTTTCTACAGAATTTCAAGTTACACATCCCATTTTGTACAATGCATGGGAACAAGAGGAGTGATCAAAACACATAAAGTTTCGTGTTACATAATTTATAGGTAGTTTTTACTTGAGCAATGCGGAGGCACTGTGACTTGAGATGTTGACGTACTTTGGGACAATTTTATCGTCATTTGCCATTATACGTTTCTTTCTTTGGTACAGGAAATCTTGACAACTATAATAATATTTATAAAAAGAATCGGAAACTGAGTTTTTGGCATGTTGTTAGATTTTTAACAGGAAGTTTTTGCAAATTTATGTGTGTAGGAAACACTGACAGGTGAAGAAACTCTGTGAAACTATTAAAAAATAATAGTTAAAGACGTCAAGTAATTTTTATCGGACTTCAAATTTAAATGATTAAAGCATTGTGGATTCGAAGTACAAATTTTAAAATACTGCGCTTTAATAAATCTATGACTTTATTATGACAGCTGACCATCCAAATCCAATAATATAGCAATCAGGGCACATTTTTTTTTCTATAACAACAAACGTCTGGTCATAGATTTTGATGACATTAAAAAAATCAATACGCTGCCACAGATACAGCCGTAGATACTAAAATATTGTGACGGCGTCCCGCTGTGATGTATTTGCCAAAATGTGGGTGCCTTATCAAGATGTGGCATCGCTTCTACAACCACTGCAGATGGTATTGTTGGGTCTCCAACATGCACATTGCACTCTCCTTCATTCACTACAACATTATCTTCTAAAATACCAACAATGTCTAGTAGTTAATCATTTTTATTGTTGGGGCTTTGCCATTATTCCTCTATTGTATTTGCACTATAAAATTTTTACTTCGCGGATCCAATTGTGTATACCTATTTAAAATATTACTTTATGGGAGTGAAGTGCTGTAGTGTTTCGATTGTAAGTCAATTTATCAATTTTTTTATCAGCCCCGTGATCATTATATCAGGCTCGTTATTTAAGTTTCAATAAACTTAACTCTTTTAACACAATAAAAGTATTTATCATCAGCCATGCAGCTGGTATCACAAAAGCATGAATTAAGTGGAAGCAGATATTAAATTCTACAAATTGATATGAAATTATACTCCTTCATTTAAAAAAAAAACACTTTACCTAAACTTATCATACAATCATATCAATTGCATGCGCTTCATAATTTAAAGGAGCACATATCAAATAAGATTAAAAAGCGTTGATTCAGCGAACGAACGTGTAAGAATTTCTGCCTAGAGCCTTCGTGGTGTCGAGATAAAAAACATTATTTATTGCCGTTGTCCCCCTGCACGCGATCTAGACAAATTAAACGAGTAACTTGATCAGACGACACGTCAGGAATAAGTTTTGGTGGGGACGCACATTATGTTCTAAGAAGTGAATTAAATATTGTGATATCGCCCATGATGCAATACGATACGACCAAGATAAAAGACTAAAATTAATTAAAACCCAAATCCACCTCCAATCAGTTGAAACAAAATATGTCTTCAACACTTCCATTGCGTAACGATCAAAATTCCCCCAAACATAAAATTTTGATTGACTTGTTAATCATTTAATATTCGCTAACAAACTGTCAGACATCAATCTCAATAGAAATTAACAGAAAAATCAATTTATATTCATGGAACTGGTTTTTAATGTGTTTACTTAATTTGTATTTCCTAACGTTAGCCAATTAGGATCGTAATTAATCGCCTATAGCTCTCGCACTATTAATTTGGTCTTTTACTATTTTAGGCTCGTCGCTTCACTCAAAGTGGCCACAATCGCTCTCCAGACCCCACTTACATCACTCGAGCTTCAAGCAAAAACTGAATACATGGCTCGAGCATACTTCAGTGACGAGAAAAAAACACCAGGTGCCTACCGAAAGCTCATTGTTCCAGTGAACGAGAAAGATTAATAAATCTTTAGAGAGTTGAGTATCTGCGGCCGATCTCGCGGGATGCGAGCTTCGGGCCAGGACGCGTTATTGCAAGCCTATTCAGATGCCACAGTTGAGGCCAAACAGACCCTTTGTCATGACAAAGGTGTCGCGTAAAGAAAAAGGGTCCCTATCGACGATCTGCCTTATCAGATCCAGTTCCCTTCCGAGAGGTCTCAATAGGATAGTCTGAGTTTTGAATGCGGCGGATCTAATTCCCCGGGTCACAATAACGTACACGAATTCCAATTTAGTTGGACACAGAATGCAGGAGGAGTAAAAAGAGTTCGAAGGATGTTATCAAACATCGACTTGATAGGGCCTCGTATTGTGTTGAAATAATGTTTCGTGATACGCTGTTGTTAATTTTAATGTTGGTGCCATTAGTCGTATTTTTGGGGTTTCATAATAAACTTAAATAGAACTACTTACTTCTGGCTTTCATTTCATAAATAATAAAACTAGCGATTTAGTAAGTGAACACACTATGTCAGTTCTAAACGTAATTGTATTTTTATCATGCATAGGAAACCTAACATGTTTGAGTATGCACGCCATACATAATTGGTATCAGCAATTTTAAAATTGAAGATCAATCAAATTAACACGGTAAAATAAAAGTTTACAAAATATTTTGTTTGAACAAAAAATGGCTGTCATTCAAGTCACGGCTCACGAGCGCAAAAAGTATTGACACTGAACTGGCTTATGGCTCATTACGAACAATTTCCAATTGATCATCCACGCATTTAAAATCCGTGGATTAGCCGAAAATGAACTGACGGCCGATATGATTGATGTTTGTCCTCCAACCCCAC
This sequence comes from Anorthoa munda, assembly GCA_945859665.1. NCBI lineage: Eukaryota > Metazoa > Arthropoda > Insecta > Lepidoptera > Noctuidae > Anorthoa > Anorthoa munda. Next base: position 10,579,874 of record OX243911.1, read on the forward strand.
ACACTGTACACTTATTAAGCTTGATAAATGTTCTATGGCTTTCCAAAAATCGACAGTAAACACAATAGCAACAATTGGTCCGATCAAACGGAATATTAAGTTCGCTTGTCATTTTAACTATCATCTCTAACCTCGTCACAAGGTACCGCAGATACTACAACCAAATGTCTCCCCTATGTTACCAATTCTAAGGTGCATATTTCTCTATGGTTACTTCTCTCGAGGAAGCGTTGCTAAGAAAAGAGGTTATTGTCAGTCTCGTTTTATGGGTTATGATTTATGACCGATGACTCCCAACGGGTTTTAGTCTCGTGATAAACTCATTCAAACGCGCCTCTTGTGAGATGCACAATGCTACCTAAATTAGCTGGAGCCGTATCATAAGCTATTTTGATGTTTATAAGAGGTGCGTTCGGTTTACTGAACCGTGTGTGGCATGCATACACAAACATGGTATGTTCTAAAGGAGCTGTCATATATGCTGGTTAAACTTTTTTGAATCACGACGTTCGTTTCCACACAATAAACAATGACATCGACTCGCGCTTCGTATGGATTAATGATTATTTAATGAAGTATAAGTCTGGGTAAATTAGAATGTTCTCAGAGTTTCGGCTTTTGAATATATTCATTCTTTGTTGAGATCCTGTATCGTTTTCGTATGTGACTCTTGAAGAGAACTTAACGTTGTAACGCAAAGAAGATATCATGAAAATCGCATTCTGTTTTCCTGAGAATCAAAAGAATACGTAGCAAGAAAACAACCGTAATGCTACAAACAGTGGTCCTTCCATGGAAGTATAGCCACGTGTCATTGCAGTTGCAAAAAATGCAAGAAGCAGACAAGTAATGACGGATTGCCTGATTACAGCCGACGGGTATCATCAATCTTTTTCCCCCAGTTGACTCTTATAACTTGTATGGGGAGGCTTTTAGTGATATACTTGATGTTTTTACAAGAATACTCAAATCTGTGGAGCGTGTAAACACTGGACCAGTTTGAGGAAAAAGTCTGTTGAGAAACACACACTTTTGCTTTTTGGCGATAAATCTTTCGCAAAGGATTCTTATTATAAAACTTTACAAATGAAAACAGATATGTAATAGGTACAAATATTAACACGATCAAAGTATAGTCCTCGCCGAACTTCTTGGCTGCCATGAAGTTGGCTACAATGGCTGCGCAGTAGTAAACCTCATACAAAAACAGCACAGAGCCGCGCCTTGCGCGACGCAAAACTTTAGGGTGGCCAAGAAGTTTGGCGAGGACTATACCTACTTACCTACCGAAGTAAGGATACAAAATATACACAGGACGGGTTACATACCTTCAATTAAATGATTTATTCATGACTTGTAAACACTTTACTCAACCCTAAGTTCTTAAATACAAATTAAAAGGCCGCGAACTATTCAAACATAATTCAAATCATAATAAAAACCAAACTTTAAATCATAAACAGAAAGCCTTAATAATACGCCTGAGAACATCCCAACGTCCTAACAATATTTTTTTCCCGCAACACGACCAATCCGTCATAAGATGCATGTCCCCTCGAGGTTAGAAAAAAGTAAAAAAGCCCCATTATTCAACCCTTTCTATTGTAAAGGTAAGTACAGATTAGTTTCAAGGGAAGGGATACAATCTAAACGATGTGCCTCTGCGCAGACCATTCTTCATACGAAGATTTTTATTGATAAGAATATTGGAGTCATCTATAAAAGTCTTACCTGTTCTTGTCGTTAAGCTGCATGCAATGGGAAGATGGGTAAGTGGGTAGTGGTGTTTCATTACCGAAGCGATTTAAACAGCTGTCCTCTCCAATTTATTCGCATTACGGAGATTCGAGATAATATGAAAATAATTGGCGACTCATTTTGAAGTTTGAATGCAAATTAATGTAACTTTAAAAATTAATTTAGCATTGTGACACTAGTCATTGATGTTGAAATGTTGATTCATCTTCTTTTGAACATTGTTCGGTAACCTGGATCTGCATTATACTTAAATATTTATTCATGTTTACAAAAACTGTGTAATGACCAATACATTGAATCATTCATAGATCAAAAAGTCATTCAACTCAGCAAAGCTAAATAATAAAATATCAATCAAAATTATAAACTTTACTCCTAATAACATAAACAAAAAACACTTAAGCTGAGTTTTAATTACTACTATCAACGGATGTCCTAATACACCATAAAGTTTTATAGTTTATTTTTTGTTTACATAGAGCGATATGGTTAATTAGGAGCACGATTAAAACGAAGTCAAAACATTGTCCCCTTTGGATGCAACAGCGCGGATCGAGACCAGATTGAAATAAAAAAAAAGTGTTAAGCATCCTGTCTTAATTAAATTTTTAGTTTATTGAGGATTTTATTAAGAACCATTGGCAGAAGTATTTTAAAGAGTCAAATTTGAATGGGGACAGAGTATTTACTTATTGGCTATTTGCTTGAGACAACTGTCAGTGTGAAATAGAATAGTTGGCCCGTATTCCAGAAGCTCATACTCGACTCAAACTCAAAATTGGCCACACTTACCAATCAACTGCCAAACAATCACAACTCTCAAGTTTGGCATATGATTTTTCAGCTGGACATATTTGTACTCAATAGATCAGGAGCCCAGACGCCCCAAACGTTACTGAATTCTTTCTACGCAAAATATGTGGTAGGTAATGAAAATGAAAAGCCAAGTTAGCAAGTACGAGTATGATCCAAGTACATGCTAACACTACTCAATTGCACTGATGTTGTGTTAAAAGAGTTTGGTAACGTTTGGGCCGTCTGGGATCTTGGACTTGAGCACGTTAATGTAAATAAAATCATGCCAACCAATGCACTGTCCAGTTGAGTTGAGCATGAGCATCTGGAATCCCGGCCTAGTTTGAGTTTATCAATACGAAAAGAAGAAGGGCAAGTATAATAATGACTTATATGGGTTAAGATGTTGTAGTAACTACAGTATAAATTGTTTTATCTAGTTATATAACTTCATTTAAAATAGCTAAAGTAGTATCATCAACAATATTTCAAGGTCTCCTATTTCTATAATTAATCTCAAAATTAACAGCATGGTCATCAAATTAACCGTAAATCCTTTCTCAATTATAAGCAGAAATATAAAATAAATTGTGGGATTCTACTAATTGTAACCAACTGATAGAAAGTTCTATTCGATTACTCCAATCATTTCTTGAATATTAACTCTGTAATAATCCAATTAAACCTATTGGATATCTATTAGTTACCAAACAAGGATGATTGTTTCCAACCTGTCCTTGGTATGAATAAAAGATTTCATTTTAAAAGGATTGGTACGAGCTAGTTCATTCACGACTATTGATAGAACTTCGTTCACCTAAGTAATTAAGTTATTAGCGTATCGCATATTATTTGAAACACCACCGCATAATGCTATACTAATTATGTTGAAGTTTATATCAGACTTTTGTCTATAGTTAGGAACACATAAAACACAACAGGATTTTTTTTCTATTTTACAAAACAATGAAACAAACAAAACAAAGCACGTTGCAATTAGTGCATTGATATTAGTATTTAAATTTACTTGTTAAACAGAACAGGCAAATTTATGTACCAACATAGAACACAAATACTTAAACTTGATGCCCTAGTTGAAACATAGAATAACAATATCATTATAATTATTTTAACCTTCTTCCAATTTATTTGGGGTCTTCCACAAACAAACAAAAGCTCAGTCATTTCATAATATATTCTAATGCAACAAACACTCGCAACGTTACATGGTACTCAAGCATTAAAACAAATGTAACATTTGAATCCACCAACACATTTACGACTGCAGTAACAAGGATAGTAACAACTCGAGCTCAGAACAAGCTTAGTGTTCCCGGAATTAATTTAGAAATTGTTCTCGGCGAAAATTTAATTTAGCTTACTTCAAACGCAGGAACCACTGTTCCAAAACACATCCGGCCTGCTTGCAAGCAAACTACCAAAAATAAATTAATTTGAATGGGTCGCTCTAAATTAGTAGTTTCGTTCGTCCGAAGGCCAAATCAAATACAGATGTAGCTTCATATAATATCGTTTGAAATGAAATTCTACGGTTTCCGGACAAAAACTTTGCTGCTACTGTAATTGAGTTATAAAATAGTAATGATAGGGTTAATTCATTCATTATGTACTGTTCGAACAGTAATTTGTGTTTTTGGTAATTGTAGAATTACTGTGGTACCGTTTGTTCGTGGTTGTCTTAATGTGAGTACGGCCAGCAATCGTGTAATTAAGATCTTGCTCTCAATTGTTTTAATTGCTTCATTTGAAGTATGCAAAGTTGCCGAAAAAGCGTGAGTTTCACAAACATTTCTAAAGATGGCTTCCCATCTCAAATCTTTATTCAGTATAATGGGAATTTCTGCTCTTTAGCGCATTCAAATTCAAAACTATACATAAAATATCAGTCATGTCCCAATCACTATCTCTGAAAGACTTACAATGACGTGCAGATGAAGAATCTGAAGTACTGTCCACAAATCAAGGGTTTACAAGCTGTAACTTGAATACCATACATTCATCATGGTGAGTGACACTCGATTAAGCATCTCTACTTGTGGCGAGGAAATAACCATAACCTTATTTTACTATTCCATGGTAATCTCGAAGTAAAAGGGAAATAGTGTCTATAGAATGTGCATATTGTGTGATTTAGAAATTCTTGACATTTGTGAATATATACTATCGTAAGCAATGAATACTGCTTACCTGCTTTGAGAGATCCTGGTTAAGTAGAGTGATGAATGAAGCATCATAGAGTCTGGCAAAACGAAAGCTTGACCTGAGAAAACGCGGCAAATTCATAAAATCTTTATGCGGTATTACTAACTACACCTTTATAATGGTTTCATTTAGTGATAATGAGCCTTGACTGTCATGAATGTGGGTATAAAAACAAGTGTGTAGATGTATTTATATGTACATAATATTTACCTACTTAGCATTTAGTTTATTAAATTTCTTCAACATTATTATGGTCAATCGAGTACAGGTTAAATTAATTGTTTAATCATCATATTCAAAAACAGAGTCTAAAAATTTAACCCCAAGTCTTCTGTATCAGTAGAGTCATAATCACCAACACATATTATGAATTTTTCCAATTCTTCTGCTGTCATTCAGCCAATCGAGGTTTTTATCAGTGTTTCTGTGAAGTGAAGATACGAGTATTTTTTCTAAGAATTTAGTCTAAGTTAGTATTATTTTTTTCTTAATTCCTTAACGTTTCAATAATGTTTTTAATTTCGAAGAGTCCTTTCATATCTGCCAGATTATCTAAAAACATAATAAAATGTATCATAATATTTTATAGATAGATATATCAAATAATAAGCCAACAAAACATACTAACCTGATCTTTGACGTGCCTTGGACAGCTTAATAATGTTGCCATATTAGAACTTAAAAACACTACAGGTCGCTTTCGTTTGGCAGATTCTAGGCTTTTTGCGTCTATATATATTTTTTAAATATATTTTATGTATCATATCATAATTATGTATGTATCATAAGGTTCTAAAAGTATGAAAAGAAAATCCACCGTGAATAAAATTATTCACGTTGTCAAAGTGAATCTATATGATAAATCTGGATTGCTAAGAAAATAAGCTACTGATGAAATCAACATCTCAGCTTTGTATTTAATTCCCACGTAAAGAGGTGATGGAGCAACCATTGGGCAATCGGTAACAGTGTCCTATATCCGGAGGCCACACAAGAAAGTCAAAGAGCTAACGATCTCTCTGTACTTATGACTAATTAAGATTTGGAAACCCGACACAGTGCTGCTACACAAGTATTAATAGGAATACCATCTGGTGCACCAATCCACATGGACATGGTAGATATCGCTGACGAAATTATGCCGCCTGCTTAATATGAAGAATTAGACTGTGTTTGTCCGCGATAGTTTGACAGGTGTTTTACAAGCTAAAAATTTATACGTAGAGCAATTTTATAGTGATTTTAGAACAATTACTATGAAGGACGAAGAAGAGCAGTGGTGGCCCAGTGGTAATGGCCCCGATTTACGTGTCGTAGGTCGAGGGTTCGAACCCAAGCAGGCGCTTTGCTTTGTGTATGTTACTTCATCACCACTGGTCTAAACACAGTGAAGGAAAACATCGTGAGGAAGCCGGCATGTCATAGAACCAAAACTTCGAAGACATGTGACATCTACCAATCCACACTGGGCCTGCGTGGTGGATTAAGGCCCATCGCCTCTCTCACAGAGAGGAGGCCTGCGCCCCAGCAATGGAAACATTAAGAGGCGGACGATGATGACGACTAAGGAGTCTATGTCTGGATTTGTGCCAATTACATGAGACTTTAACATATCTGGCGAATTTTTTTTTTTTTTTGTAATCTGTAGGCTCGCGCTTTACCACTATCTCACCTGATGGTAAGCGACGATGTGGTCGATGTTGAAGCACGCTTGCCTAGAAAAAACCTATTCACTCCTTAAAGACGCCTAGGTGGTAGCTAGGATTCCTCTCCTTAGCTGTACGCATAATAAAATGTTCCCAAAACGTTTTATGCGTATGGATGGAATCGGATGGCATGGGGATGTGGTTGTAGAAATAATTACTGATGGCCCAATGATTGATCCATCACCTCTTTATGTGGAAACTAAATACAAATGGTGCAACTCTGTCCACCTCTTCGGGGCATCCAGGCGTGGTGTTATGTTAATTTTACTATGAAAACGTGTTGTTGTATCGTTGTATTGTCACGTCACACCTATCTACACCTTTAATTATTGATTGCATGACGAGCAACAGTTTTAATAAACCTGTAAAGTGAAAATAGACATAACGAGTTCTACTTTCAAACCACTGACGTAAACACTCTGTAAAGACGTCAATCGTAAAAACTTCAAAAACAAAAACCGTCAAAACCAGAGACAATTACACCCAATACCTCGCCTAGAAGCAAACATTTTAACGCGTAATACAACAGCGCAAATGAAAACCTTCCGACTAGTTTGTAGAAGCAAATTGACCGCGTAGGAGCTATCTTGTGTACCGAACTTGAGTTAAGCATAACTCCACTTATCTATGGCTACCGGTTTCTCTACTTAGTGTAGTTATTATAGTCGGCAGCGTCAAGATAGGAGACCGTCAAAATATATTTTTGGTCTGTTTTTTGTACTTTACTTAAAAAAACTAAACACTGTGGTAGTTTTAAGAATGATTCTTTAGTTTTGGGTTTTTAATACGATATGTTTGCTGATCATATAAAGTGTAGGCGTAGCGAAGTTTATGTGATTCTTAAATAAACCTGATTTTCAAGTGTTGTAATAGATAGGCATGCCATTAAAGTTATCAAATAGATACTGATTTCTATTTATAACTATGAAATAAAACAAACTGACAGCATTGACGAAAAACAGCTGTTTGAAACTTTGAATCTGTGAATGCGTAATGAGGTCGAGTGCCCGACGAGAAATTACAATTATATCTGCGCATAATCGAATATTTCACAACCTTTCTCTTAAACGAATAAAATTTTAATGCGTACCAAATTAACAGAACTGAATTTTTCAACACCGTTAAAATGTAATAAACGTGCTATATCTTTGTATAAATGTTCCTCAACACACCTTATTTGTACAGTATCTCCAATTAATTTTTGCTTCCAATTAGAGGAACGCCAATAACGGTGACTTTCTTTTCAAAAAAATTCTGATATTAACTTGTGTAGCGGACTGTACTGCGCTAACAACATTTCATCTCGGGTTTCTGCCGCGGACCGGGAGATGGGCATGAGATATTGACTTTTTATTTATTGACATTTTCTAATGTACCATCGCGGCCATTCATCATGCCGGCTTCGATAGCACCGCTTCTGATAACGCACCTCATTGTTTGCTGTACGCATAATGGATTATTGATAAAACACGTGGGTGTCCCTAATCTCAGTTCCGAGGGAAATCTCTTGAGACGTCGATTCAACCAAAATATATTAAGGTAATGCTTTCAGTAATGAATGATCGTGGTCAGATATTAAGTGGACACGATTTATCGTTGTTCTGTCTTAATGTAGAAATTTTGATAGCGTGCTTGCTCAGTTAAATGTTGTAACAGTAATCTAACGTAGAGGAACGTGTATGAACACATTAGTCAATGTAACGATGGAGGTATTTTAGAGATTAGCCGCTGATGTTTAGAGCCGATCTGTAATTTCGTTTTTAGTGAGGAATTATAAAGTTCAAAGTTTGTAATTTGTCTCCTAAAACGTAAGATACAGTATGTCTTGGGAATTCGTGTAATGTGAAGAATGAATAATCGCACGTAATGATTTTATCAGTTTTAACACAAACGCTATTTTGCTATTGCTTCATGGGTATTGGTCATATATGTATAGCTAATGCTACTAAGATGGAAAATATTATCAAACACAGGACATAATTCAAACGAATATTATAACGAGATAATTTTATTTGTTTGTTTGTAAGAATTAATTTCTGGAAGTACTATCTGATTACAATATTTTTTTCCATTAGAAAGCTCCAATCATTGAATGCCATAAAGCGCTTTTCATTCATTGGGGATGCAGGAGCGAAGCTGCGGGACTAAAAAAAGTTCCTCAATAATTCTTGTAAAAATATCAAAGCATAACAACATAACTTTAAAGCATTATTGTCAAAAGGAACTGGATAAGTTTCAAGAACAAACAACTTTGAATCAGGAACTCGTGAGCGGTGAAGTTGCAAACTGAGTTCCACTAAACGGTAAACTAGTTTTACTTGACCAAAATTTTCGTGTGAGGTGCACGTAGTTAATATTAAAATTATTCATGAAAACCAATTGAAATACTTTTTGTTTTATTTCTACACCTTTTATTAATACCTATATATTGTTATTGCTTTTTTTTGTTGTCAACAATAAGAGGATTTATACATACTTAAACTCATTCACTTATACAATGGAGGCAGGCAGGAATTTGAGAACGTCATCTGCCGGGCAAGCACGGCCACTGTGACAGGCTTCAGTCACACATTTTTATCACAGTTTGGCAAAAACCGTGATAAAATGCGTGGCTCAAGCCTATCACAGTGGCCGCGCTCGCCCGGCTGCAAAGATCTATAATCTTTTTGCTTCATTTACGTTCAAAAGATTTAAAGTAGGAATATTCTTTATTGATTGTTTGTGTTGTTGTCAAATAAATAAATTAAAACAAGAAATATACAAAAAAAAACACTTATTTCTTATTTCAGCTCAGCAGCCATATTCGTTCGATTTAAGTTTTTTGAATTTTTTGATGCAAGCAGTAAACTGTGATTTTCTCTAGTAGGAAGCTTTCAGCAATAATATCTGAAACGAGTTTCAAACACACTTTGTGGACCTTTGCAGCCCCTCATCTCATATGTATAGAAAAACGACGTGACTTGAAGAACGTTAAACGATAAAATCGGAAGATATACTGAAGGAAATAGAACCATTATATAAATAAAATTGCAACGGGTACACTATTAAGTGTATGTGAAGATATGTTTGACATTTCCTTAGCTTTATTGGCTAAGCAATTTCTCGAAGAAATCAATCCACTCGAATACCGATCACTACGAGTATTTTCAGCTTCAATTGATAAAGGAGCCGATGCTGTAACACAATAATTGAATAAAGCCTATTTAAGCACAAGACTTTACAAGCTAGATAAAGAAATAAGAAATGAGATAGATTTCATAACTACAAATAAACCGAAGCTTTTCTTAAACGTGGATGTCCTCAAACATTTTGACAATTTTACTGATCACAGATTAGTCAGTCAATTACACCTGAATGAACCTAAAAATTCTAGGAAACATGTTCAAAATATTAAACAACCGATCACACTACCATTGCTAAACCATGTTCTAGAATCCCTAAAAACTAAATTAATACCAATAAGTGAACTAAGAACAATCCAGGAACAATATGATACAGGACAATTAATGGTGGGGCTGTTTTCATATATTTTTTTTACGTGTGAGAGTATAAGTGATACTTTGATTGTTCCTTTATCCCGCGAAGTATAAAATATTAACTAACCTAATAAAATTCAAAACGTTCGTAACAATCGCTCCAGAAAATTTAATGACCGGATTGTTATGATGAAAATTAAATATAAAGTCGAAAACCAATCAGAGTCGATTAAACAAAAATGTTCGGGAACACAAACGAAACTGAACGGGAGCCAATATTGCGAAGTTGTATCTAGGGGTAAAGTTTTAAGTGAAGTCAGTTGAACTCGTTGTGGATTTCCCTGGAGCAATTATAGAAACAATAAACCTAAAATTGGTGCAGCATTCTGAAACAGGCTGCGGTCACCGATCCCGACTTTCCACCAATTACACGACTTCCCAACCCACCATCCAACGACCCACTTCGCAGAATGGAAATTCATTAAGAGCTATTCAAGTTATCACAATGTGACTATTAGAGCCCTATTCAATTTTTAATTAATCACTAGGAGCGCGATGGGGTGGCAGCACCGTCGCGGACGATCTGGCGACGCCAACGTAGGAAAATAAAAAACCACGCGTTTGAGAGCAACTATGTTTGATAGTGGTTTCCCCGAACGAACGAACTCTTTGAAGTTACCCTTTTATTGCTAGAATTGCGGAGTATTTATGTCTCATTTTATAGAAATTTATGTGCGAGCTGAGACGTAGCAAAGCTTGTTACGTAAATAAAAGAGCCGAATGTCAAAGCGGCTGTTAGAAATAATAAACGCGTGTCCGAACGCTTTGCATATAATGAAAGGAAGAAGCCAGAATCGAATATTAAATCATAATATTTTGAATATGTCCGCCTGAGTAAATACTGGATGTGACGTTTTATTTATGGCTTCCATTGTTTGATCGACAGTAGATTAATTCAATTATGATAACAAAATCAAACATTAACGTCATCCAATTCACTGTCAAAATCATATGACTTAGTGGATTTAATTAATTAAACTGTTTTTCTTATTCCTTCTATAATCTTAATGTCAAGCTCAAAATAACTTCGTAGGCGTATTCCTAGAATAACTGAAATACCTTACAAAACTTCAGAAGTCCAATTTAGGTAGTAAGACAGAATCCAGCCAAAAATAAATACCAGAAACAAGTGAAGCCGGTAGAAAGACAAACGGTGAATAAAGTTTTCAATTTCATTGTACGAGGTAACAATTTCAATCTAAAATTGGTAGCTCCAGATGTTCATGAGCAAATAACTTACGCCGACTAAAATGAACCCTAAATCTTCGCCGGGTGGATGGTTCCGCGCCAAGAATTGAATTTGCCTCGCATTCTCACACATGTATTAAGATGCCTATGGTGTGTTTTAAATTTAAAGTTCTCGACTGGAGCTGACTTAAACTTTATAGCTCGACTTGGCGGAATTAAATTAAGTAATGAGTAGTTGGGTTTGTAATTATTGTCTGTGTGGTTATGTAAGTTCATTTGTTGCGTTTGTTCTTGCTGAATTTTGTCGCGTTGGTGCAGTAATTATGGGAAGTGGGAATAGCCATTTGAGTTGTTTATTTTATATTGCGCAGCAGCATCTATTTAAGATACACTGAAAGCATTATTATGACGGCAACAGATTTGTTATTCTCATTATCCTGGCCAATAAGGTGCCTTTAAATAAAAATCATCTTCATTATTAACTGCGATATTAAAAACCTCTTGAACTAATTTCAAATTAACGACGAATTCATAATTTTTCCACTTTTAAATTTCGAACCACCGTTAAAATATTTCGGTTAGCAACACCAAGTCTCCTATACGTCGACTAGCTTCGCTTGAATTAAGTACTCTTGCCTATTCACTAGAGTGGATGTTAATGAAGCTTCTGAAAGCATTAGTAAAAAGCCCGAGCCTTTTGAATAAGCTTCGTTGCAGTATGAAGTTGAGCAGTGTGTTTAAAATTGATGATGCGCGTTTATCATTGAAACTGTGCTTTTGCTGAGCTTTGGTGTTAAAATATATATGGTGCGTTGTTATTGTGATGGTGTCATGTGGAATTCATTATGTATGCCGCTTTGTAGTTAGGATGAATATTACATTTTGCATTAGGTACAGCCATATCAAAACCTTTCCCTACCCGAACACGTTAAAGCTTTGGTATTTTTGGTCGGGTTAAGGATAATCAAAAGCGAAAGTCTGAAAACCAGTCTTAACTTACTTGACTTAATGTCCTATGTCCCCTGGATGGGGCAGAGTGCGTCCATAGTAATCCTGCATTGCGATTGGTCTTGGGCTTCACGCTACACCTGACTCCATGTCCGATGCTCGTCGATTCTTCCAACACGGTGCGACTCCAGGTTTGATGAAGACGACCACGCTTTTTTTTGCCTTGGGGATTCCAATCCAGCGCATGCTTGGGTCAGAATTCCTTCACAGCGTGTGGCCAATCCAATTCCACTTGCGACGCTTGATGAAGCGGCCGATCGGGCTCTCGTGGCATTTCTCCAACAACTCTACGTTGGTGATGGTCTTGGGCCATTAGATTCCGAGAATGCAACGAAGACAGCGGTTGACGAAGACTTGAATCTGGCGTGACATGTTTTTTGTGGCTTTTCACATTTCGCAACCGTAAAGCAGCAGGATTTCAGGACCCGAAGATTTTGTGTTTAATCCTTCGAGTCAGTTTCCGCAATCGCTTAACTAGTTGCGATGTCCTCTTCACTACCTCCATTTTCTGACTACCAGTCTCAACAAGGGGTATTCTATCACCTGCTTTTCCTTCTCCCTCTATATACTAGGTATTTAACAGTATCCGATTAGACTGGAACCCAATCCAAACAAAAGAAATGGTTAGGCAGATTCAATAAATAACAATTTGAAATAATATATTGGCTCTGTGTGCTTGGAATATACTGCATAAGTGTTGCAAGTAAAACACACTCTGTATCTATGTTAGGTATGTAGCTGTAAGCAGGTATGAACTTCGTCTCGTCCTTCCTTGTGTTGTTCCCGGCTGCTTGCCAAGTCTGTTTTCCGCCTAAATCTTGTCCACTAAGTCGGGGCTCAGACACGTAACAATATTATTTTTGTCTGTGTAACAAAACAAACAGAAAGATTTTCATGATGAAATTACTTTACTGTTTCCAATAACTGACTATAAGTAAATCAATTTACTCGACTCAACTTAATCTAAAATCAAACTTCCCAAAAATAATCCCATGTTAATTAGTTTTACTGTTTTCATAAAATCAAATTGGCCGAAACGAATTCTCGAAATCGGAAAGATCATCCGAAAGTTCTATAAGATAAATGAACGATACTTATTTAACTTTAAAATTTCGAACTAAGAGGAAAGTTTGAACCGATCAGGGGTTCAATTATGATCCTAAAATAACACTTCATTCGTTCGTTCATTTCGGATACAGATATATTGGTTTCACTTGTCCTTAACGTAACTCGTTCATTAGCGTTTAAATAAATTCATTAATAAGCCTCGGTAGAGACAGCTATTCAACGCAAAGATCTATAAATCAAATAGTGAGGGAGTGTCAGAGACAAAAGGACGACAGTGTGACGGTATGATGTGACACACAGACTGTTGGTTTGAGGAACAAGATAAACAAGACGAACTAAAAATACACACAAAATATTTTTCTTGAACTAATTATTTTTTTGTTGAGAAATTTTTGAGGCACTTACTGTATGTCGCATATAGCAAACTTATTTAGATAGTTATAATAAGAAAACATTAATGTAACTAAGTAGTTATAGCAAACTTGAAGTCTAGGCTGGTCCTTATAGCAGCGGAAATAGGATATTATCATACTTATAAATCTCGTTAGCAACTCGTTATAAAGAATACGACAGGTCTTGATGCTCAGCTCTTAATACGAGCGTACATCAACAGTCAATTAATGTAAAGTAATAAGTTTATGAGTAGAAGTACATAACGACTTCAACCACACCATCTATAGCACCTTCTAAACACCTACCGCAGGCTTTTTATGTATGGTATGTTTTTACTATGGTAGGTCTTACACAATGGTCTGCTAATCGCTCGCTGTTTGTCAAATGCACTTAATTAAAAAGAAAACCGCCAGCAACTCTAAAACTTTTGTATTGAAGAGCAATTATTGCGTAAAAATCGCTATCGTTTTGCTCTTGCAAAAGATACGTAAAAAGCCTGCCGATATATAGCAGCTTTGCTAAAAATTTCGTTCCAATGAGGTTCAGGTTAAAATCCACACTGTCACCGTATGTATTTTGACAGGCAACTAATATTTTTTCGGACTGGTTTTTGAATTGAGTATTTGGAGTTAAGAATATGTCAAAAGCTACTTTAATTCCAAATTTTGTTAAGTTTTAATTTTTTTGCTACATCATCTTAACCCGTTTCCGACCACTGCGTTTTACAACGTCCAATGAGATTTTCACCTATAAGTATATGTCTTGTTCGACTCATCAGTCTCATAAGAATCTAATAAACTCGTCAAACCACAGTTTGTTTGCCTAACCTCTCCATCAGTAGAGTCCACACTACTCCATTTCCAAACGCGGTTCCCACAAAGATCTTTCTACACATTCGATGTGGCACGCACATTAATCTAGGTAACGGACTTATAACAACGCGAAGCAACGCCCTCATGTAGTATGTCTATTGTTGCATCTTATACATAATGTGAGCTTGACAACTTTATAACTCACGGCTATCTGTTATTTATGCGTTCGGACTGTTTTTCTGGTGACGTGAGCTTTCGGATTTGTGTTAATTGATATTTGGTGATGACGTAGGCTTTGTCTTTAGTGCAACAGAATGTGGGGTGATGAATATACGGGATGTGTCCGACACCGACACGTATAAAAATATCATGGATCCAGTACATGATTCTGGAGTGTTGGGATTTTTGGTAGGTATTATTAATATTAGTTTTTTTTATAAATCATTAATAGCTTATTGCCTACTGTTCACTATTGTTCACTATAGAGGTCAACTCCGCCGGTATGGACTAACATGCGCCGGGCCCTCGCACTTATTCTTAATTTTTAATTTATTTGAGCTAGATAGGAATAACGACTTTGAACTGATTACAGTAAAACAAGCAGATTCTTTTTCAATAATTAAGAAGAAGCCTACGAAAAATTCCAGAACTAGGGGTACTGAATTCATAGTATTTTCTTCCGAGTCGGTGTCAGACACACCCTGCATATTTATTATTTAGTTTCAGGTACGTCAAGAAGGAATAAAGAAACTGACGCAAGATGATTTAAGGCTCTAGTCTAGACAAGTTACATCAACGAAAGCGTCGGGATAGCGATTGCAAAAACATCAAAAATATATGGGATTGCTATTGAAATATCACGTGTTAGGATAGAAGGATAGATGGACCCCCTTTTCCGTACTTAGACTCCCATTTGGTCCGTGCATGCAGGCCTCCTCCCTGTGAGCGGGAATGGGCCGTAATCCACCACGCAGGCCCAGTGCGGGTTGGTGGTTAACATGTCTTCGAATTTTTGAGTAACGACGTATGGACTACGACTACTTTAAGTAATTATACAATGGCATTTGTACAAAAATTTTACTGTGCCAAGTACATTTTTATAAGTTGGTCGACTATTACTCGTAAACTTGTAAAGCCTACTTATCTGTGATAGTTTTCCTTTTAATTTTGTTATATTTACTACTGCCGTGATTTTTTTCACATAGCCAAGAGCAACCATTTCGCTGGCAGGGGGGGGGGGCACTTGACTCTAACATACATTTGCAATTTAAAGCTTAATTTTACGCAAACGGATCTCTCAAATGGAAAATGGTTTTAACAAATCCATAAGATTTTTGAATGGCCTATCCAACGATACCCCACACCATGGGATAGTCAAGAAAAAAAAACAACACTTTACGTCTATAGAAGGAACCCCAAAAAAAAATGCTTTATTTTATTTTACCACTTTGTCGGAATTTTAGAGCAGTGATGATGAAATAATTTACAAAAAGTAAAAGGCCTGCCTGGGTTTGAACCCACGACCTACAACTTGTCACGTGATAATAATATATCCCTTAGATTTGGACATTTCAAATTTTCAACCATCGCTTGCTTTTGTAATGACAATTTGTCCTAAACCCTCTGGATTCAGGAAGCGATGTAACATACAAATACATACTTACCTATATCAAACAAGGTTTGATTTTGATCGCTATGCTCCGGTTGCTAACGTAGTCATCAACGGATCATTAATCATTTACATCTGGTTACGAATTTACTATAGCTAGTTACATTACTACTCTATTTGCCTACTCTCCCAATTAATATATTCGGATAGTAGTTATATTTTCTGCATCATAAATACCTAATATGGAAAATGTGTCTCTGACGCACGTCAGGCCTTTGATATATATTCAATAACATTTGCTTTAAAGCTCAATTTCGTATATTACTAGTGAAAAAGGTTTTTGTTACGAAATTGTTTCAGTTTAATTTACTCAACAATATTAATGGACTTGTTACACTTTTTACTAGATTAATGCAATTTCACTGTTTTATTTATAATTTTATTCATAACTGTTTCGCGTGCAAGACTAATTGCTGCACAGAAAAAGTATAACGCAAGAAAACAAATCAATGGAGAGGCAAGGTTGTACAAATGTTAATACATATTTTGGTCTCATATCTCAACAAGATATTTTTCAAATATCCTGCGTCGAATATTCTTCACGAAAAAATCGTATCATCTCTCGACGTCTCAAACTTCCTTTGACACCGCATTACACGAACACACACACTCACAATACCGAAGAAAATCACCTTTAACCCTAAACTGATTCCGTAGCAAAGGTCGTTAAGGAAGCCAATGTAGCGAGGCATCTTCCGACCGATTTATCTGTGTTAGCGTTACAGCCACGCCATCTATCGCACGTTAAAAATGACAGCCCCATGTTTTTTTTCCACGACACATTGAATATCACGCTCGTTTACATATTTTTCAATTTAACTTGATCGAAAGACTGTGATGCTTATAAATAAAGCTTTGTGGTGATTTGTGGACATGAAGTTCAGGCTTAGGTGTGAAATTAAAATTCATAGTAGAACAAGATGGATAAAGCAATTTGAGTTTTTGGGTACAAACTTATAAGTGTTTTGCTTTTGGTCAATATCCTGTTGTCATAAAGAGGGATAAAAGTAATTGTATAATTTGTGATTTAAGAAATTTTAAAGGACAGTGTTTGGACAGCGTTTGTTAAGGCATTAGAAAAAAATTGAAGTAAGAGATACTTCATCACTGTAAACAGGGCAAAAACTCACTAAGCATGGAACTAATCTTCAATTTGATATACCGGTACCGGATTACCAAATGATATAAATAAAAACAAATGAACACTGAACAGTCATTGCCAACACAGACAGTTTTTGTCTCCTTTAAACAGAAATTATCGCCGTCAACAAACCAAATGCAATAAGAGAGCTCACGGCACCATATCTAACTCAATCTCGTCACGATCCTAACAAGGAAACCCTTACAGTTCCTACAAAACACTTTTATATCGAATGACTTGACGTTTCACAATGATATTAGTTATGATATTTTTATGTAACACTTTTCACCTAACGATAAATTCGACCCAAACAAAGTCAATACTATCACCTTTTGTTGGCAGAACGTGACGTAGAAAGTGAGTTTAAAGATTGAAAATCTATCTTTATGTGGATCTTTAAATTCGAGTTGCACAAAGAAAGCAATTTTAACGAAACTTGATAAACGAAACCGAGAGTCAATGAGGCAGCAATTGGCGAGCGGTTGAGGTGAAGCTACACCGGCAGCTAAGATAAATGGCTGACGGAAGCGGAACGGACCATACCTTCTGTCATGAATATACATACTTGTAGTTTTTTATTCTAGAAAGTTATATATTTTTGAAGATGTTTAAGATTTTAGTGGTTGATTTGAACATGACATGGTAAGGTCGTGAATATATTTATTTTGTTTTTGCTATATATATTAATTCCCTCTCACAGAGAGGAGGCCTGTGTCCCAGCAGTGGGAACATTAATAGGCTGATGATGTGATGATGTGATGTGATATATATTAATTGAGTCCTAATTTTATCACTTTAGTAGCGAATTTATCCACCTAATCCAGCAAGAAATTCTAACAATCCGTAGTCCTTACGTGCACTATTCTATCCGTGTAAAATTTCAGCTTTCTAGGTCCAAGGGCTGGGCGTTAATGAGTCAGTCAATGTGAGAATAATTGATAGTATTTTTAACACTATAGTTACCAAATAGTTCGTAACTGTGAGTTACCGAGTATAGCTTAGCAATCAATGCTCTCAAAACGATGGACTGGTAGCTTAAAACCACAAATTGGCGTGCACCGTTTAAATCATAATAGACAATGATCACGTTCAGACGTACAGTGAAAGTAACAACTATGTTCTAGCCCTGAAAGGAATTCGTTTTATCATGGCTCTGTCTCATAAACACGTTGGAATTTAATAATTTGAAATGTCTTCGTAACGAAGCTTTTTTATTAGTCGGTCAGTATTAATAGACCTCTTTCTTTTCAATATTTTAGCAGCATTGACGCAGTAATCTGTATCAACTAGATTTTTCAAGCGTTACTAATTTTATATCATGCCATTTTTTATCAAACTTTTTGTGTCTATTGTTTTGGTTACCTACTAACAGTAAGATATACTAAAAATATTATAAGAGACGGAATTTGTAAAGTAAGCTGTTGTTACTATATTTTTTGTTTTTTTATTGTTGTTTATGTTATATTGCTTTTTATTATTTGCACTTAATGATATGACTTGATATTTTAAATTCAGTTTCAGTTAAAGCATAAATCCAGCATCTCACCACAAGAATTGGAGACAACAAGACAGTTTCAACTTACACAAGTTTATCATCATACATTTTGTATTTTTTATTACTTACACGATTTATGTAGACGGCGTTCGCAAAGACCCTATTGGTGGCAGCCAGAGGTCTTCTTGCGCCTCTATGATTTATAATGTGAACTCAAAAGAGGTTCCGCCATTCCGTTTAATATCTTTGATTTACGATAGAAACTACGCGCATAAGTGCCAGTTCCCCCGATGATATGTGGCGCGCCTGTTACGATTCACTCCTTTTTTTGTTTCGAGAATAATGACATAGTATAGTCGTTTTAATAACCGGCCTCGGAGTCTCAACGGCCAGTGCCCAAGGCGCGAATTTTACAACGATTTATTTTAGAATGCATTTTTATTTAGCGACGTGTTCGAAAACACTAATGTTGCTGGCGGTAAAAAAAGCAGCAATTACATGTTAACTTTAATCGTCGGATGTTTTAAATATGTGGACGTGAAATATTTTCGGTTCGCTGATTTTTTGCCCTGCTCATTCATTGGAGCGGTTTTAAGTTATAAAATGAAAAAGTTTCTAGTAAATGGTAGCAGAAAATTTAAATGTCCACAATTGCAAGCACAGGTGTTCTTTCTAGTTTACATGATACATGAACAGTGCCGTGACTTGCAGACATGGACTTGTGTTTCAAGGGGATAACGCAATAACTCATCTCGCTACGAGATGGTCCGTAGAAAGTCACCAAGTTATTTCAAAGACAAATAGTTTTGATGTCACGACGAGAGGGAACCATCGATTGAAGAGCTTGCCATGTGCGCGCATGTTTGTAATCTCCTCCAAAGACAAACATAAGAAAAACATGGTTATTATTATACACTGCGCGACTAGGGGTCCTTAAATTGGTTTGCACGCCACTTTGAACCCTATGATTCTAGGTACAGAGATGGCTGTCGAAGTTTTTAAAATAAGTTTATCTTGGTCGCTTCACTAAAGGGCCCTCTAAGTACATGACGGTTAGAATTTAAAGAGCTACGTTGTATTTTTCCTAAGTTATCGAGCAAATAGAAATAAGGAACAGAATCGTTTGGACGAATAAATTATGAATCCATTTAAGTACTTAAATCGAGTTTTATATTGAGAAATCTCTGCGCTGTATTTATTTTAGGGGCAAAAAATCATTTCTTAGACGAGTGCAAGAAACTGTCAATCGAGGCTTGACAAAGGGCAATTTGTAACGGGTTGAATAAGTTGTTTACATAAGTACTATGTGCAAAAATCTTCCGCAAGATTGAATAAGTCCAAAAAAGTAAACGACACAAAAGCTAGTGTTTATTCAGAAGTGGCGGGGTGCAGCTAAAAATACAAAGTTAGTGAGAATGACAAACTTAAATCACGGATCCGAATGGTCTTTGTTACGAAGGAGTAGAGTTCAAGATCCGGTTGGACTTTTTCAATCAATTATTGTAAAAGTGACGTTGTAGAGACACGTAATCCTTTTTGTCATTTCGTGATGCCTGTCAAAGTTACCAATTGTCTACGATGCTTTTGGAATAAAGACACCGTAAATGACAATCTTTTGTACTCCCTTTTGTTGAAGATAAACATCATAAATTTTTGCCTGTCATACTTTTGTTCGCTCTAATGCCACACAAATAGAATCTGCTATTGTGTTAAGACAACATAAATGATCATAATGAGAAAATATTTTGCATGGATTTATTAAATAGTCGCGGAAATGAAGAAGATTCCTTGTCTTCTTCTTACTTTTTGAGGATGTGGCCACCTTTGGTGTCAGAGTTAATTAAGCCGCCTCTGGGAACCCCACAGGCCTCTGACTTGGCTATTACAGACTTACGTTAACTATAAAAGTTCAGGTTTCCTCACGATGTTGTCCTTCACTGTTGCCTGTGATGTCCAATATAGACTTAGAAAGTACATATGAATTTGAAAAAGTCACACACTTGCCCAGATTTGAATCCACAACCATGGAGAAGCACGAGAGGCATGTTCTTAGCCACTGGGCCACCACGACATTTACCCTTGTACATTGCAATCTTTCAAAACACACTATATAACCCCATACGCTAACCCCATTGATTCGTTTGATTAATAAAAGAAAGGGGTCCCTCAAGGTGTATACTAGGTCCATGGAGAAACACCTATTTTATATAAAGGTATTATAGTAAGTATGATGAATGTTTATAATCCTGACAACAAACGTTTGGCTTAATACCAAACGATACTTAAAAAAACTGAATATATTAGCTGTTCATCATTTTACGTAAGTTATGACAGTTAATTACGGGCAATGAATTACTATAGCACTTATAGGTGATGAATAGGCGATCAATCAGAAAATTATTGTGGAATGTAAGAATTTTTAACCAAATCGCCCTGATATAAACCATAAGTAAAAGTTTAAAGCAGCTTAATAAAAGGTTTGTTTCATAAAAACTTTTGGTCGTTAATAGAGATGAAGTCTTGTATATAATATTCATCTTCTCTATCGCGAATTCCTAAGTCGTAAAATGTTTTCAACTAAATTGAAAGCTTTTTGTTTCCAAGTCTTAAAACTTTTACTTCAATAATAAAATTTTATTATTTCACACCAACTTCTAAATCTTATACATAATAACAAGCACAATAGTAACATTTCAAAAACCGATCCAATATTTCTTGTTATCAGAAGATTATAGGGCACACAAAGGAACTTAATAAATCATATACTGGGCAAGGGGATCATTTGAAGTTTTCCACCCGCAAACTTTTTGGGGAAACGTATGGCAAACAATCAAAGGGCAAGTAAACCTTTTTACTAGCACATTTCGTTTTATACGCTTTTAGTTCCAATATAAAAAGTGGAACATGGTCCATGTAATCAATAAAAACCTTTGGGACATTTGAGGAAAACGTATTGCGGTCTACTAAAGAAACTTTGTTATTAATACACCTGAATTTGTTTTGTATTGTACTGGGAGTGAAAAAGAACTATTGATCTTATTGATGGTTAGAGGTATCGGCGTTCATGTTGGTAGCATTTGTTATAGTGTTCAGTTCATCTATAACAGAGCGTTTACTCTGTCTATCATCAGTTTGTCTGCAAATATATTCATGTCCAAAATGTGTCATGTTATGCAGGACAGCTTTATTTGTCTCTTCAACGTAGTATAATATGTTCCTTTGTTTTCCAATTTCTATATTTATGGATATGACTTATAAATCTTTGCCCAAATATGTTTGATTATAAACGGATGCACCTAAATGTTGGTCTTCGCATGTTTTAATTATGTCTGAGATTGGAATAGCTCATTGTTGTATGACATGATTTAGGTGAGCCCAGTGTTAATCATCTGAGAGGAACGACTACATAATTAAGTTGACCCCAAAAAAAAACCCAAACCGAAAGAATTTTCAATTTAGGCAGGTATTGTACCCGTTAATGTATCAATGACCGATGACCAAAATGTTTCTCATTCAGGATAGCATAAATAAGGGTCAGAGAGAGAAAAAAATGTACACATTTACATTCACCGTCTCTCTTCGATTCCAGCCTGAGGCACTCTAGACGGTAGGAATGAGTAATGACCGTAATCCGCTTGTGGTAAGCTTTAAGCGAAGGGTTAAGGCTTCTGCAAGCTATAACTTTTATATTTATTACGGCTAACTCGCGTCGACCCAGCAAATCCGCCAACTAAATGGAAAATAAAAGTCCTGTGATCAAATGTAGGATATGGATGTTGTTATGAGTGTTTTTAAAGATATATTTTGGGTTCTGTTTACATCTGAGCTTGGTAGAATATTATCCTTTCTCGTTTCTTTTATTATCCTTCTGTGGTTTAGGTTAAAAAACCTTGATGTTTTCAGCGTATGCCTTAAAATGGACAAGTAGCATTTGATTTTGATTATGCATAAATCTCTCGAAAAAATGACCTACACTACATCATTATTGTCGTCATCTTTTTTTTTGGCGCTGACAGACGTTTTTCTTGAAAAAGTATTCAATATAAAAACGAAAAAATAAATCAATCATAGTAGCACGTTTTTGTGTTACCATATCGTAATAGCAGGTGTATTAAGAGTAAGAAGCATTGATATTACATCTAGTTCCATTAACGTAAAAAATCGTTGGCCCGTGTTCTAGTATATTTGGATACACCTTTCACAAAAAATATCTATAAAATTCGATCGTTGCTAAATATATCACAGTTGGAGTGATTTTATTGCCATCAACATATTTTATGTTACTCAGAGTACTACAAATTGCGTGTGCATCCAATATCGTTCATGTCTGTCATAAAATATGCAAAAATATATTCTCTAAAGTACATCAATATGCCATTATAGATTTTTAATTAAAGCTTTGATTGTTGTACAGTTTAGGCCCTATACTATAAAATTTTTAGGTACTGATCCACAAATAAAATAATTTTATTTAATTAAGTATATTCCTGATGAAGGATATCAAAAGTTTTATTATCGGTTCGCCTAGCCTTTGCCCAACTATATTGGGTCGGGTTCCAGTCTTACCGGATTAAGCTGAGTACTATTGTTTTACATGGAGCGACTGCCTATCTGACCTCCACAACCCAGTAACTGGGTAACACGGTACCACTTGGCACGACTGGTGTCAGATCTCAAGCTTCTGACTACTCGTAACGACTGTCAAATATCTTCAAATGACAGCCGGGACCAACGGCTTAACGTGCTTTCCGAGGCATGGAGAAACTCGGTATGTTGAAATGGTCACCCATCCACGGACCGATCTCGTCAAGCGTTGCTTAATCTTGATGATCGACCAGTGTGGCTGTTATTATTTAGCCACGAGCTCCTCAAGTTTTATTATCAAGGTAGGTATTTACCTAAACCTATGAAGTAACAAATAAATAAAAATTACCATTCTGAGATATGATATTAATATTTAGCAGCAACCAAACTTAACAACAAAAGTTCACTGTAAGGAGTTCATAACTACAAAATTAGGATGTCTAGTTAGAAAACCACACGGGCAAAACTTTGCTTATAAATTATTATACGTACTTACCCATATCCGTTGCTAAGAAACTACGCACTAATAGTCACAGTGCAAAGAATAAACAGTAGGAAAACTAAGACCAAACGCCCGAATTGATGTTATGCATGCAACGCTAAACTACGAAGAGAGTAAGGGTGTTTCGAAATGCAGTTAGTCGGTGGCTGGCGATGTGACATCGAAACAGGTGGTCATTCTCGCCTTTCGAAATTTTTGTGCAGGTGTTATAAAGAGAGGGTTTATGCATCAAACGGGTGTGATTTCTATATCTTCAACGACACGGTAAAGTGAACGAAAACATCGAAAAATAAAGTAAATAAAATACTATTTCAATTTGTACTGTGGCATAGTTTTGAATACAGTACAAACAAGTATAATATTAAACTGTTTTGTTTGGTATTACTTTGTTTTGCTCAGACTAGTTGTTTCACATAACGATTTGAACTTATTTTAGACTGGTCCTCTGGGATTTTGTATACGCTGAAGTGGTGTTCGCTGTGACAATTTGAGTTTTATGTTATTTCGATAAGAGTATGTTTACGACAAATTTTAACTCTGGGGATGCAATTTGAGTTATCTAGAAAATAAAAGCTATAAATAAATGAGTTTGAAACTTAGTATCAACATTATTATTATTACTGCTTGTGTTTCATTGTCATCTTCTCCCTTTTAGTCTCATTTAATATCATTCACAACAAACAATTCCAAAAATATATTAGCATAATTTTAATTATAACAAAAATCATTGACACAAATTCTTTGACCAACAACAATATGACATCTACTTAAATAAAACAACCAAAAACGGAACTATTCCACTCGAACCCATCCGTGAACGAAACGAGTTAATTCCAAATTAGAGTTTCGTCGTACGCATATTTAAAAACGCTCTAAGATAAACAAGCATCTAAATCAAGGCGACGAAGTGAAACGAGTCTACCAAAGAATCACTCACATTCTTGGTAACCAAACTCTTAGAGCCCATACCAACAATTTGTTTGAAAACGAAGTGATTAATAAAGCTTATTCTGATGAAGTTAATTTTACTTCAACCGTTGACTTTATACAGAGCGAGTTTTAACTCACTGGTGTAAAAGTAGTTATGAGTATTAACAACTTTTATTACGGGACCGACCCGTATTTTCGTATTTTTATTAATCGTATAAAGAACTATTGTTCCCTTAATTTTGTGGAGTTATGCATATACATACTGAACAGCAGATTTTTTAAACAACATTTTTTTTATCCCTAACCAATTTTTCTCAAACCGAAAAACAACATCTACATCTACATCTACAACAACAACAACATCACAACTTTTATTAAATCATGAAATTCTTACTCTGTAAAATATTGCCCAAGAATTAAGTCACTCTGCATATGAATTAGTGTGAACAACATATGTCATTTTGAAAGATTACTCTTTATTTCAGTAGTAAAACTGTTAGATACAGTTCTAGCTGGCGGAACTTTGCCTTCAAGTGTACAATTTTCTTAACTATCTTTACTGCTTTAAACATTTTAAACACAAGTTGTTCGTCGTCGAAATTACTCTTAACGTGAGATATTCTGGAATTCCAATTTTAAATGCATGGCTCCACCATAGAAATTAGAATTTAGTCATAAACTAGGTATATAGGATTTAGCTAATTACTTGTGATTTTATGGCCTATCCCGTTGCATATTAATGCGAACCAGTAATTTTACGCATTCCACTCAAAGGTAAATTAACTAGAAACATCATAATATACCCAGTCATTTCCAGTTAACTGCTGATCTCGATGTATTATTATGTATAACGTAATTATCTTTGCAACTTCCTTTGCTTAATTATCTTATCATGAGCTAAGTATTGAGGTTTGTTTTATATTTTTCTTCTGAAGTCCCTCGGCTTAAGCCCCGTGGCCTATTCTACTCAGGCAACATGCATTTTTTTCAGGGATTTTTATTAGTGACTGAATTTTCGAAATTGGATCATTAGGCACTTCCAGAGATTCCCTCTTACAAAAAAATTAAACAATTTTACCTATGTATATAATATACATTAATATAAATTTCTAATAACCCGTAATAGGCTTGACCTTAGTAGCTCTAATACTTAACCTCAAAATAGAATGACTAAAAATAACTTTTGAAATAAAATGTAAATTTTCCACACACTCAATCAAATACCTACATTAAAATTTTTGGTAATAAAAATAATGGACATTAAAATAAAGAGTCGTTTCATAATAAAACACTTTTTATTTTTTCTATTATAGTTTCATGGTCTGCTTCAGTTTTATCGATTAACTAAAATATTCACGAGCTGTTTTGGTAAGCGACGCGACGTTGTAGGTGGCAGGTATTAGGCTAACGACTTTCATTTTGTTATAGTCTTTTAGCTCTAATAACTAAACTCATGAGCAGTTTTCATGTTAGAAATTCTCCATAGAATTTGTTCGAACAAGTCACATACTTTGCAATTTCACATCATTTCACTGAGTCGTAAAATAATTTTCTTTTATACAGAGGTGGTCTAAGAATGCAAATTCATAAATATCAAAGTAATGTTATGCGTTTTATGTGCAATGAAATCTCGAATATGTATCTACTTATTACCGTCTAGAACAAATCTCAATTCCGAAATCATGACTCGAACTGACATTAGAATTTGTATAGTGTCAGTTCGAACTTTATTATCAAACCGCTGTCAAAGCTAACTTGATTATGCGTCTTATCTAATTTATGTGAAAATTACCAACACAATGCACTGAAGATAGACTTAGCTGATAAAGCCGACGCAGATTAGATCTTTGTATTTAGACAATGCGGATACAACCAATTGAAGCGCGCCCTAAATCACGGCCCCCGATGACATCTATAAATTCCGAATCTAATTATTTTGGAACTATATGTTGACAAATAAAATAACATCGTTCCAAGCGCTCGGGAATTGGGCCGTTTTAACTTTATTAAAGCCGAAATTAGTTTATCGGAGGTTACGACTTAATTTAAAACAGTTTTATATTCATTCCTACAAAATAATCAAAAAGCTAAGTATAATAAGAGCATTGTTATCCGCAGACATGAGAGAGAAATTAAAATTCGGATTATGATTTTAATGGAAAAAAATAAATACTAAAGACGAAAAAGTTGGAGCAGAATTTATCCAGCAGCGTTACGACTCAAAACGTTTAATTTGTACACCATTGTAACTGAGAGAGGAGACTGGCGAAATTAATTACCGTTTGCTTATTTTTTAATTAAAATTAGATTTTATGAAACGACCGCCTACGTAATCCGTAATATTTCATAAAAGATGGAAATTCTAGTGGCGCCATATTGTGAGAAAGCATCCATTTCGGGGCGATATTTTGCATCTCCTAGTGGATATATTTCACGGATAATTTGACCCACTTTCTTGGATTACTCGTTTCCTTATTTAATTTTCTTGTGTTACCCTACATAACTTTGTTTCAAAAAATCTATTTCATTGTTCTTCTTCTTTCTTCATTAATATAGTCTTACATTAAATTAAGTTTATGAAATTGTTAATATATAAGCTTTATCCAATTTCATTTCATAGACCTTCATCTTCAAAAGAGTCTTATTTAAATCGAGCCTAATCAAAATGAATATCTCAATCGAATGAATCGGGTTTTTTTTTCTTCAGGCAATTTGTAAACATTGGATTGTACTGATCTTTGAGGCCATTGGAGTTCAAATTCAAAACACGCCAACACATAGGGAACCCAATCACTTAGTAGGTCATATCGGTTCTCTCGTGGCGACTAAATTAACATATTTTCCTTTATCGACGAATATGGAGGTCCGACCCGCGCTTATCAAGGATGTTTTAACCGAAAATATACAACAAGGGTGAGTATCTCACTATGGTTCGCTTCGTACAAATGCGTCTACGCCCACGAGAGGAAAGATTACGGCATGGTTGAGAATAAATCTTTCGAGACAGTTACGTACATTTTGTGGCTAGCTACAAATAAATGTCGTTGTCGGCGCTCCCCCAGTCCTGGTTTGGGCAACCACACCCCAAAGAACTCTCGTCTCGTACACAACCATTTATAAAATCCTTGATGCCGGCTTGCTCATAAAAATCATTCTGATAACGTTGAAAGTAAATTCTAATAATGCTACATTAAGATCGTGCTTTCATAATGACTTTCATAACACTAAAATCGTTTGAATTTCAAACACAAATTCTACGAATCCAGTTATAACTAGCACTTTATCGCAGTCTACGACCTTTTCACGGCTTTTTGATTTATGTGTCTGTCGTTGGTTGAAGATTACTTATCTTTACACACGAATAAAGCTTATTTATCAAGGATATGGACGTCTAACGAAAACAAATCAATCTTTTATTACCATGACTGATGTTTATGTGATTAATATTATTATCCCAGGAAACAGTTTTCCTTAATTAGCTGCTGGTGTATTTAAGGACGTATGAAACCATTGTTACGGTGTGATTTACGCACCAAGCGATATAAGAATATCAAACTCAGCAACACGTTTATAACAACAAAAGATAAATGTCTAAATCTACCTAAAGCAATAAAACCGTGACATTTCGTCCTAGCCACAAACATGTTACACGAAAACAAGAAAGTAGATCACAAAAAAAGCTGATGCAAATAAATCTTGTAGCCAACAAACCATATCAAAATACCCGAGGGGACACTTAGCCATAAACTGAGTCGCCACAATCAAAATTATTGCCTCACCCATCCTTCACCCGCAGACTTCGGAATGAAATTATCATTGAATAGTTACTATAACAATAATTTGGTTGTGGCCAATGCAATTACAGTTCCGTTTTACACACCCCAAAATCTCATTGGCGATGATTGCATCAATTGTCTGGCATGCGGGTGACGATGGCTTGTTGATCTCGATATAAATTGTGATGAAATTATGAAAATGTCATATTTATAAGGGTGATGTGATAATTCTCACACCATCTGTGGTTACGATCTAAATTGATTATCTGTACTGATTGTAAAAATCCTGGACAGATATTTTCTAATATTTGCCCCCAGAGACAAAGAACGTTGATTTAGTTGAGCTTGTGCAAATACTGACTGATAAATAGCGCTCAAACGACAGTAGGTACTGATATAATATAATAGAATGACATGATATATTGCTGATCATAACCAGCAATGTCAATACCACCTATAAGAAATATATTTATAATAAGTGTTATCCGTTCACCAGTGACCAGTAAGTTATAAGTTCTACTTAAGCCTAGCAACGATGTCTCAAAACTGAGTATCCGAACCGAGTATATATGAACCGATAGTGAGGGCAGAAACGTATATACGTATACGAGTAATACTACCCTACCCTACTAACGCTAACGGAAATCCTAAAGCAATATTTTAGAGAACAAAAGACCTTATTGATATTCACCTGTAAGCGGTTCCTGATAAGCGGATATTTGTTTACAAACGTAACATGGGACAACAGCATGCTATCCTAACATAAAGCTGACAATATGGGCCAAAATTCTGTGTATGTCAAGTAATAATCGTATTAATAATGTGGAGCTTCTGTGATGAAACATACCTTCATATTAAGGGTATGGTAGATTAAATTATTCAATTTATTGTGACCTTGATATCCTTAAGGAAAGGAAAGGTCAAAGTTTAATCTTAATAATTTTTACATAACAGCTTCTTGGCGTCTTTTTTCTAAAATATTACTTGACTTAAAATATGTGGTTAATATGACTCAGATAATACAAAAAATGTAATTGGAAAATAATTGAAATATTTTCATCTCCTAATGGATTAATGTTAAAATGTCTCATCGGCTTATCAAATGATGGGGGTCGTATTCTCGAAATGAAATGTCCCTTTCTTAATGCACGTTTTTAGGATGCCGCTATTCTTTTCTTTCTCATAAAATCTAATGGGATAGAAAAAGATGGAAAATAATTTGTAGAAAAACATAATGCAGGGTTGGAAGCGGCGGGATTCGTGTCAACTCGCAGGTAGATCAATAAAATGGCTGTTTCATTAACTTTATGTCTGACGGCACTTATAAAGACATTAAATGCCCCAAGTTGGGAGAGTCCATTTGGACTGTTACATTTCTCGATCAGTTTTTTCTTGACGCTTCCATTTTGCTTACGTTATCTTTTACACATCTAACATCAGAATACATGTAGCATCTCGAACTAAATTACTTCTGATCATCCGATATCCTCCCGGATTTCTCAGAGATTTAATACGCAGTTATTAGAAATAACAACCAAGATGGCTTCAGTGCTTTCAATAGCAGGAAAGGAGAAAAGTAATGACATAACTAATGGTTACACTTAATGATCATTGGGAATCATTGAGTAGGCAATTGAAAACGTTATCAGAGAATTACTGAGACTAGATTAGATACAAAGAGAATGTAGTGCTCCGAATACATACTCTAATGAGACACTACTACGATATAAAGCTCCGTTAAGTAATGGGACTGAGCCGCGGTACAATAAATATGATCAAACAAAACGTGCAACGGAGGAAGCAGTACGTTGCATAGATAAACGGCTAGGAGCGCACTCATAAACATAGGAAGCCAGCAGTCGTTCTCGAAGCACGAAATTGACTCGAGTGTTCGCGTGTTCGAACCACGTTACCTTAGTAATTGGCATGCTGCTGTAACGCTACTCTGTCACTACTGACTGGGGCCATGGCCTGAGGACCGTGGTAGAGGCAGGCAGTGAAACGGCCATGTTAATTGTCAGATTAGATCGGAAGTTCACTGGATAAGCACGTGTGTGAGCTACATGTGCAGATTACAGCGCTGATCAGGCAAAGGTTGAATGATTATGGGGAACGAGTTAATACGAGCGAGATAATGACTTTAATAATAGCTATTGAGTAATTTATATTAAAGCACAGCAAAATTCGAAGACAACAAGGAGTCTCTTTACCAAGTTAACACAGTAGGTGCTCAATTAGAATATAAACCATCTCTAAACGCATTAATTATGGAAGAACAAAACAAAATTCAACAAAATACCGCCAGTTTCGACGTAGCCTTGCGAAGCCAAGATCAAAATCCGTCGATCCGTTTTCAACACGACATTGGCCTTGTCGCTTATTTTAAAGCTCTACGCTAAGCCTTGAACCGTTGTCTTTGTTTTGAGACAATAAACCCTCTTTGTTGCTGAAGAGGAATCTTCTGACGAAGTCGAGGCTCGATGCTGACATTTTCTAGAATGATGAATGGTACAGACGTTGAGTGTACTCGTGTGTTATAAGTCTATTGTTTTTGAGTGTTTTAGTTTAAAAAGGTCAGGGGTTGTCAATTGCAGAACTAGTTCGAATTCGTTGATGGATTGATGTAATTAGTTGAAAATGTTGAAATGGTTTATTTTAGTTTACTCGTGGAAACGTTACTAAGAATAAGAAAATTAATTCTGATTACATAATGTTTAAATAATTGATTCACCTGTATGTTTCAATTCAAATGTACCTAATGGTGTAGTTGAAATAAAATATCTTGATTTTTGAATAGCAATAATTATTTTTTACGATCCCAGTAAAATGGAAATGACCTCTTTAGGACAATTATTTTTGAACGTTGTCGTTTGACAAACCTTGAAAATGTGTGTGAACATTTTTAGTCAACTGATATGTCTTTAAACTCGGAAGCTTTGGTTTCAAATTACAACCTACATCTAAGTAAATAATATTTGGATGCAAATTATAGGAATTGTCAAGTTTGTCTTATTAAAAAGAATCAAAATTTAATAAACTTAATAATTTTGGCAATGGAATATCAAACTAGACAATTTGGAGATCCTTTTTAGTAAATTGCAAAACAAGAGACATTAAAACTATCTGATAACATCTCTTCTTAGAAAACTTTTAGGCATATTATATTTATTATAATTTTATACTATAACTTAATTGTAGATGCTACGGAACACATTATTATTTGAATTATTAAGTTTATACTGGCAGATTTGACGATAGAAAACGTTTCTTGCTTTAATTTCTTTGTTCTGGGAATCATCTAATTTATGTGTCATCTATTTGCTAACGATCTTTTCGTTCTTAAACAGGCGGATATATGTAAAAATGGATTTACATAACATAATTGTAATATACCGCCATGTTAGTTTCTTAACAGCAAAAGTTTTGCAAATCTTGAATATTAGCGTCAAGCAATACATTCGTAATTCTTTTACAAAAATACTTCATATTATTTACAAAATAGTGTACTCAATCACACCAGATTTTCAACGCAGATAAGGTTTAGTGCTTACAAAATAAAAAGCTACTCGTAGTCTTGATCTGATAAGGTCAAAACAAAAGGCTTAAGTGGTTGAAAATACCTTAAAAGTGGCGTAATAAGATCTCATTAGTCTTTGATACTGATTTATTACTTTCAAAGTAAGTCTTGGTATAGTTGTTCTATCTCGCGATGACATGATACGTGACTTTTATGACGCCGGAATAAGATTCATTTTGCTACGATTCACACGTCATCATGAGATAGAACAACTATACTTAAAACTAAGTAAAGTAGAAATCTGCAAGATATTTAAATTGTACTTAAATGAGAACAAAATATATGAAAAAATTACGTAATTCGAACGCATTGAACTTAGCGTACACAAATACTAAATGAATTTAATTAATTTCTAAAAGATATTCAGAAGGTCTATATCAAGCAAAGATACAAGATTAAAAATTTAATTACATTAATGAGGAAGAAGACTTTTAATTCAAAAGAAATGAAGAAAATACGCCTACAGACACAAACACAATGACTACCACAATACCAAAGCCAGCTAATTAGACAAAGCAAGTAAAACTCGTATTAAAACCTAATTATTCACTCTCTGTGTTGCCACAACAGAATGATTTACCAAAAAAGTACAAAAACAAATTTATGTCTCTTCGGGGACGGTCGGCGGTGTCCATTACACGATATCCTTCTTGATTTATTAACGTGGATATCTCGACGCGAATAAGTATATAATACTGTGAGGTCCAGTAATGAAATGTGGGAGAGGTCGTTGTTAAAGATGGTCATATAAGACTTTATGGCACAGACAAAGGCATGTTAAGGTGTCTTTAATTAATTGATTTATTGTAGCCACCATAATAGTCGCACAAGAATGATCGTGACTATCAGGTAAGTACCGGTATCGGATTATGAGGCAAAATTCAAGAATTATTTTGTTTTGAGGAATGTATTCGTCTTATAGAATAGTGTACAAAAGATTCATGACAGGTCAGGTAAGATAAAAGCAATGGCTTTCTCCACCACCAATAAATTGGTCATTATGAGACAGTGGATAAAGACAAGAATGGAGGTATTATAACTCAGACTCGATCTTCAGTAAAAGGACTCGTCTACGAGTGAGACAAAATAAAAGGAGTAACTAAGCCGATATACTGTGGTGAAAAGCTTCTAAAACAACATTTGACAAATCTATTCTATCGTCATTATCCATTCTCAGACGAAAGGGCAAATCAAGCAACACATGTTGCCAACACAAGCTTAATTCGTATAATTTACTTAGCACTCAATTTCTAAATAATAACACGCCTCGTTTGGATTATTGTGAGGTTGGGCCTACTAATATGCCATATGTTTAACGCCTCCGTGTCACCTACTAATACAACTTTGATAAATAGGTCGCGACATTATAGGCTACCTAATACTGGGACCCATACCATGGGTATTTTTCTCGCTTGGTACTTGATTGCATATATCTTTTACATTTACTCTTTACTATTGTTGGACTTTTATATCCACTGAATTAATAAAATCCTGTTTCATTGTTGCAAAGTTTCATTGATACTCTTTATTTGTCCTTTCTAGATCTTTAATATTACTGTCTTTACTATATATCAGATCTTCTATCATGATTATCTAAAATGGCAATCAACTCTAGAATTGATTTGTTTTGTTCCGCATGTTGACGTGACTTTCACATGAGTTCCGTCACTTATATTACTAGTAGGGGAATTCTTATAATGTGGTTATTCACGCCTGTAGCATATGCTTAATGTTAGAATTTCAATTGATTGACACCGCGTCTGGTTTCAGAGTCTTAAGTACCGACACATGTTTGTTTATTGCTCTATGAGTAATACATTAAGGCTAATAAAATTTAATAAGCACTTCTACATATCGGTAAAAGAGAGTATTGTATTTGATAGGTTAATTGTTGCAAAACTCTTGAGCACTATGTATGCATGATTTCTGTGAACTAAAATATATATTAGATTTATGTTGAGGTTGAGGTGAGGATTCGGAGCATGTTAATAATATAATTTGGTCAACACGTCAATGAAGAATTGTAATGCATGCTTAAGGCGCAGACGTAGTAGCTGATTTTAAAATGAGAAATTTGAGTAGCTGATTTTAAAATGAGAATCATGTGTAAACAGCTAGTCGTAATTTTTTGGAAAAAATATATGTTACATTAGACCATTTTCTTAATAATTTGATCTAAGCACATTTTGAGTTTTATTCGTATAACACAGTGTAATTAATTAGTAAAGTTATGTCTAAAACGGACAAAAACGCGACAATCGCACCAAAACCGCTGGGCGTATTTGAATGAAATCGACACCATAACAAAGACAATTTAATTATCTACATTTTGATCCGAAGTTTTTTTTTAAAGTCGCAGAATAATAAGGAAAGTACAAAAAACTACTAAATTTTGGGTTGCGCGGGTGCGAAACGGGTGCGCATTTTGTTCCCTCAAGGTCGTTGGCGTTTGTCGTTGTCTTAAGTATCGGAATGCAAGAAAAAGTTAATAAAGAACGCAGCTTTTGCCTACTAGATTGGGAAATCATATGGGAATTTATAAACCAATACGATTACATGAGACTTTACCAATTACTTTCTTTAGTTATGAACGGTAATCATTTTCTATACTTTGAATATTATTTGATCTTTATAAATTGATTATTTTTTGTGGTAAAGATCCATATTGAGACTACTGCATCAAGAAACTTTCCTTCTATAGATAGTACACGCAAACCGGTGCCTTCCTCTTTCAAACGTAGCAGCGGAAATCATTACACCAAGAGAGTAAAATACACAAAATGACATAATACTTTTACGGGATCATTAAAGATACCTGTCTTAACTTTCATTGTAATGAATTCTTGTTACTCGTCGCTACTGCATGTACCGGTAGTTCACACTTGGAGCAACAGGTGACGCTGTTGACTATATACGGCAGTTCTCAGGATTAGCGGGTGGATTTCCTATGGATGTTTTTCCCTTGCTGTTCGCATCTATGAGATATTATATGGGAACAGCTTTGTAACGGATTGTGGTGATTTTTTTGTTTTATCAGTAACATGGTGGTGGTGGATTAATATGTGGATTTTCTGGTACCTGCAGTTGTTGATCAATATTTTTTGTGTAAAGATTGGATATTTTCATCTTAACAGTTCCCCTGTCCAATGATATATGATTCATTCTATTGTTTTAGACTATTGTTTTAATTTGGACAGTGAACCTGTTAATTTTTTCTTACAGTGAAATGTATGCATGAAATTCAACAAACCCCGAAAGGTAAGTACACCCTGGGAGATATCCTAGGGTTACATTATGAACAAATACTATAGGTCTCGTAATTAAATAAACTTTCCATTGAGACAAGTCCTTAATTTAATTAACCTATGTGAAATCCAAACAATAGGCGCATTTACCTATGAAACTCACGATCAATATCAGAAACGCATCAACACGCATCAAAAACGTCAAACAAAATCACTCATACACACTAATCTAATCACACAGTCGGCTTCCGTAGTATATTCCCACAGTTATACACTGTATTACATTAGGCAAAAGTCGAATACAATAGCTCCAAGTCCATACAACACTGTGGGTGGTCGAACGTTGCACCTCACACAACGGTCCTCTCATCATATCATAACCAAGCTCTTTATCCCGTTCGTAATAGCAATGAACACAGTGCTAATTTTACTTCATAACACTCTGTTGTTCCACTTATCTATAAAGAACTTCACTAAAATAAACCAGCCTATAAAAATAACCATGCGGATATCATTAGCTTATCGCCCTACTTCGTTTTCCAAACCAAGCAATGCTCTATTTCAGCTGGCATTGCAATATCCGGTATGGTCTAGTGGCTAGGATACCTGGCTCTCACCCAGGAGGCTCGGGTTCGATTCCCGGTACCGGAAGAATCTTTTTACAGTTTTTATTTCGTGTTTTGCTTTGAATTACTCGTTATGATTGTTAGTCACGATAAAAACGCGCATTTTATACGCATGGAGGGAGATTACTAACCAGGCGTCATACTGTTGGTATCGCTCATCTTTCTAAGCGGTAAGCAAGAAAAATAGGAACAAGAACCAACCACTGATTATGGAGATAAAAAGTGAGAATTTGAAAAGGTTTTTGCCATAACTTTCTTGGGAATTATTCCGCTTTGTTTACGTCTATTGTTGTAAGCGTTGCATAAAGAGTAAGGAACAGATTAAAATGTATGGACTTTCTTCATCCATCGCCCATCTAATCTCGGGCTTAACAAGACGTGCTAAAATATTATCGTTGCAGGAAGTATTAGGCCTCCTTTATCCTTTGTCCAGATTCTCATTAACACGTTCCACAAGGTCCGTAGACAACACTTGGGAGCTGTAAAGTTTTTATCTTCCATTTTTGGCGCCAGATTTTTTTCTTATTATCTATCTAAAAACGTCTGCCATGAATTTTGTTAGACACCTGAATGCATTATGTATGCATCCTATTTCCTGTTAAAGTTCAGATCGTGTTGAATTCTCTGCATGACTAAAACGATTGTTTTGAATGCTTGATTTATTTTTTCTCTGGTCTTTCTCGGAACGGTGATACCAAAAGCGCAAAATTTGCATGAGAAATTTATTGGATCCCGATTAGTGATGGAATTTTTCGCTCTTATGTCAGAATATAATTTAAATCTGTCCCTATATTACAATATGGAGACATAATTTAGTAGGGATTCTAAGAATGTTCATCCATTCGGATGATTTAGAGATATTAAAAGTTATTCTAATACCGGTAGAGTCCCAAATCCTTGATTAGTCATTAATAGGTTTTCGATTGTTAATCTCTGCCCGTTTAAAATATGTTTCCAAACGTTTATTATTGTTGTTATTTATTACTTTGGTTCCCCGAACTTATCTGAATGTTTCATCGTGTTATTATTCATCATTAGATTCATTTGTTTTATTAATACTAACTTTTTACGTTTAGTCATTTGAGTTATGTCGTTATGCGTTATTTTAATGATGATGCTACTGCTGTTCGGATATTAATGTGTGTCTCTGGTAATTCATGGATACTTTTAATTTTGAATGTTGGAAATAAAAAGGTGGTATATATCTACGTTACTCCAGCATCACAGCATCGGCCTATTTAAAAAAAAACCGGCCAAGTGCGAGTCGGACTCGCGCACGAAGGGTTCCGTACCATTATCGCAAAAAAAAACGGCAAAAAAACACTTTTGTTGTATGGATGTACAGAATAAAATAAATATTTAAGTGGGGCTCCACTTAAATATTTATTTTATTCTGTTTTTAGTATTTGTTGTTATAGCGGCAACAGAAATACATCATCTGTAAAAATTTCAACTGTCTAGCTATCACGGTTTATGAGATACAGCCTGGTGACAGACAGACAGACAGACAGACAGACAGACAGACAGACAGACAGACAGACGGACCGCGGAGTCTCAGTAATAGGGTCCCTTTGGGTACGGAACCCTAAAAAAGATAAACTAATATAATGTTAAGCAGTGATTTCATTCCTTTTTCCACGTATAAGCTACTATCTATTGTATTATTAACAATCGTTACTAATTGTTAAAGTTCAGTTTGTTTTAGTTCCATTATAATTTTATTTGGAAGTTAGATTTATTTATTTATTTATTTATTATTAGGCTTTTCAACACTGAGTACACTGTTACTTTATAAATTTGTACATTTCAAACTTAAGTCTAAGTGCCTCATCACTTAAAGAAAAGCACAGCATGCACTAAATTTTGCGGACATAATACAGAATTTATTAATTAAAAACAAAAAAAAAACTATTAAAAGCTAAAACATTGAAGCAAATTAAATTAAGTAACATAGATCAAATTAAATTAGAACAGATTTAATCAAATTAGAATAAATTAAATTAAATGAGAATAGATTAAATTAAATTAGAATAAATTAATTCAATGTAATATATAAATTATATAATAATTAACAGAACAATAATATTAATTTGGTATACATTTAATTATTTATGTAAGATCAGGTACTAGAGAAACCACTAATTGGCAAGAGCGACTTTTTTTAGAGCAAGCACAGTAGAGTTAAATAAGTCAATAACGCCTTCGTGCTCTTTGTATGCAGCATACATTCTAGATAGTGGGCAGTGTTGCCTCAAGTTGGTGTGACATCTTGGCATGCAGAAAAGTCTCATATTAGAACTTCTTGGCAGATTACGTGGCACGTGGAATAATACCCTGCTTAGCAAATTCGGACAGTTCAGAGAACCTGTCACTAATTTCTTAAGGAAAACCAAATCCAACATATGCCTGCGTTTCTCCAGCGAAACCATCCTAAAATATTTCAGTCTCTCTTGGTACGAGTTGAGCTTTTTACCCATATTATTGGTATAGGTAAGATGCCATAAAAAACGTTTTTGCAGCCGTTCAATGCGCTTGATGTGGACCTTATACTCAGGTGACCAGACCACACTGCAATACTCGAGATGGCTTCTAACTAGCGAGTTGTACATAATTATTTTAATGTTGGGCTTTTTGAAATTTTTACACTCTCTAATAACGAAGCCAAGCATCTTAGATGATTTTAATACAGTTTTTTCAATATGCTCGACAAACCTTAGCTTTTTATCGAGCTGTACACCTAGGTCTCGTATAGTCTCAACTTCCACAAGCCGCTCACCATTCAATTTATAAACTGACTGCAAAATATATTTTTTCCTTGTGAATTTGATGTGATGGCATTTTTTTACATTCAGAAACATACTGTTGTACTCGCACCACTTTGTCAGCCGGTCCAAGTCACTTTGGAATAGAACCGAATCCGCAGGATTACTTATTGCCTTTATGGCTTTGAGGTCATCAGCGAATAAGAATATGTTCGAGTTCAGGAAGCATTTGTAAATATCATTAATGAAAAGAGTGAATAAAGGCGGACCCAAATGAGATCCCTGAGGGATTCCCGACGTTGCAATGTACGAATCTGAAGAGCAACCATTCACCACAACCTTGAGCATCCGACCAGACAAATAAGATTGGAACCAACTTAAGAGAGGATAGATATGCACATTGTTTCATATCTCTACTTCCTCGAAACTTTTATCTTATTCTAAAATTCCAGAAAGCACAACTTTTCTTCGGCAAATATTGAGCGTACAAACCAGATCGAGTGCACTAGCGCTAGTATGTAAATCTTTATCATTTACTGCACGCATTTCCTCTCTCAGACCTGTTTCATTATAACCGAGATCTTTTGCCGCATCTGATGTTTACATTATGGTTCAACATCATACCGGTTGGATTGATCTATCTATTTCTGCTACATACCAATCAAAATTATCAAGTAATTTGCATATGTATTCGTAATGCTTACTCAATATGTACGTAATTGAAGTGGCATGATATGCCATTAGTGAGCTTTATGCAGATTTGTTTGAGTGTTTGTCTATGGGTAGGTTATGCTTATGCAGGGTGGAACATGAATATCGTAGTGTTTATGTGTATATTCCTGGTATCAATGAGGTTCAAAACGATGCTAGATAGTTTTTACCGTACGTTTCCATTTTGGCGATGATTCATTATTAGGTCTCAGCGTGAACAAGCATTATCTCTGTCTTTTGTGTTTCGTAAAATATCTTCACGTTCCAAAATCTTTCTGTCCAACTTATTTAACTAATGTGCGAGGAAAATCACGGTTCAATGTCTTGTCGTGCGCGCCACGCGATCTATTCATCACTCCAATACTTATTTTTTGGAAACAACAAAAGCACTGACGCTAAACACTTCCATTATTACGTCCTAAATAGACAAAGCAACTTTGTTCGAGACAAAAGGAACAAATAAAAGGTTGTCGCCATTAATTTATACACTTCTGACATTTGTAACGGTGCATCTTTTGTCGTGTATTGTAATGTTATAAACTTACAACTCAACCCCGTAGAGGCGAAAAATTAGCGCTCTGCGTGTGTGCTGTCGGTATACTAAACGGAATTGTACAAAAGAGTGCTCTTTTTCATTTACGCGTTTCGCTTTCGGTATAATTATTTGTTTTTTTTTCTCGAATCGGATTCGAATTAGTGACGGTGCAGTGTCACCTGAGCCGAAAGACGGGACCTCACATCGAACAAAGACGCGTATTTTGGTCGCTCAAACGACCATTCACTACTTATAATAAAATATTGTGCGCTCTGTTCGGACCCCACGGGAATATGTGAGACTCACCGATGTTACTTTTTATGTTCATACCTCACATTATAATTGTGAGATACCATGTTTTTGTAATTATTTACGACCTTAATATCTCGAGGATATAATGCATGACCGTGAAACGTTCATAAACTATTCCTATGAACAGTAAAATATATAAGGCTCTTGCCGTTATGAGTTACAGCGCCAACATGATAAACAGACACTGGACAGATATCAAACTACAAAAAAAAAAACTAGCACATTTGAAAACGTTATGAAGAACAATCTTATTTCAAACGAAATTCCCACAAACGGTACATATCTTGAAGACTTAACAAGTTCTAGCAGTTTATGAGGTGCTAGGCACTGTTCCATACGACCTCCGGCTTTGCGCGCTCGTAACCATCCACGGTCGACCTGAATGAGCTCCTCGCACGAACGTCGCAAACTAAATCTTTTACACTCACAATTCACTTGCCAAACCGAATAATAAAAGAAGAAACCATAGAAAAATATTGGATCATGTTCAGCGCCAGCACATAAGAAGCCGAGAATAATCTTGAGTACTCCCCCGCGTAATGGATCCTACAGTTTACGAGGTGCTAAACTCTCCCCGGTATGGATGAAGTAATGTTCATAACACTGAACTGTGTCAAGAGTGACTTGCCGAGTTCTTGACACGTTGGCGGATTTAGCTACCTGACGACACTGCAGAATAACTAAGTTG
This sequence comes from Anorthoa munda, assembly GCA_945859665.1. Lineage (NCBI taxonomy): Eukaryota > Metazoa > Arthropoda > Insecta > Lepidoptera > Noctuidae > Anorthoa > Anorthoa munda. The sequence continues at coordinate 10,620,914 of OX243911.1, forward strand.
TGTCTTCTAATGTTAATCCATTTGTTTTAAAAACTAACTTTTGATTTGATATCTTTTAAATTTAAATTCACCCCTTCTTCTAAAAAGTAAAAGGAAAATCATTGCTATTCGTTGTTGCTTGATTTTTACATCCCGCTGGGTGTCGTTGTCGGGAGGAGTCATCTGTACAAGACACACACAGCGCCAGCACAAAGCGAAGGAAACGCTTAACGCACACATTCTGGAGATCAAAGAACGCGCAATCTGTGTGAAAAAAATAACGTTTTGGTCCCAAAAGGGCGGACCCGTTTACGCGACCCAATTCACGCGAGCGGTTCGGACGACGAAGAAATTGAATTGAAACCAGCCCGAACAACAAATTCAAACGCGTATCGAATTGTTTTACGTTTGACGAATTCGCATTTCGAAAATTTTAAATTCGTTACAATAGGCTATAATGATGCAGACCCGCTTCTTTGTCCGTATCAGAATGTTGTAGGACACAAAGAATCCGCGGTATGGTCTTTAACGGCAAACTTTAACTTTTTAAATATGTGTCCGATATCGATCGTGTGGCGATAGCTGGAATAAAGTGGACCGCGTTTTTTGGAGGTTTGTGATGCCAAATTCTCTCTACGCTGTCGCCGGTAACGATGTTCGAATTCCGAAATTAATTCAACAGCATCCGTACAAGAAAATTATTTGAATTGCATTATTAAGCTTCGTCTGTGTTTGATATAAGTTAAACTTGGCTTGTGTGATGTTGTTGCCGTCACCTTCACTTTGCTAAGAACATTAATCATATCATAAAGAGAAAATTGCCTTCCGAGATCGTCGTACATTTTCTTACGATGTTATCAAGCTCCTTGCAGCTACCATTTGTTAGTGTCTTGTTTAGAAGATCACATCTGCTAAACTTTATTAGTTTACCTTTTGACAAAAGCTGAGGTGATGGAGGCGCGTATCAAATCGTGCGATTCATCGCGCTCCTTAGCGCAGCTGGTTTGGGCGAAACGAATTTTTACTATTTATTGTTTGATTCTTTCTTATGCGTTATTTATGAAAATCTATAGTCAGTCAGTTTGCCACGGTATCCTGGCTGCTTCAAGAAAGTGTGTCACCTTGCCTAGAATTAGTAACGCGTTCCCAGCTGATGCATGAACTGCATGGTTTTCGATCTTGATTTAAAATATTGTTGGACTGTCGTCTTTTATTGATTGATTGGGTGATTTCTAGTAATGCGGGTTAATGGTGCCTACAAATTCTGGTAGATATTAATTTTTTTCACTTGTATGTACCATAAAATGTAGCACTTATTTTTATTTCTCATTACGTTTAGTAAGTTTGATCTTAAACTTTGTTTGAATTTGGTTGTTGTTTCTTTTCAACGTAAATGCAAACGAAATCCCAAAAGCACAATAATTAACTTATCTCTAACGTTTCCTGTGCGAGTTGAAAACAAAGGAAATTGTATAAACTTTTAACAACTTCTATGTAACACAGAACTTGAAACTAAATTAATAAATGAAGCAATTTCTTGTTACATACGCTTGCATTAGCATCGAGTGAAAGCCGTGGAGGTATACATGGAAACGATCTGCCAAGTTCTCATCTGCTACTTTATTACGTCGCGTCGGCCGCTTCGCCCGTTAGATCGACCGCGCACATCCCAGACCGAAGTTTTTTGCTGCACGGTAGCTGCACCGATTTGATTGCTCCACTTTTTTCTCTCCTTTTCAAATAAACCCAAGTAATTGTTTGTTTTAAGTCCCGTAGATTGCGTCCGCTGTACGGATTTGTTACAGACATTTTCGGTGTTAGAAAATAGAGACTTCAAAACGGTTAAGCGAATCCAATGTTTCGACGTAATCTTCTCGGTTGGGTTTACAGCGTTTTCTATGTAATTCCGCTTTAACTTACAAGAGCAGTGTTTTGATTTTAAATGTGAAATTAATTCTAAATTACTGAGCGACGTCTGCTTTTTGCTCCAGAGCAGGTAACAGGAAACGGGTTGTCTGACGTTAATCCCACAGCGAGCGCGTGTGTGCGTGTCATGTTGTGTAATCAGAGCTTTGAATGCGTGCGTGTAGTGTGGACGTCGCCTGGTTTTTATGCAGTTGAGAATCGAATGCCGCGGGGCTATCAAGTATCGTTCGACTAATCACATTATCACCCATCTCTCTTCAACTAGTTCTCAAGCTCGAGAGGGAAGATCTGCAATCTTCGAGAAGCCGTCGTCTATGATATCACGATATGTTAACCCCGCAGTAGGTTGTTTAGACCGCACTCGTTCATCAGATCGCTGCAATGTTCAGAATGAATCTGTATGATTTAGTTCCCTGGAGGCGTGCAACTAGGAGTTTCTCAGGCTACTGGCAACTGGTTTGTTTCCGACATTACTAAATAAGGCGCTCATATTTGCACCTCATATTTTGCAACGGACGAGTTATGAGAAGATTTTATAGGATCCATTTTGATTTAGATTACGTAAACCTGTGAGTATCTGTAAGAAGTTATCGTATAACATGAAATTTAATGTCAGGTTGAGAAAAACGGTTGACGTGTGATATCTGCCTTTTGTGGGATTTCCGTCATGTCTATCGATTACAGGAATCAAGTGCGCAGTACGGTTAACGTTTTTCTATGTCCATTGTTGAAAATAATGCTTACCTAAAACAATACAATGTAAATCATAATTTGTCCCCTCCGTTTAGCAAACAATATGAGTCCTGTATAATCCTCAAAAAGCGCAGGTGATTAAAGGTGGATTGGTAGCTTTATATCACTTTTCACATCAATGACGTGTGTAATCCAGTATAAAGCGGGGTCGCCTTGACTGAAGGCTGTCAGGGCAAGATTATGGGAAGACCAGGGGAGAGTAATCCCTGGCCTTCTCTCACTGTCACCCGCGTTATCAGTGACAAAGTTTTCCTTTGTTTAATTTTATTGTAGAATTTTTTGTTTCGATCTTGGTATATTATCTGATTAAGGACTTACTTGATAGATCTGAAAACGTTCAACACCACCAAAAGGAATTTAGAAGGGCAGATTTGATAAAGTTTTTTTGCACCGAAATCGTGTTTGCCTTTCTTAAAAGTCAACGAAATTGTTTCCTTGAAGACGAAATTCCGATGACTCGCCTTTAATTTGCCAGATCATTCAATATATATACCTTTTCTATACCAAAAATAACTATTCCCGAAAATTAGATTAGTCAAACTCCAACTTAATTATTTTTATAAAAACCATAGACCCAATACAGTCCCGAAACTTTGTTTACTCTATAATTATAATAATGGCCCTAATTTCAACCACTTCTAAAGTTCCAATACATCCTCCTTTTACCTGCGTTGACTGATTGGCTAATGGCTCTTTGATTCCAAAAAACCGACTCTTTTTTCAAACAGTCAGTTTTGTTATCCCAGCTTTGTTTTCTTAACGATTAAGCAAAGTTTAGTGTTTGTCAGAGAAACATGCAGATAAGGCTTGTTTTGACCCGACAAATTAATTTGTTTTTTTTTTGCTTGGTATTTGGAACATGTGCTAAGGTTTACGGTGACAAGGATGTGACAAAAAAGGCGTTGACCCAACTTTATATCAATAATGTTATGTTACTCCACGGTACAAGCTTCCAAAGATCCAACATAAAATTGAACGATATTTTGTGGACATGGTGTTTGATGACGTAATGATTTTTGATATTGTAGGTAAAAAATATTGCCATGCAAATTGATTTTATTTAGGACACTGGCGTGGGTAACATTTTTGGTTTGATTAATTATGAACAAAGTTTTTATTAATTAATTTCAATCAGGTGGCGTGAAAGTCAATATAAGAAGTATCTATAATTTTTATTAGTTTCTTGCTTTGATTTTATAAAAAAAAATGCAGCTTTATTGTTGTCGATGGTTTTCAACAAGATGTAATCTAGTAAAAACATCAAAGCTTATGCAAGGCCCATCTAACTCATTTTGCTCAACTAACTTCTGCATATTGCGTGAAATGCCAAGCAGGTGTTTCTCTACAGGATCAGTAGAACCAAACCTTTTTCTATTTGTTGACGAATACGTGTCAGCCAGGAACATTTTACTGTTTGCTTGCGAAATATGATAATTAGATCACTGCGACGCTGGGAACTTGGGAACCAACTAGTAAATTTATTGTCATGCTAAACAAAAAAAAATACAACCGAATTGAGAACCTTCTACTTTTTTGAAGTCGGTTAAAAACGTTTGTCGAAGCCCTAATTTATATGCAAAATGTTTTGACTATTATGCTCATGATAAAAATAGGGCAGGATTAAATTGAATTATTGTTATCATAAATTATTTTAATAGCAATGCCCTTGGGGTTTAAATTGTTAACTGAATATGACAAAGGTAGGATTTGGTCGACAAATCAGTTTATTATTTCAAACAATTTATTCGTCATTTGAAAGGAAGTGTTTTACACAATGTTTATTGCGGTTTTAATAGGATTTGTTGAATCAAAATGAGCTAATTTTTTTTTGAATATTATGTTAAGGTACCTGATATTGCGATACAGATACCATCATAATAACATGCAGTGTTATGAACTCATGATTTTAAATCAAATCGTAAATTACGCGATATCGGGTTCTTTTATTTATTTTTCTTTAAAAAAATCGTTGCCCCACACTAGGAATTTCTCGCTGTATCGTGGGTGTGTTTACAAACATATAAACTCACATACACAAACACCCAGAGCCGGAACAACTACAAATTTTTGTTCCGTGCGGGAATCGAACCCGCGACACGCAGCGCAGCAGTCAATTGCTCAACCACTGCGCCAACCGTGCCCCCTATTTGGTTTAACATGAAATCCACTAGAAATCACATTTAGGTTCTAAGATAAAAACTATACCTACTCCAAAATGTACCGATCTAAAAATTTTCAAATAAAACATACTAACTAATCCACAAGGTGAACCACAAAAAGGTCGAGATATTAATCCAGCGAACATCGAACAAATTCCCGGCGTGTCCCCCCAAAAACTTACGGTAACGACATAATGACAGCGACGCAACGTATAAAACGAGTCTCTATCCCAAATAGTCCTGGATTAATGTCGATTTAATTAAACCTGTATAATTTTGGTACCAGAACGAGGCTTCGATGGAGGCGGCATTGTGAAGGAGTTTCGGATGGTGCACACTCCTATTTGGACATTGATTGTATTTTGTTTAGAAGGTGTGTAATAAGGAGGAAGGATACTAACGAATATAGAATCCATACAATCCAGTCAATCAGTAACATAATTAGTACGCCCGAAGAAAATTTATCATTGTGTACTAGAGAATGTCAAAAGGAAGATTATGTGTTACAAAGACTACGCTTTCTACAAAGTCAAACTGTTTCTAAACCTCGACGTCGTATAAGTATTACTGTGAATCGGATTCAGTGATTGCTCCAGTATTATTAACAAATGTATACAACGAAAATGTTTCAGCAATAAACCGAAGAAAAGTCACAGAAGGTAAAACAAAAGATCTATGTAAACTTATTTACATAAAAATCCAACTAACAACCCCAACTTTGCATTCTCATATTCTCACGCAAACTTAAACAAACACCCTTATCCAAAAATGACGCATCCACAAACCAAAAATTCAAACATCCTGCAATAATCGAAGGTTGCGTGGGCAACCCCAAAGAAAGGTCCGTATTGTAGGCGGCCCAACTTTATCAAATTACAACCTGTGCTGTTTTGTGCCGACAAAGGCTCTAAGGCCCTAAGCCCACCTTTAGAGCCCAGCAATTTGAGTGATGCAAGTCGTTCGATAGTTTTAATTTGGAAATGCGTGACTGCGTGCCTGTATTTAAGTTTATTGCTTTGTTGGACATTGATTGTTTTGTGATTGTAGGCTGTACTGCCTACGGAAAGTGAGTGATTGTGAAGAAAGCATTGAGTAATGCTGGACTGATACTGGAAGATCTAAATGAGGCTTGGATGATCAAAGGAACAACTGCATGATATGAGAGCTAGTGTTTTAGCTGGGACAGATTGGATGCGAAAAACGTAAGACATAGTGTCGTGTCGCAACTTGGAAGAGCACCATGTCTAGAAGAGGACTACGATAGAGTGAGTTAAAACCTTGAGTGACAGTTGTGTGAGGATCTTACCACGTGGTGTGCTGTGAGGATAAAGTAATCAGGTTCTTTCATGAATTTGTAATATTCATTTAGTTAAATGTTTTATTTGCATAAAGGTGAATAGCAATGCTTTTGATAAGATTAGACAATTGATTATGAAACGCACTTTATAATGGGAAGGAAAAAGCCTTGCCCCAAACATCCATCTCAATTCAATTACATCCTTAATTCATTTTCAACAAAGGTGTTGTAGCTTTTTACTCAAAAGTAATATGTATTTGCAAAGCCGATCCTTTCCTTTCCATAAAAGAAAATGAACGAGAATGACGAGACGCCGACAAAAATAAGCTAATTTACTTTTAATAGCTCGTGGCCGCTCGTAAAATACTGCTAACACATGTTATTAGAGTCCATTTCCTTTGCACAAAATCTTTTTTAACCTAATTAGCTTCAGCAAATATTTTTTGCTCAAAACTTCAACCTTAACAGCTACAATTTCACGAAGACCTCACAAAATTTAATATAAACAACTCAAAAACTATTAATAAACACACAAAAAACGTTCACACCCAATTTGGACTGTTATTAGAGTATAAAGAATCTTTAAGTTCCTTATTAAAACAGAAAACTATAACAAAAAGTTATTCTTACCTGTGAAATCTACCAACGTCCTTTTCCACTTTTCAAGACGAAACACAGCCTTTTCACACTTGAAACAAGGATTAATATTCCATGAAATTAATCCCCTGGCCTGTAACGAAACTTGGTTTTCTATGTTGACCTACGTCTCATCTCTTTCCTGTCAAGAGTCAATGTTAGGTCGCTGCCACACGACCAAAAGATTACAGCGCGATCAATTTGTTTTACGCAATCCATACAAAATCAGTGACTCGGAAATAATGGTGGGTCGCAGCGATTAGCATTGCTACGCAGCAACCTAATTACTTACAATTAAATGTTCGAGCAAATGTTTTAGTAATCGGCATTGCGAAAAATACTTGACAATCGTAAAACTGAAGGTAAATAAAATCAATTACAAATAAGTTTATAGTATTTAGATTGTGAAATGTTGTTGGTGTTTGCTTTTAAACGAGTCAAATAATTGCCAAAAGATTTTTTCTATTTCAAATGTGGCAGAGATTTTTTTATTCAGGTCGTAAAGTTGATTGCTGAATAGTTTCGTTTGTCAGAAAAGTTAGGACTTAAGTCAGGGGTCTACTTTTAGATGTCTAAAGGACACTAACGTGCAGGGCCGTTCATTTTCATTTGAACGGGTGCGGCTAAATTCAAAATGACATGTATAAGTAAATCTGATGAAGAACTTGTGGATTTTCTCCAAATCTATCAACTTTCAAAACTTCTATTATGACAATTTGTGTAAGCCTACTCAGCTATCAACCTTGCCAGCTCCCCCCTTTATAGGGAAACCAAGCTCTGAAAATATTGTATAATGTGTATGATGAGAGCAATAAAGAGTTTATTACGGGTAAAATATAAACAAAGGTGAGATAATAAAATGTATGAGGCAGTCAGTTTTAAAACAGATGAACACGCTCTTAATTAAATAAACACTTACGAGCATAAAGTTAACACTATTATTTTTAAATAACACTGCCTGGCTATGCTTGCGTGAATATTTTCTAAACTGGAAATAAAATACGAAATAATTCTGAATATTTTGTTTCGGCCTGATGAAATATGACCCAAGTTTAATAAAAAATTGTATATTTTTTTGTAAATCATATTTGTTGTCAGTATTTACAAACAGTTACAGTTTTTTGTAAGTCTATGACCAGTATGTGTTGCCAGTGATAACCTATGGCTCTGAGACGAGGTCGTTTACAATGGGCCCCATCAGAAAGCTTACAGTCACCCAAAGGGCAACGGAGAGGGCTATGCTCGGAGTTTACTTGCGTGATCGAATCAGAAATGTAGAGATCCGCAAAAGAACCAGGATTATCGAAATGGCCCGAAGAATTGCCAAACTCAAGTGGCAGTGTACATTGCTTGCAGAGCGGATGGCCGATGAGGCAGAAAAGTTCTGGAGTGGCAACCGCAAACTGGAAGTTCGGGAACAGGATGAACGTTGCGTTGGAAGGCCTCCCACTAGGTGGACAGATGATCTGGTGAAGGTTGTGGGGATTTGCTGGATGCGGGACGCACGAGACCGATCAGTGTGGCGATGCTTGGGGGAGGCCTATGTCCAGCAATGGACGTCTTTCGGCTGATAAGATGATGATTCACAAACAAATTTTGTCAAAGAAGATATGGCTATAAGAAAGTGGCCATTGAGATGACGGCAATTAGAGAATATGAGAAAAGAAGCATATCTTCGTGCTGACCTCGAAGAATTAGTATCAGAACAGTACGATAGATATGAAGAAGTGTGTATGTAGAACTGAGTTTCTAGTACAGTGACATTCCATCAATTCGGCATTTCAGCTATAGTTTAGCATAAGCTTACCAATACAGTCACATCATAACAACATAGATTTTACAGTTGCTTGCCAATCAAACATTCCGGAACAACAGTGATAATGCAAAAAACATACACTGTATGCACTTTCTGGTGATGCACATCGCATATGAATGCATCGCGATAAGAATAAATCGTTCTACCAGACATCTTGGTACCTATGTTACTCTAGTTTGTCGTTCCAATTGAATTAGCAACATAATCAGTCTATAAAGTTCTTAATGCTCTTTGGGAATGGGAATCAGGCTTCATTTCTGTGAGAGAGGAGTGGGTAGTAACCTACAACGCGGGCCCAGTGTGTGTTGGTAGATTTCACAGAGACTTTCTTCGATTATTTTGTTCTAGGACGTTGAGGCTTGAGGAGACAGTGAATGTATTTCGGCTAAAATGCGCGATAACTATGAAAGTGCCTGCTTTCGAATCAACCATCTACAACTTGTGAGTCGCAACCGTTACTAGTCGCCAGTGTGCCCTATTATTGAGAACTACCGATCTTTATTACAAATCTATTGGGCTTTAAAACTTTATTGATTGTGATCGGACGTTCAGATTTGAAGGTATTCAGTCGGTACTGTTTGATCGTCTTAAAGTCGGATATTGGCTCAGCCTACTTGAATTTCTTACTGTTGATTGTCAAGATTATATCTACAGAAGAATTGCGGAGGTCAAATGGCTATCTCTGCGACAACCGTTTATCGCTATAATGCTATTCCTACTCACTTTTAGAAGGATATTGAAGCCTGTCTCATCACTGTCTGATCTAAAAATAATATTGAAGCTTATGTCTGGGCATATCTGTTACTGTAGACTTAAAAATCTGTCCCTGATCAAAAGCAGTTTAATTTTCATCTTCGAACCTAGCAGCATTTAAAAAAAGATCAAATAAAACTTACTGGCTAGATGTCACGGACGTGACGATATCCAAAGACGAAAATAAAAATGATATGACCTTGAGGAAGCCATAATAAAATATTGACCACAATAAGGCGGTGGCAGGGGCTGACTTAACCGAATCCACCAGATGTAAATTTAGGTGTCGCCACTCTTAGGGGGGCATTTAAATGGTCCAAGTGCATCTAACATCTCAAGTGCACATTTGCCCAGAGACCAGACAGCAACCTGTTTCATAATGAAGACGCACCTTGCAGTTTTTTTCGTATACACTCCCTCTAAGGGTATTCTTGACAACATCGGGTCAGCTTGTTATACAACTCCCATGGCTTCCGTGCACAATAAACTAGTAACTCAATTAGCTTTATATGAACTGCGAATATAGACCATGAATATGTTTTTAATTTACGTCCCATAAGCGGTAACACGCAAGCTACAAGTTGATAATAACTTGCATAATGCAACGCTCACACCTTGTACGCAAGATTTGACGCTAACATAACCGCGTTTTACTGTGTATTATTGTACTTACTTGCATTTTAATATAATGTATGTATTGTGTGTTTGGTTGATGAGGTCAGCCTGTAGATGGGTGAAGAATCCATTACATACCGCGACCCTTCCGTGTCGTGAAAAGCACGTTAAGCCTTTGGTCCCAGCTGTCATTTGTAGATACTTGACACCGGTCTTGCCAAGGGGCAACATGTTACCCAGTTACTGGATTGTAGAGGTCAGATATGTATTAAACATACTGTTTTTCAGCTGCATCAGCTTAGACAAGAAACAGTCTTCAACATAGTCATCATCATCTTAACAGCCAAATCACATCCACTGCTGGACATATGCCTCCCCCAAGCGTCGCCACATTGATCGGTCCCGTGCGTCTCACAACATAATAGTAGAAAGATTGATTGATTGTTTTTTAGATATTGTGTTAACAATACGACGCAAATTAAAGGTTCCATCGTTTAACCTAATCTACGACCAAATCTCTATAAAATAGAATATAATGCATATATTTGTCAGAATATTGCACAATGTGTGAATTATTTATTACGATCATAATATTCTGGCGTCAAATATGGTTTGTAAAATTATGTGTCATTATTAAATATATATAGGTTTAGGTAGTCCTGTAAAAATGTGAAAATAAGTGATTGCTCTATAGCAATCGCTTAATAAAATAGTAAATGCTTATTAAAGTAGTTAAAATAGTACACAAGCACAATACAAATCTTTTACAAGGAACCGTAGGAAAATACACGAAGCCCGCTTTTAAAAGATAAATCTATTTAAACAAAAATATCACTTGCCAGTATTATCACAGTTACAAATAACGCGATCAGAACTAACGGAACAGATTCCTCCATGCTCACAAGTATTGGGTCTCGTGCAGGGATCCACATATCAACAGTCATCTATGGCCTTTTCACCGACCACTCTCTCGGTATTTATCACGTATCGCTTATTTTCATTTCAATTCGCTCGGTTTTTCTAACGCTACTTGACTCAGTCGATTCCTGCCTCAGTTCGTTTAAACCCAAGTAGCTCCTCTGGTTAAAAAGTAAATTAGCCCATATAGCTTCGATGCTCCGGCATCAAAATCCTTTGTACAACAAATTGAAAACAATTAAGAACGGTTGTTTTCTTAAAAGTGTTAGCAACTGTGATTATTGGGTCAATTTGTCGATACAACGTATTCAGTAGTAACATATTTTTGTCAAGAAAAGCCGTGGGAGAGCATTAAAGATTCAAAGTCGAGTGAAAGTTCACCCATGAATAAAACGATTCGTCTATTTCAAAACAGTAATTGGAATTCAACGACTTTGCAACGGTCAAACTTGACACTCATTATTTCCATATCGAAGCTAACAATCTAAGGATTTGTTTAAAGCAGACGGCGTTAAACTAAAAATAAATATGAACAAACACCGTGTCGGGCTTGGACATGTTTTTATTAGACCAATTCCATTCACCTCTGTTGAACATCATAAGGAAGTTTACCCAAAGCGTTCTATATTTTTTTTTTACAAAAAACATCAAGTTTCATTATGTTTTATCTGACAGCCCACATGATACGGTATTAATTAAACACCGCTCGGACTCATGAATTATCATGAGGTTAATAGTCACCAATGAGCTTGGAGTAATTATGTAGATGAGTCTCTTTGCGTCCGCGCATTGGTGGGGAGATGCGCGGTCTGTAAGCGCGGTGACTTGCCAAAGATTATAATAATCGAAAGGACATACTTATACTTTTCGTTTTTGATGCGGGATTAGAAAAATATACATTTACCCTCTAACAAATAAACGCGGTATAAAGTTATACCAGGTATAACATAGGTATAACCATACATTTTCATAGGTTTATACTTGGTATAACTTTATACCGCGTTTATTTGTAAGAGGGTTAAAATATTACTACTGGACAGTTAAAATAACTTATTTCAGCATTGATGCCAATCTTCGAGGCCGTTGCGATGTAATGTGAGTGTATTTAAAACAAAACCAATTCTGATTTTTCAGAGATATAAAGTATTTATTATTTATTTACTTACTAGCTCTACTTGAACTTAGTTTTATGTAATCTTCCTACTTTGTGATAAAACTTGCTATTACTTCGGTAAATAGTCAGCCAATATATATAATGAAGACCGAAGCATACATCACAGCATCACACCCATTCGAACTCACGCCTACCAACTTACCAAAAAACGAAACAATCTCTTTACTCATCTTCCAATATTTATAATCTTTGACGCCCTCGCAGGAGGCGGGCCCAACTCGACGCTTCGCGCGCAACACTCGCGTGCCGGCGCGCGCGCCACCCAAGCGCAGCTACCGACCGTAATCTCGAAGATACCCCACCGATGAGTGACGTCATCACAATGTTTAGGCATTGATTTTTGTTTGAGGTTATCGGCAGAGACGCTGAGTGGTTAATGTCGATTAAAAGCGAATTTGACTAAGTAATGTTGTGTCTACGGGCGATAATCCGCTGATGAATGATGTCACCGAATTAAGGACTGAACCTGTCCTGACTTGAGGTCTGTCTGAAGGGGCTAGTAACAGCCTAACAGTTTTAGCCTTGCAGAGCTCGAACTTTGTAAGGGCGAGCTAGTACCTACCGTGTAAGCACTTTGTTTGGGTCCTAAAAATGACGAAGAAACACAATATACATCAAGCATTTTTTTTATTTGTTAAGTATTTTGAAACCCTATACTTGAAGATTAACGTGATAAATTGTAGTCATTCGGATGTCAATTAAAAAGATAGATAAATGATTCACAGTTATGAATTGTCAATAAAGGAGGGGCAACTTAAACTTATCAGCTCTTTGATACCCCGATGGCTTTATTATGAAGGTTTGATTTTCTATAATGGAAGGTGAATGAAGAGGTTATCAGATGCAGTAATTCCTTGGGTCAGCTTTCTTGAGATAGCCCTGTAGTTAGACAAATAATACAAAATAAAGAATATTAAAAAAAAATCGAGGAGATTCAGCTACTAAAAAAATATTCCATTGAAATTGTTGCGTTCTTTGCTATAAACAAGACCTATATTTTAGTGTTGAACAGAAAGAATGAACAGCAGTTTCCTATTATAAACATTATATCACGAAGTTATGAAGTGCTACAAATAAATAACAAAAGAAAAGCGATGAACTGGAGCGAGAGCAGTCACGAAAGTCAACTGTTACAATTTTGTGATATAACTTAATCATTATAAAAAGTTCAAAACTGCTCACTTTCTTATAACAACTTCGATTCCATTACAATTCATGCACATTTTACGACCTATATTATTTACTTTTAACTTCACTAACTGATAAACTGATTTGAATACCGCGCCATTGATTTTATTTGCTGCAACTCAGATTTTCAGTATATGCTACCTGTCAATTTCTTAAAATGTAATATGTCGTGGCATCCCCTTAGAAGATTGTCCAGTTGTGGATCATAAGTTGGTTCGTTAGAAACCTAAGCGGACTGAGGTTCCTTGAAATGAAAGAGCTGAAAGAAATGAGGAGGGGCAAATGCCTCTCTAGTTCCAGTTCATTTCTGCTTTCCTGGTAGTTTTCATAAATAAACAATTAGGATAGTAGAATTTTAAAACGGCTATCGATATAATTTATTATGAATACTTCATACTGTTATCTATGTTTCATTGTGGGTGTGTTTAGAAGAATACTTTAGGTGCGCTTCAAGTAATACTCTCGTTATGTTGAATAAGCTCAGAATCATTAATATTAACTTTCAAATTGAAACTCGTATTATAAATTTCAGCACACTGCAAATAAAAATCCGCATTCAAATAAAGTGCTCTACAACTCACTCATACAAAGCCTACTTTATAGTAGGTGCTATTACCTACTAGTTTATTGCACAGGATCAGATAACAAAGGAACCCTAACCGAACATACGGGACCACCAAGAACTGACGCAGGTGCCCGATGAAGGCATTACACTGAATCGCCCATTATGATTAAACGGAATTGGCCGTAGTCTATGTTTGCAATCTACTAGAGTACTTCGGCTTAGGGTTGTCACACCTTCAAGCTACAGTATCAGATGACCTTGAAAGGGTTACTCCTTAGGACTGTTTGTATAAGGTAATTCTGGTTTTAAAAAGCTTGGGTCTAAAAACCTAGATCAGGTCTTATTTTATTTGAATTTAAACCTTCGATGTCTTTATTACCTATTTAATCAAGCCTGAGTAAATTTTATAGATTTGCTTTTTTTTTTGTCAATTAAAATATTTGTGTCTAATTCCAAAAAGGAGCGAAGTTAACCAACTTTTCGCGTTTCCATTTCTACGGTAGTCTTCAGTAGCAACCCTATTAGAGCCCCCAGGGTTATTGATTAGTAGTTACTGTACTTAAATGATCACTTAACTGAGATAAAGTCCAAGTTATAATTATAATGTAAACGTGCTTTGAAGTCTGAGCGATAAGAATTGAAGGAGGTGCCTGGATTAGATCGGCTGTAGCTTAATTGAAGGCTAGAAAGCCTGGCGATAGTCAAGGGTTTTTATGTCATAAGGACTGCAAAGGGTTTTATATGGTTGTTACGTATTTGTTTACAAAAAGTTTCAAGTACATTGACTGTAGCCAGATTAAGACGGAAACAGTGCAATAAGGATATCAAAGAATCTTACTTTAAACATTCAGGTTAAATCGGAAGCAAATGTATTATACTGATAACTAACTACAAATTAAGATTTTGGTAACCAAAAACTGGTTTTAAATGCAGTCAAATAAACATCATCATCATTAGCCTTTTATTGTGCCCACTGCTGGGTCACAGGCCTCCTCTCTGTGAAATGGAATGGGCCATAATCTAGCATGCGAGCCCAGTGCGGGTTGGTGAATGTTACATGTCCTCGAATTTTTGATTCTAGGCACATGATTTTTTGGTATATGCAACTAACCATACTCACTTGTAATTTATAGAACTATTGAATTATAACCGCGTAATTACCGTGAAAGTTATTTTTTTGACGGAAATTGTACTTGGTATCACATGGAAAAAAAAATAGATGCGAAATATTACAAGTTTCACCAATAATTTCAATGTCACAGAATAGCCTATATATCTTGGATGATATAGGTACGTACTATACTCTATCGATACTAACGTGTGAGGTCGAATATACAATGTAAGCGATTAAATGGAATTAGTAAACCGACACCAGAGTATCGTTGCCAAATGTGATGGCATGCGATTGTATCTCACTTTAGCGATAAAATACACGTTAAAAATTCCAACAGTATTTTGTTTTTTTCTAGTTTATTTGACCACCCACATAGATCAAGAATAGTGCATTTGTCTAGTAGGTAATTATTAATTAGGTCAATAAAGCTTTCGTCAGCGGATGACGCATCTCATAGACCTGATTGTTATTTTTGGTACAATTTTGTCCCACTCCTGTATCGTATAAGAATAATTTTATCCTTCAATGGCAGTGACTACATGAATCTTCTGAATTGCTCCTACTAATAGTGTATGATGTAATTACTTTACTGTCCGAATCCCTGCTACTATCCCACTAATATTCGATTATAATATATTTTCCTGGTAGTAAGGTCCCGTTCGATATTTTTAACTTTCAAGTGAATGAGGAGCTCGTGGCTTAATAATAACAGCCGCACGGGTGGATCTTCAAGGTTAAGCAACGCTTGACGAGGTCAGTCCTTGGATGGGTGACCATTTCAACATACCGAGTTTCCTCCTTGCCTCGGAAAGCACGTAAAGCCGTTGGTCCCGGCTGTCATTTGAAGATCTTTGACAGTCGTTACGGGTAGTCAGAAGCCTGAGATCTGACACCAGTCTTGCCAAGGGGTATCGTGTTACCCATTTACTGGGTTGTGGAGGTCAGATAGGCAGTCGCTCCATGTAAAACACTGGTACTCAGCTGAATCCGGCAAGACTGGAAGGCGACCCCAATATAGTTGGGAAAAGGCTAGGCAGATGATGGATGAGGCCGCGTGGAGAAGGTAGGCTTCCATAAATGCTACTTATATGTGCATGGTTAAAATAATGTCTTAGGCCACATTAAAATATTAGACACCACACTTCAATGTAGCTAAACACACAGGTCTTAATTTTACCATACACGGCTAGCAATATATAGCCACGCAGTGATATTCATCGTCCATATAAAGCAAATACGAGTAGTGTTTTATTAACAAATCCCTGTGAAAACCTATCCAACGTTAGTCCTCTGACACTAGTCCGTAATCTTTCTGTAACATAGTAACGTTACTGCCATCGACAAGCATTAGGTTCTACCCGGAATAACCGTATTAGGAGTTCTTCGAACACTCCTTTTGCGTCGGAAATAAAATGGCTACTACTGTTAAATATAAAGTGGAGGACAGACATTAATATACCGTTATATAATAAATGTTTTACAGTCATTGCGTCGCACCAGTTTCCTGAGGTGTGTCTGATACTTTATGGGGCAGTAATTTAATTAGTGCAAATGCAAATCGATTGTAATAAAATGTTGTGTTTAGGAAGTAATATGGTGGGTATTATTGATGTATGTGAGGATGAGGAGGGTTATTAGAAGATTCATTGGTGGAGGATAAAAAAGTAGTGGAAGTCTAGGCTCTGAATAGCATAGTGAAGCCACGACTGAGCAAAGACAGAAATATTCTTATATCTTTCAGAAATTTCTGAATAGCACTGATTTAGTCCATCAACTTATATAAAAGTGCGAAAGAGATAATGTACCGACTCCAAATAAATTCAGATAATTATGATGACGATGTTGATTTCATCATTTGAGGCTTCTTTCGCTTTTCAAATACATTGGTAAAAGTGTCTTCTACGTGAAGTAAACCTACCATATTATATACCAGCTTCAAGCCCATTAAATTACTACATGTCTCACTGAGGTGATATAGTCGTACATGCAACCCGACAATAACAAAGACAATAGACATTCGATTACGTACAATAAAATAAATTGGTATTGGATACAGCGTTGAAACGGACCAATACGCTTGTTACAACTAAATTGGTTTGTAAAGCAGGCATTTCATTTTCGCGTTCTATCCACTGTTTGTTGTAGTTATGAAGGAGTATTAGGTTCAATAGCTTTGTGTTTGTGTGAGTGATTGTAAGTTTAAGATAGGATAAGATTGGTGTAACCTGAACTGGAGCTGTGTTTTGATGTTTGCAACTTGATGTTAACACAAATTTCGTAAATTTTCAATGAAATATTTTGTTTGCTTGCCTGTTCTATCTTACACCTCGGAAAAGGATTTTTCCAGTCCTTCCAATTTTTACGATCTTTCCAGTTTTGGTAACATCTCGTTCGTGGTCTGCCGCAACTTCAAAATATATTCCATCCTAAAAATATTTTTGGTAGAAACTGGGAAATACTTATGAGCTTCAAATCAAATCAAATCAAATCAAATCAAATCATATTTATTTGTTCACATAGGTAATAAAATACAGATGTTGCGTTTAAAATGAAAATAGAGCGCTATGTCATGCCAAGAGGCGTACAAATATTAGGTGTAGGTATCTACCTGGAGATTAACAAATCAAATGTCTAGAGAAAAAATAAGAAAAAAACATTGTCGTAAGATCATGCGTATTAAATTAGCAGAACCAATAATTAAATTAACAATAAAAAGTCAGAGAGTAAAAAGAAACAAAACCAAGTAAGTACGTAAATCAATATACTTAATTTAAAATGTCAAAAAATTACCATGTCAAAGATTATGAGATGTCAAAATTATTAAATGTCAACATTATTAATCCAAACAAAACTCAGTATTTTATTTCTGTTATAATATTATTAAGAACATTTATTTATACTGACGCATTACAATAACAAACATTTTATATGATTTTCAATGATTCATCATTCAGAAATTCCTCCATTGTATAGTAACATTTATCAATAAGTAAGCTATTAAGTGCTTTTTTGAATTTTAATAATGGCATGTTTTTAATGGCATCGGGTATTATATTATATATTTTTGGGGCGTTGTTGAAAAAGCTTTTACTCATTAAGGCTGTTTTACATTTAACATTGCAAAGTTTGTTACGATATTGAGAACGCATTGGATTCCTTCTGACTGCAGATAGGCTTACAAATAAATGTGGGTTTTTTTTCACAAACAATGCAGTTTCCATTATGTACATTGCTGGCAGTGTCAATATTTTTAGTCTTTTGAAGTATGGAATACAGCTATCCGTCGTTTTTAGACCACACATAGACCTTACGCAGCGTTTCTGCATCTTAAATACAGACTCCCTATTAGCTGACTGCCCCCAGAAAATAACACCGTACCGTAAAACAGAAGCCACAAGTCCATGGTATGCTGTCAGTAATGTCTCAATATTAACCTTTTTTGAGAGTTGGAATAGCGCATAGGCAGATTTACTTAATCGTTTACATATTATGTCAGTATGATTGTTCCAAGTCAATTTATTATCAATAGTGATTCCCAAAAATTTAGCATTATCAACTTCCTGTATTTTAATGTCTTTATAAATTATATTAATGTCAGCATTCTCACGACGTTGATGGTATTGCATGATGTTGGTTTTACTTAAATTAATTTTCAAATTGTTATCATTGAGCCAGTTTATTATTTTAGTTAGAGATTCATTAATGTCATTTTCATAGTTATTTATGTCATTGCATTCAATTATGGCTGTGCTGTCGTCTGCGAAAAGAACCATCTTGTGCTGGATTGTTTTTGGGAGATCATTGATGTAAATCAAAAAAAGAGGTGATGCCAGCACACCGCCCTGGGGCACGCCATACTTTATGCATTTTTGTTTTGATAGGTGTACGGTTTCTAATTTGGTTTTAGGACATAATCTAGTGACTTCGGTGCATTGAACTCTATCAGATAAATATGATTTTATCAATTTTAGGATATTTCCCCTTACACCGTAGCCATGTAACTTTTGTAGCAGTATCTTATGGTCAACATAGTCAAAGGCTTTCGTCATATCAGTAAATATAGTACAGATTGGATTATTTTTGTCAACTGATGGCATAATGTTATTAATTAAATCAAAAAGTGCCATGTTAATATTTATATTTTTGCGAAAGCCTTTTTGTTCATTGCAAAATAGGTTATATTTTTCAAAATATGTGTATATGGATTTGTATATAACTTTCTCAAAAATTTTTGAAAAGACGGAGATTTTTGCAATAGGTCTGTAGTTTTTCATATCCGTTTTGTCCCCTTTTTTAAATAAAGGTTTGATAATAACTTTTTTTAATCTGTTGGGAAATATGCCATCTACAATACAAAGATTAATAATGTGAGCTAATGGCTGTGCTATATCTTCCTTTACATACTTTAGGACCTTAGTACAAACGCCATCATAACCAACAGTATTCGTATTTTTAAGATCAGATATAATTCTTATAATGTCATTATCTGAGACCGGTGTCATAAACAAAGATTGTGACGAATGATTTTCAAAAAAATTACCACTAGTCTTATCAGAATTTATATTATTTTCAATTGTGTCAATATAGTAATTATTAAATTCATTGGCGATGTCAATGGGGCGTGTAAAAGTCAAATTGTCTCTGTTTATAGTCATAATTTGTTCCTGTGGTAAGCATATTTTAGATTTATTAATAACCTGCCAAGCGGCTTTAGATTTATTTTTGGATGAGCTTATAAAATAATTGTTTTGGGCTTTCTGAGTCAACTTTATAATTTTTTTATAGACATTAGAATATTTCCTTAGATTATTTTTATTTTTAAGGCTAGGGTCAAATCGATATTTCCAAAGTAACTCCCTTTGTTTCTGGCTGCATATCTTTATCCCTCGAGATATCCACTTGGTTTTCCTGTTTAATTTAACAGTTATTATCTTTTCTGGAAAACATAATTTATATAATAATATAAAATCTTCCATGAAGGCTTCAAAAGATATGTTTGCGTCTTTAGCCGTAAAAACTTCTACGAAAGATAAACAACCTAGGAGATTTTTAAATTTAATAAGATTTTCTGCAGAATAATCTTTTCTTTTGCATTTCCAGAAATGTAATTTGCAAGACTTTTTTATGGGCACTTTCAAAGTTTGAGATGTATGATCCGAGAGAGCTAAATCTATGATTTCGGCCTTGCAGCCCCTTTGGTAACTATGTGCAAAATTATCGATGCAGGTATTACTACTGAGTCTTGTGGGCTTGTACAGCGCTAGTTTTAAATTATATTGTAAGAGAAAATACTCAAATTCCATTGTAATTTTATTTCTCTTTAAAACATCGATGTTAAAATCTCCTGCAAGAATAATGTTTTTTGCTCCGGAGCAAAGCTTTTTGAGTATGTTGTCCAATTTTTCATAAAATACTGTGTAGTTATGTTTAGGTACCCTGTATATACAAATAATAATAGTGTTAGAAGCTGTAAGTTCGACAGCGCAACATTCAAATTGTCCTGAAATCGATTGTTTAGCTACGTCAATTAGTACTCGATATTGCAGTCCTGCTCTGACAAAGATGCATGTACCTCCCCGTTTCGAATTTCTTGAGTAATAAGCAGCCAGATAGAAGTTGGGTAAATGCATTAAATCTTCATTACCTGATTCCATAAAATGTTCTGTAATGCAGATAACGTCAACAATAGTTCCCTTATTGTATAATTCTTCTAACTTAACTAAAAATGTGTCAGATTTGTTCACTAGACCGGCTATATTTTGATGGAGAATATTGAGACAGTTATAGAAAAAACTGAGAGCCATCT
Source organism: Anorthoa munda (assembly GCA_945859665.1). NCBI lineage: Eukaryota > Metazoa > Arthropoda > Insecta > Lepidoptera > Noctuidae > Anorthoa > Anorthoa munda. The sequence continues at coordinate 10,641,613 of OX243911.1, forward strand.
GGTGTTTGCGGGTCCCGCACAGCACTCATTTGATTCTCCTGAGGACAGTCAACCTCTAAGGGTGCAGAGTTCAGGGCACTTATGTCTAGGACGAGATCTTGGAGATCTAATATTATAGTATATAAGCCTTTATTGTTTAGAGTGCCATAACGAGGGCTGTATGTGTCGGAAGTATACGGCAGATTTAAATTCGAGTCCAAAATATATGCGTAATTATATGTTTCCACATCCATATAAAGTAAATTGTTGAAAGTATCAATTCGGCTATTATACATAATATTATTGTTAACCATATATTTAAATGTCGGTAGACATATTATAAAGTTTGTATGTTTTAAAGCAACTAGTTTTTCGCGTACAAACGACACAAGTTCAATATAATTATGCGTTTTTCTAAAATGTACTTCGCCTATATAAATAATACAGTAGTCGCAGTAGGTAAAGTTTCGTACTTTTTCGTCAATATTTTCAAGTAAATGATTTATACTACAGTTAGGCTTGCGATAATGGCACATTTCAAAATTACATAATTGAGTTCTCTGTGTGATTTTGTATATTCTGTTGGAAGTTTCATTACTAAGTAGACATATTTTGTGTTTCGAAGATAAGTCAGTTTGATCTGTATGCGATATTCTTTCTTGAGAAGTGCTTGAGAGACATAAGTTGATATCTTCTCTTTTGTTTTTCGACGTCCCTTGTGTAGAAGGTGTACAGTCTGTTTGCATGATTTCTTCAGTTTGTGTTTGTTTTGTTTTTGTGAAATTATTTGTATTTTTCTTTGGTGTTTGTTTTTTCTGTTTTGCTGGACTGTAATTAATCTTCTTATAAATATCATTTTTCTTCACTAAATCTTCGTTAGTCCGCTTCAAATTTTTATTTTCTAACGATAGTAGTTCAATTTCAGTGTGTGCACTATTTAATTGAGCCGTTAGTTTTTCGATCTCATCTTTTAAAATTGACATTTGATCGTCTTCGTTCTCGGACATGTCTGGCATACTATTTGAGGTAGTACAATCCATTGTTTGTGAAATCATATCACTGTCATCAATGTTTGGCTCTGATCTAGTGCGGTTACGACGGAAAGTTACGTTTTCCAAATACTCCATGGTATAAATATTTGGTATTCTAAATAGAGGTCACAAAAACAGATATCAGTTTGAGTCAGATTCGAACTCGGGCTGTACTGATTAAATGTTGAAGGTGAGTGTAGAACCGATGCGCCACACGTACAGTATTTGAGCAGTCGAAATTTACGACCGTGTTGGTGTTGTTACTGTATTCCACGCTAATAGATGTCGCTGTTTCGTATCAATCAACAGAGTTAATTATTTATTTGTGGAGGTAACACTATTTTAAGTGAGACAATACTTAATGTGATATAATTTCAGAGACTCACGCTAGATGGTGCTGTGATCACAACATTAGCTTCGTGATTCAAATAAAAAACGGATCTTGAATACGAGAATCACTCTTGTAAATGCAGAATGTTGAATGATTATCCAGATTATCCAGGTTTTTATCACTATTGCACTTAATAAAATTCTTAGGCAGACAAAGATATGATAGTTTTTAATTTTTTGTTTTTGTTTAGTTATAAACACAAAATAAAAAATCCAACAACACTGTCACAGCGAGCTTGAATGTCCAGATTCACTTCTATACACTTTATAAGGAAAACAAAAAGAAGAATTTTTTCTTAGCCGGTCTCGAACTCAGACCACTTGCCTCAGCAGTCCGGACAGCTCCGACAAACGCTATTATCGAATGTAATGGTGGAAGCGAAATTATTGTTCTGTTTATTGAACTCTGTAAATTTTGACGTTGCAGCTAGATATAATAGTTTATAGTTTGTGGGTACTGAACAGATTCACCAAAATGATAGACACTTTTTGCACTTTTTCTTGGTTCTTAAATTTGTGTTTCTAATCACTTTCACTGAATTGATCGATGAGACTTTGTGCACGAGCCTCTGTCATTCGGTATTCTTCAATCAAAAGCGTTTTGTTGAAGCGCAAGATTAATAACAACACTTTTTTAATTTATTTTTGCGGAGCTTACAAAAAACACGACCGTGCGCTACCAAGTCAGCGCGGGGCTTTCTTAATTAGCTTATTATCAGATATAATTAGCTAATTAAGCTCATTAGCATTTCATCAGCCAATCAACAAACAGATTTAAAACCCTATCCAAAAATCCAAAAGTTGTCAAAGAAAATTGAAGTATTTGCTTTCACTGTTTGCGTACGTGACATCAGTAGAACATTCCAAACCCATTATAGCGTTTGTTTTGGGTTTCAAATCATTTTTGACACCAAAAAAACTACTCCGCACTATTGATAAATACTCTGCAACCATAAAACATAACGTTTCCCATATAAACGGGATCTAAGGCGGATACGATACCCGTTAGTCGGAATGGACTCGTATGTAAAGCGTTCGCGCAAATTGCATAGGTCCACAAGTCGACTTCATAACGGCCTGTGTCCACAATGAGCGCGACAATCCGGAAGACTCGATTTGTATAGATTGTTATACTGTGCACCGAGTTTTACACTTGTAAGTTTGAGTATAAACAATACCCGCGAGTCTCCTTGGTAAAAACTCAAATTGTTGCTAAATATACTTACATAAACCGCCGATTTTCCTTTTTAGATAACGACAACCACTACTTTCTCACATGCCAAACCTTCAATTTATCAACACAGATGTCGCTGTTAAAACAAATGCTGCATTCAAACATCATTACTGCCTCGCTAGTGACACCCATCTTACCTTAGATTGAAGATTCTTAAAATTTGTGGATCTGTAGGTAATATCCAAGTGCTAATAATATAATATCCTAGTATGACCATTGTAAAATCGAAAATAAATTAAATACAATAATTGCTTATTGTAGAAAAATAAAAGAAAGGAAAAAAATCTCACATTTGCGTACGATAGTAGAAATAGAAGTAGTCATTCTAAGAAAAGCTGTGCCAATGCAAAATGCTTTTTAGGTTAAAAACTGAAGTAATGTTAGCTTACTATCTAGAGTCTGTCGAGTAAATCCCAGCATTGTTACGCAATCATCCAAACCCATTCAACTCTGTAATATCATACGGCTTACAAACATACACCTCAACTATAATAATATCAAGCTTAGTGTTATAGGAGCACCGTTGTAGTTATTTATAGTCGTGCGTGCAAACTTTAATTTATATGGTGGGTGTCGAAGTGATTTGTAAGTGGGCTTTGTTAGAGACGATGGTACGGTTGTATTAGAATTTCTATAGATATTGTCTGTACTTGCGCATGTTTCACATACTAAGTCTTCACGTTCATGCAAAGGATGTTATTGTCCGTTGACGATTACTGTCATGTCTTCGCTAAAGATAATATTGATTCCTTTAAATGGTTTGGTAAGTTTATGCACTTTTTTGACTTCAGTATTATGATCTCCAGTTTGTTGGTGATACGTGTTTTGGCAATATTCTGATATCCTGACGAGTTTTCTATCGTGTAATAATTTTGTTCATCAGATTATTTACGAACAGTGCGAAATTTGGCATTATCTTATATCATAAAGTTTAAGCGTCCTATCTTATATAGCTCTAGACATAAGCTGATACGTCGATAATAAAACATTCGTCCTCTGGCATCTTAAATTTCACACAGCTTAAATCATTTTGTATCAGGATTAAATATTCCAGTGCATAATTAGTGACAGTTCTCTATCTTATAGCCTTCGAGCTTGGGAACCTGTTTCTCCATAGATGACTTATACACTGCACTGAATATATCCAAACCTGATATATTGCCTTGATTGCGTTTTGTCCGTGGTCTTGTAACGGCGATTTGATAATACATACCTGTAGAAAGATACACGGACTCCTGGGTTGTTAGAAATTAATGAAGAACATTTCCTGTTTCAGATGCCATGATGGAGTTGAACGAAGGAGTTGGCAATAGGAGAATTTAAACAAAATTGTGGCAACCTTACAGAAGACGATGCTTCTATAATATTTCGGCCAACCATCAAGCATCATTACAGAGTTGCATTAAGACGAGTGCCAGTAAAATTATTGGCACATGAGACTACATCATTTTCTCTGGATGACGGGCAAAACGTGCAACGATAGGTAAAGACATCATACGAAAACGTGATCGATTGAGGTATATATTGCAGTTGTTAATGGTAGATATTACAATTTAACGTCAGATAAACCATTTATCAGTTACGTTTTATTCAGTTATCAGGTAGTTAGCGTTGATGCAGTTGGATACTGTACACTTCACGATGCCGAGTAATTACTTATTCTCTTAAGAATTGAAGACTGCTAGGTGTTGAATCATGGGGTAATGCGACATATTTGGTAAGTCTTTACGATTAAGGTTTTCGACTTATCGGAAACAAGACACCAATAATTAAACCTTTTACTTCATGCCGCATGAGTCTCTAGAATTCTTTTTCAATCAGAAAAATGTTTAGTGCGACTTTCAACCTTCCAGGTAAGGATAAGTAGCATTTAGTAGACGTTAAACGAAGTTCTTTCCGTTTATGTAAATTCAATACGTACTTCTGGTTTTTTACTTGTTTATAGACGTTTTATCTCAGTAGGGAATCTAGGCTGGATTGGATGTGGTTGTCGGTACTGTAAGATCCTTGAATATGTTATTACGTTGTTTCGATTAAATGAGGTGCTTTTATTATCTTTTGTGGAGTTACTTTGTAACGCTACAAGCTGTTGAATCATATGGATAGTTTCTTTAGAATTATAGTTTGGATTTTCTGAAAATATTTAACCAAACTGTTTATATCTAGGCAGCGCTGATGTCTCTTGATTTAAAGGTGATCTGGTGTAGTGGACACGAAATAATATATTTTTTATTTTTTCGGTATTTTCTTCGTATGATTTTATAAAAATTAAAATCATACGAGGGCCATCAAGCTGTCTACCAACCATACAAAACTAATGTGTAGATTTCATTTAATTTTCAAAACAGTGTTTTTTCGACACCACAAAAACTGAACATAATTAAATTAAATAAAAAAACGCTTCTTAGGTCCCGGATTCAATTTACTCCCCGGACTATTCCTAAAAGGCATTCGCATGGCCATAAACCAACTGCGATTCGTAAGCAATCGAGTTACAGATGCAAGTCGAGGTTAAACGACTGGTTGGTAGTAAAGTGATGCCATTACATGTCGTACGTATCCACGACACTTTGACATAGGAGCTCAAAATGTTGTGGTAGCTCTTATAAAACATTCCGAGGTAACTTCTTTATTTCTAGTTAGGGATTGATAGTTTTCTTAGTATCCTATCACGTTTTATGGTGTGGAATGTTAAAGTGTTGCTGCTGGTAGATCTGCAAGCCAAATTGAAAATGGGTTGGTAATGGCTTGGAAAGCTATATCGACTGCGAATGTAGTATGTTTTATATGAGCCGTTAATTGTTCATATAGATGATCCCCTACATTTCACTAAACGCTTATTGATTTCCATGTCATGGGTATACCTACTATAGATACGGTTGACCGTACGTTGGTGGTAACACCTTCAACTAAGCCTCTAGAAAAAGTGTTGTTCTAGAAGCGAAGGCTATGGTTGAAATGCCAAAATGTAAGGGATTGGTCACATGATAATTCAATAGCACTTTGCGTTCCCATCTCATTTATATTTTTTTATCCAAAAACTGCTCTCAAAAACGGTAAAAGAAAACATAGTGAGGAAACCGGCATGTCCTAGAACCAAACATTCGAAGACATATGACATCCACCAACCAGCACTGGGCCCGCGTTTTGGATTACGGCACATTCCCTCTCACAGAGAAGAGGCCTGTGTCCCAGCAGTGGGAAAATTAATAGGCTAATGATGATGATGATGATATGCCATCTCTCGTCACGTCATATTAATCATTCAACTAATCTTGTCTACCACTTTCCTTTTTAGCTTAAACAAGGCTTTAGAATATCAAACATCGAAATCAGAGTAAACAAGACGCGATATAATTAACACATGCTCCCATTTCAGCTAATACAGGCCTATAAGCCAACATGTTACTGATATCTCCGATGATACTAATCAAAAACATGAAAATGCAGAATGTCTACTGCTAGTAAAGTAATTCATTTAATTATGAGAACAAGAACAGCAGATGCAAAGAACCAGTAGATTTGCGTGTCACAGTTATTAAAGCGAAGATAGGAGATAAGAAAGGACCTATTATGATGCAGGTATAAATGTGAGTTTGATTACTGATCGTTCTTGCCTATAAAGCGTGCTTCATTGTCGATTTGGTACTACAGCACATCAAATACCACAGAAGGTAACACAAGCAAATCTAAAGTATTATTATAATTTTGTATGGTTGTTTATTGATAATAATAATCATCAATAATCATATATAATAATCATCTCTGGAAATATTGATCCGATGGTGAATATTCTTTCACTGATACAATCTGCAGTATCGCTAAGGTGCAATTTCGCAAAAAAAAATACTCAGAATTAGTTGCTAGCACGAGGTTAAATAACAAACATGTCATAAATTACTGGCCGTGTTAGGTTAGCTACTAACTTGGGGTTAGTAGCTAACGATAAAGATAATTTCAGTAATGCTTTTAATACAGTCGATTTCGATGTTTTGCTTGGCATCCTATGCTCTCTTAACTTATCTCCATCGGTGATTGACTGGTTTCGTAGTTACCTGTTTGGTCGCCGGCAACGTATATGCATTGGAGAGACCTTGTCTTCCTGGTATAGTACTTCTGCTGGGGTACCGCAGGGTGGCGTTTTATCCCCTTTACTTTTCGCAGTTTTTATAAACTCAATCTCCAGTGAACTAACTTCTTCCTACCATCTTTATGCGGACGACCTGCAAATTTATGCGCGTGCTCCTCTCGGACAACTGTCTGAGGCTATCGTAACAATAAACCGTGATCTAGCCCGCATATGCGAATGGAGCAAAAGGTATGGACTTGCGGTTAACCCCACAAAGACGCAGGTTATAGTGGTGGGCAGTTCTAGGATGGGTTCAAAAATCGACTGGACTACTCTTCCCCAGGTTTATTTCGATAACACAGTTATTCCGTTTTGCGAGAAAGTTAAAAACTTGGGGATTTTCATTGATAGGAATTTCACCTGGACTGCCCAACTGCAGGAGGTTAGCCGCAAGCTATTTGCATCTGCTGCGTCTTTGAGGAGACTTCGTAATTTTCTTCCGACTGCCACCAGGATTGCGCTTGCACAATCTCTTCTGTTACCCATACTTGATTATGCTGATGCCAGCTATCTTGACCTTACCCAAGAACAACTCGATAAACTTGAGCGGCTTCAAAATGTGTGTATAAGGTTCATATTCGGGTTGCGCAAATATGACCATGTTTCCGAATTTCGTGTGAAGCTCAAGTGGTTGCCAATTCGCCTTCGCCGGAATGCTCATATTCTTTCCCTTTTATATAATGTGCTCTTTACTCCTTCCACCCCTTTTTACCTTAAGAAACGTTTCCAGTTTCTCCGCGATTCCCACACTAGATTTCTTAGGTCATCAGACAACTTACGACTTCAAATTCCAACACATTGCACGACTTTTTTGGATAAATCCTTTACTGTCCAGGCTACTCGTCTGTGGAATGCATTGCCAGATCCAATCAAACGTGCTCAATCATTGCCTGTGTTCAAAAGACTCGTAAAGGAACATTACCTGTCGCTGTCTTCGTCTTAGCGTGTTGATTTTAAACAGACATTGTGATTGCGATTATCAGAGTCATTCATCATTTATTTTTATTACCGTTATATTTAGTACGTATGTATTTATGTATATATTACATAGCATATGTATTTATCTGTGTATCTATTATAATATAGTATTTTAACAATGTTATTGTCACACCAATGACAACCCCACTTCATGTCCAGACAATTACTGTCCATACCAGGTTGCCTGGAAGAGATCGCGGAATGCGATAAGGCCGCCCATTGTATTTGTATTAATTTTAAGTTTCTTTTTATAATTGTATTTTAAGGTGTACAATAAAGCATATAATAAATAAATAAATAATCCAGAGTAATGCAAGCAGACCATTTTTTTTGGTTGGTAATCTTTCAATGACTTCTCCCGCTCTGGGGGAGGCGGGAAGGCTTGTCAGACTATTACTGACTAAAATCCACCCGTGTCGCCGCGGTAAATCTCTTTTAAATTTATCCGCGACCCAGACAGGCATCAGCCCTAGCGAGGCCTAAGTGTCCAAGACTATTTTCATTCCTGAAATATACACCGTTCCTGTGAGGTAGGCAACGCAAACGTTTTTCGCTTCCTTCTACATTTTAAGCTCTTATTTGTACAACGCCAAACAATGATAAAAGCACTAGTTAACTATTATTGATTACAACCCGTGTGATAATACGTAAGCGTTGTATTCACTTGCAGCACGTGAGCGGTATTCCGGACTCGTGGACAATGGTCCTTTCAGCGTCGAACAGAAGCGCCGACAGTGGTATTATAGACTCGGAGCATGGCTAGAATATTTATGCGGTGTATGCAAATAGTAAGACAATATTCTATAGTTGGGTGTTTAATTATATAACCGTCTCTACTGTTGTTTGTGACTCATAGGGTCTGGTTTATAATAATACGGGAGTGTCATAATTCCATTTGCAGGGCAAAGGCCTTATTCGCACTTGTTCTTCTAGTTTGAAGATTCCAGGTCATTTAAGGTTGTAGACCAGTTGTTTCCAAAGTTGACTGGAATGCGACCCACTTAACAAAAACTTCAAAATTCAGGACTCTTCTCTCTTTTTTCTCATGCAGAAAAAAGGGGCATAACTATACTAATAAAGGTGTGTTCAAACAAGAAAAAAAATCTATTCTATTCAATAATTTCATACTATCTAATTGTATTTTTTTTTATGAGAAGGATCAATTTATTTCCTTTTTTTGTCATTATAGCTTTTGCTTTATGAGAAGGATCAATTTATTTCCTTTTTTTGTCATTATAGCTTTTGCATTAACGTAAGTTTTAATTTGACTTTAAATCTCAATGAACTCTATCCGACATATTCTGTCATAATGCAGAATATTTTGAACGCGGAACCCAAATCACTGACATGGATCACAGACACGGACGTATAGTATAACATATTTGAAATTTTTGACAACCTTTATTGCTGACAGAATTTCGCCTTGCTTAATGCCTCAGGTTGCCTAGCAATTTCAAATTCCTTACCGTTAAAGTATTTAATACATTAATCACTAAACGAATAAACATAATATTGACAACTTTAACACAGTTTTTAACAAGAAAACATAATGGCAAGAGCTCCTCTTCTCACACTAAAGATGCTGCTGATCGTCGCCTGCCCGGGGCATTTTGATTGGCCGGTTGCATGATTTATACCATGCCGTTATCAACCGTTAAGACCATGGTGATCAACTAAATGTAAAGCATGATAATTTTCACCTCTTGGTACACGATGTAATTAAGACTGGATATAAGGTCATTATTTATAAATAAATATATAATAAAGATAAATAATTAGAATAGACAAATAATATTTCAAAAATAGTTATGTAGCGGCACCGACACCGCCACTTACAAAGTAATGACATGACGTCACACAAATCCTACATCGCGCAAGCAAAGTTTGCGGCGCGATTTGAATGTATACAACAGTCTGACATCAACCGTTGGGCAGTTGCCCGGACCAGACACAACACCCGTCTGGTCGGAGGATCCTCCCTTTTCTATGGAGGTTTGTGGGACTTTACACCCTGTTCCGCCTACCCCAAACTGGTGACCCTCGAACATGAACATCAGCGCAGCCTTCGTGCAGAGCTACTTCATCGTGACGTCATCATCACTTCCTCAAGCTTTCGAGCAGCGAGTCACACAGCCAGCCAGTACCCACGGCATCTACGGGGTATCCTGACCACCAGCATGCAGCGGACGCGCATACCTGGTCATCACCCTCAGCTTCTTTCATCACCGCTCCGACCCACTGGAGCCAGCAGCACTGTCCCGACTCACTGGGACACATCATCACCGCTCCGAACTACTGGAGCCAGCAAAACTATCCCGACTCACTGGGATATCATCACCCCGACTCACTGGGGCACAACCGCATACAGTTCCGACTCACCGCGAACTCTGCGACTTCCGGTTCCGACTCACGGGAACCAACCTTCCACTGGCCAGGCACGCATCACAAGATGTACGGACGACTCAACCTGCTATCGACCTCCGGTCTCCGGAGGGGAGTGATGTAGCGGCACCGACACCGCCACTTACAAAGTAATGACATGACGTCACACAAATCCTACATCGCGCAAGCAAAGTTTGCGGCGCGATTTGAACGTATACAACAGTCTGACATCAACCGTTGGGCAGTTGCCCGGACCAGACACAACACCCGTCTGGTCGGAGGATCCTCCCTTTTCTATGGAGGTTTGTGGGACTTTACACCCTGTTCCGCCTACCCCCAAAATTATAAATAAAAGAAATTTCTGCAAGATTATATCACTTAGTAAGAATTAAAAGATTATAAAAAAACAACATACAGTCGTAATATAAATATATACATACAAATAGTCTAGTTTTTTTTTTTTTTTTTTTTTTTTTTTTTTTTTTTCTGCGGGGCGTCTCACAGCTCAGTCAGAATGACTGGTAGCTGCTTAACCGGACTTTCCTACGGAGACTAAGCTATATAGCCTCCAGCTAGGCAAAAAATTACTAAACCTAAGCGACAACGCTGAGGGCTACCCCAGTTGGGGTCGGACCTCGGCTCAGGGCCGTCGCTGGGGGGACAAGCAAAAGCTGGATCTTGACAAGTGATTCTACCATCCGTTCGGAATAAGCCTACGTGGAGAAGAACGGACAAGAAACTCCATTTCATATCTAATAAATTAACTAATGCTCAGCTACGCGGGCTGGCAAGATTTTAATTGAAGGGATACGCGACGAGCCTCGGCGGCGAGGACTGACGAATCGGTTTGTATTTCTACGTTTGTATATTCTACTCCATACCTAGGCTCTTAAGGAGCAGAGTAGAGATCGTGAGGGGTCAGAGGTGAGCCTCAATTGGCGAAACTTGGTTAGAAACGGTGTAGGTGCGACTTAAATGCGCACCCATTGACCGTTTCTATAAACGAGGCTGTCTAGCTCCTCGGTTATGTTAGGGTACCGTTTGAAGAGGTCATTGGATTGGGCTTGGGTCATATCCCCGGCTGCCTCGATCCTATTGATCTCGGCAGCCAGCGATCTAGCCTCGTCCGTCATCCAGATTTTGTACGCACTGATGATGGTATCAGATACGCAGCGTCTGGGTTTGGGCGTGGATAGAGACGGGCTCTTAGCAGCGGCAGAGGTGGGAGCCTCCTGTCGGCTTTGAGCGGGCATGGGGGCTATGGGTGCCTGAGGGGCCGGAATGGGATGATCCATCAAGCCTGGAAGCTGTTGGACGGTCTGGAGAGCCACATTTTGGTGGTTGAGCTTGCCCCATGGCGAAGCCCTCTGAGGGGCTAGCCGGGGAGGGGGTTTAGTCGAGGGAGCTTGGCGTGCTTGACGCTCAGCATGGATTTTGGCCAATCTAGGCGCAACTTTGGGGGCTTTAGGACAACCCTTGTAGTTTGCCGTGTGACCGACTTGGTCACATAGCACGCAGCTGGGAGGCTCCGTGCATTCGGCAGGGTTTTTGGGACGGGTGCACTCTTTTGTGCCGTGATCCCCTCGGCACTTAACGCACCTGGGGCGGACAAAACAGTGTTTTTGGCTATGGCCATATTGTTGGCAGTTGTGACACTGACCAACGACAAAGGGACGGTAAGGTTTCTCGATAGAGAACCCTGAAAGGGAGCAGAGAGTCTTGATTTTGAAAATAGGGGCATAGGACTCGGTAGGGTCGCACTCGACCATTACCATATCGTATTCCTGTCCACCTCTTGCTTTACGCATGCGGTGGACGGCAATGACAGGGACTTTTTGTGCGGCAAGATCCGCATAAATCTCATCGACTGGGATTTCCTTCGGAATGCGCCGGATAACCACACGGGTGGGCGCTTCCGATGGGAGAGAATACGTATGGAACTCTATCCTCAAGGTTTTTAGGAGCCTGGTAAGGTTCCTGAAATCAGTAGGGGTCGGGAGTAGGATTTTAATGCCTACCTGGCAAGCGGTGGCACTAAGAAACTTGATTTTGCGTTCATCGCAAATTTTAGAAACTTCTGTCCACTTGGCCTTATCGTGGAGGAAGATAGGAGGGCATTTCTGCTTCTTGGGAATAGCAGCAGGGCTGGGGTCGCGGCTCGACATTGGGGAAGCGTCGGCCTGAGTTAGGGGACTACGGGAGCGACTCCTGGGGGCTGGGGAGCGATCTGAGCGCCTAGACCGCTGGGAAGCGGTGACAGGGGTGGGCTGCACGTCGGAGGAGGAGGTGGACGGCAGAGTTGGAGGGTTGGTCGAAGCGACCTTTTTGGGCTTGGTGGCTTTGGGGTGGGACTTGCCCTTCTTCCTCTTCCCCTCAGAGGTAGCTTGACAGCTTTCTGAGGAGGAATCGGCGGAGGCGTCGTCAGTAGTGACATAATCATCGGAATCATCCTTATGATCATCACCGGACATGGGTTCGTCAACGAGTGGACTGTCAACGTTCGGGGAGGCAGGATTTTCCGAGAAATTAATCGGAAATTTGAGAGTTGGGGGTTTAGTGGGCGCAAGCGCCGAAACGGGGGCGGGCGCCGGGTTGCCGATAGGCATGGGCTCCGGGGCGGGTATGGGAGGAGGGGGGGGGGGCATGTAGCAAGCTTATGCAGGATGAAATTAAGCCTTTGCTTATTCACGCTGACAAATAGTCTAGAAAGATTATATAAAATTTATATTAAACTAGCTGACCCGGCAAACTTTGTTTTACCATAAAAACACCAAACATTCATCTACCTTACCTACCCTAACAACCCTACACTACCTACCCTACCCTTACTACCCTACACTACCTACCCTACCCTACCCTACTCTACCTACGCTACCTACCTTAGCCTACCCTACCCTACCAATCCTAACCTACCTACCCTACCCTACCCTACCCTACCCTACCTACCCTACCTACCCTACCCTACCTTACCCTACCTACCCTACCTACCCTACCCTACTTACCATAAAAATTAAAGAAAAATGTTAAGGGTGGACAACCCTTATCACTAAGGGGTATGAAAAATAAATGTTAGCCGATTCTCAGACCTACTCAATATGCTCACAAAATTTCATGAGAATCGGTCAAGCCGTTTCGGAGGAGTACGGGAACGAACATTGTGACACGAGAATTTTATATATAAGATAAAAAAATTACATAGAATAAACCAACATTAATACATGCGTAGATTGTAAGAAATGTAAATTTACAGGATATAAAAGGTATTTTATTTTATTTATAGGGTCATGACTACCAAATTAGAAGTGCTTACTGCTTGTTGTCCACTGCCTTAATACCTATTATTTTTTTCTTCTTTACCCGATTTTAACCTCGATTTTGCCTGATGATAAGTGATGGATGGCCCCATCCATCACTTATCATCATGAATACCGATATTGGTCATAGGGAACTCAGATGCAATTAGAGTGGTAAAACGTTAGCTGTGCGCGTAATTCATCTGAATTCTTAATAGACATCAAGATATTATTCCAAATTTCTCGTCTTCTTCTACAATAAGTAAATCATTATTTAATGTAAGTTAAATCATTATAATTGTATGCAGCATCTTCACGTCACTGACATACAGGTTCCCTGATAAACACACATATGCAATTAACCATACAGGTTCCAAGTCCAACTCCTGTACCACTACCGTCATAGGCATCATGTTTGTTCGTAATTAACGACTCGTGTTCTTATAAGAACATTGTTTTAATGTTCCACCCTAAGACGGGCCGATAAATAATCGCCACTTGTGTGGCAAACGAGATCTATGACGTCACAAGGTAATACGAGGAGCTACGAGGAATGGACAATTGATTGTTTTGCTGCAGACAGGGTATTGTAGACTTAGTGCTGATGCTCTATTGTATGGAGCACAATGTAGTGGATTACTGGAAGAATTTGTTGAGATGCACAGCCTACGCAAATATTTCGGATGTTGCAAGGATGATGTCAAACGTTGTCGAAGTATAGACTAAGGTAGTTACGACGTAAATAGCGTTTGGGTGTTTGGCATTGATACTTGAACGGTCTTATTGCAAAAAGCGGTTTAACTAAAAACACAGGTTTAAATCTTGTTTATAGAGGTAATTGGTTGGTTGGTGATTTATAAAGGTTTAAAGCTCGGTCTTTAATTAAAAACCACACCACCACCAACGGTTTAACTAAACCGTTTTTTATTATAAGACTGACATTTTTTGCAATAAAACCTACTTTTTGTGATACGCCGTAGGTGTACATGTATTTGTGCGTATTTTCTAGCTAGTTGTTACGGTTAAATTCAACCATAATAGATACTGATAAAAAAAACAAACAACATAAAATAATAACTCCCATATAATTGATAAAACAACCGTAGCTCACACTACCAATTTCCCCATAACTACAATCAACTAACCCAACAGCGAAACTTAAAATCGATCTACACTACACTAGAATAATTTCTGCACAACATGGAATTTCCCTTCTCAATAATTCCTAATATTATATAAAACCGTAAGTAGGTACAGACCTTGAGTATAATGAACTAGTAGAAGAACGGGAACGTCTGGCGTGTAGTGTGGCAGAACAGGGTAATTCCTTGTCATTATGGTATTATTTATAACCAGAGCAGCTCAAGTCGACTCAGGCGCAAGTAGAGAGGCGAAGCATACGCTATAGTGCATAGATTAGCGATGCAGATGCGCGATAGCTCTCTGAATTATGTTCATTAACATTTACCCTGTGACTACACGATAAAATGTGTTTGTATAGAATTAAGTTGTAAAGAATATTTATTTGTTCAGATATTATCTGAATAGAACGTATATAACCTTCTGTATCTTATGCTGATAAAGGCTGTATTTTTATTGTTCTTTAAAAAGTCATCCAATTACTCGACAGCATAAAAATAAATAGGTTTTGAAATAACAACAATATATTTTAATAAATTGAACAAAAACAGCTGTGCTACAATTTCATTAGGTACTGTTACTTTTACCATACCAAGTAATATTTTGTACTAAACTTGATTAAAACCAAAAGAAAAATTATGATTTATTTTCTTAAGACCAACTAACATAAAAAAGTTAGGACATTATTTTTATTCGTAATTATATATTTATTGTAAGTTTAAGAGTGAGTTATAACCTTAGTTTTATCTTAAATTTGCTGTAGAATTGGTTTTCTTAATCTTCTTTAATTTTTCTAATCACTATATTGCTCCTATTTGAACAAGCGTTCTCAAATTAAATATCGTATCACCGTTAGCTTGATGGCCTTAGGCTTTGTCAGGCGAATTTTATTGCAAACGGCAGCTATATCATTTTAGAGTTTTACGATCTGTCCATTCAATTTAATGTCGTCTAATAAACAATTCTACAAGAGCTTCATTTACTTGCTCTATGGACGCGTTCGTAACGCCAGCGGCGGACTAACCTGTTCCCAGCGAGAGCAGTCATACGTCATTGGACTGCCTCAAAAATTATGCCCGCATTATATAATAAATCATAGTAAACCGGTAATTAAGTCAGTCATAACCAGAACCTCCAAATAAAAAGAGTTCTGTAATTTTTTCACATTAAATATCCATTTCGGTGGTACCGCTCGGCCTAAACGATCATCGATAAAGTTTTTTCTACCAAGTTTGTTTCCTGTAGGTACTGACGAACATTATAAATGAATGAGAGTTAAATTCCGTAACAATATTGAACGACTTTTGATCGTAACTGTACAAACTTTGACTGGTTTACTATTTATAATGTCTTCAAGTTGTTAACAGTTTTACGTTGTTTAGATCGGCGTTTATTAAAATTGACTTCTTGAATTATTAAGGAGGTCAATTCTATTTCTATAGTAGAAATTGGTAGACCTATGTCTACCAATGCCCAATTGACCTTAATTAAAGTTCAGTATAAACATCAACGAAAATAGTTGACGAACGAAACAAAAACGGAACATGTTCTCGAAGCAATTACACCACACATCACCCGCTAAGTCCCACAAATCACCCCAACTCGGCCAAGAGCCGCCAGAGATCAGTCAAGCCAGCAAAAACTGAGATAGCCCATAATAAATCATAAAGCTAATCGGTTGCAATACAGAAGCCTTTCTAGCGGCTTAAATCTGATCTTTCTGAACGCCCACAACACATCACGGTAACTTATTACACACCTTCAGAACCCCGCATCGTTTCAATAGTAATTTGCCTTAATAACTTTAAAAACTCATTAGGTATGTTTTAAGAAATCTGTTGTGTTATTACTTTGGTATTTTCACGCCGCATCCATCGACGTATGAACGTGACGTTGGGCAAGTGAAGATGCGTAGGTCAATATTGTTTAATCAGTTAAGAACTCACAGGTTTCTGATTTTAGATTTTGAATTCGCGCGCTTTTGAGCCAGTATTTACCATTTAAACTATATCTTTACCTTTCAGATTGATTTGCATGTTCCATTGCTTTTAAATCGTTGCATAAAATTTCATCTTCAATGTGCTGTTGATAAAACAAATGAATTCTATTAACACATACCACCATAAATAAATCACCATCCCATGATAGATTCATCGAACTTAACTTCGAACTAAATCTCCTTTAACTTCCAAATGTAAATGACTAGCTTTATAACTTCGTCTCCGCTAATGAATTCTTTACTCACGAATCACGATCAAGTTGGTTTACTGCTCTTTGCATACATAATGTCAGAGTTGAATAGAGTCATTCCCATTGCGCACGCTTTATCTTTACGGAACGGTTATTATAGAAAGTGTGACATAAAATTTTATTAGGACTCGTCTATCAAGTGATAAAGTTTCCGAACTATTACGCAAGCCCTAATAGGTTTTCGACATTTTCATTTGATAAACCCATGTGGGTGTTGATTATGGCGTGGTTTATTGAAAATATTTGGAATTGAATTTGGGCATTTGGTGAGAATATTGGATGTAACTTTTCCTTTCTAAAAGCTTTGCACTTCACAGCTAAATAAAATTATTTGAATGTTGATTATTTTTAAATTATCTATGTGGAATTGTGAACTATATAGAGCATTATCCATTTAATGATATTCCAATAAATTTTGATATTTCCTACTATACCTCGCCTAAAAGCGACATCGCACGGCGATGAGGTACTGGTTAAGTCAAAGCTTCAGAGCCTTGAACATCGTCGCCGAGTTGCCAACTTGTCGGTTTTTTATCGGTTACATTTCGGGGAGTGTGCGATGGAATTGCATGACCTAATTCCGCCCAGCCCGTTTCATCATCGGACTACCAGACGTACGGCGATGCGCCATCGGTACATGGTGGACATCCCACCCATACGCACTAAACGTTTTGAGAATACTTGTATTATGCGTACAGCTAAGGAGTGGAATTCCATGCCGGAGAGCTGTGTTTCCCGATAGCTACAATCTAGGGGTCTTTAAGTCAAGAGTGAACAGGTTACTTCTAGGCGAGCGGGCTCCATCGTCGACCACATCATCGCTTACCATCAGGTGAGATAGTGGTCAAGCGCGAGCCTACATTAGAAAAATAAACCCATCTGTGCAACCTTCAATAGTGACTTTTTTAAAGATCTCAGTTGTAAACCCCAAACTTTTAGAAAGTCATAGAAAAGACATCTTTACAAAACAAATAAACAAACACAGAATTAAAAACTAAAACAATAAAAGCACAAACTTAAACGGAGCACCTATTTACTTCAATCCGATACATTTACACTGTGAAGAAAAAATAATCGTAAAACGTAAAAAGCGGAATGGGACCTTTGGAAGTAGAGAAGTTCCGAGTTCCAAGGCTGATGGTTAAGGCTCCTGAATAAATTAGTTTTTGGAACGGCCAGAGCCAATAAAAGTTTTAAACAAAAGAATCATAAAACGAACAGCCAAACTTCGGTAGCACAAGCAACAGGAGTACTAGAATGATTTACGACAAAAGTGGGACACAATTGGCTGGAACTTTTCAAATAAACTACCAATGAATAGACATAAACATGTGTTTGTCGGTAACGATTTCCCGCAGTTGTATGAGTTTAATGAGGGATGTCATACAAATGTGGCAACGTAATAGAAACTAGGAAGATGTTGGTATGGTTGATTTTTTAGCAAGATATTTGCAAGGGATATGGCGGTAAAAAATGTTTCTAATATTAAGACTATCGTTAACGTTCTGCAAACACGGTGTTATTTAAAAGGAGACTTTAAAAAATATCTAGATGACACTTTTCAGACACTGTCACTAGTTGTATGAATGAATTGATTTTTCAAGTGAATATGCTGCCTATAATACAGAGATCCTTTATCTATTAATAGCTCGCTTCTACAGCTTCGTTTCCCTACCAAACTAATCAGTTCATAACATCTTTTATTCCTTCTTTAGAAAAAAATCACGGCATCGAAATCCATGCTACCATCCTCCATATATAACACCTCCTCCACTTTTCTTCCAATCCAAGTATTTTTCCCTCTCGCAACCCTAGCAAACAATGGGCGAATTAAATTTTATTTGATGTGTACCGACAGCTACCGAATAGACCGAATAGTTCGAATAGGGTCGGGATACGTTCGAATCTGTTTGGCATAAATAGGACGTCACGAAATACTCCCGATGTTCGCTCCTGTACAATAAAAGTTTTTGGGGCTGTAAAAATAGCGGTAGCTTTAATAGATAGAGGAGAGACAGTGGTTTTGACCTAGTCTTTTCAAATGACGTTATTGCTCAATTGTTTTCTTTTTCTTTCAGAACTATCATTGTTATTATTGTGTTTGCCAGTCGTATTTTCTTTGGCCAGAAAGGCAATAAAAGTTAATATTGGCAATGGTCTTACTAAAAAATATTGATGTTTAACTTGCTTAAACTAGACCATCCTAACTTTTGTATTTCATTGTACTCAATATTGGGATCCGAAACAAAAATGTCGTGTATTTTCTATATGATTTTATTGTTCAGCAATACATTAAGAACAAAGCAAAAATTACAACCATATGGCATTCACTGCGTAAAATTGATGACATCGCATAACATGATGCTCCAACCGCTCTTTTCAAAGCCACTGTCGGCCTGAAGCATGAACATCGGTTCTGGTCTGTCGGTTCCGCATGTGTAATACCGACAGCACTAAAAAAACCGATTAAACCACCCCTTACGACTTTTTTGTCGCATAATCTGTGGCGCTATCTTTTGAGTCTGGAAAATTAATACCTTACTACGTTTTATAACTATGGTGCACAAGTTATGAGGCTTAATAACGCAAAAAGTTATAGTCCATTGTTATTTTAATTACGACTGATTCAAATTCAGGACATGCAACGATGCTACTATTCTGTGATATTTTGATTTGATAGACAGACGAAGGGGAAGGAATATAAAATAGGGAATTTAAATGCAACATTGACCCCTGTTGTCAGTCAAAATTTGAATCGAGTCGAAACAAAAAGAAAAAGAAGAAGAAGTCATACCAGAATAACAGTAAGGACCAACAGAAAGAAATAAAGAATATTATGCAATTAAAGGAACCCGCTTAACTTCAAAATGGAGTTCGTGTTTACAATATTATAATAATACCATTGTCGCACCGTGAAAACAAAAGCGTAACGGCGGACATCCCAAAATATCGTAAAGCTTTTGTCGCTCAGCTCCTCATTATAAAACAGAAGCTGAAATTACCATTGTTCCGCTGTCAAAACTCGCTGAATGGGAAAAAAATGTTATGTGTAACAATGTAGCAATAAACTTAGAAACGCATTTTACAACATCCCAAATATTTCTGCGCCGGTAGCTCTACGACTTTTGTCTTTAGATACGACGGGGCAGCGTTTATGGCCCATTTCGCCTTATTCTTTCACGTCGCGAGCTATTTTATTTTTTGTCGTATCTCTTAAATAAGACATAATGTTCTTAGAAACGGGACATTAGAATGGACCCGGGCGAGGCTTTCTCTTTTTGTGAGGGACACGTACGGACAATTTTATGGTCAATTGTTTTACTTAGACGTCGACGTGGCAAAAAGACTGGTTGCTCAGATGTTGAAGTTGATTTAGCCCCGTGTGACGCGCGTGTTGAACGTATTGGAAATGAAACGTGTTTCACGCTCAGATGAACCTTTTGTATCGATAATGTGACGAGTGGTAATCACTTTATTCGATGCTATAAAAGGTGCATTAAAATCACGCTTCAAAACATTTGGGCTGTCTCGTTTTTTATTGTGTTGTATTTTACTTTTAGTGCCATGCATGGTATGCAGCGGTACAGGGTAGATGCTTTTATTTATAATAAAAATACAAATGTTCATACAGAATTTTTACATTATCATATTGTAGCATGCATTTTTACCCAAAAATAAGAACTATTACAAACCACTCATGCACAGACCAAAATAATGAAAGTTAATTTCAATGATTTCTTGTCGAAATCGATTAAATGCGTACCGCACCGGTACCACTAAATTGCACAATACAATTATTTTACCAAATTAAGTTAAAACTGGTTGTTGAAACAAGGTGTTTGTAATGCGGAATTTGTGAATTTTTTTAATTTGTGAAACACAAAAAACTGTTAATGCACACCGTACTTTTTTTCCATAACTTGCTGACCCAATTTTTTTTTAGTTTGTACCAAAGTCCCATAGAAAAAGTGCTTCCAGTTTCTGGGAAACTGCACAATTTTTTTTTCTTTATAGCCTTGGCCACTGACTTGACAGTTTTAAAGAAAAAGTAGCAAAACACTTTTAGTGGTTCTCTTGAGATGTGCTTACCAATGAAAAGCATTTCATTTACTTATAAAGTTTCTGGTATTGCCAGAAACATTTTAGTCTGTTTGTTTGTCATCGTCTGCACTGATAAAATTGCACCAAAATGATGCTTCGTTTCCTACCGCGAATTCTCGATATTTAAATGACTGCGTGACATCAATTTAGTTACAGAGCGGATAAAAAGTCCAAAAATTATGGAAAGTCCAGTAATGAGCGCCATTTTATTGAATAGAGAGAAAGTAACGACATAATATGAATACTCCTACTGGAGCGTAACAGATTTGCTAACGTTTAAAATAACATACGGTTCGAATTACGAAAACCACAGAGTGAAAGTTTGGTCTAGATCAAAATAGTGAATGGTTTTTTTTACGACAAGTGCAAATGATGTGTGAATGACATTAGAACGAATGAATGAATGGCGTTGAGAAGTTTTATGTGAGTGTCGATTGTATGTAGAAAAACATTCGCACGCGTCTCTACTGTTTTTATTGTTTGTGATGATTATGATTATGGAAAAAAGGTTAAACAGTTTATAACGAGAAGTCTTGTTTTATTTCTGTGAATATAAGCACTTTCATAATATCATAATAATTTTATCAATTTTATTTTATTTTGCCAAGTTGCCTCCTCTCTCAAGACTACTTCACCTAACATTGTTTAAGCCAAATAATTCCAAACAAATTGGTAAACTAATTCCAGTAGAAGCTTTAGCATACGTAGAGATGTTTCATGAAAAAAAACGATAAAGCAATTTCCTAGGATACCGGACAAACTTTGGAAAACTAGGACAGATCCGATCTTTTATAGAGTAAAGCAACTCGAAGTCTGCCAGATTGCTACGCTATTGACCAAAAAAATAAAACCATAATATTGTATGGACCAAATGATTAATACGGCATTATTCATAATACCCAGACAATTACAATAACAAAAAAAAAATGAAAAAAAAAAAAACAAATAAACAATTTAAGAAAGCAATATTATGCTAAATACTATGCAAATAATGATGGGCTTACTGAATAATGCCCATCACTTATTGGGTAAGGTAATAAAAAGATGTGTTTTATTAAATTATTTTAATGATGGTAAGTACGATTACTATTTAAGCAACAGAGTCGTCGGAGCCGTGCGGGGCTCTTATTTCGGTCTACAGGCTCTAAAGTATCCTGACATGAAGGAGATGACTGCATGGCACTTAGTTCGATCGCTTTGCTCGCCCAGTTCAGCGCCCGCCAGCCCCTTCGAACCTAACATATCCGTGTCCGGGTGCCCTAAGTTCCCGAGCTCGCTTCGCTCGCTATTGGACTAATTATCGAATTGCCCAACAGTTACGTAGCAATATTTATAATGACCAGATAATGTAATAAATAATGAAGTTTAAATCAGTATTCATTACTTTGCCCGATTTGACTTGAGTTGATTCATATTAATTGCTCGGGAATTTTTTTTTTTTTGATGGGTTTGCTCTTGCCTCTAGTCTAGGTCAGAGGTGACTGAGACAGAGTCGACGATGGAGTGAGCTTACCCAGAAGAAGCCTGTTCACTCTAACTTTGAAGAGATTCGGGTTAAAGGCGTTCGGAAACACAGACGCAGGTAGTGAGTTCCATTCATTCGCTGTGCGCATTATGAAGGATGTTTGGAAGCGCTTGGTGCGAATTGGTGGAATGGCAACAAGGTAAGGATGGTAACTTGCAGTGCGTCTAGATGTCCGATGATAGAAGGGGGCTGGTGGGATGAGGTCGTGGAGTTCTTGAGCACACTCATCGAAGTACAGTCTGTAGAAGACCGACAAGCAGGCAACCTTGCGGAGATGAGCCAAGCTGTGAAGCTTGGCATCCGCCAGTTCAACGTCGCCAATGAGCCTCTTGGCTCTGCGTTCCACCGAGTCAAGCGCGGCAAGCTGATACTTAGCTGAGCCATCCCAAAGGTGGCTGCAATACTCCATGCAGGACCGGACTTGCGCTTTGTATAGAGTTAAAAGCTGTCCAGGTGTAAAGTATCGCTTCACTCTATTTAGGACACATAGTACCATGATTAATCACTTGGTCAATGACATTCTATATTATCATGAAGCTTGGGGGAGGCCTATGTCCAGCAGTGGACGTCTTTCGGCTTAAATGATGATGATGATATTTTAACAATTACGTACTACTTTACTGCCTTGTTGTCGTTAGTCTTGTGATTGCAAGCAGTAGCAGCAGACTTGGGTTCAAGTCCCGGGTGAGGTAAATGTGTGTTATTGGGTTTTCCATCTGAAATTTTACAGTAGCAGCCTCGAAGTCTGGATTTATGCTTGATTTATTGCAATAGGCTCACCCCTATTACGTGGAACCTATATTACCTCCACCAAGTACGCCTCCGTCAAAGCCTTCGAAAAATACAGGCGTGTAAGCGTGTTTATGTTATATTTCACTTTACATACTAAAAAAATAAGAGTTTTGTAAGGGGTATTTCCATAAAAACAGGTTTTAACGACAGAGGAAATGATGCAAACTTTCCTCGTAAAAGTCGCTGTAAGTACCAGGTAAAAGCAGAGTTGACAAAAATTCTGCAGCGGAGTGATGAATTTATTTTATATGAACAGCTCACTAGAAATTATTTTCTTCAGGTTTAATGGCATCATAAAAGTGATCATGTCTGTGTTGGCAATAAGTGAAAAGTTCGTTAAGATATTGCTCTGAACAAAGAAGTAGGTTCTTAGTAATGTTTTGTTGCTCTTACACCAACCGAAACTTGGAGTTTTTAAGTCGTAATAAATTAGTTTAGTGGATTTTTTAAGTGCCTGACAGTAATATAGGCAACTGAATGATGAAAATATTAATTCAAAAATTGATTGATAGGAATTTTGAACATACAATGCAAGATAAAAGCGTGGTCGGTCGTGGTAAGCCAATGTCTAAGACGTCGCCTCATGTGCTTGAGTGTTTAAATCTGGGCAAGTACCAATGCGCTTTTTCAATTCATATTAATCTACTTTCCAGGGGCGTAGCTACCGCCGTATTAGCCGTATCAATGATATGGTGCCCCAACGAGTGGATCTAAACTTTCGGAAAATGTTATCCACTGTCTCAAATTATTTTTGATAAGATGTTCAAATTTTTGTATTTTTTATAAGTAAACTTTATTTGTTATGATGACAGCATAATCTCTCTTAAGCCTTCATAGCATCCTTAAGCTCTAATTTAGTAAATATAGTAAACTGAAGCATGAAAACTTATCCGATCCCAGTCAGGATTCTCTCATTTTTAACCTTATTCCACTCGTTTAAGTTATCCAAGTAAAGAATTCAGTCTCCTATTATATTTTTTTTTGTAAGAAACATTATCGCTTTTAGTATTTTCAGCATGTCGGTAGAAAAGGCCCCCAACAAATTTTGAAACAGGGCCCCTATAGAACTAACTACGCCACTGCTTCTTTCTAAGTTTATTTTGGACATGGCTGATATCAGTGAAGGAAAATATCGTGAGAAAATCTGTATCTCGTTTGCCTGCCTGGCCTTGTGTTAATGCTCGAGCTTTTTCTGTATGAGAAGAGGCCTTTGCCCCAGGTACAGTAACACGTTAGATAGTAAGGCGAAACTCGAATGGATATTGAAAATTAATGATGTGTAAAGTAACGGGTTGCAAAGTCATCTTCATCCGATCACATAGTAAGGATTTCTTCACTAGTAGAATGTATTCATTATACCTGTGAAAAATACTTAATCTTAATTAAATTTAATGCTTACGAATGATACTCGTTGTCGTAAAAAGCATCGTTCTCCCTGAGCTAGCACTCATCTCTGAAGTAGGCAGTGACCTGTCGCTACCGGCCGTAGTCGAGTCTATGGTCGGCAGCGAGGAGTCCTGGGACGCAGTGGTATCCTTCTGCGAAACAGTCGTCTCGCAGAAGGAGGCTACGGAGAGGGAGAGGGAGATGTCATCCGCTAACCCGATCCGCAGCAGACGCGCCGAGCGTCGGCGGAGGGCGGACAACACCCTCTTCCAGCCCTCCTTAATGCGTCCAGGGGCGACGGACTCGGGGACGTCCGTCGCCCCCCACACATCAGGACCCGAGGTGGTGGCGCGTAGTGTTCCTTGCGCGCCCCTTTGAGACATCGTGGGGGGAGTCCAACACCTCACTCCCCCCCAACCCGAGGTCGTAGCCCGCGGAGGCGGGCCGGCACTAGCTGGGGGTTGCGGAAGTATCGTTGTTCCCGCGACCCCCAGCGTAGGTGTGAGATGGAACACCGGGGCGGAGGACATCCAATGAGGATTTTCCATCCCGGAACAAAAAAAAACAAAAAATGGTAAATCCATAATCTTTATGTGGTGAACGATCAAGTGGACTGTAGTTTGTATTGGGGTTGGTAAATTGATACAATTTGCTTGTTTTTTTTTTACATGCAAACGTATCGGTCATCGACCAGGGGTTATAGAGAAGGGGAAGATGACAGATCCTTACACAGATAATATATAGTAACAGATTAACCAAGAAGTATAATAACTTTGTGTTGCTATCAACAGTTGTTATAGTGTATGGGTAATATAGTAATTAATTATGATAATGATTTAGAGTTTTCAATATCTTACGTACAAAGTTATTGCGGCATGTAAAATGAGATACGTCATCGGACTTCTTCGATAGTTAGATTGTCACGAAGTACATGTATGTGACCATACCATTATTTTTCCACAAATGAGAAATAATAATAATAAATCTTTATTGAACAAATACCTTACATTACATTATTTTTGCTTAATATCTAGCTTGTGTTATACAATTTGTGAAAGGCGTACTAATTTAGAAAGAGTCCTGTATTTGCACAGCAATATGAAAAATAAACAACAGTTCGTACTGTAAAACAGCCACGACAAAATTTTATCGCTTTATCCACTGGTCAAACATAAGCAGTGTTAATTTATAACAAACAGTTGAAATTGCACTGTCATAGCGCAAATTAATGACTCGCTGAATCAACTTGCATTCGGTACACTGCTTTTGTATTCATTAGTGTTTAGGGACTGATTTGTGGACCTAATGGAGTTAATGTCTTTTGGAAGGACTTTTTCCTATTTTTCCTCTGCTGAAGAAAGGGTTCCACTGTTATAGCCTTCCACTCTTCCCGGTGTTTTGGCTTCTCAGCCAATCTCCTGTTAGCACTTCTTAGTTGTCACACCAGCGTTTTCTAAGCCTCCCTCGGTTACAACGCCCGTCTTCTAGCTTCCGCTGCGTGACGATTCTGACCCATCTATCACTGTGCTTTCTGCATTTATGACCTGTCCAATCTTATTTCACTTCATTTTATCAAACAGGCTGCAAACATAAGCGATTTCCGGTTTTGAAGTATATCGCGGTTGAAAAGCTTAGATTTTAAAATTATTGCTTGCTTAGCTTTTTGATCACGCTCTCATGGCGTATCCTACAGGACCCGTGCATTTTTCACCTAGGATATAAAGGAAACTGTGTTTGTCAGCAACAGTTGTAGCTTTCTATCACCAAAAATATTTTCGTAATCAAATCAGTCCACAGGTTGAGCATCAGTGGCCCAGTGATAACGGCCGCGACTTACAAGTTGTAGGTCGTGGGTTCGAATTTCACTTTGCGTAAATTATTTCATCACTACCGCTCTCAAAATTGTGAAGGAAAACATCGTCAGGAAACCGGCAAGTCTTAGAACCAAAAATTCGAAGATATGTGACATCCACCAACCCGCACTGGACCCGCGTGGTGAATTACGGCACATTCCCACTCACAGAGAGATGTCCTGCATGCACAACCGACCAAATGGAAGTGCGGAAAAATGGGTCCATCTATTCTATCCAGTCTACAGATTATCTTTTACAGCCAAACAAAGAATTTGTACTGCTGTGCGAGTAAGTATTACCTCACCAAAACTTACACGTGAGAAAATGGCAGTATGTGACTAAATTGAAGTCTATTTATAATAATGCCTAAGTTTAGATTTAGAATGGCTGGCCTAGTGGATTGTCATGTTAGCCAGTGCCTTACCCCGAACACCCCAGTCTTAAAACCAGACTGGCATTCGACTTCTGCCATTCTATTCTGTTATTCGTTAATTTTATTGCTGTTGTTTTTTGGTATTGTTTTTTTGTTGTTATGTTTGTCTTGTTGTTTGTTTATAGTAGGTGGACCTCTGCCCAACCCTTTAGTGAAAACGGCGTGATGTTATGTTATTGTTAGGCACTATAATTAAACTACCTTACTAAAGGTTAACAAGTATATACCATAAAAACACCACAAAAAGCAGCAAAGCCGATACAACTTGCCAACTACGAACATACCGACCATTCTAATTCCCGAGAAATTCCTACCGGAATGCGAGCGATTAACAAATTACTAAGAAGTAAAACAAGTAAAGTGAATTTTGTTTATTGTCATCAATTTCAATCAAGGCGCCACTCTCTGAAGGTTCGTGAATTATTTGAAAATTAATATTTTGTAAAAGGAATTGCTTAGCGTCGAACTTCGCGATTCGGTATGGCAATCAACAGTTAGAATTGTTTTGGTATTAATTGTTAAAACTAGGCTCCGAGTTGTTGTTTGATTTTGTACGGTTTTTATTTTTATTGTTCAATGTCGCGACCTATATTTGATTTGATTAGTTTTATGACATAGATGGCGTCTTCAAATTAGTTGCGTTGGTTAGAATCGCAAGTGGTTTGTTTTTATAACTTAAGGTCGCTGGATACGTAACGTTTTTTTTATTCCAGACGCACGGGATAAGTTCGTTTCATACAAAATGCCAAGGGACGTCACGTCGCCGTCCCGTTCGTGAACCTGTGACGTATGTTCTTACGTATACATTTTGTATGAAGCGATATTAACAAAACGTGTGTTCTTTTATGGTTGGTCATTTGCACCTCATCACAGATAATATAATACTAGCATAACCTCAATCACGAAATAATTTTATTAAGGCCATTTTTACAAGCTTTTATTTAACTTGCAATGTATGTAAGTAGGTATGTAAGTGTGTTCGGGTCAAATCTTACAACTGAATTATAAAGCAGTTATCCTCTATTGATTATGTTTTGTTGAGCATTGTAGTTTGGATGGGCATGCATGGTTACTATGGTTAGCTAAGTGATGTCATTCTAAATCCAATATGGCGGACGGTCCAAGATGGCGGACTAGTTATTTTTTGTGCACTGTCATGATATGGGTATCACCCTTTCATTTGATACCCATATCAAGGCAGTGCACAAAAAATAACTTTGCTGAGAAGAATACGAAAAAGCTTGTTTTAGAAATAGATTTTTTAATGAATAATTTTATTTTCTATTCCCATGACCGAATGACCAAGTGTGCGTAAGCTATTGTTTTTTCAATACAGTTGTTAAACATGGCGTACTTTCAGTGGCTATAATTATGATTCGAAAATTAAATCTTACGCATAGGCATCTTTCTGTTACGCGGTCGTGACGTTTGTTTACGAGCTCGATCATTAGTTTTGCAGTTTAGTTTTAAATTTATAAGTCAATTTAAAAAGTTTAGTAGCATAGAGTTTTCATACATAGAATAAAATGGGA
Organism: Anorthoa munda; assembly: GCA_945859665.1. Taxonomy (NCBI): domain Eukaryota; kingdom Metazoa; phylum Arthropoda; class Insecta; order Lepidoptera; family Noctuidae; genus Anorthoa; species Anorthoa munda. Next base: position 10,670,041 of record OX243911.1, read on the forward strand.
TAGATTTTATACGAGGAAAAATGAATGATTCCGTACGTTTTAGCATTGAACTCTCAAAAGCCTTTTTAATGGTTGTTTAATATATTTAATTATCAGTTTTAATTTAATTATTTTCACACCAATATTTGTCTAAAATCGAATAGGCTGTATAGACTGTTTTCATTGTAAAAAATGACCAGTTGCAAAAACGCGCCTTTAGTTATAAGTCAATTTAAAAAAGTTTAGTAGCAAGGAGTTTTCATACATAGAATAAAATGGAATAGATTTTATACGAGGAAAAATTAATGATTCCGTACGTTTTAGCATTTAATTCTCAAAAGTCTTTTAAATGGTTGTTTTATATATTTAATTACCAGTTTCAATTTAAATATTTTCACATCAACATTTGTCAAAAATCGAATAGGCTGTGTAGGCTGTTTTCGTTGTAAAAAAAATATGTCCAGTTGCAAAAACGTACGAAAATTTTATTTTTTGTGAATTAAAGAATCTAATTCTTTGATTTGTTTTTACTATTTCCCACAACTGTATTGAAAAATATCGTGTGATACACGGGCGTGTAGGTTATTGCAAACTCGTGTCATTAAAAACCCTCACCTTCGGCTCGGGCTTGTTAATGACAGCTCGTTTGCAATAACCTACTTTCCACCCTTGTATCACAATGTACTATTCTATTGTCTCTGTAACTAGACGCTCAAAAGGTAAATGAAGAAAACTTTCAGTCAAACTATCAATCAGTAATTAGTTTCTCTAAATTAATGTCTATCTTTCGTAAAACTAATTTATTTTAAAATAAAATTTAATGCACGCCAATAACCCGTTAAAAATAATAAAACATTCGAATGTTTTTGAATAACAAAAGCACAACATGATCCAAGTACATAACTTTTAATTATTTTATAAATCAAGTTCGATTGTAACACGTTCGGTTTCAAAAATATTGCTTTTACTTGAACACAAGCTCTTTTGAACCGCAAACATTCAGAGCTAAGGTTGGCATTCAGTCGTACTGCTCAAAGTGCTTTAGTAACCATGTGTCCAGTTGCATATAAACAATATCTACGTAACGGCCAGTGGTAGTCTGTATTTTATAATAGCCAATTGCAAAGTATCTTTGAACACGAGAAGTGATAAAATATTATTTGTACATTATTTTTTATTGTTACTACTGATAGAGACTTTCGATCACGCTGAAATGGCTGCGTATTTCAATTTAGAGTGCTATTTGATAGCCGCGGTCTCTTTTTAAATTACATAGAATTCTAAGTTCAAAATGCTTTTTGAATTCTTTACGGCCAGTGTCAGATCTTGACTTTTTCATTGGAGATCCAAATAGTTTTAATCACACTTGAAATTCCATTTACAAATTGACTCAAATCGTTTTAATTTTTTGGGAAGTAGCAGATTTCAAAATTCCAAACATATTCTATCGATATTCAATATAAGAAACGAGGTCAGTGAGCTATAAAATAAAAAAAAACATAGTAGATATTTTAATCTAGTTTTACCCAGGTCATAATTATAAAAAAGTGTCGTTGAGAAGTCGTAATTGTATCGCGGTGTCGAGCTCAGTTTCAGTTTTAAACCTAATTTAAATCTTCTAACAGGGTTTTTACATTAAATTCGCTTTATTTATGCCCTTAAAATAGAACATGACAGTAAAGTTATAGGATCTGTGCGGAATGAACGGTATATTTTGCTATTACGGATTTTAATTTGTGAAAATGCTTAGTTTAGAAGAGAGTTCAGTACACTGTTATTTTTATTAACACTCTTTTAAAAACATTGAAAATACTGGGTTGAAATACGAGTATCAATCAGCGCAAAATAATGAGTCACTCGAAATTTAAATAATTTACGAGAGACATCAAACATTTTTTTCGGATGCAAAAGCAGCTGATTTTCACACGGCTACCTCACGTCCGACAGCCAAACAAATCACTACCGTTCCAAAAATTAACAAAACTACTACCAGGACTTCATAAAACACCGGAGATTTACAACACCATATCCACCAGGAACTGGCCATCAACACACTAAAAACAATTGAAGAGCGGGATGTAACACGATAATTCGTAGTCAAATCAGATGCGGTATGAACTAATATGGCATTAAACATTCAAGCCCAGGAGTTTGTGTTAAGCCGACTGACAAAGGTTGACTCTGGTCACGATCCTCAGCGGATGTGGCGTCCGGTGCCACGGGCTTATAGAAAAAATAATACTTATAGCCGATGGAAGATTTTAAAGGCAAGTTTAAGGATAAGAGTCTTTAAATGTGATTAATGGATGACCGTCACGTAGATGAAGTCATTAAAGGTGTTGGATTCAAATGTGTTGATAAATTTTTAATGAAAGTTATTCTATTGTATTAAGTCAGAATATCTGACTCAAGTCTTGACAAAAGGCATCGTTTTACCAATTACTGGGTTGCGTAGGTCAGATAGGCAGTCGCTCCATGTACAATACTATACTCCATTTGAAATAACATTAGAAATTTTTACAACCCTCTTTTTACATTCCGTTCAACCGATTTTGAGTTTTATCCCGTAAATATAAGGATAGCATAAAATGCATTAACCTGTTACCAAAACGAACTGTTAAATACAGCTGCCATTTGTCATATCTCCAACGCAATAGAAGTCATAATCGGTTGAAAAGGCTGTAAAATGGGCTCATTTAAATGTCTAATGTTATCTCAAATGGAGTATATCTATTATCTATACAGTGTATCGATGGTTAGAATGAAAACAAACTCCAAAATAGTCGGGCCAAGGAGATTCAAAATCAAAATCATTTATTTTTTTATTTTACTTAGGCCTACATGGGCACTTATAAAACGTCGACAAAAGGCGCTCGGTTCGGGTTGGTCGTTTCCTATGGAGAAGAACCGGCAAGAAACTCCATGGTTACTCTTTTAAAAATATGGTTTGTTTTTACAATATTTGCATGTTACAGCATTACTTAGATATGGGCGGATTGAAATTTGTATATCGTCATTGCACTCGGGTATTGCCTACGAACGTATAGTGGATATGACACTATATACACTAACGATAAGTTATGTGTTTCACTAAGCTGGCACAGACCAAGTACCGGAGGTTCATGGAGAAAATAATCAAGGTTCAATGTCATGCAAACTCAATATCTTGAAAGTTCATGAACCCGTGTTTATGTAATCAAATCACATAGCCAAACCAGTGTCTAAAATCAGGACTAAAATAAACAACACATTACAGCTGTAAATCTTCAGAACGAACTCAAGTATTTCAGCGTTAATTAGTCCAATTTGTTAATCCAAACATTCCTCTGTTATTGAGTACATCAGCTCAATGAGAGGTAATTGGCATAATCAACAGCGGGGACATGACGACAGCAAGACGTCTAAACTTAACTCTGTGTCTGGTATAAGTTGGTTTTAAGCGCCATCCGAATCAGACTCTTGCATATTATCAGCGATTTTGTGTCGATGTTTTTTCAAATTATAATCTACAATTAACTACAGATGTACAGATTCACGGACGGTAAGACAGATTTTTAATCAGAAGAAACGAAAGAAAAAGTACTTAATTGGCACAAAACCGGGTCCAGCTAACCAAAGACTCATACAAAATTGGTAGATTACAAGAACAAAAACAATAAGTAGTAAATTTTGCTTAAACCAAACCCTTAACGATAGTGTTAGTAGTTCCCAAATTATGCTAGTAAAGACCAGTTAAAAAAAGAATAACAAATGTGAGTATAATTAAAGCAGATGTCAAGAAGCATTACACTCAGCATAATGCTGTGCCATGGGGGACCCACAGTACGGCGCTGATTTTCAGTGATCGCCTAGTTATTTGTTTCACAAAATCCTGTAGCAGCTTTTATTGTGCGGCGTCTCTCCGCATACCATGGCCCACCTTTTGTTTTGTACCGCATGTTCTGTTGTCTGTTCATGTGAGGACCTTAGGACTGCGTCAGCGGAGGGCGTTGCCGTGGGTGAATTCTAGGCCAGGCAAGGCATTTAACAAATAAGAGTCTCCAAGAAAATAATTGAAAACGGGCGCTGAGATTGTAAAACATACTTAATTTCATTGTTCATAGTTTTCAATTCAGATGCAAGACTTATGACAGAGATATAGAAGGCAACTTGATTACAAAATAGGTGTTTATAAGGCAAAATATGTCCTTCAAAACATTATTCTGATTATGCTTTCATTATTAGTACTATCATTTCTAGGCCTCCTTCAAGCGTCCGATAGTTTGCTTCTCGCATCAAGTAATTATCGTATTGAGACTCTGATGACGTGACAACCTTGTTTAAAAGTCAACATTCTGACAATCATGATTTAACAAGGATCAACAACAAATATCAAACAAACATAAAAAAACATAATTGAATAGCAAGCTACCACGATCACGTATCCCTAATTTTTCTAGCCATTAGTCCACAATGCATTGTAGCGTCCGAGACAATTATTCATTCGTAATGGATACGATTCTTGTATCGCGTTGTACAGGGCGATACGGGAAGTTTACTGGCCGTCAGCCAGACTGAATTACCGATTATGGTGGGTAATATATCTATTTATAGCTTGAGCTTTGAGCTAACGGGGTACCATACAGAAGTTATTGGTAATCAAATGGTTATTAATAAACTGTTGAAGGCTTTGTTAGAACAAAAGTTTTGTGATAGTCAACCAATAGTATTGTGATTTGTGAACAATTAACGAAAATCCAGAACCCGGGCAGCATGGAAACAAAGGGTGGAAGGTATACCCTCAGCAGTATATCGAAAAGGCAAGGCTGCCAATGGAAACGATGATGATAAAATAAAATAATGATGCACTGAGAGTATTTTAACATAGGACCCCACTAATTTTCATGTATGTAAAAAATCATTAGAGTAACTGTATTAGTTAGTATCTGTATTAGGCTTAACCCGCATTGCGATTTTTAGCCGCGCGGATTTTATTCGCGTGAATTTTTGTCCGCTTACTAAATCATCATCATTACTTCGGTTTTGTGGGGCTTAGTTTATAAGTTACTTAGCATTATATGAATATAAACAAATAAATAAAAATAATAATAAATAACCAACACGCACTGCTGATAACATTCTATGCGATTTTTGACTCTTTCTACATGTTCATAGAGCTCAAAATAATAAAATAATAATAATAATAAAAGTTTTTATTTACTTCAATTGTACATAATAAACACTTATCTAAACACGTAGCGTTACAACTAGGGAAGAAAAGAGTGTTTACGATGAACTCTGGCACCCAATGTAAGATTTAACTTGTGTTTAGGGTGCCAGCGTCCTCGACTATAATTTGAACATGTAACAGCAGTTTCAAGATGAACACAGTACAATTTATCATTATTAAATTATAATAAATTTGCTAGCTAATGCATCTATGATGTGTGTGTTTAACCTAATTATGTACCTGTGTATGAATGTGTGTGTGTGTGTGTGTGGGAGAGGTAAATGTTATGATGAAAACTTGTGTTTATGTAAGTCTGTATGAATGCAATTATAAACATATCACTCCATTAACTACTTTAGCGAGACCTGTCAAATGTTGAATGCACACCATGTGTGCAGATGACAATAAAATTTATATTGGGTCTGCTAATTGGCGTGCAACGACTTAAGCGATCGATATCTGTAGTAAATCTTCAGTCTTATCGTAACTCAATGTCAAGAGCCACTTCATGACCCTGGTTTTGCACCTATTTAGACATTCAGGAGCAATGGAGCAGAGTTTATTTATTTTATTATATAAGTGGTTTGAAAGTACACCAAAATGACGCTGAGCAAGGGCCGTTCTACATCCGTGTGTTGAGCATACCTCGAAGTGTCTACGCTTTTTGGTATCATTCGGATCGTATACTACAGAGGGATGCTTGCGCAGGATAGTGCCAAGGACAAAGAGCTGTCTCACAGTTAGAACCTGACATTCGGTGTAGAGAGTCACGGTGGGATACCTAAAAGGCTTCGAGGTCATAACCTTGAGAACAGCTCTCTGCGCTCGCTCCAAAGGCAGGAGGATTGTCTTGGGAGTCCCACCCCACACTGTGATGCAGTAGTTTATAATGCTTTGACACAGGGCATAATAAACAGATTTAATAGTAAGGCGATCAGCGGAGTGCCTTAGCTTTTTAAAAATAAATATACATTTGCGGACTCGCGATATGAGACAACCAAGGTGACGTTTCCAGCTCAGAGAACTATCTAGATAGACTCCGAGATACTTGGCAGACTCACACCTTTTGAGCTGAGGACAGCCACATTGTGAAGAAGACAGACCAAGTGAGCAGGTATGAGCTCTGAGCTCCATTGAATCAGGTGAGGGAAGGTTGGTGGATCGTAAGGAGAAAGGTAAGTATACCGTTTTATTTAAATTTAAGGTTAGGATATTATTTGACAGCCATTTCATCACTGAGTTTAGAGCAAGTTCCGCGTATTTTACTGTTTCGGGCCAGTCACTTCCATGAATTAATAGAACCGTATCATCTGCGTAAGTGAAAATTGAACAATTCATTAGAGACATTTTGCATAAGTTGTTAACATAAATAAGAAATAGGGTAGGACCCAGAATTGAGCCCTGGGGTACACCAAAACTCAATGAAATGGTGTCACTAATAACATCATTTATTTTGACACATTGAGTTCTATCACACAGATAATCCTGGAAAACCTTTAAGGTATGTCCGCGAATGCCCGTAGCTTCCAGCTTCGATAAGAGGTGGGGAATGGACACAGTGTCGAATGCCTTAGAAAGATCCAAGAAGATAGCCAAGCATTTCCTTTTACTGTCTAATTTAGATACTATATGGTCTACCAAGGCAGCAACAGCGTTTTCAGTTGACCTGCCACGTCTAAAGCCATATTGGTTATTACTTAGTAATTTGTGTGACTCCAGAAAGTCTACCAATCGTTTATTAAGGATCTTTTCTAATATTTTAGATATGGCAGGCAAGACAGAGATCGGTCTATAATTATCTACACTGTGTCTGTCACCCTTTTTGAAGATTGGGTGAACAACAGCCCTTTTAAAAACCCTGGGAAAACAGCCTGTGGAAATAGAGAGATTGCAGATATGAGTAATGGCTGGGACAATCGCGGGGAGGCAGGATTTTAATAATCTCGATGAAATGCCATCCCAACCTACCGCAGCATCAGTTCGTAACCCAGTAATGAGATTTGCGACCTCCACTTCATCTGTGGGTAGAAGAACTAGCGAATTAGAGGGCAGCGCATCGAGAGAACATTCCGAGGTATACGAGGTGGATAAGAATTTTTCAGCCAAGTTCTTGCCAACATTCGCAAAAAACTCGTTGACTTTATTGACCGAGGACTTTTCATCCGAAGATATACTTAGTAGCTCGTCGGGGGATTTCGCATTGCAACTAGTTCCAATAACATTTTTTACGACCTTCCAAGTAGCCTTAGGGTTGTTCTTCGCCATTTGGAACTCCTTCCTCTCATATGCGTGTTTTAAATTTTTGAGAAGTTTGTTACAAAAGTTACGGTATCGTTTATATGTAATCATCAGAATGAAATTTTTGGGATCTGCCTTCAGCGTACGAGCCATGCTATCTCTATTTCGGATACAGCGGAGCAGTCCATTTGTAATCCAAGGTTTCAGGACTCGACGTTTCGAAGACATGTGCACCGATTTGGAATGATTGGCGATGACGGAGCTAATGATGGAAACCATAGACTCGGCGGCATTGTTTGGGTCATGAATAGTCAATATTTCACTGAAGTCCATTGATAAGATGTCAGTGATTGCAGCTGTGTAGTCAATAACTATGCGAGTATGTTTAGAGGCAGGGTGTGACATCATACGTTGGATACTAATAATCGTAGGTCTATGATCAGTAATATAAGTATCAAGAACCAGAGTCGTATATTTATGGTCAGATCTTAGCATTACGTGATCAATACAAGAGTTAATACGGGTTGGGAATAGATGTGTTGGAAGGAGGCCGTGTGAGGCAATAAGGTTAAGATACTGATTAGCTTGTTGGGAGATAGAATTTGGAGTAATGTCAATATTGATGTCACCCATAATCACACAATTTTTTTGGACTGATGTCTGAGTAAGTATCGTGTCTAAGCTATCGATAAATTCGTCAAGATTTCGTGTGGAGGGAGAGCGATATAACGCTAAAAGTAAGATATTGTGAGATTTTACATTACAGATCAGACAACTAGCACCAGATATAGATGGTTCAGTGACGATGTGAGGTAATTCTGATTTTACATATATTATTACACCGTCATTCTGATTAGTAAGTTTGCTCGTGTGATAGGAAACGTACCCATCCAGAGGAGGAACTGTAGAAACCCTCAGCCAACACTCCGACAGAATCAAGACATCACATGAAATTTTTATTCTGGCCAGAAGCACAAGAAAGCTATCAAAGTTACAATTTACACTGCGTATATTAAGGTGTATTATATTAAGCGACTTGTTAGTGGCATTAATGTAACGACTGCATGACTCAGGTACACAGATATAAGAATCACTCATACCAAAGGAGTCAATATCATTTAAAGTGTCCGAATCGAATGTTGATGTTTAATGTTACGTGCATATGGATTTCAACCATAGATATGCGGAATATGTGTATTTTAGTATTGTGGATATTTTGTAATTCTGTTTTGGAAGTTGCAAGTAAATTAAGTACAAATAATATAGTCAATAGGATGTACATAAACGTAGGTATGATATGATTTGTGTGTTTGTAATAACAAGTTCTCAAATGATTATAGTTTTTGCACGATTTAAAGAGGTACGATGTTTGATACAGAGGCTGATATATACAAGATGCATTATATAAAGTTGACAAACTTAATGATATTATTATAAGGTAAGAAGTAATATTGATAATAAAGTACAAAACTGATTTGTAAGAGGATAGTAGTACTCGAGTTTTAAGTAAACGAACATGTAAGTATCTAATAAATTCCAAAAGCATGCGACAAGTATAGAAATGAGAAGCCTTGCGTTTATTTTGCAGGGGTAAGCAGTTTCTTAAGACAAGAAGTTGATTTGATAACAACGGAGTCCATTCCTTCACGTTCACGAAGAAAAATTTTCCCATTTTGCGACCAACAAAAGTTATACTTGTTGGTTTTAGCAAATGACCGTGCCTCGAAGAATAGCTGCCGCTGGGTGCGAGGGAGGTGGTCGGTGATATAAACTGGTTTGACTTCACCGGGAACACCAATGTGTCCCGTGTTCAGTTTTTCAGTTGATGGCAGACCCTTATTGAACGTACGGCAGGCATCCAGTATTTGATACTTGGAGGGGACAGTCAGGAACTCTGCAACTATCGGTCTGTTTGAACCTTTTTTCCCGGGCAAACGATATACGTCACGTAGTTGAGGTGGGTAATCAGATGGCTGGACAGTCTCACAGGTTTTTAGAACAATCGAAGTTAAGTCTCTAGCGGTTTCCTTCTCAATTGCTGGGATATTCCTTATCTCGATACATGATGATCTCGAGCTCAACTGTAGATCTTGTAATTTATTTTCCAGATCCATTATGTAATTGCGCTGTTCACTGTTTTCTCTTTCTAATTTCTGCAGTGATTTCTTAATACAATCGTAATCTTGACTAAGAAATTCTACAGTTTTTAAGGTTTCAGCATTCGTTTTTTGCATCGCCGCATTTTGTAGTTTAATTTCCCTCAACTCCGATGTTAATTTTCCAAGCAGGGTGTCTTGGTCAGTTTTCCAAGAAGTAAATAGCGTCATTATTTTATCCTCGAAATTCTTCCATTCGCACTCCGGAGAGAAGTCTGGTCGAAGTCGCTTGGACCGCGAGGTAATGTTTGAGGTTTCAGGTTCGTTAGGATAGCCAAAAATGTCTGGAGTTGAGAAAATAGGAGGATTTTCCGTCTCTTGGGCAGGAGTAGTAGGGGGCGATCGCGCTTTCCTCGGCATAGTACCTGCACTTGTTTACTCACAACGTTAATTATAGATTAGCAGGCTAGCCGAAAATAACCCGTTTCGCAGCCAATCAACGCGCAGCGCGTAGCACAGTTGTATGGTGTTACGTAGTACTCGTAACTTATCCACCCGTAGCCGATAGTTGATGATGGTGCGTACTATGGGATGTTTGCGCTGTAGCACACCAATAAAGGCCCTCCCAGTTATGGTCCGAGTGTTGAAGCAAAAGTGCACACTAAAAAAGGCCCGCGGTAGTTGTTGTTGTCGACGGCCACGGCTGCCACAATGAGTTCGCGAGAAGAACGTCGTATGCGCCGTGCAATATGGGGCGCTTACGCGTTTTACCGCAGAGTACAGTTCGATTGCGACTGACGGTAGGTCGAGATTCTTATTTCTATTTAATTTAGTCTATAAGGTTTAAAGTACACGCTAAAACACCAAATTATTGATGCAAGTATATAGTTCCAAATACTTCCTTGCAAACTACACTTTTAACGGCACTTCCAAACACTTTTCGCACGATTTCTTTAATTTTTTTTTCTGAGCAACAACAAACTGCGGTTACACGTACAAACGGTCGGAACCACCACTACAATATTCGTGCTTATTTATGCCGTGCCGCGGTGCTGTGGTTCCTGTGGTGAAAAACACGGTTATCTTGCGGTATTATTTCCGCGCATTTTTTTTATCGCAATGCCTGCATCTTCATACAATTCTATAGGTCGCAGAATGGGTGGCAAAAATACGCGCTTTTAAAATGCAGTGCGTGTTAAGACTAAATCTTGCATATTACAATCAGCGGTTTATTAATGGCCCAAATAATGCCATAACTAACGAATTCCGAACTTAAAATTATTCTGGCAACAACAGCACCCGATTCTTGACTGATACAGCACTGGCAAAATATAATCCAGCTTTATTTTTCTTAAATTCCCAGTACCGAATGAAAACAGGAATCTTGCTCGTTCCACCGAAGTGATATAGGAAGCTTACTGGCCACACGCCAAAGTGAATTTCCGATTATGGTAAATAATGTACCACTGACAATAAAATACGTCACTTTACTTCTCTTTGTTCATATGTTATTTTGGTGTGTTGTGTGCCAAGATTTGGGCCATTTGATTCAATTTTGATAGCTTTCTGTTTGTTCAAGTTCGTATGAAAATTGATTTGGGTTCATTGCTTTGCCAGGAGTGAAGAGAGAGTAGAGTCAGCTGTATAATGTAACTATTATATTCTTTTAGATTGTGTTCACCAAACTAACTTTTGTTCATAGAGAATCATCATAAAACACCAATTCAGAATTATCCTGATGGTAAAAAAATTAAGATGCACGGAGTGGAGGAGTGGGCCGTAATACACCTCGTATTACGGCCCACTCCTTTCAGAGAGTGGTCTGTGTCCCGGCAGTGGGAACAGCTGATTATATTCATACTTAAAAAAGTATGATGATAAAGTATAGAGTACATCATAAAGCTTATACCTATCTATGTATACCTACGTGTAATACCTTATATTACAGTATTGTTATGTTTATTTTAGACGTGAAATTCCTCTACAGTGCACAACCTAACCGTGGCATTAATTCCACTCATTAAACTTTCAAAGGAACAGAATCAGTTGAGTAACTTTTATTGAATTTTCACCTTGTTATCCTAAGCAATAGAGTTTAAATTAGATACAATTTGTTTTTTTATACCTTTTATTAGAAACTAGAGAAAATCTTTCTAATATTATAAATACAACAGTTTGAATGGATGTACCTATATTTGTTACTCAATCACACCAGAACAGCTGAACGGATCTGAATGAAATTTGGCACAGAGATAGATTATAGTCAGAAATAGCACATAGGATACTTTTTATTCCGGGAATATTTTCCCTCGGGATAATTTTCAACTTTCACTTGGGCGAAGCCGCTGGCAGAAACTAGTAATTAACTAAATGAAAACAGTTCAGAATGTAGAAAAATCCTTGAACAGTCCAAAAGATTGTAGTCTACACACTCGATATTAATTATACAGTCTGTCTAAACACTCATAACTGTCAAGTACCAAAACCTACGCAGTAAGAACCCCTCAAGAGTAATGTATGTAAAAACATATTAGGTATACATTATAGACTGTCCCGTAAAAATTGATGGTAGCTACCACAAAATTTCTTCATTTGAATATGTGAGAAAAACATGAGTATCTACTCAAACCCATTTATATTATAAATTTTGTATTACAAACCTCGTTTATAATATAAATTGAGTTGAAATGGGGCATTATGTATTTTCTCTCACACGTTCTTGTACTTAAGAAATTTTGTAAAGGGACATGTCAATTTGTATTATGGAAGATTTTATGAAATATGTATTCTATAATGAAACTATATATTTTCATTGAATTTATAATCGTGTGGACGTCTGGTCCATTATAGCAAATCTAATCATCTTGAGAATGTTGAAGCTATGATCTTTAAAATGTATGAAACGAAAATAGTCTCAGAAACTGATCTATTATTTTTACCCGACTGCCGAAGGAGGGTAATGTGTTTATCAGTCTATGTATGTATGTATGTATGTATGTATGTATGTATGTATGTATGTATGTATGTAAGTATGTATGTATGTATGTATGTATGTATGTATGTATGTATGTATGTATGTATGTATGTATGTATGTATGTTTGTTCCTATATGGCGTTCTAGAGACCAAACGCGTGGGCCGATTTTGATGGTTCTTACGTCAATCAATTCGTCTTAACCCCGCGAGTGTCACTGGCTACATTAAAATTGTAAAATAGGAAAATGGCGGTTCTTAGGCGCCATATTGTGGGGGCCCAAATATTTTTTTTCTTCCAAACCTATCGTGTGGGGTATCAAAATGAAGGGTTTTGAGAGGTGATTTCAATAATATATCACACTTATATGTTTAAATGTACCTAATTCGAAAAAAAATAACTTAAAAGTTAAAAATAAAAAAAGTTAATTAAAAATATCAAAAAACCCGACTGCTTGAAAAGCGAACTAAAAAGACGTAAACAAGAAGAAAATCATGCTGTGCAGTCGGAGGATATATCTGGTTATGGTCAGCCAGCTCGCAAATATGTATCCTCCGACTGCACAGCATGATTTTCTTCTTGTTTACGTCTTTTTAGTTCGCTTTTCAAGCAGTCGGGTTTTTTGATATTTTTAATTAACTTTTTTTTTCCAGTGATTTGTTTGTAGGTAAAGTCGGTGGTAATACTTTGACTTTCAACTAGGGAGTTTTACTAGAATGCAAGGCCGGTAAAACCGGTTTTGTGGGTTATGCTATTGGATGATTCGCACGCAATGAATTGGCACGAAATATCTGTGAGTGCACAGATAAAATACACAAATTGTGATCTTAAGTTTTGAACTTAAATGTCTGCCTCTTAGGTCCCGACAAGTTTATTTTATTTTATTTGAAATGGGTTTGGTTATTAATGCATAAAATATTATTAAAATTGAACGTCAACATATTAGTTAAAAATCAAAAGTTTACTTGCGAGCCATGTCGGGCCCTAAAAGGCAGATATTCATTCGATTAAAAAGTTAAGATCACAATTTGTGTATTTTATCTGTGCACTCATAAATACTTCGTGCGAGTTCAATTCGTGCGAATCATCCAAAAACCTTTTTTGTCAACACTGATTAACGGTCTACTATACCAAGGGCGAAAAAAACAATTATGATAAAGATTCATGAGTTTTCTAATAAAACTCGTTAACTCAAGGTCAAATTGCTATCACCGATACGGTCGTCTGCACTGATTTTGCAAGAAAAATGCAGACTTCAGCATCTTCTTGAATTGTTGTCACACCAGTGTCAATCACGCGACGCTTGTGAATGTATCACCAAAATATTTGCCAACCTCGTTAATTATGGCAATATACTCACCAACTGATTTGTGGTCTAAAAACATTAAAGTCTTTAAGCTGATGAGATTGCTATAGCAAACAGCAATCTCAACCCGGATGTCAACAGCTGTGGTATGGTGACAGCCTTAACTGTATGTAACTGTGAGGAAAGCTCATGTTCAATAAAGACGCTCGTGAGCGATAATATATGAGGCTTAGCGGTTTTGTCTCTTAGAAACAATATGCAGCTTATGCATTGATAGAGTACCTACTTATGTACCTATAGAGTTGGTATTTTTATGTGTTTCAAATTGTAGATTTAGAATTAGAGATTGTGTGTGAAAGCTGAAGTACTAATTTTATATTCAATATTAGTTAGCTTTGCTATATTGGCAGATATAATGAGTAGCAATTAAGCTGAGAGTGTAAAACTTAGTAATAGCAATGAGCTTAGGCATAATAATACTATTATTGTATAATACTATTCGGTGTATGCGATTTAACATGCTGTCAGTTTGTGATGTCTTCAATTATTATTATCTCTAAAAACAAACGAAAACGTATGAGTTTTATCTGATTATTGTTTGTGATGTGGAAATTAAAAGTTTAGCCAGAGATAGATTGTGAAACTGAAGCAACTAATTAGTATTGCAATGTGAATCAGTTTTCAAGTGTCTTTTACCATTATTATCTCTTTATTTTTTTTTATTTTTTTTTATAAAAAAACTTTGCCCCACACTAGGAATTCCTTCCTGTATCGTGGGTGCGTTTACAAACATATAAACTCACATACACAAACACCCAGAGCCGAAACAACTATCTGTAGGTCATACAAATATTTGTTCCGTGCGGGAATCGAACCCGCGACACGCAGCGCAGCAGTCAATCGCTCAACCACTGCGTGCGCCAATATATAATTATTATAATTATAAATATGATAAAAACAAAATGAAAGGTTTATTAGGTTGCAGCTGACTAGTATTTACGTTTGTGCAACATAGAATTGTATAGTATGACATAGTTGTGTATGGTGTTATTATTATGTGTAATGTTTACCATACTAAAATGCAATACAGACTGTAATTAATTAAATACCCAATAGAGATAACCAACTATTAAAATATTAATATGTGTGTGAAATTATATGAAACACAATCACCTTAAGTCAATAATTATATAGGAAATAGTCTATGAATTTTAAACTGAACACAATTTAAAATTATTTATTGACTTTGTCGTGACTGGTGGTATTGTGAACGTGTTTTATGACTACAATGATTGGATTTTCATAAATATGTAAATTCTGTTTACATTTGCAGTATCATGATTGAAATATGTTGAGCTTTTTGTTAAATTAATATTACTGTGACTCCATTTGTTTGGCCATTCACTTAATTAACTCTTTATTTGATTGTGTGATGTGATTTCTTTTGTTATTGCATATTTTTAAATGTATTTGTTTATTTGAGGAGTTCATTACTTTGATTTATTGAAAACTGACTAGTAGTTTTGTGTGTTGTGTAAATTAAGTGTTAGAGTGTGTGGTAAAGGGTTTGGAAATAAAAATATAAAATTATAAATCTTCATCACTTTAATTTTTATTTGTATAAATAACCATATTACTGATAATAATATAGAATGATCACTTGTTTTCGCTATTTACATCATATACTACAGCAGTCTTTAAAATTTTAATATCTATACACATGATAACGAACAGGCAATAATAGTTTACTTACATACATTTGGTATAGCACTTACAGGCTAATAATTACAATATTTACAGCGCGCTACTAAAATCTACAATATTTACAATTGTGACTGGAAGGTGGGCAAGGTTGCCCGTCTAGACTAGGTAAGCTTGCACGGCGTTGCCCGTGTCGACGAGAGGCGGCGGCGGGGGCCACTGGCGCATGTCCCGCCGCCTGCCTGGGGCCATGCCGTGCTCCAGCGAAGAGTAATCAGAGTCTATTGACGAGTAAATGTGATCTGAGATCGGCCTGCCATCTGGCCCGTACGCGACCGCCTGCGTCTGTCTCACAGCTGATGGCGATTGCCGCACTTCACTACTATACTCTGGCGGGGCACTAGCACCTTGGCCTCCTCCCAACACAGGTGATCTTTCAGGAAAAGGCAATGTACGGACCCCACCATTAGGCACCGACGAATCTAAAGTATAAGTATTCAAACTTTTTCTATAGTTGTGGCTCCGCGCCTTATGATTCGGCTGCGATTCTGGCATCATGTACCTGAGGCGCTTCCAAAACCTTTTCTCGCCCCATCGTAACCGCGACCCTGTTTTTAGGTAGGGACGCAAATCGGGGTCGCACATCGCATCCGCCACAACTGAGTATTCTTCTATTAGTACTAGTTTATAAATACACCCTTTCAACGCATCGTGCAACCCTTGTCGGAATTCGTATCGGGACCATTCCGTCTGCATGAAATTTCTCGTTAGAACGATGATTATCCGTTTCGATGCTTCCGCGGTCTCGACGGCAGGCGGCGCGCATTGCATGTACTGTGCGCCGTGGTGTGGAATGTCTCTATAATGAAGGCAGAGTCGATATGATGGATTCCCGTTTTCTAGTTCATTCGCCAGTGACTGAACGACAGATTCTTCATCTTTCGGACTGTAGCATACGTAGGCGTCATATAACTTTTGGCTCTCCTCAAATGCGCCCGAGAACGAGAACACTCTTATGCCACAATTTGTGTACAGCCACACTCTTAGTGAATCTCTAAAAAGGAATAGTACGACGAGGGCCAATAAAATTAACATAAAGCCGGTGAGCGTCGAGACCATCATGGGAACATAGTTGGACACAAGCATGTTTCCGATGACTGAATTATCAGCGTAATAATCGCTGCAGGCTGTACCGTTTAAATTGAGCTCTTTTTTCTGTGGCGGCTTCGCGTCGCCGTTCCAACACCATACGTCGGTAATGTCGATGATTTTTTGCGCATTCTCAGCCAAATATGCAGTTAACTCTTGTAAGTAGCGACATTTGCAAGACCACAGGTTGTTGCCGAGTGACAAGGCTTTCAAATTAGGATTGTTATTAAAACTCCACACACCAAAATCGACCAGTCGGTTGCCGTCGAGGCGTAAAACTTCTAATGATTTTAGACCAAGAAATGATATGTTGGCGATATGGCTAATGAGATTATTTTGTAAGAATAACTCTTTCAGACTACTCAATTGTAGGAATTCGTAGCCTTTCAGTTCTTTCAGCTTATTGTTGCCCAAGTGGAGTATTTGGAGAGCATTCAAGCCAGCAAAAGTTCTATTTTGTATGCTATCGACGTTGCTGTTGTTCACGTACAGCGATCTCATTTTCTGCCGTCCAATAAAAACGTGGTCCTGTAGTTCTTTTATATTATTTCCATCTAAAAATACCTCGGTTGCATCCATAGGTATTTTGTGAGGTATTTCTATTGAAGATTGTCCGGAACAGTCCACAACGTTCGTGTTCCACAATGGATCGTGGTAACAGGTACAGTTTTGAGGGCACGTCATTTCACAGTCACACGCATCATAGTCACAGCAATGACAGATTGCAAAACAATGAGTCTCATACTTACAAAGAAAGTCTGTTGTTTTTAAGTTTGTTAAGGGCACATGAGTTCCACTTCGAGTGTTCGTCATTTTACACAAAACGTTTTCTAAGTCCATCACACGCGGGTATTGTCTCATCGCGGTCATATTGTTTATGATCGGTAGCCACTCCATAGTACAGTCACATTGAAAAGGGTTGCCACCGATATAAAACTCAGGTAAACTTTTATTTCCCGGCACTGTAGCTAGACGCATACTGTTTAGTTCTAAATGCACAAGTTCATTAGCATACATGTCCACCCGCGTCAAGTTCTTTTTATCGAAAAACGTATTCACATGAATATTGTTTAAAAAGTTACTATTGATAAACAATAGCTCCACACTATTAGGGATCGCCATTGGCGATATTTCCGCTATACGATTATGGCTAACGTCCAATGTCTTTATACGGATTTCATCTTGCAACTTATAGTAGTTTCCCAAGTGTTCAATGAAATTGCCGTGAATATCTAACCACTTTAGATTGCTGGGCACAAACGCGTAATCAAACCACACTAGATGATTTTCCGACAAATTGAGCCACAAAAGGCTCGCGAGCGTTGAGAAGACACCGTTGATGTCAGACAGGAAATTCCCGTCGAGCCGGATGGCCTCCAGTTGCATATTTCTGCTAAAAGTCCCTCTCTCGATTGACTGGATCTTGTTCTTAGCTATGTTAAGCACTTGTAAGCTCGGTAAGTCCCAAAACATTCCGACGGAAAGATTCCCAATTTGATTATCAATCAGCCTCAGTCCCGTTAATTGGTTTAGGTTTTTGAAGGAACCATTTTTGAAGTCGGATATTTGATTCTCTCCGAGATCGAGTGTTTTGAGGAAAGAGAGTTCCCATAATGCGTCGGGAACCTCTAAAAGCTGATTGGAACTCAAATCCAACTCTTTTAAGTCCGAGCAATTTTTGAAAGCTTTGTGGTCTATGTTTACAAGCAAATTGTTATTGAGAGTCAACTTGCTCAAAACAAATAAACCGTTGAATAAGTTCTCATCTATCGTATGAATTCGATTTTCGGCTAGATTGAGCGTATGTAGATTATACAGCGGCAGGAATGCATTATCTTCGATGTAGCCAATAGAATTGTTCTTGAGATTCAATATTTGAAGGAAGAATAAGTCTTTGAATGTCTTGCCATCGATTCTCGTCAAGGCATTGTTGGATAAATTCAAAACTATCAAGCGTATCAATCCCAAAAATGTGCCGTCGTCAATGTGGCTACTTGTAAGTTGATTGCTTGATAAATCTAAAACAATCAGCTGTTCCAAGCGATGAAATATTCCTCGAGCCAATTCAAAAAGAGTATTATCGTTTAGGTATATTTCTCTTAATTCTCTAGCATTAGCAAAAAGGCCTTCAGGCAGTGTATGTAGCTGGTTGTGTGATATGTTTAGAACTCTCATTGATACAAGTCCGTTGAAAGCTTCATTTGATATGTCAGAGATATTGTTATGTTGCAGATATAAATGTTGCAAACTCCTTAATTTGAGTAATTCGGAGTCCTCTGGCAGTGATTTAATTTCATTATGGCTCAAATCTAAGCCGTGCAAGTTGGATCCACAGCCTTGTCCAAATCCAAGTTGTCCCACTGTTCTTATCCTATTATGTGTCAAATTCAATGTGCTCAAGTTTTCCAGAGAGCAGAACACGCCGGAAGGAACAAATTTTATGTTATTCTGAGCAAGATCCAACGACTGCAGTTCCGACAATCCATTGAAAGCGTTCAGAGATAATTCTAAATTCTTCGTAGGGCTCCACTCGAAATTCTTTGAACGTATCTTTAGCTTCTTTAATTTCTTGAGTTCATGAAAAGTATTGTCTGGCAACTGTGTCAATTTGCAGTTGTTTATTGACAAGTCGGTGAGCGCTGAAACTGGGCTAAAGTAGTGTGCTCTTAGAGAGCTTTCGAAGAGTAGTAAATGGTTGCACTCGATAGCCAGGCGGCTGGTGTCCGATGTCACTGAGATGATGCTGCTTCCGTCTCCATCGAGAGTCCGTATCCTGCAGAGTACGCCGCCGTCCAACCCGCGATCCGAGGTTCGGACGCATTTGTCCGAGCCGTAGGGCAAGACCGTCGAGCCGACGTGCACCAGCGCACAGAGTACAGCCGTAATAGCGTACATTATCACAGATTTTTCATTTCACCACAAAACGTCTCATAAACACACCCCGTGGGTCGATATCACCATTTCCGAAACAAAGTACGTGGTACACTCAATTGAGCGCTGAAGAAAAACTTCCTAGCATTTCACTTCACTGTAGTCCGTAATGTACTTGGTTGTAATAGTCCGTATTTGTTAAAGTTGATTGAATTTTTCACTCATGAATTGTTGTTTATCGTTTGAGATCAGTTTGTGTATTAAATATTTATTGCGTGAAGTATAGACCGGCGCGAGGTGTAGCACGACCTTCCCGCGGCGCGGTTGCGTTGCGACTGTCAAGCGGAGCGCTTGACTCGTGCAAGTAGCAGTGGGGCGCGCAACTTAGTCTCCCCGTCCCTCGCGTCCCTCATAAGCTCTTCGCTTGTTTTGTGAGAGCAAGTAGCGCTATCTAGTAGTGAGTAGCGACATTAAAAATAGTGTTCCATCAACTTTTGGGGCAAATTGCGCAATGAGATTATTTTAATCAATTGTTGCCTGACAAAAATAAAGAAAATATTCGCAACAGGGACAAGAAGTTATAATTTAGTTAGTAACTTTTAAATATCATTATTACATACGACAGGAATATAGCTCGTTTGTGGAGTAAAAGTAAACGTACCTACTTACATTATGAACCAGTGAATATCTAACAAAAAATATGAATTGTTGGTACCTGAATTGGTTTACGTTATTAATAATAAAACATTGTTATCTATAATTTTGACCATTCAAATAAAAAGAGTTATTAAATAATATTTACTTTGATTTAAGTACATTGATATAAGTGGATTCTGAAATCGGTGTGTAGTTAGCAGTGCAGGCTCTAAAGTCTAGATAGTATTTTTTGATGCATAGAAAAGTAAGGATTAATCTAGCAATGAATTGAATACCAAAAATAAACAGAACAGTCCTTTCTCCTTCTTAGAGTCAGCTGATAAAAAAGGTCCCTATGTCCGAACAACAATACAAAAGATTCTATTGTTGAAAGACGGTTACCTGGTATAGTGTACAATATTTAAGCTTGGTATGTGCATAATGTTATATAATATTACATTCATTAATCTTTAAAAGAAATGGTTCCCGGAGCTAAAGGCCTCTTTTGCAGTTTCTTGTCATCTTCGTTTGAAGCTTATCTAATTTGAAATATCAAAGTTTCAAATCGCTGCAAAGTTCAGCTTTGGTTCTATCCTGCCTGTAAAACTAACTTGAACTTAAACCGTAATTTTTTTATTTTTTCTTCACAAACTTTTAAAAACAACCCGCTTTGCTTTTTATCTTTACACCACTATTTACCGCTAGATGGCGCCACCGTCTCAAAGATAAGTAACGCCCGCGTAAATCACAAAAACACCCAATCTACGTACATTTAATAGACTTTAGAATCTCCCTACACCAATTCATTGGCGTAAATCACGTTTGCAAGCTCATAAAAACCATTATGGGGGCACTTTCGAATTTTTACCGACACTCATAACAAAAAATTTGAAAATTCACGAAATGTTTTATTGTGTCCTAATGTTTTTATCGCAGTTGTGGCGATGTCAGACGGATACACGAAGGGAGAAAAATGGAAAAGTCTTGTTGAATGCGAGAGTGTATGGCTGTATGCTGTATTCTGGTAAATAATTTACGTACGCTTTTTATAGGTTTCCCGCTAATGTACATTTTTATATGAGTTGGTTGTGAATTGGTGCTCAACGTGTCAATATGGATGACAAGGGATAAACTGGGATATTTTATTTTAACGGTACTCAGGTAAGTATGATTGTGTAATGTGAAGGTATATTTAAAGCGAATTTAAAAGGCTTTACCCCGATTGCTTACGAACGATTGTAAATTTAACTTGACTTTAGCTTAGCTCGTATGGCTGTGTAGGTAGGTACGAAAAAATTGTTTAGTTTAACTTTTTTTTATTATTATCAATAGGCTCGCGCTTGACCACTATCTCACCTGATGGTAAGCGATGACGTGGTCGACGGAGAAGCACGCTTGTCTAGAAAAAACCCATTCACTCTTGACTTAAAGACCCCTTGATTGTAGCTATCGGGAAACACAGAATCCGGTAGGGAATTCCACTCCTTAGCTGTACGCATAACAAATGTGTCCCCAAAACGTTAACGTAAACTTATCTTAGATCTTGGCCAGCAACTAGCTTTATAGATTTTTCAACTTATCTATACTGTTCCACTGCTGGGCATATGTCTACCCCACAACCTTCCACTTTTCCAGGTGTTTTGCTGTCTGGAGAAGTCCAGCCAATAAGTCGTAGGTTTTATATTCCCAGACAAAAATAATTATGTTGTGTTTGAAGAACCTTTTATGAAAATCAATATGTCTTTCGTGCTTTACCCTTAACACTGATTCAATGACCTCCACAGTGTAAAAAATTATGTACTTACTTTGTACGCAATTTATAAAACAAACACTAAATAAAAATTAACCTGCCAACACCTAATGAAGCTTAATCACTGTTTACAACAGAACAAATCTATAAAATTAATCCCCATGCCTTAATGTGTCATACTGTGACGTCATTACTGCGCCCATTAAATGAAATGGGTCAAAAATGGGACGAAAATGGGACTTTATGACCGCAGTCACGTGGGCGGTCTGTACCACAAAGCGACCACAAGTGAATTCCTCTTTAAATACTTTAAAAGCTTGAACATGCTATCACGAATAAAATTATATGTGGTTTACTGTGTACCGTTTGGTTTCACTGTGTTAAAGGTAAAGTTGATGGGAAAAATTTGGGAGGCGGTCAAATATTTGTACTGTGGCGACCTGTCAGCGGGATCGAATTAATAGCATTTTCGCTGGCAACTGACTCAGCGTCTCATATAATTTTAATTAAAAATACACTCAAAAATTCAAATTCAAAATTCGAATGCACAGAAAAAACTTAAGATGTGAATGAAACAGCATAAAATGACATACTATCGTAGAACCTTCAATGCCGTTTCTCTATCATGTCTTGGTCGTTTTATCATCGTCTAGGTAAAAGTTGACATCAATAGTAAATCATTAAAAAATAATAACTACAATGAAGAAGTATAAATCATATCTACAAAAATCGTCCACGAAACTATAAAATCCTGCAAGCAAGGTTAGATTCTGGGACACAAGGGCATTATTATGGCCACTAAACGTTAACGTGATAGTTTCAGTTCCACAAACCTGACAAAACTACCCTCCAAAATTAATTCAATCTCCACCAAACACTAAACGCAAACGCGATAATGTACGTTCATTAGCAAACCAGAAACGTTACGTCTCAGACCACATAACGCGGGCAGTCTTCTCGTCTCCTACGAACGCCATACGACCACAAGCGAATTGCTACTGGAGCTCATTCAAAAGTTTTGCCGCAATGTTGGCAAATGTTGGATGCAATTATTTCAATTGATCTAATTTCGTGGATGTGTTAAATTGAACGTTGATATCAACATTTGCAATTAGGTCACCTAATAGTATGAATTTGAATTTCGTGTTATTAGTGGTTAAAGAATATAGAATACCTACATCATACCTACATCATGGGGGTCTTTATGTCAAGAGTGAATAGTTTACTTCTAGGCAAGCGTGCTTCACCGTCGACCACATCATCGCTTACCATCAGGTGAGATAGTGGTCAAGCGCGAGCCTATTCTAAATAAAAAAAATAAAAGTATATCTCTATGATCCCACTGTTGACTTCGATCTAGCCTGATTGTAAGCGATGGATGAGGACAAGTGCACCCAGAAGATGCGTGATCAATCTTAGCATAGATGCTGACAGACAGTTCCACACTATGGCTGACCGCATAATAAATTCGAAGAAGTGATAAACGACGACGATGACGAGTGTATGGTGATATACCTACGATGACGTTATGGAGTTTCAAGGAACAGGGTGGCCTACTATGAATTTATAGAGTTTTCAGGAAATGGGTGGAGAGTTCTTCATCCTCATGGAAATCTAATAGTTTCCAATATAGAGTACACTTTTTACCGTATCTTCCTCCTACTCAGTGAGTCAGAGACTTCAAAGAGAGACAATACAAACAGCTCTATTGCAGGATTTAAAAAAGGAGTATTATAAAATTTTGTTCAGTCTCTTGCTTCTACATTCACTTTCAAAGCGCAGCCTGCCAATAATACTATCTCTACCCTTATTTTTTTAACACCCATCATAATTAAACACCGCATAATACTAATATTCATCAGTTTAACCCTGACTGATAATGGTTCACTATTTTAAACCCTCTATTAATGACATCCGGCGTTACGCCACTCCAGGTAGACGGCTTATCTTACCCTACATTAGCACTTCTTCGAACATCTATTGTTTCGTGAATATTTTAACAAAATATTTACTACTTTCTGGTGACTCACCCTTGGGAATATTCTAATCCTTTATTCATTATTATCTAAGGGTTTTATGAGCCTTACGTAAGTAGTGTACCTGTAGTGTTAAAGAAAAGGTTTTGTATAGAGTGAATGCAATCTGGTCTGTAATGCGTTTCTTCAAACTTTCACTATCTAGAATTTTTCGGTTTTAGTTACAAGGTTTGTGATAAACTTGTGTGAATATTTTGTGGAATAAGTAAGGTACTACTTTAAGGTAATTTAAACTTTGTAAGCACAACCAACTTGTAAAATATTATTGACAAGACATACATCACACAAGTCTGAAGGGTTAGACAGCTTTATAGAACACCCATATTTCACCAGTTAGGGCACTTCCTAAATGGCGAGAACTCTTGAGAATTCTGGTATTCTAGATATATATGTACGGCTCTGAATCCTGGACAATTTGCACAGTAGATCGAAGAAGTATTAAGGCCTTTGAGATATGGTGTTGGAGAAGAATGTTGCGCATACCATGGACAGCTAAGTGCACAAATAAGTCCATTCTCGACCAGCTCAACATCGGATCTAGACTCGCCACGATGTGCTACCACCGAGTCCTGAGCTATTTTGCTCGTATCGCTCGGAGACAACCTTACTGCCTAGAGAAACTGGTTGTGACGATCACCTGCTCGCTGGTTAGACCAGATAAGGGTGATTACAGGACTGACGATAATCACTACCTTAAGAAAAGCTGAAGACAGAGTGGCATGGAAGCAGCTCGTCAGCAACGCGGCCAAAGCGTTCCGAAGCGGCCACGACCTTCAGAAATGAAGACAAAGAATAAGAATAAGGGAAGTTCCTGGTGACATAACGCAAACCTGTCGAATTGTATCGCATTGCATCCATGTGAACTTACTTGCAATTTCGCTTAATAAAATCGCTTACCGATGTGATGTAAATTTAATCGCGTCAAACAATAAGGAAAGTTGCATAAAAGACAAGAAGCGCGTATATATTTTCAATATAGGTATATTAATTATTAAAACTTCATGTAACATAAAAGTACATAAGCGGGCTTAATGCCTGAGGCATTCTCTACGAGTGAACCAAGGGCGGTGGAGAGATAGCATGGCAGGTGCATAAAAATAAACAACTTAAAAAAAATGGATACAAAATTGTATATAGTTAAAATAAACAACACACAATACAATTAAAATTATGTATAATATATTTATCTTACTTTTGCGAATTCTCCTCACTTAAAGGGCAGACGCTTTTCTCCCCTGTTTATCAAATAAAAATAACTGTGACGTCATTATATTGTCGTCCATGTAAATTTTCCGTCATAACCTTTGGATAGTGTACAAAGGGACACTGAACCGGGAAATTGTATTCCATTTGTAGTCTTTTTTAACGATAACGACACGGGTCTACAAATAGAAATTCTGTGAAATTGCAGCCTCTTGGTGGGTGGTTAAGGAAAGTTATCAGATTTTTTGTAACTACTATCTACACAGAGTTCATGTGCTTCCGAGAAATATATTTCCTAAGTGCTCCCACAGATAGCCTCGATGCCGATATGCAAAGACCCTTTTTACCCGACTGCCGAATATGACCGGTAATGTGTTTATCAGTCTATGTATGTATGTATGTACGTATGTATGTTTGTTCCTATGTGGCGTTCTAGAGACCAAACGCGTTGGCCGATTTTTACGTCAATCGATTCGTCTTAATCCTGCGAGTGTCACTGGCTACATTAAAAATGGAAAAAACAAAAATGGCGGATTTTGGGCCCCATTTCGAGGGGAATTTATTTATTTTTTCTTCCTAAACCATCGTGTGGAGTATCAAAATAAAGGATTTAAAGAGGCGATTTCAAAAATATAAAATACTTATATGTTTAAATATACCTAATTCTAAAAATAAAATAACTAAAAAGTTGTAAATAAAAAAAGTTTATTAAAAAATCATAAAACCCGACTGCTTAAAAAGCAAACTAAAAAGACGTAAACAAGAAGAAAATTATGCTGTGCAGTCGGAGGATACATCTGGTTTTGGTCCGCCAGCTCGCGAATATGTATCCTCCGACTGCACAGCATAATTTTCTTCTTGTTTACGTCTTTTTAGTTTGCTTTTTAAGCAGTCGGGTTTTTTGATTTTTTAATTAACTTTTTTTTCTTTCTCATCACCAGACCACACCAGAACTTTTCACCCCCATCGACCACCTATTTTTGGAGCAATGTGCAATATCCATTTTTAGGTTTCCGTATCCGAAGGGTCCAAACGTAGCCCTATTGTAGTCACTCACATGTCCGTCTGTCCGTCGTCTGTCACAAAGGTTTTACAGCCATACGGTTGGAGCTACAGTCTTCAAATTATTATAAATTTTCATGTATAAGCATCTTGTTGACCCAAAGCCATACAAATTGTCAAAAAATATTTTTAAATGTTTTTAAAGGGGGCTCCCATACAGCTTAAGGGAGGCTCGAAAAAATAATTATGTCCTACCCCATCGAGTGGGATATCGTTTTTTAGAGCTCGTTGAGAAGATAAATAGTGTATTTTTTTGTTTTGACAAATATTGGAAAACAAAGAAAAATAATATAATACAAAGACACCAAAGTCAGTTTTTTTTTCAAAATTTTGTTCTTATGAATTTTTGGACTTTCCATTGACCTTGAAACTTGAAACTTGAAGTTTGGTGATATTTTTAATTATTACTTATATTTTACTAACAAATACCTATAAATTGATGAATCAGTTTTTTTCTTTGAAATGGCCTCATTTTTCCTATTACAACCAACTGGATTTTGCGGTCAAATGCCTAGCACAGAAAGGAAGCATTTGGTACAAAACCCTAACATTGCGAAGTGCGACACGTATTTGGCCGGTTTTTTCTATCTGTGGGAACCTAAACTTAATTTTGAAAAAGCCGATGTTACAGCAAAAATATTAAATTCTAATCATTCCGAAAAATCCCCAAAACCTACCTTTAAAGTTCGAATAATCACTGAACAAACGTTTCGCCCATGCTTAATTTATTAGTTTCGAAAACACACAGTTATTACATAAACATTAGCTCAATTGTATATTCCAACATATTTTTCTTGTCTTTTCCTGAACATAAGAAAATAATATACAAAAAAAAATAGAAAAAAATAATGTAACGTTAACCCTACATTCTTCAGTTTATGTCCCCAAGACGTAACCAACGCATCTACGTCTATATACACCCATCCCGGGTCTATTGTATCGCTCCTCGGTGCTCGGGACACGACTGTAATGTGTTGACATCATTATACGGCCGCAATAAGAGCCACAATGCAGATAAGATCCGTGTTCGAATATATTCTGAGGGTTAAGTGAGGGTGGGCTTTGGGCACCTTCGTTTGTTAGTTTCGGAGTACATGTGTTTGGATTCTTGAATTTATGTCAGAGATAGGGATGGGGAAGAAGGTGGAAGATTGGAATTAATTTTGAGATATTTGTGTTTGGATTGGTAATTATAATTAAAAACTTCACAGAATATGCCTTTACCAAATTACCTGCAAAGGTTGAATTAAGTAACATCTTTTGTTACTTAATCCTCCTCATCGCAAACGTTGTTGATCGCGGAGATGGCAAGTCAAACGCGAGTCAATGCCAAAATTAAGCGTCTGCTTATGCAAACGCTTAACTTGGGCATCAGTGTCCTCATTTTTCATGCAATTTGTGTACTTAACTTTATCAATGATCGTTATTTCATCCAAAATGTCCATTTCTGGACAAAGACCACCTTCAAGCTTCGCTACATCGACCGATCCTGTGTTTCTCGTCCGAAAATCATTATTCACATTTTTTTTCAGGAGCTGCATCATGTTGAAGAAATCGGAGTACAGAATCTCGTATAAGCACCAACAATCAAAATCCATCGTCCCATATCTCGTATCACATAAGCACATCGCATCCGTCTCCCTCAAGCTTCCGCCAAACACCCCACGATACGATTCCTACACAATGTACTAACTTACTAAGTTGCTCAAGAAATTTATAGACCCGCAGCTACGGGAATTATACGAACATTTTCCTATTATAACGACTTTACTGAGTACTGGATAAAATGTAATTTTATGTTCCCAGCTAGTGTTATGGTTGTTGACTGTGTGCAAAAGATACTTACATTGGAGTGACTTATATTATTTCGAGTATCGATGAGCTTGGTTTGTTTATTTGACCTTTTCATGCGAGATGATCACGCACTCCCTCCCTTCTTTGTTTAAATAAGGCTTGCTATTTCTGAAGTGGGTGACTATCAAGTCTTTGCTTATAAAATCATAACCTGTGTATTTTTTCGATTATACGTAAACAAACAGCGTCGCTACTGAGGAGAGTGAGGGACAATCAAAACGGCATCCTGAAAACTGTAGCTGAGAGCTTCGGCTCTCTGATTATACAGCAGTTTGTGCGGAGGTTGATTGTTACTAACACTAGGTAATACGTTTTTCTATGTTACTAACACTAGGCAATAAGTTTTTCTATGTTACTAACACACTATAGATTTTTGCGTCTGAAATAAAAGTATTATATTCTATTCTAATAGTCAAGAGGCTCCAAACAAAATTTCTTTCAGTAATAATGACTGTTGAAAATTCATAATATAAGGGATTGACCACGTGACACTTCGGTAGCGCATGTCATCGTCACCATCATTATCATCATTTCAGCCCAAAGAAGTCCACTGTTGGACATAGGCCTCAAGCCTAAGATTATTTTAAAGAAATTAGAACACTACAATGCTGTTTTGCAGCAGAGACTACCATAAACTATTCTGTTTCTATGTGCGAAATTAAATACGCCTCATGGGAACTCAAATGTAAGGGATTGACCACGTGACACTTCGGTAGCGCATGTCGTCATCACCATCATCATCATCATAATTTCAGCCAAAAGACGTCCACTGCTGAACATAGACCTCAAGCCTAAGATAATTTCAAAGAAATTAGAACACTGCAATGCTGTTTTGCAGCAGACACTAGTATAAACTATTCTGTTTATAGAAATAAAATACGCCTCATGGTAACTCTAGGTCTCAACAAGCCAAACACGTTTCTCCAATATTTCAGACAACATGCATAAGCACAAACCATTGGCTTCGACAAAGAAATATCTCTCAAGGCGGGCAGCCTTAAAAGTTACGTTTGATGTTCAGTCGTGTGTCTAAGAAAACAACATTTAAATGCACGAGAAACAAACTTTTATATAAAGTAATGTTTATAATGACGATGTTAAATGTCCTAAGAAAATATTTCCGGGTCGTCCTCAAAGTAAATGATCTGAAAGAAAAAAGAAGCTTGTGAATAACGTTGGAATATTATTATTGAGAAATCGATTGAAGTACGTTTAATGAAAGAGGTAATTTTTTTTTGTGGTGATAATTTTTATCTTAATTATGATGCACATAAAGACTGGACCTTACAATATGAAAGATCTTATTTAAAACTAGCATTTCGAAAGCGACTTCGTTCGCGTGATCCGTATCCGTGATCCTACAGATGACTTTTTAGTTTCTGCCCCTTAAAGGTTGAATATCCAGAAATCATTCCCTACATCATAAAAAGACGCCCTGTATAGTAAAATTCTTCAGAAATCTTTAACACCCCCTAAATCGTCTCTTAGGAGTAGTTTTGAAAAACGAATAATGAAAACCTTTACTATTTACTTAGTTTAGTATTTATGCCAAGTTTCAAATAAATAAGCCCAAAAAATTTCCACCTTCCAAAGTTTCAACTCCTTTATTACCCCTTCAGGGGTGGCATTTCCAAAAAACAATAAATACATAATTTTTTTTATCAACCAACAGCATAAATCTGAAATTTCACGTGTCCAACTTACAAACTGTAGAAATTTTACACAAACTTTCAACCCCATTTTTACCCCCTTACGGTAGGAATTTCCAAAAACCAATAAATACATGCATTCTTTTTATCAACCTTTGGCGTAAATCTAAAATTTCACGTGTCCAACTTACAAACTGTAGAAATTTCATACAAACTTTCAACTACCCTTTGACTCCCTTAGGGGTGGAATTTCCTAAAATCCTTTCTTAATGCGTACTTACGTCACTTGAGGAACTTCCCTGCCAAAATTTCATCTTTATACGTCAAGTCTCAGTCTTTATATTTCGTGATGTGTGAGTGAGTCACCTTTCGCTTTTATAATAGAAGATGAGCGTCTACTGTTTTAGGTCATTTCTCAGGAGAGTTGAATAGACAATTATCGATTAAAATAACATGAGTGTCCTGTGTGTATATAGATAAGATTATCGAATTTAATTTGTCTACGTTCTATTTTTTAACGTCCTTTAGAGTCACTTAAAAAATATTGAAACTTAATTATTGAGATAACAACTAATTAACTTTTCAACAAGAGTTTGATGTTATTTGGTTTTTGTGATTGCGCAACGGAAAGATAACTAAAAAGTTATAAATAAAAAAAGTTAATTCAAAAAATCTAAAAACCCGACTGCTTTAAAAGCGAACTAAAAAGACTTAAACAAGGAGAAAATCATGATGTGCAGTCGGAGGATACATCTGGTTTTCGTCAGCCAGCTCGGGAATATGTATCCTCCGACTGCACAGCATGATTTTCTCCTTGTTTAAGTCTTTTTAGTTCGCTTTTAAAGCAGTCGGGTTTTTAGATTTTTTGAATTAACTTTTTTCCTTGTTATATAACTGGTCAAAAACGATCCAAAAATGTATTCAATCTTGTTTTAAAATTGCTATCAACACATAAAATGCCCAACTAAAGTTAATAAACCCAGCCATAATTAGACCCTTAATTACTCTATATTTCTACATAAAAGTCCTCGAGCTGAACATATTAAACGAAGCAATCTAATGTTACGGCATTAATTCGTCAGTTTCACACGAAAAATTATTCCAGTTTCTTTTCGCTTTCGTATTCATGAAAAACATTATGTACTTGCGTAAACAGGGAGCTGAAGGAAATGTTTCAGACAAGACCGTAGCTTCTAACTTTTATATAAAATTAATCGTGTCCCAAGCTTTCTACCGTATTATTTAGTATGAATGGCTTCCTTGATTCTTTAGCCTCCTTGAATACACCCTAAATTTATCTAGGAGTGAAAGCCAACTTTTTGGTCCATCCACTTACCTTTCCGCTTTTCTTGTAATATCTCTGTGCCTTTTAATGAGATCGGGACCTTTTACGATATTTTTTTCTTCTGCCTAATTTGGGCCAAGTTGAAATGAAAGATTTAGGTGCCCTTTGAACTAATTGCCTGTTGACGATAATTGTTGAGTAAAGAAATTGGAGATTTTCAGATTTACGAGTAATAGGTTCCGAGTTTCGGCTATTAAGACTTTTTCTCGTAATGAACAAGCGGTGCCAAAGAAGGTGTAATATAGCATTGTGAATGACTTTCATAAGACGTAATTGGTTATCGATTTAATAAAAAAACATATAGAAGCTTCTCATCTTCTTGCTGCCCCCATCCCATACTACTTGGGATCGGCACAATACGTTTTCTTCTTCCTGTCATATAACTCCTCACAAAGCCCATCCATCTTTTCTTTTGCCTTCCTCTCCCTCTCTATCCATCCACATTTATATTTATAACTCTTTTAGTAACATGCGTTTTATCTCTCCTCATCACATGACCATGCCAGGACAAACGGTTTCCTTTCAACTTTCCTATAGAAGCTTCTATTATTTATTTATTTATTTATTAAAACTTTATGCACAAGTACAAAGGTGGAATTAATGCCTTAGGCACTTTCTACCAGTCGACCTTAGGGTGGTGCAGAGATAAAAAAGGCAGGTGCAACTAAATGAAAGGATAAATCGAGAAAAATATAAATAAAAAGAATATATATAAATATATACCTAGATACATACATACATAAACAATAATATAGAGAAACCGAAACCAACAAATCAATTATGTGATGATTCTGCAAACTTCTTGCGAATGTCCTCACGTGCCTTAAATTTAAAAGAGAACCGACTGGTTGCCATCCTGATATTCTGAGGGAGCGCATTCCAAAGAGAGATAGCCTGGACAAAGAAGGACGAGTGGATAAACCCAGAGTGGTGAGAAGGACATTGAAGAAGACGATTATTGGTAGAACGAAGATTTTTACTGTGAGCAGAGCAAAGGAATTGAACATGAGAAGTCAGATAAGAAGGAGGAGGTTTATCAATAAAAGAAAGCAGGGTAGTCAAAGCCCTCAGCGCTCTACGCTGACGAATGGGTTACCATTTTAAAAGTGATCGATGAGTGGATACATGATCATACTTACGGAGGTTGAAGACAAATCGAATGCAGTTATTTAGAAGGCGGTCAAGTTTATTGAGTAGGTATTACGTCTTTATTTATACCAATTTTTGTAAATATTGTAAGTTTGTTACAGGTGCTTGCACATCCCGGTCTGTGTAACCCTTCCGGGAATAAAGTGATGTTATGTGTAAGTTTGTTTGTTGTGACGTGTTCGTCTCGGTCCTATTGTAATCAAATTAGACAAACTAACACCGACACCATGTTTATTTAAATTAAGCCTAACGTCGCCGTCGTCCCCTTCGAAAAACAATAATTAATCAAGATTAATAGCTTACACTTTAACACTAGGACCCTAAGGAATAACAATTAAGCTAGCAAAGAAAGACGGACACAATCCCGTCCATACTTTTTCTGCTAAGGGCGAAATATGTAGAGGAAAACAAAGAAACTCGATTTAGAACCCTTCAGGGTTCGTGGGGAGCGTATTAAATTTGCATTAGACGAAATTGAAATACGCCCTCCGATGACTCGTTACGAGGGAAGACTAATAATGTCGTCAATTCACATCGGGAAGATCTTCAAAGTCACGCTGTGACTATTTGATTAATTGAATCATTTTTTGCCTTTTCCCCCTTTAAGAGGTATGGCGGGGAAATTTGTCAATACGCTGCGTTGTACCCTGAAGTATCTATTGTTTTGAACAGGTCATTCAGTCGTTCTCTGACGGGAGACTTCTCAAGATAAGGGTTGTTACAAAAATGAACTCTTCGTTTGAAGATCATCTTGAACTTTAAATAAAAATAACTTCAAACGCAGACGTAACGTTGGAATTACAATTTCGTGATAATTCAGTATTTGAAGGATTTATTTGATTCACGTTATGTCTAAGTATCTAGAGTCTAGACAAGATAAATTTAGGTTATTCATCATTTCAGATGTCCAAGCTGCAATTGACCTTACTACGTGATACGATGTTTTCGATAGAGATTATAGTTTAGGTAACTCTGCTCGATTTCATGTCTTGATTCAAACGATGCGACAAGGTGTTTTCATAGTAATTTTTCTACAGATCATAATCATCCTAGAACTATTTATTTAAATAAGGCTGATCGCACTGTTCCTTTTTACCTGCAGGAGCCTTAAGGCGTATATGTATAAATGCCCGAACTCACTTGAAATCTTTTAATTAAAAATGTAATATGTTTGCCATTATCTCACTTGATGGTTAGCGATGTAAGCGATGATGGAATCATACGTTTGCCTATTATAGTACAACTACCAGGATATCAACAGGCTTGGATAAATAAACAAGCAAACAGTCAACTGTGTTCCACGATAGCGGATAGAAAAATACTCAAAGAGTAAATAATAAATAGGTACTCACTTTAAAATCACACACCGATTTATTCCTTCCAACAATCAGTTTATCAAATTATAATTAGATATAGACTATTTCTTAGGTACACTTTCGTAATACTTAATCTCCAGAATTTTTCATCCAAAAACGAAACGTGCTCAAACTAACTCCAAAAGCCCCAAACATTTTCCCCCGTCTCATTCATTTGTTTTTTCATATTTCTTTTTTTTTTTTAAACCCGGCATCGAACATTCGAATCCATTCCAAAATGATGTTGCCGTAGCGAATAAAAATCAATTTCAATTTTTAATAAAACCTAACACTATATTAATAACCTACTCACTCTATATCGAAGAATGGATTCTTTAATTCAGTGAAAATTATGTTATATTCAGAAATATTTCACCCAGCATTCATCACAACAAATAACTGCAAGTTAGTCAAAACTCATGATCATAGTCACGTCTTCAACACAGTTACTATCCGCACACCCATCGCTTGCGACCTCCGTGAGTCCGTGTTGACATTTCATTCTAATTGAATTTTTGTGGCTTTACTGTTAGTCTGTAATGTGTATGTGTTATAGTCAAAACTGTTAATCCGTCGAAACAACATAGTTCTGACGAGTTTTAGTCAAAACGTTGAGAAATAAAACGCGCTTTTATTTTAATAAACATGAAACATTTACTCATACCTGTAATTTCCAGAATCTTCCGTCAGAAAAATCCGTCGATTTTTGCAGTCAAAAGTGGTCTTGATCGATCAATAGTTCATGAGTTCTTTTTCTTCTTGGTATGAACAGATATGAAGTGGAATTCTCTGCCAGGCGTCTGTGTTTCCTGATATCTGTAACGCCTTTAGGTAAAGAGTGACATGGCTAATTCTAGGTTATCGTGCTCCATCCATCCATCGACCATATCATCGCCTCCCGTCAGGTGAGATTGTGATCAAAAGCAAGCCTATAGCTAAAACCAAAAAAGAAAACTTGCGACATATACAACTCTTGTTGACTTACTGTTTCATTTGGGTTTGCGGTGCAATTACGTGCTTTCACGATGAAGTGACAATTAATACTTGAGGTTGAACTGTTAAGGCGCTATTTTTTACAAAGTCCAATGCCCCCGAAATCGTTCACAGTTCTAAGAACAAATTCGTTTCGTGAATAGAATCTGCATTCATTAGAAATGTATAGAGGTTTTAAACCAATTATTTTTGTGTCTGTTTATTTGCATATTGTAAAACCACGAGCTGATTTTAACGGTACCTTAGCTAAATGAAGGTTAATTAGAATTAAAAGGCTTTTTGAGGAAACGTGATCAAGCAATCTTAAGCTACAATGAAACTGAAGATTTATTTGAGTGAAAAACACAAAGTGCTTTATGTAAAAACTTAAGAACAAGCTACCAAATTAAAGTATTAAAAGACCAGGATGATTGGTAATCACAAATCCTTTAAGTTAAAAAAAAACCTTTCTTTGAATGGTCATTAAAAATTAGAAGAATAAATTTGCACATTAAAATGAATGCATAGAATGAATGCGGTGCTCATCCTCTAAATGAAATCTCTTACGAAATGTGAAAAAAGTTCATCTACTCCAAACCTCTTTGAAACGAAATGACCTAATGCCATTAACTCCCTGAAAAAAATCTAACCCAGTCTATCCTGAGTTCGAATTTCAAACTCGCTATTCCACCTACTAACGATGACGTCACAGTATCTCCAGCCCAATCCTGCTTATCAGTTGTTACGCAATTGTACAGTCACGGACATCGGCATCACGTTTGTAGCACGTGCTGTAATCACGTCCACGGAGTCACGTAGCATATAGTCAGCCTAATTTGTTGCTTGCGGACTGCGCTCGACTGTACCAGAGAATCGTAGTAAATGTAATGGTTTTACGTTTTATGCTTGCGTGGTATGTGTGTGTGGATCCTGGAATGTCGTGTTGTTATGATCTCGGTACCTATAAAAATGGTACCTATCAAAATAGCTAAAGAGAGAATTACGTTTGGAACGATACTTACAATAGACCTGCCTGACCCCTATTCCCTGGGATGTGCCCTAATGAGCGTTGCACAGAAGGGGTTCTTGGGTGTTCTTTTAAGAGGTAACAGCGCCCCCCTTCCATGTGTAGATGGTGATCACCGGGGTGATTTTAGTGAGGTAAAATCACACTCCAAAAGGCGCCTAGACTTTTGAGGAAGAGAAAAGAGGCTTCTTGTTTAGAACTAAGAGGGCTTGGAGTCTAAGTCTTAGACAAAGAGACTTTTTCTCATTCGATTGGCAAACAGTTAAAAATTTTTGGGATTGTCACACTCTATTGAAATATCACGTGCGAAGCCCAAATATTATGTACTCACCCCTGATACAATTTCACGTTGTCTAGATTCTAAAAGCTTCTGTCAAGAAATTCCGCAAAAATCTTGATTGCGAACTTCCTCCCATACTTAATAAAATCAAAGCCATTGCTATAGCCTATTCTAAACCTTACCTTTTCAAATAAAAAAAAATCTTTTCACCTTCCATTTTCAGTCCCAAAGATTACTTAACAAAGCGTTCACCTTAACCGTCCATTAATACCGTTGTAAGCAAAATAAATCGCCCCCAGTGTTGATGTCACACTAATGAACATTTTATATTTTTATACGCACCAAAAAAGCTGCGTTGAAAGACAGTACGGAGTGACAAGCATCGCTGTAGGTACGGTGAAGGGCGTCCCTTAATGACATTCTCAGCATAATTCTTGGACACAGGGCTGCCAGACTTTGCATTGACATATTCGACCTGTTTTGCAACATGTTTGTCTGGTGTATGGCTAAAAATACGCGGCTGGATTGACCGGATTAAGCTTTACAACATCTTGGCAATCTCGCCATTCTTTAACGCGATACAACCGTTTTGCCTGATTTAACAGAAGTTTGAGTACGTAATTGTATAATATCTTTGCTAGTTGCTTGAGGAGATGAAGTTGAAGATGGAGATGAAGTGAAGAAACTCAACCTTACCTTCGTTATAGTACTACCTTTTTTTCAAATGCAAAAAATGCTCCATTGTAAAGCAAATGTAATAATCAAAATTTTTGATCTAGCAGCCCTAAGTAGATGAGTCTAAACGGCTATAGTAGGTACTGAGTTTCCTGTTTTATGATTAATGTTTCCGTCCTTTCGACACTATAGAAAGTACGAATCAATTTGTATATTAAGTGTGGTTGGAAATTGTAAATATGTTATTAGTAAAGCTTCTTCTTTATTGGAGTATACTTCACCTTGTGTTTCGTTCCGGTTGTGAGTTATTTATAAAATAAGAATTTGAAATAAAGATTGGTGTTGAAAATTAGATATTCCAATATTTTTTGTAAGTTTTTAACTTTTTAGGTTCGTTGTTCGCAAATACCGAATCATTCAATAGTCTCAGTTATCGATTTCATTATAAAGTTATTCTACTTAGTAGTACACTACTGGTGAGGCTCAGAGCACCCGGTCGTGGTCATGGACCGTCTGATAGGTTCGTTGTGGCTTTTGTGTGACTTCTCTATTTTTCTGTATTGGTCAGAGAATAAAATGGAGAAAGTAGGAATTAAAAACTGATAACCTTAGCTTCTCACTTAATTTGATGCTTGATATTATTGCGAAAGTGAGTCTATCTGTCTATTTTGTAATTTTTCCCGGTCCTTCAACCGAATTGAATTTTGGCAGGCCAGATTCAAATCAAAAGTAGTTCCTGGAAACTGCCACAGAATACACTTTTCATCCTTTTTCACGCAATCGAGTTGTTTCAGCCAATTGACTAAAACAAACATACTTTGTTTACAATGAACTATCAGATTTTATTGCATTCTCTATTGATATCTTTTTTAAACGCCTATGTTACGGCTATTCTATTTTTTCTGCCGTTTTTTGTTCATCGAGCGATACAACTATATTTTGTATTTCCACATCATTTGTTACGCACGAAATACATGAAAATACACTTTAGCGCACTTCGTGAAACAAATTGTTGGAACGTGAAGTGTTATTAAGTACAACGTGTTAAAATTATACTTACACGGTAATTGTAGGGTTAAAAGGAAAGAATTTTCGTGAGCTTGTATTGTTTTACAAGTTTGAAAGTTAGGTCTGCAATTTCAAAATTAAAAATACCTTTAAAAAAAAATTAGGACCATAAGAGATCTATGAGAGAACTTTTTATATAGTAAAGTTCGATTGTTATGCATTTTCAACATAAACTTGCAGTTTGTGACGTCATAGTGCAAAAATGGCGATCCCGATGGTGGTCAAACGTAAGATGCCAGTTGATTTTGTTTTAATAAGAATTCACTATGTCATGAAGTAACTCACTTTGAGTTCCTGCGATCAATAAAAATATTACTATAACATACCTTAAAAAAGATTTATTTGATCTTATTTTTTTTTTTGGGGATTGGAAATCATCCAAAGACTTCGCCCGCACTGGGTGAAGCGGGAGGGCGTGTCAGACTTTTACCGACTAAAACCCAGCCGTGATTCTTCAGTTGCTTAAGCAAGGGCTGCGGTAACTCTTTTTCAAATTTATACGCGACCAAGTTCTTATAACCATTGTTAACAAAACTTATTTTTGAAAAGAAACACAAACACATTATGAGGTCCTATGAGCAATAAAATTAAAGTGAATGCTTACAAAATATCATATTAAAAAGTAAACATTTTTAAACAGTTAAGCCAGACTTTTTTAATTTGTTTACTATGTGAACGTTCTACAATTTTTACGATCGATTTGAAACCATCCAATTAGGAGAAGTCCAGATGGAATGTTATAATTACGAACACTTTTAAAGGACTCTTCCGCTGATGGTTTGTTTACAACCATATAACTTTATTAGCTTTAAATGTGTGTTTGTAATTACTGTTTAAGAGACTTTTACATTAAATTTCTTGAAATTTATTGTTTGAATGAATTTTCAACAGCCAATCACAGCAGATAATGCGTGCTTGACAATTTGTCACATTAATTCTGCGATAATTTTAAGGTGGGAAACTCAGGGTTAGTCTCTATTTATTGGTAGTGTATGAATCATTTGGCAAATCATTAAGTTTTAATGCAGGCAAGTACACATGTGATTTTTTCAATTCAAATGTTCTATTATTAGTATATTAAGTTTATCTTGGACATTGCTAACAATGGTGAAGGTAAGCATCCTGAGAAAACCTAGACGTTAAGGCCCTTACTCCGTTAGAGCTGTAAAACGGTTACTTTCTAAATCATACCTACTCCTTAATAACGACTAAGTTAAAAGGTTTGAAAAATATGTATTACTAGCTGTGCCTGTGGCTTCGCTCCCGTGAGCCACCCCACAGGACCCGTTTTCGGGATTAAAAAATAGCCTATGTTACTCAGGAATAACGTAGCTTTCAATTGGGGAAAGCATTTTTTAAATCGGTCTTGTAGTTTTGGAGCCTATTCGGTACAAACAAACAAATCTTTCCTCTGTATAATATTATAGTATAGATTGATTCAATACATTATTTTTTTGATACATGGTTTTTTCGTATGACTAATACTTTTAATTCTTCAAAGGGCATTATTTTAGCCCCATTTACCAATAAATAGCAAACATGCCTCTGTTAAATTGCTCATGCTCATAGCTAATATAATTATGACATGTTTATTTCATTATCCTGACTTTTAATAATTCTTTGCCTTCTGCCTCGTTAATAAAAATGAGAAAAAGAGAAGAGAGAAAGTTAATAAAAACACCTATTTTTATTTTCCACTGAAACGCTCAAAGGTCGTTAGAGCTCGCTAGTATTTAAAATTATACTTCCTCTATTTATATTTATAATGTAACTTTATGTTATTTTTCCAAGTGTAAGGAGCAAGTATTGTTAATTAAAAATAAAAATAAAATAATGCAATGTCGGGGAAAAACGCTATAGCCAGTATATTAATATTGTAAGGAAAACTGACAGATTCGCAAAAACAAAAGAAGAAATACGTAGATAAACAAGTAAGTGATGACACACAAAAAATTCGTTTGTATCTTGAATACAAACGAATTTAATTTACACATGTGTATGAAAAATTATAGGCAATCATTTACAAATATTTCATTACTTTTTACCTGAACATTATATTTTACGTTTTTATTTTAAATATGTTGGATAAACATGTTGATATACATATACTTCCCATATCAACGATCAAAATTAATATTTTTCTAATCATAGGATGAATTTGCACTATACTTACCTACGTGGGAACTTTTAAAACTCGAGTGCCAGTTGTTTATTTTTCCACGTTCATGCAGGGGAGCAAATTATCAAGGGCGCGGGCGAGGAGATGTGGTGATGATGCTAATGTATAGTGAATTTTAATTTCACCAGGGACTCTAAACAACTTGATTTTCTATCACCTGTAACAGAAAAGGTCACAATGTTTGAGAATTACCACTTTACCAGGAATAAACGCATGTAACTAAAAGAGTTATGAATATAAATGTGGATGGATGGAGAGGAAGGTGACTGCCTAAAATCCGCCTCCTCTGCCAAAATGGATGGACTCCACACACAGTCCATCCATTATGGACTGTGTAAGGAGTGATATAAAAGAAAAGGGAGTCAGTGATAGCATGACGGGGGACAGGACGGTATGGAAGAAGAAAACGTGTTGCACCGACCCCAAGTAACATGGGACAGGGGCAGGAAGATGATGTTTTGGTAGCGCATATCAATCCCATCGCATTTCAAACATTCTGACAATCTAAATTGGTGATAAAATGTCACTTTATCTAGAGTTTATTGTATCTAAAGTCGTCACAATCTAAGAAGTCCGTTGACGTTTCTCATTTTACATACCGTGATAACTTTCTTCGTAAGAAATTGAAAAAACAAATTTATAATCCTAATTAATTACTTTGTTATCCATACACTATAACAACGAGTATCATTCGCAAGCATCAACTTTAATTATGATTAAGTATTTTATAGCTGTCAAAACGGGCATTTTATTTTTTGACAATTTTAATGCAATAATAAAAATGCAGTATATTTTAAGTTTTATTTCGCTTCAGGTAATATATAATATATATATAGGAGTAA
The DNA here is from genome assembly GCA_945859665.1 of Anorthoa munda. NCBI lineage: Eukaryota > Metazoa > Arthropoda > Insecta > Lepidoptera > Noctuidae > Anorthoa > Anorthoa munda. Next base: position 10,710,645 of record OX243911.1, read on the forward strand.
ATATGCTCATTATTACCGCAGTTAGCAAACAAATGATAACCAAAATTAGACCAAACTTCACAGAAAAAAAAATAACCTGAAATTAAATACTGTAAATGCATATTTATCTATTGATACAAATGTGTAAGCTCCTCAAGAATGACGTAAGAATCAAGTTGCAGCTTCAATAAACCATCATAAACATCCGAGAACCCGTTTAGAAAGCATTTTGTAAACAAATTCTATTGCATGTCATGCTCTTATTACTACTAAATAATAATATCAATGGCGGCGTATGTATTCATCACTATATTATGTGATATAGAATTTTATGGCTATTATAAATAATTCAGGCGTTTATTTGGTTTGTAGTGTTTTGTTTTTTTTTAGTATTGGAATAAAATGATGCTATATTCGTAGCCACTGTTTTGAATCATCTCTTGACTCTTGTGGCTCGGCTCTTTCCTTGAAATACTTAGGTACAGTCCTGTGAATAAAACATACCGAGATTTTACCGAAATTGAGGCGCGTAGGTATGACTTGCGTCCGGGCCGTTTGTATGACGATATAATACTGTATAAATTATCATTACCATGACCTTGTAGCCTCATCTTCACCTATAAATTGTTTAGAATTTTAATTAATATTAGCGTTTAGTTTTATATATTATATATATATACGCAAAATACTCTTATATATTTATACACATAATACTCTATTCTGCTATAACTGGCCAGTTGTTTCGGTAGGAGTCGAGCTCTACTTTGACATCTTGGTCTGCCGGGTCCTATTTAGCATCCAAAAAAGTTCAAGGCCTTTTCCAAAATCGGCAAAGTCATCAAAATATTACTTCCTATCTATTCTGACGAATATTTTGAGAAACTATATTATGCTGTGTCCTAGCAGTGGGAACATTAATTGGATGATGATGATAATATGCCATATTCTAGAATAAACAAGTTAGGTTAAAAAAAAAATAAGATGAAAATAAAAGAGGCAACTTAACATAACTTAAAAAATTCTTACCGAATTAAGAATTTGATATTCATCTCACACTTGCCAAAAAAGTAAAAATTTCGACATATTTTTGCTCGCTAACATATCGGTTAATTTAAGTCAGCCTTACCTATCATCTAGCAAATAAGAATAAAAAGAGAACCCACTTACTTAATGTTCCAACTTAGAACACAGCAAAAAATAAAAATTCAAGACGGTAAAAATAAAAGAACGTATAGAATTCAATGTTGAAGAATTTTATAGCTACCACAGAGACATACTGTTCTAGGTAAAAGAAAACTAAAATTTACAACTATGAAAGTCGATAAAATCGATTGTATGAATCCCCAGAGTGGCTCCGAGAACGATTCGTACGCCACTTACTAAAATGAATGTTGCATTGAGCCAACAGCTGAAATTAGAATGAATCGATGGCTTCCATAGTCTTTTGTCGCTGAAAACTCATTTAATTTTAGTAGGATCGTATTTCAGAGTGGAACGATAGATATCGCGATGATATTATGATCATGGACACGTATGGTATTCCTTTTTTAAAACGGTTATTAGATAGTTTTCATCCTTTTTGATGTGTCTGGCTGAACGGGTCTTTCGATAATGAAAAAGCTGAAAGCTATTATACTTCATCCACCGTTGCATCTACATACAGCTCAATGCGGTTTTAGTTTTTTTATGGTTTATGTTTTCAAGTTGCGATACAGAACTGATTTCAAGTGAATGATTAAGCAGTATTATTGATAATATTAGGAAACGGGTAGAATCAATTGTTGCAGGGATAATCTTGGGTGATTACCAAATTAGCTACGGCCCAAAATTAGGTAGGTACCTAAATCAAAAGACTGTTAGCAGTAGTCCAGGCCAAAGTGAAACAAATTAACCTAATTCTTGCCCAACATAATCCAATAACCATTGGTAATCAAAACAAACTCAATAAAACTAAGCTCCAACGAACATTGCGAGTACTAGGATAACATACTCATTCAGACAATAGGAGACTTAAGCCCTGAGCCGCGGCAATAGATGGTCCAATTTGCCTCTCCGTAATCGAGCGTTGAATGGACCATGCGCCATGAAATTAGATCATCGTGCCGCTTTATTTAAAATGTAATGTTTTTGTATTACCTGTGTGTGTTGCGTGGAATAAGGTGGAAGGATATTTGGAGTAACATCTCTTACGTTGTTATGGTGTCATGGTAGTATGGTTTCTTGTGTCTGGTTTTCATTTTGTGTCTAACATCGTTTTATCAATCTTTGTATAAATCTATCTTTTCTATGGAAAATAATATTGCTGAAATTTACCAGAGGAAATCAGGCTTCGCTAGACAGATATCACTATAATGAACTCAATCAGTTTTTGTGACAGTTTTGAAAAGATGAAGGATCTACAAATTCGAACAATGTCATATTATGCAAACTGATTCGAATAACACTCAGAATAGAGCACTTCAAACGAAAGGCAGAAAATCGTAAGTTTTATTCGTCCTTCGGGTATAATAATCCCTCCACTCTTTATGTACGCCCTGATAATGGCCCAGCATAAATAATCACACTTTTTGACTTGCTAATTTATGCCGAACACAAATATCGACAATGGAGCACTAATAACAGGATTCAATTTTGAATTGTAAAACTTACAAAGCCGAATTGGACGCGAATACGTTTCAGTAATTCTATGAAAATAAAATGATTACTGATAATAAAAGTTTTCTTTCGTTTTACTTATGGACGTCCTTCAGACAATTTCTAAAGGTCAGGCTGGTCAGGTCATATAAAAATTTAAATGAAGAAGGTAAACTTTATTAGATTCCAAATTCAATATAATATTCGGTGCCTTTCGCTAGTCAGACTTATCGGGGTACTGTTTCATCAATAATTCAGTTAGTTAAACCTCAATTAAGATAGACCAGACTTCGTTTATAGCTAGTAATTAGTTATTTAGTATTTGTTTGAAAAATTAGTTGGTACAAATTTTCGAGAACTAACTTTGGTGCTTCATTAAAGTTCTAATTAAGGCAAATTTACTCTAGGGCAAGACTGATGTTACAAGTTATTCGAGTATTGAAAAAAATCTTTCGTAAGATAAAATATTACCTACCAAAAATGTGCGTTATTAGTTTCACCAAAGCCGATCAAATTTGCACTCATGACTGCCCAACAAACAAATATTATAGGGGTACCGTAAATAATATTGATTAAATACTTTCCCACAAAAATTCACCACGAAATATAAGTGAACAAAAACTATTTTATTAAATTCCGTGACCCCACATAAATAAGGCGGGGCAATCACGTTTCGCATCGCAACGAGACCAAAACAACTGGCCCAATTAAAATTGACACAGACAGCTCCCAGAAGGTGTCGCCGTTCGCATCACTCGCACGCGATCTCAGCAACGACGCCAACTAATCGATACCATTAATTTTATTCTGTCGGATGTTGTTTGCTCAGAAAATATTCACCAACATTTAATGAACAGAATCTGCCGAGACCATCCAAAAAGCCAAAAACGAATGATCAAAATATAAGTCACTTCCGACCCGACACTCCTCTTTGTTCCACATTTTACTTAACATATAATTTGAATACACTATTAACATCCCTAATTAAAGACTCCAAACATTTTTAGAAAACTGTTTTCGAAACAAATTGTCCGAGTAATAGCAGTTTAAAATGTAAATTCTAAAAGGGGTAGATAAGTTTTGTGTGGGGTGCGTAATTAAAAGAGACGCCTCGTGCGACAGTCGTGAGGTGCATGGTGTCTTATCGGTTGGGTTTTAATTTGAGGCTGGCATGAGACACGCGAGCCGATCACGCGACACACAACGCATCGACCGGGGATACAACACTACGCGCGCTTTTTAAAATTATTTCTTTTATATCATTATCGAATGCTTCGACTGCTAGCTTTGTGCGGCCGTATCGATTTAAAAATAATTATTTGGAATATTGGATCGCACGGTGCAGGCCGTTGACATTTTGTGTTTAAATAAAAAAGCATGTAACGACTGAGTAAGCATAGTTTATCAATCAGTCTAAAGAACACACAGGGGAACCCTTTTGTTTTTTTTTTACTCGGGACAAAGCAAACTTAGGAAATGAGATTTCACGTAACAGTTTTTTGGAACAAAGCTGGTTGCGTGTCGGATTGTAAATAATTAGCTCATTCAGCCGCACCTATAGCGTCGCCGCCATTGTTTGTTTTTTGAAGCAAGATCTTGGAAAAAATACGTCTCCCTTTAAAAAGGAATGCAGCAGATTGCTCTATAAAAAGTTTATCGTAATTTCCGATATTGGGTAAATCTGATAATGCAAATACTTGTACAAGTTTTTGTCATTATCATGGAATAAAAACTAATCTTTACGCGAGTGGAAAACATTATGAATTTAGTTGACTTTGACTGTTTGATATTGGAGTCAAAATCGAATGCTGTGCTCTCATGTATTCCGAACACACTACGTGTTTTATTATGATCAAAAAAATGCATTCCCTTAAGCAATGGATTTTTGATAAGAACGCAATTACAATGATCGTTGTGTAGAGGCTTTTTGTTTTATTGATATCTCCACATAAAGATATAAAGTAAAACTTAACCGCACTGAAAACAATTCCAATGAATTCCTTGAAGCAACTATTAACAACTATTCCTTAAAATTCACAATAACTAGGAGAAACTAATATGAGCCTATTAGTTGACTTCAAAGTTAATCCCAATTCAGTGTTATTGCCAAGACTTTCATACAATTTATAGGTTTAGGGACTTGAATGTTTCTAATTCCATCATTAATTGAAGACTCGTGGGAAGGATGATAGCTGAGCCAAGTTTAGTAATATTTTGATCCTCTATTTACCAGTTCATTGATTTAACAATAACTTTACAGTACAAACACACATATCACCACGCTCTTATTCCCCGAAGGGTATAAGACAGATTTGCATTAGTTGAAATGTAGTTAAGCATATTGACATTTCTCCTCTGTGATACTCGTCTACTAACCTTGTGTAAAGTTTATGTGTAAGTAAAACATCGCATAAATTCACATAAGTTCAGAAATATTGGAAAGAGAAATATTAAAAAAAGATACTCGTAAGTACACAATATTTCAAAGAACTCAATAAAGCCTTTGCAAATAGGGAATCAAATAAAGAAGCAATAGAATTTCAATCATCGAAATTTAATTTAAACGACAAGGTTCATGCCCATGAGAACGAAAACAAAACAAAGTATGGGGAGCTTATTTGATGCAAGTCGGTGGAGTCGGCTGTGAAGAAATGAATTGTTTAATAACGTTCGTAGTCTCGTAGACAGTTAGTCCGACTGTCTTTTTTTACATCCTGACGTATTTCAGCTTATTGCCAGTCTGCTTAGCTTTTATTGCTTACCTATGTAGTAAACCCTATTCGTGATTGTTTCAAAACTATTATTCCTGAGTGTAGTCATCTGTCTTCAACATTCTATATAGATGACGGAAGTGTACTGCGTATAATTAAATCTTTCCTATAATATGTTCGTTTTTTATGCCATCTATATAATCTTCTTTGCTTTCTATTTCTACATTAGGATCAGTTTCATATATAGTTGTTTCTTTTCCTGGCAGACATATCATCTTACTATCTGTTATGAACTTGTGACCATCGTTGTAACCGAATTCCATAATACATTATGGGTACCAAAAAATTCAATTAAACCGCCCTCCGTCACAATATCAGATTGTTACCAGCAGTAGCATATTTGTCACGACCTATTGTTTATTAATATACAGTCACGAACGTCTAGGGGTGGGGTTATTAGTTTACAAGTGTATCAGACGCCCCCTTTGTTTATTATTGACTCAGTACTCGCGGGAGCACAATATTACTTCCCAACTCTTTCGGAAGTTTGCTCTTATTATTGACATCTCCTACATCTGCTACCCACAGGAAACGTTCCAACGTTCAATAAACTTCATCGCGTATTAATTCGCTTTGTCATTTATATCGCTCATCGATTGCTGAGAATTTAATTTTGTGTTTGTTTAGGACAGCGTTTATTTAGTCGGTATTTGCTTTGAGAGCACCCAGTTTGTTTGTAAAGGATTTTGCTACTTCGCTAGTTGGCATAAAGTTTAAATTCAATTTATGCGTTGGGTTTGTGTCATTGTAGCCAAAATCCCATTCGCATAAAATAAATAAATCGAAAACCAAAAAATTGCAGCATATTGAAATTAGTGGAAAATTCGTTGACTGCGATGGATTTTAATGCAGATTATGTATTGAGCAAAGGACTAAAACCAGATTGATTTAAATTTTAATTGTTATGCACAAATTCCAGAATATGTTTTAATTTGAATAAAAGTTAATATTAACTGAATATTCATCGTGCAGCTGACGACAATATTGGATCTAAAATACTTCACAAGTCTACAAACAAAACAACAACTATCGATAAAAAAAAAACAAATTAAATTCCGTATTATACCATCAAGCTGCTTTACGAGACTTAAAGCTAACATAAAATATATAAACAGCGCAAAACAAGTAACAAACGTACCTTTATGACCCGTTGAGATCATAACAGTAAGTCACATTACTGTGATATATGTCACTTTGCCACCGTCCAACGTCGCAGCTCATTATGACCGACCTGTAAAGGCTGAAGCACAAACGAGGGAAAATATTCACAAGTTTATTGTAAGTGTTTATAGTATTAAGGTATATAATTCGATAGGTTCGACTGGCTGCCTAGCAACCTTTTGAACAAACGCCACGAAATATTTTTGGAATCATTAGTAATTTACCAGAAATCTACAAATTAAGCGGTCAATTAGACTTCAATGAGTAGCGGTTCAACCACTACTCAATTAATGTATTGAAATTAAGTAGATTAAGCTAGGCAAATTATGTTCTTCTACAAATATATTTTAAGAAAAAAAAACAAACAAACTTTTTGGCTGCCCTGAAGTTGGCTACAATGGTTGCACAGTAGTAAATCTCATAAAAAACAGCACCACCGCCTTGCGCATCGGAACGCCAACTTCGGGGTGGCAAAGAAGTTTGGCGAGTACTGTAGCTTTGGGTGATTGCTATTGCATTTTTGACTCTTGACTGTAACAAGGCAACTCTTACATAATTATATGTCAGTTATGTCAGAGAAAAGGCAGTTGCATGATGTTGATGCCATTCTAATTCATTCTATTTTCGATAAACATACGCCGAAGGCGACGCGTACAAACGAACTATCATGTGGCACAGTCCTTAGCGCGGTCCGTCCACTAATCTCGACCATATTGGCTTGTTAGCACCACGCATCCGATAGCCGACTTTATTGGTGTTTATGGAAACCTTTCCTAAGGGATAAACACAATAGTTTATGGTGCTACAGGCGCATTTTTCGCGATATATTGGAATTGCAACACATTTGAAGTGGTAAGGGTTATTGAGCAAAAAACATTTTGTATGAAAGTGTTCATGAGCAAAACAGCTTCCACTTTCTCCATTTAACTTTTACCATCCGTTAGGTTTTATACTCTTAAGTATTCATTTGACTGGAAGTCTCTTGCGCTTCAACGTGGAGTTGCGGATACCAGCCTATTATACATACATACATTGGGTGAAAAACTCCCTTTTTACCTTTGGATCAGTCATCAGAGCAGTTAGTGACAGAGAAGATCTTTTGAGAAAATATTTTATTATGCTTCTAAATTATTTTATAGTACATTCAAACATTGCAAAGCTTAACCAAGTCTCGTAAAATAACCTCCAAACTAACGTAATCCTTTAATAAATTCGTTGAAATGGTTTTGGAGAATCCTAAGCCCATAAACTGCGTTCCATAAATCACCGTAAAGTAAAAATTACAGTGCATATAACTTTGGCCAATAAAGAAGAAGATTCGTAAAAAATATTCTCAAAAATTGCAAAGCTTGGAATTTATGGTCGAAAATAGAAAAAATCTAAAATGTTCGCCCTAGATTCAATAACGTAAAGATTTGAGGCATTTATAGTGGATAGCCCATTCATCAGGACTCGTGGGTGAATGGTGAAGTGCACTTTGTTTTGTCATTCGTGCCTATTCGATTTCAAACTATCCTTGGTCACTTTCTATTCAAAGTCTTGTCATGATTACCCTCCTCGTTTTTTATCTTACTCCTTCAAGCGCTACAACTTTTGTGATGGGCAAGACAAGGATGTAATTTCGCCGGCTCTCCTGATAGACTTCAACCAACCAAAACGACATTGACGCCACCTACTAGTATTATCTCACGGATAGATAAAAACTGCCCACCTCAATCAAATTGCCCTAAACCACAGATTACTGAATAGTTACTACGTACCTAAACTTTATCAAAGCAACTTCTCTCTCTATATCTACCCATAAAACGCACCCTGCGGAACCAAGCCCAGTTCAGCACTATTAACACAACATCATAAAAGTAAATTTACATTAACCTATCTTAGACCCCCGCCCGAAACCCTTAAAATATAATTAAATCCTTTTAACGGTTGTAATAAAATCTTATGGGGAACTAACCGCCATTTCCGTTATCATGTGTCGCAGGTTCGTTCATAATTAATTAAGGGATTTAGTACAGGTGTAATCTGTGTAAGCAGATGCGGATCCCACACCTTAGGAATTGCTCAATACATAAAATTTGGGTAAACATTGAAGGTGTTCGTTGAAGATATTTTGAATGTCGTAATAGGGATGATGACAACAAAAATATTTTTAGTCCGTCTGATAGATTTCCAAAATATATTGGATACGTATTTTTTCTTTTGTCACGTTAAAAAAAATGATGACGATACAGTGCCTTAAAATATCGCATGACGTCACGCTTTGGTTCAATTTAAACAAAGAAGTGACGTCACAAACCCCCACTCCCGATCTTTGATGCGCGTTATCTTGGTGATGTTTTATTGATTCGAATAAGCCAAAAATACGTGTCTAATATTTTTTTATAATTTATCAGGCGGACTAAATATATTTTGCTGTTTCGTACCCCGTCATCATCCCTATTGTGCCCAGCCCGTTTCATCATCGGACTACCAGACGTACGGCGATGCGCCATCGGTACATGGTGGACATCCCACCCATACGCACTAAACGTTTTGAGAAAACTTTTATTATGCGTACAGCTAAGGAGTGGAACTCCCTGCCGGAGTCTGTGTTTCCCGATAGCTACAATCTAGGGGTCTTTAAGTCAAGAGTGAATAGGTAACTTCTAGGCAAGCGCGATCCATCGTCGACCACATCATCGCTTACCATCAGGTGAGATGGTGGTCAAGCGCGAACCTACATCAAATAAAAAAAAAATAAAAAAACCCTATATATCAAAAATAGAAGTAGAAATACAATTATTTATAAGCTACAATTATTATTGGGGAGATTTTCAGTTACTACATTTTTTTTTTATCTCGACAGCATAGATATATCATATAGGCGTAAAACTATCCTTATGTACTTATAGTACTTACTTGCTGAAAAAAAGTTCTTTACCGATCACAATGTAATAATTCGTGTGACAAAATAGCTAATTAGAAGTTATTGCCAAAATTCAGAAAAGCAAAGACACGATCGAAAGCTAGCGTACACAGTATTTTTGTAAACGGAGTGCCCTTTAACCAAATCCGTACCGTGTAGGGTTTCACGAACTTCACAGCTTTATGCGAAAATCTCTTTAATATTAAATAATAATTCGTCCCTAATCCGAGAAAAAGGTGAAAACAAATCCGAATAATTTACAATGTGGCTTATCCCCTTTTAAATTGACCGTATTCAAACACCTAACTTGAGTTTTTTTTTCACAGGTTTTGATTCTGGAACTCAAATTAGATGGTTGACCTTGTCACTTTTTTGACCAGACAGGACATTAGGGACGTCCATAACGATCGTCAACAGTGCGGGAATACATTTAGGGGTCACATAAAATAAGATACCTTTTGAAAGGTCACAAGGTCAGATTTTTATACAATAACCAACCTTGAATTACTTAAAAATTACGATTGCTTGTTTGTACCCACGATATTTTGATTCAGACATGGATAAAAACTTAATTTCCAGCTGCAAAATAAGAAAAAACCCAAGATCATATCCTAATCAACCCTTTTTTAATTGATGCTGCCGTGTCCTTTTATTGTGCCCTTTTTGTCTAGACCACCAAAGTTCTTCCGCGGTAGGACCAAAAAAGCGTGAAAAAGGGGTACAAGGTAACGCTCCATCCGGGTGGTGCAGGTGTATAATACAGCTTCTACCAGCCACCAGGTGTCTTAAACAGTTTAAAAAAATAATAGAGAGGTTGCTTTTATTTTGACAGTTGAAAATCGAATCAGTCTTTTATTATCACACCCTTGGAACCGCAACCGAAATTGATTGTGGGTTCGAATTACGAATTCAAACTGACAATTGTCGAATTGTCGATAGTCAAATATTTTATTGAGTATACAATAATGTTTTAGCAGAATCCTCCTTATGACAATTTGGAATGAGCTGTTTTTTAACCTACGGAAACACTTAGATTACTTACGTACCTACCATTAACAGACTACTTTTTAACCGACTTACCAAAAAGGAGGAGGTTCTATGCTAGATTTTTTTTTGTGTTTATTCATCGATATCTCCGTCAATTGAGAAATTGAAATTTCCTTTTTTGGAATTTCCTTTTTTGTTTGAAAGAATATTTACCGAAAATGGACCCATTTTAATATGGTGAAGATCTGATAAAGAACTTGGGAGATATACAACAGAACTCTTCAATAAATAACGGCAAATCCCTCGGAATTGCTGCAATCGCATGTCTGTTTATTGTTTATACCATGTCATAATATAACATCACGCCAGTATGCTCTAAAAGGGTACGCAGATGTGTACAGTTCACCTTGGTACACTCTCATTTCACCAGTTATGTTTAGTTTCATGATATTCGTTTAATCTATTCTGGCATAATAGGTACCTTACTTAACTACTTGCCTATTAGGTGAACTAAAAAGTGGAAAATAAAAAATATTTTTTTACAAAAAAATACTACCGACTTCCAAATAAGAAAACTACAAAGTGAAAAATAACTATATTTTTGGAAGTCGGTGTCTTTGGTAGGTACCATTTTTTTGCGTTATGGACACCGACTTCTAAAAATTAAAGTTATTTTTACTTTGTAGTTTTCTTTTTGGAAGTGGGTAGTATTTTTTTGTAAAAAAGATTTTTTTAATGTTCTAAAATATCAGAGCAAATGACACTTGACCTTTAATCCAACATACTGATAAAGTGTAAAGTTCGACAATTACAACAAAACTCTTTGTGTTAGTTTATAGACCCAGCACTACCCACTCAACTTATAAATTATCAGGCTTAACTAATACCAATTACGCAGAAGGTTGAACAACTTCCTATAATTACCGAGCTCCAAAATCAGCATAGAAACACGTAGGAAACTCGACCAAAATTTGATCCTACTTTATAATTATCGTACGAAACACCCCTTATACATACGCCGCCTTAACCCACGTTAGTTAAACGTGCAACTTTAATGGAACAGTTAATTCGTGCTGGTAATGCTTGTACATGACCCGTCCTACACCGTTATTCTCATATCACGCTCCAATGCGCTGTAATGTGCGCCCTTGTGCTACCAATATGTGTTGACAAGTGTCCCGTAAAACAGCCAGGGGGTAAGGCGAGACGTTGGTAATAAGACGTGCAATGTTCTTGTTATGCCGGCAAAAATTGGGGGTTTTACAGCTGTTTTCTGTAATACGTAGAAATAAGGTCTCTGAAACATGCAACGTTAATGAGTTCGTCATTAATATGATCGTTCTCTCCTCAAGAACTGTGTTTGTAGGCTCAGAATCGCAGCTTCTGAGCAGTATAACATTTTGTGACCGCAACATGAGGTGCCTATCGGACCAATACCATTGCTGCCGTCACCGGATCGTGTTTCATGATTGATTGGTGCATAATTGAAACCTGCAATATCAAAGCATGACTTCACTCAGCACTCCAACCACAATTCTGCATGTCTTAATCAAAATTGTGGTCTTTGCACCAAGTGCTGAGAAATTAGGGCATCATAAATTTCCGCAGAATAATGTAGCTTTTGTAAATGAGTACGGAATTAAAACGTTTCCGATGCAAAAAGTAATTGATGGAGAAAGGCTCATCGTTGCAAGGAGGCAATTGCTTACGGCGCGCAGTGTAATAGCTGGTAACCGCACCACGCGCGAACCCGTTCTTTGACACTTGATGTGTTTGCAAAATTCACCTGACAGTAGAGATTGTAGAGGTAGATATCGATAAAATCTTAAAGTTACACATTTTGATCATGCATCATCGTCATCATCATTTCAGTAGAAAAACTTCCACTGCTCAAGACCTGAGCCAGGCCCATAATTACGTTGCCACATTGGCCGGACCGCTTTTAGGGCAAGGTTATTTTCATAAGGGACAGATGTATACTAGTCATATACATCTTTCCCTTACGCATAATGGAAATAACCTTGCTTTAGGAGCTTATGGTAGGGTCCCTGTGCTTCTCCTATCCAGTGGACTGCCGCGGTCCTCTCCAGGTTATCAATCCATTAGGCGTTGTTTTGAATAGTACATTAGTAATGTTTTATTTGTCGTAAGCACATTCACACAATCTTGAGTGTTTCCACTCAGTCAGCAGTCAGCTTTCCATTTCCTGAATACCTGATGAGCGTTCGAAACTAAATATGCAAACAATAAAACGTTTTTAACCGACTTACCAAAAAGGAGGAGGTTCTCAATTCGGATGTATCAATTTTTTTTTTGTCAAAAAAGAAGACACGAAAACAGGAACACTGACTGCCGAAAGTGAAGTTATTTTTCACTTTGTGTTTTTATTTGGAAGCTGGTTGTATTTTTTAGTCGGTGTCGAAAAACTAACAACAATAGGTACCAAAGAGACAGACTTCGGAAACGAGGAATTTTTTCACTTTGTAGTGTTTTGCTTTAGAAGTCGGTTTAATCATTTTTTTAAAGTTTTTTATTAAAAATTACAACCAACTTCCAAATAAAAACACTACAAAGTGAAAAATAACTTCAATTTAGAAAAAGCCTTTTTGGCAAGTCGGTTAAAACTGGTCAGTTTTCTGGCTTAGTCACACTTTTCAGTGACACTAAACTACATGGCCTACTACATAACTATGTGCACATAAAAGTGTCAAATGACCCCGCTCCCGCCTACATGCGCGGCTCCCCGCGTTTGCCTCGTGCGAATAGCGAGATGTCAGAGTGACATTGACAGCTTCAAGCGCAAAGTTATTATGACCGTGTAGTAAGTAGTCTGCTTAGGGTATCAGCTCACAGCAGACAACATAACTCTTAGAAATAATTAGTTTGAATTGCTTTATTCAGCATCCAGAGAACTAAAACAATTTCAAATAACTCAAAAACCAAGATAACTCATCCCATCCCTATACGGCCAGATTGACGCGTTGTTTGAGCCGTTGCCAGCCAAGTCGTAATTACTTCGCGAACAGTTTGTCAGCCAATTAAACACCTTTGCTTTATTAAGAAGCCGCAGCCAGTACTCCGGTAAATAGCGAATCAAAAGGCTTCCATGCAATTCAGAATACTTAAAAGGGTGTTGCTTACGACGATGTCTGCGGTTCTTGTACCTTGATTTGGCTTTTGATGTATTTTTGCAGACGTTGCAGAAACAAGAAACCATTTGTGACAATATCCTTTGTTTGAATTAATTGAATCAGCTGAAAACTTGCATGTAAATCTTCTTCCTCTTCTTCGACTTTAATTTTGTCCGATCGGCATGTGGCCACCTAGACAGCTCTCTCGTTTCCCTTGATCAATCCGTGGAAGGTGCATGCCGGGGAGGGAAAGAGGCTCCACAGTGTTTGGTTTGGGTTAAGAATACTAGTTTACCCATTTTCACAAGTTGAATCAAACTTAATGGCATCAAAATTATTTTGAACATAATATTACAATTTGAAGAATTGCGAAACTTAAGTGGCAGTGGGCAGGGCACATTGCTCGCAAAAAAGTTCTGGAGTGGCAACCGCGAACTGAAAGATGTTGCGTTGGAAGGCCTTCCACTAGGTGGACCGATGACCAGCTGAAGGTTGCGGGGATCCGCATGAGTATGCGAGACATACGGCACCGGTCAATGTGGCGACGCTTGGGGAGACCTTTGTCCAACAGTGGACGTCTTTCGGCAGATATGATGATGATTACAGTTTCAGATTATTGTCAAAAAATTCAATTCTTTCAAAAAATGTAGCTTAATATAATATCACTGTTAAAGCAAAAGCAAGCTAGTAAATGCACAATGGAAATGGATCATTAATTATTATTGTTGTAATTTATAAATGCAGTCTCTCCAATCCTCGTCACAAAAAGTTGCGAAATCGTCTGTCATAACCGAAATAATCCTGCACGCAAAATATTCGAGCTCATATAAATTGGAAAATGTATTCTGAAACAATGTATCGTGACTTAAATATATGTTGTGTTATTCACTTCGTTTTTAAACCTTGGCTCGTCCTACAAAATTATACGGTTCAACTGTTTTTAAAACTCCAAAAAATCTCGAAGCAATAAATCAAATAATAAACAAGAAAGAACATAAAATAATGTAAGCATCATCGTAAATACTCCTTTGTTCATGCTGACCGCAATAAAAATGATACTATGTTAGGTATTACGAAGTGCCAATGCAATCACGAATCCATTGTGAAAAAGGGATAGTGTTATTCGTCTTGTATTGCTCTGTCTCTCTTTTGCACCAGAATCATCATCATATCAGCCGAAAGACGTCCACTGCTGGACAAAGGCCTTCCCACGCAACGCCTTCCGGTTCGCGGTCGCCACTCCAGAACCTTTCTGCCCCATCGGCCATCCGTCCTGCGAGCAACGTGCCCTGCCCACTGCCACTTAAGTTTTTCAAGTCTTCGGGCTATGTCGATAACCGTTGTTCTCTTGCGGTTAGTACGATTCGATCACGCAAGGAAACTCCAAGCATAGCCCTTTCCATTGCCCTTTGAGTGACTGTAAGCTTTCTGATAAGGCCCATTGTAAGCGACCACGTCTCAGAGCCACCAGAATCATGATGGTTTTAAGACATAAAAGTAGGGCTAATGAGAGCGAACGACTAAAGCTGTATCCCACATCAGTTTATGCTTTCTTTAATGGCGATACAAAGTATAACAAAGGGTATAAAGATAGTTGTAAAGTCCATCCCACACAGATTTTTTTCGTCATTCACAGATATGAAGACATTGCCTATCCCATTCAGAGAGGTTGAAATAAAGGACTGTAGACTGAAATGAAAAGGATTATTGTTTTAGTTTTATCTTAATCTAACGATATGAACCTCGGTGTGGGATGACGCAGAACAATGAAACCGTAGAGACGACATTTGCGTATTTATTTTATGTAATATGTTATGCCTGCTTTTTTGTAAGTTGTTTAATTAAGAATCACGTTATAAACACTGTCAGAGAAAAAAATATTTAATGACGTATGCCACTACACGTGATTTTAATTTTGAAAAAGTAAAATATCTACTTTCAAAAAATTAAACTAAAAATCAGTTCTTGTTACTAACAACCTTGCCTTGTCTATGGACTTCTTTGCCTGACTTTTTTTAAATATTTTTTTATAAATAGGTTTTAGTTTTTCTAACAAAAATGCACACCTACATTTGAATGTATAAATCACTCACTTAATCATGATCTAGCCCTAGTTGTCCCCCCAGCGACGCCTTGAGCTGAGGTTCGACCCCAAAGGGGGTAGCTTAGGTTTAGCTTTCTGTGCCAGACTGGATGCTCTAGTTTAGTCTCCACAGGATCGCCCGGTTAGCAGTAGCCAATCACTCTGAGAGAGGTGCAACAAAGAAAAAAAAAACTTTCGTATCTACTATATTATTGCTTGGTTTCCTACTTCCTTTTTCAAATAAAAACTTTTTTGAACATTTACCATTACCACAACCAGCCAATTCTAACCCAAAGAATGCTGCACATCCCTCTCCATTCTTCCCTCTATCCAGCTCAACGCAAGACAGCGACATTTCGTGGTCGCAGTCATTAATTATACCGAGCTCTTTGTCCCTCAGACACTGGAGTTCATTGTGACAATATTCGGGTCGCGCATTGAAACTGGCTCACAAGCTCACAATGGGATCTACATAGACAGATCATCGCTGTGATGGGAACGCTTGCAGGTAACACTTAATAAGATTACATTAATTCGTGGCTTACTTTTTGTGTTCCCGGTATTGTCTTTGGAGGAATTTTTGAGAGTTAAATGGTAGGATGACGTGTTGGTATGGAGAAGGGAGTGACTTCACAGGTTGGGTTTTCGAATCTGGTGGTTACGAGGTTAACATATTTTGGATATCACTTATAGAAAGTGATGTAAAACATCAATTAGTGCGCTGTTCAGCCTTTGAGGCTGAATTTTCACGGACCTATGAAGTCTGAATACTGATTGTAGACTTCTTAGACAACAATCCTTTTATTTATAAGAAAACATGCATCTCATAGAGTTAGTTACTCTGTTGCACCTAAATAAAAAAGTAAAATATTTTTTTTAATCTTGTTTTTTTTTGTATTTTTCTCAGCAAACCCTTTCATTTGATACCCATATCATGGTAGTGCACAAAAAAACTAGTCCGCCATCTTTGGCCGTCCGCCATATTGGATTTAGAATGACGTCACTAACCATGCAAACTAAACTAAACCTGTATGCAAAATTAATTCTTAATTGGTGGAAGACAACTGCTTTAAAATTCAGTTGCAAGATTTGACCCGAACACATTGACACACATACTTACATTACAAGTTAAATAAAAGCTTGTAATAACATATCTGTCTGTAAAATGAAGAATAGTAAAATAAGAAAATGCGCAATTCGCAAAAAAAAAAAGAGTATCTATCCGCGATATCGAACATCAAAACCAACGAGAGAGATTGCCCAATCTCCCCTGAGTTAAACACTTAGATATGATTACGATGAAACCAATCACAACTTCTCCAATAACAGAAGAAAACGCAAGTTATTTATATAAGTTTCAAACACCCATAATATTGAGGTTATTGCCCTTCGATTGGGGCATTCGACACATTAAGAAAATTATTTTTTTGTCACTACGAGTATTCACATGTTTTTCGTAACTATTGTGTTTCATGAGTAATTACCGTCATGTATCGTCGTTTGGGTTAGATAGGAACTAAACTACTAGAAAATATCTACTAGCAAATACGACTATTTGAGAAAATGCTCCTATAAAACTAAAATTTGAGTATCTAATCTTTTACATACAAAACACCCTTTTTATTGGCCTAATAAACTCTACCATTATCTGACCCTCAAATAATTCTCGTAATTCACACAATGAACACAATTCCCCAAAAACCCTTTTATCACTTTAAAAAATAAACGACACTACAAATCACCCTTATCATATCCATTCCCTCCAAACTCGTTCAATTCAATTGGAAATGCAACGCCATCATTCAATTAAATTATCAATTATATTGATTCCAATAAATTTAACCAAACAGACGACAGTCCTGTGCTGCGTAAACTAATCAACTCGAACGTGTCATTGGGCATCACTATAACATTGTTTGTTCCCATTATAATGCTTCGTTTATCCGTTGGTAGATTAGGTACTTGCTGTTTGTAAAATTGAAACTACCGTAGTTTTATTACTATGGCAATTAAATTTATCTACACACATAAAGGAAAATATCTGACTGCTTCAGTTATTGCACTGAGATTGAGGTTCGATTCCCGGTTCTTCGGGCAAAGTATTATTCATAATCATCATCATTTCAACTGAAAGACGTCCACTGCTGGACATAAGCCTCCCCTCAGTATCGCCACATTGACCGGTCCCGTGCGTCTCCGCAACCCTTCCAACGTAAGTTCTTCCGGTTCGCGGTCGCCACTCCAGAACTTTTCAGCCCCACCGGCCATACGTTCTGCGAGCAATGTACTCTGCCCACTGCCACTTAAGTTTGGCAATTCTTCGGGCTATGTCGATAACCCTGGTTCTCTTGTCTTAATTTCTGATTCTATCACGCAAGGAAACTCCGAGCATGCCTTTTCAATTGCCCTTTGGGTGACTTTAAGCCTTCTGATGAGGCCCATTGTGCGCGACCACGTTTCGGTTCCTTATGTAATCACTGGCAACACACACTGGGCATTGACTTTCGTCTTGAGACACTGTCAAAATATTATTGCGGTTTTCAGGGATCCGTATCCAAAGGGTAAAAACGGGACCCTATTACTAAGACTTCGCGGTCCATCTGTCTGTCAGTCTATCTGTCTGTCAGTCTGTCTGTCTGTCTGTCCGTCTGTCACCAGGCTGTATCTCATGAACCGTGATAGCTAGAAGGTTAAACTTTTCACAGATGATGTATTTCTATAGCCGCTATAACAAAAATTACTAAAATCAAAATAAAATAAATATTGTGGGGCTCCTATACAACTTACGTTTTTTTTTGCCGTTATTTGCGATAATGTTACGGAACTCTTTGTGCGCGAGTCCGACTCGCACTTGGCCGGGTTTTTTAATTGTATTATACATTTCTCAGTAGCAATCAAGAGTCTGGAGTTGTACCCTTTTTATGGCAATAGGCACGGGCCTTATTACATGTGACTTAGACATACTATAAAAGATTCACAATTTTGCTCAACATGATATAAAAGATTCACAATTTTACTTTGCGCAAATTTGCTCATTTGATTTGTTAAGGCGAAAACTTGAAAGTTCTTATATTTTACGAAACATTCATAAACAAAAATATTAGTTATGCCACTATTTCCACCTATATTTTTTTTATTTTTTTTTATATAGGCTTGCGCTTGACCACTATCTCACCTGATGGTAAGCGATGATGTGGACGACGATGGATCGCGCTTGCCTAGAAAACTATTCACTCTTGACTTAAAGACCCCTAGATTGTAGCTATCGGGAAACATAGACTCCGGCAGGGAGTTCCACTCCATAGCTGTACGCATAATAAAAGTATTCTAGTATTGCTGAATAACAAAACGACCTTAAGTAACGTATTTTGTGAGGTTTGTTTACATTTTTGGGGAAGTTTGATAACCCAAAACCTGTACTTATCCTTTTTCTTTTCTTTATAGTTTTTCGTGTAAACATAATAACCAACCTAAATGCACGTAAAATTGCTATGCACAACTGCTATCATAAGCAACCATTATTAGCGATTGACCAAAATAACTCAACAACTCCCCTGTCCCCCGCATTCCGCCAAAAACTGTTGTCAAAGGGGATGCATAGCGCATTGGAACGTTTCAACTAAGCCTAGACTCGTTGACACTCCTAGCACGTATGACAATTAATTCACGTTGCGACTGGCCGGTTCATTAGAGAGTACAATTGCTGTGTGCCATTCAGTAAGTTAATTAATTGTCAACGTATATCACCTATACAGTCATAATATTAGGGATCAATATTCAGTGCAGGGTGCCTTCATTGTTCAACCTGATGTAGGTGTGTTTCTGTTTGGTTTTCAACTGAAATTAGGGACATATCAATCAAAAAATCAAAAAAAATCAATATCATGTTTATTTTTCTTCCACAAATAACACTTATCAACAAAAAACTTAAAAACGGAAAAACAATGTTAATGATATGAAACATTGTTATTTCCGGGAGACTGGTGCCTGGACTAAGCCGTAACCTGTATTTCAGGACACCAGAGACTCCCCCCTACAGGAAAAAATTATAATTATACATATCATCAACTACTTACAAAAAACTACTACTATATTAAGCAAGAATTACTTTTTTTTTTTTTTTTTTTTTTTATTACATTTTCAAACATTTAATGTGAAGGTTATGTTTATATTATAATGTGAAGTGTAGTCAAGAGTGTGTTTGTGTGTGTGGTGTTGTGTGTTTGTGTGTGTGGTGTGAGAAATTTTATGAGTGGGTTAACAAATTATGGTGTTGGTAGGATACATTATTTGATTCCCATTACGTTTTTATGACGAGCATCTCTTCTGTTTTTGTGTAGTCCAATTTTAGTAGCCAGTTAGTTAATATTAGTTTACATTTAGATTTTGTGTAATAGTACACTGTTGATATAATTTGTAGAAGGTGTAGAAGCGTAAAATTGAATTTTACATTCAAAGGTACCACGTGATTTAATTATTTACCAGTCTCCTTAAACTTGTAATGATTTAATAAGTAGTTTAATTTGTGGATGAAAAGACAAATACTTATTGGAGTACTGGCTTTTGCTAGTTTCCTTTGGCTATTACAAGTATTACGACACTATCACAAAACCTATGATTAGATACTTTTAAAACACTCACAACCCAAGAAAAGATTCAGGATAATCACTAATTACCCACAGATTAAACTCCATCATAATTAATTCACTTTATAATTAAAATTAAAATACGTAACGATTATACCCTTCAGAAACCCGGCAGTAGCTACAGTAATTACATCGCGGTCACCGCTGCTTTCAGATCTGGGTCAACACATACCGTATAAGGTACCATAAAACAAGTTTTTATTTGAGACTCATTAAAAAAATATCGTAAACGTTATTATTTCAGTTATAAACAAATACGTTTATGAAAGTTTCCGTTTCAATTTTTCAGTGGTAATAATTTTATTTTATTTTTAGAACTGTAAATAGGATCATTAATTGTTTTATTCACATAATAATTTAGAGATTTCACTACAGTCGTTATGGGTGGTTTTATAATGCTTGTTTTATTGTTTTCAAGCGTGCCTTGTTTAGTGGCGCCTTGTGGAGTGAATAGAATGAATGTTTATGTGTTTCGTCGCGTGAAACGTAAATAAATTTATAGATAACGCTACTGGACTGTTGACCGCAACATGCAGTCTGTTTGGAACCTATAAAAGTTTATAAATGGATAGCTGCGGTAAACCACCCCAATTGTTTACAGTAGGTATTTTGGAGAAAAAGTGTATGATATTGAAGTTTTACGAAGGTCTTCTTGAAGGCTACCTCTATAGAATCACAGAACTACCGAAGCCAAAGAAACAAGTAGGCTTTCTATTGAAAAAGAAAAACGTAACAAAAAAAACCGGCCACGTGCGAGTCGGACTCGCGTACGAAGGGTTCCGTACCATTATTGCAAAAAACGGCAAAAAAAATCACGTTTGTTGTATGGGAGCCCCACTTAAATATTTATTTTATTCTGTTTTTAGTATTTGTTGTTGTAGCGGCAATAAAAATACATCATCTGTGCAAATTTCAGCTGTCTAGCTATCACATTTTATCACAGTTCATGAGATACAGCCTGGTGACAGACAGACAGACAGACGGACCGCGAAGTCTTAGTAACAGGGTCCCGTTTTTTACCCTTTGGGTACGGAACCCTAAAAAACAAACGTGGAAAATTAAAACATAGCAACGATTTTTTATTTTAGCATTGCCATTATCTTGAGTACCAATTATAATAACCAGCTGGGCTTGTGACTCTAAACTCCAGGATGAGGTATCCAATTCTATGTCTATCTTAAATACCTATAAACTCACTTCTGATTCTATAAAGCCCTTAAGGCCATTTGAGATTCGAAAAGCGCTGAGAAAACTGAAATCCCGTAAATCTGCTAGTCATGACGAAATCCACAACTTGCTCCTGAAAAACTTGCCACAGAAAGCGATAGTTTACATTACAAAATTTTTCAATGGTTGTTTTGGTCTGGGCTATTTCCCAAATATCTGGAAAAAAGCTAAGATCATACCACTTAAAAAACCCGGAAAAGACAGTACCTTACCTGTGAATTACCGCCCGATAAGCCTGTTACCTTCTGTTGGCAAACTTTTTGAATCCCTAATTTATACCAGACTATTAGGTGCCACAAAGCAGTCTCTAATCCAGGAGTAGTTTGGTTTTCGTGCTACTCACTCAACTGCTCAACAGCTGGCTAGGGTGACTGAACACATATCCCATCACTTAAACCTCAGACAATCCACAGGTATGTTTCTGCTCGATATAGAAAAAGCATTTGATACCGTGTGGCACGATGGCCTGTTGCACAAGTTACTCACATTGGAGGTGCCCATGCCTCTCATTAAACTAATCCAGTCGTACCTCGCGGATCGTACATTTCTTGTTTACATCAGGGAAACCTCATCATCACCCCATAAAGTACCAGCAGGCGTTCCGCAAGGCTCGATTATCGGGCCCTTTTTATTTCTCCTGTTCATAAATGATATCCCTATTCAACCTCGAACCAAATTGGCTTGCTTTGCTGACGATACTGCCTCTTATACCTCTTCGGAGGATACAGATCTCATAATAGGTCGTCTACAATATTCAATCGACTTACTTCTTGATTATTTCAGGAAATGGAAACTCAAAATAAACGAAGGTAAGACGGAAGCTATATTTTTCTCTCGAGCTAGGCAACCCCCCTTAAGAACTCTAAAAGTTGCAGGCCATAAAGTACCTTGGAGAACTTGTGTGCGTTATCTTGGAATCAAAATGGATAGTCGACTAAATTGGACCAAACATATATCAGAATTACGAGTTAAGGGTGCCCAGGCACTTGGTGCTTTAAACCCTTTATTGAATCGAAAAAGCAAATTAAGTAGCAGTACTAAGCTTAGGATTTATACTACACTTGTCCGTCCGTGTATTACATACGCTTGTCCTGTTTGGAGTAGCACATGTCTATCTAACCACCAATTATTGCAAGTCATACAGAATAAAGCCGTTAAAATGTCCTATAATACTAAATTTAAAACTAATCTCAAGAAACTTCATAAACAAATTAAACTTCCTTTACTATTCAATCATATAATTAAAATATCATCTAGATTTTATAATAAGAATAAAATTAATACTTCCAACCCCTTGATCACAAATCTATGTTCATCAACATTAGATAAGCTACCATATATCGATAGATACGGCACATCGATAGATACACACCGCCTACCGCATCACTATCTTTTGTTCCCACCAGCTGAGGTGCGAGCGACCAGCGGCTTGACCCCTGAGAGGCTCGCTGCCGCCCCGGCCCCGGCCGCTGTAGCACCGGAGCGCGGGCGGCAGGGAGGTTCCGACCGCTGATCGTTAACTGGTCACGCGGCTGCTAGTTTTCTACAGTTACCGTGCGATCAGCTGATATTTATTCTAAATTATACTTTTAGTTACTTAGGCATACCTACATGCAAGCAGCAAAATTATGTGTTCTAAATAATTTGTAAAACTGTTAATAAGTTACCATAATAATGTAGTTGAAAGTTAATGATATAATCAGCTCCTGTTAAAATCATTGCCATAAACTTTGAAAGGTGAATTTTGTAGCCTCATAAAGTGTTCTGTGTTACTATGTTTTAATATGTCTTAGGGTAAGTGCATTTTTGAAAAAAAAAAAAAAATATTTATAAATAAAAGATCTTTGAAAATGAAAATGAAAATGAATTATAATAACCAGGAAGGAAAACTGCTGAAGTTAAAAATAATAACCACGATATTTTAACCTAATTATAGCAGTCTATCAGGATTATATTCACTGCGTCACGCAATCTGCGCATACCAAGACTTAGCTGGAAATAAAAAAAAACATAAAAAAGCAAATTCCATACTTAAGTACAATATGATAAGGTTTATTTATTTTAGATGTTATGACTAAAAATTTCTGTGAGTATTTTATTTTTTCTGTTTTCTCAATAATTAGGTAAAATTCTTTACGGCAAATAAAACGTTCGTGACTTATCAAGCCTTTTCCATGTAAATATATAAACGAAGGAACCTGTTCCAAATATTCATTCTGTGGCTATTCGTAACAACTTAGAGCAATTTACTAACTTCGACAGTGAAGCTACAAGATCACTCTATCTGACTTTATCTAGGCCAATACCTATACAAATATAACTTAACGTTAATAACGAGAATCCCCTTCTCTAATTTATGCTAGTATTATATTATATGTGTCTATGTTTAGTACTTTTGTGTAGAAGAGTTTTACACTAGACCCTGCTAGCAGCTATGCCCGCTGGAAAAATGTTTTATCACAAATCCTTTGCCGCCATCTAGATTATAGTCAACCTATGTGCCATGTTTCATGTAAATCCGTTGAGGCGTTAAGGAATGATTGATAAAAATAAACATACAGACTTTGACACATATAATATTCTAAAACAGAATGGAGGGCAAAAGATCCCGAGGTCGCTCTCTGACCAGATGGGCAGATAGTGACTATTAAAAACATCAACAAAGCTGCAATGACTGACTAAGCCCATAATGCGTCCAATAGAACTGAATGGAGACGCGTGGCTAGAGCCATCATGCATCAGGATCAACCCATGAACACGACCACTCTGCACAGAGTGCCCAACTAACAAGAAGAAATAGGAATACACAACAAAAGCTTTTAAATTTAACTTATGATTGGCCTGTATATCAAAAATATTCACTTAGCCAACGAGATCAAATTTTGCAACACAGCTTCGCAATAATTGTCACTACAGTTTTACATCAGCTCAGTTTAATTGATTTATACACGCTCTTAATGAGAGCAATCACCAACCCGTTAAGTCCAGCTAAAGATCGGCCAGTGACCTGTGACAAATCAATTAAGAATATTAAAGTTACTTATCCGATATAAGCGTTTTTGCTAAAATTATCTACCACGATTTCTGACGATATGAAAACATATTTCGTTTTTGTAAGCCTTGGTAATAGGTAGTTTCTACTTAGGTTAGACGTGAAGTCAAACTGCTTATGAAATAGGTTTTTCGGTCAGCAGTAAAGAACCTGAACTACTAAGACTAAGATTTTGACATAGGAGATTATTTTCTCGTCTACAAATTATAAGCATAATGCATGCTAGCAATCGATTAATCAATTTGCAAAGTCTATAGATATTTTGGAATATACTGGTAAGTTAAGACTGGATAACTCTAGGTTTTCTTGTCAAACTTTTCAGCTATCTACTGACAAAATACTCCATTCCACAATCCCTTTCTTCACCCATGTCTTAGAACTTCATTTCAAGCAGGTAGCCGAACCGATTTGTAGAAATTTGTCAAAGGAATCTTCGCAAACTAAGAATAAATTCATTACGCAAACATCTGTTGGTTTTCGAGGGCCGAGTGGAACTCGCGGTCGGGACCCAAAGCTTTCATACTTCGATTAATCCGGATGATAAGAGCCCGCAAGGACTTACAATGTGTGCCTTACAGATTCCAGATTGAAAGCCGATAAACACATTTGAGGTAGAAAAATGTTTTTTTGAGTAAGTTATCAAGTTATCAGCGATCTCGTGGTGTTTGTCGGGAGCACGTGTTTTGACTGGGTATTATATTTTTGCAGACTAGCGGCGGTCGTCAATTGTTTGCTACATTTTTGTTGCGATCCTATCGCTGTGTCATCTGAGGTTAAGTACATCACTATGTGGCAACGGTTACATACCATTTGGTAACTAAGTACACTTGGGCGTATCGCAATAAGCAATAAGATAAGAGTGATGGGCAATGGAAGGAATGCTAAGGATATCAATTAGGTTTCTTTTTGCTGAAGTCTATTTTAACGTAATGGCTATTTGTAGACATTGTTGGAATTGCTGATTCGATGTTGGGTGAACTTGACTTCTGTAAGACAAATCGTGGATATTTATTTTTTCAAACGGATGCCATCACACTTTTTATGAAACGTGGAAAAAAAACGATAAAATACCTGAGACGCGTGATACAAAATTCTCAGATCTATGAGCAGGGTGCGCTTCATTTATTCTCAGAACGATGCATTAACACAATGACATTACAGCCACGTAGATGCTCAGATTAATTGCTAACAAGGACGCGAGGCGTCGTGTGTGGCTGCCCTTTGACGCATCACTGATCAAAATCACGATTATGACCCAAAACCTAGCGAGCGTTATAAAATTCCTTGATGTTACGTCACGATGTCATTACATGCCTGTTCTTTTTGTTGTCCAACTACGGCCCTTGATTATCTAAATGCTTTTGATACAGTGAAGGATTAGAGTACTTTCGACTTCGCCTTAATTGTTCATTGTGAGTATTGTGACTAAGATTTAGAAGCTTCTTGCATCCCATTCTTATTTTTTATAAGCGTAAGTCTCAAGTGTCTTACGTCTATTGTCGGTTCCAAAGAAAGTCTTGGGTGTAAATATCGGAATACTTTACGAATAATCACATTTTTTCGGGATCAAAATACATTTCAAGGTTTCCAAGAAAGCAAATTCATAAATTATGTTATTTTAGCAACATCGGTTTTTCACAAAAAAATGTTATCAGAGTAAATAATGAATGATTCGTTTAGACATGACGTCTTCTTTCTACGCGTTGTTTAGGCAGTTATTGTGTTCGAAAATACAATTTTTGGTCAAAAGGAGACGTTGAACTGTTATTGTGTGAATCGTGCGGTTGACAGAGTATTTATATAAACAGTCCTGCCCGGGGCCTATTGTCGTTGGCATTATAGACCGTCCTTTAATCTGCCGAAAACAATTTCGCACGAATTGTTAAGCTGTTATTGTGAATATTGTTTGTCTTTTGCTCAATCGGCTGGTCGATTTTCGGAGCCTGTCTGATGTCTTTAGGCTGCGGATTAACTATGGGATGACACTTGTTTAATTTTATAATAAAACTATTTTTTACACATATATAGAATGAAGTGGAAGAGGACGACAGAGAGATATAAAAATATGTCACAAATGGAGTTGGGCAGGCCACCTGGCTAGATCTGAAGATGGTCGCTGTTGTAAGATTTTGACCAATAATGTTGGCTAATGTTAGGCCTGGAAGAGAGACTGACAGAGCTGTAAGTACATCATAAAGAAAAGAAGCCCAGCAGTCCACAATTTCAAAAAAAAGAAAGATTGATTTGATAATAGAGCACGGGCTATCTATAACACGGCTTCTATATGTTGTCAAAAGTTTAAAATATTTGGTACTCACCACGTCGCATTTCGGTAGCATATATCCCCTATATTTTGGACATTTTGACAATCATGCTGGTGGAATATAATTTGGTCTAGGCTAGGATGTGCCACCTACCTTACGCCACAAAGACCCATCACTTTCCTGACAAATTATAAACCACTGTCCAAAAAAAATACAATCGTACCAACCTTTTTTCAACAGCAAACAAACTCTTTTATCATCGAATTCTATATCAGAGCGATAACTTTTGTCTCTGCGTGCAAAATTTTGATAAAATTGAATTGAAACCCGTACATACGGAACCAAACAATGTCGTGTAAAGTAGGCGTGTTTTATTTATAGTCTGTTGTGATCATTGCACAATTGTATGAAAAAAATGTTTTTGTAAAGCCTCTGACGGGGAAATAATGGGCGTTTATTGTAGGGATATTTTTTGCAGCGTTTAGCGAAGCGGTGGTCGAATAGAAGCAATAGTGTGGTACAAACGGTCTAAAACTGCTGGTATTGGTTTTATAGCATGAAGCTGACAGTCAGTGTTTCTAAATGGTTGGGTTACATTACTCATTTGTAGGTGTATTATCTGCTAAAACTATTTTTAAATGTGATCATACTGATCAGATAATTTTTCAAAAAACATCCCTGCAGGATTTTCTATCAAAGAGTCACTGCATAGCACCTCCTGAGTGGCTTTAAAAAATATAATGCAAATTCTAGCTAGCTAGCCACTTCATCTAAGTCTTCTACCTAAGTCCAGCACGAGCGGATCACTAAACGTTACCTTATTGCATCAACTGCAACAGGCGTCATTGCTGTATGCGTCACCTAACGGTCCTCAAAGAAGCCGCTTAGATCAGATGTTTGCTTGACCAAATTGCCCGCTTACTGCTTCAATGCAAAAGAATACCCTAATCCGCAACAAAATTATATGCATCATGTCGTCGAATTCCTTTATCAGACCACTTGCGTTGCCCAAGACTTTCTAAGAAAATTGACGCAGAGCAGCCCCACTATCACAATATCGATACAAAACTTCAATAATCGCCTCGTCCGGGTTCGATGGTATTAATAGAGTGGGCCCTTGCAACGATAATAATGGCTATTTGCCGAGCTATTGTCCACGTGGTTTGTGAATGGAAGGCGGAGGTAGGCACGTCATTATTCTGTCAGACGAATGTACTGGGGTTGATAGGGATTGGCAGGTGCTTAGTATCGATATTTCGTCGATGTGAAACTGATTATAGGTTATGTCAGAATGTGAAATGTTTTGTTTTTACAAAACATTTCACATTCTATTGATTTCAGTATAGGAATTTTATTGATTTCACTAGAAGCTAAACTATGTTATTGTAGTAAATTCTAAGTTAATATTATAATTATAAATAGTTATTATTTTTGACCGAGGTCTCCACCTGATAGAACGCGATGGAATGTGATCTGTAATAGAGTACACTTGTCCAGAAGATGCCTTTTTTCAGTTGCCTTGAAGAATGACTGACAGGTTACAAGTGGTAGGCACTTAACACAGACGCTGGCAAAGAGTTCCATACTTTGACCACACATTATATTCGAAGTGCTGATTGAAGAGTGATTCTTTACATTATTAAATAATCTGACCACAGATTGAGATCTGGCCATAGATAAGACAAACTATCGTCTATCCATCAGGTATCAACCAAATTCGATGCCTGCCTAGATCACCTCCTCCCCCCTCCTCCTCTGGCTTCCTTGTCTGCAAAACGAAAAAGCTGAATCAAGCTGGCTAATAAGTTTAGGGTGCACAGTTGGCGCAGTGGTTGAGTGATTGACTGCTGCGCTACGTGTCGCGAGTTAGATTCTCGCACTGTAGAAATATTTGTATGACCTACAGATAGTTGTTCCGGCTCTGGGTGTTTGTGTATGTGAGTTTACATGTTTGTAAACGCACTCACGACACAGGAGAAATTACTAGTGTGGAGCTATGTCTTTCTTTTAATTAAAAAAATAAAGGCATTGCATTTTTTGGGATCCCGGCGTTTGGAAACTGGAATAAAAAAGCAAGGAAGAAAAATAAAACACCATCAAACATTTAAAAAATCATAACTTATCGACAACAAACCCCCACCCCTAAAGCGCAACATTATCGTTCCCACATTTTTTGCGCAAGCCCACAAGGATTACCAAACAATGTGCGTAGACGCAGCCCATGGGCCACACATCATAGCAACGAGCGCAAACTTTTTGCGTCACATTTAATGGGATTCCAGACTTTATTGTAAGATCCTCAAAGAAATATTATTGTAAGTTTAATTTCATACACCTGGTGAAAATTATATAAAAATAGAATTAAAAGGGCTTGGGTGTTTGCCCGATTAGGCAAGTCACTTGGCCGTTACTTTATTATATTTTGTAAACACGCTTAACTTTTTTGCCAACTGACTAATTTTTAGGGTTCCGTACCCTAAAACGGTAAAAATTAGACCCTAAAAATACTAAGACTGCGCGGTCCGTCTGTCTGTTACCAGGCCACCAGTATCTCATGAACCGTGATAGACAGTTGAAATTTTCATAGATTTCAAATACTAAAAACAGAATAAAATAAATATTTAAGTGGGGCTCCCATACAACAAACGTGATTTTATTGTTCTTTTTTGCGATAATGGTACGGAACCCATCGTGCGCGAGTCCGACTCGCACTTGGCCGGTTTTTGTAGTATATTTTGCTCAACGCCTTATAAAAATAATAAGCAGAATCTACGATCCGACTCAACTACAAAATATTGTTTAAAATCAAAGGCATATTTTATACATATAACTTCTTCCGACGGCTTCGCTCCTGTGAACTTATAAATAAACCACGCATTTTGCCGAGGTATAAAATAGCCTAAACCAGCATAGCACTAAACCGTAGTGTAATTAACCGACTTTTGCAAGCTTTTCAGTCAAAAATTTTCGTATTAGGATCAGATTTTTTAGAGATTTATTTCCTTAAAATTAGTTTAGAGTACTTAAACATCTGTGTATATAGTACAGATTTTAATCTTAAATGACAAAAAGCTTTCAAAAATCAATAATTTAACGTGATAGTAATGTTAAATAAAAGCTGCTATTTTTAATATTCATGTCACCATTTATAATTTCAGGAGAAGAAGAATAAATAATTTACTTATGGTAATAAATCTTACGTTAAAACGTTGATTGACGTTTTTTTGCTATAAACTTCTAAGATTCTTACGTACTTATTTCTAAAACCGACACTGCTGCCCTCTTTACGGAAATTTCCATTTTCGTTAACACACACAAGGGTAGAATAAGGTTATTCCATTTTTCTTACAATTACAGCTTAAAAAATCACCTCTGTAGTGTATTAAGTTATACATTACAGAAGAAAATTACAATATTGAAATGAAAAGACAAAATATTATCACTAAGCTTACTTTCAGTAAAATATCTACTTACAAGCGCCTATGTTTTTTCTCTGCACTAATTATTGATTCCGTCCGCAGTTTCAGTTCGGCAACAATTTGCTACAATGTAGGCTTTCGCGGTTAGAGCTTCTATGTAGCCAACATAGATGGCGCTGTATAACATTTCAATGTTTACCAGTACCAACAATGTTAAATAATTCTTTTATTTTAGCTTTTTTTTGCAATAATTGCTCTTTTGACTAACTCATGTTGTTTTTAGCATGATGATTCTTATCTTTTAATAATGTTAGTAGTTTAATATTTCCCAGTCTTTTAGAACAATGATAATTAAATATGTATGTAGTAATTACTCATACATGTAAAATACTGTGATTATATCTAGCTCTTTTATTTGGTAGCAAAGTTCAACATGTTTATTTTTATTAATTTAAAAGGAAAACAAAATCTCGAGATTTCGTAACAGCAAAAGAATCCTATTTTTAACCCCGACGGAAAAAGAGAAGTGTGTATCTGTGTGTTTGTGTAAATGTGTATTTATGTATCAGTATATGGCATAGCTCCTAAACGGATAAACCGATTTTGATTTAATGTTTTTGTTTGAAAGGTGACATTATCGGGAGTGTTATTAACTACGCTTGATGAAAATTGGTTCAGCCGTTCAAAAGTAATAGGCGTTTTACTGCTTGAATCGAGGTATTTTCGCAAGATATCGTGTCATAATAACGTGTTCGATAGATTTTTAATCGAAGCACGTCTACTACTAGATAAATTATGTAGTTTAAATTTGTATACGTTGATCATGATAAGTATTAAATAGAAAATATATGGGTTTTTTTTGGGTTGTATGGGTTTTTTTTTGGGTTTGGCTGATGGGGTTGCCTTGGCGTTGTAGTGCGTCAGGGATGTTTGCGGCGGCGCGTGTTGATTGTTTTTACGCGATAATGCACAAGCGTGCAACTTCAATGGTGGCCCGAGTCATGGGCAGTCCTAACAGGGTTCTGAAAATGATTGCTGACAGAGTGGACTGTCCGTATATAGTTCACTGCTGTCAGTTACATGTGTCACCGTATCGTGTTGTTTACTAACACTTAGTTTTAAGCACATTGTTACTAACCCTATATGAGTCATCGCTCGAAATAAAGATTTTGAATTTGAATTTGGATTTTTTTAATTTTTACTTTTTATAACTCAAGAAGTTATTATTGATAGGCTCGCGTTTAACTGCCATCTCACCTGATGGTAAGCGATGACAGGTCGACGGTGTAGCACGTCTGCCTAGAAGAAACCTGTTCAGTCTTTATTTAAAGACCCCTAAATTAAATAACTTTATATAGGTAACCATCATATCCATAGCCAAATATTGTAAATTGTTTTCAACTTTTAAATGCCACAAGAAACCATATTAAACCGTTCATAGAAGATAATCATAAAGCTGACAGCGCAAATGGAGCGCATTAACACGGTAACAGAGAAAACTATTGAGACGAATATTTTACTAATAATTTTACCTTTTCTAATTACCATGAACACAAACTTTATTTTGATAAAACACTAACAAACCCGTGATTAGACCTGTCGTACTGTATGGATCACAATGTTGGGCTGTGAAAAAGATGGATGAAAAGAGATTGCTTGTAGCAGAGATGAGAATGTTAAGATGGATGTGCGGAGTGACGAGAATGGATAAAGTTAGAAATGAGTATATTAGAGGAAGTTTGAAAGTGGCGCCTGTGACAGAAAGTTGAAAGGAAACCGTTTGTCTTGGTAAGGTCATGTAATGAGGAGGGATGAAACGCATGTTTCTAAAAGAGTTATGAATATAAATGTGGATGGATGGAGAGGGAGGGGACGATCAAAGAAAAGTTGGATGGACTGTGTGAGGAGTGATAGGAAAGAAAAGGGAGTCAGTGATGGCGGGAGGGGGGACAGGACGGTATGTAAGAAGAAAACGTGTTGTGCCGACCCAAAATAACATGGGACAAGGGCAGGCAGTTGATGATGACTATTAATCTTACAGATAAGTCTGCTAGGATAAAGTGGGGATGGGCGAGTCACACTTGTAGGATGCATCAGGACCGATGGGCCAGGATTGTCACAGTGAGTGCCTGAGAATGGCCTCAGGCACTCACTGTGTCGCCGTGTGTGGCTGCGTTTCTCAGGCCTAAGAAACGCTGGCGTGACGATCTGGACGTCATAAAAGATGACGGAATGACTGGAGAAGAAAAAATAAAAAGCGTTGCAAGGCTATGGGGAAGCCTTTGCCCAGCAGTGGGACAATATAGACTAAAATAATAATAAAAAAACTAAACGAAAAGGTGAGAGATAAGAAATAGAATCTTATATCTATAAAAGTACCCGAACATCAAATGCAGGTGGCACCTGGCACCTCCAGACAATGCGACATTCTAAATGATTCCAGATGTAAAAAAATGTGTTGGATGCACATGCTACAGGAATGTCTTGTGGTTAATCCCGCAACACCGCTATCGCTGGTAGAATATCACTTTTTCTAGATTCCTTGGTAACTTAACTTGGTACCCTTACCATGATCCCTATTTCATTGCTTATTTCTACAGGACGCGTTAATGGTAACAGATACGTTACTTAATGGTAAAGATACTGTCCTATGTCCATGTCCATCAGATTCGATAATAAATATGAAGCTGCAAATTTAAAATCAGGCAAGTCGTGTCCACCCCTTCTTCTGTTCTCAGGCATCTTTGCAGCCAAGTTACCGCGAATTCGTGCAGCGTAAAGGCAGGATTATTTGTCGCCTCGTTGGCTACGATCGCTAAGCAATCCAGCCGGATTATAAGTTGGTATACGATGGTTATGTTTGCATATTTCCCTCAGGTGGACGTTTTCAGGTTCATTGGGCAGACAACTATTGGCGTGTTGCTCGTCATTTTTGATGTTACTGTTATTTTTGACAAAATCACTGAAGTACATGATAATTTATTGCTAGAGTGAACTGGTATTATAAGTTGATGATGACGATTATAATTATGTCTAGAGAACTGAAAGAACGAGTTGTTGAAACAACTAATGAAGATACTATGAGTAAAATATCACGCCACAGTCGTACGGAAACTTAATTAGTTAAAATTAGGCTATTTGGTCGAGCGAATATAAATAATTAATTAACCACTCTACTCTTAATGAAATTATGGTTCAAAGAAAACACACAGACAGCATAAATCCATTCAATATAGATTACTCTAATGAAATCTTTAATCACGGGAAAGCAACGTGTGAACGTCAAGGGTTAATAATCCCTCACCTTAATTTAATTAAAACCTTCATACAAAGAGAAAAGTAAAAGTAATAAAAAGTTACCCTTTCAAACGTGTCATTGAGGCAGATTCTGCTCGAATCTGATAAAACTCAGACTCGATTCGTTTCAAAACTTTCCTTTTATCTGGCCACACGGGGGATGGACCGTTACGCCCAAAATTTGTATACGTTTATCACTGAATGGAAACTTCGCTAAATTCTATTTTATATT
This sequence comes from Anorthoa munda, assembly GCA_945859665.1. NCBI lineage: Eukaryota > Metazoa > Arthropoda > Insecta > Lepidoptera > Noctuidae > Anorthoa > Anorthoa munda. Next base: position 10,744,436 of record OX243911.1, read on the forward strand.
CAATCTTTCAAGTCTGTGTTCGCTGATGATAAGGGAACGGCCTTCTTCTGTTTTAATCTAACTAAATTAGGTTTGCTTTTGACTTCTGAAGTAGGATTTTTTGGAAAATATCTCATTATACTGTTTGCTGAAGAAAATGTATTGGCTACTTGATATTTATTAGCTTGAAGATTTGGAGATTTTTTATCCGTTTCTCTTCGAGTTTATAGAGGTGTCATAATTCTACTGTGTGATCTTATACATATTATGACTTATCCTGTCTAGACAGAAACTACACCTAATAAAAGTAGTTGTTAATTCGGTCTATTTTAAATTAATGTTCTCACAAATACATGTAATTAACCTTTTTATTTGTTTTGTAAAAATAAAGTAAATGTATGCATTTACGTATTATTCAGTTTTCGTGGGAAAATATTAATTCATCTATACAATCCAGTGCAGTGCAGTTCTTAGAAATAAAATTGATTTATGGCCAAAGATTTAGACAAAGAACATCATACACACATATTTTACATAATATATCGTTTATATTTTTACTGTAATCTTTTTATTTGAAACGTGACTTAACAAAACAACGTGTGTGAATTTTTCTCACAATCGTATCTATGATAGAACAATAATTATTTATTAATAATTCTTGATAAATAAAAGAGCTTATAAACTGGCGTTAACTTTGTAAATTAGTAGTTGTTGTTACAATTTCTGTGAACAATGTTGTCCAACGTTTTAATCATTTTTAGTTTATACTGTGCTTCGCTCACTGTACAAAGTGCAAGTAAGTATGAGGCCAAAATGCTATGCTCCCACACTTAAAATATATTAATATTTGAATTAAATATAACTTTCTTATATTAAAATTTAAAACTACACAGGGATGTTATATAAATATATTTTTCATTATGCTCCTAAAAAATAAGACCTCTCATATAAAAATAGTGAGACATAATAAACACAGTACATAATTATAGGTTTATATGTTTTGGACCAAGTGAAAATACGGTATTATTCATAATCTCCAGACAATTTGAATAATGCCTAATATTAGCAGGCAATATGCTAAAAAATATTGAAATAGTTAAATTGGCTTTCTGAAAAATGACCATCACTTATTGGTCCGGGTAGAATAAAAATGTGTTTTTCTTTTCAAATTATTGTAATGTTGACATTATTTTTAATATAGAATAGGTTAGTACGATTATTATTTAAGCAACAAAGTCAAGCCATATTACTAAGAAAATGGATAGATTAACCATAGGACAATTAAATCTCCACAACGATAGGGTGGCGACTTCTGAACTGGACAAACTAATTATCGATTATAACTGAGATATAGTGCTCGTTCAAGAACAATATCAAAACGTGCGGTTACGTCACAAAGTTGGATGGCAAAGCACGAGCTGGAATTTACGTGGCGCGTTCTTCTAACTTCACAGTAACGTCTTTACGTAACCTTATGACACCCCATTGTGCCGTTGCGGAGGTCTCATCGTCTTCTTTTAAAGTTTACGTTGTGAGCTGCTACTTTCAATATTCAGTCCCTGTTGCTCCTCATATACATAACCTCCGTCATGTCTTGCAGTCGCTCGCGGGCTGCAAAGTTATCGTTGGCGCTGATGTTAATGCGTCTTCGAGTCTATGGTATGGCAAAGTTCGGTCTACGGATTATGAACGACGCTGCGCTGTTGAAGATTTCATTGCTGAAATGAATCTGACTATTCATAATACCACTGACGCACCACCAACTTTTTGCAGCCAAATGGGCGAATCTTGTATTGACGTCACACTTTCTAGTGCAGACGTACGCTTGGATAGGTGGCGTGTCCTACCGGACGCGTCTTGTAGTGATCATCGCTTGATCGTGTACGAATTTGTTCCGGTTTTTACTCAGGGTACGTCACATGTCATTGGTAACTTTAGGTATAAATGTAAGGGTGCTAATTGGGAATTCTTTAGCTCGCTTCTTGCGTGTCACGCCAAAGACTTCACTCGTGTTGGGTTGTCAGCTGAAGAAAGTGCTGAAATTATGTCAGACACCTTCATTTACTGTGCTGACATTGCCATTGGTCGTGGATCTGTGACCAATATACGTAGATGTGATTGGTGGTGTGACTACCTAACTGAACAGCGTAAAAGTTATCGCCGAGCGCGTAAACATCTTAACAAGCTTAAAAAACGTAAGGTCACCGGTGACCCTCTTTCCATTGCGTTAAATACGTTTAGAGTTGCCAGGTCCCGCTACAGAGCTTCGGTGGAAAAATCTAAGGGAAATTTATTGCGTAAAATAGTAGATAAATTAGATAAAGAAGGTCCGTGGTCTCCTTTATATCATGAGTTTAATGCCAATAGATCAGTCGACCTCGCGTTTGTTCAGAACATTAAAGTAAATAATAAACACACCACCAGTATTGAGGAAACAACTGAAGTTTTGCTGAATACTCTTATACCTGATGACTTACTTGCTAATGACAACGACAACCATCAACAGATCAGAGCGTGGACAGCTGTACCACCTGAATCACCAGCGTCAGACCTTCCATCCACTGACGAATTTATAAAAGTTGTCAAGAGGTTACCACTCAACAAGTCATCGGGTGAAGATAAAATATATAATCGGATGATTATAGAAGCGTGTAAAACAGCTGCTGATGCGATTTTGACCGTTTACAACCGTTGTATTGCGGAGGGCGTATTTCCTCGTATATGGCGACGCGGATTTATACGAATCATCCCGAAAAATGGCGACAAGCCCCCGGACGACCCTAAGTCGTACCGGCCCATAACATTACTTCCATCTTTGGGAAAACTCCTGGAGCGCCTTATCGTTCCACGTTTGCCGAAGTGAAACCGAATTGATTGTTATGAAATTTTGGTCCGTCCGGTAGACGGACCAAAATTTCATAACAATCAATTCGGTTTCACTACTGGAAAATCTACCGTAGATGCGGCCCTTACTGTTAGGCAAATAGTTAATACATCTGAACATAAGTACGTAATTGGGATTTTTCTAGATATTTCTGGGGCTTTTGATAACGCATGGTGGCCAATGCTACTACTTAAAATGAAAATTCGGGGCTGCTATAGAAATATATATAATCTAGTTTACTCTTACTTTTTAAATGGTGCCGCGAAACTCAAACGCAGCCATCATTCCATGTCGAAGTCTCTCACCATGGGATGTCCTCAGGGTTCGGTTATTGGTCCACCTTTATGGAATTTAGGCTTTGATGATTTCCTCGCGATTCCTCTTCCAAGCGGCTGTTCATTAACCGGTTACGCGGACGACGCTCTTCTGCTCATTCAATCAAGTACTCGAGCTGGACTCGAGAACTTAGCTGACACTTGCCTACGATTGGTATCTCAGTGGGGCAATCGAAACCGCCTGACCTTTGCTCCGCACAAAACTTATCAACTCATTTTGAAGGGTAATCTTAAATCGTGTCCTACTATTAAATTTATTTATGTATTTATTATATAACATATGTATGTATTTGTGTATCTATTATAATATGATTTAAAATAAATATTCTTAATGTTATGTGTTACACCAATGTCAACCCCATTTCATGTCCAGGCTATCACTGTCCATTCCAGGTTGCCTGGAAGAGATCGCGGTATGCGATAAGGCCGCCCATTGTATGTATTTTAGTTTTAAGTTTCCTGTTCTATGTTTTAACTTGGTTTACCTACGCAGAGCTTTATTTTGAAACCTCTGTATGATTTCTATGTTTGAGTGAGATGCGGTGCCCCATAATTGGATCGCGTACGTCCAGGTGGGCTTCAGTATTACCTTGTACAAGAGTATTTTGTTTTCGAGAGATAGCTGAGACTTTCGCCCTATGAGCAAGTAAAGTTTTCGTGTTTTGATACCAAGTTGCTTCCTCTTAGTGAAAATATGTTTTTGCCAGGTAAGTTTTTTTTTATCTAAATGCAATCCAAGATATCTCACATGATCTGCTTGTGGGACTTCAATGTTGTTTAGTGTGACGGGAGGACAGGATCCTCTTCTTAAAGTAAAAGTAACATTGACTGATTTAGTTTCGTTGGCTTTTATCCGCCACTTTTTAAGCCAGTCTGATATGTCATTTAGAGTTTGTTTGTTTTGTCATTTTATTCTTGGAGTATTTGTGAGGCAATTTTTGGGTCACTATGTGCAGCTAGTATGGCGGTATCATCAGCAAAGGTTCCAGTAGTTAGTGATTCGGATAACGGCAAGTCTGCAGTGAACAGTAAGTAGAGTATGGCACCTAGTACGCTACCCTGTGGCTTTCTTGCCTGTAGGGGACAAAGATCAGACAGTGCTTCCCCACTTTTTACTATGAAGTGGCGCTGTTGTAGAAATGATTTTAGTATTCCGTACAGGTGATCTGGTAGGGCGTTTTTTAATTTAAAAAGCAGACCTGAATGCCAAACGCGGTCAAACGCTTGAGATATGTAAAAATGCACTGGTACAGTATGACTTTGCCTCCAGTGATTCCATGATCTTATTTGCTAGTCTGTGCACTTGGTCGACAGTGGCATGTATACTGCGGAACCCAAACTGATGGTCAGGAATTAGTCCTTTTTCTTTGAGTATAGGTAGAATTCGTTGCAGCAGTAGAGATTCAAATATTTTTGATGGGATAGGTAGCAGGCTTATGGGTCTATATGATTTTGCTTCTTCTGGTTGCTTGTCTGGTTTCAGTAACATTATAATTATTAATAAGAACTGCAGTCTTGACATGGCGTTAAATAATGACGTCAGAAAAGTTATGCCAGATTCAGGTAGTTCTTGTTATATGCGGTTTGTAATAAGGTGGTATCCTGGTGACTTTTTTGGGTCCGATTTTTTTATGATTCGGGCAACTTCTATCTTTGTAAATTTTAAGGGCATTCATTTCCTCCGTATTTTTAGGAGTATTCAAATAGTCAGTAATTTCTGCGGTATCTACTGGAGAGCCTTCATATGGATGAGGAAGAAACAGGCCGTTTCAGTGTTCTGGTGGCTTTCCATAATGAATAGTCTGAGGAAGCAGTAGCATCCAGGCCTTTGAGATATTTATGAAATCCGTCATAACGATCCTTGTCTAAAATGTGTTTCAGCTCTCTGTTGATGTAATTGAGTTGTTTTTTACACCAGGGTCTCTGCTTTGCTGCCAAAGCTTCCTCATTCTCCTTTTTTGGATTATTTCATCTAATATATGCTTCGCTACATAGTTGTCCGTGCTTCTATGTGGTTGTTGTGGGGTTGAAGACCAGGCTACATCCTGCACACTGTTTTTGAAGTACAGAACAGCTTCTGTTATTTCGTCTTCAGTTTTTAGACTAACTGGCAACAAAATTTCATAACAATCAATTCGGTTTCACTACTGGAAAATCTACCGTAGATGCGGCCCTTACTGTTAGGCAAATAGTTAATACATCTGAACATAAGTACGTAATTGGGATTTTTCTAAATATTTCTGGGGCTTTTGATAACGCATGGTGGCCAATGCTACTACTTAAAATGAAAATTCGGGGCTGCTATAGAAATATATATAATCTAGTTTACTCTTACTTTTTAAATGGTTCCGCGAAACTCAAACTCGGCCATCATTCCATGTCGAAGTCTCTCACCATGGGATGTCCTCAGGGTTCGGTTATTGGTCCGCCTTTATGGAATTTAGGCTTTGATGATTTCCTCGCGATTCCTCTTCCAAGCGGCTGTTCATTAACAGGTAACGCGGACGACGCTCTTCTGCTCATTCAATCAAGTACTCGAGCTGGACTCGAGAACTTGGCTGACACTTCCCTACGATTAATATCTCAGTGGGGCGATCGAAACCGCCTGACCTTTACTCCGCACAAAACTTATCAACTCATTTTGAAGGGTAATCTTAAATCGTGTCCTACTATTAAATTTAATAACGTTCCCGTAAAAAGGAAGCAATCCTTGTGCTATCTTGGTCTCGTGTTAGAGAGGAATTTTGCATTTATAGATCATATTAAAATAGTCGGTGAAAAAGCAAAAAAAAAATTCTATGCCTTAACGAGAATATCTAAATCTACGTGGGGTCTGTCTTTTTTAACTTTAAAAACTATTTATGGGGCTACTTACTTGGGTTGTATTTGCTATGGGGCGCCTTTTTGGGCTGATAGGGCCACCTTAGGGGCGGTGCGACGTAAGTTGCTTCAGAGTCAGCGTTTGGCTTTGATATTCTTATGCAAAGCGTACAGGACGGTTAGTACTGAGGCCTTACCGGTACTTGCTGGCGTACTTCCGGTCGACCTTGAAGTGCAGCGACGTGCTGCAATGTATTATTCCGCACGAGAGACCACGGACGCGAACTTTTTAACGCGGAGTGACCGTGAGAAAATCTCTAGATTATTTAAACCACCTATTGACGTCTGGGAGACACTTTTATCCGAATGGCAATGTAGGTGGGATAATTCCATCAAAGGCCGACATCTCCACCAATTCTTTCCATCCATTCGCGTGCGGCTGGCCAGGACGTGGCTGGAGGTGGATCATTGTGTTGCCCAATTTCCCACAGGGCATGGTAACTTTAAAAGTAAATTGTTTTCCTTCAAGCTCATTGCCTCGCCTTTATGTCAGTGTTCTACATCTGACTGCGAATATGTACAATCTGCACATCATATCTTATGGGAGTGTATTCTTTGGCAGAATGAACGTAATATTATGTTAAATAATGTAGAGGCTACCTCAGGAGTTGTTTACTATACGGACCTTGTGTAAACTAGAACAAATTTCCGTGCGTTCAAGCGTTTTTGCCATACCTATTATTGGAATCAAACATAGCAGCTCACAATGTTAGGACCCATTAATTATTAATTCTTATTTTTATCCGTGGTGCTAGGCAACTGGGCTTATCCCAGTTGTAAACGACCCTTTGTGCCTAGTGGCCTTGTTTGTTCTGTCTCCTGCTTGATATGGAGGGAAGTGGAAATTTATGTTTTTTCCTACTCCTCCGTTATTCTTTTCTGATTAATTTCGTTGCGGGATCCAAGACAGTTAAATTCATTCTCCGGGACTTCGTCGAGCTTCATTGCCTCGGCGCTTTTCTGGTGGTCGCCACTGTTGATTCTGGCTTTCAGGAGTTGCAGTGGTTTGGGAATAGTGCGATGGGATTGCACCAAAAAAAAAAAAAAAAAGCAACAAAGTCGACGAAGCCCCGCAGCGCGGGTCTCTTATTTCTGTCTCTAGGGTCTAAAGTAACCTCGGGGTGCCCTAAACTCCCGAGTTGATTGCTGTTGGACCAATTCATTGAACATAATTATCGAATTGCCGAACCGTTACGTAGCAATATTCATAATAACTAGACAATGTGATAAATATAGAAGTTTAAATCAGTATTCATTACATTGCCCTAATTTTCTTGTTTATAATACCCGGGCATTAAACATAGTGCACTGATTATTCACTTGTTCCATAACATTTAGATCAATAATCTTGTCAAAAAAAGTTTAGAATTTAAATACCAACCCATGTTTTTATAATTTTCTAGATTAAAGGTTTATTTTTTGTCATACATGTTAATCAAAACTTGTCTCCCAAACCAGCTTTGCAAGTCTTCGTAAAACTAATCGACCAACGTGACAAATGTTACCTCTTTGCAGATTTAAAGAAAGTTCTATGTAGTTATGACGATGAAAAATGTCTATCCGACTCAACGAAGGCCATATACCCAATCATTGTGGCAGGCAGGCCAGGAGAAGTTGAAGCCTCAGATCCTTTATATTTGGATGAAATTGTCATAGAAGATCCAAATTTTAAATTTGTGTTTTCGAAAGCTAAGATGACAGGGCTACAGTGTTGCACGGTTAAGGATGTTCTGTAAGTCAAATATAAAGGTTTTTTTATTTTGCTTATATTGATAGATTAAAAATATTGCTTAGATTAATAATAGTAGAACAAAGATTTGATGAGCATTGGAGAGGCCTGCCTGCGTCTTTGAAAAAACAGACAATCAACAAAAAGTTGAATAAAATCAGAAGCATGATGATTATTTTATTTATTTATTTATCGTGACAGTGAATGATGGAAGATTTTGATAATTTCAGGGTAACCTCGGGCAAAGCATATTTCATTTACCAGATTTGGTGTCCAAGTATCACAGTTGGGGCAACCTTCGAAGCCGATGGAGAGTTTGATGGAACGTCTTTTGAGGGAAAGGGCACGAGTGAAGTTACATTCAGTGAGTAAATCATTAAATATTGTGAGAATACTCCGTATAGAAATTATATTCAGTTAATCATAATAGCAATTGCTAGGTGATTCATCAAAGGACAGGTACATGTATAAAAGTATGGAAACGAAGCAAAAAGATCGTAGTAGGTGTTTTTCTATAGTGTAAACCTACCTCCATGGGAAAAAACATGAATTTAATCCTGTAATCTTTAACAAAATACCTGATCAACTGAACACCTTACCGTAGCAAAAGTTAAAAAAATGTATCCCAGAATTACTTGTAGATAAATGTTATTATTCTGTGAAGGATTTCTTAAATTATATTATTATGTAATGTCTTTAATAGCACATTTGCATGCTTTATCATGGCAGAATTTAGATGGATACTATTTTATAATGTAACTACCTATTTTTATGTACCTACATTCTAAGTAAATAAAGACCAAATATATTCTATATGTACGTATGTGAAGGGTTCGTATAGCACAAGATATAAAAAACAAAAATAAAGAACCCCCGAGGCATCGACAATCCATGAAAACACGCAATTATAACATGGTGTCTTGCGAAAATGTCCCGATTTAAGGAGTAAAATGCGCAAAACTTTTGAACGGCTGAATCGATTATCATTAAACTTAGCTAAGAACACTTTCGGCAAAATCATCTATCAAACAAAATCAAAAATCGGTTTGTATCACAGACAGATACACTACACACAAACACACAGAAACACACTTCAAACTCCTCTTTTTCCGTCGGGGGTGAATAAATGGATAAAAACTGGTAATAATAATAATTGTGCCATCAAGCTAAAAGATTCACTCACTTCTGAAATTTTCAATTTAATCATTTTAATTTTGTTTATATTTTAGAAAACTACGACCTCTGGTTAAAAGGGTACTATGACAGAGAAATCGACGCAGCAGGAGACCTTCACACTCAAGTCACCAATTTTGATATTGAACTTAGCGCTGAAGAAGTTTCACGAAACGTTACAGGCCTTTGTTTTGGAGGACAGAAAAGTAAGAATTAGCTAAGTCATTTGAATTTTCCTTGCGTGGTTTATCGAAATAATAACAGCCGCACGGGTCGATCTTCAAGGTTAAGCAACGCTTGACGAGGTCGGTCTGGGATGGGTGACCATTTCAACATATCGAGTTTCCTCCGTGCCTCGGAAAGTACGTTAAGCCGTTAGTCCCGGCTGTCATTTGAAGGTCTTTGCCAGTCGTTACAGGTAGTCAGAAGCCTGAGATCTAACACCAATCTAGCCAAGAGGTATCGTGTTACCCAGTTACTGGGTTGTGGAGGTCAAACAGGCAGTCGTTTTATGTAAAACACTGGCACTCAGCTGAATCTGGTTAGACTGGAAGCCAACCCCAACAACAATTGGGAAAAGGCTAGGCAGATTGTTTTAACATACTTCATGGTCACACTTGCTATACTTTGCCTTGGGATCTAGACAAGGTGACATACTATCTGTGACAAAGACTTAAAAAGTGTATCAGGATTGACATTATCATCATCATCAAACGGTGCAAAAATTTCACGTAGATTGGTAGATCTCTTTCATTTCGAATTTTCGACCATCGTTTATGAAACAGATAAAAGAGATCAAGAAGAGGGTCTCTTGATCACTTATCTGTTTAATAAACGTGTTGGTTATGGTAGATTTGTCCACTGTGATCGTAAAATACTTCTGATTCTTAATATTAATTCCAAATTTATTTTGTTTCAGGTACCGACGGCACTTTTGATGAAAAACGAAAACTGTTGGAGATTCACGTTCGAAAGCCCATCATGCTAAAGTTTCTGCAAAAGTACATCAAGAATCTAAATTCGTTTTTGAAAATAGTCCCTATTAAGGATATCCATTATCAATTAGTAGCAAAATAAAATCAGATGCATACTGAGTTGTATACTTTTTTATTGATATTTCCTGTAAAAGAACTTGATTTAAACAATTTCGATTTTCATTCAATTCTGAATAAATCATTGTGTCTCGAGCTTTTACGGTACGTTATCATTAATGCTTCTTTATTTAAATAATAGTAGTAACTAACAAGTAAAATTTAAAAAAAAAATTAGGAGCCCCTGACACATTTTTATTTCATGCGACATAATTTATCTAGTACGACACGCTTCGATCGACAATCTATTGAACACGTAATAATGATACAATATCTTGCGAAAACACCCCAGTTCAAACAGTAAATCCCCATAACTTTTGAACGGCTGAACCGATTTTTATCAAACATTACTAACACTCTTGATAAAGTCACCTTTTAAACAAAAACAAACGAAATAAAAATCGGTTTATCCGTTTAGGATCTATGATGCCACAGACAGATACACAAATACACAGAACACACAGCTCCACACGTCAAATTTATAACACCTCTCTTTTACCTTCGGGGGTTAAAAAAATACTACACTACTAGCTGACCCGGCAAACTTTGTTTTGCCATAAAAACACCTAATATGCACCCTACCTACCCTACCCTACCTACCCTACCCTACCTACCCTACCCTACCTACCCTACCCTACCTACCCTACCCTACCTACCCTACCCTACCTACCCTACCCTACCTACCCTACCCTACCTACCCTACCCTACCTACCCTACCCTACCTACCCTACCCTACCTACCCTACCCTACCTACCCTACCCTACCTACCCTACCCTACCTACCCTACCTACCCTACCCTACCTACCCTACCCTACCTACCCTACCCTACCTACCCTTGCACGTGGAACTTCAGCGGGTCAAGGTCGAAGACCAGTCCCCGCTGGTCCAGTGCTCGATCTGCCTCGGGTATGGGCATAGCCGACGCACATGCACGGAGACCGTTGCTAAGTGCAGCCACTGTGGCGGGCCTCACATGAGGACGGAGTGCGCGGACTGGAGTGCCGGTCTACCACCAACATGTTGTAACTGCATACGGGCCAAAACAGAAAACACGCACCATCACGCCTTCAGTTCGGAGTGCGCAGTCAGAAGAAGGTGGGACGCAATATCCCGCTCATCAATAGCATATTGCTAAGGGCGCCCCGGAGACTCCTGCCCAGCAATCAGCAAGACCATACCGAGTGGCCCAAGCGAACCTTCAACGCAAGGAATTGGCAACCACCGAGCTCTTTCTAGAGGCCAGTGAAAGAAGGATCTCGTGGGCACTGATTCAGGAGCCGTATGTGGGAGGAGCACGAAGTATGAAGAGCTACCGTGGTGCGAGAATCTACCAGTGCGAGGTTGATGGAAGTGGGAGGGTAAAGGCGGCAATAGCCGTCTTTGATCATGACGTAGACGTCATACCCTACCCGAAACTCACCACAAATAATATCGTTGTGGTGGGGATCCGGACCAAAGCCTGGGAAATCGTAGTAGTCTCTTACTACTTCGAGCCAGACCAACCCATAGGGCCATACCTGGACCAGATGACCCGGATCCAAAGGGAAGTGGCCAACGGTAGATTGCTGATAGGCGGCGATGCGAACGCGAAAAGTGCCTGGTGGGGCAGCATCAAAGAGGACCCCAGAGGCGAGGAGATGTCCGCTACCCTGGATGAGTTAGAGCTTCAGGTGCCCAACACTGGTGACGCTCCCACCTTTGATACTGTCAGAGGTGGTAGAGTGTATAGAAGCCATGTGGATGTCACGGCATGTTCGCTTGACCTTTTTGACCTGGTGGACGGCTGGCGGGTCGACACAGGAGCAACATCCTCGGACCACAACACGATATTTTTCAACATAAATGAAAAAAAGGGAAAAAGGTGTAAGTATAATGAGAACAACAAGAAAATTTAACACAAAAAAAGCAGATTGGACAGCTTTTATGACCAAATTGGAAGAATTTAAAATAAGAGACAAAATCAATTTAGAAACAATAAGAGAAATCAATAATAAAGAAAAATTAGAGGAAATAATAGTTAAATATGTTAATACAATTACTGAGACTTGTCACAACACCATCCCTAAAACTAGTAACAAAATTAAACTCACCTGTCCGTGGTGGTCCGAGGAGCTCACTGTGAAGAAGAGAGAGGTCATGACCAAGAAAAACCGCATCCGTAATGCCGCGCCGGTCCGGCGAGCGAAGGTTGTTGGCGAGTACCTGAAAGCAAAAGAAGAATATGAGATGCAAGCGAAGAATGCCCAAATCGCCAGCTGGAAGGAGTTCTGCCGGAGGCAGGATCGTGAGGGAGTTTGGGAGAGTTTCTACAGGATCATTCGTAGGACCACCAAAAGGCAAGAAGAACTGACCCTTTGCAGCGATGGTGCATTCCTTAATCCGAGTGAATCGGCCGCCCTACTAGCAGATACGTTCTACCCCGAAGACAGAGTAGACCAGGACAACGCTGACCACAGGCGAATTAGAGAAGCGGCCAGCCGAGTAAATGAGTGGGCCCATGGTGAACATCATGATCCCCCATTTACGACGCTGGAGCTGAAGACCGCCGTGGCGGGTTTCAATCCCAAAAAGGCACCAGGAGGGGATGGACTGACGTCTGACATCTGCAGTCGAGCGATCCACCAGGACCCGGAATTGTTCCTTGCCCTTTACAACAAGTGCCTCGGGCTGGCCCACTTTCCGGAGATCTGGAAAGAGGCTACGGTCGTGGTCCTTAGGAAGCCGGGCAAGGACAACTATCTGACCCCCAAGGCATACCGACCAATCGGTCTACTGCCTGTTCTGGGGAAGGTCCTGGAAAGGATGGTCGTAGCGCGTCTAAAATGGCAGCTTGTACCGCGTTTTAGTACTCGTCAGTTTGGCTTCATGCCCCAGAGGAGCACCGAAGACGCCCTCTATACCCTAGTGGAGCACGTACAGGACAAGTTGAGGCAGAAGAAGCTAATTGTCCTGGTGTCATTGGATATAGAGGGGGCCTTCGACAGCGCTTGGTGGCCAGCCATTAGAGTCAGACTGGCTGAGGAAAAGTGCCCGGTCAACATCAGGAGGCTATTAGACAGCTATCTCGATAGTAGGAAGGTCAGAGTTCGGTATGCCGGTGAGGAATGCACGAAAGTGACTAGCAAGGGCTGCGTTCAAGGGTCAATCGGCGGTCCCATCCTGTGGAACCTCCTTCTCGACCCACTCCTCAAGTACCTGGAACAGTGCGGAATATTCGTGCAGGCGTTCGCGGATGACATCGTCTTGGTCGTGGATGGGGACTCAGCGACCGAAGTTTCGACATCTGCTAATGCAGCCCTCGCCCATGTTCAGAGTTGGGGCGTCAGAAATAAGTTGAGGTTCGCACCGCACAAAACCTGTGCGATGGTGGTAACCAACAAACTTAAGTACGACACCCCAAGGCTGAGCATGGCCGGGGTCGGCATTGGTATGGTCAAGAAGATGAAGTTGTTGGGTCTAACCATAGACGATAAGCTCACGTTCAATGAGCATGCCGCGAACGTCTGCAAGAGGGCAGCTGACGTGTATAAGCGGCTGTCCAGAGCCGCAAAGGTTAGCTGGGGATTGAACACACAAGTAATACACACCATCTACACAGCAACTATTGAGCCCATAGTTACGTACGCAGCCGCAGCCTGGGCACCCGCTGTAAATAAGTTGGGTATACGGAAGAAGCTAGGCTCCGTCCAACGAGGATTCGTTCAGAAGCTCTGCAAATCTTACCGCACTGTCTCATTGAACTCGGCACTAGTACTGTCCGGGATACTACCTCTAGACCTACGCATACAAGAGGCAGCCGCCCTGTATAAAGCGAGGAGAGGGTCATCCCGGTTTGTGCCGGGAGACAGGGAGATCGAAGGTGCGGTAAAATTTGCAGAAGCCCCTCATCCAGCTACACAAATGCCCCTAGAATTCATGTGCCTGGCAGACCAACAGTCGCTAGACAGCAACAACGTGCAGACGGTGCGAATCTTCACCGACGGCAGCAAGATTGAGGGGAAGGTAGGAGCCGCATTATCCATTTGGGATAATGTAGGCGAAGTCCGGAACCTCAAGCTTTGCCTTGCCGCGTACTGCACCGTCTACCAGGCGGAACTCCTGGCCATTTGTAGAGCGACAGAATTGATCCTTGCGCGGCAAGAGGCGAGCTATGGTGTGTACAGTGACTCAATGGCAGCATTGCAGACGCTCGCAAACCATGGCTCTCTCCATCCCCTGGCAGTTCGCGCGCGCGCCAATTTGGCTCAAGCCCTGGGCCAGAGCAAAGCTGTGTCTTTGTTCTGGATCAAGGCCCACGCGGGCCTGCCGGGGAATGAGCGAGCGGTCGAGCTAGCCAAGAAGGCAGCATTGTCGTTACGGAGGAAGCCGGACTACGACCGGTGTCCGGTCTCATACATCAAGCGACAGATCCGTTTGGAATCGCTTGATGAATGGAACCGGAGATATGTGTCGGGCGAGACGGCCTCGGTGACGAAAATGTTTCTTCCGGACGCAATAGTGGCTTTCCGTATCGTACAACAGGTGCGGCCAACCGGCGTCCTCACGCAAGTTTTGACGGGGCACGGTGGGTTCTCTGAATACTTGAATCGCTTCAAGTGTAAGGAGAGCCCATCGTGCGTCTGCGATCCAGGCGTGGCAGAGACTGTCCAGCACATACTTGTAGAATGCCCGTTATTTATCAGGGAGCGCTACCAACTTGAATGTGAGCTGGACAGGAAAATAACGAAGGAGAGCCTGCATGGGCTCATGGACAAGAAATTTAGAGAAAAGTTCTTAATGTACTGCGTTAGAGTAGCGAACGTAGTCATTGCACGAAACGCAAGCTGAAGCGTCACTATGCTTCACTATTATTTTGTAACAATAACAGCTTTAGAAGCATAGGAAAAACGCACAAAACTGCAGTGGCTAGTATATTAAATTAGTACCTAAGTTTATACCTGTGTAAATATTCTGTGATATTTTGTTAACCGTGCTTGTGTGTTTGTCCCTAGTTACTCGAAACTATCTGTGATAACCTGTACTATTTTATATTCTGTAATCCTGTGATAAATAGCACTTTTTTGCTCAAAACTGTGATACATAGCACATTTTGCACAATTTGTTATAACTGCACCTTTGTATTTTGTTGTGTTTTTATTTACCTGTTTTGATATTTTAATAAATTATGCCCGTAAGATTAGATTAATATAAGTGGGAGTCCTACCCACAGAATGCAAGATGATGAATATAAGAAAGAACTAGTATGAAGAATGAATGTACGAGAGGCATAAATGATTGAACGGAATGACAGAGGTTAAGCAATTAAGGCGCCAATGTCGTTGGCGGGGATTAGTGTTAAGTAAAAAAAAAAAAAAAAAAAAAAAAAAAAAAAAAAAAAAAAAAAAACCCTACCTACCCTACCCTACCTACCCTACCCTACCTACCCTACCCTACCTACCCTACCCTACCTACCCTACCCTACCTACCCTACCCTACCTACCCTACCCTACCTACCCTACCCTACCTACCCTACCCTACCTACCCTACCCTACCTACCCTACCCTACCTACCCTACCCTACCTACCCTACCCTACCTACCCTACCCTACCTACCCTACCCTACCTACCCTACCCTACCTACCCTACCCTACCTACCCTACCCTACCTACCCTACCCTACCTACCCTACCCTACCTACCCTACCCTACCTACCCTACCCTACCTACCCTACCCTACCTACCCTACCCTACCTACCCTACCCTACCTACCCTACCCTACCTACCCTACCCTACCTACCCTACCCTACCTACCCTACCCTACCTACCCTACCCTACCTACCCTACCCTACCTACCCTACCCTACCTACCCTACCCTACCTACCCTACCCTACCTACCCTACCCTACCTACCCTACCCTACCTACCCTACCCTACCTACCCTACCCTACCTACCCTACCCTACCTACCCTACCCTACCTACCCTACCCTACCTACCCTACCCTACCTACCCTACCCTACCTACCCTACCCTACCTACCCTACCCTACCTACCCTACAAATTTCATCACAATCGGTCCAGTCGTTTAGGAGGAGTTCAGTCACATACACACGCACATAAGAAATATATATATTAAGATACACAAGTTGGGTTTTTCAAGTGGGAGTGCGTGACCAAATTAGAAAATATGAAGAATAGTGAACACTGAAATGAGTCTCGAGCTCGATTTTGATTAAAACTAAACAGCCTGCATCATTAAGTTTTTGAAAAATCAATATTCCTAGCCAGGAATCGAACGCGTTGATTTTCTCACGCTGTATCAGAATCCGATAGTGTCGCTAATAAGGATCTAAGTCTGGGAAATAATGATATACGTCAAACTTAAGAAAATACCTTATTTTCAACAAAATACTTATTTATTTAAAAATTAAAACATGTGTTCATGCTAAGGCACTTGTCCCACCGCCGATGAGTAAGCGATTAGCTATCGACTATTTTATCGCTGAAGAAACGTACAAAAGATATTAGTTCTGCATTTGACACTATAGATCATCAATTACTGGTGGCTAGCCTGGAACATTATGGTGTAAGAGGTGATGCTTTAAAACTTATGACATCTTATTTAAAAAACAGACGAATGTATGTTGAAATAATAAACATTGATGAAAACAATCATGAAATAGCATATAAATCAAAGATGATATACATAAGACGCGGGGTACCTCAAGGCTCAATTTTAGGTTCAATATTGTATCTTATCTTCACAAATGATTTATTGAATTTCGTGACCACAGCTCAGCCTGACGCTTCGTGTGTTGTTTTTGCTGATGACACAAACGTAATAATTGGAGCGCATGATTTAAACTAATTGTCCACAAAGTTAAATAAAAGTTTAGATAATCTTTCTGAATGGTTTACAGCTAATAATTAATTAATTAATATAGTTATCCCCAAACTTTTTGGCCGCCCTGAAGTTGGCTACAATGGCTGCGCAGTAGTAAATCTCATACTAAAACAGCACCATTTCGTGCCTCGCGCATCCGGTAAACCAACTTCAGGGCGGCACAGAAGTTTGGTGAGGGCTATACAAATAAAACAAATATTATTATTTAAGAGTACAGCTCGTAACATAGATGTGACATTGAAAGAAGACAATATAAAATTGGTAAATGAGATAAAATTTTTAGGCACGAACATTGATTCAAATCTGAACTGGAAACAGGAGCTTGTTGCTGTTGATCCCTCTATATCCTCTGCATGTTATGCACTTAGAAGCGTCAGGGATGAAATAGATTTAAAGCAACTTAAAGCATGTTATCATGCTGTGGTTGAATCTAGGTTAAGGTACAGCATCATGTTTTGGGGAAATAGCTATAACTACAACTGCCAAAGAGCAATAATCCTTTAGAAGCGTGCCATTAGAACCATTGTCAAAATTTATCAGCGTGCTTCATGCAAAGAATACTTTAAGAAATTGAGCATTCTTACAGTTCACAGTTTGTATATACTAGTTCTGTTAGGCAAGTTCGCAAAATATATACATTAATATGAATCACAAAAGGAAAGTCATAAAATATATAATGATGCCTAAATTAAACATAGTAAAGCATTGTCCACGTTACCAAGCAGTAGAGTTATATAATAAGTAGTCTATAACACAAACTTATTTTAAGCAAAACTGAAAGCCTTCCTATTAGAAAAATGTTCTTATTCTGTATCCAAGTTCTGACATTTTAATTATTTAATATGTGTTTAATTTTAACTGCCTTGTAGTTTGCATTTGATTCTTATGTATGGATGATTATGTAAATGGTATTTTAGTTGACATTTCATTTGTATCAATTTGTCATCTAATTCTCATTTGGTTTTGAGGTTTTTATGGTTGAACATGTTATCAGTAATTTAATTGTCATTTAATTCTCAGTTGATTTAAGTTAATTGGAATAGGCATGATTGTTTTTGTGCTTTTTAAAGTTTGATATGTAAACGGTTTTTGATTGATACACAGTATTTTTTTTCTGAGTGTTATATGTTTATTTGATTATATTGCTTCTGTTACAATTTGAAATGTGATTATTTTGTAGAATTCGAACACAATGTAAATTGTTTGTTGAATGAATGAATTGAAATGAGATCCTGTGTCATTAAAAGAGACACATATAGTAAAAATTGATGGCTGGTTATTTATACTGCCGGCGAGTACTCTCTCACCAAAAGTTTGTCGCAGCGAAAAGGGCTATCAAAGTTATACTCGCTCCGCGATGCTCGCTTGTTCGCTTGGCGTTCAGAACGCCGAGAGGCCAACCAGACGGTAATTTCTACATACACTGCGGCCGCCCCGAGCGAGTGGTGCGAGTAATCGCCCGTCGCACAAAAACACTCACTCATCATAAGGAACTACACACTCGCTACTCGTTGCTCGCGAACTCGTTTTTATTAGTTTCTAGCTTTACTCGCTACTCGTTGATCGACAGCGGTGGGACAAGTGGCTTATAGTGCTTTAACCATACAAATCTCACAATCCTCCGTGCGCGCATTTTTTTTATTTGTATAGATTGGCTCGAACTTGACCACTATCTCACCTGATGGTAAGCGATGATGTGGTCGACCGTGTAACACGCTTGCCTAGAAGTGGTTTTTTTTTTTGCTATGAACGTCATCCAATGACTTCTCCCGCTCTGGGTGAAGCGGAAGGGCATGTCAGACTTTTAATGAACGAATAAACCCACCCGTGTTCCTTCAGTTGCTTGTGCCAGGGCCGCAGTAACTCTCTTTCAAATTTATCCGCGACCAAGACAGGCATCGGCCCTATCGTACCCGGTCACTTTCCTGACATCTCTTTGAGGCGCGCGTGGCCTAGAATTATGGTTGAAAAGGGTACTTAGGTTGTGTTTATATTCCGTATTAATTAATATATTAGATTTTATCAGACACGTGACTGATGTAATGATGCTCTTTCAAATCAATAAACATTTGCAGAGGTTATTTAGAACAAGAACATTAAAATGCGCACTAATAAAAAGTTAAATCGATAATTACAAAAAAATCAGTTTAGCTAGATGGACGTTTTTACGAGTTAATGGTATTTTAAGACTAGTCTGACTTTAAGTTGTAAGCATATATAAATTATTAATCAAACTAATATTATAACCACAAAAGTATCTCTGTCTGTCTGTCTGGCTTAGGCATGCTACAACAATCATAATTAAATTTAACAAAGATATGGATTTTCATAGCCTAAGACCGGCGCGCGTGTATCACTTGATATATGAACGTGGATGAAGCAAAAGATGTAATTAAGGATCGTAGCAGGTGGCTTTCTTCAGCTCTTGGCTAAATTCATGGGCCAATGCTATAAAAACTAATAAAAATCGTTAAATAAATAGCTTCAAAACCATGGGATAATCCACAGCACAGTAGAATTATTAATATAAATGCTAATTTTTATCCGTGATGCTAGGCAACAGGGCTTTTCCCAGTTGTAAACGACCTTTTGTGCCTATGGGCTTTGATTGTTCTGTGTCCTGCTTGGTATGGAGGGAAGTAGAAATTTTTATTTTTTCCTACTCCTCCGCTATTCTTTTCTGATTAATTTCCTTGCGGGATCCAAGACAGTTAAATTCATTCGCCGCGATTTCGTCGAGCTTCGTTGCCTCGGCGATTTTCTGGTGGTCGCCACTGTTGATTATGTCTTTCAGGAGTTGCAGTGGTTTGGGAATAGTGCGGTGGGATTGTCCCAAAAAAAGCACAGTGGCTAAAAATAGCTATAGTTAATGCTTTTATTGATATTTTTCATTATATTTAATATTTCTAATACCTGTCAGTTATTTTATGCCTAAATGACATGTAGGGCTACATTTTGGTTATCATTACTGGGCATTCTTATAGATAAATCCGTTTATGAAATTGAAAAAAAAAACGATCGGTATAGGCCCAAGCATCAAACCTTGCGGAACTTCCACTGTTTCTTTAAATATAATATAAACGGTGGACTTTACTCAAGAACTATCTAAAAGACCTACTGCAAGTTATACCTACTGGTTTAGATACTGCTAGTACTAGACCCGCTTGCACCATCCTGAGTTATCTTACTAACGCGGAGTTTGTAGCTAATCCTGTGTTATTTATAAAATTAATATATGACATACATATTAATTTAACGTCGTGTTAACAACTTACTCTGAATAAGTTTTTCACGCAAGTTTAGATTATTACACGAACATTTGCCTCAAGGTAGACCGGGATCTACTAAATTAGAGAAGGTCAAATTTAGATATATGAGCAGTGATCATCATTGACTCTTATGTTCAGCGCAGTAAATGCCTAAGCTGAGATGATGTTAAATATTACTACTTATGCACCTAAGCTTTTTTGCTAAGACCTTCATAGCAAAATAAAACGTGATTACTGTCGTTCGTTTTTAATGTTTTGTCGCTGCAAAAAGCTAAAAACTTGCTTTGATGTTTTAATCTTAGTTTTTCGTACAGGTGTTCTTGCTCTTTAATTTAAATAAACACTTTGTTTTTTTTTCTTGATGCTACCGGCTCTAGTAGGTAATAAAATAATAGGTCACATGTTTGTTTTCGATAATTTTTAGAAGATCAGAGGTCTCGGACAAAATGTCATCAATGTTTAGACACTTTTGTTGCTAGAATGTCACTTGTCCAGCGCCTTAGTTGTATTAACCAACTACAATTTAGTGATATTAAAAACAAAATGTAACAATTTTTTTTTTTTAATTCATGTTGAATTCAACTTAGACCTTTGAATGCAGAAAGTAGTAGCATTTTATTTCAAACTAGCTTTTCCTCGTGGCGTATCCGACAGAACCCGTTTGGGGTAACAAAATAGCCTATGTTACTCAGAAGAAATTTAGCTTTCTACTGATAAAAGAATTTTCAAAATTTGTTTAGTGGTTTTTGAATTTAGCCATTACAAACAAACTTACAAAAAAAATCCTCTTTGCAATATAACTAGCTTCTACTAGCCGCAGCGGCTTCGCCCGCGTGAATGTCAATAATTATCTCGAGGAACATATTCCCCGAACAGAAAGTATTCTATGTGCTATTCCTGACTATAATCTATCACTGTGCCAAATTGCATCCAGATCCGTCCAGCCGTTTGAGCGTGAAGTAGTAACAAACATACAAACACACACACACTCACAAACTTTCGCCTTAGTGTGATTATGTATAGTGTAGGTTAATTAAAAAGTTAAGTTTACTAAACAAAAGCTTAGCTTAGCTTTAGTCAATCAGTAAATTTTTTAAAAAATAATTGGGCTAGTTGTCGGAATTTGCTACTACTGAGGTCCTAGGCACAATGCCCAGCTTGGGCAAAATATTATTTCGTTTGCCCATCTGAAATTTCTCAGTTATCCGGAGTCTGGCTTTATGTCCGTTTGATAGCAATAAGCTCGGTCCCTATTAAATGGGACTAAAACATAACCAACTGAAAACCAGCGCTGGGTGTCTGATGCCCAGCAAATGCTGAGTTGGTAACCCTTTCGGTATGGGAACGTTCAGCGCAATTTGTCTTTGCACTTCTTTTTTATCTTTTACTCCATGTTTGTTGTTGTTGTGTTGTGCCTGTGTCGAATAAATATATTTCTATTCTATTCTATTCTATAACTGGCGGATTATGGGTATACTACAGGTGTCCTTCTGCGTTACCTTACGGGGAATGCAGGCGTGATGTTATTTTATTACTTCTTGTATAGTTACTGCTAAAAATAGTGATGAACTTTTAAGTGTAAAAACCTTCATTAGTCGATATCCTAGTGCATCAATGCCATCGACATTCATTATTATTTTTTTGCTGCACCAATAAAAGAAACTTAAATCGTTAAAACTTTTTTAGGTAGTTTCGAGCTATATATTCGCTTCGATTTTAGACAGGTCAGCATTACCTAATCAGTGTTTATCGAAAATGTTTGCAACACGGTCACTAGTGATTATTGGCATATTCTGCCTTAGCAGTGTTATCGGTAAGTGTGTCCCTATCTATAAACTTTTCATATTATTATTATAATGGGCTATAAATAGCATAAATAGCATTCTATCTACTATAATGAAAGAAGTTCAAAATCTAAAGGTTTCAGTATCTTAAGTCTCATTTTGGACTTTTTACCTGGCTACAAGGAAAGGGTTCTGTTTTTCGCGCTATCTTGTATGTACGTAATATTCATTATTACCTCATATCTTTCAAATTGCTAGAAGAATTTATTTAATTAAGGGCCTCGTTCACCATCTGCAAGTTAAGTTTCGAGTAGGTTTACCGCCAGTTAAAGTGTTCAAGGTTACGGGTGGTAACCTCATGTGCGAATTTCACATTATATTACTAGATTTCGTCTATCGAAGTATGCAAACCAAGTGCTTAATTTTATAAAACATAAAATAATCCCTAAATCGTAATGACCCACTATTGGGACTATTGGGATTATTTTATGTTTTGTATTTTGTATGGTATTATTCAAGTGATTTTATTAATAATCTAACAAATCTACTGAACTTCTGAACAATATGTAACCATACCTAAATGTCATTTAAAGAATTCAGTTCTCTCTATTTCAACTTTATACCATGCAAAATAAAGTATCAAATTAAAACCACACGCATACCAAACCAGACGCAAAAACACCACAAATAGAAAAATATAAAGAAAGAAAAAACTGTTTGTATGCGCCAGGCACGAAGAAAACCACAAAAAAAATAATAATGTCTATTGACATCTGGCAATGTTGTTTGATGACTAACATTGACGTATATTATTGAACGAATTAAATGATTTGTTACGGCATTTACTTAACCAATAAGTTGTTAATCAAAGCTCTATTTTCGTTTGTAAAATTGAAAAAAGATACTCGTAACTTTTATTTGCCAAATAACGTTAACTTGGAAGAAACTAATCAACGCTTTACTTGGAGATGATGAACATCGTTAAATGCGTCTTGAACGGGCCGGTGACGTAAAAAAAACAAATATGGCGGATTTTGGGCACCATATTGTATGAGTCCCAATTTTTTTTTGTTCCTATCGTATCGAATGGGGTATCAAAATTAAGGGTTTTAAGAGGTGGATAGTAAAATATATACTAGTTATAAAGTATAAAAGTAATTCGAAAAAAATGTATAACTAAAAAGTTGTAAATAATAAAAGGTAATTAAATCCGACTACCTAAGAAACGAACTAAAAAGATGTAAACAAGAAGAAAATCGTACTGTGCAGTCGGAGGATCAGGTGGTCAGCTAGCTCGCGAATATAATTATGTATCCTTCGACTGCACAGCATGGTTTTCATCTTTTAGTTCGTTTCTTAGGCAGCCGGGTTTTTGATTTTTAAATTAACTTTTTAACTATCGTCATCAGTGAAAAAAACAATTAGTCTATGGCTTCTTGTTTTAAACATTTCTGCCTGGAATAAAATAGCTCACACAGTCTACAAGATATTACATGACTGTATTTGAATTGAATACGGAAGAAATAAAGACACAATGTATTGTTGCTAAAAATGCCGAAATAACTTAAGGATAACAAATCAAACTGTTTAATAACCACTACCATAAATAAAGCCACGAAGACCTAATTGCAAAAATTTGTTCTCAATCATCAAATTCTATTCCAGGTGAGAAGGAACTATGCGACTTCGGAGACAGCAAATGTTTGACGGAGACAGCTAACCTGACGTTTCAGCAGATGATAGCTGGCGTTCCAGGCGTGAAGTCTTCCGAACCTTTGCAGGACAATAATATTGAAGCCAAGTACGATAAATTTTGGTATAAATTCTTTAACGCCAAACTCTCTGGAATGAAGACATGCAAAGTGGACCTGGTGAAGTAAGTCTTTTTTGTGTGAGACACCCTTACTTTTTGCAACATTTTCGAAAAACAGCTTCTAGTGTTGGCTTGCTTTTAATTCAAAGGTCTTCAAATTATCGGTATTTATTGTAGGAAAAACATCCCAAAACTGTTTTGTATTTAAAGTGTATTTCGGTCAGCAAATATCTTGCCTACTTCTTTCCTTAATGTTTGTCAATCTTTACATCTTTGCTTATTATCTTAAGAAATGTTGTGTGTAGTAAAAATAAAACATTATTTTAATATCCAATTCCAGAATCTCTCCTAAAGATCTAAAATACGAATATCACGTTGGTTGTCGTCATCTCACTCTGGAGGCAGGATATGAACTTAATGGTGAACTCGGCTCACTACATGTTGAAGGAAAGGGCGATCAATGCAAAATTGATTTTTGTAAGTATAATTACAATAGTAAATCATACTGGTATTCGGCTGAAACTGGTTGATCTGCCAGCCGATTACACACGCAACACGGTCGAGAAGGCTAGGCAGATTATCTCTGCTTAGCGCGTGTGTCCCTGGGCCTGGGTTAATCTCTGGTTCGCAAAAATTCTTATTATATTAAAATAATTTTTGTCAGTGGTGCTAGGCAACTAGGCTTATCGCAGTTTTAAACGACCCTTCTCGTCACCTGCTTGATATGGAGGGAAATGGAAAATATGTTTTTTTTACTCGTTTTCGTCACAAATTTCGTTGCAATATCCAAGACAGTTAAATTCATTTGCCGGGACTCCGTCGAGTTTCATTGCCTCGGCACTTTTCGGTTGGTCGCCATTGTTGATTCTGGCTTTCAAGAGTTGCAGTGGTTTAAGAGTAGTGCGGTGGCATTGTCCCAAAAAATAAATTAACAATAAATATTCTTATTGATTTTTCTATTCGAAAATGCATAAAATTTTACGCATTCCACCTCGAACTGTATCTTGGGTCTCGGGAAATTCCACCTGACTACCATGACATGACACCACGCATAAATATCAAATAATATAATAAAATTATATATAATACAATATCATATCCCAAATCTCCTCGTAATTGTTTGCCAGAAGTGTGTGTTCTGGGTCGTAGAGTCAAGAAATCTACTTAGGCTATGTTCAGGTCATTATTGAAGACTAGCACTCCGCCCGCGACTTTGTTAACATTTTTTCGTATTTTATCCTACAGCTGACTTTCTTATGTGCCTATAGTTAGTGAAGGCGACCAAGAAATAATAAGCTATTGTTAAATTAATAAAAATGCGATATCGTTGATATCTAGGGTTAATTTGTGTGGGACGATTCGTTATTTGACTTAGGGCCGATCCGTCTGATAACTTTTAATTGAGGAATAAAAATGTCCGTCTGACAGCTTTTGTAGAGAAAAAATTGTGTATTATCAGACTATTGAAAAATTGGCCCTTATAGTATAATACATTTTAGGTTACTCCCCTAAAATCTTAATAAATCCTTTTTGCCCTGTTGAGACTCGAGTTTTTATCAACCCAAATATGTTATTTACTCCTTTCTTCTCCCTTATATTTTTGTATATGTTAGTCAGATTGCGCAATAAGATTCCTCAAAAAACTTTAACACCCCTTAACCTTATCTGGTAGTTTTAAAAATATTTTTATGTCATATTGATTATTAACTTTATCGCAAAGGAATTAGTTTTTTAATAAAAATAAATTTCCCCTATCACCTTCTTAAAGATTTTTGGAATTTCCGTCCCTAGAACCTTACATCAAAAACGAAAAGCTGTGCAGTAAGATTTTTAGCAAACTTGAACACCCGCTAAATCGTATTATGGGGGTGGAATTGAAAAACTTATAATGACAACCTTTATTGTTTACTTAGGTTGGTATTTATGTCAAGTTTATTTCAAGTTAATAAACTATAAACCCAAGAAATAAAATTCTTCAAAAAAACTTTTACACCACTGAAATCGTCTTTTAGGGATAGTTTCGAAAAACTAATAATAACAATCTTTATTGTTAATTTAGTTTAGTATCTGTGCCAAGTTTCAAGTTTATTAACCCAAGAAATAAGATTCTTCCATACAAACTTCAACACGCCCTAAATCGTCTTTTGTGGGTAGTTTCGAAAAACTAATAGTGTCGACCTTTCCCATTTACTTAGATAACTATTTGTCCCAAGTTTCAAGAATATTAGCCGAAGGAAAGATTTTTCATACAAATTATTAACCACTTTTTACCCCCTTCTACAATTCTACCCCTAAGGTAGAATTTCCAAAAATCCTTTCTTAGTGCTCACTTACGTTACTTGAAACCTTTCTGCCAAATTTCATCTTTATATGTCAAGCGGTTTTCGATATTTCGTGATGAGTGAGTGAGTGACCTTTCGCTTTTATATATATAGATGAACATTTATGTTGGGAAGGTCATGCTTTAATGGACGGTTTCTAAACCTGGTTTTGTGATCTTCGGATTCTTCGATTTGATTCGAGAGTTTTCATTTATATTTTTTTAAATATTACCTACATTTTCTGTTTCAGATGAATATCAGTTACAGTTCACTGGCGATTACATCCTTAAGGAAGACAAGGACGGAGAGAGTCATATCCATTTGAAAAATCATGACTTGAAAGCAGTGGTTGGAGAGAAAGGAAAGGTCGTCTATGACTTCAAGAATCTCTATAATGGCGATAAAGAGAAATGTAAGGATTCTGCTTTTAGCTTAATTATTCAACGTTCAAAATTAATCCCTTACTTTTCTTAGTTTTTCGGTTTACAATGTTCTATTCATAGAAGCAGCCTTGAGGATGAATTTGTGCCTGATTAGTTGCACATAATCATTTTTCGCAAAATGTTGATCTAAACTCACCTCCTCTTTGATGGTTCCTGGTAGATTTGTAATTTTTTAATGCCTGTTTTATATTTTCAGCTGAGAACGCGCACACATATGTTAATACAAACTGGGTAGATGTGCACGGACCAACTTATAAAGAAACTATGGAACCGCTTTTTGCCCATTTCATAGACAACGTCAACGATTTCACGGCTATATATACTATTAAATACTTATTCTCTCGTGAAAAATAAGGAGGAAGAAGCAAAAATTAATAAGCCATACCATCTTTCCCAATAAAGAAACATGCAATATTTATCTCTAGTTTTATTGATTTACTTACATCTACTTTGTTTTACCAAATGCCTGTTCTATTCAAATTATTTATTTATGAAGTCTTTTTTCATTCAAACTCAGTATAACTTTATCTGCCGATATTTTGCCAGTGAGCTTTAAAGATTTAAGTTTGCTTGTTAAATTCCTTTAGATGAAATGATTACTCGAAGGATTCACCCAATACAATTCTCATACAATAAAATTCTCATAATTTGAAACAAAATTAAATAGTAAATAAGTCTTTATTTTGCAAATATGGGTACAGTACATGGTGATAAACAGATAATAAAAAAAGTTAATTAAAAAAATCAAAAAACCTGACTGCTTAAAAAGCAAACTAAAAAGACGTAAACAAGAAGAAAATCATGCTGTGCAGTCGGAGGATACATATTCGCGAGCTGGCGGACCAAAACCAGATGAATCCTCCGACTGCACAGCATGATTTTCTTCTTG
Organism: Anorthoa munda; assembly: GCA_945859665.1. NCBI lineage: Eukaryota > Metazoa > Arthropoda > Insecta > Lepidoptera > Noctuidae > Anorthoa > Anorthoa munda. The sequence goes on from OX243911.1 coordinate 10,771,902, forward strand.
ATTACGTCTTTTTAGTTTGCTTTTTAAGCAGTCGGGATTTTTGATTTTTTTTATTTACAACTTTTTAGTTATTTTTTTTTGGAATTAGGTACATTTAAACATATAAGTGTTATATGTTTTTGAAATCGCCCCTTAAAATCCTTTATTCTGATACCCCACACGATGGGTTTGGAAGAAAAGAAAAAAATTATTCCCCACAAAATAGCGCCCAAAATCCGCCATTTTTGTTTTTTCTAATTTTAATGTAGCCAGTGACACTCGCAGGATTAAGACAAATCGATTGACGTAAGAATCATCAAAATCGGCCAAGGTGTTTGATCTCTAGAACGCCACATAGGAACAAACATACATACATACATATATACATACATACATACATACATAGACTGATAAACACATTACCCTCCTTCGGCAGTCGGGTAAAAAGTAGGTTAATTAGAGTTAATTCTAGTTCATCTCAGCTCGAAGTCCGAAGCATACTTAAGAAGACCTTAATGACTGACTGCGTCTAGGATGTTTAGGAGGCTTATTGGACAGCATAAAGAAGTTTCGCATTAACCAGTCAAGCATGTAATATTATTTTCTCAAACATGCTTGGAAATGTGAGCATTATTTTGACAACCTTCTTCGAGATAAATCGAAATTGCTGTACTGGCCAAATACATGCGAGCAGCGGCCGGCAAAAGTTGTATGAAAATCCATATCTGTCGTCTGCCAAATAAATTACATAGTAAACTCATATCTGTCGTGTAATTTAAAAATGGAACGATCTTTTACTCCGAAACATGGAAACCAAGGAGGTAACTTATCAAAGGTTTTATTTAAATTTCGAACTGGCTTGCAAATAGAAAGCTGTTTATTGGAATAAAAACAAGTGAACATTTTAACGCGGGCAAAATTATTGTTACTCGTTGTTCGTCATTGATTTTGAAAAGTAATTATTGTATTTGACAAAATGAGTTCTAGGTAATACTTAGTTTTAATTTCCGCGCATTATTTGAGAAAAGTACTATACAAGCCTTGGCCACAAATAGGCATTGATGGACTTACGTATGTGTGCCTCGGCTACGCCTCGGCCCACATTTACACGTTCGTCCATCAATGCCTATTTTGCTGGCCGCTGCAGTAATGTACTATTATCTACACTCACAACTTAATGTTCCAAATATGAATTCAAAAAATATTGTATAAACACGTACTTTATATTCGTAAATAGGAACAATAAAAAAAAAAACCATTTCAGTGCAACATTTTCCTTCGATTTTCAAACAACTGCATCATAAAATAACTTTTTAATTTTTATAGCACACTTTTACTTTGTAATTTTTGGCGCTTATGGGCTCACTGACTGACCCTTCTTTCGCTTTTCCCGGTAAGATATTAACTATCCTCTCCCAAGCCTGCTCCGTTGCCGTTTATTGTTTTAAAAAAAAAACTTTATCTGCGGGCACTGGCATAATAATTAAGGTTCATAGGTGAACACAGTCCTCTAAGTAATTGCACCTAGTTTAGGGTCACAGAGAAAAATATGATATATATAGGGTATAGAGAGCCCTCTCCGACTACAGAGTGAAGACCGCATATGTCAATTGATCGGAGAAATAGCGCCATCTATTAACGCCATCCGCAAACTAAGCTATGTGCGTGTGTGTGTGGTGCCTATACTTTATACATGTGTATGTGGTGCCTGTACTTTATACATGTGTATGTGTGTGTGTGGTGCCTGTACTTTATACATGTGTGTGTATGTGGTGCCTGTAATTTATCCATGTGTGTGTGTGTATGTGTGTGTGTGTGTGTGTGTAGTGCACACATGGATAAAGTACAGCCTTTCCTTGCTAATTTGTTTGTTTTTAAATTTAATAAAGTTTTACTTAATTTTATTTTTTCTCATTATTAACAAAATCATAGTAAAACTTTATCAAGTTAAAACAAGCAAATTAGTAAGTGTACCGGTCGGTTGAGGTGTGAAGGCTTCTTATGTTGGAAATGAAAGACTTGATTCTTCATTACTATTTGAAGCGGTTCTGCAGGTGCCCTAAGTTCAGGAGATGGCGTGAGGATAATATTTCCATGTCGATGGCTATGATTAGGTCGATGCGCCACCGCACTCTCGAACCCCGAAACTTTACTTTGTTGAGTACCACAAAATCACTTGCAAATTAGTTTTTTTAATAAAGGTAATCTTCACTATGTCCATAACCTAACATATAATATACAACATAAAACAGATCAACAAAACCCCTCTTGTTTCTGAAGGAACTATGACAATAAACACACGCCCATAAGTAAGATTGTAAACACTCGGTAGATTTGATACGTTTTTTGGGAACACCTTTCACAGATTGACTAAATAGACTTTTTTCCCTAAGATCACAACACTCAATCACTGCACTTTTCACTTTGATTAAAGATTGCCTTTTATAACGATAACCCCAAATCCCGTGTCGTCGTGCCGGTGCCGGCTGAGGTCACGAACATTACGGTGGATGTTACGGAAAGGGATGGATGGACGGAAGTACGACACAAGCGCTCCCGACGTTCGCTGGGCAATGTTCTACGAGGGACAGCAGCACCAGGTACCACCAAGCTGGAAGCTTCGGAAAGATGGAGATACCTGCATCTCTTCTATGTCAAGTAGGGCACATCTGATAGCCAGGTACGTGACCACCTAAATACCATCTGTGGAACTAATGTGTGCACGGTAGAAGTACTTAAATCTCGAGGCAAATACGCATCCTTCAAGTTGGGTGTGCCCTCAAAACTGGCTGAACTAGTCATAGCTACTGACAACTGGGCAGAGGATATTTGCGTCAAACCCTGGCGCCGTAATTTTCGTGCCCAAAGTAATGAGACCCAGTAAGCCCTTTAACATTCACGCCGCACATGTCCCTACTGACCGTAATGTCTGTCTGCGCCTACTGTATCAGAATGTACGGGGGCTCAAAACTAAGTTACCCACATGGAGGTCAAGCTTGTTACTCTCCGAACATGACTTGATAGCCGTAACAGAAACAAATTTGGACAACTCAGTAGAGGACTCGGAATTGTCAAGTGGAGATTGGCGTATTCTACGCAGAGACAGAGTGGCTTTGGGTGGCGGCGTGTTAATGGCTTCACGCCCCGGTGTCACCATGAATAGGCGACATGACCTCGAGACGGCCTGTGGCGAAGATTTGTGGACTACGGTCACAATTTGTGGCCTTAATATATATGTCTGTGCTGTGTACATCAAGCCCACTGCAACTGACCACGATTACATGTCGTGGTTCTGCAAAGTCGAGAGCATTATCTCTAGTCAGAACGGAATAATTATTATTGTAGGCGATCTTAATTTAAAAAGTGCATCTATAAATATTAATAATTATTACTGTTATTTCCTAAGTTTTTGTAGTCTGACTGAGAAAAATGAAGTGATGAATATGCGTGGGAGTAAGTTAGATGTTGTCTTGGCTCGGGAGGGTGCTGTAGTAACCTGCGAGCATGTGAAAGGTACGGAACTGGTCCCAATCGATCTGTATCACCCTCTGTTAGATATTGAGGTTTCTTTAATAATTCAGAATAAGGTAAAGGAAAAATTAGACCCCAGCAATATTGATCGTGGTAAAGATTGGTATTTCTGTAAAGGAGACTACACACTTTTAAACAACCTTGTTCGCACTGCTCCATGGCAAGACGTTCTTCGTTGCAATGACGCAACCACCGCTGTGGGTAAGTTTTATGAAATAATTTATGACTTATTTGATTCCTCGATACCAAAAAAGAAGAGAAAAGCCCCCGGTAATAGGCGGTATCCAGTCTGGTTTACTCGAGATATCGTGAGCGATACTCAGCATAAAACCGGATTCCATCGTAAATGGAAACATTCGCGGTGTGATCTTTTATATGCTGAGTTCAGCGCCTTGCGATCGGATCTGAAAGTGAGAACCCAGAATGCCTACAGATTATATTGTGCCGCTGTAGAAACTAACATAGGCAAAAATCCTAAGCAGTTCTGGCAACACATATCAAGCCTGCGATCAAAGGGCGGGTTCGAGTCAAACGTGGTACTTGATGGTGCGACTAGTTCAGGTGTCAAAGCGGCCGAGGCGTTTGCACAATACTTTTCCAGCGTGTTCCTACAAGACACACCTAAATTGAACCCGAAAATTGTGGATGTGAATAGTGAGGGAGACAATATTCCTCTACCCTCTTTAACCCTTTTGAATGTGGTGAAGGGGATTGCTAAACTCAAGCCGTGTGGTTCGGTTGGCCCTGACCACATTCCAGCATTTGTACTAAAAGGATGTTGCGATACCTTGGCGGCTCCTCTATGTCATGTCTTTAATTTATCTCTCCAGTCTGGTGTGTATCCTGAGCCGTGGAAAACTTCACGTGTCACACCCATCCCTAAAACTAGCGACAAAACATCCGTGGAGGAGCACAGGCCCATCGCAATCCTACCAACTGTTGCAAAGGTCCTTGAGCATATTCTCCACGCTGCTTTTTACAAACGCATAAATATGATGCTCTCTGATGCCCAGCACGGTTTTCGGCCAGGTCGCTCCGTAAACTCGAATTTGCTTACTCATGTCGACTTCATATCCAGTAGCTTGAACACCGGTGGGCAGGTTGACGCTCTATATTTCGATTTCCGGAAAGCGTTCGACAAAGTTGACAATGATGTGCTCCTGACAAAGCTGGGTGCCATCGGTTTCTCGTCCGGCTTTCTTAACTTCTTTGCCGACTACCTAAGGGATCGCAAGCAGTTTGTCCGACATGGTTGCTTTGAGTCCAAGCCTTATTATACTCGCTCGGGCGTGAGTCAGGGATCCGTGTTGGGGCCGCCTCTATTCCTGATTATGATCAATGATCTTCTATCTAAGATTAGGTTTGCTAAATGTTTGCTATATGCCGACGACCTAAAACTGGTTGCGCAAATCAGAACAGACAAGTATTGCGAACTCCTACAAAGGGATGTTGACGCCATCTACGAGTGGAGCATTGCGAACAGGTTATTTTTTAATACTGGCAAGTGCTACGTCATGACGTTCGGTCGGGGGTTGCGACCTATCCACTACGACTACAGATTGGGTAGTGAAGTTATCACTCGTGTCACCACCATAAAGGACTTAGGAGTGACCTTCGACCGCTGTCTGACCTTTAAAGATCACGTCGCAAACCTTGCGAAGGAATCTTTCAGGCGCCTGGGATTTGTTTTGAGAAACGCTCGTGACTTCCGCAATCCCAGTGTTATTAGGCTGTTGTTCACCACTCTGGTTCGAAGTAAACTCGAGTCCAGTGCTTGTGTCTGGCACCCATATACCGCGAAGCAGACGTTGATGCTTGAAAAAGTACAAAAGACCTTCCTAAGATTCCTATACCAAAGGGTATATCATTTCTTCCCTTATATGTACCCCACGAATTACCTTTTAGGAATCTTAGGTTTTAACTCGTTGGAGGTGAGGAGAGGCTATGATCAGCTCGCAGTAGCATGTAAGATCCTAAGCGGACGGATTGACTGCCCTGAACTCCATGGCCTTTTCTGCCGACTGTTTGTACCCAGCAAATACGTTGGACATCGTCAGAGTCGCCGTCACGACCTATTCGCACCACCACCATCTAGAACTGTCGCCAGGGCTGAATCCCCAGTGTGTCGTGCTTTGAGAATGCTCAATGCCCTCTTGACTGCCAATCCTGAATGTGATGTGTTTGCGGACGAATGGAATAAACTAATGCGAGCATGTCTGGTGTTCTGTGAGAGAAAGTATGCAAGGGTGTCCACTGTTCCATGATAATTGTATTTTTTATATTTGAATTATTGATTATTTTTTATATTTGAATTATTGATTATTTGTATATTATCATTCCACGGAGCCATGTTGATTATAATTATTGTTATATTTAAATTACTTAATATTGCTATTCCACTGTGACATGTTTGTTATATATTCGTATTGTAATTTTCGAAATTTCTTTCTTTTTTTTTGGATTGATTGTATTGGCATAACACTGTTCAGTGTATTGTTTGATAAATTATTATAATAAATGTATTGGGTAAATTATTGATTTTATGTGACACAATTGTCAACATTGTTATATTATATTTCTATGTTAATTATTGTAATTGGTATTGTATCGTTTTAATTAACTATAAATAAATAAATAAAATAAAATAATTTATTAGAATGGACAACGAAATTGTCCGTCTTTATCATAAAGCCTTCCTCCACATTCAACAGACCTGAATTCATCAATTTAACGGCGGTAATTTCGAACAAAAATGATAATATTTATTATTCCTTCCAAATGTTTTTACAAGGGGTTCTAATAGTTTCACAGGTTCTTATGTGTGGGAACGTTTTACACAAGCTGTGATCATCTTTTAAGATATTTATAGGGTTTTTTGTATGACATAAAATCATCCCAGGATTTTGTCTTCTAACCCGAACATTGAATATATGGGCGTGTGCACCTTGAAGTCGTCTATCCAGCCAACCCACATCCAGGTTCGTAACTGTACACTCAGAAGATATCCTCTAGGATGAATGAGGGATGTAGGGAAATTTTGTTGATTTTACAACTTACAAGAAAAAATTGACAATGAAAATTTGACAATCAATATCAAAAATCCATTTTTTTTCTTTTTTAATAATGTTTTATTCATGACCATATATACAAGTCTATCAGTCTTGTACATAGAGTGGAAGTGTCAAAAGTCCAATCATTCACTGTGTTGCAATCGTAATTATTACTTAGCTTTTGAAATCAACACAAATATTTGCAAATAATTATAGTACGTGTTAAATAACATCATAAGGTAATGAAATAATTATTTAGATTCATATTTATTTTATTATTGTTTAGTGACAAACCTATTTTATCGATGGTCTTGCCATCTGTGATGACATAGTAACTAATTGTTTTTGTTGTTAAGATGGGGTTATCAGAGGTCGCATTTAAAAAAAATGCTTCCTAATATGCCACTCTATGGAACTGTCCTACCCTTGTTTAGGGTACAGTGTCAACGCACTATACATTTCAGTGTGTAGCCCCATGTATGCCACAGTGAATTTGAGTTTTTAGAAACAGTTTAGAAACATTATTTTAGTTTTCTAATTTTGTTCAGAGTTAGATTATAGTAATAATGTTTATTGGCACTAATAAAAAAAATATGATTAAAGATTGTACTGGTATGGTGGTTAGAGGATCGTTAGCTGGTTCCAAAGCAGAAACTCATCGGATTTTTGAGTTTGAGTTCAACTCAGTAGACGATAACTGATTTGGGTGGCAATATTTTAGTTCAGGTTTAATTACATCTGTTTATTGTTGTTGTTTGATGTTTGTTCAAGAACCTATTTCAGAAACTAGCAAGGTCTAAACTAATGCTTATAATAATTTGTCTAAACTTTGGCAAACATACTGACACTATCATCATCTATGAAGCTTTAAAAACTTAACTTGCTATTTGTGAGCATGTTATTTCTTAATTTCATAATCATTACTTAATTGCTGTCTCATCACTGCCTTTCACATTTATCAATATTTTAACTGTACCACCAAAAAAGTAATTAGGATTCCGTGTCAAATTGGTTTAAAAAGGAAATTATATTGCGTGACTTCTGAAGCGTGGTCCATAGGCATTGTAAGTATACAATGTTACCCTGGTTATTAGTAGAAAGGTTAGAGCACACCACAAAATTTTATAAGATTTGGGACAACCCTACGACTCGAATGATATTTAAGTATCTGTCTCGGCATGACTGGCCGCTACATTCCAACTGTATATTTGTTTGTCCATCATACAAAGCCTATCCACCTCGTCCACCTTTGTTGTGAGTTATTTAGACCAAAGTATTTCCTGATAGCTACAACCTGGAGGTTTTTAATTCCAGAGTGAATTGGTTACTTCTAAGCAAGCGTGCTTCACCGTCAAGTAAGGAAGTGGACAAAACAAAGATTCACTCTAAAAAAATAGGGTGAAAATGTTACTTTGATCATTAGTAAAAAAATATTTTCTCAGGAACGGAGTTACGGTGCCCTCAGTGCGCTAGTCTAACTCGCACTTGACTAGTTTGAGTAGTTACTCTTGAGCTATAAATGCGCTTCAAGTAAGGACATACTATCATAACAAAATCAGTGCTTATCGAATATGTTTGCTCTACGATCACTATTTACGATTAGTGTTTTCTGCATCAGCTGTGTTGTAAGTAAGTGTGTATGTGTTCTGATTTAAACCACTTTTATTATTTATCAAATCAATATCGAAAAGCCCTGATAAAGCTAGACAGGATTGTTAAATACCGAGGCGAAGATATCAATGGATGAGAGACGCACAGAACGGGGAAACATGGCAGAAGAAAGGGGAGGTCTGTACCCCAAGCAGTGAATGATTCCAGATTGAAGTGATTGCCCGTGCATTTGTTTGTGCATATATTTCGTGCGCAGCGAAGTATTTTTGTCGGGAACGTGTCTAGCGGTCTGCCGGGAATTCCGGTCCAGACCACATTGGTTGTCCCTTATTATTATATATATTTTCCCCGTATAACCCCCGACCGGACTTGACCCGACGGATTGAACGATACCAGGAGACCACCACGGGGACAAATGTAAGTTTTAGATGTAGGTTGTGTATGCTTGTAGAATTGTAGAACTACCACCTTCCAACTATACGGGAATCGGTATCCCAAAAAACAAACCCCTAGTTACCGCTGTAGACCTTGTAGGATCCAAGATTTGCGACATTGCGCATGGGCCGTGTTGCCTCTTGGCTTGTGATCCGCAGGCCTGTATTCAAAATTTCCAGATGGAAGTGACGATGATGATGCGAAGATGGTGGCGGGATGCCATGGGTAGCTTCCTCAAGAACTGGCGAGAAAAAGTACAACAGCAACGTGACATGAATCGGAGTCCTTTGCACAAGGATCGGGTACTGTAAAAAGGAAGAACATAAAAAAAAACGATTATATTTTTGTTTACTTCATTAAACAAGTTATTTGAGTTTTTTCAAAATAGTGTTTAAGAAGGTGAACACTAGTGCAGCAGATTCGGTGATGCTTAGGTTTTAAACCGGATGAATTTGCGTAAATCAGCAAACATTTTTTTCTTATTGCAGGTGAAAAGATAGCATGTGACTTTGAAGACAGCAAATGTTTGAAGGAAGCTGCAAGGCGGGTTTATGCACAGATCATATCTGGTATACCAGGTGTGGAGTCTTCTGATCCTTTACATGAGGATTTGATAGAAGCAGACATGCCATCACTGGACTACAAAATTATTGATGGCTATCTCTTTGGAATGTTTAAATGTCAAGTGGAGCTGGTAAAGTGAGTACTTTTCAAGTCTCCGCGTAAACGCTCTACCGACCACAGCCACCAGTGGATGTAGCACGCCGCTCCCTTTGTTACCGCGCAACAGAAGGTGGTTGGTGGCCGCCACTAGTGGTCGGTGGACGCTACAATTTGTTTACTCTCCTGCTGTGAGTGCGAGTGTGAGCTGCGAGTGGTCGTCAACGGTGGCCTGTCGCGGCCACGCAGTCGTGTGGTTGACATCGAGTCGCGAGTGGCCGCCAAGCTACGCGTGTTTGGCGAGTCCATACAAATTGTATGAAATATGTTTTAAACTGTTTATCACTAGCAACCAGTGGTTGCCACTAGTGGCCCTTTTCCGCGGAGCCTAGAATAAACTTCTGAAATGTTTCTCCGGTTATGGTTCTGTGTTCGATTTAATACCTGAAGTTTATAATTTAGTTTATAAGGAATTCTGCGTAATACCGGCATTTTTTTTTGGAGGTTTGCTCATGCTTTCTGCACTGCTACTTGCCTGCTTTCCTGCCACGGGAGATAGTGCAGTTCTGTGGGACCCACTAATACTCCACGGTGTTCTCCTGTGCCGCTTATGGCGGGAACACGCACACGTTAGCACTCACCGTGAACCCGCCGCGGCTGTCCGTCACCGGACCCTCTTCTGGGGAGTACCCCCGCATTACCGGCGTACAAGAACACACTTTACGCCGTGGCCGCCACTCCAGGGACCAAACTAACACATGGGCGCCAGACGACCCCATGTACGGCACCCTTGGTTAACTTGTGATGGGTCAAGGTCAATGGCTCCGCCACCTACCATTTTTCTGCCGCAGGAGATAAGGGGAGCGGCCAACGCTATACCGACACTCCTCCTCCCCTGCGGCACCACCGCGTCTGCCAAAAGACGGTGGTGACTCCGTCTAGGCCGCGGAAGGTAGGGAGAGCGGCGCACAGGAATACCAGCACTCCTCTCCCGCCGCGGCCTCCAACCCTCAGCCGTGACATCGTATAGGTATGCCCCATACGACATCGCGGGCCGCCTCAGTTGTAATGTCGCCCAGGTGGCACCGCAACCTACTTATTATTGGCCGCTACGTCGGCGGCTTATAGGCAAAAGTTCTGACGAGCGGCCCCTCCTCAGGTTCCTCTTCGCTTTACCGGTTATGACCAAGCCACGGCTACTGAGCCCCTCCACCTCGACAATGCGGGAACCCACCCGGGGGAACTTAATACCGCCCACACTAATCGTTAGGGCTGTATATAAGTGTATATGTATATAGTAAAAGTGGGTACTCTCAGTTAAATATTCATCAGTCATAGCTTAAGGTACCGACCTTCTGCGGTAAAGCTAGATCGCGAATCAACTTGTAACTTGATTCCGAGCAGTTACTTAGCAAAATGGCTCTACATTTGCAACCGGCTTTATCTGCATCTTCCCCAATTCCATTTGCTAGAAACCACTGCTCGAGTCTTTTCTTGTATAGCTGCCACTCTTGGTTTTATGGCTGAACACTGTCAAGGTGCCGACTGAAGTGGATCCTCTCGCCATTTTTCAAGATATTGTGCGCGTGTCTCGCACTTTTCTCACTCCTCGTCGCCAGCTGTTATGTACGGAAGAGGGGTAGCAGAATAATACAACCTATATGTCAGGCGCAGCAGTCGTTTGCACAAGTATATATACCTATGAATATTATGTAGGTACCCATATAACAAATATTTCATTTAATGCAGAATAATAGATGTCGTTGTCAGTAAATATTATTTGATTCCAGAATTTCTACAGAGGATCAAAAATACGATTATCATGTTGGATGCCCTCATCTTACTCTAGAGTCAGGATACGAATTGAAAGCTAAATCTGGCACTAAAATTGTAGAAGGACAAGGCACCTCCAAGATTGATTTATGTAAGAAATTTTTCAAGTTTTTTATTTATGATTAGTTTTCCTTGTAAGTTCGCTCTCGTCACCGTAGTAATACCGCAGTAACAACAAAATAGCCTACAAAGTAGCCTATCATACTCAGAAAGAATTAAATGAAAGAATTTTCTTAATGTGATCTGTATTTACAAATACTACCTTTCCACCGTCATAATATAAAGAATTTTATTTCTTCATATTATTAGATTGGTATTGAACGACGATAATAACAGAGTTGACCTAGTAGCTAGCCGGGCACTTAAGAAGGAAGTCAATTAGCTCAAAATGAAGGAGCAAGATCGTCCGACATTATTTTACTTACTACCACGACTTTACATTAATTTAGACTTGTTGTTTTTCAGATGACTATCACCTACTCTTCCATGGTGACTTCGTTATCAATGAAGGCGAAGATGGAAAAATGCATCTCAATTTAAAAACTCACGAACTGGCATTGAAGATTAAAGGGAAAGTGCATTATAATTACAAGAACCTTTATATAGGTGACAAAGAAAAATGTAAGTTACAAAATGTGTTCTTTATGTTTGTTTTGTGGGTTTTGCTACTGACAGAAGTTTCGTTTACGTCTTTTCCCCCCAGATGGTACTCAGTTTTTAGGTATCCTTCCACCCTATAAAAATAACAATCAATTTGCGATTAAAATTATCAAAATATAAATAACGATTTGACATGCACTGACGAAATTTCACGGAACGGTAGGTTGAAATGTCGTAATTTAAGGTACCATCTCCATGGTTAAGAAAATTGCATCTTGGATTTGATCCCTAATCGGGTGACTGGAATTTTTTCATCAGGAAATTCACAGTCGCTGACCCTGATCGAATTTGTGCGACCCGGGCAATAGACTCTGTAATTGAACGTTGCATGAACTATTTTGTGTGCGGGGTTAAAATGCCTGCTATTTCATCCGACAATACGTACGAAAGAGATAGATGCTGTGATGAGCAGTAAGAAGCTAGTTTGCGTACAATTTAGCAAAGCAATTAGCAATTTTAGCGCGAAATTTTATAAATAGACCTTTGGGATTCTAGATATCATGAAAAACTACTAAATGTATATTTAAAATAAAATTATTTGCATTGTTGAACTACTAATCTATCACTGTATGGTGGCCATTTTGTAATTTTTCTATTTCCTGTGGTATTTATTTCCGCCCAAAGATGGAACTTTCGACGCTCATAAGTTTCAAATACATTTAATTTTTACTTTTTTGTTTCCATACAGGGCTAGATAATAATGAGACAAATTGATATCATTTTTATTTTGAACGTACATCGTCAAACATTGGAGTAATCGCCAGACTACGTTTGTATGGAAGAATGATCGACTAGTGTAACCTTAAGTAGACGAACTGTGCCCATAGGGCAATATGCTTGATGTTATTATGTTGTTTTTGTAACAATATTTTTCGATTTTAGCTGACGCTCTTCAAAAATACGCAAATGAGAATTGGGAATCTGTGGTCAAGCGGACACTACAAACAGTTATGGAAGCGTTTATGAAAAAATACATCACTAACAAGAACGCATACTTGGCTATTGTGCCTATTCAAGACATATTTTATTCTGAAAGATGATGCAGAAGCAGCACTACAAATGTTAAGGCGAAAACATATTTATTGAATAAAAAGCGTTGCACAATGTTATTTTTGGTTTTAATGATTTTATAGCTAGCGTTGTAAACGAATCCGTACTAATATAAAAAATCTAAAAGTGACTTTGTCTGTCTGTCAGTTTGTTACGTCTGCACTCCTGAACAAGTAAGCCAACTTCAACCAATTTTGATATAGACCTTGGAGAAGGATATAGGATATATCTGTCTCTCTTATTTTAATTTAATTTAATATTTGTTAGTTAATATGAATCAGTTTCACGTTAGTTTAGTCCATCACGTGATGTGCCTAATTCTAGGTAAGAGTCGAGAAGATGTTGGTTGGCTATGTTGAACCCGTTGCGTTTACTCTGTCACTTTTTTGTTCTCTGACCGACATTTGAGTTAAAATGTTCAACTTTTATATTATTGTACATTACATAATTTATATTATCTATGTTAAATATTTGTAGGGTTCCGTATCCAAAGGGTAAAAACGGGACCCTATTACTAAGACTTCGCAGTCCGTCTCTCTGTCCGTCTGTCACCAGGCTGTATTTCATAAACCATGATATCTAGGCAGATGAAATTTTCACAGATGGTGTATTACTGTTGCCGCTATAACAACAAACACTAAAAACAGAATAAAATAAATATTTAAGTGGGGCTCCCATACAACAAACGTGTTTTTTGCCGTTTTTTGCGATAATAGTACGGAAACCTATGTGCGCGGGTCTAACTCGCTCTTGGCCGGTTTTTTAATTCATTGCACCTACCCTATTAATATTATAACATTATAATGCGTATCTTTTTTATTTACCTAAGTCCGTGTGTCACTCGCGAGGTGCTAACTGAAAATCAGTTAACTCTTTCGGTATAGGCACACCGGGCGCAATTCTTAAACCTTGTATGTACTTTTTTACTATTCTTCTCTGTAACTGAATGACTGACTGTTCTTCTGTTGTTACTTTGTGATTGTTGCTGATGTGTTTGGGTCGAATAAATGTTTTCTGTTATATTCTATTCTATATACTTTGTTCCTGGATGTACCTACGTAAGCCGCAGGCAGAAGTTTAGTAAGTACGTTAGTATTACTAAAAAAAATAAAATTGATGTTTGTTCGTATTATTTTTGTATGAGGTAGTACCTAATCTCTGGAAATATTTATCCATCATCATCATCATCATTTCAGCCAAAAGATGTCCACTGCTGGACATAGGCCTCCCCCAGACGTCGATAAATTGACCGATCCCGTGCGTCTCACATCCAGCGCATTCCCGCAACCTTAACCAGGTCATCGGTCCACCTAGTAGCAGGCCTTCCAACGCATCGTCTTCAGGTTCGCGGTCGCCATTCCAGAACTTATCGGCCCCATCGGTCATCATCAGAGATATTTTTCTAATTTAATCAAAAATGATTTCACTGACAGAATGACACACTACCACTAAATGCCATTCTTATTATCTATTATCCTGGAGACTTGCAAGGTTTCAGAGACAATACGAGTAGTCTTCCTCAGTAAAGTAAAAATCCTACATATATGAATATTATATTTGTTGTAGGTAAGTAAATCAAAAACATGTTATTTATAATTTTATTGCCGAAAATAGATGATTTTATTCTTCAGTAAACAATTCATCAATAGGTACTTTTCTCAGGTAATCATTAATGTTATTGATGTATTTTTTCATAAACGCCCCCATTCCTGGTTGACGAATTAATTTGTCAACATACTGCCAATTTTCATTTGCAAACTTATGTGTTGCTTCAGCTGAAAAACAAAGGTACATATTAAAAAATAAAATCTTTGCGTAGCTGTTTCTGCGGGCTTTAAGGGTCACGCCCAGACTAGAGTCAAAGGGAATTGAAGTGTCAGTCTAAAAATATAATTATATAGATAGCATATTGACCCTTATCTACCGTCACGTAATGCACCCAAGGTAATCAAAACACGTTACTTCGAGTACTTTAAGTTGTGAAGATAAGTGTTAATATGATCATCATCATTATATCAGCCGAAAGGTGTCCACTGCTGGACATAAGCCTCCCCCAAACGTCGCCACATTGACCGGTCCCGTGCATCCCGCATCCATCGGATCCCCGCAACTTTCAACAGGTCATCGGTTCACTTGGTGGAAGGCTTTCCCGGTGATTATTGGGGTAGACGGGTCCACTCCGGGGATTCTTCGCACCTCTTGCCACGCCATCGACCGCTACCTTAGTCGAGGGTAGACGACGGGTTGCCGGGCACTAGGGGCCGTTTATCCTTGTGCTATTCATTTTGGGTTTGGAGGGGTTTGCCGTAAAACGTGTTAATATGATATGTACATTTTAGACCGACTACGGCGACTCGTCGCTTTGCTTCGACCTCGTCTCAATATGCTATGGCCCTACATTAGTTAATACGACCACGATTGAAGTGAAATGTCATATATGTATATGAATTTTTATTTCCAAAGTACACATAGCTGATATTTAAAACCAAATTGCAGATAAGATCCAAAATATAGCTTATTTAAAATAGTGGAAACTATTTGGTGCAATGGGCATGCGACAAAATGTGCCACCTTCATCTTGCTTTGGCCCATATTTAAAATTTATATTTATGAAGCGATTGCATAAAAACACAATCAGCCTATAATAAGTTTTGTGTCCGAGGACTGACAGACGGAATTGAATGAGCAGACGAAGTTTTGCCTGATAAGGTTGGCACAGAAGTGTGGAGACTAGCACAATAAAAGAGAGGCCTATGTCCAGCACTGGGTTCCAGGCCGAAGGGGCAATCTACCATGTAGGCCAGTGCGGGTTGATAAATTTTGATCTATGGTGAAGCCAACATTCACGGTAGAAGAGAGTTTTACCAATTAATTGTTCTTACATTTCGCTTTATTGCCATTGAATAAATTTTCGAAGTCATAGTGCACTTTTCCTTTCGCCTCCAATTCTAAATTGCTATTTTTTATCTGGAAGTGAATTTTTTTATCGTTGCAATCTTTCTTTTCGAATTCACCATTGAACAGGAAATTGTAGTTAACTGAAACCAAAATTAAGAAAATTAGGCTTTTTACTATGCAAAATACTTCATTTTAGAATAATTTATTATATTTGATTTTCATCAAACATATCTAGAGAGCACACTCTCGATAAAATCACCATGAAAAAATACGAAATCAAAAGTCGGTTCATCCATTAAGGAACTATGATGCCAAAGACAAATACACAAGTCAAACTTATAACTCCCTTATTTTTCCGCCGGGGTTTAATAATGATTAGTTTTAAGTGAGTAATAAAAGTGTTTTATACTCACAGTAAAAAAGTCTGCAGGTGCCTTTTCCTTCAATGAACTCAGGACCAATTTGACCCTTGACTTCGTATTTTGATTCAAAAACTAGATGCGGACATCCAACGTGGTAGTGATATTTTTTATCCTTTTCAGAAAGCCTGAAATTATACAAAAATAATACTTTAGCCCTCTTACAAATAAACGCGGAATAAAGTTATACCAAGTATAAACCTATGAAAATGTATGGTTATTCCTTAGTTATACCTGGTATAACTTTATTCCGCGTTTATTTGTAAGAGGGTAGGTGTTTATTTTACCCAGATTTAGTGAAGTATTGCACAGATGTTTACTGTATTTGTATCTCCATGCATATTTATATTGCTGATAACGATAATAATCTAAATTAAAATAAGTTAAGGGATTACTTAATTTTTTTGTGTAAGGTAATCTCTGAAGGTTCTGGTATGATTACAGCAATTCTTTCACCGACAGGCATTTTATCCCGGAAAAAATCAAGATTCTTGTGGATCGGCCACGGCAACAAAACATTAAGAAAACCACTCTGACCAAGATTTAAACAGTCTAACGGCCGACTTTTTAATAGTCTGATTACTTTTAAAACCGTATGACATATTTTCTATACTAAAACTGTCAAACCACCATTTTTACTCCTCATTAGAAGCTATCAGATTATTGAAAAATCGACCCTTAGTCAATGAACCTAACAGTAATTTTTAATTAAGGCATATTTAAAAAAATACTAAATGACATGCGCTTATGCCAAATTACGAGTGCTTGTACTTTAGGTAAAATATAAAAGACTAACATAGCACATAATGACTGAACACACTTATGATAAAATATAACAACAATATAAAACTTACTGCACAAGTTCCACACGACAGTGCTTCATTCCAGTTAAAGACCCGTTGCTAAGTTTATACTTCAGTGAAGGCAGATTTACATCAAAATACTCCATTCGTAAAGGATCTGAAGGTTCCACTCCTGGCATGCCGGATACGAACTGCGCAAACGTCCGAGCTGCTGATCTTGTTAGGCATTTGCTGTCGTCCATTTTACATAGTTTCTTGCCACCTGATATTTAAATTTGGATTTGTGAATGCGAATTACTAATCACTCTTTTTTTTCTTGGCAAGAGTAGTGAGCGATGTCAGAGTGTAGTTGATGATGATATATCTTACAATCTCAAAGCATTGAAAGGATAATGTTTGAACTTTGTTATACAAGATAACACTCTTGTATTATAAAGTGTATACTTATTCGACCAAAGGATCTGGACAATTGGTGATGGTAATGGTCAAAATTCCAATATGCAAGGGACTACATTTTTGTTTTTTTTTTTCAATAGCTTTCGCGACGCTTTCTTTGATATAATTTCACTTGTCTTTGAGGAGGAGACTTGTGTGTCACTGACTAGTATAAATATGCCAGACAAGAATCAACACTGGATTTAAGGAGATTTTGATAAAAGTTTTTAACCATAACTAATGATGGTCGTTAATCTTGTGAAATCTGTTGCAGATATAAATTTGGTGTATAATCATGATAAAGACCTTAAAGGAAAATTCTAAAAACGTTAAATTTTTACAAATGTCGAATAAGGAAGTTGTAGATATTTGTAATCAAATGATGGACAAATTGAGTTAGTTTTCAAAGATATTGCAGGTCACTTACACACAACATTGCTGATGCAAAATAAAACTAAAATAAATATAAGTTTTGAGCACATTTTGAGCTTCCGTAAGCACACGTGATTGTCTAATGCTAGTCTTTTCTAATTTCAGGTGAATTTATAGTTGGAACAATTATTTTGTTTATTACCGTTGTGGTTCCGTAAAAATACATTCAAAAAATTATTGTACCTTAGAGCAATATGATTTTAGCGCTACATATTAAAATACTTGACTGATGCGTAAAAGGTAATACGTCAAAATGAAGGAAGCAAGAGACAGACACAAGGTCAGACCAAACGAAATAAAAAAGTTTTGTATAATTCGTAGGATACCCACACACGTCAATCACAACAAACTCAATCATTCACATACAATCAGTAATTGATCGCAAACGTAACGAGAAGATGGTGACGAAACGACGACGTGACTGTACTATACATTATTGATTGTATACCAAATCAGCCTATCCTACAAAGGTTTAAAGAATTTATACCATAATTTCATGCCTGGGTCTTAACAGCATTGAAACTGACCAGATTGGCATCACCCCATTCGGAGACCGCCTTCAAGGACAGGTTCAAGCGTTCAACCATGGCCTCCCGGAGAGACCGAATCTGAGGCCCAGTAGCCCGTGCGCCGGACACGTATCTCTCAGCACCAGTGCTGTCGTCTGCGTACCCAAAGATTCCGGGTTTTAGCAGATCATTAATGTGCAGCAAGAATAATGTTGCCGAGAGCACTGACCCCTGAGGGACTCCGGCGTTGATATCTAACTGAACGGACGAGTAGCCGTCGATAACTACTCGGATGGATCGATCCCTCAGGAAGTCCGCAATCCAATCGCACAGACCACTAGGCAGACCGAAGGAAGGAAGCTTACCAATGAGGCTTTCGTGCCAGACCCTGTCGAAAGCCTTTGAGATGTCAATGGAGACGGCTAGCGCTTCCCCATGTCTCTCGATGGCCTCACTCCAGATGTGAATGTTTATAGTTCTATTTTAATCATTTCAGTCGAAAAGGGTTCACTATAGGCCTTCCGAATTCTATTAGAATTCCATCTTACTAACCGGTATATAAAAGAAGTGTTCTTATACCCCGAACTCTCATGTTAGGATTATTAATTTCATTAGCGATCTCCAAAATTCTAAGCTTCGAGTCAAAAACCTTAGAAAATAAATAAGTAAGTTAACAGTTTTTTTTATCTTAATTTAAATATCTACATTATGTTAATTGTATGAATGATTAGCATAACAGTAAACGTAAAAATAAGTTAAAATCGCATTGCAAATTTTAAAATGCAGAGGAAATAAAATAATATTAAACTTTTCCAGTTTATTAATGTTTTTATTTCCTCTACACTTCAAGGTTTTGTTATGTATTTTTAGATCTACAACGGTCACTGAATTATGGCTGTGGATATATCGCATTCTAATGTCATAAACAATAAACAAATTTGTTAGATCTTTTTCACATGGTCTTGACGTCTGCATAATAATTAGCTAATTGTTTAATGGTTATATCAAACCATATAAATC
Source organism: Anorthoa munda (assembly GCA_945859665.1). Taxonomy (NCBI): domain Eukaryota; kingdom Metazoa; phylum Arthropoda; class Insecta; order Lepidoptera; family Noctuidae; genus Anorthoa; species Anorthoa munda. The sequence continues at coordinate 10,791,227 of OX243911.1, forward strand.
TACTTAATGAAAATTATAAATTAATTAATGAACTGTCACGATACCCTTTTGGCAAAGACTGGTTTCTGAATTTATGTGCTCTGTACTATCTTTAACGACTGTCAAAGGTCTACATGACAGCTGGGACCAAAGAATTTACGTGCTTGCCGATGCCCCGTTACCACTCAAAGGACCACCCTGGAACTACAGAAGGCTGTGCAACGCCTTGTAGGGCACATCCCTGAAGAGACTAAAAACGCCTCCCCTGACCCTCGCTGTGCACGGCAGCACTTGTTCACTGTGCTACCGTCTTTCCTGGAGCCACTTGGTGGGCGCACAGAGTCCCCAATCTGAGTGCCTACGACCCCGGAGACCCACCGGCTCATAATGCAGACGGGGTTTCGGTGGTTTAGGTATCGAGGTGGTGGAGGGGGGGCCTTGCCGACGCCTTCTTCTCTATCATTCATACCCCTGGAAAATGTTATCATGAACACGGCTTTTGCGCTTATGAATCTAAAATAATTATAAAGTGTAGGCAACAAAAATATGATTATTAGTAGACCAGATTATCTGTTAAACCATCATTAAAATTATTTGGCACTAGAGTAAACGTTGCTGGGCTAGATTAGATATACAGACTATAGCGATCTTGCTGCGCGATTTTGGTCACACATTCTGACATTAACACAGTATTTTTCTAACTAACTTTTTGTTATAATAACAAGGGTTGATAACATCAGCATTCATATATTAAATATTGTTTTTTGTAGCTTTCAGTTATGGTGTCGTCAATTGTAAGTAAAATAAAATGAATACCTTATTTTTTCTCACGATGAACTGAGGCAAATACAAAATTAAAGTAAAAAAACTGCAAGTGCAATCTTTGCATGTTATCATTGATCTTCAGACTGGCTTATTATTGTAAAGTGATTTTTCTTTGGCTATACAAAGGCTATGGATATTTAGGGTTACTAAAGGGTCTTTCAACAAGGACGGGTCGATGTTAAAATTGAATAAAACAAGATGTGTGTGAGATATTAACGAAATTAATTTTTTATTTAAAAGGCCCATTTATGCCAATTATGGATGGAATATGACATCGTTCAAATGTCCGCCGCGGCTTCGTATGGTGGCACGAATCCGAGAGGTCCAATTTTTAATGACGCTGCTGCATAGATCGAGCGAGCGCTACAGATCAATGATAAACAATTTATTTTGGCTTGAATCGAACAATATGGACGTGAACGACATGTGGTTCCAGTTAGATGGCGCTACTTGCCACACAGCGAACGACACAATCGATATTCTGCATGAACGGTTTGAGGGTAGAGTTAGAGTTCCGCTAGACTTTTTATTGTGGGGTTTTCTGAAGTCGCAGGTCTATGCCAATAAACCACATTCGACCGTTGCCCTGAAAGCCAACATAACGCAGGCCATCGCTCGGATTCAGCCGGATCTATGCAGCAGAGTCATAAAAAATTGGACCTCTCGGATTCGTGCCACCATACGAAGCCGCGGCGGACATTTGAACGATGTCATATTCCATCCATAATGGCATAAATGGGCCTTTTAAATAAAAAATAAATTTCATTAATATCTCACACACATCTTGTTTTATTCAATTTTAACATCGATCCGTCCTTGTTGAAAGACCCTTTATAATTAGGTATGTTCAAAATATAATAACATTTTTCCAATCGCTATCGCCACGTTTTCATTGATAGAATTTTATCATCAACGATAGCGTGGCAACAAAACCTTGGAACGCCATTCAACAAGTCAAAGACCGCCACTAATGGAGGGAGATCTTCAAGAAGTCAACCTATAATCTAGGGGGCTTTAATTCAAGAGTGAATAGGTTTCTTCTAGGCAAGCGTGCTTTACCGTCAATCACATCATCTCTTACCTTTAGATGAGAAAGGGGTCAAACGCGAGCCTACAGAAGCTAAATAAAAAATGTTGAGCGGGCATATCACGACACTCAGCAGCAAATGATATCCTTAAATTAATTTACAGCTTTTTAAAAGGTCAGTTTAATTTGTTTAACTTAAGTAATAATTAAGTCCTCCATGGAAACTACTTGACGAGCTGTCCCAACTTTGTCTCCTGGTTAAGTATTGCCGCAGCAGATGATATACTCGTAGCCCGTTCACTGTGCTTCGGATTCACACCATTGCGCGAGCCTGAGACCCTCTCTGAGTCTCTCGCGCCCTCTCTGCGCTCAACGCTCTCATGGACTCGAATCCAGACGTGATGTGTTCGCGGACGAATGGAAAACAATGTCTGGAATACAGTGAGAATTTTTAGCTTATCTTTATCCAATCTGGTTGATGTTGATTGAAACGGCTGTTTTTGCCTTTAAAACAAAAAAATAAATAATAGTTAGTACATTAACTTGCCCTATAGTATTTATGTGTGAAATTTTGTAAACAAAAGGACTACGCTTTTAGAGTTCCGTGAGCCAAGGGTATCAAAGGAAGAGTACTTACGAAATAAGTGTGTCCTTTGTTTTGCCTAAGATTTAGCTGCATTTTCCTTAATGTCCTGTATTAGCTAAGGGTTAAGTTAAATGTATCATCTAGGAATTATTTTATAATATAATCAGTCGCCGGCACGAGAAGTAGGATCTATTGGTATAACTTATTACACGGGCACGCCACATTAGCACGCGTCTCTAGAGGAAAAAGGCGACCGCAGGGTGACTCGATCCGTATGAATTCATGCGGGTCAATACCTGGCCGGAGGAGCGTGACAAAATGCGCAAGCAGTCCAGCGCCCCGGCAAAAGGTGTCTAGAGAATACCGCATGATTTAAGCAGTTAGAGCCTGCCAGACCCCTTCGCTCACACCGGAGTGAAGGTCATCCATTTATTTTTTAAGGTATAGTAGTAGTATCAGGTGTGTGAAATCACGTAAATTTAAGATAATAACTATGTTTTGACGTACATAACAATGGGTACATTTGGTGGTTATTATTATTACAACAAAATTTTCAAGTATTTAAATCAACTCGGTTTGGAATAAGCTTTGTATTATAAATATTTGCCTTAAGTTACAATATTAACATTTACTTACGTGCAATAGGACATAGAAAATGTTGTCAAGACAATCATTATTATTTGCATTGTTATGTATCGGTAGTGTTTCATGTAAGTACATTAGTGTATCCAATATAATAATATAAAGAAGTCTGAAAGTGGTATCAGTGACCTCCCTTTTGGTGGACCGAGGATCTGGTTAAGGCTGCAGGAATCCGATGGATGCAAGATCCACAGGACCAATAGAAGTGGCGACGTTTGGTGGAGGCCTTTGTCCAGCAATGGACGTCTTTCGGCTGAAATGATGAATGATGCTGGTTTGACTAGAAGCCTTATTAGCTAGAAGTCTTATTTTGTAGGCAAAATTGGAAAATGACTTGGGAATATTAGTTGCAGAAACAATTATTGATCATTTTCTTCAAATTCCAGGTGAAAGGAAAGTATGTGACTTTAATGATGTAAAATGTCTAAGTGAAGGTGCTGAGCGAACTTTCAAGGGAGTTGTTACTGGTTTCCTTGGAGTGGAACCCTCTGATCCATTATCCGTGGATTTAATTGAAGGAGACCTGCCTACATTGAAGTATAAATTAATTAATGCTTCGCTCATTGGAATGAAGAACTGTCATGTGGATCTTGCTCAGTAAGTTAATGTTCTTGATTTTTCTTATTTGTTCTTAACTAACATACTTATCTATAGGGTCCACACGTGCACCATATGCACGTGCACCATATGCACGTGTGGATCCTATAGATAAGTATGTTATTTTGTGGATCTGTTTTGCAGTTGAAGTTATGTGGGACTTAGTATATAGAGAGATGGAGTACATAATTTAATGCTATAACTATTATGGTTGGAGATTTGATGTGACCGTTCTATTTCCTTCAGATGAAATGAGACCAATTTTATGTTGGTATTTTAGCGATCGAGCCACTATTATTAATTACAATCACGGAATTAGGGACTAATTCCGTGATTGTAATTAATAATAGTGGCTTTGCTTACTTTTAAGTAATATATTGTTCTATCATGGGTGCTAAGAATAATCTTAGTGTATGCCCATGGTGATACTAATCAAGGGCAGAAAACTGATTACTAACCTATATTTTCGAATTATTCCAGAATTTTGGCGAATAATATGACCTATAATTATCACATTAGATGTCCTCATCTCATTTTGGAATCAGACTATGATGTAAAGGGAAAATTAGGTCCTGAATTAATTGAAGGAACTGGCACCTGCAAACTAGATATTTGTAAGTAATACAGATTAATAGCGCTAAAATAAAAAAATATACACATATCAACCAATAACTCCAAATTTTTGAATAAAGAATGGCAAATTAAGTATTTGTCTAACTCCTGAAAACCTATCATCGTTTGACAGTAAAGTAGTGTTTAATTCGTTCTTAACTTAAAATACTCAATTCGGAAACCGGCCCGCTATGTATATTATATAGTACACCAAGATTGTAACATTAAAGTATTGTTAATTACATGTGTACAATGGCGGTCCAGTATATTTAATTTTGTATCATGATGATATGGTAACAAAATTATATTTCTCTTTTTCAGATGATTATCATTTTCTATTCAATGGTGACTATGAAAAGTATACTGAAAAAGATGGGAAATTGCACATCCAACTGATAAATCACATTTTAAAATATGAGGCTAAAGAGAAGGTGAACTATGACTGCAAGAATCTTTTCAATGGCGACAAAGAAAAATGTGAGAAGACTATGAAAATATGCTTGTTTTGTTCTAACTTTTAATTCTTATCAGGGTTGTCTAAAATAATGTTAAGTATGAATCTAAGTTAAATCTTTTGATGTCTCAGGATGATGACGAATAAAATGCCATGGCGCTCTAGCTCTACCTATATAAGTATGAAAAATAATTATAAATACAAAAGTATTCATAATTTCATACCCAATTGTTTAGTCTTACATAGATAAACGTACAATTGAAATTGTCGGATTATCGTTTGTCCTGGTATGGTCATGAATCTGATGAGGAGGAATGAAACGCATGTTACTAAAAGAGTTATAAATATAAATGTGGATGGATGGAGACGGAGGGGAAAGAAAAGATGGATGGACTGTGTGGGGAGTGATATGAAAGAAAAGGAAGTCAGTGATGGCGTGACGGGGGACAAGACGGTATGGAAGAAGAAAACGTGTTGCGCCGACTCCAAGTAAAATGGGACAAAATCAGGAAGATGATGATGAATAGGAATTGTAGGAGTAATCGTTGCAATCTGATTTGAGAGTTTTCCTGTGAATCCCTCAAATCTAGTGTATGTATTAAAACTAGTTAGTGATACATTGTAAGAACTGCACTGGAAAAAGGAGAATCTTAATACCATGCAAATAATAAATAGGCTTGTCATGGCAATCAAATGAAAATGATTTTCGCTAATTCTAGGCCAAACCAAAATGAATGCCAAAATAAAACATGTATTTATTGATTTTCAACGTGCAGCTCAATGCTTGGAGTTGAAAATTGAAGAGTGCAATATTATGTAGGCATTAATTAAGGCGTTTCCACGTGCAATTTAAATACATTTTCTTACATTTTTTTTTTACAGCGGACGTCCTGCACAAATATGCAAATGAAAACTGGCTGTCTGTACACAAGCAAACTCGTCAGCCGGCCATGGAAGCATTTATGAATAAATACATAGACCACGCCAACGCTTTCTTGAAGATAGTGGCCTTGGAGGACTTTTTTTACCGTGAATCTGTTTAGACTAGTGAAAGAAATAATAATTATGAATAAACAAAAACTATTTATGTGATCTTGTATATTTAATTTTTTTGTTCCTATAATAAAAACCATTATCGCAAGAAACGGCAAAAAAATCACGTTTTTTGTATATGGGAGCCCCACTTAAATATTAATTTTATTCTGCTTTTAGTATTCGTTGTTATAGCGGCCACAGAAATACATCATCTGTCTAGCTATCACGGTTCATGATATACAGCCTGGTGACGAGGGCCGGATTTAAATTTGTGCCGCCCTGGGGCACTGAAGAAAATGCCGCCCTAAGAAGTTCTTTTTAATTAAAATTAATTAATGTTATTGGATAATTCTCCAATTTTAGAAAAAATCATTAATCAATAAAAGTTTCTGTTATCAAAAAGACATACATAATTTGAAAATATTTTTAATTCTTCAAAAAAACTACATAAATTTATCAATTCCAGAAAATAAAAATATCAACTTTAATTTTTTCAAACCTTTATGGAAATAAATTAATTAAACTATTTCAATAGTTTTTACTTAAATTTCCTATATTTTAATATACAAAATTTTAATGTGATACATAATACTTGGATTATATTTCTTGAAAGATAAAATGTTTATTTAAAAGAATTAGTTAATTATATATTGTATAGAAAATTTTATCTCACTTTCCAAATTTTGCCGCCCTAGAAAATTTGCCGCCCTGGGCACTAGCCCCGACTGCCCCTAGTATAAATCCACCACTGCTGGTGACAGACGGACCGCGGAGTCTTAGGCCCGATTTCTGATTTAAGTAAAGCAGGAATAATCAGTTGAGTATTGTCATGTCAGTGTCAAATACTTTAGGAAGCCTTTGAGTATTTTACGTTTCGCAATTGAGAATCTACCTAGATCAGTTAAGTAAGTACCTACTTATGTATGGACCTGTCAAAGTTCCATTCGCTTTCTCTTTCATCCTTACGTTCCATTTTACAAACGAAAAAAGAGACATCACAAGATTGCATAAAATTTACTGATATAAATTTTATACAGCTATAAAAAGTACGTTAGTATTATATTACATCATTCAAGATTATTATAATCTTTAATAATTTGATTTTTCAAATTTAAGCAATTTAATAGATACCTATTTGAAATGTATACAACCTTATTATGAAACTATGAAATGAATCGTAGGTACTAGTCAATTACTTCAAGATTGTCATAGCAACCGTATTTATTTTGTCAATGATGTCTTATCGTAAGAAAATAATATACAATATAATTTGTTATTTCAAAAATCAAGATTTGAAGCTTATAATTACTAGAAGTGAATGTGTTTAGAGCGAGCAGTTGCTGGTTCTTGTGATATCTCATAGAACTACAGAATATTTTACGTACATTTTTGCCTCAATGTATTTTACTCATAATTTCACAAGATCTCTCAAGAGGGCATTCGTACATCTGCATTGGAATCTGATTGCAATTGTGATTTACCAACAGATGTGGACTATTGTGATGCAATTTTTAATGGCTGACCTGGGTTTTCAAGACCGAAGGCTTTGCTAGCCATCGAAGAACCTCCGAAGAAAAACAATATTAGCCAGGGTCGGTGCCATTGGATATGTGTCTGATATTATGAAAGAGGACTGTGTTTAAATATGTGTTAACAAGCAATATAATATCTGCCTACTTATTTTCTAAAATAATAAATAAATGAGACTTGTCATGTTGTTTTTATCATCTTTTACTGTTCTGATACCAAAATCGTATCATACAAAAGCCAAATTCTGTACACAATTTCATCGCTGTCCTAAACCAAATAATCCGTTGTAACCTCTTCTTGTCTTGTGGATTCTACTAATACCTATTTTATATAGGTATGAAAGTCTGTATGTTTGGATATTTGTTAATCACACTTCAATGGTTGAACGTATTTGGAAGTATATACTTTGGAAAACAATTATACAATGACTAGAATTAGAACCTAGGACATAATAACAAAAAATAAATATAATAATAAAATAAACGGAATAACAAAGCCTTTTATTCTGAAATCATAGATATAAAACTGAAGTCTATACAATACATGTTTATAGTTTATAAAATGTTCCTAATCTCAGTGTGCCTCTTCGCATAGGCCTACACTAACAGTTTCCACTGGGGTCTGTCCTGACCTACTCGCCAACACCACAGCGCGCCATTGCTTACACTTTTTGCCTACATCTTGGACCAGCAGTCTTTCCCATATCCCATTCCCATCTCTGACACTGTCTTCAATGGCTTCTTTTCCCATCTCTTGGTTACCAGTTTGTCACTTTTCTCCATGTCCCTTGGTTATCGCGCATCATATGACCGGTCCATCTCCACTTTTCACATAGTTCCTGTTGGATAACTCTCGGTTTAAAAGGAAAAGCTCGCGCAGGAAAAGCTACTGGCGACCACACACACAAAAACTGGCACTTTTTGAATATTTTTCTTGAAGATCTCACTCATCATCGTCATCATTTCTGCCGAAGGACTTCCCCAGCGTCACCACATCAACCGGTCCTGTGCGTCTTTCATACATCGGATTTCTGTGACCTTAACCAGGTCATCGGTCTACAGAGGGAGGCTGCGTATTCTGCCACGCGGTCGCCACTCCAGAACTTAACAGCCCCATTGACCATCCGTTCGTCAAGCATCTGAGATCTATCAGGCGTGAAATATTTGCATTCAATCTAATGTTTTCGCTAATTCAGGGCGAACACTCTTCTTCCACGCATCGGTCTCCGTGGAGGCATCTCCAAAGAAGACAAGGTCTTCTTTGTCACTCGTTTTATCAGTTTATATATTATTTTGTATTTATTTCGCTTGATCACCGTTTGAGCACAGGCTTGTCAACTATCAACTGCCAAATGTAACCAGTGTAGCCAGATACGACGAGCTCAAAGTCGGCGAAAATTTTCTTATGTCCATTTATAAAAAAACTCAAGACGACCATTATTCACTAAAACCACGAAACATTCTTCGAAACTTAAATGCGTTAGCCACAAGAATCATTTATTATTTCTTTATTTCCCTGTGTTGTTGCGCACTGAAGTATAATGAAAAATAGTGATGAACTGTTAAAAGCATTTTGGTTTCCAGATAATTTCATCATTCCTCAGATAGACTAACTAATACAACATGTATTAGGTAGTCTAATTCTGAAATCGCATAAAATCTCCCCATTTTTATTTTTCTGAGGTAGCCTAATTGGCGCCGCTCGTAAAAATTGGTCGCCCCGGAACCATTCCGAGTAGCCTAAATGGCAAAAAGGCGCCCAATCTGGCTACACCGATGATGTAACGTTGACAACGGTTTGAGAATTTGAGAATGATCAAATGTGTTTTTCTCAGTTGTGAAACACAATTGAACGTCAATGAAGGTTTTTTGTATGACATAGGGTATAGTTTGGCATGACTTGACAACGTATACTCAAACCTTGCTCAGCATCGCAGAAAACTTAAAGTGACAGATGATCAAGAATGACAGATGCTTAAATCGAGATAAGCACATACTTAGCGTCAAATACTCAAATCAGAAATCGGCCGTTAGTAATAGGGTCTCGTTTTTACCCTTTGGGTACGGAACCCTTAAAAAATAAGTCAATACATGGAGAGGGACAGGGAGGACAAAGCAACGATATAATAATATATATAGTAGAGGAAGAATAATATGAAATAAAAGTAATAGCATTAGGCAGTGATAGTATTAGGCCGCTTCTACACGATAAGAAAAGTCACCGGTACTACGCAAGAATTCGTGTAATTTATACACACGGACTGTGTACACTGCCACGGTGCTAAAACAAGAAAAAATTTGTCTGCGCGATACAAGATTTTACCTAGAGCTGACAAAATTCTTGTCGTGTATATGTATATGATGAATTTTTTTAGCGTGTACAAGCAGCCTGACAGTTGATACGACGGAATGCTAGAAGAAAACGAGTATCGCCAACCCTAATTTATATAGTACAAGTGTACGAAGTGATGATGGATTCTAAAATGTAGGTACAAAATAATTTTCTCCACTCCGTCATACTAAACAGACGTTACATCTCTTCTTCATTTTTTTTGATAATTCTGTGGGAGTCGGATTGCTCAAAAGCAAAACTAAACGAGAAATTAGTAATAAGTCCGGAATGCACCATCGCGCTTATTGGCGACTAGATGGGAGGACCCGATGAATTCAACCACAATGGAAAACTCATAGCAAGGCTATGGATGTCACCACAGCCTTCCTATGAGCTTTTTTGCGTGATCGAATGAAAAATGAAGATACCCGCTGAAGAACTGAAGTTACCGATTTAGCCTGAACAATAAATTGCCAAACTTAAGTGACAGTAAGCAGGAAACATAACTTTATCCACCAGTGGATGTCTTTTGGCTGAAAAGAGATCCGAGCTTGATTCCTGGGTCGGATGTTTCTATAGTTTTGTTCAGTAATAGTCTAGTCTGGATTTGTGCCGGGTTTATAATAATAAGCTAAATGCCTATAATGAGTAGGTATGATGTAAACATAGCTGACGAAATGTCTCCTCATTCTTTGAGAATACAGTCGTGATAGAATATAATAGAATAGAATATACTTTCTTGTACACCAAAAATTAAAAGTTTGCCGTCGGGTCGTGATGTTGTCTTACAACAACTTACTTTTCAATGCTCATAGCAAGTGCCTACGGTTAAGAATATTCTTACTTGTCGTAGACATTCTTCTCGTTTTGGTTATAAAGACAACCTTTGTTCAGCAGTATATGAAAAAAGGATCCTAGTGATGTTGATTTCCTATTTTGTTTTTTCTAGGATATAAATTAAATTTCTAAATAAAATATGTATTTGAATAATATCCCAGGTAAACAGGGTCCAAGCTAGCTCTAGTTATAGGGAGAGGTACTCAGTCCTAACAACACGAACCGTGTCTAGAAGAACCGCTTACCCTTGATCAAGCCACCTAACGAAATCCTCGTAGGTGTTGAACGAGGCTCGTAGTAATAGCAAAGAGCCTTGACAAGATTATAACAAGTGCTGTTCATAGACACTATGTCAATCGACTCTTGTGCATCAAGCTGGTATTTGGCAGTTCCGTCTCAGAGATAAGAACAGAAGTCCAAGTATGATCGAACTTTCGCTTGATACAGCTTAAGCAGCTGTTCTGGCCGAAAGTACCGCCTCACCTCTGTAAGGATCCCCAACTTTTTGGCAGCCAGCTAAGGCTTTGCCTCAATGTATGGACCAAAATGGAGGGTCAATGTCAACGTTACGATTGAAATTCATTTAAACTCAAGATTGTCCTTTAACAGCACGGTTACACCTCGGAAAGATGGAAAGAATTGGCTCTTGTTATGAAAGTAAACATTATTTCACAGTTTAAGAAAAATCCAGTTACTTTAATTAGTATAACAATGCCCAGACACTTATTGTCTATGCGAATAATTAGCGGCGATTCATATCTCTTTTTTTATTGGTTTTTTGACATTACGAATAAAGTTAGTACTTAACGGGAACTTAACAGTAAAATAAGGCCGAGTACATACAAATAATATACCTATATTTATATGTACTACCTACATGTAGTTCACTAAAGTTTCTTAAGGGCGATATTCATCATCAACACATTGTTTTATAATGAATATTATATGGCTAGTATTGACTCATTGTCTGCCTCATTTTATTGCATTATCTATGGTTTATGAACTGTTTTAAGTGAGCCAGATCTAGAAGGTGTATTATATTGTTATCAACTTATATGAAACTAGCTGTTGCCCGTGACTTCGTCTGCGCAGAATGAGTTCTTCTAGTAGCTAATTTTTATATCGCGCCATAATATTGTAGGTGTATGGGCCGCTTTACTTGAGAAATTATTAGTCCAACATACAATCTTCGACCCCCCGTTTCTCTTAAGGATGATTTCCGGAATAAAAACTATCCTATGTCCTTCCCAGGGTCTTAAACCATCTCCATACCAAATTGCATTTAAATCATGTCAGTGGTTTAAGCGTGAAAAGGTATCAGACAGACATAGTTACTTTCGCATTTTTAATATTAGTATGGATTCCAGTCTTACTTGATATTATCTATCTAATTTAGTTCAATCAATATTTTTTTTTTACCTAATTTGATACCAACAACTCAGTTGAAATCTCTTTCAAGTAACTAAAATATCAAAAAGTATTTTTACTCCTTCGTTAAAAAAATTGATTTACAGTACTCGTATACGTGTGAACTACGCTTAAATTCTAGTCCCGTTACTAAACATTTAACATTATGATATAATATCATATTTAGCCGGCTAGAACGCATTACTCTGAAGCGTTTCGAGGAAGTAATTGTACCAACATGATATCGTTGCAAATATTCGCTTTTGCTATAATAGGCATTCCTAATGCTCTGTGTAAGTGACAATTTGAACAATTCCTATATCTGAACGGGGTGGGGAAAATGTATTACAAAACTTTTGCGATGTGATAATGTTCTGATCAAGGTTTCCAGACATTGAAAATCTTTCTGTGATGGTCAAAATTTTTAAAAGGGATTGACCATAGACTCTTCATAAAGCGCCATTCTATTAGCGATGGCGATTGTCGAACTCAAAATGCCAAAATGTAACGAATTGCTCGTGATATTTCGAAAGCGCTTGGCAAACCCATTAATGTTTAACCCCCGACGGAAAAAGAGGGTGGTATAAGTTTGACGTGTTTACCTGTGTGTTTGTGTATTTGTGTATCGGTCTGTGGCATCATAGCTCCTAAATGGGTGAACCAATTTTCATTTCGTTTTCTTTGTTTGAAAGTTAACTTAATCGAGAGTTTTCTTAGCTATGATTGATGAAAATCGGTTTAGCCGTTCTTAAGTTATGTGCGTTTTACTGTTTGAATCAGGGTGTTTTCGCAAGATATCGTGTCATAATTACGTGTTCAATAGATTGTCGATCGAAACGTGTCTACTTCTTGATAAATTATGTAGCATTAAATAAAAATGTGACGGCCTTTTTTATTTTGAAATTTTCTTTGTTAACATTTTACCACTCGTATCACGTCACTTTTGTTGACAGAATGTCACTTGTCAATTCTAGGGTTCATGTGACACTTCGGTAGTGCTTGTCCCAAAAACAATTTGAACATTTTGACCATCCTAATCGGTAATAGAACTTAAGCTAGGTCCTTTCAAAATCAAACAATTTTTTTTTTTTCATATAGGCCTACATGGGCACTTATAAAACGCCAACAAAATTAATATCTTTAATGTTTTCTCTTTGTTTACTGTTATATCGTACTTAATAAAAAGTATTCTATCTATCTCTGCCTTCAGTGCCTTATATTCCCCTATTAAATAAATTCCCCAATTTACTACAGTTAGGGAGGCTAATGACCTTGCTAATTTTCAATGATCTTGCCCTGCTATGAGCCTCTGTTTCTCTCTTGGACAGTAAAGTTAATACAAAAAAAAAACGAATTTTGCTATCTCATTCTCAGTGTAATATCTCAATGTAACCTTATACATTTTCCAGGTCTAAGAAAAGTATACTGCGAGTTCGACGATGAAGAGTGTTTGTCAAATGCAGCGAAAGAACGAGTCTTACCGCAATTATTGCCAGGAATACCGGGGGTTGACCCTTCAGAGCCGCTGCATCTTGCTAGGCTAAATATAGAGCTGCCAAACTTGAAGTATTCTCTTCTAAATGCATCTATGTCTGGTGTCAAGGATTGTACGATAAATTTTAAGTAAGATACAAAACATTTTTATGAGTTTCTTTCTATGAGTTTAGGATTTCTTGTTTCGCTTTTTTTTACCTTTGGAAGTATTACCCAATAAGATACTGTTTATCAGTTTGGTTAAGTCTTCCGAAGTCCATAAACAGTCGTAATTTTATTTTTTTCTTCGGCTCATTTCTTCACAAGCTAAAGTTGCCTTTAAAAAGTTTAGTAGAATCAAATCATACTTATCATCACTCGTAGAAGTTCTTCTACAATTTCTTCTACTGTTTTCAATGTTACCTTTGATTTCAGGAAAAACCCAACAGACACGGAATTCCAATACCAACCTTGCTGTCCACATCTGACAATAGAATCACAATACGAAGTGGAAGGCAGAGTAGATGCAGTATCGGTTAAAGGAAAAGGGACATTCAAAATCACTTACGGTATGTTTTACCCGCTATATCTGTGCCGATATATTTGTTGACGGTATAAAGGAATAAAATCATGTATCTTATTTTAATTTTATGATAATTTGATTGATGTACTTAATGATTTGAGGCGCCCGAGGCTAAAAAAAAAAAGCCGTTATAGTCGATTTCTATGGTCTATACCTTAGAAATCGACTATTACGGCTTGTTTATATCAACGCTTGCCGAGCTTAGTCTGTGGATGGGTGACCATCCATTGCTACACTACCGAGTCACCTCCGTGCTTCGGAAAACGTGTTAAGCCGTTGATCCCAGCTGAATTTTATACATTTTGACGTCAGAAACCCGAAAATCTGCTACCAGTCTTGGCAAGGGGTATTGTCTTACCCAGTTACAAGGTTCGTCTACATCATATCAGCCGAAAGACATTTACTGCTGGACATAGGCCTTTCCCAAGCGTCGCCACATTGATCGGTCCCGTGCGTCTCGCATTCAGCGGACTCCCGCCACCCTCACCAGGTCATCTATCCACCTACTGGGATGCCTTTCCTTTCCGGTTCGCAGTCGCCCCTCCAGAACTTGTATTTTTGTGGAAATCAAAAAGGCAGTCGCCCCATGTAAGATACTGGTACTCAGTTGCATATGATTTGTGTGGACGTCGACCTCACCGTGGTTGAGCAAAACCTAGCTATATGGATTTAGTATCCACTTAGCGCCGTTCTGTTTTAGCTGTATTGTCTCAACCAAATGTATGAAACCTAGGTACATTGAGTAACTTAAAAGTAGACAAACTCGTTAAAAATGCACTAATTAACTTTGGTCATCGCTCTGAATTTTAATATTATTTATAAGAGTCAGTGAACTTGAATCACAGAATAAGCGCAACATTTGAACAAATGAATATATTTTTATTTCTATGAAAAGTGGCTTTAGCTCTACCTGTGAAAAGTGGCTTGCAATAGTAAAATATGACAGGCAGGTTTTTTTTAGTTTAGGTGATATATTGTCCTATTGAAAAACGTGTACGAAAGAAATTTGCGACGCGTCACAAATTAAACGCAAGTCAAATGATGCTATTGGACATTCATTTAACGACCGCGGGTTTGTGACAGTGGGATGTTTTATAAGTTTTCATGTTTCTTTTACAGAAAACTTTAACATGAACATCACTGGAAAACAAAAGAAAGTGGAATTTGGAGACTGTAAGCAACATATTCGGATTTTGAACTACACAACACAATTAGATTTGAAAGGAAAATTATCGTATGACTACAAAAACTTGCATTTTGGTGACTCAGGAAAATGTAAATGTAAGTACATAATACATCACAACACATCATCAGCCTATTAATGTTCCCACTGCTGGGACACAGGCCTCCTCTCTGTGAGAGGGAATGGGCCGTAATCCACCACGCGGGCCCAGTGCTGGTTGGTGGATACAGTACATAATAATCACACCTATATTCCTTGAAAGGATAAGCAGTGGTGCACCTATAAATCACCCCTATTTTGGTTTGGCAGTTATGTTTGAGTTCCATATAACTAGGGAAGGACCATTTGCTATCAGTGGGCATAAGCCACTGTACACAGACTCTGTAGGCAATTATAATGGCCTGTCTAAAATTTATGAAATCGATATTGTGAGTAAGTCACGTAAATAAAAAAACTTTATCTGCAGTAAGTAAGTATAAGTTAATATTGCTTTATTTTTACTTTTATTTTGTTACATATTTGTATAATGTTTTTATGTAGCTATTTTCAAGTGTCAACTTTTGTCATTTGTAACAAAAATCATCGTGTTCTTAGGTCATATTTTAAGTTTGAGTTTTACATTTCTTTATGATTTTTGTAGAGTTTGTATTTTAATTTTAGTTTTATCATGGTTTATTAATATTTAGAAGCCTTTTGTGGCCTCCTATAATTGAAGGAGTGAAATAATCGAAATTTTACTTCATAAGACATTGTATTTCATGTGTACATCTTTCGTTGGAGGTCCTTAATAAAATAAATAAAAAATAAAGAAATAAGTCCAAATGCCGGCTACTGAGAAAACCCAGATGGAAACACGCAGTAACACAGCTTGCTTCTGCCACACAATAGTTTCAATTTCTACAAAAAAAAAATATATCTATATTTATTTTTAATGAGAATAATGCAAATGTTTTTATTTTACCTACATTATATCAACGCACCTCTCATGAAACCAAACAGTAACACTACAATATTTCTTGTACTCTTTATTTTTATTTCTAGGTACCCCGGCTATGAGGAGCAGATATTATGACAGATTCGAGGAAATCACCCGAAAACCGATGGTTGAAGCTTTTGTAGATAAATTCATGGAAAATCTCAGAGGTTTTCATATTGCAGTGCCCGTTGAAGAGCTGTATTATAAGTACGTCTGATGTTTGTAACAAATATTGTAAATAAATATTATGTGAAATATGTTGTTTTTTTAACATTTTATGTTGGGATGTTTGGGTGTTGTATCGCCAATTTTACCTCAAAAATAGTTTTTTTTGGAAGAATTTTTTATCATTTATTTATTTATTTAATAACAAATGCTTGCTGTAAATTACGTTTACCACAGCCGGGGGATTGGAAAGAAACCCGAAATGATTCTAAACTTTTAATTATTAAAGTTAATTACAATTAATTATCCTAATACTGACCATTCCAAGTCGAGGTTGGAACATGGAATGGTTACAACTACTAACTACAACTAGCTAACCTACAGATGTCCATTCCAAGCCGATATTAGGACATGGAATGGTTACAATAATTAAATAGACTAACTACAACTAACTAGCCTACGAGAATCCATCCTACTCAATGTAGGAATATGGAATGAATCTTCTCGCAAGAAATGATCTTAAATATTAGCTTGGCATTGATGGATTCCGTGACGTCATGGCAGCATCGGTGTCGAGGTGAACGCATCGTCAACAACTTCCTACATCGATGCAATGTTATTTCTGAGTCAGCGAGTCTGCTAATTCCCAAGCTATGCATTTCTTGCTCAAGGTAACTGCCGATTCGACAAGGTCTATGTATGTATATTATCTGCAACGTCGGCGGATTCCTATGCATACGTAACATGTACTAACAGTTTGCACCAAAGCGTCCAGCAAGCCAAAAACATAAACACTTATAGATACACTTATACATAGACTAAAGTGTAGTAGTAATCATATCGGTCCAGTTGGGTAGGTCCAACTTCGAGAAAGATGTCAACCGTCGAATCCGACTCGGCTGAACGGCGTTCGGGAAGTTGCGTGGTATCTTCTCGCCCAATTTACCACAATGTCTCAAGACAAAAATCTATGACCAGAGTACGTTGCCAGTGATCACCTATGGGACCGAGACGTGGTCGCTCACAATGGGCCTTATCCGAAAGCTTAAAGTCACCCAAAGGGCAATGGAGAGGGCTATGCTCGGAATTTCCTTGCGTGATCACGTAAGAAATGATGATATCCGCAAGAGAACCAAAGTTACCGACATAGCCCGAAGAATAGCCAAACTTAAGTGGCAGTGGGCAGGGCACATTGCTAGCAGAACGGATGACCGATGGGGCCGAAAAGTTCTGGAATGGCGACCGCGAACTGGAAGACGATACGTTGGAAGACCTCCCACTAGGTGGACCGAAGACCTGGTTAAGGTTGCGGGAAGGCGCTGGATGCGAGACGCACGGGATCGGTCAATGTGGCGCCGCCTGAGGGAGGCCTATGTCCAGCAGTGGACGTCTTTCGGCTGAAATGATGATGATGATGACAAATCATGTTGGCTTAAATGAATAAATATTTCTATGGCCTACAGATAGTTTTATATATATGTAAACGCACCCATCATCCAGTTCATAATGCGGGGAAACGCTTAAAAAATATGCCTAGTATGAGTATACGCAGCAGTCTAATATCTTATTTAAAAGTGGTAGTATTAATTAAATTCATCATCGAGCATGCCTCTGGTATGATGAATTTAATTAAGACTGCCACTTTTACATAAGATATTTGATTTTATTATTAACGAAGTTTTCTCAAAATTTTCACTAAAGACTGCCAAGGCTCTAATGAAAGATATATATCAACAATGAAATTAATGAATTAAATAGGCATTATCATATTAGAGGTGATTCCCAGAATTAATCTTTGAATAATGGACCGTAAATCAATAACGTCCATCCTGTGCAAGAGTATGGAACGAGTGCTCAAATAAGCTCCTGGCATACCTAGAAGCTCACGACATCCTCAGTGACCGCCAATATGGCTTCCATCAAAATCAGTCAACTGGGGATCTTCTAGCGTATGCCATTCACATCTGAAGTGAGGCCATTGAGAGTCACGGGGAAGCGCATGCCGTCTACCTCGATATCTCGAAGGCTTTTGACTGGGTCTGGAATGCCAAGGCTTATTGGTAAGCTTCCTTCTATTGGTCTGCCCAGTGGTATGTGCGATTGGATTGCAGACTTCCTGAGAGACCGGTCCGTTCGAGAGATTATCATCAATATTAGGGTTATCGAGATCAGATTGAAAGTAAAATGAAGCAAGAAGCTGGTACTCAGCTGCTGGGTAGTCTACCGATAGTTGCCATATTTAGTTGATGGAAGCCGACCCATAGTTGGGAAATGGTAAGGCAGATGATGATGATGCCTGTAATGTGAGCAATACATCGGAACTACTTTTTCAACCAACTTCAAAAAGGAGGAGGACGAGGAAGGAGGTTCTCAATTCGACTGTATGTTTTTGTATGTTTGCCTGTTGCCCCTTCAATGGTTACAGCATTAAACCCCTCTTACACAATAGATTTAACAGGTCATGATGATTCAAAATCGATTAAATCATTGAGGGTAGTTACTAGTAAAAATAAAATTAAAAAATACATAAAAATTAACAAATACATAGTTAAAACTAAAAAAATGGTGAAAAAACAAAGGTTCTTCATCAAAAATGTAAAGCTTAATAGAGAAAGATTGCATTTACTTAAGCAATTAGATATGTATTCATTTAACTTAGAAAAAAGCACTAGGAAATACCAGACTGACACAGAAGACTTGCGGTATGAACTTGACCAACTACAGGAGAAACTTACTTCTATGACCATCAAGTATACAGCCTCTGAAAACCAAATGAGGGAGTATGTATTGGCAATGAATGAGCTGGTAAGCTCACAAACTATCAAATGTGATCATTGTCAACCACCATCTGTTGAACTCACACCGGACCATTCATTGACAATATGTGATGCCACCATACCGCAGTCTAGTGCCAGTTTGCCATTAGAAATTACTAACTGTTTGCCTAAAAAGAATGTAAATACAGAAATAGTATTATTTTGTGATGAAATTGGAAAGGATCTAGGCCACTTGTTATCAAATAAATATCCAGGACACTCAATAATGAACTACTGTATGCCTGGTTGTTCTTTATTTGATATAATGAATAAAGTTATAAAATGTAATTTTAACCAGGATACTACATTATTAATTTTTATAGGTAATAGGGGTAATGTGAACAAAGGTGAATTACTCCAACATTATAGATCATTGTGCAACCTTAGTTTAAAAAAAATTGTGATGTTCACATTCCCATACAGCCAAAGTTTGCCACAGGAAGAAAATAATCTTAGATTTGAATTGAATAGGACATTACATAATTTAACATATAGTAGTAATTTATTCCATTTAATTGACACCAACAATTATGTTGGTAATCACTTTTATTTGAAAAAAGATAGTTTTTTCATGGATAGGTACTTTCTTTCAAAGTATTGTAAAAGACAGATAGCTGTGTCGCTATCATATTATTTTTCTATTACAGCCAAGAATTTGGCTAAACAACTTGCTTCTATTGAGCAATGCCAAGATATGTTATTTAATTCAGCCAATAATTTGGTATCAGAAATTGATATTAATTTAAATTAGAAATTAGGACAATAGGGACAACCTCTTGCAAAATTGTACAGGATGAAAATTGCAAAATTAAATTAAATAAAAGTTTAAAATCAGTAAATAGTATTAACCTGGTGCATCAAAATATTCAAGGATTTATGTACAAAGATTTAGAAGTAGAATTATTTATGAACTTTAACAGTATTGATATTCTTTGTATAACTGAACATTGGCTTAAAAGCCACCAGTTATTGTTCAATTTTAATAATCACCAGGTTGGTAGTTCATTCAGCAGAGTTAATGCTATACATGGTGGCTCCTTGATTTTAGTAAGTAACCAGCTTAAATTTAAAGACCGTAAGGATATTGTGAGCCTATCTGTTGAGCGGACAATTGAAATAGCTTGTATAGAATTGGAGCAGTTTATTGTATTAAGTGTATACAGACCCCCTTCAGGATTGTATGACTGCTTTGAAAAGGTAATGGATGAAGTGTTACACAAGATTTGTAACTCGAATAAATCCATTATCACTTGTGGTGATTTTAATGTTAATTTATTAGAAAACTCAGGTTCTTGTAGTAAGATAAAAAGTCTGTTTCAGTCCTACAATCTTGTAAACCTATTTTTGGAGCCCACAAGAATAACCCCTACTAGTGCCACATGCTTAGATAATATTTATACTAATGTTATACCAGTCCACAAAGAAATTATAAATTTACTAGATTCTGATCATTGCGGGCAGAGGATTACTATACCAAACCAAAATAACAAAGTGGCTAAAAAGGATATCACTGTTAACCCCAAAACTGCAAGTCGCTTGGCAGCTTTTAAAGTTAAACTTATTAATGAATTACCAGTATTGGCAATTCATTCTAAACCTAATCATCTATATGATGATTTTTTTAATATATACTGTAGACAATTTAATTCCACTTTTATTCCCAAAACTATCTCGGTTAATAGTAATGCTTCATTCAGTGATTGGGCTACCATTGGTATTCATAAAAGCAGAACACGACTTTATGAGCTGTACAGTGAAAGGACTTATGTAAACACTGCTGAATTTAATTTATATGTTAGAAATTATTCAAAATTATTTAAAAAAGTTTGTTGTTTGGCCAAGTCGCGTTATTTGAGTTCGAAGATTAAAAGTAGTAGTAATGTTATTAAAACGACTTGGAATATTATTAATAGTGAAACGGGAAGATCTGGTAACCGGAATATTGACTACAGCCTATCTATTAATGACAACATCATAAAATCAGACTCACAAGTCGCAGTGGCTTTTGAAAATTTCTTTTCAGATATTCCCATTTCAACTACTAAATCCCTAAACTCATCACCTTCTGTTGCTGAGTCTATACTAAAAGAAAATGTTAATGTTTGTGATTCGGAATTTCTTTTTGAACATATTACTTGTAGAGACATAATTAAAACCTTTCACACTTTAAATGTTAAAAAGACTGCAGATCTGTGGCGACATTCTGTAGAAGTTGCTAAGTCCATTATTGACATTGTCGCACCTAGTTTAGCTATTATCTTTAATAATTGTATCGACAGTGGGGAGTTTCCTGACCTAATGAAAAATAGTAAAATAATACCTTTGTTTAAATCAGGTAGTACTTCAGACCCTACAAATTATAGACCTATTTCAGTACTACCTACGTTTAGTAAAATATTTGAGAAATTAATTTTAGAGCAATTGCAAAGATTTTTTAATAAACATAAATTATTACATAGCAAACAGTTCGGTTTTACAAGGGGTCGTTCAACTACTGATGCCGGTGTTGAGCTTTTAGGACATATTTATAATGCATGGGAAGATAAGTGCGATGCCTTGGGAATATTTTGTGATTTGTCCAAGGCATTTGATTGTGTTCTTCATGAAACGCTAATCAGGAAACTCCGCCACTACGGGATCCGGAACAGCGCTCTGGCTCTTCTTACTTCATACTTGAGTAATAGGATTCAGAGCGTTGACGTTAATGGAAAAAGATCTCCCGGATCTATAGTAACAATGGGAGTCCCGCAGGGTTCAATTCTTGGCCCTTTCTTGTTTCTTATTTATATTAATGACTTGCCTTACCTCATAAAGGATAACCATGATATAGTGTTGTTTGCGGATGATACTTCACTTTTGTTTAAACTTAAACGTCAGCAGCTGGTTACTGACGATGTAAATAGCGCGATGTCAAAAGTAGTTCACTGGTTCAATGTTAACAATTTACTTTTAAATGGAAAAAAAACCAAATGCATTAAGTTTACCCTACCTCACGTTAGGCAGGTGAAAACTGATGTGATGTTAAAGGGCGAAGAATTGAATCCTGAAAATAGCACAGTATTCTTAGGCCTAACTTTGGATGCTAAGCTTCAGTGGGGCCCACATATAGATAGATTGTCAAAGAAGCTAAGCTCCGCAGCATATGCTGTTAGAAAGATTCGTAATTTAACTGACATAGAGACAGCCCGTTTAGTATACTTTAGCTATTTTCATAGTGTAATGTCGTATGGTATTCTGTTGTGGGGAAATGCCGCCGACATCCAGACTATCTTTGTTTTGCAGAAAAGAGCTGTTCGATCAATTTATAAATTAAGCCCGAGACACTCTCTCAGAGAGAAATTTAAGGAGATTAATGTAATGACTGTGCCTTCTCAGTATATTTATGAAAATCTTTTATATGCCCATAAAAATATAAAATTGTTTAAAAAATACAGTGATATCCATAACATAAATACTAGGAACAAACACAAATTTGTAGTACCTACAACAAGGCTCAAGAAAATAGGTGGCTCGTTTAGATGTCAATGTGTACGCTTTTATAATAAGCTTCCAAGCGACGTACAAGGTTTAAGTGTTAATAAATTCAAATCATTCATTAAACGTAAGTTGTGCCAGAAAGCGTTTTATAACATTAAAGATTACGTTGAGGACAAAAAGGCTTGGGATTGAGCTGCTCCAATTAATTTCGTTTTTTATTTTTTTTTATTTTGCTTCGTGGATTTAGTTTTTAATTATATTTTAATTTTTTTAATTTTTCTTGCAATGACAAGAATATTTACTTTTTAAAGTATTATATTATTTTATTTTAATTATTGTGAATGTGAAGACTATGTGGATTATTCTTTTTTTAATTTTAATTTATCTTAGTTAGTTTTTAATCATGGTCTGGCAGTTTGAGTATTTATGCGGCCTACCCGAATGTCCTTTCTTTGGTATTGTTCGTCAATTCGTTGAGCTCCTTAAATTCTAAGTTGAGCTGCACGGTTATTGACAAATGCGTGCACTGACTGGACAGGTCCACTCAATCTGGCTGGTTCTTTTCTCAAAAGACCATTTCAGACATCAGTCTACATGGTCTTCACATGATCTAACCAAGTTTTTGTCTGGACTTTAAAAGAGACTGTGACCTCTGAGTTTGTTTCGGCCTTTCTTCTCAGAGTAGTCAGACAGGAAACGCCGACCTCATCTAGTTTTAAAAAATATGATCGACATGTGAAAGTGTTTGTACAAACCAACTTACAGAAAATAAATCATTTATCATTTAATAACCTCTCGAATGGACCGCTCGTCTGACCAACTGGGTATTAATGCCGGGGTCCATCAGGAGTCGGTACTCTCAGCAACATTGTTCTTGCTGCACATAAACCCTCTGCTAAAACTTTTGGGTATGCGGACGACAGCACTGTCACTGAGAGATACGTGTCCGACGCGCGCACTACTGGGCCACAGATCCGGTCTCTGCGGAGGCCATAGTTAGGTGCTTGAATCTGTCCTTGAATGCAGTCTCCGAATGGGGCGATGTCAATCTGGTCAGATTCAAGGCTGCTAAGACCGCCGAGGCGAGTCTATTTTTTCGGTAAAAAGGAGCCAATTCCACCCGGATCCTTCTTTCTGAGGTGTGATCGTGCCGATAACGGACCACCTTGAGGTTCTTGGCATTACATTGACATCAACGCTCAATTTTGGTCCATTCATTGAGGCAAAAGCTCAGCTGGCTGCCTAAAAAATGTGGATCCTTGCGAAATTGATGTTTTACATAGATATTGGTGTGCGTTTAATCAACGAATGTGTTACTTCGTCTATTTATTATTGTTTGCTTCACACTACATGAAGCAATTATGAAGCATAATTTTCTCTATGTTATTAACTGGTCCCGTGGCATAGGTGTATAAGCATTCACGTGGTAAATCTAGTGTGTAATTTAATGTAATGTCTTAGGATTGAGTCTCGCCGCCACCAACTTTTTGCATTATTATAAACTTTTTTTTAATAATGTTAAACTTTTATTTTTGTAATTTACTTGACAACCGGCTGAAGAACTATAGGCCCATCACACTACAAGCTACAAGCTGTTTTCAAGAGTCATCACGAATCGTCTCGCGCGCAGGTTAGACGATTTCCAGCCTCCCGAACAAGCCGGATTCCGTAAAGGCTTCAGCAACGTAGACCACATACATACGCTGCGCCAGGTTATACAGAAGACCGAAGAGTACAACCTGCCTCTCTGTTTAGCGTTTGTGGACTACGAGAAAGCCTTCGATTCGATCGAGACTTGGGCTGTACTGCAGTCTCTCCAACGGTGCCAAATTGACTACCGGTACATCGAAGTGTTTGTTTATACAAAAACGCCACCATGTCAGTTCGACTTCAGGATCAGACCTTCCTTCTGCAGCGAGGTGTGAGACAGGGAGACGTCATATCTCCAAAGCTGTTTACCGCTGCACTGGAGGATGTCTTCAAGGTTCTGGACTGGAGAGGGCTAGGCATCAACGTAAATGGCGAGTACATTACTCACGTTCGGTTTGCCGACGATATAGTGGTTATGGCTGAGACCATGGAGGACCTCAGTACAATGCTCGATGATCTCAGTAGAGCTTCCGAAAGAGTGGGTCTTAGGATGAACATGGACAAAACCAAGGTGATGTTGAATGCCCATGTTACACCCACTCCTATCAAGGTCGGAGACTCTACACTCGAAGTTGTGGGCGACTATGTCTACCTTGGACAAACGATCCAATTGGGTAGGGCCAACTTCGAGAAAGAGGTCAACCGTCGAATCCGACTCGGCTGGGCAGCGTTCGGGAAGTTGCGCGGTATCTTCTCGTCCAACTTACCACAGTGTC
This sequence comes from Anorthoa munda, assembly GCA_945859665.1. Lineage (NCBI taxonomy): Eukaryota > Metazoa > Arthropoda > Insecta > Lepidoptera > Noctuidae > Anorthoa > Anorthoa munda. Next base: position 10,816,128 of record OX243911.1, read on the forward strand.
TCAAGACGAAAGTCTATGACCAGTATGTGTTGCCAGTGATGACATATGGCTCCGAGACGTGGTCGCTTACAATGGGCCTCATCAGAAAGCTTACAGTCACTCAAAGGGCAATGGAGAGGGCTATGCTCGGAGTTTCCTTGCGTGATCGAATCAGAAATGTAGAGATCCGCAAGAGAACCAGGGTTACCAACATAGCCCGAAGAATTGCCAAACTCAAGTGGCAGTGGGCAGGGCACATTGCTCGCAGAACGGATGGCCGATGGGGCAGAAAGGTTCTGGAGTGGCGACCGCGAACCGGAAGACGTTGCGTTGGAAGGCCTCCCACTAGGTGGACCGATGACCTGGTGAAGGTTGCGGGGATCCGCTGGTTGCGTGACGCACGGGACCGGTCAATGTGGCGACGCTTCGGGGAGGCCTATGTCCAGCAGTGGACGTCTTTCGGCTGATATGATGATGATGATGATGACTTGACAACAAGAATATTAGGAAGTACAAATTAAACAATTTGTAATAAGAAATTAACTATATTTATTGGCTAGGTTTTTTATAATTATAATTACAAACTATAAAGTTTTGTGCATGGCAAATATTTTAAGTCGGACAAGAAGTAAAATTATTTTTCATTATCAAGTGGGTAATTTATTTATTAGTGATAAGATTCGGATTCGATCTTACGGCACCAGGGCGTAAGATATTATATACCGCACGCTCGACTAATGCGCCACAGAGACGATTGTTATATTAGGTAAATTTATGCTTCATATTCCCCGTAACATTAAAGTGACAAGAAATTGCAAGTGTGTGCGTGGACAACGGATTATTGTTAAGCAAACACTAATAAATAGGCGAAGTAATATACCCGTTGATTCTACGCACACGAAACATTTATGTTGGTGTGCCCTGCAAACCTATCTGATTTGCTTTGTGTACCAGCTGGATGCACTTGAGTCTGTCAAAAAACAGGAGAGGCTCAACGGCAACGAAGTAATGGTCAAATCTAGGCTCCAGAACTATGAACATCGGCGCCGGGTTGCTATATAGGTTTCTTATAGGCAAGCGTGCCTCATCGTCGACCACATCATCGCTTACGATGGTAGGATGGAGAAAAAAATATTTACGTTGTTTTGTACTTGTTTTTATGCTGAATTTACTCTACATACGCAAACTGTTGGACAACATCTTCTCAAGCGTGTCAAATTATTTTATCTAAAGAGTATTTTTATACAGCGTCAATTAATATTAACATTAATAAGTTTTAAAACTAAAAGAAAAAAGATAAGATTTATTTATAAATAACTGAATTTGCATTCGCTAAACGCATTCACAATTGTTCCTTTACGATGATGTGTTTAGTGCAGTTCATGCTAGTTTTGCTGAATATAAAAAATGTGTTCGGTAAGTAAATATTTTATATAATTTATTTAGATCTTTACAGATGATCTGATCGAGATCTATAAGATATCTATTAGGTATATTTAAGTTGTGATGCCAAACAATAGTGTCCCTTTTTGTTAAATCACCATATAATATGAAACAATACGATCAATAAAAACTTCCATAGAAATATTAGTTTTCTGAAAAAGTTTTCGACAGCAAGAGTAGACTCACAATATTACATAAACCTTAATGGTAAGCTTAATCATGGTTGCTTCTTTAATTTTCAGCCTTGGAGAAAGAATTTTGTAACCCCAAGGACAACGACTGTTTGACAAAGGCCGTAAGAGAGCATATTTACGAGAGAGTTATGAAGGGGTTACCCGGGGTAGCATCCTCGGACCCATTGCACCTGGACAAAGTAATTGCTGATTTACCTAATCTGCATTATACTCTCAACCATACTACTCTTCTTGGGTTGAAGAATTGTGGTTTTCTCAAATTAAAGTGAGTTCATCATTATTACCTATCATACATACATAATCAAATTATCCAGTAATTGACGGTTGAGTTAAAACCAAAATGCAAGTACCTTATTTTGAAAATGTATAGAAGTCACAATATCTTTTCATAATTACCTATTGTTATACAGATTCATTAATTAATATTCTTTGTTAATATAACACATATTTTGTCTCGATTTTCAGACTTACTCCACAAACTGGTTCTGTAGTCTACGAACTTCTGTGTCCATGTCTAACTATAAAATCAGAATGTGAAATTAAAGGAGAAATAGATAAAGTAACTGCAGAAGGAAATGGCAACTGTGAAATTACTTATGGTAGGTTCTGCACATTTTTTAAAAGTAAAAACACCCAATTTTCAATGTGTGATTCAATTACGCCAAACAACTGGGATTATCGTGAGAACCAATAGTCATTTTAAAATCTTGATATGCAGTTCTAAAGGAACTGCAAGCATTTCTTAGTTTATTACTGCAATATCAACTATTTTGTTTTTTTTAGGCTAATTGTTAAAATAATGCATACTAGCTGCCAACTGCGGCTCTACCCGCGTTTTATGACCACATCCTCCAATGTCATAATAAATTATAGCCTATGATGTTAGTCTCATCAAAATCTGTTTAGTATTTATTGCGTGAAAGAGTAACAAACATTAATCTTCACAAACTTTCACATTTATAATTCTAACAATACTAAATATTATAATATGTAGATGTGATGTAAGTGGATTTAAAATTAAATATTTATATTTTTCAGTAAACTACTTCATAAACATCACCGGAAGCTATGAAAGAATAAAAAGGGAGGATGAAAAACTACACTTCCATCTAATTGATTTCAGTTTTCACCTGGATAATCAAGCACAAGCAACAACAAAGTTTCAAAATCTGTCTATCTCTGACAAAGGAGATGGTAACTTTATTTTGTGTTATAATTTACTTGCTAGGCATAATACAATATGTAGGTAGATCCTTACTTAAATATGTTTATAACATCTTACAGCACAACGTATATACGTAAAATTAAAAATAAAACAACAGTTCGACCAAAATGGGTGTCACTTGGTATTAAGAAATGTAGTAAACGTAAACGTTCTCTTCTCTGGAAATATAGACTATCGAAAAATAACGTAGATAAATCCAACTTTAGAAAATATTCTTTGAGATATGGCAAAATCATTAAGTTAACTCAATAATCTCAGAATAGTTATTACATTCTAAATTCTAAAAACAAATCTAAAGCCACCTGGAACATAATTAATGGCAGAAAACAAAATTTTCCTCCTGAGACTGTTAGTGAATTGGTAATAGATAAACATAAAATCACAAACCCCCAACGTATCGCTGAATTGTTTAATGACTATTTTGTAGATATGGTTGGACCTCAAACTAGAACTGTGGGTAATAATATCCCAAAAACATCTACATGCACATATAATTCACCAAAATCGTTTTTTCTGAGTCCCACTAGTCCTTTTGATATCTATACTATTATACAAAAATTAAATAACACTAAGAGCACTGGTTTTGATGACATATGCGTGTTGGTAATAAAATCCGTATCTCACATAATTGCACCTATACTGAGCCATGTTATAAACATGTACTTCGAACAAGGAATTTTTCCATCTGTGTTAAAAGCTACTATAATTAAACCACTCCATAAAAAGGATGCTAAATCGGATATTAAAAATTACAGGCCTATAGCCCTAATTCCAACATTATCTAAAATAATTGAAAAAGCCATATCCAATAACTTGTACGACTACTTTGAAAGGAATAATATCTTCACTCCTGATCAGAAAGGCTTTCGTAAAAATATGTCCATAAATTTAGCAATTTATGATTTCTTAAGTTTAATATATCCTCGAGTTGATAAAAGACAGCCTGTCTATGCTTTGTATATGGATATGTCAAAGGCCTTCGACTGCGTGGATTATGATATACTACTGAGTAAGCTGGAAACGTACGGTGTTAGGGGTAACACTTTAGACTTGCTAAAATCTTACATTAGTAATAGAACTCAGACTACGAGTATTGTCAAAATTTGTCCTAATACAAAATGCGAAATAAATTATATGTCCAGGAGTAAAAAAATGGAATGTGGAGTTCCACAGGGTAGTGTTTTGGGCCCATCTCTTTTTCTAATCTATATCAATGACCTGCCAAAATCTATTACAGATCGTATGGTACTATTTGCTGATGACTGCACTGTTGTATATAATGATGAAAACATTATTAATAGTAGTTTAAATTCAATAATTCAATGGTTACAAAATAATAAGTTATTAATTAATATCGATAATACTAAATTAATGCAATTTAAACAGAAAACAAAAAATACTTTACATACTCGAATAGAATTTAACGGTGATAAAGTTGAATTGACGTCTACAACTAATTTTCTCGGCGTTCACATAGATGACAATTTGAAATGGCAAAGCCATATAGAGTTTGTTTGCAAAAAAGTGTCACAGTCATCTTATAGCTTATACATGCTGGCAAAAAAGGTCAATCTTAATACATTGCTCGTAGCTTATCATAGTAATGTTGCTTCTAGACTCAGATATGCAATCATATTCTGGGGCAATACTACAAACTGGGATAAAGTTTTTAAATGTCAAAAAAGGTGCCTGCGAGCAATGTGTGGTCTCAACAGAACTGAGAGCTGCAAGGAATACTTTGAGAAATTAAAAATACTTACCGTGCCATCTTTATATATTTTTGAAATGGCCTTGTTTATTAGACATCATCCATCACTATTTACATTGGAGCTCAGATCGTGAAATAGAAGTCGTTTTTATAATAACCTATCCAGTCAATATAAAACTACCCTCTTTAGGAAAAGTGTCTTTGCTATGGCCACGAAGATCTACGATCAAATTCCTAATAACATAAAAGAATGTGGCAATATTAATGTCTTTAAAAATAAATTGTTCCAATTTCTTATGGAAAAGTGTTTTTACTCCGTAGATGAATTCTTATCGACGAGATCTTTTTAAATGTTTCATTCCGCTTGACGATAATTTGTTTTTGTTGATTGTGTTGTGTCTGTTATTTATGACTAATAGTAATTATATAATTTGTATTTAATATGAAATAAATAAATAAATTAATTTAAATGGAATTAGAATTTTACACTCGTATTTTCATAATGTTATTTAATCATTTGTATGCCTAAGTGGCTGATCATGGCATGAACATTATTAGTATAAAATTATGTAATGAACACCTGTATGTAACCCATGTATCACAAATAAACAATTTGATTTGATTTGATTTGATTTGATTTGACAACACGGGTCGACTGTCGAGTTAAAGGAACCCTTGCTTAGGACCCATTAATACTCGTATTAATGCTATTTTTTATCCGTGGTGCTAGGCAACTGGGCTTACCCCAGTTGTAAAATTTATATTTTTTCCTACTCCTCCGTTATTGTTTTCTGATTTATTTCGTTGCGGAATCCAAGACAGTCAAATTCATTTTCCGGGACGTTGTCGAGCTTCAATGCTTCGGCGCTTTTCTGGTGGTCGCCACTGTTGATTCTGGCTTTCGGATTTTTTAGGAGTTGCAGTGGTTTGGGAATAGTGCGGTGGGATTAACCCAAAAAAGCCCTTGCTTGGGTTGGTCTATGGATAGATGAACTCACATACCGAGACTCCTCTGTTCTTCGGCAAGCACTTTAACTCATTGGTCCCTACTGTCATTTGTAGATTTTTGTCAATCATTAGGTGTAGTGAAATGCCTATAATTTGACACCAGTCTTGCTAAGCGGTATTTCGTTACCCAGTTACTGGGTTGTGGAGGTCAGATAGGTAGTTGCTCCATGTAAAATATAGTTATTGTGGGGACTTAACTCAGGTAGCTCAAATGATAGACAAAAATTACTTTTAACTTGTATTGACTCAACAACATGCCTGCCTTTAGGCGGCTTTTACTCGAATGAAAAGAAAAGCTAAAGTATATTTTATTAGCGTTCTGATTTCAATCATCTTCCAAAACTAAATAGTTATCTGTTGTCAGTTTTATAATAGGCAAGGAGGTTGGCTCTAAATATGTAAGCAGCCCTCACAGTATCTAGCTGAAAAGCTAGACAGATTGTGTTCGACTATACAAAGGCGTCAGGCGTAGCAACTTCACTTATACACTAACATTTCAGTGTTCTTTATATTGTGTATTTTTCACAACTTTGTACGAAAAATCTGTCAAAAACACTCAATCGACCACTGACATGTTTGTAAATCAGTGGAGTTAAGGATTGCATGTACAGTCCTAAGTTAGAATCCAGTTCTGTTGAATAGTGCATGTTTATCTCACCTCTAACATCGTTTCTAGGATAGCAACGTGAAATACAAACAAGTTCCATGTAGACTTTATGACTCAAAAAGAAAGCGTCATCATCTACATCTTTATGTCCTTGTCCTACGTTGATTGGGCTTGGTGTAAAATGGTTTTCTTCTTCGATTTCCCCTGGCTACCCCTTAAGGTTCCCCTAGTCGACGGCACGAACTATTTTGTGCGCGAGGTTAAAATGCATGCTATCTCATCCGACAACACGTGCGAAAGAGATAAATACTGTGATGAGCAGTAAGAAGCTAGTTTGCGTACGAATTAGCACTTTTGCAAATTTGTATCGAAATGGATGATGATTTAGAACGAAATCGAGCGCGCGAAATTTTATAAATAGACCTTTGGGAGTCTAGATATCATGAAAAAACGACTAAATGTATACATCAAAAATAAAAATATTTGCATTGTTGAATTACTAATCTATCCCTGTATGGAGGCCGTTTTTCAATTTTCCTTCATCTTATGGTATTTATTTCCGCTCAAAGATGCGTTAAAATTAGTGTTGAAATATGGAACTTTCGCCGCTCATTACTTTCAAATATAGGTATATATATTTTTCTTTTTTGTTTCCATACAGGGCTAGATAATGATGAGACAAATTGACATTACTTTTTATTTTGAACGTACATCGTCAAACAATGGAGTAATTGCTAGACTACGTATGTATGGAAGAATTTTCGACTAGTCTAACCTTAAAGAAAAAATATGCCATTCAAATGTCTACGATGACGAGGAATATTTTTTTTACCCTGTATGTGTTTAGTATTTTCAAGATAAACTGTGGTCTCTCCCAGTATAATTTTTTTAAGTAATAATAAACCTTTCTATTTCAGCTGACCAATTTTCAAAAAAGCTGGAGGAGAAAACACGCGACATCGTCATGAAAACTATTCTAGATAGATTCATTAACAACCTTCAAGACTTCCAAAGAACAGTGCCGCTTGAAGAATTGCATTTTAGATACGTTTGAAAAGTTATTAATTGAAATGTATTTTTTCAATATGTATTTTTTTGTTTTATTTTATCTTAATTATGCATACCTACCTAATGAAAATTATAATTTGTAATATTTGTAAATAACGCTTGAAGGTTAAGCAACGCTTGACGAGGTCGGTCCGTACATGGGTGACCATTTCAACATACCGAGTTTCCTCCGCGCCTCGGAAAGCACGTTAAGCCGTTGATCCGAAGATCTTTGACAGTCTTTACGGGCAATCAGAAGCTTGAGATCAGACATAAGTCTTGCCAAGGGGTTCGTGTTACCCAGTTACTGGGTTGTGGAGGTCAGATAGGCAGTCACTCCTTGTAAAGCTCTGGTACTTAGCTGAATCCAGTAAGACTGGAAGCCGACCCCAATAGAGTTGGGAAAAGGCTAGGCAGATTGATTGTATATGACGCAAAATTAAATTCAAATATTTTTGCGAAATTGTGTATTAGTAAAAACAGATAACAAATAAAAACCGGCTAAGTGCGAGTCGGACTCGCGCACCAAGGGTTCCGTACAAACCTCAGCTTAAAGGTATTATAGACTTTGAGAAGAGGATTAGATATGAATTTCAATTTTATACCTCTATGCGTTCATGAGGAAAGGGGTATTAAGTTTAGAATTATTAAAAATATTTTTATTATATGATGTTACTAAAATTTACGGATTTCGCAATTTTTCCTTTATCTGTGCTATAAGACGTACCAAATTTCAAGATTCTGAGTTCACGTAGGTTGCAGGTTTTGATTACCTTGCAAGTGTCGAAAATTTGCGGCAATTTGCGGCATAAACGGCTGTATCTTTTGATTGCGTTAGCTTAGAAGTTTGTTTTTTTCACAGCTTTAAGGGACAGTAGATTTAAGTATTTGATATAAGCTTAACACCTCCACGCGTTCCTGAGAAAAAGGGTCTTGACAGACAGACGGACGGACGGACAAGAAAGTGATCCTATAAGGGTTCCGTTTTTTCCTTTCGTGGTACGGGACCCTAAAAAGGCGAGACGTAGTCATGCCTGTTTCCACAATTACAAATTTTAACTTGAAAATTTCAATAATTAACGTAACACCCATCCACAAACTGCTGGGCAAGTATTGCTTTACCGATCTTCAATCGTCCATGCAGCTGTTATTATTTGGCAACGAGCACATATTGTTTGAATCTGGATGAATGTAATTCGAGACGCTGAAATCCGGCGAACATTTTTGAGATAAAATTTATAACTATCAAATTTAACAGTGCTGTATGACAAATTGTCAATTTAACCTCGTGTTTCAACACTGGCGGGTACTCGGGCAGTGGCGCGCGCTCCACTGCTACCATACCTCATCTGAAACGAGCCTAATACACATCCTCGCACCGTCCATCTGCACACCGTTTCACACCGTTGATACGCATCCTCACACCGCTCAGTGGCCTAGCACATCTCCTGAAGAAACGCAGCCTTACTGCTGCCACCAAATAAATTAACATAAAATAACTAATTAAAATATAAACGATCCATTACACACATCACATCATCAACCTATTAATGTTCCCACTGCTGGGACACAAGCCTCTTCTCTGCGAGAGGGAATGGGCCGTAATCCACCACGCGGGCCCAGTGCGGGTTGGTGGATGTCACATGTCTTCAAATTTTTGGTTCTAGGACATGCCGGTTTCCTCACGATGTTTTCCTTCATCGTTTTGAGAGCAATGGTGATGAAATAATTTACACAAAGTAAAGCGCCTGCCTGGGCTCGAACCCACGACCCACAACTTGTAAGTCGCGGCCGATACCATCAATTACACATTAAAAAGTAATTAGTATGGAAGATCAATTTGAAATTTTATTTAAAAAAATGAAAATTGAGATGCAGAATCAAACAGTACAATTAACATATTATAAGTAACAAATATTTTTTTTAACCGTTAGAAGGCTATTGAATACCTTCTTTAATAATACTTATAGGTTTCGTTTACAGAACGGGATCTCAGGTTCATGGAATAAACGAGTGAAGTTCCCACTGATTCCACAATCTCTCCTCGCTTTACACCACTCCACACCAAATTCCATCCTGATGGCTTTACTAAAAGTTTTGGTTACCTTCAGTATCACGAACAGTTTCAGATAACTGAGAGCAAAGAGTTTCAGGTCGTCCATCGTCATCATCATCTTCATCATATCAGCTGAAAGACGTCCACTGCTGGATGTAGGCCTCCCCCTAGCGTTGCCACTTAAAGGATAAGGTAATCCATGTAAAGGATTATTATTGTTTTGATGTGTAAGCTATATTACTGTGAAGTAGTAGTAGGATTTATCTGAGCCAGAGCGAGACAGATCATTCCTTGAGAGAGGATATGGTGAAGCGGACAGATTTGACCTTAAGCCTTGTCTCCCAGTGGGGTGAAGACAATCTGTTCTCTTTGAATGCCACCAAAACGCAGTCAAGTCTTTTTACCGCAAAAAGGAATCGTTTCATCCAATCTCCTACATTTTGGGGTACATCCGTTCCTGTAACTGATCGGCTCGAGCTCCTAGCCATGGAGTTTACATCTAGGCACAACTTTGGCGCCTCCATTGAGTACAAAGTCCAAATTGTGTCAAAAAAACTGGTCATCCTAAATAGAGTGAAGTGGTACTTTACACCTGGAACACCCTCTCACCTTTACACCTCTTTACAACGCGCAAGTTCGATCCTTTGGGATGACTCAGAAATATTAACTTGCCGCGCTTGACTCGGTAGAACGTAGAGCTAAGAGGCTCATTGGCGACGTTAAACTGGTCGATGTCAGGCTTAACAGCTTGGCTCATTGCCGCAAGATTGCCTGCTTGTCGGTCTTCTACAGACCGTACTTTGACAAGTGTGCTCATGAACTCCACGATCTCCTCCCACCGGCCCCCTTCTACCTCGAACATCTAGACGCACTGTAAGTTACCATCCTCACCTAGTTGCCATTCCCCAATTCGCACCAAGCGCTTCCAATTAATACGCACTGCAAAAGAGTGCAACTCACTGCCTGTGTCTGTGTTTCCGAACACATACAACCTGAATCTCTTCAAAGTTACGAGTGAACAGGCTTGGTCTGGGTAAGCTCACTCCATCGTCGACTTTGTCTCTGTCCCCTCTGACTTAGACTAGAGCCAAGAGCAAACCCATTTTAAATAAATTAATAAAAATGCTATAAAATAATTGTTTTGGTTTTTATAACTTTTGCATAAAAGCCCCTATATACTGCCATCGGCCAGTTACAATTGTATTATATACCAGCTTCTGCCTGCGCCTTCACCCGCGTAAAAAGTGTTTTATCATCCCAAGGAAATACAAACCATCCTGTACGGAACCGCACATTATTTTTCATACTCACGCGCCGTGCATTCTGTGCACTCAGCATTTCGTACCTATCACTAAGCTAATTTGTGTAAGTACATTAAATCAATAAATCAGTGTTCAACGGACATTCGCGGTGGTCGGTTTTATTTCATCATCATCCCCATAGAATCGCCCCGGTATCATCACTAAGTGCAGGGATCCCCTACATTTATTTTGGTCCTTCGAGATTAGCATCAGGACCTTGTCGCGGTACATTGAGCTAGCGCGCGCACAGCTCAGTGGCAATCTCTCGCGAACGTGGTTCTGTGATCAAACCAGTGAGAAACTCTTTTTTTCACTCTCTCATCCTATACTTGAGTTACACTTGACTTGAGCTTAGGTTAACAGCACGGTCGTGGTAAGGAAATCACGGCGTGATATCACCATCATCATCAACAGGCTCCCTGGAGCACATCATCGGGTGGCGCAAGGGTTCAGCGTCCGCAATCAGCATCGTCATCACGTGGATCATCATATTTCCAAGTAAGACTGTTCCTTTTACCTACCTACATCATGGAAGATCTTATTGCCCGTCAATCGGGAATCATCGCCAATTTTACTACCATCAAGGTCAACTTTAGCAAGGACTCGGATTCTCGCAAAACTACGGAATACCTCAGGAAACGTTTAGACGCGATAGACGACCTCTGGGGAGAGTTCGAACAAAATCATAAGCAAATATCGGAGCATAAAGATGCGGCGGTCGACTATTTCCTCGACAACACGTATCAAAAGGGCAAAGATCATTATCAATTTGTACGGAATCTCATTTCGTCTTACGGCAAATCAAACAAATCAACTCAACCTGATGGCAAGTTAGACGAACTAATATCGCTGCAACGCACGAACTTTAGGGCATTTACTCGGCTGGTCAAAGGTATCAAGATTGATCAGATATCGGACAAATGGGAACTTGAGGATGAGCTCAAAAACATCCAAGTAAAGTGGACAATGATAGATACGCAACATTTGCAAATCGATCATATCCTAGCTGGAGGTGACTTATCATACGACGAGGAGTTTAACAATCATGAATTGGTCTACAAAAACATCAAAAGAGAGCTGAATAAGAAAATCTCCTCAACATCTCATTTAGAGAGATCAACCCCGCACATTGATATACCGTCATTTAGCGGGAACTACACACAATGGCCAACATTTTATGACTTGTTCACCGAGACAATTCATAACAACAATTCGATCACAAAAGCTCAGAAGATGCAGCATCTTAAGGGAAAACTTAAGGGGGAGGCAGAGCGTATTATTCATCATCTCCATATATCATCAGATAACTACGATGCAGCGTGGGATATCTTACTACATCGGTACAATAATACTCAACTCCTTTTTACCAATCACATCGAAATCTTCCTTAATCAACCCAACATCCAAAGGCAAACATCATTAGACATCAAAGGTTTATACGATACCTCAACCGAATGTATTCACGCGATACACAATCTCGGTGCTGATACGAATACATGGGATCCGTTGTTGGTTCACTTGCTCTGCAAAAAACTGGACCCAGAAACATATGCTGGGTACAAAGAAGCACGCAGGAATCCTCGTGAACTACCAAAGCTGGAGGAATTAATGTCTTATCTCGAGAGTAAATTTACTGCTCTTGAACCCATTAAAACTACTAAGGAACCCTCATCATCAAGCAAAAGGAACCCAAATCAATCGCATAATAAGCAAAACTATAATAAAGGTTTCGCTAACAAAAATTATCAGGCCATCATTACGCAAACATCGAAATGCACTGTATGCAATTCAAATCATGCTCGCAATTTGCTATCGTGCCAAAAATTTATGAAAATGACATCAGATGTACAATTGAAATTGGTGACGAAATCAAATATATGTCGAAATTGTTTATTCAGTCACGACGGAAATCAATGCACTTCAACGAAACGTTGCAAAACCTGTCAAGGAGATCATCACACAATACTCCATGAAGCGTGTTGTGTCTCATCATCAAAATCGTCAAATAACCACCCTAACGTTAATCATGTCGCAGGGGAGGACGAAGAGTTATTGTTGACCACGCTGTCAATCAAAGTCAAGTGTTCCGACGGCAGCTACGTGTTCCTTAGGGCACTTCTAGACCAGGGATCACAAATATCATTAATATCGGAAAACGCTGTTCAGCGATTAGGGTTGCAGCGTCAACGATACAACGCATCAGTATCAGGGATAGGTGCTGGTACTAGACAAAGCAAAGGACGGGTATCAATCGACTGTCAATCTATCTACGGCGACTATCATTTTACTACAGAAGCACTGGTTCTGCCTAAAGTCGCTAACTGCTTGCCTGGTGCACCATTCAAAAAACAATCATGGCCTCACATTCAGCATCTTCAATTAGCAGATCTAGAATACAACGTGTCTAAGCCAATAGATATTCTCTTGGATGTGAGTATCTATTCTCAAATCATCATGGACGGTCTCATCAAAGGACCAGCGCAGGCTCCGATTGCGCAACAGACCGCACTCGGTTGGATCCTGTCTGGCAATGTTCGCACATTTAACTGTCATATCGCAACGAATGACTTATCAGAACTATCAAAATATTGGGAGATAGAGGACGTAGAAACATCATCATCACCCCTTACCCGTGAGGAGCAGTACTGTGAAGAGTTTTATCAGCAAGCTACTCGTCGTTTGGATACTGGTAGATACGAGGTTGGCATACCCATGAAACCCGAATATGAAAATCAGCTTGGATCATCAAAATCTAAGGCTATCGCACAATTCAAACAGTTGGAAAGAAAAAATGTGCAATAACGAATCATTTGCAGAAAATTATAAAACGTTTATGTCGGAATATCAACAACTGGGTCACATGTGTACGGCTAATAATGTCGATGAATCAAAACGTGCCTACTTCTTACCACATCATGGCGTAATGAAATTAGACTCAACAACAACAAAACTTAGAGTCGTTTTCAATGCGTCAGCGAAATCAACATCAGGAAAAAGCCTAAATGACCTCATGTGCTGCGGACCAAATCTACAAAAAGACCTCATGACACTCATCTCAACCTGGAGAACGTACAGTTACGTTATCACGGCAGACATAGAGAAAATGTTTCGCCAAATCATTATCAGGCAATCCGATCGTCATCTTCAATCAATCATTTGGCGGCAATCATCTCAAGAAATACTTAACGAATATCATCTTACTACCGTAACATACGGTACTAAGGCCGCTCCATACTTAGCGATGCGAACGTTAAAACAGCTGGCAATAGACGATGCCGACAAGTATCCTCTAGCTTCGTCAGCCCTGAGTCAATCATTTTATATGGACGATCTATTTAGTGGAGCAAATACCATTCAACAAGCGAAGGAGCTTCAGCATCAACTCATTGAGACGCTGAAGGGAGCTGGTATGAACCTCCGGAAATGGTCCAGTAACGTACCGGACCTCCTGGTAGATCTATCACCAGATCAACTCAACAACCCATTAGACTTCAAGTGCTCGGAAACAAGAAAAACACTTGGATTAAGATGGAACTCATCAACGGATAGCTTCACCTTTCAAAATCAATTGGATTATCACGATAAACGCGTCACAAAGAGACAGCTACTTTCGGAAATTTCAAAGATATTTGACCCCTTAGGCTGGCTGTCCCCATTATCAATCAGAGCAAAACTGCTTTTTCAAAATGCATGGTCATCACATTTATCATGGGACGAAGAAGTTCCGCAACCGATTCAAGATGACTGGATTCAGATCAAGAATGATTTCAACACCATAGATCAATTTATCATTCCACGTTATCTCGGCAACACAAACCAATCATATCAAATCCATGGATTTTGTGACGCATCCGACAAAGCATACGCATGTGTTGTGTATGTAGTAGCTAAGGACAATAAGGGTGATCGCACATCAACGCTCGCTGTAGCAAAAACAAAGTTAGCACCACTGGCAAAAAAGGTATCATTACCACGACTAGAGTTATGTGGTGCGCTACTACTATCTCAACTTATCAAGAAAGTCATGGAATCATTATCAAATCAAGATGTGGAGATTTACGCCTGGACAGACTCGATGATAGTTCTAGGGTGGATCCAAGGCGACGTGAAGAAATGGAAACAATTCGTAGCTAACAGAATCAACAAAATCACTATTATCATTCCACCCTCAAGTTGGCATCATGTGAGGTCCGAAGAGAATGCAGCAGATTGCGCTACTCGGGGTCTGCCGTCACGGAAGCTTTCAAGCCATCCGCTGTGGTGGCAGGGTCCGAAATGGATAACCAATTTCGAACAAAGCACCCTCCCTACCACCTCATATCAATCACCAGATTTGGAAACCAAGAAGCATAGTGTAAACACGGCTTTATATCAAAATCATATTTCATTGATACACGAGTTACTACAGAACTACAGTTCCTTAACTCGCATTCTGAGAATCGTCGCTTGGGTCTCGCGTTTCATAACGCAATCACGAGGTAAACGCACATCAAAATCAGATGTTTTAACGTCATCAGAAATGAACAATGCATTGAATATCATTATCAAGGATGACCAACTAAAACAATTTCATGAAGATATATTGTTTATCAATCAAAAGGGGCATGTGCATCCAAGAAGCAAAATATCATGTCTTAATCCATTCATAGATGAACACGGTCTCCTTAGAGTAGGTGGACGACTGAAAAACGCACGCATCAACGACTCATCAAAGCACCCTATCATATTATCAAGCCACAGTCGTCTCACAGATTTAATCATTGATCAGGCTCATATTACCACATTGCACGGAGGCCCGCGACTGACACTTTCATACATCAGAGACAGGTATTGGATCATCAGTGGAATCCGTACCGTCAAAAGGAAGTTGAGATCATGCGTTAAGTGTCAGCGCTTTGCTCAAACGCAATATCATCAAATCATGGCCGATCTTCCACAACCACGAGTCACCCCGTCACGACCTTTCTCTCACACCGGTGTCGATTTTACCGGACACGTCGAGCTGAAGGCTAATAAGGGACGTGGAATCAAAACCGTTAAGGGCTATATTGCTGTGTTTGTTTGTTTGTCTACCAAGGCTGTTCATCTGGAGCTAGTTTCTGATCTCAGTACTCCATCATTTCTAGCAGCCTTTCGTAGGTTTTCGGCCCGTCGTGGAACACCAAGTCACGTTTACAGTGATAATGGCACAAATTTCGTAGGTGCCAACCGTATCATAAAGAAGGAATATCAAGACATCATAGCCACAATCAACACCGATTTCTTCAATAACATCAATGACATGAACATAAAGTGGCACTTCAACGCTCCTGCATGGCCAAGTGCAGGCGGTCTTTGGGAGGCTGCGGTGAAAAGCCTCAAATATCATCTGAAACGCATCATCGGAGATCAGAAACTCACTTACGAGGAATTTACTACACTTCTATTTCAAATCGAGGCATGTCTGAACTCAAGGCCCCTCTGTCAGTTGACAGAGAGCCCTGAAGACGACGTTCTTACGCCAGGTCATTTCTTGATCGGCGGCCCGCTTCTATCTAGACCACAGACTGATCCAGATCACATAAACCAGTCAACTAGGTGGCAACTCATTCAATCAATGAACAAACACCTTTGGAAAAGGTGGTCAAGCGAATATTTACAGCAACTGCAGGCTAGATCAAAATGGCGTAAGCCAAGTAGGAACTTCGAAGTGGACGATGTCGTTCTTATCAAGGACGAAAACTTGCCACCCGGCAAGTGGGCGCTAGGACGTATTCAAGCAGTTCATCCTGGGAGAGATGGCTATGTAAGGGTAGTCAGCTTAAAAACCAAAAATAATATCATTCAACGTCCAGTCACCAGACTTGTGTTGTTACCAGTAAACGAGGATACAAGTCAGGATGAAAAAGTCAACCATCAAAACAAATCAGATGAGCGAAGCAAGAGAAAGCGACTTCCTCGCAACAACGTTTCATTGAAGAATCTATTCACTAGCTTCATATTACTATTTTTCATGTTATTATCATCGACTTCAGCGGAAAATATACCCAATCAAGAATCGTATAATCTGACGTCATTAGATCAGAATCAAGCTATTTACTTCGATAGAATATCCAATCTTCAGTACATCCAGGACGAATGGCGTCTAGTTGTCTACTACAATATGACGACATACTGGAAAGGGTTAGCCGAGATCAAGAGTTACGTCAATCATATCAAGTCATTATGCATAACTCAGGCAAATAAACAATATCAGAGTATCATTCATCAATTAGAGCACGAAATAAGTGACATTGAACATTATGATATGTTACTTAAATATCAAAGTCCAAAGAGGCTAAAGAGAGGCCTAGTGGACGGCGTGGGTTATATTGCCAACTCGTTATTCGGTGTACTAGACGAAAGGTTTGCTGAAAAATATAAGGGTGACATCGAACAGATCAGTCATAATGAAGCACATCTACAGAAACTTATAAAAAATCAAACAAGCATCTTAGAATCTGAGTTCAACATCGTACGCCGTAACGAGGATGTCATGAATAAACAATTTTCATTTATCAAGCAACATCTACAACATATATCATCTGAGGTGAATAAGGTACGTCTCGCAAACGAAGATAGTCTTTACATTACCTCATCGGCACTAGCAGCATCAATAATTCTCACAAATATTCGTTGGATTCAGCAAACGCTAATCGGAACCGTAACAGATATTTCACACGGGCGCATTGACAGCCATTTGCTGTCACCGGAGCAGTTATCGTATCAGCTGAGCACTATCTCCAGTCGACTGAATGGTAAACTTACGATACCTGTGGACTTAAGGAATGTCAAGGATTTGTACCGGTTACTAAAGGTTTCGGCTAGAGTCTTCTCTAACTACTTAATCATTGAGATCAAGGTTCCACTCATAAGTAACGAACTGTTTGAGTTGAACAAAATCATATCAATTTCGCAAAAGAGAGGACAACAATATTATCATCTCATTCCATCAGTACCGCTCATAGCCTACAATTTGCGCAAGGATACAGCATTTCTCCTATCAGAAGCAGACCTTCAATCATGTACTCATGTCCCTAACGATATCTTGTTATGTTCATTAAACATGCCCATCTACAATCTAAACATGAAACAATCAATTTGCGAAATCAAATTATTCAATAAAAAGCAACTATGCCACTCCGTAAAATCATCATGTGACGAGCAATGGATCAAATTACATAGGCCGAACAGCTACACATGTTGCTCGGAATGCCAAACTCGCATTATTTGCGCCAACGGAATCACAATGGTGAACCTTGTCGGCAACGGGATTATTACCCTAGGTCAAGGTTGCACATTGAAAGGAGAGACCTTCAGTATCTATGCCCATAACAATTTCATCAATCACGTGAATATTCATCATCACATCGAAGTCCCAGAGGTGTCCGTACTAAACAAAATCATGAAAACGTCTGCGCCAGAGAACTTCAGTGAAGCTGAAGATCATCATCTCATTTGGAATAAATTAAGGGCTCAGATTGACGAGGTTAAGGAACAGTCATCTACAGATCTGAGCATTCACGACATTCATCACTACACTGTGTTGTACATCAGTGTAGCTTCGGTCATCATCTTGGGTGGCGTCGTCGTGTACCTCATCAAAAGCTAACGAAGTACGGGCAGGGCATCAGCGTCGCCGGCCCCCCAGGGCCAAGAGGCTCTCGGGGTGGGGCCTGTGGCGGTCGCACCGGCATCGCGTGGATCATCAGTGCAAAAGTGTAGTGAAGTGTTCACAATCAGTGGTGTAGACAGGGCTACCTCGCCCATGTGTACCGTAGAATAGTCGTTTAGTTAGTATTTTCACATTTGTATCATTAGCAATCTATATCATTTTATTTTACTATTTTACTTGTCTCTTAATTTAATTTTCTGTTAATCAATCATATCAGTTGTCTGATTGCGGGCAGGATGTACGGAACCGCACATTATTTTTCATACTCACGCGCCGTGCATTCTGTGCACTCAGCATTTCGTACCTATCACTAAGCTAATTTGTGTAAGTACATTAAATCAATAAATCAGTGTTCAACGGACATTCGCGGTGGTCGGTTTTATTTCATCATCATCCCCATAGAATCGCCCCGGTATCATCACTAAGTGCAGGGATCCCCTACACATCCTATGTCCGTCCCAGGGTCTGAAACTATCTCCATGCCAAATTTCATCTAAATCGGTTTTGTAGATCCAGAGATTACCCCATTCAACCTACCAGACTCACAAACTTTACCTCTTTATAATGTTTTAAGAATTATAGATATAGTATAGATTTATCTTGGCCCTGTTGGTGTAAACTTGCGGATTGTATCAACTTTTGACAATATTATTATAAATAGGTCAAATTGTATGATTGTTTGCAATGAAAATAATTCTAATCTGTGGAAGTGCTAATCCAGCTGCAAAAATTCTTTCACTGATTAAAATCTACACTATTGCTTGAGAAGCCATTTCTAATATTCCCGTCCGCGCAAGTTACTCTGTGCTCAAGTTTTAGCTAACACAAGTACAGTAAACGGTAACACTCACTTCCACAATGGTATTGTAAGATAGTGACGACACCGTCCTCTGTATGTATCTACTCAACAAACAGATTCTACGAAAATAAAGTATCTTCTTCTGCATGAAAAGAGCCTTCTCCAGTAGCTTTAGTCTTAACCCCTTGAGTGCCTGAAACGTGGAGCCACGTACAAAATGGATTTTTAATTGTTTCGGCAAGTACGGCATTCAAGCGGTTAATCGTAATGCGATTCCCAACGCCTGGCGAACCCTGGACATCTAGCACTGGGTAACGCGGAGTCAGGCTGACTAATTCTTTTACCGCGGTGAATTTAAACGGCTCTCCTCAGAGCTGTAACCAACAACGGCCGTTCTTATGGCCAAATAACAAAAACAGGGCTCTCTAAAGCCACCCACCACCGTCTGTTCGAACAAAGTATAAAGTACATTTAGTAGTTACATTTAATGAATAGAAACATCCAGTCGTTTCACATAAAATTATTATCTCAACAATTAATCAAAGTATACCTAAACTTAATATAAAACACTAATGTCCAAGAAAATAATAGCCATTTATTTTTGAGAGCCATAGCCAAAATGTTCTCACTTAGATTAATTGTTGTATTGTTCTTTTTTAAATACGCATTATGTAAGTACTTAAATACGATTTGTTCCGGTCTGATCCCCTCGATCTGATCCCCTGGGGGATCAGTTTTTTTTTATAATATTTTCTATTCCGGTCTGATCCACCGTGCAGGGTATCACAAATAAATTTCAATATTTTATACCGGTCGGATCCCCTAGTTATCTATTAACAGATTTTTGGACAGTCAGCCACAAAATATAGGTATAGGGTTTAAAATTGTTAAATAAATAATTATGTTCGTAATTCTTATTGTAATGAAAACGTGTATTGAGGAACAACGACTCTACATTTTCGTCTTAGCCAAGTCACCGCAGCCGGTTTGAACCGTTTTTAATAATGTTTACTGTATTATGCAAGCAGCAAAATTATGATTTTTCCTAAATAATTTGCAATAATTTGCATTTTTTTTTTTTTTTTTCTCTACATTTGTGAAATTGTCAAGAAATACATAGGTCTGACGTTGTGATGATATTCAACGCATAACAAATAAAAACAAATATTATTTACATAAGCAACTGTTTTCTCTTGATTGTACTTACCTGTCAAAAAGAGTTAGGGGATCAGACCGGAATGTCAAAGTTTATAGTGGATCAGAACGGAAATAATAAAAAAAAAACCAGCAGGGGATCAGATCGAGGGGATCCGACCGGAACAAATCTTAAATACTTCTGAAATCTGAAGTTTGTTTGTTTTATTTTTAAGATTTTGCTTAGTTAAGTATATTCTTTTTTTTTATTCAAATATTTATTTAATTTATAGTGGACGAAGTTTTTCGACGCCATATTTTAGTTTAGTATATTTTTAGATTTAGTTAGTGAGTAGTTTTTGGTTAAAGTGTATATGTTTGTAGTCTTAGTTATTTAAGTATTTTATACACTGTACCGTCCACTTACAGTGTATAATAGTTCTCGCTAAACTTCTTGGTCGCCCGGAAGTTGGCTACAATGGCTGTACAGTAGTAAATCTCATACAAAAACAGTACCATTTCGTGCCTTGCGCATCCGTAAGCCAACTTCAGGGCGTCCTAGAAGTTTAGCGAGCACTATAACTAAATAAATTATATTTCAGTAACTTTTAGGCCGAGTTTCTCACCTCTAAATTATCGCAGAATTACAGTGACAAATTGTAATACGCGTTATCTGCTGTGATTGGTTGAACGAATTTTCAACAGCCAATCACAGCTAACGCGTGCTTTACAATTTGTCACATTAATTCTGCGATAATTTAGAGGTGAGAAACTCGGCCCAACTCTCATATTGTATTTAATAACCGTGGTAGGGGTAAAATAAAAGCGTTGGGCTCTCTCGATTCATCATCATGAGATTTTTTTTTTCTATTAGCAATAGGTACTAAAGGCACAATGTTACTTTTTTTAATTTTCAGGTCTCCAAAGGCAACTCTGTGAGACAGATGAAGAATGCCTAATAAACGCCGTGATTGAGAGGGTATACCCTAGGTTTGTGGCCAGTATGCCTGGTGTAGAGACCTCAGATCCTCTTCATATCGACGCCATTATTGCGGAACTGCCAACTATCAGATACGAGCTGTTTAATGCCACATTGACCGGGTTGAAGAACTGTGAATTTGTGAAATTGGAGTAAGTAGATATATCATCTTGTGGAGGGGCCGATAAATAACTCGGACACTTCGACCTATTGCGATATTTTGTGGTCAAGTAGAATTAGCAATTAGAGTAGAATTAAGGTCACTCTTAATATTTATGAATCTCAGTTCAAGCCATGGCAACTCCAATATAGAACCATATATATATTCCCCATGGTAACTCATTTATTTAATAATTTTATAACAATTCCAGCAACAAACGGGTCAATGGGTACACGTTATTTGATTACGCAATATCCTGTCCGCTCCTGACTTTGCAAGCCCTATATGAACTGAACGGAATTATAGATTCTGTACCAGTGGAAGGAAAAGGAGAATTTCAATCTATCTATGGTATGTGTTTTTCATGAAAGTAATATTTTGTTAACTATTTCTTTTTACGCTTTGCCAACCCTGTAGAAGGAGTAGTTATTTTTTAGGGTTCCGTACCCAAAGGGTAAAAACGGGACCCTATTACTAAGACTCCGCGATCCGTCTGTCTGTCCGTCTGTCACCAGGCTGTATCTCATGAACCATG
This sequence comes from Anorthoa munda, assembly GCA_945859665.1. Taxonomy (NCBI): domain Eukaryota; kingdom Metazoa; phylum Arthropoda; class Insecta; order Lepidoptera; family Noctuidae; genus Anorthoa; species Anorthoa munda. The sequence continues at coordinate 10,837,996 of OX243911.1, forward strand.
ATAGCTAGACAGTTGAAATTTTCACAGATGATGTATTTCTGTTGCCGCTATGACAAAAAATACTAAAAACAGTATAAAATAAATATTTAAGGGGGCTCCCATAAAACAAACTTGATTCTTTTTGCCGTTTTTCGTGGTAATGGTACGGAATCCTTCGTGTGCGAGTCCGACTCGCACTTGGCCGGTTTTCAAGATCCTATACTCACCCAATTTTACTTCCCTCGTTAACAATACGCATTTTTTCGTATTTTATCTTTGTTTGGCGTCATGTTAGCAAAATATTTTCCACTATCATGCATAAATTAACAAAGGTATTAATGACATTGACATTCAAGGCTTTAAGGTGCTACATAAGGTGAATTTCAAGTTTAAAGCCTACTGAAAGCTGTGAGCCTAAAAGTCTCCATTTTTGTTAGATCGAATTAGATTTATTGGGGGCTATAGTTTTTGGGGGCTGAGTCACCCTCGTCCGTAGGAGAGCACCCCATACGATTCCCTACACGTGGCCCCCGGGTGGTGCTAATCAGGTGACACAAACTGGTGATAGGCTTCGGCCGAAGGCTTGCGACCACCCACCGGGCAAAGACGTACCGCCAAGCGGCCTAGCCGTGTTCCGGTACGATGCTCGGTGTAGCTAGAGGAGTTGGGTCGAGATAGCTGTTCCACTGCAGGTGGACCGGTCTGACACGCGCTGTTATGGGCGTATCGGGAGACTGGTCGCGGAGGGTAGCGGGATCCGAGGCACGGTGTGCCGCTGGCCGACCGCAGGTAGTTAGGGGCCCAAGTAGTGTGCCAGCCACACACGAAAGGCTGCCCCGCCAACTGTCGAAAAATCCCGGCATGCACCATCGTGCTGGTTGGCGACCAGAAGACAGGGCCCGATGGACATTCCCGGGGGGGCTCGGGCGTCCCCGCAGTCTCCAGACCAGTCCCCCATTGATGTCGTCCTATCAGTTCGTGTCTGTGGGTTGCCAACGTGGAACCTCGTCTCACTGCCTTCTCCTCTCCTTTTTCACTCAACTATGCCAAGGAAAAGTAAAAGAAAAACTGTACAGCGGCAGCACTCCCTGTCACACAAAGTGCACCTCAGCAACATAAGAGGGCTGCACTCAAATCTCGAAGCAGTCCATCACCACCTGGAGACTGATAGACCAGCTCTTCTTTTCCTTTCGGAGACGCAGATCGGATGTCCGTCAGACGTGTCGTACATAACGGGTTTACCCTGGAGCACAATTTTAAACCAAGCGCGGGTGTTTGCATGTACGCCCGAGACGACATCTGTTATCGGCGTCTCCAAAACCTTGAGGACTCAAGGCTTTGCGTGCTCTGGGCACTGTTGGACACAGGCCTGGATAAAATTATTTACGCCTGTGTCTACCGATCACACAGTGGAGATCAGGAGACAACCAGGCTTACGGAGCATCTGTGTGAGGCGGCTGATGCGGCACAGCAGCGGTACCCTTCTGCCCAATTAGTGATACTGGGGGGTTTCAATGCCCACCACCAGGAGAGGCTCTTCCCATACTAGTGCACTGATCATGCTGTGCGAGAGACGCGAAAGCTTGCGCTTGCGTTAAATCTCGCCCAGCTGGTCCAGGGAGCAACGAGGGTGCCGGATGTTGATTCGCACACTGCCAATTGCTTGGACCTTTTGCTGACAACTGATCCAGACCGCTACTCTGTGTCGGTATCTTCACCTTTGGGTAGCTCCGACCATTGTCTGGTGAAGTCTGTATCCGTCTACTCCCCACCCGATCCCAGCCCAAGAGGCACTCGGCGGGTTTGGCGGTACAGGTCAGCAGATTGGGATGGGATGCGTTCGTTTTTCGCTTCTTATCCTTGGCGGCCCACTTGCTTTTCTTCAGCTAATGTCTAGCGTTGACCTGCCATGGTTTGGCGCCGAGTGCAATCGCGCCAACACCCTTAAACATGAGGCGTACCTGGCATGGGTCAACGCTCGGACGCGCAAGGCTAGCGACGTGGGCCAGCGGAAGAGAGCCTTTAATAGGGCTGCCAAGTCCTGCAAGAGGGTATTGCGAAGGGCTCGGTTTGACCACATAAGCCGTATTGGGACCAAACTTGCTTCCTACCCAGCCGGTAGTAAAGCGTTCTGGTCCCTGGCTTAGTCGGTTGAATCGAATTTCTGCCGTCCCTCACTACCACCACTGCTGAAACCCGACGGAACACTGGCCCACTCCGCTGAGGAAAAGGCAAATTTATTTGCCTCTCTTTTTGCGGAATCGTGACGTCTGAATCGTGGTGATGGGGGCCCCCTTCTTCTCCTGATGGATGCGAGACGAGTATGTCGGACATTCGTATACATCAAAAGGATGTCCGTAGGGTGCTGCGCAACCTCGACGTGAACAAGGCTAGCGGCCCTGACGGAATACCAGCAATTGTTCTTAGAACCTGTGCGCCTGAACTGTCTTCGATCTTGACACGCCTATTCCGCCTTTCGTATGAGGCTGGAAAAGTGCCGAATGCTTGGAAGCAGGGTAACGTACAGCCCGTGCCCAAGAAGGGCAGTCAAGCTGACCCGGCCAACTACAGACCCATATCTGTAACCTCCATACTCGGGGCTGGTCTGGGTCTGCAAACTCACGCTTTGAAGCTTCAGCGACAGGTCCCGTAGGGCTTGGCTTTGTAGATGCAGTCCTACCTTGTCTAGCTCCTTCAGAGACGGCAAGGTGGCGTTGGTTTTGAGGGAGAGCGCTACGGTCGTGTAGATCCTCAAGGCAAGTGCGGTGATTAACCTTCTCGTGGTTGCCGCCCTGTTATTGGTCTAATTCCCTATGAAATAGACGTAACTGAAATCACCGGGCGAAGTATCACAGGGGTGGCGAGGTCATGCCCCTGGGTGTCCACCATTGAACAATCACAATGTTGGATAGCAATGACCTCCTGCGTGTTTGTGCCGTGCGCGGGGACCCGTATGGAGGGATGAAGGGATCCTGGTGGTTGAGTGGAGCAGGTTGCACACAACACGCCACTTTGGCCTGGATTTCCTACGACACGGGAGGTTGTGGGAGTAGCTTACCCACGATCAATCGGCTGATCTCTCCTTCTGAGGGTATAAGCGAGGTGCGTGGGGTCCACTGAGGTCGTTTTCGGACGGCTGAAGTGGTGGTGAAGGTCACGCTGACGGTGTAAGGGAGGGTTGTTCTGTTCAAGCCAGCCCAAACGAGCACCTGATGTCGCACTGTAAGCCAGCCCTGCGCACCTATATCTCAATGGTAGTCCTAACGGCTCACCTTAAGTGGTGGGTCGTTCCCAGTTGCGGGCTCGATGGAGGGTGGGAGCCGGAGAGATGAATTTTTACTAAAATGTGGTCATGGATTTCGTTAAAGACTTGAGTACATTAGGGGTGGTGTCGGCGAAAGCCGGCACCACCTCTGCCCCTGGACCTGCGGTTAACTCCGCAGAATCCAGCGCGGGTGCCCCTAAGGCTGCAGTGAAAACTGCTGCCGCCCCTCCGGCTGCGGTGAAAACCGCAGTCAGGAGTGTCAAAAAGTCCCTTGGGCAACCTGCAGCGAAAGCTGCAGGTCCCAGTACGGGTAATAAAAATAAGCGGGGTGCTCCTAGCACCTCGCGTGTACCTGGACCCGCGGCCAAGGCCGCGGCCTCCAGCGGTAACTTCGTGGCTCCTCAAACCACATCCTCCGAAGTCGCTGCCTCCTGTACAATGGAGGCTGCTAGCGTACCCGTTGGCGAGGCTGCCTTGACCTGGCGAGTGCAAACCCGCAAGGGAAAGGGCAAGGGCAAGGGTAAGCGTAGAAATACGCAAACCTCTGCCCCCGCCAAGGAACCGGCGAGTACGACTGAACCAGCTCAGGGCAATAAGCCCATGAACCGGAAGCAGCGACGGCAGGAGCAAAGGAGAGGCAAAGCGAAAGCTTCAATCAGCTTCTCGAAAGGGAAGGAAGCACAACCTGCGCCGAACACAAGCCGAGCTGCAGGGACTGGCGGACCAGCACAAACGGCGACCTCATCGCAACAGACCGCTCGGGACGGTCAGGTCGGTGCCAAGCGAGCTCTCAACGAGACTTTGTCACCTCGTGGAGAGCACAAGCGGCAGCGGCTTGATCGGTCCGGGAGAGTTGGTGGGATGAGCTTCGCCCAGGCTGCCAGTGCCCACCTGTGTGTCGCGGTGACATGCGAGCGCACGGGTGCCATCAGCAAGGAGTTGTCGGCTTTGGTGACCCAGCTGATCCAAAAACGGATCATCGAAGAAGCCCTCTCTCCCACGATGGAGACTCCAGAGCGGCAGATACCGTCCTTCACCGCTAAACCTCAATTTGGCAGCGGTGCACTCAAGCTGTGGTGTTGCGACGACTTCACCCTGGCTTGGCTGAAGAGGACGGTCCCCGGTTTGCCCCTCCCGGATAGCACCTCGCTAGTCGTGAAGGGCCAATCGGAGTTAACCAAAATGGTACGCTGTGGTATAGTCATACCGGACGATAGCGCAGTGTACCAAGACCTGAACATCGCAGCGAGAACGCTGTGGTATCAGAACCCATGGGTGGACATTAAAAAATGGGTAGTGATCCACTCAGACAGGCAGAAGACGTGCTGGTTCGTGGTGCTGGGTGTCCCCGAGGACCACATACCGGTCTTGATGGGCGCCGAGCGCAGGCTGTCTTTCGGCCTGGGCTCGGTGTACATCAAGTTCCGGGGTGCGAACGGGAAGTTTGCGTGCGTCCCTCGTGGTTGGGACCCGATCACGAAGCAGCTCGTCAAGGACAGCAGCACAGGGGAGAGCATCCCCCTGCCTAGCAACCCGGAAGCTTCTGTGGCCGACTCTGCAGCAACTGCAGAAGAGGGCACCACCGAGGAGGACACGTCGGGGGTCCCTCTGGCGGGCGGGGAGCTGGACGACATTACACTGTCGCCAGCCTCTGGCCCGTTGGAGGAGGACCTCATCGTGGGAGATGCTTTCGCGGGACTGCAACTGGAGGAGGAGGAGGAGGGACCCACCCATGATGGCGACCCCTTCGTCCGCCTGTAAAGTTGTGCAGGCAAACCTCCACCACAGCCAGACAGCGACGGCTCAACTACGCAAGTGGCTGGAGGTTCAACAGACTGCCATCGCCTTAATCCAGGAGCCGTGGATTAGGGGTGGCCAAATCAGAGGACTATCCAACCTTGGGGGTAAGCTCCTTGTTACTTCTAATCAGGATCACCCTAGAGCGTGTATCTTTGTTACAGGTAACCTCAAAGCACAGCTTCTAAATGATTTCTGTTGCAGAGATACCTCTGCAGCTAGGCTGTATATGCAGCGCGGTGGCATTGATATGCCGATTGTCTTCGCCTCGGTCTACATGCCTGAGGCGGAGGCACCACCCCCACATGACCTTGTCCGCCTTGTAACCTTCTGCGAGACCAGCGGGGAAGAGGTCATCATTGGGACCGACGCGAACGCACATCACCCCCTGTGGGGAATGGAAACGCCGAATGAAAGAGGTAAGGCATTAGTGGACTACTTGTTTACTACTAACTTGTCTCTACTAAATACAGGTGCAGAACCAACGTTCGTAACTAGACGCAGTCGCACAATTATTGATCTAACTTTGGCGACGGAAGGCGCAGCGGAGATCACTACTGGATGGCAGGTCTCCAACGAGGCCTCTTGCTCAGACCACAGATGGATCCGCTTTGACATTCAGCTCTGGGTAGCACCTACGCCCCCCTGGCGTAATCCGCGCAACACGGACAGAGCTGTATACACACGCACCCTAGAGTCGAAACTGCCGCCCTTATGTGAGGCGCGGACTATAGGGAACGAAACGAGGTTAGACATGCAGGTCAATCAACTTACCGAGTGTCTGATAAGCAGCTACCACACCGCTTGCCCTCTGACTACCCCACGCGATACACCGGGCAAACAACCATGGTGGGGAGCGGAGTTAAATCGTAAACGCGGGAAGGTAAGGAAGGCCCTAAACAGGGCCATGAATACAAGCAAGGATGAGGACTGGGACGCTTACTACGAGGCCAAATCCAGCTATAAAAAATGCATCAGATTCAGGCGTACCGCAGGATGGCGCAAATTCTGTGGTAACATCGAATCTTGCCAAGAGGCAAACAGGGTAAGGAAAATAATGGCTCAGGCGCAAACACCTGAGCCTGCCACACTCCGTAAACCTGACAACTCACTCACCACATCACCTGAAGAGGCTAGACGCGTCCTGATAGATACTCACTTCCCAGGCAGCGTTATTGCCCAGGTAACTGACTGGGTAGATACTACCCAGGTACCAACAGATGATGATTGGCTCTACGCATACAGGATGATCACGACGGAGAAACTACAGTGGGCCATCCTAAGCTTTCATCCTTTCAAGGCGCCCGGTCCGGATGGGGTGTTCCCTGCGCTGCTGCAGTGGGGAGGTACGTCTGTTGTAGAGAGACTGGTGCCAATAATGAGGGCGTGCCTGGCGTTTAGATACGTTCCGAAAGGATGGAGGGAAGTGAAGGCGATATTCATCCCCAAGCCAGGCAAAGGGGACTATACTAACGCCAAATCCTTCAGACCCCTAAGCCTGACCTCGTTTCTACTCAAATCGATGGAGAGGCTGTGCGACAGGGAGTTACGAGATGGCGTTCTTAAATCATTACCTCTCCACGGTAACCAACATGCCTACAGCTCGGGTAAGTCAACGGAATCTGCTCTCCATCTGGTGGTGGGCCAGATAGAGGAAGCAATCCATCAAAAGGGTACATGCCTGGGCACTTTCATAGACATCGAAGGGGCCTTCGACAAAACCAACTTCTCCAGTATAGGTGCTGCCCTCTCCAGACACGGAGCTGAACAGGTACTAATTGACTGGATAACTAATATGCTAAGCAAACGTGCGGTTCGGCTGGAGGGCGAACAGCAAATGGCCTTTTTAGCCAGGGGCTGCCCTCAGGGAGGGGTGCTCTCCCCTCTCCTGTGGAATATGGTAATCAACGACCTTATCACCAGACTTAACGAACACCGTTATTACACAATAGGGTATGCAGACGACCTCGCAATTCTAGTACCCGGGAAGGTGACTGGTACCATCTGTAACCTTACTCAGCAAGCACTACGCATAGTGGAACGATGGTGCAGGGAGTATGATCTTTCAGTTAACCCATCTAAGACTGTACTGGTCATGTTTACTCAGAAAAGAGCACTGGGCCCTTTCCGTCTACCGAAGCTGTTCGACACAGAACTCCAGCTGTCCAATGAAGTAAAGTATCTTGGGGTCACTCTCGACAACAAGCTGAACTGGAGCAGTCACTTGGACATCAAACTTAATAAGGCATGCATTACCTTTTGGCAATGCAAGAAAATGATAGGTAAAAAATGGGGCCTGTCCCCCAAAATCATTCTCTGGCTGTACTGCGCGGTGATTCGACCCATGATCTCATATGGAGCCGTGGTTTGGTGGCCCCGCACAAAGGTAAGTACAGCCGTGAACAAACTGCAACGCACGCAAAGACTGGCCTGCATGGCGACGACAGGCTGCATGAGAACTACCCCGACCGCTGCGCTCGAGGCCATGCTGGGACTGCCACCGCTCCAGCTTTTCATTCAGCAGGAGGCTACGACGGCGGCAGGGCGGCTTAAGGCACTAAATCTCTGGGGTAGGAGAAAGACACAACACACGGCTCTGCTCGAGGACCTTAATAAAGAGTTCCCTCTAACAACAGCAATTATGGACCGGATACCTAAGCAATTTGTTTTTGACAAGAAATACAAGATCCAACTCCATGAGGACCACCACTGTGAGGGGTTACGCCCAGACGAGTTGAGGATCTTCACCGATGGTTCCAAGACTGGTACTGGCTCAGGTGCGGGGGTGTTCTCAGAGGACCTCAACATACACATAGCCGCGCCACTTGGGGCACACAACACGGTGTTCCAGGCAGAGTGTGTGGGCATCACTCTGGCTGCATCGGCCATTCTAGACAGGAAGGTAAAAGATTTCCCAATACGCATTCTCTCTGACAGCATGGCCGTCCTGCAGGCGTTGGGCAGCCACACGGTCTGCTCTGGACTGATATTCGAGTGTCACCAACGCCTAAACCAGGTTGGGTCAAACAATAAACTAACCATTCAATGGATCAAAGGGCATAGCGATTCCCGAGGCAACGATGCAGCGGATGAGCTAGCCCGTAGAGGCTCCAGTATGGCTGTGGTGGGTCCGGAACCAATCGTGCCAATACCATTTGGCTACCTCCACAGTCTGGTAAGGAAACGAACCAAGGAGCAACACCACAGATTGTGGATTGACCACAATGAGTGCAGGCAGTCCAAAGAAGCACTTCCCGCTTTGGATAGACGTTTCACGCAGAAGGCCCTACGCCTGACGAAACAGCAGTTACGAGCAGTTACAGCTGTAACGACTGGCCACGGGACTTTTAATAAGCACCTCTTTGTCTTAGGGATCACGGACAGTCCGCTGTGCAGAGCATGCATGGAGGAAGACGAGACAGCAGCGCACCTGCTTCTAAGCTGCCCAGTAATCGCCGGTTACAGGGCCAAATACCTCGGTGAACCAGGTACCGTACAGGAGGTAGTCAGCAACACGAAGGCGCTGCTGGCCTTCCTCGAGGAGTTGGGATGGATCGAGTGAGGTAGCTAGTGGAAGGTTAAGTCCCACCCGTACGCAAAATACGCGCTTAGTCGTGGAGTTGCGGAAACCAGCCCGTTTTAACCTAACCTAACCTAACCTAACCTCCATACTCTGTAAGAGTATGGAACGTGTACTCAATTCTAAGCTCCTGGCATACCTAGAAGCAAACGATATGCTAAGTGACCGCCAATACGGCTTCCGCCGAAATCGGTCTACTGGGGATCTTCTAGCGTATGCCATTCACATCTGGAGTGAGGCCATTGAGAGGCACGGGGAAGCGCTTGCTGTCTCCCTCGACATCTCGAAGGCTTTTGATAGGGTCTGGCACGAAAGCCTTATTGGTAAGCTTCCTTCATTCGGTTTGCCCGGTGGTCTGTGTGATTGGATTGCTGACTTCCTGAGAGACCAGTCCATTCGAGTGGTTATCGATGGCTGCTCGTCGGACCACTTGGATATTAATGCCGGGGTCCCACAGGGGTCGCGGTACTTTCAGCAACTTTATTCTTGCTGCACATTAACGATCTGCTAAAACCCGGCACCTTTGGGTATGCAGACGACAGCACTGTCGCTGAGAGATTCTTGTTCAACGCTCGTGCTACTGGGCCTCAGATCCAGTCTCCCCGGGAGGCCATGGTGCAGCGCTTGAACCTGTCCTTGCAGGCAGTCTCCGAATGGGGCGATGCCAATCTGGTCAGGTTTAATGCTGCTAAAACCCAGGCGTGTCTTTTTTCCGCTAAAAAGAGCCAATTTCACCTGGCTCGAACTTTCCGAGATGTGACCGTGCCAATAACTGACCATCTTGAGCTTCTTGGCGTTACGTTGACATCGACTCTCAATTTTGTCCCATACATTGAGGCAAAGGCTCAGCTGGCTGCCAAAAAGCTGGGGATCCTTGCATAGGTGAGAAGGTACTTCACGCCAGAACAGCTGCTCAGCTTGTATAAAGCGCAAGTTCGATCATGCATGGAGTACTGTTCTCATCTCTGGGACGGATCTGCCAAATACCAGCTTGATGCACTAGAATCGATCGAAAAGCGGGCCAAGAGGCTCATCAGTGATGAGGCACTGGTTAAGTCAAAGCTCCAGAGCCTTGAACATCGTCGCCGAGTTGCCAGCTTATCGGTTTTTTATCGATTACATTTCGGGGAGTATGCGATGGAATTGCATGATCTAATTCCGCCCAGCCCGTTTCATCATCGGACTACCAGACGTACGGCGATGCGCCATCGGTACATGGCGGACATCCCACCCATACGCAATAAACGTTTTGAGAATACTTTCATTATGCGTACAGCTAAGGAGTGGAACTCCCTGCCGGAGTCTGTGTTTCCCGATAGCTACAATCTAGGGGTCTTTAAGTCAAGAGTGAATAGGTTACTTCTAGGCAAGCGCGATCCATCGTCGACCACATCATCGCTTACCATCAGGTGAGATGGTGGTCAAGCGCGAGCCTATATCAAATAAAAAAATAAAAAATAAAAAAAAGTTATTTCCTACACTAGCCAGCATGCGATTACGCTCAAGTCCTTTAAGACTACAATATAATAAGTTATTATATACAGGAAAATATAAACCAGCACTATTAAGAAAGAATATTATGTCAATGGGGGCAATCATATATAATAAAATTCCGCATAATTTAAAAGAACATCCTATTTATATATTTAAAATTAAATTGACTACATTACTATTGGAAAAAATTTACTATTCTGTTAATGACCTGAATGATAAAGATTTATAACTGTACCTTAAATTTTCTTGCAATTGACATTTTAAATGATAACAATTTGTTGTAATTCCTAGATAAGCTTATTTATTTTTAATCGACTATTTATGTGACAATTGAGTTATTTATTTTAGTGATAATTCAATGAAAATTATTGTATTGTAACTTCAAAAATAATGATTATGCATGCCGTAAGGCAGAATATAGCGGAAACACTCAATTCTGTACCATCTCAAACTTTTACCTACATTGCTGGCAAATAAATAATTCTGATTCTAACACTACGTAATTAGAACGAAACATTGTAAAGATAACAATTTACGTAGTATAAGTTTTTAAACTGTCATGGTCACAAACATTAACATTAGAAACGGGATATTTACCATGTTTACTATTTGTTGCGAGTTTCTGATATTTATTTTTATTTTAGTAAACATGGTAAATATCCCGTTTCTAATGTTAATGTTTATTTACGTAGTGTTCACAGATTATTTTCAGATAGTAACTTTTTCATTATTTTGATTATTTTTCAGAGGACTACCACATATCAATCAGTGGAAAGCATGTGAAAGTGAAGGATGACAAAGGAAAGCAACACGTCAATATACTGGACTATACCGTCATCCCGGACTTGAAGAACGGAAACGTCAGAGATCTTGAATACACACACTTAGATTTCAGTAACCATGATTCCTGTAAGTGCATAATTTCTTTTACAACTCTTAAATTTTAAGTAGAGTAGATATAAGACCTATATAGATTATATATACCATTAGCTTCTGCCAGCAGCTTCGCCCACGTTAAAATGAAAAGTAGCCTATGTGCTATTCCAGACTAAAATCTATGTCTGTGCCAAATTACATTCAGATCCGTTCAGCCGTTCTAGCGTGATTGAGTAACAAACATACATCTACACCATCCACATACACATCCATCCAAACATTCACAATTATAATATAAGTAAGATAGTCCTTTTGAATAAAACTTCATTCACTTCAGTTAATTCACTCACCATGACAACGAAAAAAAGCCCATGCTTAATTTAATGTCAATAAATAAAATTATTCAATAAAAAATATTTTTTTAAAACAAGCTTTTTTGTATTCTTCTCAGCAAACCATTTGATACCCATATCATGGCAGAGCACAAAAATAACTAATCCACCATCTTGGGCCGTCCGCCATATTGGATTTAGAATGACGTCCTTTAGCTAATCCATGCATTGTCATCCAAACTAAAGGTGTATGCAAAATTTGGATAACTGCTTTAAAATTCAGTTGCAAGATTTGACCCGAACACACAAACATACATTGCAAGTAAAATAAAAGCTTGTAATAACAAGCTTTGTCACGTGGACAAAATTACAATACGCGAACTTGCATTCCAAAATTGGAATGCATGTTTGCAAGCCAATGTCCAAAGTCTAGCCAACATAAGCTCTGCTTGCTATTCATAGAAATAGGCACCTAATGACTACATAACTGCTAGTAAAATATTATGAACAGATAACAATGCTTGTCGAACTAATGTTTTCAATGTGAAATCAAATAATAAGAATTAGATTTAAATGATTAAACAAATAATTATTTTTCACATTTTGAACAAATAGGTTTCGTCTTAAATAATATTAACTTAATATTGTACGTAAGTCAGCGCCAGAATGTCACTTGAAATAGCGACATCTATGACTAGTTGTGTGAACTAACAAGACAGCAGTCTTGACGAGAAAATATTTCTACTGCACAAAAATAACTTGTGGATTGCACACGTTCAGTCAACATTGTTCATAAAATGTATAATGTTATTCATTTATTGTAATTTTATTCGTATAAAAAACAATGAAACTGACTGTTTACTTTGCAGATGACAGAGGTTTATTTTGTACATTGTGGATATTAAAAATGTGTTTCTTAATTATTTATTTCCAGGTGCTAATCGTGTGACAATCATAGAAGAAATGACTCGCCAAATTGTAATGGATGTCTTCATGAACAAATACATTAAAAACCTGAAGAATTTTCATCAGCAGGTTCCTATTGAAGATTTACATTTCAAATATGTGCGTTGAGTGTTTTTAAATGTTGTTCAAAAAATTAAGGTTGAAAAAATGAAAATATTAGTCGTTTTATTTACTCCATATACATTACTAGCTGTTGCCCGCGGCTTCGCTCCCGTGGACCAGCCCACAGGACCCGTTTTCGGGATAAAAATAGCCTATGTCACTCAGGAATAATGTAGCTTTCTATTGGTGAAAGAATTTTTAAATTGGTTTAGTAGTTTCGGAGCCTATTCGGTACAAACAAACAAACAAAAAAATCTTTCTTCTTTATAGTATAATAAAATAATAATATAAAATATATATAGAAGAATAGAAGATAAAGATAAAGATGGACAAAATAATGGCTTGAATAACGTAGGTAGGTGGTTCAACGACTCTGTCAGTGCGTACTCAATTACAAAATAAAGAAAAAAATAAATGTTACTGACACTATTGTACTGATACTATCGTGTTACACGAAGTAAATATAATATTCAGCTTATAAATGTTTAAGCATGACACAGTTTTGAATAAACTTTAAATTTAATCACTTTAATTATATATATTTGCATTACTTCCTTGCACAAACAAACTATTAGTTTATAAGGACCCCTTAGTTAACAGCATCATGTAGACTGATGCCCGATTTCTGAATAAAGCATTTAAAGTTGAATATTTGTCAAACTCTACTTAGCTGAAAACTGTCAAACATTGACATTTAAGTAGGGTTACGGTACGTTCTTTAACTCCAAATACTATATTCAGTTACCTGCCGTAATTATAACACAAAGGCAAAATATAAATGTTAATGCCCTCACAAGGGTTTCCTAGCAGTCATGCATTGTCAGGTGCTTCTTATGAAAAGAGAAATAAAACCTGGTACCTAGGGTCCGCACTGTCAGGATTCCTTTCCTTAAAACACACACAACACACAATTCCTTCACATGAGTTAGTTATATTAAATATGTTTGGTTGTTCTAAGTTTCTGTTGCAATTTTAATTGTAAGGTTAATAAATTGTAAATCCGTAATTGGCTGTAATAGTAGTACGATAAGTGTGTTAAAGTATTTTTAAGAGCAGTGGATTTTGTGATTAATAAATAAATAAATAAATAAAAGATCTAGATTATCGCTATTTTATCGGTTACATTTCGGGGAGTGTGCGACGGAACTGCACAATTTGATTCCGCCAAGCCCTTTCCATCATCGGACTACAAGACGTACGGCCATGCACTATCGGTACATGGTGGACATCCCTCCCATACGCACAAAGCGTTTTGCTAATACTTTCATTGTGCGCACAGCTAAGGAGTGGAACTCCCTGCCGGAGTCTTTGTGCCCTGATAGCTACAACCTTGGGGTCTTTAAGTCAAGAGTGAATAGGTTTCTTCTAGGCAAGCGTGCTTCACCGTCGACCACAACATCGCTTAACATCAGGCGAGATAGTGGTCAAATGCGAGCCTATAAATTATATTAAAAAAAAGATTTCTAGAACGAAAACATACGTTAATTCGATTTTTACCATTCTAATACCAACAACTAATACCACTGGTATTTGTCTCAACTTATATTTTTTTTCTATTCCGAACGGATACCATTGTTTAAACTAATACCAAAACTACTTAAAAGATATAAGGTACAGTCAGTAAAAATTATTTGTATGAAGAAGAACTTTTATTTGAAAAAAAAAAACAGTTAAATCCAAAAAAAATAAATGTTGTTAGCAAACGCCTAGTTCAATAATAAAATATGGCTAAAATCAACTTTATTACAATTTTAGTGCCTCCTGCAGGTACAACCTGTATATTACCACCAGATATAGTAACATATAACAGACAAAAATAGTAAATGATCACCAAAATTAAACCCGCATCTTATTGTAAAATTATAACCAAAGTTTTAACATCTCGCTATCCTGTTTAGGCAAAATGACTCCAAATAAATCATTGTTAACCCAAAAGTAGTAAATGATCACCAAAAGTAGTAAATGATCACCAAAATTAAACCAATGACCAAAAAGATTATAAAATTTCTGGGAGCAACTTGGAAGTAGCGCTCGCCGGCCGCTGCCGCGGCACCGCTCGCTTTGCTCGCTCGGCTCGCGCGCGGTAACCTAACCTAACCTATTTTACAACATTAAATAGCGCAATAATTTGCTATTAAAATTTGGTGATCAATTTACTAAATTTGGTGATCATTTACTATTTTTGTCAGTATATTACTAGATTTGGTGGTTAGGGGTTATCGTCACAAAGTTTTTTTTGGTGGTCATTATATTTATTCCCTTTTTTTATTGCTAGAACATCAGAACTAAAAAATTTACTTACAAAAAATTTAAATTACCTGACTTAGTTATTATTAGATAGGTACGTAAGAATAAAAATAGTTACATCGTAATAAATATATTGATGAATAGAAAATCGATTATGTTTTGGGTAAATGCCAACACTTTTTATTTTATCCTCAAACCAATGAATTTACCGGATTTACCTAATTTCATTTTATCTTTTCGATACCCTTTTTTGTGCAAACATTTTGCAATCTTGCTTTGATAAATGAATACTGCAATTAATAAACATAAAACATGATGTTTTTTAAACAAAAGTAAATTGTTGGGCATTTCATTGCCAAAACCGGGCATTTGCCTTTAATAAGATTAGATTTGAGTAAGCTGACTATACCAAATTTAAGTTGTTGGTATTTGTTCGCACATAAAATTTAATTATTTAAAGTGTGGTATCCATTCCATGGTGGAAAATAAATATGAGTTGAAACAAATACTTGTGGTATTAGTTGTTGGTATTAGAACGGAATAAATTGTTTTTTTTATGCGTTCTTGGTTTTCGTTGGTTTCACGGTGCGGTTTCTTTCTATCACTAGATCTGGGTTTATGAACCAGTCTAGTTTGAAAGATTTACCACAATAAACAACATTTTGGAAAAACCTTAGATGTTTAAAGAATTGTTGTCTGTTCCCGGTTTAATTTCATTCCGAAGGACTTTAGTATTCTTATTTGCTCCAGTTTATGAGAACTTAAAATGAATTCTCTGAACATACGGAACACGTACAAGATAATACTCGTACATTGTTTTTATTTTGTTTTTAAACCTTTAAAAACTCGTTCAGCATCTAGGTATAGTTTCGTATGTAGGCCTATATTTAAGCATATAAAATGACGATGTCGGAAATAAAACCTATCTCATCTGGAGCATCTTGAGAAGGAGTTGTGATCATGTCGGCAAGAATATTAATATTATTTTGTGCTTTAATTGGAGTACAATCTATTCCAGGTTAGTAAATTTTTTCGCTATCTTTTTCTTGCACTGTGTTCTTAGTGGTATATTCAGCCATTAATTATAAAAGCTTGTTATCCTTTGTAGATTAAACTGTATCCATTAATTTGTACTCTATGTTCTGGCAACTTAAAAAAAATGGTTTCTAGGATATAGTATAGTTTATTTGTGGTATTCTGATATGACATTTGGCAGCCATTATGAAATCAATTTTAAAATAAAGGAACTCGTGGGTCTTCTCAGGTTCTTTTGTAGGTCAAAGGAAATTTGTGATATTTTCTGCACACAACGAAAAGTTACAAAAAATTGTACCTCCCATACTAATTTTGATCAGCTGGTGATAATTTCGAATGGAATGCTGTTTTTATTATGACTTTCCAGACGAATTTTTTTTATTTCCTTTGGCAGAAGCCGCTTTTAAAATATGACTACCTATTTTCATTATACTATACCAACAGGAGGTATAGATTCAATTTCAAGTTCCATTATAAGTGCTGCAAAAATACCACGCCTATGTTGCATGAAGTTTTAATAAATATATATATAATGTTTCATTATTTCAGCACCGAAGCTCACACTTTGTAAAGAAGAAGATTCTACTTGCCTTACAAAAACTGGTAACACGATATTTAAGCTAGCCATACCAGGAGTGCCGGAACTAAATATTGAGAATCTGGATCCCTTGTTTCAAGATTTAATACAAGGAGACCTTACTGGCATTCAGTATAAGCTTACCAACAGCACCATTGTGGGATCTAAAAACTGTGATGTGGTTAATTTGAAGTAAGGATCGGATATTACTACTATCCCAATATTACTACTGCACTAATATTAAAAATCTCAAAGAGCTATATCTTATAGGCAGAAACGCTGTCCATGACGTGGAATATGTTTTATTCCAGTACTCGGTTTCCATGGGAATAATTCCGGATGACACCACGGGCAATAGTTAGTCTAACATAAGGCATTGTTGTTTTTTATCAGTATATCGCGCATAAACAGTAAGAAGTAAACGTACATAGAAAGTTGATGAAAGCAAAAAACTAAATAAAGTAACTCTTTCGATTTCAGACTTAATTTACAAAAATCAAAACTACATGTAGATGTGAACTGTCCCCTTTTGGACATGTTTGGTCTCTATGAGACTTCTGGAAAGATCCTTTCAATACCCATCGCAGGAAACGGAGAATTCACAGTTAAATGCAGTAAGTTATCTGACTTTATTATAATGAGTACTTATTTGATTCACTAACTTTTAAATGTACGAGAAAAACCTCGACACAGGAAACATGGCATGGCATGGATGTTGTTGAGCCCCCGAGATAATTTTTAGTCTGTCTGTCTGTCTGGCACCAGGCTGTATCTCATGAACCGTGATAGCTAGACAGTTGAAATTTTCACAGATTATGTATTTCTGTTGCCGCTATAACAACAAATACTAAAAACAGAATAAATTTAATATTTAAGTGGTGGTCGATTACAACAAACGATTTTTTTTTACCGTTTTTTGCGATAATGACCCATCGTGCGAGAGTCCGACTCGTAATTGACCGGTTTTTTATTTCATACAGTAGCACGACTCTAAGGTATTTATTCCCTATGCCTAAAGGAAATTTCTATTATATTTTAGATTCACCCGTTACCGAATCCATTGTTGAATGCTAAACAAAGATAATATGGGCATTCAATCTATATGTGTCCAGTTTTCAGCATTTAGTTGCCAAGATATACACATTGTTGTAAAGTTGCCCTCATAAGATACAACTTCAACTTCAAATCGTTTGATTTTGAATATTTTTTAATCCTTAATATCAAGTGACTATTCTAGATACCGAATCTAGTCTTAACTTATCCTTAGTCTTTTTATACTTGGACACCCACATATGTATATTAAAATGTAGGCTATTTAACCATGTGTTTTTTATATAAATTACAGAAGACTACTATATTCAACTTGATAGTGACACTAAGATCAGTCAAAGGAAGGATGGAAAAAAATACATTTCGCTCAAGAGCTATCAAGTTAAAGGCGATTTGAGAGGTGGTATGCTTTTAAACCTTACCAATTTGTTCAATGGAAAACAAAAAGAACTGGGTAAGAATAAAAATTTGTTTATGTTTGAATTTACAGTAATGACAAAAGAAAACTATTTGCATCTAGATTTTCTTAAGTTTTACCTAATACTAAGAAGAACTTTCAATAATGATATTAAGTTTAGAACTACCTTAACATTTTATTTTTCGGCTTCAAAGTTGAATGTTTTCGCAAAAATACGATTTAGCATGCCAAACTTATAAAAATGACACACCAAAACGGCTGAACGCATCTAGATGAAAATTGGCATAGAGATAGATTATACTTGGGAACAGTTAGAACTTTCTACCCCGAAAAGATGGTCCATCGGGATAATTTTCTACGTTCACGCGGGTGAACTCGTTGGCAGAAGCTAGTGACTTATATTTTAATAATGACCCAAAAATGCAACACGCTAGTTTTAACGCATCGCATCAACCAGGCCTTTTGAAGTGGTGTTGAATGTCGAATCAATTAACACAACTTCTCACAACAGCAATGTTGAAAATCTCAACCTCTCCCTCACTCTGTTGTTTCTGGCTTCTACCAAAGTAAATATCCCAACTGATACACTCCCCTAATCATCTATCATTTGGTGATTATCACAGCATTTTGTTGCCCTTAGTTAATTGCCACTCACCTCAATAAACTGAGCCTCTATATTATTCGGGTCAACGATTTTCGGCTCCAGTAACTAGGCCAAGGCAAGGATCCTGTGGCTTTCCTAATATTATACTATGGGTAGGCTAGTGGCAATATATTAGATTAAGTGGAATATACTGGACTGAGGAACAAAATCTTTCTTCGACTTTTGTAAGAATGGATTTTTATGAATTTGTAAGTACTCTTATATGTATGGATAGACAGTGATATTGTATGTCTATGAGTAGATAGTAACAAAACATTAGTTGTAAGTTATTGGACGATAGAAAAGATAGTGGCAATGTATTAGATTACGTGGAATATACTGAGCTAAGGAACAAAGCCTTTCTTTGACTTTTGTAAGAATGGATTTTTATGAACTTGTACGTACTCGTAGACCACATACATACACTGCGGCAGGTTATACAAAAGACCGAAGAGTATAACCTGCCTCTCTGTTTAGCGTTTGTGGACTTCGAGAAAGCCTTCGATTCGATCAAGACTTGGGCTGTACTGTAGTCTCTCCAACGGTGCCAGATGTCTATCGGTACATTGAGGTGCTAAAGTGTTTATACAAAAACGCCACCATGTTAGTCCGTTTTCAGGATCAGACCACGAAACCAATCTTTCTCAAGCGTGGCGTGAGACAGGGAGACGTCATTTCTCTGAAACTGTCCACTGCTGCGCTGGAGGATGTATTCAAGGTTCTGAACTGGAGGGGGCTAGGCATCAACGTTAATGGCGAGTATATCACTCACCTTCGGCTTGCCGACGATATAGTGGTCATGGCTGAGACCATGGAGAGCGTCAACACAATTCTCGATGATCTGAGTATAGCTTCCAAAAGAGTTGGTCTTAAAATGAACATGTACAAAACCAAGGTCATAGTGAATGACCATGTAACACCCACTCCTATCAAGATCGGAGACTCTACTCTCAAATTTGTGGGTGACTATTTCTACCTGGGACAAACGATCCAGTTGGGTAGGGCCAACTTTGAGAAAGAGGTCAACCGTCGAATCCGACTCGGCTGGGTAGCGTTCGGGAAGTTGCGCGGTATCGTCTCGTCCAACTTACCACAGTGTCCCAAGGTCAAAGTCTATAACCAGTGTGGGTTGCCAGTGATGACTTATGACTCTGAGTCGTGGTTGCTTACAATGGGCCTCATCAAAAAGCTTACAGTCACTCAGAGGGCAATGGAGAGGGCTATGCTCTGCGTTTCCTTGCGTGATCGAATCAGAAATGTAGATCCGAAAGAGAACCAGGGTTACCGACATAGCCCGAAAAATTGCCAAACTTTAGTGGCAGCGGGCAGAGCACATTGCTCGCAGAACGGATGGCCGATGGGGTAGAGAGATTCTGGAGTGGCGACCGCAATCCGGAAGACGTTGCGTTAGAAGGCCTCCCATCAGGTGGACCGATGACCTGGTGAAGGTTGCGGGGATCCGCTGGTTGCGAGACGCACAGGACCGGTCAATGTGGCGACACTTGTGGAGGCCTATGTTCAGCAGTGGACGTCTTTCGGCTGATATGATGATGATGATGTACTCGTATATGTATGGAAGAGATGTATGTGTGTGTAGTGATGTTGTATGCCTATGAGTAGATAGTAACAATACATTAGTTGTAAGTTAGTGGACGATGGAAAAAATAGTGGCTAAATAAAATAAAAAATTTGTAAGAATGGATTTTTATGGATTTGTACGTACTCTTATATATATGGATAGATAGTGATATTGTATGCTTATGCGAAGATAGTAATAATACGTTAGTTGTAAGTTAGTTACGATAGAAAAGAAAGAGTTTCATGATGACACAACGCTTGTGTTACATACAAAATATACATTAATTATATCATAATTACTGATGTACAGTCATATTTTTCATTTTTAGGTAATCGAAAATAAAATAGCAAACAAATTCTTCAGTCGGATTTGTATAATACGTAATTAATTTTAACTACGTAAGTTGGCAAGGTTTTCTACGTTATAGATTTGTTTTTCTTAGAATATTCAATTGTATATATGTTAATAAATAAAAGCACAGTTGGCAAGTAATACAAATATCCAGATATAAACATACACATATATTTGTTTACTAAACTTTAGTTTATAATTTACTACTTTAAACGGATTCTTCTGATTCTGTTTTCTGAAGGTGGTTTAACGATGTAAAATAAACTTCATTATTTTTCTCAAGTAGAAAAATTTTAGTGCCTTTATTAAACTTGGCAAACTTTTCCACTACCATTACTTTTTCAATTTCCTTACTTTTGCTCATAAATCTAATGCACGGGCTCACTGTCTCAGCATACATAAATAATTCTTTTGCTTAATGGACCTTAAGAATGTTTATGACTGAAGTTTTACTGGCTTCGGTATCCAACCGTTAAGGCAGTTGTTGTTATTTTGTTCCTTGCCATAACGTTTTGGTGGAACTGCCATAATGTTGGCGAACTTATAGAAATGAAGATTGCCTATCATGCATTGGTACTAAAGTTAACTTTTACTTGAATAAGTTAGGAGGTAAAAAATCTTAAATCTTGCATGTTCTTCCCCATAGAAATCTACACTTTGGAAAGTGCAACTAGTTTCATCTTTTGGACTGACCGACTTTGACAATTATAAAGTTTAATTAAAATCAATGTATTGATTTAAAAAAACTTTAATACAAAGAAATACTACTTCCAAATAAAAAAACTACAAATTGAAAAATAACTTTCTTTTTGGTTGTCGGTGTCCATAACGCAAAAAGTGTTTTTTTTTTATTTTTCTCTTTTTGGTTGTACCTACCTAATAGGCAAGTTGTTTAGTAAGGTACCTATAATGCCAGAATAGATTACCCGAATATCATGAAACTTGAACATAACCGGTGAAATGAGAGTGTACCAAGGTAAACTGTACATATCTGCTTTAGAGCGTACCGGCGTGATTTTATGTTATGAAATGGTATAAACAATAACCAGACATGCGATTGCAGCAATCTCGAGAGATTTGCCGTTATTTATTGAAGAGTTCTGTTGTATTTCTCCGAAGTTCTACATCAAATCTTCACCAAATTAAAATGACTAATTTCGGAACATTATCAAAATTTACAAAACATTATAAAGAATTTTTTAAATCGGTTCACAATTGACGGAGAAATCGGTGAAAATACACAAAAATAAAAACGAACATAGAATCTCCTCCTTTTTGAAAACTCAGTTAAAGATACGCTATCAATAAAATCTGTTGAATGTATCGTCTTTGTTTTTTTTCTAGACGTATTGTTAATAACAATAGAATTGTATGTAACGTTAATTACATCATACTATCTTACTGGATCCACCGGCAAGATGTCGGTTTCAAATCCTAACAATGACTATTCTTCCTCTACTGCTATTTGAAATCGTAATATATTGTATCTGAAAAAAAGATATTACAACTGGTGATGACTTCCTCTGTCGTAGCCTTATAATGCTTTGATTCTGGTCCACCAAAGGCTTCTAATAGTTTTTATATTTCCAGCTGAACAAGTTCTTCAAGCTGTGAACCAGAACTGGAAGCCTGTAGCACAGTTGGTTCAAGGACCAGTGTTCAACACTAACGTTAAGAAGCTCGTGAAGAACTTTAACAAATATCTGAAGAGTGTCCCATTGGAGCAAATTCTTGTAGATTTTTAGTTTCTAAGATTAAAATGAACTTTAATATGTCTTTGAATGTTGTTTTCTATTCCTTTAGCTCTGTCAAGTTAGTGCACACCAGTTTGACCGATGTTAAGGAAAAATAGAATGCTTTGGACTTACTGATTCTTTCATTTAACTCTAACTTAATTCTTATCAAGGTATGTGAGAAACCTGTGTTTTGAGTATATCAATATGCATACTAATATTATAAATCTGAAATTAACTCTATCTGTCTGTCTTTTTGTTTTTCGTTTTCTTGCCTATATCACTGAACCAATATTGATGAACTTTCCTAAAGAGATAGATTGAACTTTGGAGAAGGACATCGTATAGGTACTTTTTATTCCGGGAGTACATTGTCTTGGGATAATTTTCAGCTTTATGCGTTGTAAGCCGCTGGCAGAAGCTAGTTTTCTGGCAAGTTAGCAAATGGCTTTGCAAAAAGGTACCTACTGCCTCTAAAACCCGTATCACAGGTTTTTTACAATTATATGTGGCAAAATTGGCACTTATTACAAAAACTTATTATCTTGTCTGTCCACTTAAATTAACACGTAACTTTAATAACACGTAATTAAAATAAAGTGCCACTATTGTTATAATTACACCTTTTAATAATAAGTGTGACATATGAATCTACAACTAAGGCCCAGTACACCATAGCGAGCAAGATAAGCATAGAGATTAAGTTAATTTTTCGTTTTTATTTTAGGAAGGAGGATAGTTAAAAATTTAAATAAATCACGAGCCCTGTCACCAGCTCAATATTGCTATATTTATAGCTATACGATTTAAATACTTTTCCCACCGCACTATTCCCAAACCACTGCAACTCCTGAAAGCCAGAATCAACAGTGGTGACCACCAGAAAAGCGCCGAGGCAATGAAGCTCGACGAAGTCCCGGAGAATGAATTTAACTGTCTTGGATCCCGCAACGAAATTAATCTGAAAAGAATAACGGAGGAGTAGGAAAAATACAAATTACAAAACTGCCAAAATCTGGTATTTCAGGTTAGTTTAGTTGTCGCAGAACCC
Organism: Anorthoa munda; assembly: GCA_945859665.1. Taxonomy (NCBI): domain Eukaryota; kingdom Metazoa; phylum Arthropoda; class Insecta; order Lepidoptera; family Noctuidae; genus Anorthoa; species Anorthoa munda. The sequence continues at coordinate 10,861,071 of OX243911.1, forward strand.
TGATGAGTGCATCTGCCTGTCTGACCTCAACAACCCAGTAATTGGGTAATACGATACTCCTTTGGTCCTGTCGTCAGATTTTCTGTCAAAAATGTACAAATAACAGTTAATACCATCGGTTTTACGTGTTTTTGCTAATGAATTTTAAAAAGGCGTGTAGTAATAAATATGGTTTCATATAAGCAGCTACAAGCTATATTGCTATATTATTTCTTACTCGATTACTTTCAATCCGAAATCAAAGTCAGTAGACTCATTTCTCCAGGACTCGTCGGGCATCAAAGAAATAGATTGTTGTTGTTTAGATTCTGACTTAAGATTGATGATTTTTGATTGATGATGAAGGATTTGCAGTGGCTGCAATGGCTTGGCAGCTTGATCTGTATTTTAATTAAATGGTGTCCCGTTTAATTAAAATACAGATCTTATATACCTTCAAAAGTCGTTTCGACTTTTGAGGAAAATACCAGGGAGTGTGGGATTTTTATCCTACTAAAACCATACACCGATGATCACCTGCAGCACCTAGACCTCGTGACCACTCAAAATACCACCCCGGAACCCTCTCTGTGCAACGCCTGTTAGGGCACATCCCTGGGGAGACAGAAAGAGCGTCCCTGAGCCTCGCTGTGCATGGCAGCACGGGATCACTGTGCAACTGTCTTCCCTGGAGTCAGTTGATGGACGGACAGAGTCCCCAGTCTGAACACCCGCGACCCCAGATCTTATGCAGCAAACAACTAGTGTAAAGCAAAATTATATAGGATGACTATAACAATGAGAGGCTAATGAGAGTATTTAGCTTATTATCATAAATGGAACTATTTTAGTATTTTCTATATCACAGATGTTACTAATTAGTCAAGAAGAAGAAGATAAGAGATTATAAGTCAGAGGGCTGTGGGGTTCCCATGGGTAGCTTAATTAACTCTGACACCAGAGGTGGCCACATCCTCACACAACAAGAAGAAGAAGATTAATTAGATATACCAAAATTTTCCTCCACGTAAAACAAAGTACACGCCTGTCTTCATGTCAGTGATTTTGGAGTTAGCTATATTTGGAAGGCACATAAGCTGCTAATCAGGAGTCTACTCCTCAACTCCGTCAACGATGTTACGGCCCATCCGAAAGTACTCCGGTACTTCGGAGTGAACGCTACTCCGTAATGACTAAATTTTTTGGACGGGTAAAAACACATCGGGAGTAGATACAACTGTCAAATCAAATCAAATCAAATCAAATCAAATCAAATCATATTTATTCGTAAATGTAGGTTTCAATACAATAGGATGTTATAATAAGGTGGTCAGTTCGCTACATTTTACTCGAGAGCATACAAATAATAGCAAAGTTAGTGGTGTCGAAACAACAGACACATTTAAAATTAATAATTCAATTACTTACAAAACACACAATTCCATACTACCTAACACAAAATTACCAACGTTAAAATAATAATAATAATCTAAATATAATATTGTAATAAGCTAAATGTCAGTGGTGTCCTCCATAAACTCAGTTGTGGAGTAGTAACATTTGTGAATTAAAAATTGTTTCAGTTTCTTTTTAAACATATTATTATTAAGATTCTTTATCTGTCGCGGAATTTTATTGAAAATAACTGGAGCCATTCGGTAAACACTTTTACGTAGGAGGGCTGTTTTACTACGATCAACACAAAGAATGTTCGAATCCCTTTTTCTTAACCGTGGATCAGGTGGGGTTCTTATTTTGAAAAGTTGTGTTATCATTCATTAGTAGTCGAACGAATAATGCGTCCATATGTAATATGGAGTAGAAAGCGCCCTTAACGATGGCCGAAACTACGGACTTCATGCTAAGGGAGTAGACCCCCAGTAAAAGAATCCTTTCGTTACTTTACAAACAACATGATATTAATATCGAGACACAAACAAGAACAACGTTTTTTGTCAAAGAGGCTTTGTTTATGCTTACCAGGCGTCTACTACGCCTGGACAGGAATGGCCTGCGCCAGATGACGGGGACCATCAAGGGACACTGCTCACTTAACAAACACTTCCACACACTAGGCATAACGGACAGTCCTCTGTGCAGGGCCTGCATAGAGGCTGAGGCAACCGTCGCGCACGTGCTCTTTGAATATACAGGTATCACCCAGATAAGAACATAAACCCTTGTGTCACCCAGATCCTACATAGATGTTCTGAGAAGACCAGGAGCCCTAATAAACTTCTGGAGGGAGGTGGGCTTGTTGGAATAACAACCAAACGGCCGCCGTGGCCCACGCACAATGGTCCACCTGAAGGTCTAAGTGCGGAAACCTGCTGCTCTCAAAACGGGGAAGGAAAATATCGTCAGGAAACCGGCATGTCCTAGAACCAAAATTTCGAAGACATGTGACATCTACCAACCCACACTGGGCCCGCGTGGTGGATTACGGCCCATACTCTCCCACAGAGAGGAGGCCTGTGTTCCAGTAGTGGGAACATAATAGGCTGCTGATGATGATGACTAATATACATATAGTCGAACAATTTTCACAATTCAAAATAGGCGTAAAACTAATATTTAGTTTCACGCCTATATCTGTCATTTAAGACTAAAATAATTCATATTATCTTCATAAACAAAAATCATGTTCTTAAGTTACATAATATACAACAATATTCAACTTTGTTCTAAAATTCCTTTACAAATTCACTTTTAAAGAAAAAGAAAAAGACTGATAGTCTTTAATGATCAAATTAAGAAATTAATACGAATCTAATACATTTTTTTTTATTTCCCGGCCCAATAAATGATGGGCATTATTTAGAAAGCCCGGTCAATTTAATTATTTCAATAGTTTTTACCATATTGCCTACTCATAATGGGCATTTTTCTAATTACCCGGACATTATGAATCTTTAATCTTTATTTTGGAACAAAAACACAATTTACAAATTTAGTGTACGGAAATGACTTCATAAGTTATAAAATGTGTCGCAGCCATTAACGCCCACCTCCAGAATGGAGACGGCAGTTGTCCAACAGGATAAAGAGGTTGAACAAAAATATTATTTAAAACTTTAATCAGAATTACAATTTAAACTAAAAACAAAATATTTTTTAAATCAAAATGATACTTAAATTATTATAATTAGGTACAATACAAATAAATTAAAATATATGATTGCATACTGTTAAAAATAAATATAAATTAAGAATTCCAATTTAAAATTACAATTTAAATAAATAAACAATAAAAAAACAATGATTTAAATCAAAATAAAAACTACAATACAATTAAAATTTTAAATAAATGATAGCATAATGTCAAAGACAAAAATAAAACTTTAAATTTAATTTACAATTGAAGTCAAAATAGTAACTAAAACATCATAAAATAAGAATCAAAACAATAATTAAAATTACAATAGATGACTGCATACTGTTGTGCTGGTGGATGGGGTGGTAATTAGGATAAGATTTGGAGGTATGTGAAACAGGGTGTAAAGTCCCACAAACCTCCATAGAAAAGGGAGGATCCTCCGACTAGACGGGTGTTGTGTCTGGTCCAGGCAACTGCCCAACGGTTATCGTCGGACTGTTGTATACGTTCAAATCGCGCCGCAAACTTTGCTTGCGCGATGTAGGATTTGTGTGACGTCATGTCATTACTTTGTAAGTGGCGGTGTCGGTGCCGCTACATCACTCCCCTCCGGAGACCGGAGGTCGATAGCAGGTTGAGTCGTCCGTACATCTTGTGATGCGTGCCTGGCCAGTGGAAGATTGGTTCCCGTGAGTCGGAACCGTAAGTCGCAGAGTTCGCGGTGAGTCGGAACTGTATGCAGTTGTGCCCCAGTGAGTCGGGGTGATGATATCCCAGTGAGTCGGGATAGTTTTGCTGGCTCCAGTGGGTCGGAGCGGTGATGAAAGAAGCTGAGGGTGATGACCAGGTATGCGCGTCCGCTGCATGCTGGTGGTCAGGATACCCCCGTAGATGCCGTGGGTACTGGCTGGCTGTGTGACTCGCTGCTCGAAAGCTTGAGGAAGTGATGATGACGTCACGATGAAGTAGCTCTGCACGAAGGCTGCGCTGATGTTCATGTTCGAGGGTCACCAGTTTGGGGGTAGGTGGAACAGGGTGTAAAGTCCCACAAACCTCCATAGAAAAGGGAGGATCCTCCGACTAGACGGGTGTTGTGTCTGGTCCGGGCAACTGCCCAACGGTTATCGTCGGACTGTTGTATACGTTCAAATCGCGCCGCAAACTTTGCTTGCGCGATGTAGGATTTGTGTGACGTCATGTCATTACTTTGTAAGTGGCGGTGTCGGTGCCGCTACAAAGATAACAACATAGTCAACACATTATATTTTGAATTTATGTAGTTAGACTTCAAAAAACAACTTAGGTACAGATTGCTAGGTACTTGGCTATTGGTCGAATCCCTGTCGTGGTCCTAGTTCACAGATCGGATCTCGTCGCAGATAATTAGGATGTCGTATGACCTAAAAGTGTACCCTATGTGTCATCATCATCATCATCATCATTTCAGCCGAAAGACGTCCACTGCTGGACATAGGCCTCCCCCAGGCGTCGCCACATTGACCGATTCCGTGCGTCTCGCATCCAGCGCCTTCCCGCAACCTTAACCAGGTCATCGGTCCACCTAGTGGGAGGCCTTCCAACATATCGTCTTCCGGTTCGCGGTCGCCATTCCAGAACTTTTCGGCCCCAACGGCCATCCGTTCTGCGAGCAATGTGCCCTGCCCACTGCCACTTAAGTTTGGCAATTCTTCGGGCTATGTCGGTAACTTTGGTTCTCCTGCGGATATCATCATTTCTGACGTGATCACGCAAGGAAATTCCGAGCATAGCCCTCTCCATTGCCCTTTGGGTGACTTTGAGCTTTCTGATAAGGCCCATTGTGAGCGACCACGTCTCGGTCCCATAGGTGATCACTGGCAACACACACTGGTCATAGACTTTTGTCTTGAGACATTGGGGTAAATTGGACGAGAAGATACCACGCAACTTCCCGAACGCCGCCCAGCCGAGTCGGATTCGACGGTTGACCTCTTTCTCGAAGTTGGATCTACCCAACTGGATCGTTTGTCCCAGGTAGACATAATCATCTACAACTTCAAGTAAACAGTCTCCGATCTTGATAGGAGTGGGTGTTACATGGGCATTCATCATGACCTTGGTTTTGTCCATGTTCATTTTAAGACCCACTCTTTCGGAAGCTCTATTGAGGTCATCGAGCATTGTACTGAGGCTCTCCATGGTCTCAGCCATGACCACTATGTCGTCGGCAAACCGAAGGTGAGTGATGTACTCGCCATTAACGTTGATGCCAAGCGACTTCCAATCCAGAACCTTGAAGACATCCTCCAGCGCAGCAGTGAACACTTTCGGAGAAATGACGTCTCCCTGTCTCACGCCGCGCTGGAGAAGGATTGGTTTCGAGGTCTGATCCTGAAGACGGACTGACATGGTGGGGTTTTTGTACAAACACTTCAACACCTCAATGAACCGGTAGTCGATCTGGCACCGTTGGAGAGATTGCAGTACTGCCCAAGTCTCGATCGAATCGAAGGCTTTCTCGTAGTCCACAAACGCTAAACAGAGAGGCAGGTTATACTCTTCGGTCTTCTGTATGACCTGCCGCAGCGTATGTATGTGGTCTACGGTGCTAAAGCCTTTTCGGAATCCGGCTTGTTCGGGAGGCTGGAAACCGTCAAACCTGCGCGCGAGACGATTCGTGATGACTCTTGAAAACAACTTGTAGACATGGCTAAGAAGTGAGATGGGCCTATATTTCTTCAGTCGGGCATTGTCACCCTTCTTGAAGAAGATTACCACCACACCCCTGCACCATGCCTGTGGCGTTTTGCCCTCGAGTATGACGGCATCAAACAGCTTCTGAAGGGCCTTAAGGACCGGTTTTCCACCCGCCTTCAGGAGTTCAGCCGTGATTCCGTCATCACCCGGCGCCTTGTTGTTTTTAAGCTGTTTCAGAGCCATCCTAATCTCGTACAGGCTGACGTCCGGGATATCTTCGGTATAGTGTCGGGTCAATCTAGCTCTTGGGTCGTTTGCTAGACTCGCAACGGGCTTGCTGATTGATGTGTACAACTGCCCATAGAATATCTCGATCTCCCTCAGAAGCTCCGGTTTGGCGGATACGATCCTGCCATCGTCGGTCTTCAGTCTCGTGAGCTGGCTCTGCCCAATAGCCAGATCCCTTGCAAATACCTTGGAGCCTTTATTTCGCTCAATCGCGTCTTTAATACGCTCGGTGTTAAAGCGGCGGAGGTCTCTTTTCAAGGATTTAGAGATCTGTCTATTGAGCTGCCGATATTTGCACGCCTCATCTGAAGACTGCAGGATCATCTCACGCCTCTCCTTCATAAGCTTGAGAGTAGGATCAGAGAGCTTTTTGTTTCTATCTGTACGACTGGTCTTGAAAAACTTAGACCCGACCGTATGGACAGCTTCCACGAACCCGTCATTGTATTCGTCCACTGAGCTCCCTAGGCACTCGAAACGATTCTGTAGTTCGAGCTGAAAGCTCTCGGGGTTTTGGACCTGAATCTGTGCTGGACGGAGCGTGGACTTCATCAGTCGAGACCTTTCAAGCTTAATATTAATGTTCAATGTGCCTCTTACCATGCGGTGATCGCTCCCGGTTTTTACCGAATTGATCACAGAGACATCATTGAACATTTGCTTCCTGGTTGATATGATGAAGTCGATCTCATTTTTTGTTGCACCATCGGGGCTCTGCCAGGTCCACTTCCTATGTTCACGCTTTTTGAAGAAGGAGTTCATCATATAGAGGCCCTCCTTCTCCATGAAACTGGCCAGTAGGTGACCCCGGTGGTTCCGACGTCCAACTCCAAATTGCCCCACTTGCAGCTCATCCTCGTCTCGTTTGCCCAGTTTCGCGTTGAAGTCCCCCATGACAACGGTGAAGTGAGTTTTGAAACCATGCATGGCTCTGGAGATATCCTCATACATGGTCTCTACCTCGTCGTCGGGGTGTGCCGAGGTTGGGGCGTAGACCTGTATGACCTTCAGCGAATATCTTGCGGATATTCTGAGTATCAGGTACGCCACCCTGGTCGACACACTCTCGATCTTCACCACGTTATTCACAAGGGACTTGTGGACGATAAACCCGACACCGCCCTGGGACTGCCGGTCACCCTCTCGGAAATAGAGCAGGTTGCCGGATTTGAGGATTATCGAGTCCTCCCCCTCTCTTCGGACTTCAGATAACCCTATAATACTCCATCGCAACCTGCTCAATTCCTCTTCGAGTTCGGTGATCTTTTCGTCGGTCCGAAGTGTGCGCGTGTTGTATGTTGCCAGGTCCAGTCGTCGGTGTTTGTTGGGGTAGCCGGATCCCGTCCGGAGATTCTTGGCACCCCTTGCCATGCCGTAACCTCGACCGCTACCGTAGTCGAGGGTAGGCAGGCTGCCGGGCACTAGGGGCCATTTTTTATTTGTGCTATTCATGGGGGGGGTTTTGCCATAATCGCCACGCTTGGCAGGCGGGTTGGCGATCGCAGTATGGTTGTTATAGAAGCACAGAGAACGCTGCTGCCCATTCTCTGGTTTGTCCCTTAGTCGCCTCTTACGACACCCACGGGAAGACATGGGATGGTGGAATTCTTTACGGCCGGCACCATACGGCACCCTATGTGTATTAAAAAATAACTACATCAAAATGATATTCACAAGAAAAAAATTAATTTATATATTTTTGGGATTAGGTCGTCGCACTGCTTGAAACCATGTAACCTTGTAAAATTTGACAGTCAGCCAACAAGTCTTCACTTACGAAATATTGAGAATATATTAATATCTTATTTTCACAAAATACGCACGGTACCAGTGAAGTAGACCAAGTAGTGTTTGACACATTTTGTTCTTACATCCCAAATAAAACCAAAACCACCCAAAACAAAACACAAACATACAACACAAAAACAAACATAATATTTTAATATTCTAGTTTATTGAATTTCCAATGTGTAAGTAAAATAAAACACCAAAATTAACAATTTATTTACGTGTTACATTAAACATTATTTATCACATTGAACATAATGGAACAATGTTTAGATATTTTCACGTTTATTACGTCCATTCTTTAAACAAAATATTTATAACCATATAAAAATTATGATGACTTCCCAAAATTATTTTGATAAAAAAATCTTTAAGTTCTTGTAAACAATCCTTTTTAATATTATCAAAACAATGACGTCGAGGATATGTTGGAGTATTTTTATTGGTATGTTATGTGTCTTAATATAAAGCAGGGTCAAATCTTGAGATCCTGCATTCGGCTACAAGTGACGAATGTCGTCGGCAGTAAAATCCGCGCTCGTAATGTCTTCCCTTTTACTGTTATTGTTCAGTGCGATTGTCAATGTGCTGTCAAATCCAGGTTAGTGAATTTGGTGTTCCTGAGGTTTGGAGCCTATATAAACAATTTTTTTTGTATTTTAAATCTGCTGGACAAATAGTTTCCTCCGGTTTTTGATTCTGGTATTTCAAAATTCTTTCATTAAAAAGTTTTTTCATGTTTCTCGTACTAAAATAGAGGAACCAAATGAAATATAAAAAAAAATTAGAAGACTACTTCTAGAATATTTATAGAAATAATATCATAATTTCCTCCACTTATTCCAATTAATTTGGCATCATTGGCGCAGCTTCTTCTTCCATATATCTGCCATTCTTCTATTTAGCATCATATATTCACCTAAAGGTGAGTATAGACTAGAGCATTCACTTGTAACAAAATATCGAGCGTCGTTTTATTTCGCTAAAATATAACCAGACCAAGTGAAATTGCTCATAAGTTTCGTATTACATATATGTTACTTTTGAATTGATTATTATTGGGATTATTTGTTGTTGATTGAATTTTCGCTACGAAACTTAGTAAAGTTATTTATTTACAAAATTTATAGCTTCTCGTGACGAGGACTTATAGTGACTCTGCTCTGTGTAAATGATCTGGAATATATTCATCTTAAGTATTTATTAATACCTGAGGAATTGGGTTGTTTTATAGTAGAAAGGAAAGCTATGATGGATTGTGTGATATAATTCATTCACACAATCCATCATAGGTTATTTGAAAAAATAGAACCTTAATAATCTGGGATTTTATGATTTTCGAACAACATTTATTTTATTATTTCAGCCCTAAGTCTATACAAATGCAATTCCAACGATGATGCATGTGTCACCCGCGCGGTGAATGCAGCATATCCATTCATTCTGGAAGCTAACCCAGAAATTGGTGCTGAACCTATGGATCCTATGTTCCAGTCAGAAATTGATGGAAACTTGTCAATCCTGAAGTTTAAGCTGTTTAATACAACTGTTACTGGATTTAGATCGTGTGTTATTGAGAGTGCAAAGTGAGTTCTTTTTACTATGAATATAAAATTTTCTCACTTACTCACTACTTAAGAGACTGGTGATTCATCCACTCTATCCTAATCGAGTATATCCGCAGGAGAACCAAAGTTACCGACATAGCCCGAAGGATTGCGAAACTTAAGCGACAGTGGGCAGGGCACATTGCTCACAGAACGGATGGCCGATGGAGCCAAAAAGTTCTGGGACGCCGACCGCGAACCGGAAGACGATGCGTTGGAAGGCCTCCCACTAGGTGAACCGATGACCTTGTTAAGGTTGCGGGAATGCGCTGGATGCGAGACGCATGGGATCGGTGAATGTGGCGACGCCTAGGGAAGGCCTAAGTCCAACAGTGGACTTATTTCGGCTTAAATAATGATGATGATGATCCTAGTCGAAACTAAACATAACTACCAAAGTATGGCTACATTTACTGCTGCCTACCCATTCTGTATAATCTGGCGTAATTATAGTCCATACTAATTTAATAAACGAAAATCCATTTTCTTAGTTTTTAATAACTTCCTCGTTCATACAAGCATTACTGCTGGACATAAAGGTCCTAGGTTCAACTTACAGATGGACAAAATATTATTATTATCTCCTTTATTTATTTATCTTTCTTATTATCTACATTTTTAAATATTTTTATAAAATAAATTTAAAAACAAAAACATTTAAAAATATAAAAAATAGAGGCCCACCGGTATCGGGAACAGGGTCCAAGCTACCGGCGGTCAGGGCTCCAGAGAGAGGAACCTCCTAACAATGCGAGCCGTGTCCAGCAGTACTGCTTTCTGGATCAGGCCCTTGACCCAGCCGCCTAACGAGAGCCTCCTAAGGTGTTGGTCGAGGCTCGTGGCTATTAAGCCATTGGCCGACACGACTATCGGTACAATGATCGCAGTGTCCACATCCCACATGTCGACAACCTCGCGAGCCAAGTCAAGATACTTGATTTGCTTATTATTATTATTATTAAGATTTTGATTTATTAAGATTTTTCCTTCATGAGTTTCTTTCTCTATACCGAGTGATTCACATTTTAAGGTAACATACGATATGAACTAAAAGATACAACTACCTACACACCTAGCCTACCACCTACCTAACTGACCTGGACCTATAACACTTCTGCTAACCATTTAGGAAATAGGTTTAGGCGTTATGTTATGTTAATCTTATTATAGATATGTACTTGTTTTCCTCTATACCCTATTTTCCAGATACGACGAAGAAAAACAAACTCTGAAATTGGATACTCTATGCGCTGGTTTTACTTTAAACGGCTTGTATGACATCAAAGGCCGGCTTATCGTGCTCCCAGTCGAGGGAAATGGCGACTACAGCCTTATCACTAGTAAGTTAAAGTTTATTTTTATCTGGAAATATTAGGCTAAAACTAACATTGTCTTTAAAAAAATATTTGACCCTGCAGATATATGTAACGCAATGTAGATCTCGTTCAACTTGGACTTTTTTTTATTTAGGGTCTTTTTCGTGGAAGTCATTATTACAAAGTTGGTACGCTTATACTACAATAAAAGGTCGACTGTTGACCGAAAGGTGAAGGTCATGGTAATCTGCTGGTTGCGAGTAAAACAAGACCAGTCGATGTGACGTCACATTTGGATGGCCAATTCTTCCTTCAATGTGTCACCTTTCAAGCGAAATGTTAATGAACTCTGTTTGTACTAAATAAATTTATTTTGTTTCTTTTTTCTAACTTCAACTTACAAAAGTTTTAAATTTTAACTAATATTATTTATAAAAAGTAACATTGAATTCTTGTTGTGTTATTTTTTTTTCTCTGATAGGAACTCACATTAACACCAAGTGATATAAAGTAATTTCTAAACCAAAAAAATCAGCCAAGAGCCGTTGACATTCACCAACATAATTAGGCAAAAATACAGAAGTTCATAAACAATGATAAAAAACTCCTTTGCAAAAAAATACTACCGACTTCCAAATAAAAAACTACAAAGTAAAAAATAACTCTATTTTCGGAAGTCGGTGTCTTTGGTAAGTACCATTTTTTTGCGTTATGGACACCGACTTCCGAAATAAAGTTATTTTTCACTTTGTAGTTTTTTATTTGGAAGTCGGTAGTATTTTTTTTTAAAACAGTTTTTTTATTTTTCACTTTTTAGTTGTACCTACCTAATAGGAAAGTTGTTTTAGTAAGGTACCTATAACGCCAGAATAGGTTACCCGAATATCATGAAACTTGAACATAACCGGTGAAATGAGAGATCTGCGTACCCCTTAAGAGCCTACTGGCGTGATGTTATGTTATGAAATGGTATAAACAATGAACAGACATGCGATTGCAGCAATCCCGAGAGATTTGCCGTTATTTATTGAAGAGTTCTGTTGTATATCTTCAAATCAAATCAATTTTTTTTTATTTCACATAGACCTACATGGGCACTTATAAAACGTCGACAAAAAATGCACGGTTCGGGTTGGTCGTTTCCTGTGGAGAAGAACCGGCAAAAAACTCCACGGTTACTCTTTAAAAAAATTGGTTTGTTTTTACAATATTTCCATGTTACAGCATTAGTGCTTAGATATGGGGGGACAACGTAAGCCCGTACCAACGTACCCAACGTAGGTAACAATAAGTTGTAAAAAACAAAAAAAAATATTGCATAAACGAGATAAAGAGTTATCAAATGTTAACAAGCATCTAGAAATCTAGAAGGCCATGTTCACACATTCACAAAATAATCGGTAAAAGCATCTATACAATGGAAAAAAAAATAACAAGACTAAATTTAACATGTGGCATAAATGTTGTTATCAGTGCTGTAAATATTCTTAGTAAAGGGCTACAAAGATTATTGAAATCATTGTAAAAAGTCTAATTAAAAGAAAGAAAAAATAAGATTGAGAATAGTTAGAGACATACACATATTTGTGCCGTTTATGAGTTACCAGGGAAGCCGCATGCGCAGAAGGAGCTAAAATTTTTATCTTCAATGTAATCCTTGATTTTATAATATGCTTTTTTAATAAGGACATGTTTTATGTAGTTTTTGAACTTTCCATCGGTCAGTTCTATAACTGACTTTGGCAACTTGTTATAAAAGCGTATACTGTTTATAAGAAAAGACTTGCTAGTTTTCGTTAAATTGAATTTGGGTATTACAATTTCATGCTTCCTGCGTGTATTTAAATTATGATAATCGCTTCTAGTTTTGAAAAGCCCTTGATTTTTGCGGACATACAAAATACATTCCAAAATCAGAAAGCCCGGTCAATTTAATTATTTCAATAGTTTTTATCATAATATATTGCATACTCATATTGTGCATTTTTGGATAGACGAGAACCATTCCAACTTTACGAGTGCAGGGGGTACCACGAACATTTTCTTTTATTTTACCACTTTGTCGGCGTGATTAATATGTATATCCATGCCAAATTATAGCTTTCTAGTACTAACAGTCTCTGAGCTGAGGTGCAGACAGGCAGACAGACGGACATGGTGAAACTATAAGGGTTCCTTGTTGACTACGGAAACCAAAAAAAAATACAGATTATGTGGTATAGGCCACGAAATCGAAGACAAGTTTTTAATTGCAATTTCCCCAAACTTTAACTATACCAATATTGGTCAATTTTAACAATAATATTCTACCTTTCAGAAAAATTCCGCCTCATAATTGACATGGAGTTGAAGACATTCACCAAAGATGGCAAATCGTACATAATTGTGAAGAACATCAAAGTTGATGCAGATCCTTTGGAGCCTGTGGTATTCGATTTCAGAAACTTGTTCAATGGGCAGCAAGATCTAGGTAAATAAAATGATTAGATTGATATTTCCTAAGTACTTAGTTATCTGTTTTTTTATTAATCATAGGCTTGCGCTTGACCACTACCTCACCTGATGGTAAGCGATGATGTGGTTGACGATAAAGCACGCTTGCCTAGCAACCTATCACTCTTGAATTAAAGAATCCCAGGTTGTACCTATCAGGAAATACAGAACCCGGCAGGGAATTCCCATTCGCATTCGCAGTGTTTCCTTGCTCTGTGCTAAAGACCAGCCTAGGCTGGGCAATCTACTAGGAAATGAATTAGTGATCGTAAATTTGTTTTCAATGCATGACTAGGTATATACTCCAGCCATTTTCAAGATACAATGGTTACTAACAAAGTAAAACAGTTTATTTTTTGAGAGCTATCCTCTACTCAACAACAAAATGAAACAAATAAGGATATTTCCTGTGTAGAAAAATGATAATTCTATTTAGTCCGTCAGTGAAATTATCAAATAATAATGGGCACGCACGACAAATACAATACACGTATAGATAAATTGACGCATATTGTTTGCGGAATTTGAGAATAAATAACTTTATTTTTGGAAGTCGATGTCCATAACGCAAAAAATTTGTACCTACCTACAAAAGACACTGACTTCCAAAAATAAAGTTATTTTTCACTTTGTAGTTTTTTTATTTGGAAGTCGGTAGTATTTTTTTGTAAAAAGCATTTTATTACATATCTTCTTTAATTTCGTGGTAATATTAGGTAAATGAAACATAGTTATTGTAGTTTATCCCATTTCTTTTTTTTATAGCCAGATGTACATTTAGGTATAATGTTTATAAGCAAGCATTTAGCCGGTTATATCTTATTGTTAATTTAATGATTATTTTATCTATGTGGTTTAAAAGGAAAACCTAATTTTCCTTGTTTTGTTACCTCTACCTATTTACGTCATCTAATAATTCTATGTAGATGTAGATAGGTAAATAATTGTTGTATATGGAAAACAAGGAAAATAAAGCAGATACTCTAAGTCTGACCACACACCTATCTCAAAATTATTGCTTCTACATTTTCATGTTTTAATGTACTGACATTCAAAACTTAGTACCACACTTTTAAAATTGCAATTTCTCGTAAACTATAGAAGTCAGAGTTTTGTAATAAAAAACGTATAAAGAAAATCGCAACGCAAGTTTCCGTTGAAATTATAGTTTATTATACATTAGTAACGTTTTAATCTACAAAAATGATGTTACCTTTAAATTTTCTATTTAACGATTTTTATTTCAATACTGTTATTTTTATAATTTAAGAAAAATTGCAATTACAGAAGTGTGGTACTAAGTTTCGAAGGCCAGTGAAGTTACTAGTTCGTCTCGCCTTCTCTTTCTGGGCTTGCCTCGATGGTACCGTCCATTTTCAGAAAGAGGTGGCGAGACTACTTAGACGCGTACCGTACCACAAGGGCTGGTTCGAGAGGGCAAGGATGCAGCGTTCGTAAATAAAAAAAAAATCTAAACTGAGAATTTAATGTGTCCATTATATTACCAATCATCATATAAACTTTTCTATTAATTACAGCTGATGTTGTCCTGAAATTCGCGAATGAGAACTGGAAAGAAGTCGCCCATGAAGTACAATTGCCAGTGTTTATGGCAAATATCAAGAGAATTATGAAGAATGCCAACAAATATCTGAAGACCATACCGATGGACCAATATATTGCTCAATGAAATACAATATTAAGGCTTAATGACTACTAAATATGTATAACTTATATGACCAACGGAAGCGATATTATTTCGGCAGATACCTATGTATGAAGAATTATTTATTATGTGTGAGATATAATGAAAGTAATTAAAGAATTTTTAATATATAAAGTTATAATTAACCGTTTTGCATTCGATGACCTTTTTTTTTCTTTAAACTGTGATTATATATGTTATAAATATATTTTCGTTGTTGTTGCTAACAGTAGAAACTATAATAAAAGTAGGAAATGCTAGTGTTAACAGGGTCAAATTAATTAAGCTTCAGTAACGCCGAAACGTAACGGGTATCTATCACGGGTAGCATACTCACCCTTAAACCAAGAGTGCCATGGCTCGGGGCGGCAGAGAAGGACGGGCGGTGTAAGCCATCCCTGAAGAAAATGGGTACAACTCATCTGTCTTAATCAAAAGCACTATATACCCAGCCTTCCATATTTTCTTAAGATAAGCACTACTACACCCTTCTAACATGGCCTCATATTCTTGTCTCTCAAAATCTTACTTATCCGAGCCAGGGTGCTAAAAACATTCGAACCTACTTCCTTTAATATCAAAATTTTTCCAAGAGTCGCCAAAATAAATTCAATGATACAGATATAAGCCTCAGGATACAGTCCTACCGATGAACGCGAAAAGGCAAGACCTTACAATCAGATGTATGTAGTTACTTTAAATCTATATAAATAGAAATCTATTTCTGGTCGTTAGTCTCGCTAAAACCCGAAACAGGCTCGATCGATTTGAATTAATTTTTATTTGTTCATCCTGAGGTGCAGTAACAATCAAAATTTGTATAGTTTAGGTAGTACGAAGTTCACTGGGTCCTCTAATTTTTTATATTTTTTATTTATTATGGGTTTACTCTTGACTCTAGCCTAGGTCAGAGGTGACGGAGACAAAGTCGACGATGGAGTGAGCTTACCCAGAAGAAGCCTGTTCACTCTAACTTTGAAGAGATTCGGGTTGTATGCGTTTGGAAACACAGACGCAGGCAGTGAGTTCCACTCCTTTGCTGTGCGCATTATGAAGGATGTTTGGAAGCGCTTGGTGCGAATTGGCGGAATGGCAACCAAGTGAGGATGGTAACTTGCAGTGCGCAGATGTTCGATGGTAGAAGGGGGCCGATGGGATGAGGTCGTGGAGTTCCTGAGTACACTCGCCAAAGTATAGTTTGTAGAAGACCGACAAGCAGGCAACCTTACGGCGATGAGCCAAGCTGTGAAGCTTGGCATCCGCCGCAGTTTGTCGTCGCCAATTAGTCTCTTAGCTCTGCGTTCCACCGAGTCAAGCGCGGCAAGCTGATATTTAGCTGAGCCATCCCAGAGGTGGCTGCAATACTCCATGCAGGATCGGACTTGCGCCTTGTAAAGAGTTAAAAGCTGTCCAGACGTAAAGTATCGCTTCACTCTGTTTAATTAAAAATAATTAGAGATAGTGGTCAAACGCGAGCTTATCTACACTATATAATAATATATAATCAGCATCATCAACCTATAGCAGTCCACTGCTGGACAGGCCTCTCCAAATGCACGCCATTTGCTTCGATCTTCGGCAACTCTCATCCAGCTGCTTCCAGCCAACCTGCAAAGATCGTCGCTCCACCTAGCCTGAGGACGTCATATCTTACGTTTGCCAGTTCGCGGTCTCCACTCAAGAACACGTCTACCCCAACAGTCATCGTTCTACTGCTAATATGGCAGGCCTATTCACTTCAGCTTGTTTACTCTTTGAGCTATGTCGACAACTTTGGTTTTCTGCTTGATAACCTCGTTCCGGATAATTACAATCTTGAGCTACAATTTATCCTAAGTTATCTGATTTATGTAAATAATTCGACTTTTCAAATTAAAGAAGTTATATTTTAAAATAGCAAATATTGTTGTAGCATGAAAAGCAAGAAATAGGGTTTTTAAAATTATTTTAGAATGTTTTATGTTCTTGTAAATAAATTTCTGTTTACAGAACTTGGCACCCATTTAGATCTAAATTCTTTTGTCGGCGTATATAACAACCGCGCATATTCTTAGCATTGAACTTGGCTCCCTTTTTCACATTTATCTTTTTGATGTGATATCATTACTTTTTGTACAGAAATTATTAACAGGTACTTACTCATAATAATATGAATACCAAATGGTTTTTGTTAATCTACTGTATTTTCCTACGTTTACGGGGTATAATTGTCTTTTATGTTCTATATTTTCTTGTACTTTTGAAATGGTCGAATGAATTAACCATTCCATTCATATTGTCACATCTGTGTTTGACACTACTTAGTATTTAAATTGTACATATACAGTGTTTGGTATTACATGTTTCTTTCTTTCTTTCTTACATCTGCACATGCTGTATTGATTTTTCGGAACTTTCAGTATTTTATTCGGTCGTTTCTTTATTTGTATTCGCATATAAAAAAAAAGCAAAAGCAATATAAAGCAGTAAATATCATATTTTGAATATGCCCATTTTTTCGGCGCTTTTATTACTACCCATAAAATAAAAGCAAAATGAATGGATAACACTATAGATATCTACCTACTGGTAGGTACGTTTGCTAATAACACAGAACAGAAAAAACGCCTTCTGCAGGCTAATA
This sequence comes from Anorthoa munda, assembly GCA_945859665.1. NCBI lineage: Eukaryota > Metazoa > Arthropoda > Insecta > Lepidoptera > Noctuidae > Anorthoa > Anorthoa munda. The sequence continues at coordinate 10,878,643 of OX243911.1, forward strand.
ATAACTGCAAAATTATAACGTTTTATAAGTAATTAAATAAAATTGACGTTAATGAACACTAACAAGTATGAACGTGTACTATTATTATAAACTATCTTATTCTCGCGGCTTCGCTCTCGTAGCCCCCCCCCACAGGACGCGTTTTCGGGACAAAAAATTGCCTATGTCTTTCAGGCATAATGTTGCTCTCTACTGGTTAAAGAATTTTCAACATCGGTTAAGTAGTTTTTGAGTTTATCCATTACAAACAAACTTACAATCAAATGTCTCCTCTTAACAATATTACAAGCTGACCCTCGGGGCTTCGCTCCCGTCAACTGCCTACTCTGCCTACCCTGCCTACCCTGCCTACCCTGCCTACCCTGCTTAGTAATACATTTATATATTTATTTCTACTACACTACCTCCCGGCCAGGAACACCAACACTTAGACATACACTTTTATCAATTCATTTTATTATAATAACAAATACATTAGTAATTTATTTACTACAGTCACTACTTGTCACTTGGCAGAATAAGTGTAAGATGGCAACACTAAGCTAACGAAATTTAACGAAGAAATCAAATAACTTTCATACATAATGGCTTAGATAAAGTACCTATAGATTAAGCCCTGGCGTGGCCGCACATGAGACAGCAATAGTTAGTTCTGGTGTTACAACAAGAACAAGAACACTACAACCCACCATCGCACTGACACTTATTATCTATAAATAACCGAAATTCCTTGTCTCAATTAACACTTATTACCACGAAATCACAGAAAATCAAACAAAACCGAGTTTGTTTGTCAAACCTGCCATTATATTAGAGTTTGACAAACAACAGAAACCGGCCATGGTGACAAGGACAAAAAATAATCTTTTGTCCTTATTATTTACATGGAGCTGCCAATTAGCCATCTCGCTCTATCAATCAAGCTCATTTTAAGGCTTAATCTATAGGTACTTTATCTAAGCATAATGGTTTTTTTTTGCACGAGGTGAACCAGTTAATGTCATACTTTGAAAAAACGTAGACAATTAATGAAATTTCTTTGTATATAACTCACTTTCAGACGCTCAAATTTAAGTCTGATGAGATTTCGCCATTGTTCTTTTTCAAATAAAAAATTATATTTTGTAAATAAAATGAAAATATTGAATATTCACTGCCAAATTTACTGTTACAAATAATTTACATCTGCAAATATTCATTTAACGGAATATTGGAGCTAAATAGAAATTAATCGAAAAAAAAATCAGCGTCCACGAAGTGTTGCATTTTAATAAGCTGGTTACTTAATCAAACGATCGTTTTTATAAATCATTGGACAGGTATAACAGCTTCTGTTAAAAGTTACTGTCAAAAAAAAGACTTGACTTAAAAGCCTCAGTAGCCAGGTCATTATATTGATCGCGCGATAATTGTACAATTATTGTTGCTTGCTGTTCCTTACGTAATAAACCCGCCGGTTGGTGCAGGACTATTGCAGAATATGGAGTTAAAACACATTGGGCTATGGGTTTGGGAGGTTTCGTGGATCGATTACCTAAAACTATGGAAGGAGTATTGACCCCTGCCTGGCCACAGTTGATCTACACGGCTATAAAATAATTATAATATTATGTCCTTTATTCATTACGAAATTTAATAAATAAAGGTTATTAAATATATTTTATAAAACAAATTAAAAAAAAAACATTTAAAAATATAAAAAATAAAGGCCCACCGGTATCGGGAACAGGGTCCAAGCTACCGGCGGTCAGGGCTCCAGAGAGAGGAACCTCCTAACAATACGAGCCGTGTTCAGCAGTACTGCTTTCTAGATCAGGGCCTTGACCCAGCCGCCTAACGAGAGCCTCCTAAGGTATTGGTCGAGGCTCGTGGCTTTTAAGGCATTGGCTGACACGACTATCGGTACAATGATCGCTGTGTCCACATCCCACATGTTGACAACCTCGCGAGCCAAGTCAAGATACTTGATCTACTTATCTTTCTCGGCTTTCACGAGGTTCTGGTGAGGTTGTGGACTACGAGAAAGCCTTCGATTCGATTGAGACTTCGGCTGCACTGCAGTCTCTCCAACGGTGCCAAATTGACTACCGGTACATCGAAGTGTTGAAGTGTTTATACAAAAACGCCACCATGTCAGTTCGACTTCAGGATAAGAACTCGGAACAAGTCTTTCTGCAGCGAGGTGTGAGACAGCAAGACGTCATATCTCCGAAGCTGTTTACCGCTGCACTGGAGGATGTCTTCAAGGTTCTGGACTGGAGAGGGCTAGGCATCAACATCAATGGCAAGTACATCACTCACCTTCGGTTTGCCGACGATATAGTGGTTATGGCTGAGACCATAGAGGACCTCAGTATAATGCTCGATGACCTCAGTAGAGCTTCCGAAAGAGAACATGGACAAAACCAAGGTGATGTTGAATGCCCATGTTACACCCACTCCTATCATGGTTGGAGACTCTACACTCCAAGTTGTGGGCGACTATGTCTACCTGGGACAAACGATCCAGTTGGGTAGAGCCAACTTCGAGAAAGAGGACAACCGTCGAATCCGACTCGGCTGGGCAATAGCAGTTGCACGGTATCTTCTCGTCCAACTCACCACAGTGTCTCAAGACGAAAATCTATGTCCAATGTGTGTTGCCAGTGATGACATATGGCTCTGAGACGTGGTCGCTTACAATGGGCCTCATCAGAAAGCTTACAGTCACTCAAAGGGCAATGGAAAGGGCTATGCTGGGAGTTTCCTTGCGTGATCGAATCAGAAATTTGAAGATCCGCAAGAGAACCAGGGTTATCGACATAGCCCGAAGAATTGCCAAAATTAAGTGGCAGTGGGCAGGGCACATTGCTCGCAGAACGGATGGCCGATGGGGCAGAAAGGTTCTGGAGTGGCGATCGCGAACCGGAAGACGTTGCGTTGGAAGGCCTTCCACCAGGTGGACCTGGTGAAGATTGCGGGGATCCGCTGGTTGCGAGACGCACAGGACCCGTCAATGTGGCGACGCTTGGGGAAGGCCTATGTCCAGCAGTGGACGTCTTTCGGCTGATATGATGATGATGATTATTAGTGTAGATTAATATAAAATATAGCGGGCGCCTCGCGGCTTCTCCTGCGGTGTTCTCCGTGGGAATACAGCGATAAAAAGTAGCCTTTGTCACTCGGGGATAATGTAGCTTCACAATGAAAGATCTTTTGAAATCGGTCCAGCAGTTTTTAAGTTTATTCGTTACATACAAAAATACAAATATTTCCTCTTTATAATATTAGTATAGACGTATAGATATGTAATGCAGATAATATTAGTGTAGATGTATTTCTCGGAAGAAATCTTAATGAATATTATAATTAGTTTGAGTAACCTTAACTGTCTATCATAATATTAAAAACATTTAGAATAATTATTTCAGTTTTTGTTTCTGAATAAAAAGGCAGAAACACAAATAGAATACACTTAAACGATACTGACACAACACAAACTATTTGAAATCGAATGACGTGAGATCGAATAATACTTGCTCGATAACGGTAACTCGATAGTAGTTGAAATCGATAAATTATGAGCGCGACAGTTCACTACGTCGTTGCATCAAAATCTGAGATGAGTCTTTGCTAAAAGAAAATGTTAATGTTTGCGATTCGGAATTTCTTTTTGAACATATTACTTGTAGATACATCATTAAAACCTTTCACACTTTATATGTTAAAAAGATTGCAGGTCTGTGGGATTATTCTGTAGAAGTTGCTAAGTCTATTATTGACTTTGTAGCACATAGTTTAGCTCTTATCTTTAATAATTGAATCGACCTTGGGGCGTTTCCTGACCTAATGAAAAATAGTAAAACTATACTTTTGTTTAAATCAGGTAGTACATTAGACCCTACAAGTTATAGTCCTATTTCAGTACTACCTACATTTCGCAAAATATTTGTGTTTTTTTTTTTTAATTTAGGACATATTTATAATGCATGGGAAGATAAGTGCGTGACCTTGGAAAATCTTTTGTGATTTGTCCAAGGCATTTGATTGTGTTTTTAATGAAACGCTAATTAGGAAACGCCGCCACTACGGGATCCGGAACAGTGCTCTGGATCTTCTTACTTCATTTTTAAGTTATAAGATTCAGAGCGTTGATAAAGATCTTCCGTATCTTTAGTAACAATGGGAGTCCCACAGGGCTCAATTCTTGGTCCTATCTTGTTTCTTATTTATATTAATGACTTGCCTTACCTCATAAAGGATAACCATGATAAAGTGTTGTTTGCGGATGATACTTCACTTTTGTTTAAACTTAAACATCAGCAGCTGGTTACTGACGATATAAATATCGCGATCTCAAAAGTAGTTCACTGGTTCAATGTTAACAATTTACTTCTTAATGAAAAAAATACTAAACGCATTAAGTTTACCCTACCTCACGTAAGGCAGTTCAAAACTGATGTGTTGATAAAGGGCGAAGATTTGAATCCTGAAAATATCACAGTATTCTTTCTTAACTTTGGATGCTAAGCTTCAGTGGGGCCCACATATATATAAATTGTCAAAAAGCCAAGCTCCGCAGCATATTTTGTTAGAAAAATTCGTAATTTAAATGACATAAAAGATAGCCCGTTTATTGTACTTTAGCTATTTTCATAGTGTAATGTCATACGGTATTCTGTTGTGGGGAAATGCCGCCAACATTCAGACTATCTTTGTTTTTCAGAAAAAAGCTGTTCGATCAATTTATAAATTAAGCCTGAGACATTCTCTCTGATAAATTTAAGGAGATTAATGTAATAACTATGCCTTCTCAGTATATTTATAAAAATCTTTTATATGCCCATAAAAATATAAAATTATTAAATAAATACAGTGTTATCCATAACATAAATACTGAGAACAAACACAAATTTATAGTACGTACAACAAGGCTCAAGAAAATAGGTGGCTCGTTTAGAAGTCAATGTATACGCTTTTATAATAAGCTTCATAGGCCACGTACAAGATCTAGGCCTTAATAAATTTAAATCATTCATTATACGTAAGTTGTGTCAGAAAGCGTTTTATACATTTCGCATTATAATCTCTTTAGGCATACTTCGAAAAATATGAATTATTTTGTAATGAGCAAAAGGGGTTCCGTAAGAATACTACAGTTAATATGGCACTCTTTGACCTATTAACTAACATCATGTCATCTGTAGATAACAGAAATGCAGTATGTGCGATTTATAATGATATGACCAAGGCTTTTGACTATATGGGCCATGAGATTCTGTTACACTGCAATGCATGATAGACTGCAATGCGTAGAAGTTAGTCTAGAATTTCTAGTAAGTTAGAGACAATATCAAAACAATCAATAAACCAATCAATCAATATCTTGATCTAAACCAAGGAACATAAAATATGGTGTTCCACAAGGTAGTGTAGTTGGACCGCCACGTTTTTTTTAATATCTATCAACGATCTACAGAAAGTAACAACAAATAAAATGGTTTTTTTTGCGGATGACAGTACAGCTGTAATCAAGTGTACAAATAAAATGATTACGAGCAAGACTTAAGTATTGACTTACAAAATGTATATGTATATGTAGGATCATGAGAGCCAAGGGGTATATACGGTCAGGATTTGGGCGTTCCCATTTTTGTTGGATAAACAAGAACTGTACAACCAATAACAAGGTTGTTAATTACAGTACTAGTTTCACTAATAAAACAATACTAATGTATTAGAGTGATGTAATCGAAATAAAAGAGAAGTGTTCGATTCAACAATTCGTGTAATAATGCCCATAAAAGGTGTGTGCAGTTACAAATATAAGGTTGGGCGAGCTGCACACTACACCTCCCCTTTTTTTAAAAAAAAATGTTGTTATTACTAAGTACATAATGCTTTTTTTTTTTTTACTTAAACTATGCTTACATCACTACTTTTTGTTTACTTTTTAACATAACATTATACAAAAAAACATCTTATCTTAATTAACCAAAGTATTTTAAGTTACAAACAGTTTTGTATTATTTTTATGAATTACATATTCCTTATCATCTTTTATAATTTTCACATTTGGTGATACATCTTCAATGACTCTGTATGGTCCTAAGTAAATTTTATCTAACTTATTTCCTACTTGATTTTTGATTAAAACTAAATCTCCACTCTTATATATTAACCGATTTACATTTTTATCAAAATAATTTTTTCTTAATTCCTTACTGAATAATAAGTTATTTCTAGCTTCTGCTTGTGCTCTTTGTAGTCTGTATTTTAGCTCCAAAGGGTAAGAATCTGGATTATATAACGGATCAACATATACATTTTGTGCTATATTAGATGGTAAATTACAATTTTTGCCAAATACTAACTCAAATGGAGTGTATTTTGTCTCAGAGTGCATTGTAGTATTAAAAGAAAAGCACCAGAATGGAAGCCAACTGCTCCAATCTGTTTTGTTATTGTCACACTGAATTCTAAGATAAGCTCCTAGAACTTTATGAGTATTTTCCAAACCTCCCAGAGTTTCATGATGATAAGCTGTTGAATGCAGTTTATTAATATGCAACAAATTGCAAATCTCAGTGAAAACTGATGACATAAACTCTGTTCCCTGGTCTGTTATTATCTCTCTAGGGATACCATACCTCAGAATAAAATTGTTTACAAATAACTTAGCTACAGAAATAGTATCTTTCTTTTCTAAAGGATAAGCTTCGACGTATTTTGTTAAATCACACTGTAATGTCAAAATATACTTATAGTTTAAATTATCTACATCTAAAGGACCTATTAAATCTAAACTAACTCTTTCAAAAGCAGTGGATGCCGTGGATGTGATAACCATCGGTTCCTTCGTATGCCTATTGGTATGCTTTTGAATCTGACAACTTCTACACTTCTTTACGAATTCTGATACGTCATTGCTCATTCCTGGCCAATAATAGTACTTCCTAATATTATTTAACATTCTGTTTACCCCCGCGTGGCCACTCGTGGGTAACAGGTGGAAGTCATTCAAGATCACAATTTTCGTGTCTTTGTCAGTAACTCTAGTCACATCTTTAATAACAAGTAACTTAGGAGTATCTTTTAAATGACTCATTTCCTTTATAAAATTGTTTACAAAACTTTCGTTGCGCTTGTTCTTAATTATTATGAGCTCGTTTAATTTGATTTGCTTGCAAAAACGTTGTAATTCTCTCGCTAACACACTTACGGTCGATAACGATCGAGAAATTACAAAAATTGCTGACTTTTCAGGCACGAATTTGCAGTTACCATTGTCACTAGTGAAATGTTTTGATTTTTCTATCTGATTTAATGTATTTTTATTGCTAAGTAAAATCAATTCAACGCTGTCAATTGGTCGTTTGAGAATTTCCACTACCTTAGGTTGATCAGGCCTTGGAGTAGAGGATACCTCAGTAGTCATGTCGTTGTTGTCACAGTCAGTACGTAACCTTCGAGTCTGTGCCCTTGTCATGACCGATACTACATGCTTGTTCATATCCTTTAAGCTGTTGGATGTAATAGGTATCCGGCTCAATGCATCTGCAGCTGCGTTTTGCCGTCCTGGGACATAGCTGATTTCAAAATCATATTCCTCGAGATATAATCTAAACTTTGTCAACCGGCTTGAAGGATCGGTCATATTAAATAAATAAATCAATGGCTTATGGTCTGTTTTTATGTAAAACTTTTTCCCATATAAATAAGGTCTAAAATGTCGAACCGCCCAAACAATAGCAAGTAATTCTAACTCAATCACAGGGTATCGTGTCTCAGCTGGTTTCAAGTTACGGCTGGCGTACGCGACTACCTTGCTATTACTATTAGACAGCACGGCGCCTAAACCTAGTTTTGATGCGTCAGTTTGTAACGTAAAAGTATTATTATCGCTGAAGTCTGGATAGTCAAGTATAGTTGGACTAACAAGGATCTGTTTTAGCTTGTAAAATGCTCGCTCGCATTCATCACTCCATACGAACGCTACATCTTTCTTACATAACGCATTCAATGGATAGGCTATGTCGGCAAACTTTGGAATAAAACGCCTATAATAGTTAGCAAATGCAACAAATCTCTTGACTTCGTCTACATTCTGCGGGACAGGGTACTTTTGCAGGCATTCTACCTTTGATGGATCGGGAAATATACCTTCTGAAGTGATCTTATGCCCTAAATAAACGATTTCTTTACGTAAAAATTCACACTTCATCAGATTTAGTTTCAAATTCACTCTTCTCAGGCATTCAAAAATTTTTATAAGATTCTTGTTGTGCGTTTCAAGACAATTTCCTACGACAATACAATCATCTTGATATAAGAAGCATGATTTATAATTTAACCCTGACATTGCTATTGTCATGAGACGAGCAAAAGCACTAGGCGATGTCTTAAGTCCCATTGGACATCGTTTCATTTGATACTGCTTGTCTGTTGTAAATGCAGTAAACTTCCTAGACTTTTCTTCTAAAGACAGCTGATAGTAACCTTGACTGAGATCTAATTTTGAAAAATAGATGTTGTTAGATAACGAATCTAGAATCTCAGTGATGTTAGGTAAGGGAAATTTATCATCCTGTATCCTATTATTGAGTTGGCGATAGTCCACTACAAGTCTCCATTTCCTTTCTCCTGACCTATCTGTCTTTTTAGGTACTAATAGAACTGGGCTTGACCATTCTGAAATAGTCTCTTCAATGATATCGTTTTTAACCATTTCATCTATTTGTCTTTGTACCTCGCCTTTCAATGCTTTAGGCAATCGATAGGGCTTCACGTACGCTGGAGACGCATTTTCCTTTAGTTTAATTGAATGTTCTATTAAATTTGTAGTAGTGAGCGTATCTCCTGGCAAATGGAAAACATCGGCATATTTGGCACATACGTTTTCAATGCCTCTTTGTTCCTCTTTATTTAAATAAGTATGTAGTTGTAACGTAGTTAGCAAAGTTCGAACTCTATCCACAGATATACTATCGTCGTCAAACTTGCAAACATAAAAATTATCTAGGCAGCTAATAATTAGATCTGAAATATTTATCTTAACCGAACTATCAGTTGTATTTAAAATCCTAACAGGAATAAGTCCATTATGAGGCTTCGATACTACACCCGCTGTGAACACACCATTATAAATTTCCTTTGTCAAAATGACGCAATCACTATTGTGTGACGTCGGGATGTGTTTAATTACTTCGCAACGAGGTGGAATTGTAAACAAATTCCTATTTACATGAACACTAACAGACTGGTCTCGGGTTTCTAAACTCAGAGTACCATTTTAATAATTTAATACCGCGTTATAGCGCTCAAAAAAATCCTGCCCGAGTATACCTTCTGCGGCGCAAGATAAGTGTTCAAAAATATGAAACTTTTGTTGAAAAGTCACATTATTAATTAAAATATCTAAATAAATGTATCCCATAGATTCTAAATTACCACTAATTCCTTTAATAACTATCTTATCCTGTTTTACTAAATTCAATAAATTCCTATGTCGCGACAACCATTCATACTTAAGCACACATAAGCTTGCTCCACTATCAATCAGTAAATTAAGATCAACATTACTATTTTGTAATTGGCAATTAATTATACAAAAATTACTAAAACTAAGAATTGAATGAGTGTACGGTTTAGGTACGAAAAAATTCTAAGTTTTCATGACTATTTGCCTGATCATTGCGCAAGTTGTCTTGGACATTGGACTGTTGCGCGTTATGCTGAACACGCTGACAACGCACCGGACGTCCGCGTAAATGCTGACGCTGACCACCTGTGTGTTTACCTCGATTTACACTGTATGAAGTTCTTATACCTGTGCTATTTTCATAATTTTTATTATAATTATGATGATAAGTTTTATTGTTGTTATAAAACTGTCTATTTCCTCGGCCTCGAGAACCTCTAAAGCTTCCACGTTTATAGTTTTGGTTAGCCCTAAATTGCATAACCTGGTCTTGTGGCTGGACAGACATGGATTGCTCATCTACCGCAGCCGTAATAGCTTCAGACAACGACGCAAACTGTCGTGAGGCAATGATGGTGCTGAGCCGCTTATCGGCCAAACCGTCGCTAAACCGTTTGATTGCAGTCTTCTCATTGAGCGGACGCAAAACCTCATAGGCATCACGCTTATCGTTAGCCTGAGCAATCGTAAGATTCACAAACAATTCCTCAATCTCTGTACCGAATTTTTCTATGCTCCTACGGCCTTGAGTCGCCTTAAGCAATTGTGTTTGTAATGCTACAAATGATTTTTTAGGTAACAAATAAATGCGAATATCTTCTATCAAACTTTCAATATCTGCGTAAGTAGTTTTAAGACGCAATTTTGCACTAGGCGAGAGACGTGTTTTTAATACAAACTGTATCAATTGACTTTTACTGGCATCATTGATAAGCGAGCTATAAAGTAAGATACCATCAATAAGCTGATTTGTCACCTGCTCCTGGCCATTCATCATCGGCAACAGGGAAATTGCAGTTTTAATATCGAATGTTTCAGCCATTTTTGTAACACTATTTGAATGTTCTATAAAATCCTTAGAACTAGTTTGACTACTACTATCTACTAAAGTCAGTAAACCCTTTATTTTCTGATAATTTGATTGAATCTCATGGATTAATGTTTGGAAAACCTCACAAGTTTCTTTGTCTAGCTTGCGTTCTTTAATTTCTTGGTTCAACTGAGTCAAAATACAATCCAGTTTACTGTATTCCTTTTCTGTTTCTACTAGTTTCTTATAAGCTAAATCTTGTCTACGCCTATCTGGACCTAGTTTCACTAAATATTCCCTTAAATATTTTAATTTAGCGTGCAAATCTTGCAATTGTTGGGACATTCCTATTCCCCAAATCGAAATATAAAATAATACAACATGATCTAATTACAATATTATGGAATATTGTAGAATATTAAAAAAAATTGCAGTGCAAAACTTACATTGCAGTAGGTACGTATTGTACTGACAACGTATAAGTAGGTCACGACGTGTCACGTGGCGTGGATGAACGGACTCCTCAGCACTGGACTCGAACTGACTCCGTAGGTCACGACGTCTTACATGGTGTGGATGAACGGATTCCTCAGCACTGGACTCGAACTGACTCCCAGCTGCTCCGCATCGGACCCGAACGATTTATCTCCCGGCGCCCTGCATATCCTCTCATCATAAGGCTTGAGCATTCTCCCGGCACCCGGCAGCAACGTTCCTTTTCTGTCTTCTTATTTAATATTTTCACCGCTTCACACTTATTCTTGGATTCTGTTTTTTTTTCTTTTTTTTTTTTTAATCTTCTTTTGTTTCTTTCTTCTAAATTTTCCGTCTTCATAAACTTCTATCAGTATATTTTTCAGGATTTCTTCAACTATTGACGTCTTCGCATTTTACGTAAGTTGCAAAATTTTAATTGCTGGCTAAGGGTCGCCATGTATTAGAGTGATGTAATCGAAATAAAAGAGAAGTGTTCGATTCAACGATTCGTGTAATAATGCCCATAAAAGGTGTGTGCAGTTACAAATATAAGGTTGGGCGAGCTGCACACTACACTAATGGTAACAAGATAAAGTAGGTTAAAAGGGTATAGTAACAATACAGTTAAACGAACAAACCCTTAAGGTTACAGTTCGTACAGCAGCCTAAGCCACCCAAGTACAAAGTGTATCGTTCGCCATCAGCAAGGCAATACAGCTATGTGAATATACAGCAGTGCTGTACCAAATAAACCGACAGTTTTGTCGGGAGCAGGGGAGCTCTTTATCGAGTCTAATCCAAAGATAGACTGACTTGCATACCGATGCAAGCTCTTTTATACCTTGTTATCCCTCCACACCAACTCTGTCCGATGACATACGGAAGTACGTCACGTGTTTACTTGATACAAAACACTAAAATGAGCTAAATCAAATAAAACTCACATTCTAAAATAGTCAAATATCACAAGAATAATTGTCGTAAGTAAACAATGGTGATTACACAAATAATCATCCAATTAACATGTCAACAATTGTTTTCAACTTGACCATCGATTACAATTATCGAAATAAGTTGCCAAAAATCAATCGGTGCGTACACTGAGTGCTCAATAAATTATGATTTGATTTATTAGGCAATAATTGATTAGGATCGAGGAATCGATGGTCAAGATCAAAACAATTGTTGACATGTTAATTGGATTATTATTAATAATAATAATAAATAATATAATAATAATTAATTTATCACAAATATCATTGCTCCAAAATAAAGTCATTTCACAGTGTCATTAATAGATAATTTTGAAAAACATTATCTATATCTAAACTATATGGGTTATTTCTAAATTATTCACAGGAAGCCAACGTTTAATGAGATTGAGCGTTATTTCGTTATTATATATGTCATGGACCAAGTGATTAATCAGCGCACTATGTATAATGCCCAGGCATTATGAATCTACTCAAACCAAATCGGGCAATGTAATGAATACTGATTTAAACTTCTATATTTTCATCTATTACCCGGCCCAATATGTGATGGGCATTATTTAGAACACAAAGCAGAACGGATGGCCGATGGGGCCGAAAGGTTCTGGAATGGTGACCGCGAACCGGATGACGATATGTTGGAAGGCCCTCCACTAGGTGGACCGATGACCTGGTTAAGGTTGCGGGAAGGCGCTCGATGCGAGACGCACGGGATCGTCAATGTGGCGACGCCTGGGGGAGGCCTTTGTTCAGCAGTGGACGTCTTTTGGCTGAAATGATGATGATGATGATTGTTTAGAAAGCCCGGTCAATTTAATTATTTCAATAGTTTTTATCATATTGCCATATATTACCATATTGGGCATTATGAATAATGACGTATTAGCCTATGTTACCCGGGCCATAATAACGAATCAATTGACACATTATTCATCACAATCGGATGAATAGCTCAGGTGCTACGGAGGAACGTAAATACAAACATACATACTTACATAGACTGCTAAAATCATAACCCTTCCTTTAGGCTACACCATAATCGGGTAAGAAAGAACTACCATAATGCCAAAATCAGCGCATAAAAAATAGGACAAGGAACGTGAGCTATTTATATTCCAGTTCGAATATTAAAAACTTAATTTCCTAAAATTATTTGTCGGGAAGAAAATTTCAGTGTCGAAAAGGAAAAAATCTCTCGGCTTAGTGAGGAATCATAAATATAACATTTGAACATTTTTCATCCTTTTAAACATTCTTATTATTTATTGTTTTGCTTGTTTTATAAAATCTAGAAATGAGTAACAAGTCAACAAATTTTTGTTTTGTTCAAAAAAAACTTAACGATCATGCTTTTTTTTGCTCTCACATTGGCATTAAAAGAAACGCTACAATTATCTACATATATATTAGGAAAACCACTTTAGCCAGTTTTTTTTTTCTGACTCGATTAACATAGGAGTGACGATGATATTATTTAATTGTGATAGTACTAAAGCACCAAATTAAAAGTGGTGTCATTTAAACTAAAGGGTCCCGTACCTCAGCAATAAAACTGATAAGTTTATTTAGATATAGGGCAATGCGTTTATCTGGATATCACAGCAAATTTTCTCGAAACATAGCTAAATAGGATTAATTACATATTAGAATACCACTATGGTCAGGGAAAGTTTCCAAAGCACATAAAACTAAACAAAAATACAGTTTTCGTATTACAACAATAGCTTGCTTTAACATCTTCAGCCAAGTTTTGCAGATGATGAGATGAACAACAAATGGTGTAACAATGAAGAATATAACAAAGGATTGTAAAAAAATTGCAGCTACTGCATGAATTGATTGCCTACATTTTGCATCTAGCACAGGTAATATAGGCGCTGGATGCGAGACGCACAGGATCGGTCAATGTGGCTACGCCTGGGGGAGGCCTATGTCCAGCAGTGGACGTCTTTCGGCTGAAATGATGATGATGATGATGACAGGTAATATAATACTAGCATACAGATGCCTCATCCCATACAAAGAAACCGTGCTGACGTAACTAGCGTTTTTCATCTGATTATACTGATTATTGTTTGTAAATCGATTGCGTTCGGTTCCGTTCCACAGAGACAGACAGATCACCATTTATATCCGTGGAACGGAACCGAAGACGATCGATGTTTAAAAAATAATCAGTATAATCAGTACAGAGAGAGAGAGCAGTGGTGGCCCAGTGGTATCGGCCGCGACTTACGAGTTGTAGGTCGTGGGTTCGAGCCCAGGCAGGCGCTTTACCTTGTGTAAATTATTTCATCACTACTGCTCTCAAAACGGTGAAGGAAAATATCGTGAGGAAACCGGCATGTCCTAGAACCAAAAATTCGAAGACATGTGGCATCCACCAACCCGCACTGGGCCCACGTGGTGGATTACGGCCCATTCCCTCTCACAGAGAGGAGGCCTGTGTCCCAGCAGTGGGAACATTAATAGGCTGATGATGTGATGTGATAATGTGATCAGTACAGTACGTCGACACGGTTTCGTTGTATGCGATGATACACCACTGCCTCTAGTCACACTTGTCACAAATTTTCAGGACAAATTTTGGTAAGTAAATTGATTTTATTCCGAACCCTAACTTGCATACTTAAATATTAATTTAAAACCAGCCCACAAAATAAATTGGTTAGAAAAAAATGACGTCATACCATCTACACGTGCTATGAGATTATAATCTGAAACACTGGTTTTAGTTATTGTTTTTATACAAGTTTTTGGTAGCAAAAAAATAAAAAACAGACTTATGAATTTTATAAATACTAATTAGGTATGGAACTAAGTATTATAAAACTCGAATCAAGACAGGCGAAGCTGTAGTAAAAACCGGACAAATGCGAATGGTTCCGTACCATTATCGCAAAAAACGGCAAAAAAATCACGTTGCTTATGAGAGCCCCACTTAAATATTTATTTTATACTGTTTTTAGTATTTGTTGTCATAGCAGCAACAGAAATACATCATCTGTGAAAATTTGAACTGTCTAGTTATCACGGTTCATGAGATACAGTTTGATGACAGAAAGACAGTCAGACAGACGGACAGTGGAGTCTTAGTAATAGGTAACCCTAAAAACTAGCGTTCGTATCAGTAGACAACTTTATATGTGTATCTATACATTCCTAAGCTGTTATACATTTTTATGAATCTGTATATAAAAGTGGACATTTGTTGATAGAGGAAAATATTGACAGTATCTCCTATTGTGTGCAGTCGTGTCTTTTAATACTGTAAGAGTATAAATTAATTAAAATGACCAATAAAGTGTTTACTTTAGTATTTCTAACGTATATTTCTTTGGTGGCGTCTAGTTTGGGTAATGTATAATTTTATTGATTTTTGTTATATATTTTTTATTCATTTTCTTGAGTTTTGTCTAAGGGACTTTGGTATAGTATCCAACTTAGTGAACTTTAATTTAGTGTGATTCGCCTGACTTTTCTTATTAATTAAAGCTTTACTGCCCCAACGCAGGGCAAAAGCCTTACTTGTTTTTTACCCACTTTTCACGGTTTTAGGATATTATTTTGAGAAAGAGGAATCATCCCTGATTGTATCTAATTTAAATCAAATTGTCTTTCAATTATTTCAATTAGGCCAATAAGCGGCACTTTTGAACGTCAAAAATTAAATGTAAATAAAAAATGTACAAGTAATAAAAATTGACTCTACCGTGCATTCGGAAAGTAGCTTGTTATGGAGAAGAACGCACAAGAAACTCCATACTTACTCTTTTTAAAAAAAATATGTTTTACAATGTTTACTTATGTACATACATTAATAAATTCATATATGTGAGGACGATGCACCCAAAAATAGCACCTGTACAACGTACAGGTATAAAGTAATAAAAGCACTAACAGGTAAATTCATTAGTTTTATAAATAGGAACATGGTTCTCACATACTTACAAATATTGCAAACATAGGTAAAATACCTAATTCAACAACAACGATTAAATTAAACGAATTTATATTATTGTTCTTTGTCTAACTATCTTTCCAGTTAAGAGAGAGAGAGAGTTAGGTCAGGGGATTATATTATTCAATATTGCCCTTAAACCTAAATTTAAAACGATTTTTATGCCTGCCTTCTATATATACTGTCACATCAGACTATTTTCAAATTTAAGCAATAAAATCTCAAGGATTTTAAAACAACATGAAAGCCAGCTAGACAATTTTCATTTGTTCTTACACAAAATCGAAACGGCAAGTATACAAAGTAAACTAATTCAATTATCCTTTCTATCTGTTTGCAGCACCTTTCATCACGAAATGTAAATCGGATGACTTAAAATGTAACAAAGAGTCGACGCAGAAGGTGATTCCACTGTTTGCCGCCGGTATTCCTGAGCTGAATGTGGACAAGCATGATCCCCTTGAGCTAAAAGAAGTAGATGCTAGTACTTCGAACTTTAAATTGATTGTGACCGATATCATAGTGACAGGACTCAAGAATTGTGAAGCTAAGAAGATTACGTAAGTGTCTATTAATTTTGTTGAAATTTTTTGAAGGTTGGAACTGCTGTACTCAGAAGCTAGCGAGACTGTCGTTAGTCCTGTCGGATCAGGCCTTTTCCATTTGGCATTTAACTATAGCAGACCAGAGTCTGAAATTAAACCCGGTTGATGGCCGGTTACATAACTGCCGAAATATGTGTGTGCAACTCTGCCTTACGTTTCGGGAATATTTGCTTGATTTTATGTAATGAAAGGTCACTTGAACATTGCAGCAGCCTCTTAGCTAACCAAGAAGTCACCACCAATTTGCAAATTTGACTATGGATCAAGGTTAAGACCGTAGGAAGACCAAATAAGCGCATTCACAGACGAACTGCTTATATAATAAAATGCACAATGATACAACGTCTGTAATCGATACATTGGAGGCTTATTATCGATTTATTCAGAACGGCGTTGAGTAATCTTTAAAAAAAAAGCATTACGATTAATTTTACCGACTAACGTATGCTAGTAATTAAGATATATTTTTAAAAGGTCGGAATAAACCGTTTGATAGGTACATTTCCGTTCATTTAAATTCAAAGCTTGTTATGGAAACGATCAAGATCCAATACAGTCACGATAAGCATTTTTTTCCTCAGCCTCAAACTTAGTCGATTAGGCTAAAAAATAATTTTCTGAGCAAGTATATTTTATGTATTTATCTGATTTCTTCGCCATAAATAAGGCGTCCCACATCTACAATATTATTGTGCAATATTGGTGATTGCGCAATATAATTGAACGTATAGCACTTGCATGCGGAAGCTTAAATTTTATTGCTCAATCAATATTGCGCAATAATATTGTAGGTATATGGGACGCTTAACGTTTCCCGTAGTCCGAGAATGAGCATTCATTTCATATCAGGAACCCTCTGTACCTCGTTAAGCATGTTAAAGCGCTGTCCACCCATTTCCGAGTGCCCATCCCTTACGGAATACGCCAGGGATGGAGAAAAATCGGTAACACGGTTTGTACGAACTTATTCACACATCTCCGTATCGGGAGGATCCGGATCGTTCATACAAATTGTATGTAACCGATTTTCCGTGTTCCGTCAGGGCGGGAACCCGGAAAAGTGTGGATAGCGCTTAAACTGTTGGTCCCGGGTTTTTTATATCTTTGATAAATGTCATTACGGATATTCAGAGACCGAGGTCTGAAAACCAGTCTTACCCAGAAGCATCGTGTACGGTAAAAACCTGGATAGTTGGCCCATACCCCTGGGCCAACTATCCAGGTTTTAATTACTCTAGTTTCACGCATGCTATTTTATTAATCTATCGAAGTATATTCATTGGCATAATGAACGCAATATTATGTTGAATAATGTACAGGCTGCATCAGGAGTTGTTTACTATACGGACCTTGTAGAAACTAGAACAAATTACCGTGCGTTCAAGTGTTTTTGCCATACTATTATTGGAATCAACTATAACAACGTTTCAATGTTAGGACCCATTAATATTAGTGCTAATTTTTATCCGTGGTGCTAGGCAACTGGGCTTATCCCAGTTGTAAACGACCCTCTGTGCCTATTTGCCTTGTTTGTTCTGTCTCCTGCTTGATATGGAGGGAAGTGGAAATTTGGATTTTTCCTACCCCTCCGTTATTCTTTTCTGATTAATTCCGTTGCGGGATCCAAGACTCCAAGACTCTAAATTCATTCTCCGGGACTTCGCCTAGCTTCATTGCCTAGGCGCTTTTCTGATGGTCGCCACTGTTGATTCTGGCTTTTAGGAGTTGCAGTGGTTTAGGAATAGTGCGGTGGGATTGCCCCAAATCAATCTATCCAAAGATTTTCCAACTACCACTAAGTTGACCGTGTGTAATTGCAAGGGAAGGCAAAATGCGATCAAAGTGTTTGCGGAATAGATGTCCGGTGTCTCGATGATCTATCCTAAACGTAATTTACATGGATTAGGCAACTATAAGTATGTGGAATAGATGTCCTAAAATATAGAGGTCCACAAGAATCGCTAATACTATGGAAATATTAAAGATAATGTTTTTTACTTTTCATCTTACCGGTATCAAAGTACCGACCTGTTTACAATTAAAGTATTTTTCTTGTGTACAGAGAGATTTAGAGTGATTTCGAAAAGTGTGGCAACTATCTGGCTTATTCCCTAAACATCCCGAAGTTTAGGAGGTCAGATTGACGGTTGCTACATGTGAAATGTTGGAACCAGGTTAGGCTGGTAGCCGACGCCAACATGCTCAGTTTCTAAAAGGCTTATACTAGCTTGATTGTTTTCAGTTAGAATATAAACATTTACCTAAATAATTATTGTAAGTTGCCAGTCAACGTGATCCAATTTAAAGTCTCTTTTTTGTCAGAAGAAACTATAAACTAGATCAAGTTGAATGTATATTATAAACTCTTAAAGGTGACTTATTTTTAAAGCACATTAATAACCTGTTTAACTACAATTTCATTTCAAAGAATAAGAATATATACAAAGAGAACAAAAACAAAATTAACATTAATTTTTGATAGCCCACGTACAGTTATCGAAAGCGGGACTAGTGATCGTAGCTTCAATCCTCGGATCTAGCTAATTGTTTTTAAGGTATTTGCGTTAGGAAATTCATAGCAGACAGGTACTTGGATTATTTGTGCTAAATCAAACCTATGCCTCAAAGACTTACAGTAAAAACAAGCGTGATTTTTGTATACAAAGTTTGTTTTCTACGATTTTGTCTTTATGAACTAACTAGCTTCTGACTGGCTAACTAACTGTTAAAGCTGAAAATTATCCCATGGGAACAATATTCCCGGGATTAAACGTAGCCTATGTGCTATGCCAGACTATAATCTATCTCTGTTCCTAATTTCATCCAGATCCGTTTAGTCTTTCTGGCGTGATTGAGTAGCAAACGTATATACATCCATTCATATTATAATAAATTGTAACACATACATGGGCCTTGGAAACCGTCACTTCTCCTTGAAGACCGACCTAAACGAGGATCGTTGATTGTTCTATTAATATTAATAGTCAAGACAATGCAGCTTTCCAAGAAAATATCTTGATCGAGATTCATTCCTTTTTGGAGGAAAAAAAAATCTAAACGTACATAAACATATACGGCAACATAAACGTGCCTGGTTTTCTACCTGTTTACACCTACCTGTTACCTATGGAAAAAGGTACCTATTTCATATTGCTACATAAGTAGATATAATAAAAAATATACTAAAACTAAAAAGTGAAAAATAAACAAACGTTTTTACAAAAAAATATTACCGACTTTCAAATAAGAAAACTACAAAGTGAAAAATAACTTTATTTTTGGATGTCGGTGTCCATAACGCAAAAAATTGTTACCAACCAAAGACACCGACTTCCAAAATCTATTTTTGTAAAAAAGTTCATTAAAAAGTTTGTTTATTTTTCACTTTTTAGTTGTACGTACCTAATTTTTGTTTAGTAAGGTACCTATAATGCCTGAATAGATTACCCGAATATCATGAAACTGAACATAACCGGTGAAATGAGAGTGTACCAAGGTAAACTGTACACATCTACGTACCAATTAGCGTACTGGCGTTATGTTATGAAATGGTATAAACAATAAACAGACATGCGACTTACTTACACAGTAATCCCGAGAGATTTGCCTTTTTTTTTTTTATTAAACATGTTGCCTCCCCACACTAGGAATTTCTTCCTGTTTTGTGGGTGCGTTTACAAACATATAAGCTCACATACACACAACACCCAGAGCCGGAACAACTATGTGTAGGTCATACAAATATTTGTTCCGTGCGGGAATCGAACCCGCGACACGCAGCGCAGCAGTCAATCGTTCAACCACTGCGCCAACCTTGCGCCCGATTAAAGAGTTCTGTTGTATATCTCCGAAGTTCTTCATCAGATCTTCACCAAATTAAAATAGGACCAATTTCGGAATATAGTCTTTCAAACAAAAAATGAATTTTCAAAATCAATCCACAATTGAAGAAGATATCGTTGAACAAAAACAAACAAAGTCGAACATAGAACCTCCTCCTTTTTGGTAAGTCGATTAAAAAATAGGTTCCAAAATCATCTAGGCATGACAGAAACCGGTTTTTATAATTACTTGGTAATAACGATATTATAATTACGAGGTAGCAAGAAAATAATTATCCTCAATTATGTTGATATCTTAGACCGACCAATTAACTCGTCGACATGAGGCTCTTGTGCGTGTCTTCTAACGTTATTATAGTAATCGTTTTTACTTAGATTTTCCTTGTATTGACATCAAATTAACATCAATTAAACCCCAGTTGATCTTTCTTTAATACACGATGATGTGGTTATAATAGAAGTTGACCTTTGTATAGCAGTAGCAACCTTGTCTAGCTAAGTAACAATATACTGAGATTTTATAACTTAGGTATAGATACAAGTTTTTAGAGGACGGATAGGCTTTCGCTCGATGTGAAATAAAATAATTAAATATAAATTGAAATTGCCTTTATTCCCTGTAACCTGTTTACAATACTTTTTTATAAATTAAATCTTATATCTAGTTTATGATAACTATGTATTACCTACTTATCTAAATTCAATCTTATCTTAACTAACTATCAGCTACCAGGTCAGGTTGTCTTTTGACATAGGCCTCCTCGAATTCCCTCCACTTGTTTCGGTCCTTTACTGTTTTTCTCCACTCTTTTGGCAAATCGTCCTCCCATCTCTTTATTTGTATTCCTCTTTGTCTCCTTCCATTTCTTGGGTACCATTCTGTAACTTCTTTTGACCATTTGTCTGTTTTTGTTCTCCACATATGTCCCGTCCATATATATTTCAGCGTTCTTGTCTTTACTCTCACGTCTGCCACCTTGGTTATGTTTCTATTTTTGTAGCTTGCCATTTGTACCTTAGCCTTAGGTTCAGCATGTTTTTTTCCGTGCTTTTTTGAAACACCCTTAATTTGCTTCATGTAAGATAATGATAATCAACTGCGTCCGATTATAATAGACTGGAAACCGAACAGAATGTTGGATAAAGTAATGCAAATGATAATGATTTATAAATTTGGTAAGATGTGATCTATTTCCAGCGTCATAGAAATCGCACCTGTTTCTCCTAATCTCCTTAAAAATAATTTCATCATCTTCATCAGCCTTTTCATGTACCCACTGCTGGGACGCAGGCCTCCTCTCTGTAAGAGGGAATGGACCGTAATCCAACACGTGGGCCCAGTGCGGGTTGGTGGATGTCACAGGTCTTTAAATTTTTGTTTCTAGGATGTGGTGATGAAATAATTTACACAAAGAAAGTAACTGCCTGGGTACCCACGACCTACAATAAGTATATTGTTAAAAATTAGCCGTTTCCTTAAGTTTGTCATATGCCATTACTTCCCACAATTTGATCCTTATTAGAGACACTATCGAATGGAGTAATAATACAGCATCAACGGGTTTAATTCCTGGCTAGGAATAATGATTTTTCAAAAATCCGTTTTACATACATACATACATAAACTCACGCCTTTTTCCCATGGGGGTAGGCAGAAACTAAAGATCACCACCTGCTACGATCCTTACATACTTATTTTGCTTCACTCACGTTCATACATCTAGTCATACACACACGCCAGTTATGAGTACTGCACTCCTGGTCTTTCTGAAGAACATCAGGTCTTAGGTCTCTGTATGTCTTTCCCCTCCTGGCGTTTCCATTCACGTTTGCCTTATGTTAGTCCTTTCGTTAGTCACTTTTCATTCATCCTCTCAACATGGCCAAACCATCTTAACATACTCTTTTATTTAAATTTTAGTCACTACATCTTCTTTTAAACCAGAACGTTGTTTTATTACCTCATTCCTCAATCTATCAATTAAAGTCACATATACTTCGCAAGGAATGCATTTGTACTGCATTAATCCTACTTTCACGTCTTTTTTGCCAACCTTCACTTCCATACATAAGTATAGGCACCAGCACGCTGAATTTATTATTTATTTATTATAAATTCGATTTAGTTTTCATCAAAACCGGCCTCGTGAATCCTTTGAGTGTTTGCCGCTATTCCTCATAGTTTCGGATTTGGCCATGCACGCTCACTTAAAAAGCTTACCCTGTATATTAATACAGAGTGATGTGATTTACAAGACGCAGCTTGTATATCATCGCTATTTTCAACAATGTCAATTTACAAATTCAACATGTATTCCTTTTAGAACTTTTTACCCGACTGCCGAAGGAGGGTAATGTGTTTATCAGTCTATGTATGTATGTATGTATGTATGTATGTATGTATGTATGTTTGTTCCTATGTGGCGTTCCAGAGACCTAACGCGTTGGCCGATTTTGATGATTCATACGTCAATCGATTTGTCTTAACCTTGCGAGTGTCATAGGCTACATTAAAATTGGAAAATAGAAAAATGGCGACTTTTGGGCGCTATATTGTGGGGGGCCAGTTTTATTTTTTCTTCCAAACCCATCGTGTGGGGTATCAAAATAAAGGGTTTCAAGAGGGGATTTCAAAAATATATAACACTTATATATTTAAATGTACCTAATTCGAAAAAAATGCTAACTAAAAAGTTATAAATAAAAAAGTTAATAAAAAAAATCAAAATACCCGACTGCTTAAAAAGCGAACTAAAAAGACGTAAACAAGAAAAATATCATGCTGTGCAGTCGGAGGATATATCTGGTTTTGGTCAGCCAGCTCACGAATGTGTATCCTCCGACTGCACAGCATGATTTTCTTCTTGTTTACGTCTTCTTAATTCGCTTTTTAAGCAGTCGGGTATTTTGATTTTTTTAATTAACTTTTTTTATGAGTTTAAACTGTGAAGACAAATAAAATAAACACAAATGGTAAATACGTTCGTTCGTACGTGGCTGTCAGAGAACCCAATTATGGGTTAAGCTCGCCTTTGTACATAAGTTTTCCTTTTGTATTTGTAATGTCTGTTTTGTGTGCAATAAAGAATATTAAATATATGAAATACGTTATACATAAGCGAAATCAAGGTCTAGGTCAAAACAACCTGCAGACAAGATCTCGTACTTGTATAACCAGTTACTGCATCGTGTTTTTAGGATTCCGTACTCAGGGTAAAAACGGGACCCTATTACTAAGACTCTTCTGTCCGTCTGTCTGTCTGTCTATCTGTCACCAAGCTGTATCTCATGAACCGTGATAGATGGACAGTTGAAATTTTCACAGATGATGTATTTCTGTTGTCACTATAACAATAAATACTAAAAACAGTACAAAATAAATATTTAAGTGGGGCTCCCATACAACAAGCGTGTTTTTTTGCCATTTCTTGCGATAATGGTACGGAAACCTTCGCGCGTGAGTCCGACTCACACTTGGCCGGTTTTTAATTGAATACTGCACTTGTAAACACTTTGCTCCATTTTTGTCTGATGTTTTATAGGTCAAGGCTGTTTTTTTTATTTTCAAGGTTTACAATTAAATGATTTAATGTTTGTTTACATGACTCAAAGGGAGCACAAAGGGGAAATTACCGTATTTTTTAAAACGCTCGTTGTACTTCAATCTTAAGCTGTCACAATTTGAACAAGATTTTAAGAAATTCGCTCTTTGTCTAGATGAGAACGCGAAAGAAATTTGAAGGATTTAAGTACGAGAATTAGCCTTCAGGTTTCAGAACGGCAATTCCCTTATTAATAACGAACGTTCGCATCGCAGTCGCAATCTTTCAAAACATCCTAATGTTTGAAAAGATATTGACATTGATTCTTGCTGAGATGATATTGCAACTTGAATTTGAACGAGAATAGGGCTTCGATGTTTTTTTCTGAAAACATGATAATGTTGAAGACTCCTTTAAAAATAAAGATCTGCATCAAAATTATCAATTGAGTGTCATTAGACCAGTACGGCAACTGCATGTCAACTACACGCCGACTGCAAAGAACTGTGCGGTTCGCAGTTTTGATGAAGTTTTGTGTAAATGTCTAAAAACTGCATCCAAACTGCAACTTTGAAGCTAGTGCCGTCTGTTTAAGAATAATTATACCGTCTTTCCAGTGATGACATATGGCTCTGAGACGTGGTCGCTTACAATGGGCCTCATCAGAAAACTTACAGTCACTCAAAGGGCAATGGAGAGGGCTATGCTCGGAATTTCCTTGCGTGATCGAATCAGAAATGTAGAGATCCGCAAGAGAACCAGGGTTACCGACATAGCCCGAAGAATTGCCAAACTTAAGTGGCAGTGGGCAGGGCACATTGCTCGCAGAACGGATGGCCGATGGGGCAGAAAGGTTCTGGAGTGGCGACCGCGAACCGGAAGACGTTGCGTTGGAAGGCCTCCTACCAGGTGGACCGATGACCTGGTGAAGGTTGCGGGAATCCGCTGGTTGCGAAACGCACAGGACCGGTCAATGTGGCGACGCTTGGGGGAGGCCTATGTCCAGCAGTGGACGTCTTTCGGCTGATATGATGATGATGATGATGATACCGTCTTTCCAATCTTGAAGCAACTGCCTATCTGACCTCATCCATCCAGTAACTAGGTAAGACCATACCCCTTGGCAAAACTGGTTGCCAGTTTCTCGGGGCTACCCGTTATGACTGTCAACGATCTGCCAATTCAAGCCTGGATGTTGATCCTGGCTTTTATTGGCAGATCTTTAACAGTCATACAGCACTACCCAGCCCAACGTTTTACCGTGCTATTATACGAAGAAAAAATAAGGAAATTGTGAATAGAAACAAAAAATAAATAAATTAAATATTAGGTAAGTAGATGCATTTAATTATGCAAAACGCAAACCATAAAAATGCCATTGGCATTTTAGGTTTTGGTTATTTTCATTCGTTCCACTTTTTCCAAAATTAGACGCAAATTATAATATTAAGATCTTTATTAGGTGGACAGTGTATTTAAATAGATTTTAAAAATAAAATTGGATCCAAAATCTTGCCAGCTTCATAACTAAGATCCTCATTTTAGATTTTACTGCATTTTAATCAGTAAGTTAAGCGATCAGGATCTCGCAGTGAATGATGGTAACATTTTGTATGATGAAGTTTTTTTTTTCAGTAGTTCAAAAAGAGTTCAATAACACTTTTAAGAAGAAAACGAAAATTATATGCCCTAAGTTTTTATTTAGTGACTGGGCGATTACAGGACTTAGAAAAAGTAGGAAAAGACTTTACGAGCTATATGGCCTTAAACCTTGTATTAACAAACGTTTAATAAGTATGTTGCTACTTACTCAATATTTTTTTTGCACGCAAGGCAGCTAAGGCCTTGTACATTAGCAATAAGGTTAAATTAGCACAAAATAAAATCAAGACGGTTTGGAAAATTATAAACAACTAGCTGTGCCCCACGGCTTCGCTCCCGGACCACCCCACAGGACCAGTTTTCGGGATTAAAAAATAGCCTATGTCACTCAGGAATAATGTAGCTTTCTATTGGTAAAAGATTTTTTTTAATCAGTCCAGTAGTTTCGGAGCCTATTCGGTTAAAAAAAAAACAAAAAAATCTTTTCTCTTTATAATATTAGTATAGATGAAACGAATAGGAATAAAAGAAATAATACTGATTATACCCTTGAGACCACTTACATATACACGGATTTATTAGAGATAATAAAAAGTTGCGCAAGAATTTGTAAATTTCTTTACCAACATTCCAATTAAAACGACTGAAACCTTAAATTCTTTGCCCTCGCTTGCTTTTGGATTATTAAACGCGAACATTTCAGCCTGCCCGAACGTATCATATAAACCCCATAACAGTAATAAAAGCTTTTAAACAAAACAAGATCAAACCGACTGAAGATCTGTGGGGAGTGTCCATCAAAGCTTGTACCTCCATTATTCAGACTATGGCGCCGTACTTGGCTTTGATTTTCAATTTGTGTGTGGATCAAGGAGTCTTTCCGGACGTAATGAAATATATTAAGGTTATACCACTTTTTAAATCCGGGGACAGTAAAGACACAAATAATTATAGACCAGTATCCGTGTTGCCGGTTTTATTAAGGTATTTGAGAAGATAATGCTAAATCAAATGCTCATTCATTTTAATACGAATAACATATTGCATGATAAACAGTATGGTTTCACCAGAGGACGTTGTACAACTGACGCTGGTGTCACCCTATTAAAACACATCTTTAATGCGTGGGAAGAATCGCAAGATGCCAAGGGTATCTTCTGCGACCTGTCGAAGGCGTTTGATTGCGCTAATCATAAAACATTACTTCTGAAATCTGAGCATTACGGGCTAGGTTAATCAGCGTAAAGTTTGGTTAAATCTTATTTGAATGATAGACAGCAATTAGTTCAAATAAACGGTGTGAATTCGTCGGGGTTAAACGTAAAAATGGGGGTACCCCAGGGCCCAATTTTAGGTCCTCTCTTATTTTAATATACATAAACGATTTACCCCGTTTATTGGAAAACAAACTAAACATGGTGTTATTTGCCCTTCTGAACAATGTATTTCTAGCAAATAAATATTTGATTGATTGATTGATTGATTGCTCATGACACAATCTTTAATTTTTAGAATAAATAGACGTACTTGTCGGGTTGACGACGTAAATAATGCGCTACGGCAGGTTTAGGATTAGTTCACTGCCAATAATTTAGTTTTAAATGGTAAAAAAACCAAGTGCGTAAAATTTTCCTTGCCGAATGTCAAAAGTACTGATTGTGACATTATATTAAACAAGGAGAAGCTAGAATTGGTCGATAAAACGCTTTATCACGCTGGACTCAGGATTACAATGGGGTCCTCATTTGGTATCCCTTGCGGGGCGGCTGAGTTCGGCAGCTAGTGCAGGTTCGCAGCTAACAATCTTTTACTGAATGCGAAAAAAACAAAATGTCTGAAGTTTTCCTCACCAAATGTACCACAACGTGACCTAAATTTAAATCTTGACGGCAAAAATCTTGAAGTTACAAAGGAAACTGTATTATTAGGGATTACTATCGATTCAAAATTGCAGTGGGGCGCGCACATTAGAACTCTTTCGGGTCGATTAAGTTCAGCTGCATATGCAGTAAGGAAAATAAGGCAGTTAACCGATGTAGCCACAGCAAGGTTAGTATACTATGCTTATTTCCACAGTATTATGTCTTATGGCATTCTGCTGTGGGGATCAGCTGCAGACGTTGACTCAATTTTCATCTTACAAAAGAGGGCAGTCCACGCAATCTATAAAATGAGTCCACGAGAGTCCCTCAGAGAAAAATTTAAAGAGATCGATATACTGACCCTACCTTCTCTTTATATATTGGAATGTATTTTGTATGTCCGCAAAAATCGAGGGCTTTTCAAAACTAGAAGCGATTTCCATAATTTAAATACACGCAGTAAGCATGAAATTGTAATACCCAAATTCAGATTAACGAAAACTAGCAAGTCTTTTCTTATAAACAGTATACGCTTTTATAATAAGTTGCCAAAGCCAGTTATAGAATTGACCGATGGAAAGTTCAAAAACTACATCAAACGTGTCCTTATTAAAAAAGCATATTACAAAATCAAGGACTACGTTGAAGATAAAAATTTTAGCTCCTTCTGCGCATGCGGCTTCCCTGGTAACTCATAAACGGCACAAATATGTGGATGTCTCTAACTATTCTCAATCTCATTTTTACTTTTTTCTTTCTTTTAATTAGACTTTTTACAATGATTTCAATAATCTTTATAGCCCTTTGCTATGAATAGTTACAGCACTGATAACAACATTTGTGCCACATGTTAAATTTAGTCTTGTTATATATTTTTATTTATTTTTTCCTTTGTATAGATTCTTTTACTGATTGTTTTGTGAATGTGTGAACATTGTAGGCCTTTTAGATTTCTAGACGCTTGTTAACATTTGTTAACTCTCTCGTTTATACAATTATTTTTTTTAGTTTCTTACGACTTATTGTCGGGCCTACGTTGTCCCCCCATATCTAAGCACTAATACTGTAACGTGGAAATATTGTAAAAACAAACCAATTTTTTTAAAAGAGTAACCGTGGAGTTTCTTGCCGGTTCTTCTCCACAGGAAACGACTAACCCGAACCGTGCACCTTTTGTCGACGTTTTATAAGTGCCCATGTAGGCCTATGTGAAATAAAAAACATTTGATTTGATTTGATTTGAGTGCTGTTGGAAAGATTCGTCGGTTAACCGATGTGGATACCGCGAGACTGGTATATTTAAGTTATTTTCATAGTATAATATCTTACGGTACTTTACTATGGAGAAGGGCTGCAGACATTGAGTCAATTTTTATTCTGCAAAAACGAGCCATCAGAGCGATATATAATCTTCGCCGATGCGATTCTCTAAGGGAGCTGTTTAAGGACATTAACATCATGACGGTTCCTTGTCAATATATTTATGAAAACATCATGTACGTGAGAAAGAATTTACATCTTTTTAGTAAAAACGGCGACAGACATAATTACGTTACTAGAAATAGGGGCCAATTAGTTCAACCAGGTTTCAGTCTGGCTAAAGTAGCCTCATCTTTCATGGGGTACTGTACAAAATGTTACAATAAAATTCCTCCCCACATTCTTGAACTGAATGAGACGAAGTTTAAAACCTGTACAAAACGCACACTATACAGGTTGGCATATTATAAGTTGGGGGATTACATCATTGATAAAAATGCTTGGCTCAATGCTAGTCCTGCTCCACAACCACTAGGGCGCAAAAACAAGTGATACGCAAAACATTATTGTTTTAAAGTATTGTCGGACCTGCTGAAGACTGACATGAATATATTTGTATTGTATGAACTCAATTTCCTTAGTATTATATAACTGCACAGCACGTGTGTGAGTACTATGTACCCAACTGTAAATCTACCATTTACTGTACCTATGAGTCGTTCGTTGACTTGTGTGTGCCCTGGTAGTTGAGTGTGTCATGCTCTCTCAAATGTCTCTCTGATAGTGGCGCATGTGTTGGATCATCCGGTTCCCTTCATGATGGTTGAGCTGGGTGATGCCAATTCATGCGTCATGTTCGTGAACGGACGCCGTCAGTTAGGATTGGTCATAACTTAACTGCTTCGGATGTTAATGTTTTTCTAGTATCTATTATATAACTACACAGTACATGTGTGAGTACTTTTAATACTTTATGCCTGTAAGTGTTATAGTGTGTAGTGCTATTCTGGGTGTATTGTCCTCACATGTATGAATTTAATAATGTATGTACATATGATCCTAAATATTGTAAAAATACAATTTTTTTTAAAGAGTATTTATGGAGTTTCTTCTGCATTCTTCTCCATAACAAGCTACTTTCCGAATGCACGGTAGAATTATTTTTTATGTAACGTTCAAAAGTGCCGCTTGGTGGCCTAGTTGAAATAAAATATCTTTGTCTTGTCTATCAACTAGCATTTGCCTTCAACTTCGTCTGCGTAGCAACAGCACTTCCAATAGCCTAGCCACACACACACCTACAATATATATATATATACATATGCTGTCTTAGTTGAAAAAATATTGGCATATACACAGTTATAGTTAGTTGGTTAGCATAGTTTTTATCCCATCATTAAGGGTTCTACCCCTTAATGATGGGATAAAAACTATCCTAAGTCCTTCCCAGAATCTCATACTATCTCCATATCAAATAACGACTCCATCAAAAATAGCGGTTTAAGTGTGAAAATGTAACATACAGATAGACATACCGGTAGACAGAAAGAGTAATTTCACATGTATAATAAGTAAATTTATAAGTAGTACGGATGATAAAATACTGAAGTAAATTATTATTAAGAAAGCAGGAAAAAACCTTGTACCTAGTAATGTAGAGCATTTTTATGCGTTATTTTCTATAAGTTATAATGGCAAAAAACCAGTCCGGCAGAAATCGATGGCCTTGGCAAAACACGTGTAGCGACCAGAGACAATTTATCTGCATGCAAGTGTCACGTCGGTTTCATAGAGTGAAATCTGATGGTTTATATATTAATTCCATTAATTATGGTCTGACCAAGTGAAGGAAGCTACGTCCTCAAGCAAATTCCAGCAGGTGGTGATGGCAACTTTGGACCGGAGTCGATGGAGGCAGATAGTCCGCTTAAAGGGGTCCAGTGACCACGATCCTTAGTAATGAGGGACCGACTGAAGAGAGATATATTAATTCATTTATACTAAAGTTAAAAAACATACAAAATCTTCAATGATTGGTTAGGCCGGGTTTCTTAACACTAAATTATCGCAAAATTAATGTGACAAATTGTCAAGCACGCGTTATCGGTACGCGTCTGCTGTGGTTGGTTGAATGAGTTTTCAGCCAATCACAGCAGATAACATTAACAGCCCGATAATCTAATGTTGCGAAACCGGGGTTAAGTTTTAAAAATCGCTCCCTAGGGTAGGTCGCATCAACTCTAACATCAATATCTTTTTTTTTATCGAATTTAAACATATCTATTTTTTTTTCCAGGAGAGACCCTAAAACCATGAAGCTGACCGTCAAATTTCACTGTGACTGTCACTTCAACGGAAAGTATGTCATGGACGGAAAACTCCTCTTTGTGTCTATTGTAGGCAATGGAGAACTCATTGCTCACGTCCGTAAGTACCTACCTTTATCCAACTTAGGTATACCCACTGTCCTGTCTGTGCAGGTTTCTTTTTGACCGAGTGAGCGCGAAGCGCCTCCGTTTCAACTTAAGCAAAAATGCTTCCGTATGCGTATCCGGGCGCATACGGAAGCGAAGTCCAGCGGATATTTAGCTATTCTCCTATACAAGTCGCATTTCTCAACCGATTCTCGTGAGATTTTGTGACCAGGTTAGATTTTTTTTTTGTCGTTTCATCATTTCAAACTTTTTCAAAATGGCGGTGCCATTGGGGTTGAAAACGTCAAAACTATCATATTTCTGCCATTTCGAAAAATGTCACAAAACTTTTTGCTATCCTTATTAAAGATTCAACTGTCAATTAGCAGACATAATAGAAATTACCATTGTTTTAATCCGATTCAGCAATGTCATCCGATACATTTTGAGGAGTCGAGGGTGTGACATAGTGAAAAATTCGGAAAAAAAACCGCAAATCTTCTGTGTCACACGATGCTCTCGCGAAGTCTGCATCACACGAATTCACTAGTAAATTAATATAATAAATACAAATTCTTAAAGATAATACCTTGGTGAACAGAATAAAAGGTGAACACACTATAGTAACAGCGGATCTTTGTGTCTCTGAAGTTGGCTGCAAGACCCTGCGCAGTTACTATTTTTGTGACAATGTTGAAGTAGAAGATAGCATTGTGTATCTGCCTCTTTCACTCGCATAGGTTTTTTGCTGGCCAATCTCGCTGACTCTAAGCAGTATACTCGAACACTGTTTCTTGCGCAATGGTTTGCAGAGCCTAACTTCAGAGACGCAAAGATTCGCTGGAACTACTGTACTATACTTCATTGATACTTACTTAACAGATTAATTGAGTGTGCATGAATAAGTACTTTTTAGTATTATAAACTAAGGCCGATGTAGTTATTTATGCACAAATTAATTCAAAGGGCAATGTCACGAACAAAAAGGTTCATACATTTTCTAAGATCCTATCAAAAAATCTTAAAGGGAAAATTTATGAATCCATAAAACCTTATCTAACGATGTATCGTATGCGTGTTATAAATATTAAGTGCCTATCTAAAAATAGATAGTAACATGTTTGCAGGGAGCTTTTTAAGATCAGGTCATCTAGATTTGATGCATGACAAGATAATATTTTGCAGAGGACTTAACATTTTGCTAAAAGCTACCTTTTATCTTCTTAAAAAGTAGGGAAATACTAAAAAAATCTTTTGAATCAAATATGAGCAAGTTAATATTATTTTAAACCAGTTTGCCTGCAGATTTTCCCGTAATAAATTCTATAACACCCAGCAATAGTGCAGTTTTCTGTACGTAAATGAATTCTCGTGATTTTTTCAAACTTTTAGAGATTAACGTTCTAGAGACAAGGAAAAAGTACCTCTTTATAATATCACTAGCACTACATACTATAAAATAAAGTCCCCAGCCGCGTCTGTACGCGATAAACTCAAAAACTACTGAACGCATTTTCACCAATAGAAAGAGTGAGAAACGAGAAAGGTTTTTGTGTATAATTTGTCGCAGGCAAAGCCGGAGCGGGTCGCTAGTTAATATTAAAAAAACAAGATAACATAATATGGAATTAGACGTCTAAACAAAAAAAAACGTACACGTGGCAATTTAAACTTCAGGCCATAAAAGGATGAAGTAGTGCATGTCTACTCATTGCTCGTAGATTGCATCCAATCTCTAGAATAATCCATAGCTATGTAGAGTCAGCCTTGCGTCAGTGATATCACTTTGCTCTTATTTATTTATTGCAATTACTCTCTGCACTTATAGAGTGATCCAACACATGCAGAGAGCCAATAATTACATAAGATATTAATAACTTACAATTCACACATACCAAACAGACAGAAATGAATTAAACCAGCAATAACAAAAAATTGAATTCGACAATAACAGTTCAATAATAATTATTTAACAATTCAACACTAATCATTCAATAATACGTAAACTGGGAGGCAACACCTTTGACCCCGCTTCGGGATAGCAGAAGCCACATACGCACCCGCAGCCCCCGACGCAAGTGCGTGAGAGAACACAGCGGGTGGTTTTAGTCAGTAGGAGTCTGACTGACCACTTCGCCAACCCTAGGGCGAAGCATATCCACCACGAAAAAAAAAACAAATTTAACGTTGAAGGAGTATCAATGCGATGCCAGCTCATACTGTTTCTGTTACCACTGATGCGAGGCACTGTACCACCAAGTGCTAACAACGTATTAGAATCAGTCAGATAGGGGATTTAACTCTGAGCGCGGCGGTAAGGCTGAGGGCACCTTTCTTGAATTTTCGTCTTTTATTTGCAACCCCGTCGGGAAAAGACGAAAATGTTATTTTTTTAAACTTCTCTAGTTTTTAGGGTTCCGTACCCGAAGGGTCCAAACGGCGTCCTGTATCTCACGTGTCCATCTGACTGTCCGTCGACTGTCAGAAAATTTGTTCCGAAGAATTTTTTGACTTCCCTTAGACCTATGAACTTGAGGTGATAATGTTTATTATTACGTATATTTTACTAACAAATACCAATATATTCTACATTTGGTACGGAACTCTAAATTTGCAAGGTCCGACCCGCACTTGTTTATAAGTTGCATGCATTTTTAAACATGAACATAAATTTTAAACCATGATTTAGTTACTGGTAGCAAGATTTTATATTTAGAAATCGTCAAACGTTTATGTTTAATATATTCCTCCCATATGGACAAAACAAAAATGTTGCCATGTGTTACTTAGTGTGAACACGATATTTCTAATTCACCTTATAGCTAAAGCTTCATAACGAATTTAGTAACCAATTTATTTATTTCCATCCAGGAACAGAAATACGTATTATAAGTTTTTTTTTCCAAAAATTAAAAAATATTTTACCTTGATCGATCTTCGACTATGAAACTTCCGGAACCT
This sequence comes from Anorthoa munda, assembly GCA_945859665.1. NCBI lineage: Eukaryota > Metazoa > Arthropoda > Insecta > Lepidoptera > Noctuidae > Anorthoa > Anorthoa munda. Next base: position 10,912,651 of record OX243911.1, read on the forward strand.
TACCAGTTGAGTAACAAAAAATTACACTAACGTTTCAAGTTTACATTTTTTGTTAATGATTTTAAACGCATTAGGCTGGTTAATTTGTCATAACGATAATACGATATGAATATTATAAAATACATAAATATTTATTTAAATAGTATGAATAAATTCTATCGGTGTTTTGACTTGTCAGAATACAACATTATTCGTCAAGGTAGCGGTCAAACTGAGTACTAGCTAAAAGTTCTTGCTGAGGAAAACAGATGGCACTCAAACAATTTAACTATTAAGCAACAAATTTATTTTGTAAGAATTTTCTTATAAGGAACAAACTATTATAACAATAATTTTTTTTTCAGCAAAAATTGAAATATACGCGGAAGTAGATTACGTAGACAAAATAGGAAAAGATGGAAAGAAGCATTGGAGTGTGAAATCATGGAGGCATTCTTTTAAACTACTGCAAAAGTCCAATGTGAAATTCACAAACCTATTCCCTGATAACGAAACACTACGTAAGTATTTATAAGTTATTTGAAAGCAGTTTTGCTAGCATCCTCGCCTGCTTAGCTGTCGAAAATTGTCAAGGGAAACCTATGCCCTAATCCAGGCTATGGTCTACCCGTGTTCCAAATTTTGTCCAAATCTGTTTAGCCGGCTTGATACTCATCAAAAAAAGCTTTCAGATTTATATAAGCATTATAGATGTATCTATATGGAATTAAAAATACACTCCAACACCAACTCCAATGAAAATACGCTATATGTTTTGCCATGATGAGGCAATCTCAATAACGTGGCGATTTGTATAAGTAAACAAAGAGAAGTCTATGCCCAGCAATAGTTAAAGGTTGGCTGTGGATGAAGATGATTAAAGCTAAAAATTCAAAGAAATACCTAGGTGATGATAAAATATTAATATTCTTATTTTTGTCTATTACAGGCAAGGCAACTGAAGATCTGATTGCTTCTAGCGGCAACGATGTCATCACAGAAATTGGACCACTAATCATCAAAGGTTTAATCGCTGCAGTCATTGGAAACATAAATAATTTCTTCCATGCAGTTCCTTGTGAAGACCTCGCTATAGATTTTTAGAACTCAATGAAACAATTAAAGAGACGGCTTGGTTATTCAATATTAAAGGCTGACAAAAAAAACTGTGTACTGTTACTTAAAAATGCCAATCACATCACACATCATCAGCCTATTAATGTTCCCACTGCTGGGACACAGTCCTCCTCTCTGTGAGAGGTGGACTGTGTCCCAGCCGTAATCCACCACGCGGACCCAGTGCGGTTTGGTGGATGTCACATGTCTTCGAATTTTTGGTTCTAGGACATGCCGGTTTCCTCACGATGTTTTCCTTCACCGTTTTGAGAGCAATGGTGATGAAATAATTGACACAAAGTAAAGCGCCTGCCTGGGATCGAACCTACGACCTACAACTTGTAAGTCGCGGTCGACACCACTGGGCCACCACTGCTCCTCAAAAATGCCAATGCTCGCACTTTACTATATGTTACTGAATGAATGTTATGCTCATTTCAACTATAATACTGACTTACAGCATGGTAAAGCAGATTCAGATGCTTAATCTGTAGGACTTTTATTTGCACAAGTAAAATATACTTAGCTACTGGAATTACCAATATAAGTTGACTAAAACAAAAAAACGGTGAGCAGAACTTTGAACTTGTAGTGGGTCAATACAGGCTCCAGATTACAAAGATATATAAACCTTGACCTATGACAGAGATCCCGTATATTCTATGACACTTATAAGCATCATCCACAAACATCGATTAAAGCGCCTAGAGTAAGTTGACATAAACAAAAAAACGGTGCACAGAACTTTGAACTTGTAGTGGGACAATACAGGCACCAGATTACAAAAATATATAAACCTTGACCTATGACAGAGATCCCGTATATTCTATGACACTTATAAGCATCATCCACAAACATCGATTAAAGCGCCTAGAGTAAGTTGACTAAAACAAAAAAACGGTGCACAGAACTTTGAACTTGTAGTGGGACAATACAGGCACCAGATTACAAAAATATATAAACCTTGACCTATGACAGAGATCCCGTATATTCTATGACACTTATGAGCATCATCCACAAACACCGATTAAAGCGCCTAGAGTAAGTTGACTAAAACAAAAAAACGGTGCACAGAACTTTGAACTTGTAGTGGGACAATACAGGCACCAGATTACAAAAATATATAAACCTTGACCTATGACAGAGATCCCGTATATTCTATGACACTTATGAGCATCATCCACAAACACCGATTAAAGCGCCTAGAGTAAGTTGACTAAAACAAAAAAACGGTGAGCAGAACTTTGAACTTGTAGTGGGACAATACAGGCTCAAGATTACAAAGATATATAAACCTTGACCTATGACAGAGATCCCGTATATTCTATGACACTTATGAGCATCATCCGCAAACACCGATTAAAGCGCCTAGAGTAAGTTGACTAAAAGAAAAAGACGGTGAGCAGAACTTTGTACTTGACTATTTTTTAGCTAGGCAGGAACCACCCAGTATATTTAGTGGTTTTAAAATCACCATCAGGAAGAGTATAAAGAAGGACTATCAATATTAGTAACGAACGAAACAGTAGTGTGTGGAAACGAAAAATCGTCTTTGCCCTACACTGGGACAATACAGGTTCAGGCTATAGCTGTCGATATAGGCAAAATACACTATATTGTGATTGTTCCTAAATTGCCCTAGGCTGATAATATTTTCCTTTTTACCAACTTAAAAAAATTTCGTTTCATATGTAAGTAATATTTTTGGAATTGCACAATATTTACATATGCTGGGCTAAAAACATTTGTGAAACAGTCGTCGGGTGTCGGTGTTGAAAAACGATAAAAACAAGTGGTACCAAAGACACCGACTTCCGAAATAAAAGTAATTTTTGTTATTTTTTGTGTTTTTCTAAAAAAGTCGGTTAGTTTTTTTCCTGAATAATATTCTATGACTCTTTACACGTAGTATGTCGTCTGTTGAGTACCTAAATACTTATGAGCGTCATCTACAAACACCGATTAAAATTTACAATAATTTACTGTAGGTTTTTCTTTTTTGCATTCTACTTTAATTTTTTTATGTTGTAGACATTACACTTGTGGATTCACAATATCGTTGTTTTCTCTCACTATTTGTTCAAATACCAACTGACATAATATTTATTGATCACTCTAAAATTTTACGACTGTTTTGAGATCATAGATATTTTTAAAAATCTACAGAATCTTCCATTAGAACCTAAACATCACCAAAGTGAATATTCGTCGTATTAACTTCAATCAATCTGCCTGTTGACCTGGTGAAGGTTGCGGGGATCCGCTGGATGTGGAACGCACGGGAACGTTCAATGTGGCGACGCTTGGGAAAGGCCTATGTCCAGCAGTGGACGTCTCTCTGCTGATATGATGGTGATGACGATGATGATGAATCTGCCTAGCCTTTTCTGAACCGGATGCAGCTTGCATCTGGATTGCAGAGTACCATTAAGCGCCTATTTATATCCTCGCATTTTTTTCCGCGTTAAATAAACGGGGGCAAAACTTCAAAAGGCGCTTGGAGTTTTGGGGAAAAGACCAGAGAGTGTGGGCTTTTCACCTCACTAAAACCACCCCGGAACCCCCCCCCCCCCCCCCCGCCCTCTCTGTACTATACTTGTTTGGGCACATCCCTGGGGAGACTGAAAAAGCGTCTCCTCTTAGCCTCGTTGTGCACACCACGTGATCACTGTGCCACCCTAGTAACTGGATAAGACATTACCTCTTGGCAAGATTGTGACCATGTCAGATTTCCTGGCGTCTAACTACCCGTAACGAATGTCAAATTTCGACAAATGACAGCAGGAACCAACGGCTTCACGTATTTTCCGAAGCGCGGAAGTATCTCGGTATGTTAAAATCTTCCTTCACCTCGTGTTTTCCTTCAGTTGTACTGTCGGGGGAATGTGATCTAATTCCGCCCAGCCCGTTTCATCATCGGACTTCCAGACGTACGGCGATGCGCCATCGGTACATGGTGGACATCCCACCCATACGCACTAAACGTTTTGAGAATACTTTTATTATGCGTACAGCTAAAGAGTGGAACTCCCTGCCGGAGTCTGTGTTTCCCGATAGCTACAATCTAGGGGTCTTTAAGTCAAGAGTGAATAGGTTACTTCTAGGCAAGCGCGATCCATCGTCGACCACATCATCGCTTACCATCAGGTGAGATGGTGGTCAAGCGCGAACCTATATCAAATAAAAAAAAAAAAAAAAAAAATGTGGACGAAGTATCTGATGTTATCGAAAAATTAAACGAGGACTTAATAAATTAAATCAAATCAAATGTTTTTTATTTCACATAGGCCTACATGGGCACTTATAAAACGTCGACAAAAGGTGCACGGTTCGGGTTAGTCGTTTCCTGTGGAGAAGAACCGGCAAGAAACTCCACGGTTACTCTTTTAAAAAAAATTTGTTTGTTTTTACAATATTTCCATGTTACAGTATTAGTGCTTAGATATGGGGGGACAACGTAGGCCCGACAATAAGTCGTAAGAAACTAAAAAAAAATTGTATAAACGAGAGAGTTAACAAATGTTAACAAGCGTCTAGAAATCTAGAAGGCCTACAATGTTCACACATTCACAAAACAATCAGTAAAAGAATCTATACAAAGGAAAAAATAAATAAAAATATATAACAAGATTAAATTTAACATGTGGCACAAATGTTGTTATCAGTGCTGTAACTATTCATAGCAAAGGGCTATAAAGATTATTGAAATCATTGTAAAAAGTCTAATTAAAAGAAAGAAAAAAAGTAAAAATGAGATTGAGAATAGTTAGAGACATCCACATATTTGTGCCGTTTATGAGTTACCAGGGAAGCCGCATGCGCAGAAGGAGCTAAAATTTATATCTTCAACGTAGTCCTTGATTTTGTAATATGCTTTTTTAATAAGGACACGTTTGATGTAGTTTTTGAACTTTCCATCGGTCAATTCTATAACTGGCTTTGGCAACTTGTTATAAAAGCGTATACTGTTTATAAGAAAAGACTTGCTAGTTTTCGTTAATCTGAATTTGGGTTGTAGTATATGTCATAATTCACTGTTGCACTGCTACATTTATAGTAATTACCGTAACATATTGACGTACGAATTGGGGTCATTTGCTACAATATAAAAGACAGTGTAATGTGTTTACTTGTCACTTTTACTATGGAGACTACCTAAATATAAACATATTCAACACTCCACGTTGAGTTTCTCTTCTCTTCGAGAGCTCCTCGTCAACATATTACATGGCGACCCTGCCAGGATTACAATTTCATGCTTACTGCGTGTATTTAAATTATGGAAATCGCTTCTAGTTTTGAAAAGCCCTCGATTTTTGCGGACATACAAAATACATTCCAATATATAAAGAGAAGGTAGAGTCAGTATATCGATCTCTTTAAATTTTTCTCTGAGGGACTCTCGTGGACTCATTTTATAGATTGCGCGGATTGCCCTCTTTTGTAAGATAAAAATTGAGTCAACGTCTGCTGCTGATCCCCACAGCAGAATGCCATAAGACATAATACTGTGGAAATAAGCATAGTATACTAACCTAGCTGTGGCTACATCGGTTAACTGCCTTATCTTCCTTACTGCATATGCAGCCGAACTTAACCGACCCGAAAGAGTTCTAATGTGCGCGCCCCACTGCAATTTTGAATCGATAGTAATCCCTAAGAATACAGTTTCCTTTATAACTTCAAGATTTTTGCCGTCAAGATTTAAATTTAGGTCAGTCAGGTAAGGAAAACTTCAGACATTTTGTTTTTATCGCATTCAGTAAAAGATTGTTAGCTGCGAACCATTTAGAGAGAACAATTAGACTTTCGTTGACATGTAAGACATCCGTATCTTTCCTATCTATTTTAAAAATTAGCGAAGTATCATCAGCAAATAGATTTATATCCGATAATTTGGCCATCATAAAAGGGAGATCATTAATGTAAACAAGAAAAAGGAAAGGGCCGAGAATTGAACCTTGGGGCACGCCCATCTTGACTAGAGACCCGGAGGACGTCGCCCCATTAACATTTACTTTTTGCTGTCTGTTTGATAAATAGGAAAGCACAAGATCAGCAGACTTTCCTCGAATTCCGTAGTGGTGTAATTTACAGATCAGTGTGTTGTGGTCGACGCAGTCGAACGCTTTCGAGAGATCACAGAAAATGCTAATGGCATCCTGGGACTTCTCCCAAGATTCCAAGATGTGGCTGAAGAGTTTTACACCCGCGTCCGTTGTCGACCTACCTTTCGTGAAACCAAACTGTTGACTATGCAAGATCTTATTTGAATTGAAGTGAGACAACATCTGTATAGCTATAAAAGCCTGGTCGGATAGGTTTGGCGTTGCTGTAAACCCCAATAAGTGTCAGGCGATCATCATTGGGAGTTCTCGAAACATCGGTAAAGTAGATAGTGCAACTTTGCCACCTGTTCTGTTTGACGGTATGATTGTTCCTTTTAGCACTGACGTAAAGGACCTAGGCTTGCGCATCGATAGCACCCTTAACTGGCGTACGCAAGTTGCTAGTGTCAGTCAGAAGGTCACTGGAACGTTGCGGACTCTGTATCGTTTAAAAAATGTTTTATCCTCGAACACGAAGGCAATGCTTGTGCAGACATTAATTTTTCCTATTATTGATTATGGTGACGTGTGCTATTATGACCTGAATGCAGATCTCCTCAAAAAACTGGACCGTTTTCTAAATTACTGCATTCGATTTGTTTTTAATTTGCGTAAATATGACCATGTCTCTGCGCATCGCTCAATTTTAAAGTGGTTGCCCATACGCCAGCGCAGAGAGCAAAGGGCATTAACTACCTTGTTTTCATTTCTTGCATCCTCCAATGCTCCTAGTTATCTGGCCCCTCACTTTCAATATATTTGCGCCAACCACAATAAAAATCTTCGCTCTTCACACAACCGTCTTTTTCAATGTCCCACTCACCGGACTGACTTCATTCATTGTACTTTCTTTGTTCAGTCTATTTCTCTGTGGAATGCGCTCCCTCAAGAAATCAGGATGGCACCCAATCGATTAGCATTCAAAGTGAAAGTTCGCGAGCACATTCGTAAGAAGTTGGCAGTAGTATCATCACAGCGTTAATGTTCTCCAATTATCTGTTTATGTATATTCGTGTATTTAGTTTATTTACTTTTTTGTGTATATAGTGTGTATGTATTTATAGTTTGTATGTATATCTTTGTATTTCAATAAATATTACCTATCGTGATTCATTCTCAATATTGCACCTACCTCTATTTGTCTCTGCACCACCCTAAGGTCGACTGGTAGAAAATGCCTAAGGCATTAAGTCCGCCTCTGTACGTTTTTGTGCATGAAGTATTAAATAAATAAATAAATAAATAAAATGGCCACGGATCGACCTCGGCAAACGTTATTTACAGTTGACAATGATAATTATTTAGCCATGATCATTGTTTTAACGTAACATAGTCCATGAATAATATCACCGACATCATCTGAGACGAACCTAGTTGGATACTGGACAGTTGCATTATACTTTTTATGTTCCTGACTTATATTAACGCCGAGAACCAACTGATACATAGTGGGTACTCGTCAGAAAGTTAGCCTGCAATTGAGAATGTAGCTTTTTTCAAGGCCAACAAGGTAATATTCAATATCTGGACGAATCTTTTTTTCGCTTGTTACTTAAATGGCACGACGGCCATTGCCAATGAAACGATGGATGGATTATGTAAGGAGTGATATGAAAGAAAAGGGAGTCAGGTGATAGCATGCCAGTAGACAGGGCGGCAAGGAAAAAGAAAAATTATGGCCCCGACCCCAAATAACTTGGGATGAGGGCAGGAAGATGATGATTGAAATGGCACTAAGGATTACAAACTATACCCCTTGTTTTGTCTCTTGGGCGTAGTCAAAAGACGCTGCTATTATACTTTATACAATAATTCTCATAAAACTGTCTTCGAATCTTTGACGTAAACTACTTTTTATGAATACGCTATTATCACAAGCAACGATAGAGACGTATTGCATTTTAGACCCGCGGAAAGTTAATAATCTCTGAATATTACATAACACTTAAAGTGGATAGTAGTCTTCATAAATAAATAATAATTACAGGACATTGGTTTGAAAAACAACAAGGACTTTTGTCCAACAAGTAAACAGCAGTATCTTGTTTTAAGTTTGGTAATAAAAAATATATATTAGAGACAGTGTAGCATATTTGGATGTATTGACTCTAGAGATGTGGCGACTATGACTTTGGCCGACTAGCCTATGTGTGGGTTGTAAAGAAGCCGACTAGTCGGCCAAGACGATTACGGTTTCGGGGGTATTCAGCAATTTCCAAAACTCATCGTAAAGCTGTTTCGCGCGCAAGTCGCAACCGCCGCCAGTGTGCTTGTCGGTTTTGTTTACTTTGCATTGTTGATTTTTGCTATTGCATGGATTAGAGTGGTGTTTTGTGTAAAAAAATATGTTATTGTTCATTAAAGTGAAATTGATATTAAATCAAGTCAAAATTTTTATTGAGAAATACATACAAAGTACGAAGCCGGATAGTTGGAATTCATTGCCGAATAGTTGCCGAATAGTTGGAACATCCCTAATTGACTCCAATTTAATTAAATCAGTAGACACTGATAGAGTTATGGTCAACTCACTGTCTAGTGATAAAAGAAAGACAACATGCTGGTTCTTGCTAAAACTGTATAGTACATCACCTTCGTCGTGGACGTGTTTAACAGGCCTCCCACTGTGAGAACAGGTGTTCCGTAATCCACTATGCGGGCTTATTCCGGGTTGGTGGATGTCACATGTCTTAAAATTTTTGGTTCTAGGATATGTCGGTTTCCTCGCGATGTTTTCCTTCACAGTTTTGAGAGCAGTGTGATAAAATATTTTATACAAAGTAAAACGCTTGTGTGGGCTCAAACCCAGAAGATTTACTTTGTTAATCTAACGGCTCTTTTCTGTCTTTGCCGAGCCTTATCCCATTATTTGAGATTGGATCTACATCTCACACACTGTGTAACCTATGTATACAAATAAAGTTCTGATTCTTGTAATTTTTCGCCAAACGTGTCTGCGCTGGATTGTCTTGACTTCTCAGTTTTACAGCATTTAGGCCGTTGAGGACAGACATACTGTATCTTGAAGCCTAGAGTCAGATATCATCATCATTGACATCTTCAGCTTTCCTCGATATACTACTAATTTAAGTATAAATTAAATTGCTAAAAACCTCTCTTTTTGTACTAGAAAGAGGTTGAGAGCATACACTTTGAAGTTCTGATTAATCTCATGATTTTTATTTAAAGCTTAATTATGGTTTCAGCTTTTTATTATGCTGCGTACCGTTTTGATGCGGACTGCAGCTTGCTTAGGTGGGCTATAGTTTGTATAGGCTGTTAATTGATACAATTTACTCGTTTTATAAATTATTAACTGTAACTCCATGAATACGTGTTGGTTGGACCAACGGAAACAGGAACGGGCGTTTGTCAGTTCCTTACAACAGATAAACCATTATCATAGATAATACTAGAAATAAAATAAGTTTGTGTTGCCATCAACAATTTCTGTACTGTCCGTACCTACTACTGCAATTGTGGATGGTTTTAGTAGTGTGAAGGTGTTTACTGCTTATTTGCAGCCGACTGCACACCTCCATTGATGAAGACTCTCAAAGACGGTACCGTGTACAGTAATTGTATTCTATAGACTTTTAGCCCCGGCCAACACGTGTTTTATAATTCACACCTTGACACCGCACGAGGTTTCGGAGTTAAATGTTAAGGCTATCTATTTACCAAATATATACGAAACTTGGCTTAGATGGAAGTGTGTAATATCAACCAATATTAGTGTTTGATTTTCATATCGTATCTTGATTTATCAGTGGTGAAAAATGATAAATGATTTTATTTTCTGTAAGTTGGTTTGTACAAACACTTTTAAATGTCGATCATATTTTTTAAAATTAGATGAGGTCGGCGTTTCCTGTCTGACTACTCTGAGAAGAAAGGTCGAAACAAACTCAGAGGTCACAGTCTCTTTTAAAGTCCAGACAAAATCTTGGTTAGATCATGTGAAGACCATGTAGACTGAAGTCTGAAATGGTGTTTTGAGGAAAGAACCAGCCAGATTGAGTGGACCTGTCCAGTCAGTGCATTTGTCAATAACCGTGCAGCTCAACTCAGAATTTAAGGAGCTCAAGAATTGACGAACAATACCAAAGAAAGGACATTGAAAAAGAGTCTAACGAAGATAAGTTTTTTACTTACCATTTATCTTGATAATACCTTCGACCAGCTTTGGTACACCACTTAGTTCTGATGGAAATATTTTTTTTTGTAGATTAGCTAAACTGTTCCACCTCTATCTATCTTTCTTTCTTAAACAAGCATTTGACTCACCTGAAATGGTAAGTGACCAAAGAATATCTGCACCACCCCGGGTATCCCTGGTAGTAAAGCACTGCTCGATATTTGCAGACTTCATAATCTATACTAATAATAATCTATATTAAAATTATAAAGATGAAAGATTTGTTCGTTTGTTTGTACCGAATAGGCTCCGAAACTACTAGACCGATTTAAAAAATTCTTCGACTTCGAATTCGGCCGGCCAAGTGCGAATCTGACTCGCGCACCCTTCGTGCGCGAGTCAGACTCGCACTTGGCCGGTTTTTTTTGTACTTCACCTATCTTCTTCATCTTCTTAGTCGTAACGCTCTTGACAGAGCGGTCGTGGTCGTCATGAAGTATCGGTAGTATATGCGGCAGATGTAATGCGTCTCACAATGTCTCGCCACCTTTCCCGATTCGAAGTCATCCGGGTACATTCGTGCACGGGACCGCCCACAGCTGACTTGATCTGGTCGGTCCAACGCATGGGTGACCTACCACGTGGTCTAGTGCCTTCCACTTTTCCTTGGACGACTAACCGCTCTATGGACTGACTGTCTCGCCTTGAAACGTGCCCGAAGAAAGTGAGTATTCGGGACTGTACTATTGCGGACAGCCGCTGCTTGATGTGGAGTTCTTGGAGTATCGAGAAATTTGTTCGAAACTCGGTCCACGACACTCCGAGCATTCTTCTCCAGCACCACATCTCCAGAGCGTCTATCTTTTTTCTTTCCACCTCCCGCAACGTCCACGTCTCTGCAGCGTACAGAAATATGGGTAAAATTAAAGTGCGCACGAGCCTGGTCTTCGTGGCTTTGGTGATGTCTCTGTTCCTCCATATTTTTTTCATTTTGTCCATTACAGTTCTTGTGATCGCCATACGCCTCTTTATCTCGTCAATGCAGCCACCGTTATTCGAGATTAAAGCTCCAAGATATACGTAGGATTGGACTACGTCGCAGTACGCAATCTGAGTAACTTCTGGCGAATTATTGTTAGCACGGTCCACAATCATCACCTAGGTCTTGCTGCGATTTATCTCTAATCCGAATTCAAGGCTCACTTGTTCCATTTTGCGTAGGAGTTCTTCCATATGGCGAGCACTAGATTCACCTATCTAAGGATGTCTTACTTATATAAATCCGTCTAGCGGTTTGATGGATATGAGGTAATAAAGAATAATACATACAAACAAACATACAGGATACGTGCGAAAAACATAACCCTTTCCTTGCAGTCAATAATCATGTCATAAGTCATATATTCATTTGTATTACAATAATAATGGTATATACAGGTAATAAAGAGTGCGCTATGTTATGCCAGAGGGCGTACAAATAATGTTTGCAAGTAATTAAAATAAAATCAAGCCAGCTAAATTAGCTTTTTTTGCTATTTTGACATTTGACTAATTTTACTCAGTTTAAGACATATATATTTATTTTATTTGACATTTGGTTTTTTTTTGACATTTTATGTAATTTTACGTTGATTTGACTTATGCATATTGATTTTAGTAGACATTTTGTTGATATTTTGACATTATTAATATTCTTCATATTTCCTACATTCTTATCTTGTGTTTAAATTTCATTGTTATAATTGATTATTATTATTTTAACATGTTTTTTTTTAATTATTGTATTTAAATAGCGATATTTGTAATGACAACCTTAATCTTTACTGTATTATTTTGCGAGTAATTCCATTTTTTACTGCTTTAAAAATATTGGTGTCTGTAATTACATTAAATTAAACAATTTTGCTAGCCGTGAGGCAAAATGTATCGGGACTGTTCTACAAAAAAACAACATCTAATCTGTATACCTACATTAACAAATAAACAATTTCATTCATAAATCTCAATAATTAAATAAAATAAGCCTGGACTATAAAGCAACAATTAAAAGGATTGCATAATCCAAATTAATAGAAATCAATGTCAATGTTAATATTAATAGAAATCAATGTCAATAAAAGAGAAACAAATAATAATAGGAACAATAATATAAAAAAAAACAAAATGTCAAAACAGTACATGTCAAGACACAGACTAAAAAAACAGATAATAAGGCTATGTCAATATAGGTAAAAATTACAAATGTCAATATCCAATATTCATGAGTTCTATTTTTACGATGCATCTAGAATAATCAAACATAATAAAAATAATATAGCAACGAACAAGTACCCTTTTTAACTTGACTCTAAATATAACATCAAAAACCTTGTATGTTTACTTTATAGGTCAATTATTACTTATGTGTCCTCGGACGTTTTGCGTAAGTATCATATTTCCTTGTACATAATTTAATATTATTTAAATATAAAGGTTGCCTACCACCAATTAATAATACGTTGAAAAAAATTTAAATGCAACGTGATATAAATGAAGTGTTTAGTAAATTTATAAGCTCAGTATTGATCAACTTGTTGTTGATTTACATACATTTTTATTAAATAATGGTGGCTAGAATATTGATAATCGCAAGTGTTGCTTGTATTTTTAATTTAGCGGAGGGTTTAACACGTAAGTCGAATAACAACAACAATTTATTTTCTATAGTAATGTGTTATTGGAAAACGATTGTTTTATTTCAGTTTTATCCATTCGATGATTTGAAACTTAATTTATCTAACTTAAATTTAAATGTCTTAAACCGTAAACTTATTGGAAGTTTCAAATTATCTAATCGAAAAATCTCTCTGTTTCAAATCACGAAAGTAGACTCGTCATTCGGGCAATGCGTGTTTTTGAGACTGGATCAGTGCAGTAAACTGGCACAATATGGGTTGACGTTTGCATTTTCTCATGTTTTATGTTAATAAACGCTAAAATAAAATAAAATTAATTAGTAATTTTGATATTAGGGTTTTTGATAACATTCCAGCTCCTTTTCCTGGTTTTAAACCATGTAAAATCGACGATAACGACTGCGTATTACAAAATACTAAAAGTGGCGTGCCGACCTTTGGAGATGGCATCCCTTCACTGGGTGTGAAGGCACTGGATCCTAGCCACTTTAAGCAAGTCGACGCAAGTTCACCAAACCTGAAATTCATCCTAAAAGATGTTATTTTAACTGGTTTGAAATCTTGTGTTCCAGTCGATGTGAAGTAAGTATATTATTGATTATAAAATATCCCCTATTTTGATTTTAAAAAAGGTTTTCACTTTTAAAGACCAAGTTACTCCAAATCCCAATCAATCCAAATATATAGCAAACGAGAAGAAAGTATAGATCAATCTTAAAATAATAGCTGTCAGGGATTCACCCATAGTTTGTAAATTGATTCAAATTCTCCATTCAGACTAATTCTGAGTTCACTCAGTTCTTTAATCAATCGATGTTAGTCAGCTATTTTTTTAATAATAATTTTTTTTTTTTGAAGATTATACCGAAGAAATGCGTTCCTTGCGAAGTATGTGTGGTGACAAGGTTATAAGGCAACGTTGTGGTTTAAAAGAAGATGTAGTGACTAAAATTTAAAAAAATATGTTAAGATGGTCATGTTGAGAGAATGAATGAAAGGCGATTAACGAAAGGTATTTACATGGCAGACGTGAATGGAAACGCCGGGATGGGACGCCCTAGAAAGACATACATAGACCTTATAGGTGATGTTCTTCAGAAAAGCCAGGTGCGCAGTACTCATAACCGGCGTGTGTGTATGACTAGATGTATGAATGTGAGGGAAGCAAAAGAAGTATGTAAGGATCGTGGCAGGCGGCGTTCTGTAGTTTCTGCCTACCCCCATGGGAAAAAGGCGTGAGTTTATTTATGTATGAATGTATACCGAAGAACTTAAAATATTACAAGTAGAATGTAAATATGAGTGATTTGAATGCCTAAACAAATAGACTTAGCAAAACAATATTGCGCACATTTTATAAATTTTTCGAGTAAACTTTGCTGTTTTCCTCTGGTCACTCCTTCTGGGAACACAGGTGTGTCATATTATGTTCTCTCACTGGAGGACAAAGACCTCCTTCCTTTTTCCACTTTGCCCGGTCTCAGGTGATTACAAACCAGTCCTTAACGAGTCTTACTCTAGCTCATCCCACCAGCTCCTTCTTATCTAATATATTTAAACGACGATTTATTGTATATATATAAATATATTTTGCGTATCTCAGAAATAAGGCTCTAATGAGTTGTATGAAATTTAATATTTATATAAGGATTTGATTTTTAAGCTTCCGTTATAAAAATAAGCAAAGCAAAGCAAAGCTCGGTCAAGCCAAGGAACTTGTAATTATTAAAATGTCTATTTACTCTTTGTCCCAGGCGTAACGCAGCTAAATCCCAAATGACCCTATCAATTCAATGCGATTTGAAACTTGATGGAGATTATGAAATGGATGGACAGGTCATTGTACTTAAATTAAATGGAAAAGGAAAAATTCACGTTAGTCTGAGTAAGTATTACTATGAATTTATCAAAGAGGTCAGTTAATGAACAATTGAAGTAGTTTTTTGAGATTTTTTATATACAAGATTAAACGTTCCCAGAAAATATTTATTTTTATTATATTTTTTTCGTGCGTCTGTTCTTGTTACTGATCGGCTCGAGTATCTTGGCATGAAGTTGACATCCAGTCTCAACTTTGGTGCCTCCATTGAGTACAAAGCCCAAATTGCGGCAAAAAAACTGGGCATCCTAAACAGAGTGAAGAAAAGAAAAGAAAGAAAGAAAGAAAAATATTTATTTGTGACCCGCACAGGAGACACGAGAAATAAGCATAAAAATTACACAATAGTCAAAAACGATACATTACGCCCGGTCAGCTTTTAACTCTTTACAAAACGCAGTCCGATCCTGTATGGAATATTGCACCACCTCTGGGATGGCTCAGCTAAATATCAGCTTGCCGCGCTTGACTCGGTGGAACGCAGAGCTAAGAGACTAATTGGCGACGTCAAACTGGTGGATGCCAAGCTTCACAGCTTGGCTTTTCGCCGTAAGGTTGCCTGCTTGTCGGTCTTCTACAGACTTTACTTCGGCGAGTGTGCTTATAAACTCCACGACCTCAACCCACCGGCCCCCTTTTACCATTGGACATCTAGACGCACTGCAAGTTATCATCCTCACATAGTTGCCATTCCACCAATTCGCACCAAGCGCTTCCAAGAGTGGAACTCACGGCCTGCATCTGTGTTTCCGAACGTATACAACCCGAATCTCTTCAAAGTTAGAGTGAACAGGCTTCTTCTGGGCAAGCTCACTCCATCGTCGACTCTGTCTCTGTCATCTCTGACCTAGACTAGAGTCAAAAGCAAACCCATCATAAATAAAAAAAAACAACTGAAATGCACTCATTATGAAGCGAATCAATTTCGAGGGAATGTCAAAAGTTGTTATTTCGCCCACGAAATTCGTCCAGCTTGTAATACAACATTCAATAACTTCCATAGCTATGTTTGTACCCATTTGAGCAGTGTAGGTAGGCATATTTCCCACTACTGTAGAAGAACCGATTAGCGATCGTCTATTCCTTCGCCTTCCGTGTCAGTAAAAGAGATACAAATACGTAAATTAATAGTTGATCTCTGACTGTTCACAATAATGCCATTCGGCGAATGGTCTCTTTTCACTAGTTTCTCGTCGAGAAAATAGATATCAGAGAAAAAAAAAATACTGGCAAACGTTGCTAGCTCTACTCGCTTTTCGTTATTTTTTTATGGTGGGCAGATACTTTATGACAGCCTTCTTGACTTATAAGCCAAATAAAATACCAGAGATACTAACATACACTCAATATCTGTTTACAGATAAAATTTTGAATCATATTACATTAAACTATATGATAAAAGAAAAAGACGGAAAGAATTATCTACGCATCAAGAAATTCGACCACAAGTACGAGCTCAAAGAAAAATCCAATGTTGTATTTGAAGGCCTGTTCCAGGATAATGAAGTTTTACGTAAGTACAAACAAAGAGAGAAAAAATAAAATTTTAAAAGTGTTGTTGAAAATATTTTTCATTGCGCCATTGTGAGGCAAGTTTTGATTAGAAAGTGCACCAAGTGCAAAAGACTAAACGATGGATTACGTGAAAGATGATATGGCTAAA
This sequence comes from Anorthoa munda, assembly GCA_945859665.1. Lineage (NCBI taxonomy): Eukaryota > Metazoa > Arthropoda > Insecta > Lepidoptera > Noctuidae > Anorthoa > Anorthoa munda. The sequence continues at coordinate 10,929,209 of OX243911.1, forward strand.
AAGCGGGTCACTAAAATATTTATTTATTTATGTATTTATTTATTTATTTACTTATTTATTTATTTATTTATTATTTATTTATTTATTTATTTATTTATTTATTTATTTATTTATTTATTTATTTATTTATTTATTTATTTATTTATTTATTTATTTATTCGTTAATCCTGGTACTGGAACGCCTTGCAGCAATAACACCAATAGGGTACAAATCTATACTAACTATAAGACGATGTCTATTAATACCTAAAACACATGATTTTCATATGGTCTGGTCACTGTAAGGACTTGGTGAATGGTGCAGAATAAACCAGTTACTTTAAAATAAACTTCGACCACTGAGTTTTTTTTTCGGTGTATCTTCTCTGAGTAGTCCGTTAGGATATACTGGCCTCAATTCCTAGTAGTTTAAATTGATAAAAAGTATTGACTTATTTTGCATTTTTTTTTATTGCTAGGCTCGCGCTTGACCTTACCTGATGGTAAGCGGTAATGTGGTCGACGATGAAGAACTTGTCAAAGTCTTTTTTTAACCCATTTACAAAATAAATATCATTTTATATGTCAATAAAAAAAAATACTCAAGAAGAAGACATGTTGACCCCAAATAATATTGTAGGTATAAGAGCAAGCAAATGATTCTGATATCGGTGCGTAACTTTTGATTACAATGAAGCAGTTACAAATTATTAACCAGGAACACTGTATGGGGTATACTATTTGGCTGTAGCTAAATATCCCATGAAAGCTCTTCTTACCTAAGGTCAAGTTTGCACCAGCAACCAGCTCACATGCAAGTTGCATTACATTGTGACTTACCGGGTATATAATGCGATCGATCGCTCGATCGTGCCCGCTATATATTATTGACCTTGCATGCAAGTTGCTTGCAGTCAGAAACTCAGGCTATGAAGAAGGAATGCATCAAGAGTAAAGCCCAATAACACGATAAAAGTTTCTAATCTGTGACATGTAATAAAATTGAAGCATTTTGACAGCACGGCCGCTCCTGAAGCGACTAGAGACATTCATCCTGATTGTTACTCAATTACGCCATAACGGCTGAGAACGGCTTTTTATCCCGGGAGCATGTTGGGATAATTTCCGACTTTCACGCGAGCAGAGTCGCTGGCAGGGTAGTTGTCAATAAATTAGCCTTGCAAACTTGCAGGTTTCGGCTAACATAGCTTTAGTTACAATAGCCATAGTTAAAATTGGCATTTCAATGCGTAAGTGGGTGACATTCACTGAAACGCTTGCTTTGTGTGCAAAGTTTTCACAATGTCGTCTTTAGTAGTGGCTCTGCGAAGCATGATTTAAATTCTTTAAAAACTGTCCTGGCCTCTTTCTTTTTTTTTCAACTCTTCTTGCTCTTTCAGAGGAAATTAAATTACATCATGTAGATCAGTCTTTATATTTTTGAGGGACCATACAGCAATTTTTTTTTTATATTTCTAGGCAAGGCTACGGAGGATGTTATCAAGAACAATGGTAACGAAATTGTAGAAGAGATTGGAGGCGGGATGTTTAAAGCCGCTATGACAACGGCCGTGGGAGGTATCAACGACTTCTTCAAAGCAATTTCGTATGATGAATTAGTTCTTCATTAAACTTGAAATAAAAATTATTACTTTTTTGCTTGTTAGTCACTTGTTTTTTATTGTTCCTTTTCCATTGTAATCTCTGTAGATCTTATATTTTTTTATCATAGATTGGCTTGCGTTTAACCACCAGCTCACCTAACTATCGTGATAATGCGGTCGATAAGACTTTTGACTGGTTGCTCGTATCGACTCTAGCGCAGCTCTTTAGTATTTGGCAGATACATCCCAATCAGAGCAGAACACTATCGAACTTGCGCTTGATATTAGGTAGAGCAGATGTTGCATTGTGAAGTGAACCATATCAGTTTTGCTAGGATGCCCAATTTTATGGTAGACGGTTGAAATATTAGAGTAAATTACTAATCTAATCTGCCAAAAATTCAGGTCTATATTAATTCTCAATTAAAAATCTTAATAAAAATATTTTATTTCAACTAAACCAGTAAGATACTTCTGAAATGGTCAGCAATAAAAAATCAAAAATGAATCTAGTTGCACATTGCGTATGCGTCAGTAGGTCTCTATGGACATGCACTTCTTGTGCATGAAACTCCACAAACAAACTTTTCCGTCAATAAGTTTTAATTACTAGTATTTGGTTACATCATTATTGTTGGCGAATCTAATCTAATACCTTTATTATATAATTATATAATCTGAATCTCAGAAACGGCTCCAACGATTTTCATGAAATTTAATATGCAGAACCTTTCGGGGTCTAAAAATCGATCCAGCTTGGTTTAATTTTTAGAATACGTCGTTTTCTCTATTTTTCCTCACTATTTCTAGTAACATAATTATGTGTGTCGCCGTTTTTACTACTCGTAAAAAGATGTAAATTCTTTCTCACGTACATCTGGGGGCACGACGCGACAGTGACCCCGCCATGACGAGCCAAGCGAAGCGCAAAGGCTCTTAGACCTTTTCTCGAAGCGATTCGTCGTATTTTTGAATCTTCATATCTTGAGTTTATTATACCAGTTAAACAAAATTCTTGAGATATTGATGTCAATAGTAGACTTATTAAGCATATAAAGTTTCAATTGCATAGATTTTACACTTTAGATTTTATTTATATATAAAAAACCCCGCAGCAGGGACTCTATGGAACGGGCTTCATCGTCAGCAAGAAACTCGACAAATGCGTGCTGGAATTTTAGGAGACCAACAAGCGACTCTGTAAACTCAGAGTCAAGGACCAAATCTACAACACCACTTATGTCTGCGTGTATTCCCTAATCAATGACGCGAGTGAGGAGGCAAAAGAACAGTTTTACGAAGATCTCCAAAAACCATGCGATTCTGTACCCAGGTACGATGAACTGGTCGTTCTAGGGGATTTTAACGCGAAGGTTGGTAAAGAGGACGCATATATAGGAGTAATTGGTAAGCAATCTCTCCACGATACCACCAGTGAAAATGGCGAAAAGCTATGCTATTCCGCAGCCGCTAACGACCTTTTTATCACTGGCACAAAATTCCCTCATAAGGACATACATAAAGCGACCTGGAAAGTCCCTGGTCGGGAACTCTTTAACCAAATAGACCACATACTTCGCAGGAGAAGGCTATCTAATGTATTAGACGTCAGAAATAATAGAGGAGCAGACTGTGACACCGACCATTTCCTTGTTATAGCAACATAAATGCTTAAGCATAAAACCGCGGTAGTGCAAAACGGAAAAGGAGAAAAAAGGTTGGGACACAGAAAAACTTAAAGATGACATGATACGTAACACCTATGCATGTGAAGTTTCTAAAAATTTACGTAACACCGTCCCAGCTGAGAACATCGAACAGGAGTGGCGGGCCATAAAGTAAGGAGTGGTTGAGGCAGCTAATAACGTGCTGGGAGAACGAAGAAAAGGTCGCAGAGAGGGATGGTATGACGATGAATACGCGCAACTACTGCGAAAAAGGAACGAAGCCAGAGTGTTAGTGTCTGCAAAATAGTACAGCCACTAACAAACTGCTTTATAAGAGAGCTCGGGACATTTGTAGAAAATCAGCACGGAAAAAGAAGCGCATCCTCGAAAATAAGCGGGCCCGGGAATTGGAAGATATGCGAGACAGAAATCTATCGAGGGATTTCTACAAGCGAGTCAACGAACTTCGCAACAGCTATCAGCCGCGTTCGAGTACTATCCGCGATAGCGATGGCAATGTCCTTACCGAAAAACCCGACATTGTGAATAGGTGGAAAGAACACTTTCATCAGTTGCTTCACCCTGCCCGCCAGGATGGCGAACACTATAACACACCTACCTTCTACAACGTCGAGGAGCAATTAGAAGAGCCCACCTTTACTGAGGTGCCAAGATGCATAATGTATCTAAAAGAACAACAAAGCACCAGGTCTTCACACCATCACTGCTGAATTGTTGAAAGCTGGGGGACATGCTCTCGAGGAAAGACTCTATCTGCTCATAAAAAATATCTGGATAGCAGAGGAGATGCCTCAAGAATGGAATCTGGGTGTAATAGTACCTATTTTCAAAAAGGGGGACAAATCGATCTGCTCAAACTACAGAGGTCAAGCTACAGAGGTATCACCATCTTATCTGCTGCATACAAGGTTTTCTCGGAGGTACTCTACAGGAGACTGATCAATTATGCTGAGGAGATCATGGGTGATATCAGTGCGGCTTTAGACCGAACCGCTCCACCGCGGACCAGATCCACCTTATGCGGCAAACGCTAGAGAAGGCCTACGAATATGATATTAACTTGCATCATCTGTTCGTCGACTACAAGCAGGCTTTTGATAGCGTCAACCGCGATCGCATTCTATGTAACATGCTGATACTGGGAGTACCAAGCAAGATCATTCGGCTTGTCAGTGCGACGATGCGAGACTCTAAGTCTATTGTGGCCATCCAGAACGAACAGTCTGAACCTTTCCCCGTTACCTTTAGAGTGAAACATGGAGATGCCTTATCGACAGCCATTTTTAACCTGGTGCTGGAAGCTGTCACACGAAAACTCAATCTTAAAGGGCTCATAGACTACAACACGTCTCAGCTGGCAGCATATGCGGATGACATTGTGAAAACTAGCCGATCCAAAAAAAGTATGGTCAACCACGGAATGATCTTAGAATCTGAGACGGCCCAGTTCGGGTTACAGGTTAATGCATCCAAGACCAAATACCTCGCCAGCAGTCGCCTTGCTGCGCCAGGCCAAGATGTCACTGTCGGCGATAAAAACTTATTAAAACTTATTTCAAAGTGTTGGGCAGTTCTCACAGTCGTAACCTTCGAGCTTTCAATAATCTACTTCTCCAAATTCCTTCACACCGCACCGGTTTTATGTCCAATTCATACGCTGTCTCAACAATAAAGCTCTGGAACGCGCTACCCTTTGGCATTAAAAAGGCTGAAAGCAAATTCACTTTCAAAAGAAGAGTTCGTGACCACTATTTAAGTCAGAATAAATAGCTCTCATCTAGAGACAGGAGTATAGTCATAGTGATTATTAATAGGTTTCTCGTTTTTTATATATATATATATATATATATATTTAGTCTATTTTATTTGTATATGTGTATCATTAATATTTATGTATATGTAAGTTTTATTAATATATAAGTAAGTTTATACATTTTCGTATACAAGTTGTTATTTTTCGATATATTTTTTTGTACCCGTTCACAATGTTGTCCTTTTTAACCCAAAGGTTGACTGGTAGAGAATGCCTTGTGGCATTAAGTCCGCCTATGTACCACTATTGTACATGAAGTTTAAATAAATAAATAAAAGGATTGAGGGTGTGAGTGCATTCCGATACTCCTCCTCCATCAAGTCCGATAATTCTTAGGGTCTAAAGTCCTAGAAAGCTGAAATTTGGTATATAAGAATAGAATAGAATAGAATACTCTTTATAATGTACACCCTATAAGTTACAGAAAGTATAGACGAAGAAAACAATACACTGGGTGACACAATGGGCGGCCTTATCGCTAAAAGCGATCTTTTCAAGACAACCTTTGGATGGATATTGGAATTGGAATTGAAGCTAGAACTATGAACTCATCATCATCATATCAGCCGAAAGACACTGCTGGACATAGGCCTCCCCTAAGCGTCGCTAAATTGACCAGTCCCGTGCGTCTCGCAACCAGCTGATCCCCGCAACCTTCACCAGGTCATCGGTCCACCTGATGGGAGGCCTACCAACGCAACGTCTTCCGGTTCGCGGTCGCCACTCCAACACTTTTCTGCCCGATCGGCCATACGTTCTGCGTGCAATGTGTCCTGCCCACTGCCACTTAAGTTTGGCAATTCTTAGCCCTCCATTGCCCTTTGAATGACTGCGAGCTTTCTGATGAGGCCCATAGTAAGCAGCCACGTCTCAGAGCCATATGTCATCACTGCCAACACACACTGGTCATAGACTTTTGTCTTGAGATACTGTGGTAAATTGGATGAACACGCAACTTCTTGTTGTTTTTAAGCTGTTTCAGAGCCATCCTAATCTCGTACAGGCTGATGTCCGGGATATCTTCGGTATAGTGTCGGGTCAATCTAGCTCTTGGGTTCGTTTGTTAGATTCACAACGGGCTTGCTGATTGATATGTACAACTGCCCATAGAGTATCTCGAACTCCCTCAGAAGCTCCGGTTTGGCGGATACAATCCTGCCATTGTCGGTCTTCAGTTTTGTGAGCTGCCACTGCCCAATAGCCAAATCCCTTTATAATATTTTGGAGTCTTTATTTCGCTCAATCGTGTCTTTAATACGCTCGGTATTAAAGCGGCGGAGGTCTCTTTTCAAGGATTATAGATCTGTCTATTGAGCTAATGCTCTTACTGCCACACTCAGAAAGATTCATTAAATTAGCCCTAATGTGTACTTAACTAAGTATCATTAAATCCGTTAATTAACGATACATCCCAGAGACATAATTTAAGGGTTCATTAGTTAATGACAATTTTAAGTATCCGTAGGGTTATGTATACACATTGAAAGCATGTAAATAAGTAATATAAATGAAAATAAGTTCTTTTACTGATCGTTTTTAATAAAAGACAAAGCGATACAGCTGTTTTCATATAAATAAAGCAACCGGACCCGTTTTACCCGACTGCCGAAGGAGGGTAATGTGTTTATCAGTCTATGCATATTTGTATGTTTGTTCCTATGTGGCGTTCTAGAGACCAAACGCGTTGGTCGATTTTGATCGTTCTTACGTCAATCGATTCGTCTTAACCCTGCGATTGTCACTGGCTACATAAAAATAGGTAAATGGCCGATGTTCGGCGCCATATTGTAGCGGACCAAATTTTTTTTTCTTCCAATCCCGTCATGTGGGGTATTAAAATAAAGGGTTTTAACAGGTGATTTAAAAAAGAGATATCACTTATATGTTTAAATGTACCTAAATCGAAAAAAACAATAACTAAAAAGATGTAAATAAAAAAAAATAATTCAATAAATCCAAAAATCCGATTGATTTTGGTCTGTCAGCTTGCGAATATGTCGATTTTGATCGTTCTTACGTCAATCGATTCGTCTTAACCCTGCGATTGTCACTGGCTACATAAAAATAGGTAAATGGCCGATGTTCGGCGCCATATTGTAGCGGACCAAATTTTTTTTTCTTCCAATCCCGTCATGTGGGGTATTAAAATAAAGGGTTTTAACAGGTGATTTAAAAAAGAGATATCACTTATATGTTTAAATGTACCTAAATCGAAAAAAACAATAACTAAAAAGATGTAAATAAAAAAAAAAAATTCAATAAATCCAAAAATCCGATTGGTTTTGGTCTGTCAGCTTGCGAATATGTATCCTCCGCATCCGACTGCACAGCATGATTTTCTCCTTGTTTACGTCTTTTTAGTTTGCTTTTCAAGCAGTCGGGTTTTTCGAGGTTTTGTTTTTCTGGTATAATTTATAGCTAACATTGTTTGACAGTGTTGAAGTTACTATCAATGTTATAAAGTGTCAAGGTTATAAATTGTTTCACCCGGCAAAAATAAAATTTCGTGTTTTAAATTTTAATTACATATTTATCATAATATATTATTAGAAATCTATTGTTTCTTTTAGTGGTTTAAAATTATAGTATTATAATTTGATTAATTTATGGATTTTCATTTATTACCTATATAATTCATCTTTCTGCCCTTGACCCATGTTGCTTGGGGTCGGTTAAGAATTTCATATAAAGAAAAAACATTTCAACCAAAGATATTTTATTTTTTATTTTATTTATAATAATTTTTATTTTATTTACAATAATTTTTATTTTATTTATAATAATTTTTATTTTATTTAATTTATAATAAATTTTATTTAATTTAATTTATAATAATTTTTATTTTATTTTATTTATCAAGGAAAACCTTTCATCTAAAGATACGCACCATAAAAACGAATTCTCTATTAAAAATAAAAATATAATCTCAAACGTACATGTCAAAATCAATCGTTAAACAGTTAAGTAAGGGTTTTGCTATACTTAACTTTAATTGTCATTAAGGGACGACTGTCTCTGAGAGTGTACTTTTTTAAATCTTCACTAAGGAACGACTTAAGTAAACGTTAATCGTCTCTGAGTGTGGCAGTTTGCTTTTTATTTGCACTCCTCATCTAAAGACTGCAGGTTCATCCCGACCGCCTCTCCTCCATAAACTTCAAAGTAGGATTAGAGAGCTTCAGAGTAGATAGGTATCAGGTAGGTAGGGTAGGTAGGGTAGGGTAGGTAGGGTAGGTAGGGTAGGGTAGGGTAGGGTAGGGTAGGGTAGGTAGTTAGGGTAGGGTAGATAGGGTAGGTAGGGTAGGTAGGGTAGGTAGGTTAGGTAGGGTAGGTAGGGTAGGTAGGGTAGGTAGGGTAGGTAGGGTAGGTAGGGTAGGTAGGGTAGGTAGGGTAGGTAGGGTAGGTAGGGTAGGTAGGGTAGGTAGGGTAGGTAGGGTAGGTAGGGTAGGTAGGGTAGGTAGGGTAGGTAGGGTAGGTAGGGTAGGTAGGGTAGGTTTTTTTTTTTTTTTTTTTTTTTTTTTTTTTTTTTTTTTTTTTTTTTTTTTTAATACTAATCCCGCTCAACAAAGTTGGCGCCTATTCTGTGCAAATTCTTTCATTCCATTCCTCTTTCATGCCTCTCGTACTTTCATTCTTCATACCATGGTTCTTCTTGCATACGTCTTCTTGTATACAGTGGGTGGGACTCCCACTTTGTATAAATACTTAAAGGCAACTTTATTTATTTGGTGTAAGGTTAAAAGAAAAAGTGCTACATATACAAGAATACAAAAAAGTGCTGTTGATCACAGTAAAATATGCAAAAAGTGCTGCAGATCACAGGTAAGGTACAGAAGTGCTGTTTATCACAGGGAATATCACAATATAAATAATGCCTTACATTTAGGGATGAGAAGCACAACAGTGCTTTTCACCATACAGACAATCTGTTTTCTTAGGTACTACCCCAGTGCAGGGTTCGTCATTGCAGTTTTGTGCGTGCTATTCTATACTTCTTACAAATATTCTTATAATACTAGTGAAGCATAGTGCTGCTTCAACTTCGGTTTCGTGCAATGACGGTGGAGGCCACATTAACACAGTACACCAGGAACTTTTCCCTGTGTTGCTTACTCATGAGCCCATGCAGGCTCTCCTTCGTCAATCTCCTGTCCAGCTCACATTCGAGTTGGTAGCGTTCCCTGATAAATAACGGGCAATCTACAAGTATGTGCTGGACAGTCTCTGCCACGCCTGGATCGCAGACGCACGATGGGTTATCCTTACACTTGAAACGATTCAAGTATTCAGAGAACCCGCCGTGCCCCGTCAAAACCTGCGTGAGAACGCCTGTGGGCCGCACCTGTTTTATAATACGGAAAGCCGCTATGGCATCCGGAAGAAACATTTTCGTCACAGAAGCTGTCTCGCCCGACACATATCTTCGGTTCCATTCATCAAGCGATTCCAAACGGATCTGTCGCTTGATAAATGATACCGGACACTGGTCGTAGTCCGGCTTCCTCCGTAACGACAATGCTGCCTTCTTTGCCAACTCGTCCGCTCGCTCATTCCCCGGCAGGCCCGCGTGGGCCTTGATCCAGAACAAAGAAACAGCTTTGCTCTGGCCCAGGGCTTGAGCCAAATTGGCACGCGCGCGAACTGCCAGGGGATGGAGAGAGCCATGGCTTGCAAGCGTCTGCAATGCTGACATTGAGTCACTGTACAAACCATAGCTCGTCTCTTGCCGCGTAAGGATCACGTCCGTCGCTTTACAGATGGCCAGGAGTTCCGCCTGGTAGACTGTGCAGTACGCGGCTAAGCTAAGTTTGAGGTTCCGGACTTCGCCTTCATTATCCCAAATGGATAATGCGGCCCCGACCTTCCCCTCAATCTTGCTGCCGTCGGTGAAGATTCGCACCGCCTGCACATTGTTGCCGTCTAGCAACTGTTGGTCTGTCAGGCACATGAACTCCAGGGGCATCTGTGTAGCTGGATGAGGAGCCTCTGCAAACCTTACCGCACTTTCGATCTCCCTATCTCCTGGCACAAACCGGGATGGCCCTCTCCTCGCTTCATACAGGGCGGCTGCCTCCTGTATGCGCAGATCTAGAGGTAGTATTCCGGAAAGTACCAGTGCCGAGTTCAGGGAGACAGTACGGTAAGATTTACAGATCTTCTGGACGAATCCTCTTTGGACCGAGCCTAGCTTCTTCCGTATTCCCAGCTTCTTCGTAGCGGGAGCCCAGGCTGCGGCCGCGTACGTTATTATGGGCTCAATCATAGCAGTGTAGATTGTGTGTATGATCTGTGCGTCCAATCCCCAACTCACTTTAGCGGCGCGGGACAGCTGCTTATAAATGTTAACTGCCCTCCTGCAGACGTTCGCGGTGTGCTCGTTGAAGGTGAGCTTCTCGTCTATGGTTAGACCCAACAACTTCATCTTCTTAACCATACAAATGTCGACCCCGGCCATGCTCAACCTTGGGGTATCATACTTGCGCTTGTTGGTTACGACCATCGCACAGGTTTTGTGCGGAGCGAACCTCAGCTTGTTTCTGACGCCCCAACTCTGAACATGGGCGAGGGCTGCATTGGCAGATGTTGAAACTTCGGTCGCTGAGTCCCCATCCAGAACCAAGACGATATCATCGGCGAACGCCTGCGCGAAGATGCCGCGCCGCTCCAATTCCTTTAATAGTGGGTCTAGAATGAGATTCCACAGGATGGGACCACCTATTGACCCTTGAACACAGCCCTTGCTAGTCACTCGCGTGCATTCCTCCCCAGCGTAACGAACCTTGACTTTCCTACTGTCGAGGTAGCTGTCTAGCAGCCTTCTTATGTTCACCGGGCACTTTTCCTCAGCCAGTCTGACCTTGATGGCTGGCCACCAAGCACTATCGAAGGCCCCCTCTATATCCAGCGACACCAGGACAATTAGCTTCTTCAGCCTCAACTTGTCCTGTACGTGCTTCACTAGCTTATAGAGGGCGTCCTCAGTGCTTCTCTGGGGCATAAAGCCAAACTGGCGGGTACTAAACCGCGGTACAAGCTGCCATTTCAAACGCGCTACTACCATCCTCTCCAGGACCTTCCCCAGAACCGGCAGTAGACCTATTGGTCTGTATGCCTTGGGGTTTAGGTAATCGTCCTTGCCCAGCTTTCTGAGGACCACGACTGTGGCCTCCTTCCAGATGTTCGGGAAGTGTGCCAATTCAAGGCACTTATTGTAGAGGGCAAGGAACGCATCCAGGTCCTGGTGGATCGCTCGACTGCAGATGTCAGACGTCAGTCCATCCCCTCCTGGTGCCTTTTTGGGATTGAAACCTGCCACGGCGGTCTTCAGCTCCAGCGAGGTAAATGGTGGATCATGATATTCATCATGAACCCACTCATTTACTCGACTGGCCGCTTCTCTAATTCGCCTGTGGTCAGCGTTGTCCTGGTCTACTCTGTCTTCGGGGTAGAACGTATCTGCAAGTAGGGCGGCCGATTCACTTGGGTTGAGGAATACACCATCGCTGCATAGGGTCAGTTCCTCCTGCCTTCTAGCGGTCCTACCAATCACCCTGTAGATTCCCTCCCAGACCCCTTCCCGATCCTGTTTTCGGCAGAACTCCTTCCAACTGGCGAATTGGGCGCTCTTTGCTAGCATCTCGTATTCTTCTTTGGCCTTCAGGTACTCGTCGACGACCATCGCTCGTCGGACCGGCGCGGCATTGCGGATACGGTTCTTTAATCTGGTAAATTTCTTCTTCTTTTCCGTGAGCTCCTCGGACCACCACGGACATTTGATTTTAATTTTACTATTTGTCTTAGGAATGGAATCTTCGCATGCTAATTCAATGATTTTACTGTATTTTACTATTGTTTCTTCTAAGTCTTGTTTACTATTCAAATTTTGTATTCTGTCTAAATTTAAGTTACTTTCAGTTTTATTTTCCACCAATTTTATTTTAAATGCTTCCCAATCCGCTTTTCTTGTATTATATTTCCTTGTAGTTCTAATTATGTTCATCCCTTTTTCCTTTTTTACATTGATGTTAAAAAATATGGTATTATGGTCCGAGGATGTTGCTCCTGTGTCGACCCGCCAGCCGTCCACCAGGTCAAAAAGGTCGAGCGAGCATGCCGTGACGTCCACATGGCTTTTATACACTCTACCACCTCTGACAGTGTCAAATGTGGGAGTGTCACCAGTGTTCAGTACCTGAAGCTCTAGATCCTCCAGGGTTCCGGACATTTCCTCGCCCTTAGAGTCTTCGACGATGCTGCCCCACCAAGAACTCTTAGCGTTCGCGTCGCCGCCTATCAGCAATCTACCGGTGGCCACTTCCGATTTGATCCGGGTCAGCTGGTCCAGGTATGGCCCTATGGGTTGGTCTGGCTCGAAGTAGTAAGAAACTACTGCGATCTCCCAGGCTTTGGTCCGGATCCCCACCACAACGATGTTGTTTGTGGTGAATTTTGGGTAGGGTATGACGTCCAAGTCACTATCAAAGACGGCAATTGCCGCCTTTACCCTCCCACTTCCATCAACCTCGCACTGGTAGATTCGCGAACCTCGGTAGTTCCTCATACTCCGCGCCCCTCCCACGTATGGCTCCTGGATCAGCGCCCACGCGATCTTCCTTTTACTGGCCTCTAAAAAGAGTTCGGTCGTTGCCAGGTCCTTGCGTTGTAGGTTTGCTTGGGCCACACGGTATGGTCTTGCGTTTTGTTGGGCAGGAGTCTCCGGGTTGCCCTTAGCAATACGCTATAACAGATCGGGCTATTGCATCCCATCTCTTCCTAACTACGCACTCCGAGCTGAAAGCATGATGGTCTGTGCTGTCAGTCTTGGCGCGCGCGCAATTGCAGCACTTTGGAGGTAGGCCAGCGGCCCAGTCCGCGCACTCCGTCCTCATGTGGGGACCGCCACAGTGGCTGCACTTTGGCACAGATTCTGTGCAAAGGCGTCGGCTATGCCCATACCCGAGGCAGAGCGAGCATTGGACCAGCGGAGATTGGTCCTCGACCGTCACCCGCTGAAACTCCACGTGCACCGACCCAACCCCGAGCATGCGCCGCCAAACCTCTGCGGCGACCCTCATCACTACGTGACACATGTGCGGGTTCCTGGCTCGCTTTCGGTATATTATTTCTATTTTCGCCTGTTCATCCTGAAGGTCGCGAAAGATGGTGGCGTTTTGGTTTTTAAGCGCCTTAAGTATATCCTCGTTTGTATTGTACTGCATTACGCCGCGCAACACAACCTGTGGGTTCTTATTTTTAATATTCTGGGCTTCCAGCTCGGGTGCCCTCCTAATCTTTTCCTTCAACTTTTCCCTATCCTCTTCTGTACTACAGCCCACAATTATTCTCCTATCTTTCGCTTTCCTCACTTTCTCTACCGCTATACCCCCTTCCTTGGCATTTACGACCTTCCTAAGTCGGTCCAGGACTTGCTCCCCCGTTTCCTTCTCATCCCTGGCTGACACTACGATGGAATGTAGTGTGGTCTGCTTCGGAGCCTGATTGGAAGGCCGACTTGCCGCCACGCTAGCATACGAGACCATCTGGTCTCGGCTAGCTTGTAGCGCCTCTTTCAGCCTGTCCATTTTTAGGCTGTTCTCGGCCAGGTTTCGGCTATGCTCTTCTAGAGCTCGCCTGAGGGAGTTGGTCTCGACCCCACAGATAGCTTCTGAGGACGGGGGAGGGACTTGCTCAGCCCTTGGCTCCTCCTGGACTTGGGTCCCGATCGATGCCGTTGTGTTGATGGTTGGGGGGGCTTTTACCTGCTCAAGTTCCTTCACTAGCCGGTAGAGCCGGTCTGCCTGCGCCTTGACCTCCGCCTTAGTCTCATTTTTGGTCGTCTTAGATGTGGTCATTAATGATTTTATTTTATTTGAGCACATCCTCGCCTCGGCGACTTTACTTCTTTGGGAAGGCGGGCTGCCGACGTCGAAGGATATCGACATTACTGGAGGTGGTTGGTCCAGTTTTTTGGATAGGGGAGTCCTCTTAGTGACAGTTCTACCCGCCTCCCATTCACCCACGCTCCTTCTGACGCTCTGCGCCGATGGTCCTGCCTCCTCAGGTGCCCTCTGGGGGCTTTTGGTCGGGGGTTTGGTTGTCGCCGAGTGCGGAACCGGCGTGCGTACACCAGGCATTCCGGACATTTTGGAAAGTGAGGGGTGGCTGGGATTAGTATGTGTCAAGATAGAGGTGTTGTAAAGAGCACCTCTATTATGTGTAAAAGTAAAAAAGGGGATATTGTAAAGATACCCCTTTTTTGTGTGTCAGATGTCAGAGTTTTTAAATAATTCTCTTGCGAGAATGTCCCAAGTTAAAAATCTAATCTAAACTTATTCTAATATATAGTAGCACAAAAGTACTACTATATGTCCACAGTTTAATAATTTACACAATAATAAGCAATAAAATGCTTATATAATCTTAGCCTAAATGTATAGCAGCACAATAATGCTGCTATAAGTCCTTAAAATAATACAAAAAATTAAGAATACGGTCTGGTGGTGCTCAGGAACTAATGTCGTCCGAGTCTGGGCGCTTCGGATGTTTTTATTAGTTCTGGCTGAGCTTGTGCAGAGAGACGTATTCTGCTGGGGCCAGTCGGTAGGGCTCCTCTAGCCGGTCAGGATGAGTTCAAGCTCGGATGGTCCAGCTCTGACCTGGGCCGAGATAGTACGAGGGGGTAAGGTACAAGAATAAGGAATAAGAGAGGGGGGGAATAAGAGTTGGGGGGGGGGGGTTTCTGTTGGGGCCAAAAGATAGGGCTCCTCAAGCCAGTCGCAATGGACCCAAGCTCGGATAGTCTGCCTTTATTTTTGGCCGAGATAAACTAAGGGGGGGAAGTAATTTGGAAGGGGGGTTGGGGGGAGGGGTGAAATCCAAGGTTCAGAGGGGGTGAAGGGAGGGAGGGGGGGGGGGGGATTTTTTGAGGGTGTTTCTGTAGGGGCCAAAAAATAGGGTTCCTCAAGCCGGTCACAATGGACCCAAACTCGGGTGGTCTACCACTATTTTTGGCCGAGATAACCCGAGGGGGGTGAGATAATTTGAGGGGGGTTGGGGGGGGGGGCGGTATAAATCCAAAGTTCAGAGGGGGTGAAGGCGGGGGGGAGGGGGGGGGGGGTGTAAAAGTGAGGGGGGGATAGGTATTTGAAGAAGTGGGGAGCGGGTGTCCAAAACAAGTCCAACCTCGGGTGACGTCAGGCCAGAGACTGAGGAGTTCCCTCGAAGTTTCCTGCTGAGGATTTGTGGAGCTGTTCTATAGTCAGCTCTATAGTCAGCTCGGAACAGGCAGGTATGTCTATAACACTCAGAAAATTTTCACATCAGGATTTTTGGACCACGTTTTTTATTTGAGGTTAAGTACCGAAAACGTGGTCTCACTGATGTGTAATTACGCTCTCGAGTTTTTCACTTAAAAATCTGAAACTCAGGATATAGCTGAAGGCCACACAGAGGGTTAATATCCCGTAATAAAAAAGGTATGTGTTCGCTTTATCTTTCGAGCTAATCACTAGCGAAAAAACACTTTGAGGTTATGTTGAAGAACTGCACTGTAAAAATTTTGTCACACACTATTGAATAGTTTTGGTGTCGGAAACTTCACGACTCGTCGATGGCCCACAGGTGGGCAAAACCAATATTTGTCTCTCGCCCCCAGGCGAAGTCTTGGAAGAAGGGTGGTATTTCTTCTTTCGCCTGCAGGTCTCCGGTGTTGCACCGGAAAAATCTGGAGGACACCTCAGAATGTGCGGGCAGCGAGGGCGCAGCCCAGCACTCCAAAAAATCAGGGGCCCACCACTCAGAATTCAACAGCGTTTAAGGGTTTATGAAAAATACTTTCTGAATTTTTCTTCTTTTACCCAGGAAAAATCCCAAAAGTGGAGTCCGATGATTTCTCTTGGTGCGCGCATACAGCACCCACTAGCCCGAACACTCTAAGCTATCACTCACTGAAAACTGCGATAAGTTTCTGATTTTTCCGATTTTTGAGCGCGGAGTCGCTTTAAACTGAACTAGCGAGGACGGGGGATCGCGAGAGACTGCGGGTAGGGTAGGTAGGGTAGGTAGGGTAGGTAGGGTAGGTAGGGTAGGTAGGGTAGGTAGGGTAGGTAGGGTAGGTAGGGTAGGTAGGGTAGGTAGGGTAGGTAGGGTAGGTAGGGTAGGTAGGGTAGGTAGGGTAGGTAGGGTAGGTAGGGTAGGTAGGGTAGGTAGGGTAGGTAGGGTAGGTAGGGTAGGTAGGGTAGGTAGGGTAGGTAGGGTAGGTAGGGTAGGTAGGGTAGGTAGGGTAGGTAGGGTAGGTAGGGTAGGTAGGGTAGGTAGGGTAGGTAGGGTAGGTAGGGTAGGTAGGGTAGGTAGGGTAGGTAGGGTAGGTAGGGTAGGTAGGGTAGGTAGGGTAGGTAGGGTAGGTAGGGTAGGTAGGGTAGGTAGGGTAGGTAGGGTAGGTAGGGTAGGTAGGGTAGGTAGGGTAGGTAGGGTAGGTAGGGTAGGTAGGGTAGGTAGGGTAGGTAGGGTAGGTAGGGTAGGTAGGGTAGGTAGGGTAGGTAGGGTAGGTAGGGTAGGTAGGGTAGGTAGGGTAGGTAGGGTAGGTAGGGTAGGTAGGGTAGGTAGGGTAGGTAGGGTAGGTAGGGTAGGTAGGGTAGGTAGGGTAGGTAGGGTAGGTAGGGTAGGTAGGGTAGGTAGGGTAGGTAGGGTAGGTAGGGTAGGTAGGGTAGGTAGGGTAGGTAGGGTAGGTAGGGTAGGTAGGGTAGGTAGGGTAGGTAGGGTAGGTAGGGTAGGTAGGGTAGGTAGGGTAGGTAGGGTAGGTAGGGTAGGTAGGGTAGGTAGGGTAGGTAGGGTAGGTAGGGTAGGTAGGGTAGGTAGGGTAGGTAGGGTAGGTAGGGTAGGTAGGGTAGGTAGGGTAGGTAGGGTAGGTAGGGTAGGTAGGGTAGGTAGGGTAGGTAGGGTAGGTAGGGTAGGTAGGGTAGGTAGGGTAGGTAGGGTAGGTAGGGTAGGTAGGGTAGGTAGGGTAGGTAGGGTAGGTAGGGTAGGTAGGGTAGGTAGGGTAGGTAGGGTAGGTAGGGTAGGTAGGGTAGGTAGGGTAGGTAGGGTAGGTAGGGTAGGTAGGGTAGGTAGGGTAGGTAGGGTAGGTAGGGTAGGTAGGGTAGGTAGGGTAGGTAGGGTAGGTAGGGTAGGTAGGGTAGGTAGGGTAGGTAGGGTAGGTAGGGTAGGTAGGGTAGGTAGGGTAGGTAGGGTAGGTAGGGTAGGTAGGGTAGGTAGGGTAGGTAGGGTAGGTAGGGTAGGTAGGGTAGGTAGGGTAGGTAGGGTAGGTAGGGTAGGTAGGGTAGGTAGGGTAGGTAGGGTAGGTAGGGTAGGTAGGGTAGGTAGGGTAGGTAGGGTAGGTAGGGTAGGTAGGGTAGGTAGGGTAGGTAGGGTAGGTAGGGTAGGTAGGGTAGGTAGGGTAGGTAGGGTAGGTAGGGTAGGTAGGGTAGGTAGGGTAGGTAGGGTAGGTAGGGTAGGTAGGGTAGGTAGGGTAGGTAGGGTAGGTAGGGTAGGTAGGGTAGGTAGGGTAGGTAGGGTAGGTAGGGTAGGTAGGGTAGGTAGGGTAGGTAGGGTAGGTAGGGTAGGTAGGGTAGGTAGGGTAGGTAGGGTAGGTAGGGTAGGTAGGGTAGGTAGGGTAGGTAGGGTAGGTAGGGTAGGTAGGGTAGGTAGGGTAGGTAGGGTAGGTAGGGTAGGTAGGGTAGGTAGGGTAGGTAGGGTAGGTAGGGTAGGTAGGGTAGGTAGGGTAGGTAGGGTAGGTAGGGTAGGTAGGGTAGGTAGGGTAGGTAGGGTAGGTAGGGTAGGTAGGGTAGGTAGGGTAGGTAGGGTAGGTAGGGTAGGTAGGGTAGGTAGGGTAGGTAGGGTAGGTAGGGTAGGTAGGGTAGGTAGGGTAGGTAGGGTAGGTAGGGTAGGTAGGGTAGGTAGGGTAGGTAGGGTAGGTAGGGTAGGTAGGGTAGGTAGGGTAGGTAGGGTAGGTAGGGTAGGTAGGGTAGGTAGGGTAGGTAGGGTAGGTAGGGTAGGTAGGGTAGGTAGGGTAGGTAGGGTAGGTAGGGTAGGTAGGGTAGGTAGGGTAGGTAGGGTAGGTAGGGTAGGTAGGGTAGGTAGGGTAGGTAGGGTAGGTAGGGTAGGTAGGGTAGGTAGGGTAGGTAGGGTAGGTAGGGTAGGTAGGGTAGGTAGGGTAGGTAGGGTAGGTAGGGTAGGTAGGGTAGGTAGGGTAGGTAGGGTAGGTAGGGTAGGTAGGGTAGGTAGGGTAGGTAGGGTAGGTAGGGTAGGTAGGGTAGGTAGGGTAGGTAGGGTAGGTAGGGTAGGTAGGGTAGGTAGGGTAGGTAGGGTAGGTAGGGTAGGTAGGGTAGGTAGGGTAGGTAGGGTAGGTAGGGTAGGTAGGGTAGGTAGGGTAGGTAGGGTAGGTAGGGTAGGTAGGGTAGGTAGGGTAGGTAGGGTAGGTAGGGTAGGTAGGGTAGGTAGGGTAGGTAGGGTAGGTAGGGTAGGTAGGGTAGGTAGGGTAGGTAGGGTAGGTAGGGTAGGTAGGGTAGGTAGGGTAGGTAGGGTAGGTAGGGTAGGTAGGGTAGGTAGGGTAGGTAGGGTAGGTAGGGTAGGTAGGGTAGGTAGGGTAGGTAGGGTAGGTAGGGTAGGTAGGGTAGGTAGGGTAGGTAGGGTAGGTAGGGTAGGTAGGGTAGGTAGGGTAGGTAGGGTAGGTAGGGTAGGTAGGGTAGGTAGGGTAGGTAGGGTAGGTAGGGTAGGTAGGGTAGGTAGGGTAGGTAGGGTAGGTAGGGTAGGTAGGGTAGGTAGGGTAGGTAGGGTAGGTAGGGTAGGTAGGGTAGGTAGGGTAGGGTAGGTAGTTAGGGTAGGTTAGGTAGGGTAGATGAATGTTTGGTGTTTTTATGGCAAAACAAAGTTTGCCGGGTCAGCTAGTCTATACTAATATTATAAAGAGGAAAGATTTTTTTGTTTGTTTGTTTGTACCGAATAGGCTCCGAAACTACTGGACCGATTTAAAAAATTCTTTCACCAATAGAAAGCTACGTTAATCCTGAGTAACATAGGCTATTTTTTAATCCCGAAAACGGGTCCTGTGGGGTGGCCCGCGGGAGCGAAGCCGCGCGAAGCAGCTATTATAAAGTGGAAATATTTTTTTGTTTGTTTGTTTGTACCGAATAGGCTCCGGAACTACTGGACCGATTTAAAAGATTCTTTCACTAGTAGAAAGCTACGTTATTCCTGAGTAACATAGGCTATTTTTTAATCCCGAAAACGGGTTCTGTGGGGTGCCCGTGGGAGTGAAACCGCGGGGAACAGCTACTCTGATATACAAATAGTTCTTTTAGCAACGAATCATGGCGATTAGGAGTTGCGCAAACTAAATACATGAAACCTATCAGTGGCATACTTCTAATAACGAGGCAAGTAACGGTGAGAGCAGCGGTGGCCCAGTGGTAACGGCGGCGACTTACAAGTATAGATCATGGGTTATAACCCAGGCCCTACTTTACTTTGTGTAAATTATTTTATCACCACTTCTTTCAAAACGGTGAAGGCATGTCCTAGAAACGAAAATTCGAAATCATGTGACATCCACCAATTCGCCCTGGGCCCGCGTTGTGGATTATGGCCCATTCCCTCTCACAGAGAGTAGGTCTGTGTCCCAGTAGTGGGAACATTAAAAACCTGATGATAATGATGATCTTAATGTCCTTTTCCTTAAACAGTTATCGTAAAGAATCACACCGGCGGAGATTGTATATCGCTCTAATGGCTCGTTTTTGCAGCATAAAAATTGACTCGATGTCTGCAGCCCTTCCCCATAATAAGATACCGTAAGACATGATATTATGAATGTTAATAAAATAGACTAGCCTTGCAGTATCTACATCAGTAAATTGACAAATTTTTCTAACAGCTTAGCTTAACCGCCCTGCAAGAGATATGAAAGAGGGACTCCATTGTAACCCTGAGTCTAGCGAGATCGCCAGAAAAACCGTTTCATCAACGAATTCTAGCATCTCCTTGTTTAATAACAGCATGAACAGTGGGCCCTATCAGAATATCAGCGCAGGGTTATTTCCTTTTTGGATATCGCTGCACATGCTGAGATAGGAGCCTTTTTGGTCTCGCACGGGGTTTTTTATTTTGACTATTGTGTAATTTTTATGCTTATTTCTCGTGTCTCCTGTGCGGGTCACAAATAAATATTTTTCTTTCTTTCTTTCTTTCTAATATAATGTCACAATCAGCACTTTTGATAAAAAGGCTAATGATGATGAATAGTTTTGTTACCATTTAAAACTAAATTATTAGCAGTGAACCAATTTTGGACTTGCTGTAGGCCATTATTTACGTCGTCAACGTTCAAGTAAAAAAGGAACTGGCGACGCAGCAGCTGTATGTAATATATATAATATTACACGAACCATTTGGAGCCACTTTTGTCATCTTAATAACTCAAAATCTATTTAACATAAACACAAATGAAAAGTGGTTCATGTATAATATTCCTAAGATGAACTATAAATTAAAATTTCATAAATATAGCTCAAACGGTTATATAGATTTTAACGCCCAAAAATTTATATTTTTATCACTGACTGACCTATAGATCAAAATTCTAACCCAGTTCCAGATGACCTAGAAAGTTCAAATTTGGCATCCAGATAGGTAGTTGGGTAAATACAATGGAATAAGTCAGAAACTAGTAATTTTTCAATTAATTGATTCTATTAGGAACGAACACTTACCTAAAGTGCCTGTAATGTAGGAATCAGCAATCAAAATTTATGACAGCCGGTCTTTATGTGGATTTTAAGGTCTTGACGTGTATATATTCGAGTGGAATACCACCCTTAATTCTAGAAAGAGTCAAGACCAAGTTTCAGATATTAAGTAATGTATATGTTCACAGGGAACAAAACACCTATTTGCTTAGCATATGCTATATTACTATCCACAAATCACAAGGTCTTAGCCTTGACAGCGCTCTTCTTGACATAGGCTCCGCTATATTCAGTAAAGGGCAGGCCTACGTTGGACTCTCCAGAGTTAAAACCTTAGATGGAGTACATCTTATCAATTTAGATCCAAGTCAAATCAAGGCACAAGAGAGCTCCATTGTAGAGTATAACCGCCTGCGCACTATACCGCCCGACTTGGCCAAAGCATTTCTGTTGCCGCTATAACAACAAATTATACTAAAAACAGAATAAAATAAATCTAATTGTAACGGTTTCGTTATTGGTACCATCCCTTGTCCTACAAACTAGTTTAAATTATTAATATTACTAGCAGTAGTGCTAACGTTACTAACGGTATTGACCACCTGTAAATTAGTATTACTTCTAATATCAAATACAGTACATCACTTCGACATACTATTTATGTAAGTACATTACTATTTATGTAGGTACCTAAATATAATATCCAAAACCCACGAAAACAAGTCAATGCACTTTTCTAAAATACAGTAATTATTTAGAGAATGTTATTGAGAATTTTAAACATGTACTGACAGAACAATGAACAATGAAATAGGTGACAATTTTGGAAAATTTTATGCAGTAAGTTTGGATTGACACTACCTATACTTGAGTGATAGGCATGTCCTTGTTTTTCATGACTTCGCTGAGTGACCAATATCTCTTCCATGTATTGGCTATCTGTCTTATCGTCAAAGAGAAAATAAAAGTGTATAATATGTGTATTTCACTATGCTTAACTTATGGTCGCCAAACATGGGCATTGACAGATAACTTAATAAACAAAAAAAGGTATGTCAAAACGGAATGGAGAGAAGCGTAATGGGCGTCAAGAGGAAAGATAGAATAAGATTATAAAAAATTAAAAATACAACTAAATTTAAGGATGCAAAGAAAACATGTAGAACTTTAAAATGGCGATGGACTAGACATATGCTTAGAGATACGAGTGGAAAATGGACAAAAACCATAACAGGTATCCCAGGTATGGGAAAAGAAGTATAGGGCGTCAAACAAAAAGATGGGAAGATGACCTCAAAAAGGTACGGGTCCAGAGTGGACGACAACAGCGAAAGACAGGCAGAAATGGAAAGCTTTAGAGGAGGCCTTTGTCGGAAGACAAGCTGTGAAGTGAAACCGATCGTGTAGTCGAGTTATTAAATGAGTATTATTACTATTATTAATTATTAAAAACGTGTGTATTGTAAACTCGTAGAACAGCAATAAAGGCTTTTTTTATTTATTTATTTATACTTGAGTGAGTCAGTCGATGCAAGAAAAGTAACGTTTTCATAAAAAGAGAGGTCAAAAAACTTGCTAAGTACGAGTCGGACTCGCGCACTAAGAGTTTCATACTTACAACTTCACTTATGGCAGCCTGTGACTTTCGAAATCCAGAGCAAAGGCATCTTTTCATACAAAGCACGAGCTTATCTTACTTGTTCGGGGTGGGATGGCCAAGTCAGACTAAACTTATCTTACTAATATATAAAAAAAAAAAAGTTTTGATGTGTGTATGTTTGTTACTCAATCACGGTAGAACAGCTGAACGGATCTAGATAAAATTTGGCACAGAAATAGATTATAGGATATTTTTTATCATAGGAATATGTTTCCTTAGAATGATTTTCGATATTCACGCGGGCGAAGCCGCTGGCAGAAGCTAGTATTAAATATAAGTCCAGGTTACCTTAAGATGTTTTCCTTTACCGTTGTCTGCGATGTCCATAATAAACTTACAAAGTCCATATGAATTGAAAATGTCACATTGGTACTGGCCAAGATTTGAACCCAAGACCTCAAGCATGAGCCATGATAAATTAACTAATTTCATACAGTTACAACTTGGTAGCTATTACGATACCAATGCTAAAGCCCTGGGCTAAAGAGTCTGTCTTTACTACAGGGCGTAATAAAAGAATATAAAAAAATATATAGGAACCTATCCACATCATCAAGTAGATATACTTAAAAATAATTAATATATTTGGTGTTAAGAATGTGTCGATTCCTACTTTAGTGACAAATTTTGACAGGTTTTCACGCTGTGGTACATTTTGACAAATACTCAACTTGAAATGCTTATAATTCAGAAATATAATTCAGAGCTAGGGTATGTAGTCAAACTAAAGTTTTCTTTTAATATATATATCAATTTAATAATCTGTCAGCTTTATCAGTTCGCTATATAAATACTTTGTGGCGTAAATACTTATTGCTTTTAATCACATAAGCTTCACGAAATATCTTATTTCAGAACTGAAAAATAACGCCTGTATCACGTCTGTAATCCTCAGAGAGATTGACTAAAAGTGCGTTAAGCCAGTAATCTTTACTTTTCAGGGAGGTAACCATAAACTCTTAGAGCAAGGTTATTTCAAGTGTGCGTAAGGGACAGATGTATATGATTTGTATACATCTGTGTCCTTATTCCCAGTCGCAACATGATAGTTTTGACACGTCATGGTACGGGGGCAGGTAATAGGAGACAAGCCTGATCATCGTCGTTATAATTTCCGTTGGAAGACGTCCACAACTGGACATACACATGCCTCCTCCAAACGTGGCCACATCGACCGGTCTTGCGCTTCACGCATCCAGCAGAAAGAGGATATTGCCAGATATTCTCATCAGGCTTATTATGATCTATTTTCTTTAGATGGGTCTATAATAAAATTATACTTAGGTTAATACTTTGGACGTGGTCTAACTATAGTTGTCACAATCTAAGAAGTCCGTTGACGTTTCTCATTTTACATGACGCGATAACTTTCTACGTAAGAAATTGAAAAATCAAATTCATAATCCTAATTATATACTATGTTACCGATACACTATGACAAAGAGTATCATTCGCAAGCATCAAGTTTAATTATTATTAAGTATTTTTATAGCTGTCAAAACGGACCTTTTATTTTTTGTCAACTTTAGGACTAAATAAGGAAAATATAAAGTTAAAGATAATATAATTTGTAAAGAAAAAAAGCAATACCTTTATGAATGATTCTAAAAACCAAGGTGCCTAAATCAAGACCCTACAAAAGTAACGTTTAAATTATAATTTTTCACACAGTTTAATGTATTTATGTATGTATACCAAACCACCGTTATGGTCATAAACACATCGAAAGACTTCTTACTGAATATTGTAGGGTTCATATTAGCGTCAATGTGATAAATGGCTAAGACATTACCCCATTGTCCAACTTTTTGTTTAACAGGTTGTTGAACGGTATACTGTCGACCCTGATTTCAAAATGCCAGACATTTTTCAGGTATTGAGGTGAATATTTCTAATACATACTTTTGTTACCAGTGTTTGCTTGTCTGGTCAATATCTGGTGGTTCGTTTTGAAGATGACTTACCAAGCATCAAATTAAGTTCTTAATCTTCAAAAACAATTAAACAAAAACATTGAGGTTCTATGTGTAAGAAGATCAAAATGTTGTGTCTTTAGAATAAAACTATAGATTCCGAACTAAAATTTATCTTCACGAAAAGCAGTACTAACGATCAAGATTAAAAGATCGTTGAGTATCTGAAGTTCTAAGAACACACATGATTTGTAGTAATAAAATCATTTTAATTGAATGTCAGGGTCACGATGACGTAAGTTTTAGCTTTCTCACAATTCTGATGAACATAACACGATGCAGTTTTCGTTTTTTAAACCTAAAACATTTTTGTTTGCTTCTGTTTGTTTCTTGCAGTACCACTTTAATACAATAATTAATATTCATTATATTTTTTTATATTAATAACTATAGCGTGTGACTATGAATGTGATTGGCTAAAAGTGTAGAAGACCAAAGAAATTGAGATGGATGAACCTGTGTGAATGATGTTATGGCTAGGGCATATGACAAAAATAGAGTGAGCTATACATAATACATATATAACTATGGAAAAAAATTATATGGGTCAAGAAAACGATGATGTTCTAACTTAAGCTGGTATGCCACGGTCTCAGATTCATGTAATAAGAAGCGTTAAATTCAAATAAAGTCTTCTATCAAGATCGGAAGCTCTTAACACGACGTTGTAGACGATTGTCTACCTGGGACAAACAGTCCAGTAGGTAGGTCTAACTTCGAGAAAGAGTTCAACCATCGAAACCGACTTCCCGACGCTGGGCAGCGTCCAGTTGTTGCACAGTATCTTCTTGTCCAACTTACCACAGCATCTCAAGACGAAAGTCTATGACCAGTGTGTGTTGCCAGTGATGAGACAAAGTCGCTCACAATAGGCCTTATCAGAAGGATAAAAGTCACCCAAAGAGCAATGGAAGAAGGCTGTGCTCAGAGTTTCCTTGCGTGATAGAATCAGAAATGAGGATATCCGCAGGAGAACTAGTTTCACCGACATAGCCCCAAGAATTGCCAAACTGAAGTGGCAGTGGGCAGGGCATATTACTCGCAGAACGGAACGAAAGTTCTGGAGTGGCGACGGCGACTCGGAAGGCACAACGTTGGTAGGCCTCTCTCCAGGTAGACCGATGACCTGGTTAAGGCTTTGGGAGTCACATCTATCTACTGGATGCGAGACGCACAGGATCGATCAGTAGGTGACGCGTATGTCCAGCAATGGACGTCATTCGACTGAAATGATGATGATGATAAAATTAAAAAAAAATACTGTCAAGTAGGTACAATAATTTCTCGTAACGACTGATATAGATTAAAACAGGTATTTTTTGCTAGGCCTCATCAAGAGAGTGCTATTTTTAACCTTAATATAGGTAAGTAAGGTGGGTATCCGTAAGATAGGTTCCAATATTTTTTGTTACGAAATCTATCTCAAAAGGTTTTTGACTCTGTAACGGCAAACCAGTTTGAGCCGAGGCAATTATTGGCAATAGATCGCGATGATTTAATAAGTCATTATCTAGAATTATATTAACTAGTTTAATATCCTTACGCAGTATTTTCGAAAACATTAAACAAAAACAAAAAAATAAATAAAAATAGACCTATTTTAGAAAACCCAAAAGAAGTTTCCGTAACAAATAACAAAACAACAACAAAAAATAAATAAATTACAATTATTCAACGAATTTGTAATCCCATTTTATTAAAATTGACATTGTATATTGTATTGCCTATTTGAAATTATTTACTGAATTTGATCTACATGGTAAATTTGTATTGATTTAATTGAAAGTTTTAATAATTTATATTAAATGGGTCTTTATTATTATAGCTAAAACTATTTGCATGCCTTTAGTTAAGGTAGTTAGTATAAGGATCATTACATTAAAAGTTAACATCTGTAACTTGTACCTACTTTCTGTGCAAATAAAGAACTATTCTATTCTATTCTATTCTATTCTATTCATCATCATCATATCAGCGGAAAGACGTCCACTGCTGAACATAGGCCTCCCCCAAGTGTCGCCACATTGACCGGTCCCGTGCGTCCCCGCAATCTTCACCAGGTCATCGGTCCACCTGATGGGAGGCCTTCCAAAGCAAGGTTTTTTGGTTCGCGGTCGCCACTCCAGAACTTTTCTGTCCCATCGGCATTCCATTCTGCGAGCAATGTGCCCTGCCCACTGCCACTTAAATTTGGCAATTCTTCGGGCTATATCGGTAACCCTGGTTCTCTTGCGGATCTCTACATTTCTGATTCGATCACGCAAGGTTACTACGCCGTTTGGGTAACTGTAAGCTTTCTCATGAGGCCCATTGTGAGCGACCACGTCTCAGAGCCATAGGTAACTGGCAACACACACTGGTCATAGACTTTTGTCTTGAGATACTGTGATAAGTTGGATGAGAAGATACCGCGCAACTTCCTGAACGCTGCCCAGCCGAGTCGGATTCGAGGGTTGACCTCTTTCTCGAAGTTGGTCCTACCCAACTATATCGGTTGTCCCAGGTAGATATATAGTCCACAACTTCGAGTTAGAGTCTCCGACCTTGATAGGAGTGGGTGTAACATGGGCATTCAACATCACCTTGGTTTTGTCCATGTTCATCTTAAGATCCACTCTTTCGGAAGCTTTACTGAGATCATCGAGCATTATACTGAGGTCCTCCATGGTCTCAGCGATGTCCACTATATCGTCGGCAAACCGAAGGTGAGTGATGTACTTGTCATAGACGTTGATGCCTAGCCCTCTCCGGTCCAGAACGTTGAAGACATCCTCCAGCTTTCTTTTTTTATAATAGGCTTGCACTTGACCACTATCTTACCTGATGGTAAGCGATGATGTGGTCGAAGAAGAAGCACGCTTGCCTAGAGGAACCTATTCATTCTTGACTTAAAGACTCCCAGGTTGTAGCTATCAGGAAATACAGACTCCGGTAGGGAATTCCACTCTTTTGCTGTGCGCATAATAAAAATATTCAGTATTCAGTAAACAGTTTTGGAAATAAGTCTACATGTCGCACACCTCGCTGCAGAAGGTGCTGAAGGCTCGAGGTCTGATCCTTTTTGGTTTTTGTACAAATATTTCAATACCGTATATGTACCGGTAGTCAATTTGGCACCGTTGGATAGACTGCAGTACAGCCCAAGTCTCGATCGAATCGAAGGCTTTCTCGTAGTCCACAAACGCTAAGCAGAGAGGCAGGTTATACTCTTCAGTCTTCTGTATAATCTGCCGTAGCGTATGTATGTGGTCTACGGTGTTGAAGCCTTTACGGAAGCCGGCTTATTCGGGAGACTGGAAATCGCCAAACCTGCGCGCGAGACAATTCTTGATGACTCTTGAAAACAGCTTGTAGACATGGTTAAGAAGTGAGATGGGCCTATAGTTCTTCCGGCATAGTCACTCTTCTTGAAGAAGAGTGACAACCACCTCACCCCTTCACTAATCCTTTCGAGTCTCCCTCTCGAATCAAACAGCTTCTGAAGGGCCATAAGTACTGGTTTTTCACCCGCCGTCATCACCCGGTGCTCTGTTGTTCTTAAGCTGTTAAAGAGCCATCCTAAACTTGCTGACGTCTGGCATGTCTTCGGTATAGTGTCGGGTCAATCTAGCTCTAGAGTCATTTTCTAGAGACGCGGCGGGTTTACTGGTTGATGTATACAACTGCGCATAGAATCTCGATGCCCCTCAGAAGCTCTGGTTTGGTGGATACGATCCTGCCATCATCAGTCTTCAGTTTCGTGAGCTGGCTCTGCCCAATAATCAGATTTCTTGCAAAGACCTTGGAGCCCTCATTCCGTTCAATCGGGTATTTAATATTTTCGGTATAAAGTACTTTGAGATCCGTCTATTTAGCTGCCAGTATTTCAACGCATCGTCTCAAGACTGCAGGATGATCAACGCATCGTCTGAAGTCTGATGAAAGAGAGGCATGAGATGTCATGCCTCTCTTTCATGAGCTTGAGAGTAGGATCAAAGAGCTTTTAGTTTCTATCCGTACGGCGGGTCTAGAAAAACTTACATCCAACCGTATGGACAGCTTCCACAAACCCATCGCTGTATGTCCGTCTGCGGAGCTCCCTAGGCATTTGAAATGATTCTGAAGATCGAACTTACTGTGCTAACGCTTTCTGAAGAAGGAGTTAACCATATAGAACTGGCCAGTAAGTAACCTCAGTGGTTCCAACATCCAACTCCAAATTGCCCCAGTTGCAGCTTATCTTCTTCTCGTTTGCTCAGTTTCACGTTATAGTCCTCCATCCTCATACATTGAGTTTATTTTATTTTTTTATGTTTTTTTTTCCGGAGTGGAAAATCCTCATTGGATGTCCTCTGCCCTGGGGGGGACGGAGGGGTCTGTCAGACTCCTACTGACTAAAAACCACCCCGGTGTTCCATCTCACACCTACGCCGGGGGTCGCGGGAACAACTATTCGGTCATTGCCTACTTCTGAGATGAGGGCACGGCGGGGCTCCTCCCAAGCGGCACACTCTGCCAGCCTCAACGTCGGGGTGTGCCAAAGTCGGGCGTAGACCTATATGACTTACAGCGAATTTTCTGAGTATGAGGTACGCCACCCTGGTCGACACACTCTCGGTCTTCACCACGTTGTTCACAAGGGACTTGTGGACGATAAACCCAACACCACCCTGGGATTGCCGGCCACCCTCTCGGAAATAGAGCAGGTTACTGGATTTGAGGATTATCGAGTCCTCCTCTTCTCTTCGGACTTCAGATAACCCTGTAATACTCCATCGTACTCTGCTCAATTCTTCCTCGAGTTTGGCTATCTTCTCGTCGGTCCAGAGTGTTCACGTGTTATATATTGCCAGGTCCAGTCGTCGGTGTTTATTGGGGTAGCCGGGTCCACTCCGGGGATTCTTCGTACCCCTTCCCACGCCATTGTCTCGACCTCTTCCGTAATCGAGGGTAGACAGGTTGCCGGGCACTTGGGGCCGTTTCTGCGTTGTGCTGTTCATTTTGGTTTGGGGGGATCTGGCGTAATCGCCACGCTTGGCAGTTGGGTTGGCGATCGCAGTTTGTTGTAAACAGAGAACGCTGCTGCCCATTCTCAGGTGTGTCCCCTAGTCACCTCTTACGACACCCACGGGAAGATATGGGATGGTGAAATTCTTTACCTCCGACACCATACGAAACCTTCTTTAATTAACCACCTTGATATCCAAGAAAACTTACTGAAAAGTTTAAGCCTACTAAGTTAAAAAAAATCCAAACATTGAAAAAACACAAAATATTTTAAAGACAGATTGCTATACACATACATAATGAAAGATCCACTAAGAAAACAAACACACTTACAAATTCTGATCTAACTGAGCAAAAAAAAACAAGGCGCAATGTCAACGTACTTTAGAATTTTGCTATTCATCATAATCAATTTTTATTAAAAGCTTAACAAGTGGCTCCGTAATGAAAGAAACTAGTTTGTCTACATCGCTTACGTATATATAGGTATGTTTTAATATCCTATATATATGTACGTGGGTCTTTGGTGGTTGGTATATACCGCAGAATATCTCGGCATCAAACAGTTGTGTCCAAGTGAACAATTTTATTTTTCGAAAATGTATTCTCGGCATTCTTTTTTGGTGCTTGCATTAAGCATAGTTTATTCGGCAAATGCCGCTTACGGTACGTAATTTATTTTATTTTCTATTTATTAAAAAATGTTTTGTTTTTAATTCCACAAAACACTATCATTATACAATTTTCTTCAAAAAACAATACTCAGAGCGTCTGATTTTGTTTTTCTTTTTTATTTCAACTTGCCTTATCTAAGAAATATAAATTATATATTTGTTTTTATTTTTAATTTTTCGTGTCAGCAATATTTACGAATGAATAGTATTAAACTATTTTTTGTTCTAAAATAAAAATAAAATTACTGACTCGCAAGGAAAATACCTTGTTTTCGAGGAAGTTATTGCAGCTTAACCAATAACATCTATGCACAAAATTATATATTAAATACATTTTACAGCACCATTTCTAAAGAAATGCAGCGCGGATGATTCAAAGTGCCTGAAGGAGACGTCTCAAAGCATGATCCCAATATTTGCCAACGGTATCCCCGATCTTGGAGTAGAAAAGCTAGATCCTTTCGTCATGAAGAGTTTGGATGCCAGCACCCCTGGGCTCAAGCTTCTTCTCTGGGACGTCACCGGGACTGGTCTTAAGGATTGCGTTGCTAAGAAAGTGCAGTAAGTATTTTTTTTGTAATTTCATATAACATTTTCTTTCGGCTCAAAGTATGTTATTACGGTCTTAACAAAAGAAGCAAACGAACTAAGTCTTATTTCTTTCCGCAGAAATTTATTTAGCCTAAAACGTACAAACACTTCATTTATTTTACGTTACAGAGTAAGCAATACTTTGTATCTCCATTTGTTAGATAACTTTATTTTTCTTTTGTCATTTAGACATATATTATACATATAATAATATCGTCTTCATAATAGAAGCGAACCGATATTCACATACAAATGAATGGCATTAATAGTCAAGTAACAACTGTGTTTATAAAATCATTTACATTCTAATCTAAATCCTCTTAAATCTATTGCATAAAATACGTAACTGTATTTTGAACCAGTAGGAAATGATACAATATTTTCTTATTTCAGGCGTGATCTTGGCAAATCGAAGCTTACCGTCAAACTCCAATGCAGCGTTGATTTCAAAGGCAAATATGAGATGAAGGGAAGAATGCTTCTACTGCCCATCGAAGGAAAAGGAGACGCTCACGTTGTTCTGAGTAAGTACTAATAATAGAATATGAAAAAAGAATAGGAAGGATTCATACAGAAAGCATACTACTAACAGTCTCGGCAAACGGCAATCATCCCGAGACATTTGACAGAGATCCCATCGTACCTGCGTATAGGCATTAATTATTTTGAGGTGTTAATACCTATGCCCTGTGTTTAAAATTCAGTGACGTTTCTGTTTTTTATTAATCAGGAAAGACATTAATGAAATTATGCGTCTAGGTCTAAATGCTGCATTAACGGCTTCAAACGACCCTTCACCCGTCATAAGAAAAATAATATAAAGCTTCCAAGAAGATACATTTTTATATACATATAACAATTAAAATTATGACACTTCTCACTTAGCACATAATTTTAGAGTTACGTTAATTGACATTTTATGACTCACGATTGGTAATGTTGTCAAAAAATCATTAAACAAAATTTATTGACTGCTAAGGAGACAAAATATAAAAGGGGCAGAGAAGACAAAGACAAATTTTCAAATATTTGAATTCATTTAACAATCACGTTAAATATATCTCTTCCTGATGATTATTTAAATAAATTGGACAATTATATATATTTTTTTTAATTTATTCATTGAACAATATGGTCCATTATTTTTTAGTAGAAACATCTTAAAATACCTTATAACATATGACAATAAAATGGGAGTCGGATGTTGATGATAGACTAAACGTAGACCGCATCATCGCTTAACATCAGGCGAGATACTCGTAGTGGTCAAACGCGAGCCTATAGATTATTAAAAAAAAAACATTTAATCATACTAAAATAGTCGTGCATCTAACCTCATTTAATAAGCGAACTTATATACAACATATTAAATCAATTGTGCATAATTTAACTTCTTCTATAAAAACTATTTTTGTTTTGGGACAGCTAGAATGCACTTTTGACCCTTGACTGTAACTATTGCAAATCTCAATTATAGGGGTAGTAAAATGTTTGGTAATAGAAAGCTTTTTGTACACAAGCTCGTCAGGGAAGTACCATTACCCTTCCATTTCTGCAATCAAAAAATGTTCCCATGTCATGTTCCAGTAAAAATACAGATACATAAGACATTTCAGATTTTGCTCTAGAAAGGCGCAACATGTCAATGTGATGCCTTTGTTATTGCCCATATCTATAGACGACGATTACCACTTTCCTTTTTTTTCAATGTCACCCAAATGCATAAAAAACATGAATGCCTAAAAATTTTCTGCCCCACGGCATCTCACAAGCGTATAAAAGCTGACAAAAAAAACTTTTTAACAAATAAATCAAACCGACTTCCAAAACAAACTTGGTGAGAATTGGACCACTTCGTGAAAATACCACTGCAAAAACAAAAAAAAATTGCAAATCCGTTTATATATGACGAAGTTACCCGAACAAACACTAAAAACAATATATACATCCGAATTGAGAACCGCCTACTTTTTGGGAAGTCGGTAAAAAATATACAAATCTATTTAATAATAGGCATCAGACAGCAATATGGCCTATCTCGACCGGTTTTAGATTTATTTATGGTGATTCTCATACAAGGTCGATATTATTTTCTAATAAAAATATCTTGCTAGATGCCAGTTAGTGCTTTTATCCCTATAAAGACTATTTAACATCACCTGTTGATGTATCCTGTTTTATATACGCAAAAAGAATCGATTATAAACATTTTAGCTATTTGCATGTTTACATATTAATAAGACGCTTAGCGGCAACATATAAAACCCGGCAGAAACAACACTGTTGATTTCAATTCAAAAAATAAATCAATAATTATTATTGTAATGTTTGACATATTTCTGGTTGTTGATCTAAATTTAAAGATAGCAGAACCACATTAATGTATCTATTAAAATAAGACAAAGTAATCGAAATATTTAAAAATGACATTTTTGTAGAAGCATTTTTCAAGACTAATCTCTGTTCACTTTGTGATCGACATCAGATCTTTTTGGTCCAGTTCTGGCCGGAATAATTTATCAACATTTTAATTAATTTTTCTTTGCATCATAGAAAACCTTTGTAAAATTTACATTATGGATTAACCAGCACTTCTATTGCAGACAATACAATTTACTTTAGGATCCAATTCTTCTTTGGCTTCTCATCCTGTTTTTCTTATACTACAAACCCGAATGGATTAACTAGAAATGATTCATTAACCAATATTATTTTCTGCTTTCTAGGGAAGGTTATCATTTCCGCTGATGTTGACATCGGTGACAATATTGGTAAAGACGGAGATAAGCACTGGACCATCAAGAGCTGGAAGCACAGCTACGACCTAAAGGACAAGTCTACCCTCGAGTTGGAAAACCTCTTCAACGGAAATGAAGTTCTTGGTAAGCACTAACTTTTTGTATGCCTATTAAAAACAAAATCTTAAAAATAGTTCACAATTATTTGCAAACTTGTTGTTGAAAAATAAAAACTCGATCTTTTGACGCAAATACAGTCCTTGAGAATCTTTCCGGTCGCCTAAAATAACATAATTTATTATTATTTATTTAATACCTGTTTAAGTTCTCTTGATCTTAGACAGGTTGTAAATAGGTAGTTCTAGGTTCTTCTAGTCGGTAAATATGGTAATAAACACTCCTGTCATCATTTAGCTTAATTATTTGTTTATCTGCGATTAATTTATTTTAACACATCATAATTTAGGATTGTGGTCGAGATCAGCTGCGATGAGTTATATTACATAGGTTATTTGTTACACACTTTTTAATTCACGAGAGCGGGTTTTGTGAGTCATTGCAAGGAGGTATTGATGGAAATAATAAAAGTATTCGTGAAATTTAACAACTATAGCAGCTCTCGGTATTGTTTTATATATCGGGCAGCTCCCTACAAATCCTCGTTGTTTTGGTATTACTGAATCGGCTTCGAATATTAATATATGTTTCTATCTATAGGCCGTGCTGCCCGTGAGCTCATTGCATCCAGCAGCAACGAGATCGTCAAGGAAGTCGGACCTCCGATTGTCAAAGCCATCGTCGCTAAGATCATCGCTAACATCGAAACCTTCTTCAAACACGTCCCTGCCAGCGAATTGTCGGAATAATGTTCCTAAAACTATATAACAAAGATATGTATGATAAAAGTATTAAAAAAAAAGTTGGTTCACATAAAGAACGTTAACTTATTGGTTGGCTGTTAGCTGATGCTAAGTCTGATTTGAAAGGAAAAATATTGTGATTAGTGATACCAACATGATAATTTGGAACTGAATCATTATCATAATAAACTGGTGTTGTTATAAATATATTTAGATTTTTATTATCTAACCCGTTTATTGATTGGCAGTTTTGATTGAAAAAGTAAGTAAATTGTAGGAATGATGAGAGATATTTTTAATTCTTATCTGGAAATTATATTAAAAATTAATCTCAACTCAAATACCACATTCATGCCTACATATCACCATGCGAAGACTACAATAGAAAATATGAAATACAACTTATTTTAACAGCTCCAAATAAATAGTATTATCTTGTCATCAAGCTGTCATCAGCACTAAACACTGCGTTGGTATCATAATAAACCGTAAAAGTACAATTATTTTGGATCTTCACACGCAGCCAAGGAATATAAAAACGTCAACGGAGCAGTAAATGTAAGAAACACATGGTGGCAGTGAATGTCATCGGGTTATTTACAGACAAAAGAGAATACCGATGTCAAATCTGTTTTTGTATTAAAACAACAAGAGGATGTGGACTAGATCTTTGAAATGATGCTGGTCGTACATGATTCCCTCGAAAAAAATTTATTAAATCCAGCATGTTCTTTCTGCTTTCATCATCATCATCGTCTTTCTTCTCCCAGAATATATGTGGTTGGCACAGAATGTTTTATTCTTCCATACATCTTAATTTGTCACCATTTTAATTGTCAACATATTTCCCTTCCTCCACCCTTAGTGCCATCCACAATCATACTTAAAACTTTCTTCTAGGCATATTACTCTTTCCTCTGTTTCACGAGCTCATGTTATTTTTTTTACTCTGACTTTATCTCTCTCCACTATCTGTATCTCTGTAGATTTTCATATAATTTTGGTGTACATCGAATCATCAAAATCAGCAATTTCTACTTTTGGGCCTTATCAATTAATTTCTTTCTGACTTCTGTTTACATCTTCGTCTTTGATTTCTATGCCTTTTACAATAAATACTTAAAGCAATGGTGCTGTATCAGAAGCTTCTGTGGTAAAATGTAATAGTTGTTTGGTTTTATTTATTATTATTTAACCATTAATGCACACACATAATACACAGACATGAAGAAGGAACAGAAAAATAGATACAGAGGTGATGCTTATTTCTATAGATAACAATTATTTCTTGATGTAATACCATCTAGATAAATGTCATGTATGTAGTGGAATCTTATAATTTATTGTATTTGTAGTTACTATAATTAGTACCTACTTTGTAATCAAACGATAATTTTATCGTAGCAGAGATGCCAGGATAAATCGTTTACCTATCGCTATGCAATTGCTTATAAACAACAATTATTATAAACAACGAATGAATATGTATTTAATATAAACAACCGATCAGTTACCCTATAAGCAAGTACATAGTGAGCAGCAGAGCAGTGGTGGGCCAGGGGTAACGGCCGCGACTTACAAGTTGTAAATCTTGGGTTCGAACTCAGACAGGCACTTTACTTTTTGTAAATTATTTCATCACCATAGCTCTCAAAACGGTGAAGGAAAACATCGTGAGTAATCCAGCATGTCCTAGAACCAAAAATTCGAAGACATGTGACATCCACCAATCCGGACTGTCTACCTATGGGCTAAATTTATTTGCTTAATGTTTCAATAGTTTTTGCAAATATTTTTGATTCTTGAGACTCAAAAATATAAGCTTTTATAGTGTCCTTTTTGCTTTGTTTTGATATTTTTGATATAGGTATATTTATTTTTTGAGGTAACCAACCCAAAATAATGTGTAATATAGTTTACATATTCTTCATAAAAACGAAAACTTTGATAGGTTTCCAACAGGATTTAAATTGTTTACTGGAAAAGAAACATGTGTCACACCTAACTCCTCCTTTATCCTCCTTTATCTATATATTTTTTTACTATTTTATATTTATTATTATAAATTGTTGTGTCTCAAGTGATGTGCAAATAAACATGTTGTTTTTGTTGAGGAAGGTTTACAGAGCGAAAACACATGGAATATCGTTAAGCATATTGTAATAGGAAGGTATAAGATCAAGTATATTAAAACATGGACAACCGTACAAAAGACAGTACAAAGCTATATTCTATAGCTCGTTCAAACTAGACAGTTCTCTATCTAGCCAGTGGCTAGTGTTAGTACATGAAGGTGATATATCTTCAACACACCCCCTTCAACTTATGTACGATACAATCTATAAAAATAAACGTATCTTTACTTTCGCACACACAATCCTAAAGCACTTGTTAGTAATTCGTGTCTTACGCGAGGTAAAGGTTTGGTGAGGACATCTGCCAACATCTTATCAGTTGACAAATATTCCAACGTTATGTTTTTATTGTCACGTAGCACATCCCTTATAAAGAAATGTCTAATGTCAATGTGCTTACTTTTCGCATGATGTACACCGTGATCCTCAGCAAGGCAAATAGCACTTAAATTATCAGCATGCATTCTTACCTTACAGAGTTGATGTAAACCTAGTTCTTTCAACAGGCTATTCAAATACATAGCTTCTTTCATAGCTTCTGCCAAACTTACAAACTCAGCCTCACAAGTAGAAGTCGCAACGATGCGTTGCTTGTGTGAAGACCATGATATGCTTGCTCCACCTAGAACGAATAAATAACCCGTAAATGATCGTCTATCGATAACGCAGTTACCCCAATCTGCATCCGCAAACCCTTGTATGCATAACCCTGTCGGCTTAAAAGCCAAACCGTGAGTTATCGTACCTTTTAAGTATCGAAGAACTCGCTTCGCAGCCCTCCAATGAGTTTCCTGCGGGTTTTCCGCAAACTGCGCAAGTTTTGCCGTAGCGTTAGCGATATCAGGTCTTGTCGCTACACTTAAATACATGAGCGCTCCAATTAGTTCTCTATATGGCAATTGTTTCCCTTTAGTTACTTCTTTTTCACAAATAACAGGATTTCCAATTTCCATTGGAGTCCGAATAGGATTGCAACTATCCATAGCAAATTTCTTCAAAATGTCTTTTATATACTTCTCTTGTGATAAGAAATATTCATTGCCATTTTTCTTAATATCTATCCCGAGACAGAAGGTTGCTTGGCCAAAGTCTTTGAGTTCAAACTTCCCCGCCAATTCCTGCTTGAATTTGTCTATATACATTCTATTTTGCGATGCGATCAATATGTCATCCACGTATATGACGACAAAAAGATCTGATCCACCTTTATTACGCTTATGATACAAACAAGGTTCATTTATCGTAGATGTCAATCCCATTTCTCTCAGCTTCTCGTCCCGTTTCATATTCCACTGTCGTCCAGCTTGTTTGAGACCATACAGAGATTTCTTTAGACGACATGTGTCACCACCTGCTTTCATATCTTCAAGCATTTTTGCAGCTTTTTTACCTATTGCAGAATTTACGCCATCTGCATTTTTTAGTTTCTCTAAACCTTCTTTCAGCAGCTCTGGGATTCTCATATAAATATCTTCGTTCAGATCACCGTTTAAATAGGCGGTATTTATATCTATCTGGTCAATGTCCATGCCCATTTCGACAGCTAAAGCGACCAACAAACGTACAGTTGCAAGTCTCGCAACTGGGGCGAATGTCTTATTATAATCTAGGCCATGTTGCTGACTGTATCCTTTAGCTACCAGTCTGGCCTTCTTTTTCTCAGTATTGTCAACATTTAGCTTTGTCGTCAGCACGTATCGACAACCCACGATATTACGATCTGAAGGTTTCTTTACAATTTCCCACGTATCGTTATTTACTAGACTTCTTATTTCTGAAAGAATCGCTTCTTCCCATTTGACCTTTTCGTCAGATGACAAAGCTTCCTTTAACGTGGTTTCAATAGCTCCAGCAAAATCATCAGTGTCGACGTATTCTTCCGCCGATGAATCATTGTCGCTATTCTCTCTTATCTCAACCATATTATAGATTTTACGAGGGCGGCCAACTTGTCCTCTCTGAATCCTTGGCCTTCCAAGACCTCTTTTAAATATAATGTTTCTATGACTAATTTCAGTAGATTCCGTATTTTCTGTACTTTCTTCATTAATCACTGGCACATTCGGTTGAATATTTAAAGGAATTTCTTCTCTTGAAGGCTCATCATTAAATGACACATCCGACTGTTCTTTAGTTTGGATTTCTATATCCACAGTCTTCCTCACAATACTTTTTTCACATTGTGGTTCAATTAGTGATTCATTTGAGACCTTACACTCAATTTCAGTTAGCTTTCCTTCCTGAAATTTTACATCTCTCGACACTACGATTCTTCTACTATCAGGTATCCATATTTTATAGCCTTTAGCATCAGCTGGATAACCCACAAAAATGCCAAGTGAACTACGTGCTGCAAACTTATCCTTACCTGGTTCCTTTTCCAAGACATGTACTTTGGTGCCAAACGTTTTTAAATATTTGACATTCACAGGTCTCTCAAACCATTTTTCGTATGGAATTTCACCTTTGAGACTGCTCGTTGGACACCTATTACGCAAATAGCATGCAGTAGCTACAGCTTCTGCCCAAAAACTTGGTGATATACCTGACGATAAGATCATGCACCTTGCCATCTCAATTAACGTACGGTTCATCCGTTCAGCGATGCCGTTACTTTGAGGTGAGTATGGCGTCGTAAAACGTCTCTTAATGCCTTCATTTTCTAAATATTCATCGAATAATTTATTTTTGTATTCAGTTCCGTTATCCGTATGTAAATATTTAATTTTTCTTCCTGTCAAATTTTCGACATGACATTTAAAAATCTTGAATTTTGACAAAACGTCACTTTTATTTTTCAGCATAAAAACTTCACACCAACGAGTACAATCGTCAATAAAAGTGATAAAGTATTTATTTCCGCCATTCGATTGAACTCTCATTGGACCGACCACATCAGAATATATTATTTGCAACTTCTCATTGCAGCGTGAATTGGATTTCTCAAAAGGCAATGACACCATTTTTCCTTTAGCACACACATCACAATCATGCAAGTTACTATCGATCTTTATCGGATCAATATCTGATTTCTTTAGTAATTTCATAAGATCCCTAGCATTCAGATGTCCCATACGCTCATGCCATCTATACAAATCAACACTTTCATTACATACCACAGACGCTGAAGCGTCCTGCTCCCTCAAGTAATATAAATCGCCTCGCCGATCAGCGGTCAGTTTTATCTCACCTTTTTTAACTGCATAGGCTACGTCACGCTTGAATGTGACTTCACAACCTCGTTCAGTAAGCTGGGCGATAGAAATTAAATTACTACGTAAATCGGGAACTAATAGGGTATTTTCAAATTGAATTTTACGCGTTCGATCATCATTGCATGCTAATAACTTAACTGTACCTTTACCTTGCACGGTTGTCAAAGAATCTGTGGCTAATTTTAATTTTTGACTCGCAGGGAGTACCTCAGCAAACCTTTCCGCGTCATTGCACATGTGAGAAGTGCAACCACTATCAAAGATCCATTCCTGACGGTGCTTCGCACCAACAGCGATGCGACAGTCATCTGAAACATGATATATGGTTAAGGCTTCACAACTTTCATGACTAGTGCATGACTCCGCACATCGGGTTTCTTGAGTCTTCTCCCTTTTTTTTGTGCATTCCGATGCCTTATGGCCAAAATTGTGACACTTAAAACATTTGAACTTAAATGTTTTTCCAGTAATTTTCTTCGAATGTTTGTCCAAATACATGGCGCCTTCTATTTTGTCAACTTGAGCGTTTCCTCTTGAACTATCCTCTTCGATGATTTTAACTTTTAGTTGCTCTGGCTTTGGGAGCTCATCTCTAGACTCTATAGCACATCTAAAATTTTCATAGCTTCCCGGCAGACTATACAGCAGCATAATCGTTAACAAGTCATCATGGATTTTAATATTCATTTCTTCCAGTTTGTCGACGGCTTCGAAAAAGGAATCAAGGTGCTCACATACCTTTTGGTTTTCACTCATCCTTTGTAACATGAGCCTTTTCATTAAATTCGCTTTCTTTGCAGGTCCTCTTGATGCAAACAAGCTCTCTAATTTTAACCATACCTCTCGTGCAGTCTCCATCCTTTTTACATGACGAACCACACTTGGATCTAATGCTAATATGAACTCAGACTTCGCTTTTCTGTCAGCCTTCTCCCATGCCAATATAGCAGCATCCGTAGTAGGTTTTGGCTTTTCGCCACTCACATACTCCCAGAAGTCATTTTTTATCAACAATGCTTCTACCTGTACCTTCCAACTGTCGTAGTTTTCCTTCGTCAATAATTCTATTCGTACATTAATTTTTCTTCCGACATGTACTTTATATTTTAACAATTTCGAATTATTTTCACAACGTACACAATACACTTTACTGCTCTGGGCCCATAACCTTTGTTGGGGAAGGTTTACAGAGCGAAAACACATGGAATATCGTTAAGCATATTGTAATAGGAAGGTATAAGATCAAGTATAGTAAAACATGGACAACCGTACAAAAGACAGTACAAAGCTATATTCTATAGCTCGTTCAAACTAGACAGTTCTCTATCTAGCCAGTGGCTAGTGTTAGTACATGAAGGTGATATATCTTCAACAGTTTTCCTTTATACACGTTGTATGACTGATCAGTCTATGCATAGACAAAAAATATGTGTTATATTTTTAAGAACTCTTTGGTTTATTCATAATTGATTAATCAAGAAAATTCAATAAAAGCCCAAGGGAACACAGTTCCAAATAATACAAAGTTACATAAACTACGGTCGTATTTCTTTCCAACATTTATCTTTCCTCGAAACGAGATTTAACTAAGGGAAAAGGTACAAGTTATGAGGGTCAACTAAGGGAAATTCTCTGGTGTTCGCAAAAGATTTGTGTTCGATGTCTTAGATCTAGTAACCTATATGATGATGCTTGTTCAGTGGGGAAAACGATTATAAGAGTAGACTTATGAATACCTACCTAGAAACGATCATCAAAGATATCTTTGTAAGACTTCAGGACTTGAAATTTTCTTATATAATTTATATAAATCTTTTTTTTATTATTGACTAGCTTCACATCACATCATCAGCCTATTATTGTTCCCACTGCTGGGACACAGGCCTCCTCTCCGTGAGAGGGAATGGGCCGTTATCCACCACGCGGACCCAATGCGGGTTGGTGGATGTCACATGTCTTCGAATTTTTGGTTCTAGGACATGCCAGTTTCCTCACGATGTTTTCTTTCACCGTTTTGAGAGCAGTGGTATGATGAATAATTTACACAAAGTAAAGTACCTGCCTGGACTCGAACCCACGACCTACAACATGTAAGTCGCGGCCGATACCACTGGGCCACCACTGTTCTCACTACTCTACTCTTGACTAGCTTCGCCTGCGTGAAATTCGA
Organism: Anorthoa munda; assembly: GCA_945859665.1. NCBI lineage: Eukaryota > Metazoa > Arthropoda > Insecta > Lepidoptera > Noctuidae > Anorthoa > Anorthoa munda. Next base: position 10,971,014 of record OX243911.1, read on the forward strand.
GAATTATCCCTATGTGCTATTCCTGACTATAATCTATCTCTGTACCAAATTTCATCCAGATACGTTCAGTGGCGAGAAAAAGTAACAATCATACATGCTCAATTTTCAAATTTCGCCTTTATAACATTAGTGTGTTAGACCTCCAACTAGGTAGACCGATGATCTGGTAAAAATGCGGGAATCCGCTGAATACGCACAGGATCAGTCAATTTTGACACATACAATAAATGTCAGTAAAACAAAATACATACAAAAAACAACGTAAATACAGTCAATGTCCACACATTGGGGAGATTCGGGTGTTACCACACCAATCGATCGATAGTCGATCGACGTCGACCAATCCATTCTACCATCGATCGATAGCATCTATCGGCTATCGATCGACGGATACCGGTCTACTAACCAATCGATCGACATCGACCAATCCATTCTACCATCGATCGATAGCATCTATCGGCTATCGATCGATAGGTGTGGTAGAAACTATCGATCGACGTCGACTCTACATTCTACCATCGATCGATGGCATCGATCGACTATCGCTCGATTGGTGTGGTAACACCCTTCAGGTGGACGTCTTTCGGGTGATATGATGATTATAAAGATCGAAAGCCAAACGTTTGATTACTATCACACCAGATGGTAAGCAATGATATCATCGACAAAAGAGCACGCTTGCCTAGTAACATATTCACTATAGACTTAAACACCCCCAAGTTGTAGCACTTCGAAATAGATGTATAAACTATTATATTTTATTACCAGCTTTTTAAACAATTTTCTACACATTTTGTATGTGCATTCCATCGGCATTTTATTACGACAAGCTTAAGTTTAGTTGATGGTTTCTTTTTTTGTTAGCATTTGAATAATTATTTTGGTGCCTACTACGCACAAATACTGTAAATAATGCCAAAAAAACCGCTTTAAAGCAAACGTATCTAATGGTATGCTAGACTGTGTCATATTATTTTTTACACAGTTGATACTTACCTTATTTAAAATCACGTTCGTAAGTTTAAAAATAGACATTCTTATTTTTTATCAGAAAATAAGTATTCCCGTTTTTGTTTCTTCGTTTTTTGACAGTAACTTCCGAAATTGAAGTTATTTTACACTTTGTAGTGTTTTGATTTGTAAGTCGGTTGTATTTTTTTTTTTTGTAAAAACATTATTATTTTTCACTTATTAGTTTTGATACATAATGAGCAAGTTCTATAGTAAGGTTATGCCAAACCAAAGTTATGCCAGAATAGATCACTCGAATAACATAAATCTTGAAAATAGCCGGTGAAATGAGAGTGTATCAGAGTAAACTGTACAAATCTGCGTACCACTTTAGAGCGTACCGGCGTGATAAAATGTTAAAAAAAAAAAAGATTCCGACGAATTGAGAACCTCCTCCTTTTTTTGAAGGCGGTTAATAAAATGGCGTAAACAATAAACAGACAAGCGATTGCAGCAAGCCCAAGAGATTTGCCGTCGTATATTGAAGAGTTATCTATACTATTTACTATAATAAATATTTATATATTTCTATACTAATAATAATATTATAAAGAGGAAAGATTTGTTTGTTTGTTTGTACCGAATAGGCTCCGAAACTACTGGACCGATTAAAAAATTCTTTCACCAATAGAAAGCTACATTATTCCTGAGTGACAGGCTATTTTGTTTATCGTGAAAATGGGTCCTGTGGGGTGGTCCACCGGAGCGAAGCCGCGGGGAACAGCTAGTGTTGTATATCTCCGAAGTTATTCATCAAATCGTCACCAAATTTAACTGCATCAAATTTAAATGGGACCAATTCGGGAACATACTCTTACAAAAAAATATATTTTTAAATCGGTCCACAATTAACGAAGAAAATGGCCAAGCTGCCTATGTCCAAAAGTAAAACTTTATCGGTTTAAATGATGACGATAATGACGTATTTTTCACTAATTAATTCAAATCCATGATCGCATATGTCATGTATTTAAAAAATGTTCTTTAGCGATATTTTGCGACTTGTTTTTTGTATGCTAAGTTGATATTTATTTAATTATATTTGTTTAAGACTTCGCAAAAAATAATAAAGCAAGATATTTATTAATTTGTCTATCAAAACCAAACAAGTTTTCGTTAATTTATTATATTTACGGTCTGCGTGCAAATCAAAGTCACGTGGTACTAACTGACGCACGAACATAAAAATGCCTATTTTAGAATATTTAAGTGTTTTGACTAGTTCTATTTCTTGGGATACAGGTTAAACGTGTTGTTGGCAAATAAATTGTTGTTTGATTCCGAATCTATACATACAAATTAGTAAAACTGAGCTGTCTGTTTGTAATGTCTAATAACAGCTTTTTACCAAATACGTGATTGTTTACATGGTACCTATATACCAATATATCATTTTATAAATATTTGTCTGTCTGTCTTCCTATCCCTTTGTGCTGGCTAATCTTCGAAACGGCTAAACTACCTATTTTTAAAGTGACTTTCACTGCCAGGAGGAGTAACTTTTATTTTGTAAAAAAAATATTCCCTTGTTTTTTGTTTAGTTTGACGCGGACGTAGTCACGGGTAACATCTAGTTATCAATAATATATTTTATGTTAGTTGGTTAACTGGAAATAACTAACCTATCCAAAAATAAAATCTAATTTACAATGCCACGTTTTGCAGTTGTCTACTTACATTCTTCCGGTGTGTTCTACAGGAGTTATTCTGAAAATAATAATATGTACATGCATACATGCAGATTCAAAAATAATTATGTCACTTCACCTCACAAAAAAATATCGATGTCCACAATTACTGCTGACTGATGGTCGTAATTATTGGTATCATAAAGGAAATCTGCGGAGCCATCGTATTTATTATGCTTTCAACGTAAAGTATATATCAATATAATACAAAATAAAATAATATAAAATGTTTCATCGATATCATGACTGAATAATAATATCGCAGTTGAACCACCGTCACTCTTATGATAAGCTTTATTTATTAACCGACTTTCGATGATGTTTGTTTGTTTTATTTTATGTATTTTCATCTAGGCATAAAATGGCCCGTACACCCAAGAATTCTCTTGTTGTTCGACTGACGTTGTACACCAGATGAATCAGTTCTTCTATACTAGGAACTACTCCACCAAGAATCTCTGGTAGCTCCCCCAAGCGTGCACATCGACCAGTCCTGTGCTTCAATACACGTGCCTGGACTTATCCTCAAGCCATTTCGAAGAAACAATCAGTGGATATTGTTTTCGCCGATATATTATTATGTTTATTTTTATATTTCCTTGAATTCAGAAAGAAAAAATTTGGATCTAACTTAATTTGCATAATACTTCTGTTTGTAGAAATTCGTAACGTCACTAAAATTTTAGTACTTATATTTGTAAACAAACAAAAAATAATCTGACTAATAATAAACGAACCGCATTTCTTCTATTTATTATTCTATTATATTTATTATTTTTAAGTTTTCACTGGCGCAACACGTCATATTAGCTTGTCGGTGATGCAAATCCACAAGTTTTGCCTATACCAAAAACTACATAACGCGGCTTAAGAAAATAACTATGTTTACAAACAAAATCATAAATCTCATAGGTACAAGTTCCCTTAAGTTATAAATATAAGGTACAGTGAGTCACACATGATATTCGGAATGAATACTAATTATTTCCATCAGGAATTTCCGCAAATGAACCGTAGGTAAAGGACTCTTGAATGCGAAATTCGTATTTTTTTTATAACATTAACATACTTCAAACTTGAGGTTATTGACTATGAAATATGATAAAAAACTCATTCTAATTTTTTGCTCGTACACAATAGTTGTATTTATAAATATGTTGCTACCATATGAGGTCGACTGTTTACTATGATGTCGTCATTTATAAAAACTTCATTTTCATAAATAAACAGAACACAGGCTTATAATAGGTTGGTATTGTAAATTTAGTTTTGGTTGTGATATGAACAGTTAAAGTAAAAACTAGTCAGGCTCTTACATATTTCGTAAAATTATGGGCTGTGAAAAATTGTTGACAACTCTCAATTTTTCGAATCTACATCATTAATTTATTCATTAGATATTGTTAAAAAGATAGAAACTGCCATTATTTTGTGATGGATATTTGAAAACTAAAATCATATTTTTTTTGTACGAACAATATTCTTAATAATTAATTACGATCTAGCCTAAAAGACTAATAAGCAATTCAACTCTAACTTAATATGTTACGTGATAGATTATGTTAAAACTAAGAATAGTGTCCATTTGCACTTTTACACAAGTCCGTAAGCATAAAATAAAACGAATTCGTTTAAAACCGGTAATTTAAAACGCCTACTAAAACATTAAAAATATTTTAATCAGACATTTATAAAACCAGTACCACTTAAACTCAAGTAGCAACAGTGGCCATTTTGTTTATCTACAGGATACAAACACCATTGGGCTATCGCTGAATCGCTGAGATAACCTTTTAGCTATAAATCAACGGATAGTCAACACCAAAGATTAGGCATTCATAATTTATGGGTATAATCAATAAGCTTCCTGGATTTTAGTTAGGAACCCGGAGTCGCATGCAGCGTTATAACTCCCATTTATGTTATAAACGTTACTGTTATAAATGACTATATGCCACCCGCGGCTTCACCCGCATGGCATTAGTACTTCTCCCCATATCTTTATAAATTACAGCCTGTGTTAGTTATTCTGATATATAAGCTATATTTCTGTAAAGTTTCATCAAAATCCGTTCAGTAGTTTTTGCATGAAAGCGTCACAAACATCCACCCATCCTTAAAAAAAAATCACGTGTATAATAAACTAGCTGCTGCCAGCGGCTTCGCCCGCGTGAATGTCGAAAATTATCCCAAGGGAATATAAACTCTGGATAAAAAGTATCTTATGTGTTATTCCAGACTATAATCTATATCTGCGACAAATTTCATCCAGATCCGTTCAGTAGTTTTTGCGTGAAAGAGTAACAAACATACATACATCCATCCATCCTCACAAACTTTCGTATTTATAATATTACTAGCTTCTGCCAGCGGCTTCGCCCGCGTGAATGTCAAAAATGCTCCCAAGGGAACATATTCCCGGTATAAAAAGTACCCTATGTGTTATTCCAGACTATAATCTCTCTCTGTGCCAAATTTCATCCAGATCCGCCCAGATTTTTGAGCGTGAAGAAGTAACAAACATACACACTCACAGACTTTCGCCTTTATAATATTAGTGTGATATAAAATATAGAAATATAAATATAATAATAATATATTAATATTATAGTAGGAAGTAGGATAGTAAATAAGATTAAAATCAGAAAACAATCTTTGATGTTTGAACAATGACGTGTTTTAATGTTTGTTAGTTTGTGTGGTTGTAGGAGGTAATCTCTGGATCTACCGAACCGAACCGAATTTAGATGAAATTTGGCATGGCGGTAGTTTGAGGCACTGGGAAGGACATTGGATTGTATCCCCTTGCGATGATAAAACACTTTTTACGCGGGCGAAGCCGCGGGCAGAAGCTAGTATAATATTATAAAGAGGAAATATTTGTTTGTAAGTTTGTTTGTAATGGATAAACTCAAAAACTACTGAACCGATTTTGAAAATTCTTTCACTAGTAGAAAGTTACATTATTCCTGAGTAACATAGGCTTGCGGCCGTGGGGAAAAGCTAGTTGTAATATAATTATGTTTGTGACAAGTCTTGTTTGTAACAACTCTGGAAGCAGGTACAGGTTCTGAACCGGTTTCTGCGGGACAGGCCACGAAAGCGAGGCCAAAACGTTATTGACTTATGACGTCATCAATCTGAGATATTTATATCTCAGATTGATGACGTACAAAATTATAAGGTAGGTAATAGATACTGATAGACAATAATAATATACCTACTGCAAATGTGATAAATATTTATGTTTATTTCTGCGGTTTTGATTATATACACCGATATTATTCATAGTTCGCAGAACCTCAGTAGAACCAGGAAATGTTAAAGCAGATAGGTAATTATTGGTTTAGAATTAATATGGATACAATTGCAGTAAATAAAATGGAAAAATTAAGCTTAGCCTATATCATATCCAGGTCATCATCAGCCTATTAATGTTCCCACTGCTGGGACACAGGCCTCCTCTCTGTGAGAGGGAATGGGCCTTAATCCACCACGCGAGCCCAGTGCGATTTGGTGAATGTCACATGTCTTCTAATTTTCGGTTCTAGGACATGCCGGTTTCCTCACGATGTTTTCCTTCACCGTTTTGAGAGCAGTGGTGATGAAATAATTTACACAAAGTAAAGCGCCTGCCTGAGCTCGAACCTACGACCTACAACTTGTAAGTCGCGGCCGATACCACTGGGCCACCACTTTGTGTATGTTATTGTTTAATCCTTATACAATGTGTCGGGTTGGACTTGTAGTAATAAAACTTAAAGGCCGTAAAATACACTTAATTATATCGGTAAAAAACACCCCACATAGGCGGTGCCATCACCATACCCTCAAAGATAGAGCAATTTTAGTAGATACCTGACTTACTTATTACGATATCCACATAGTCTAATAACCATTAGGTTGAGACAACAATAAATGTACGCCTCTGTGAGCAGAGGCGTACATTTATTGTTATTTTTACGCCCATAAAAATTTTTTTTTTTTTTTCAAATAGCACTAAAAACATAAGATATTTTTGTAATGAGCAATTTTTTTTTGAACAATTTTTAAACGGACTTTCACAAGTTTTATTACATTTTCTAAAATTCTGCATAATATTTAGGGATTAACACATGTATTTTATAGAGTTTTTAGTTATTCTTTGAATTGGTCTACACACCGACAGAAGAATCACAGCTCTAAGCCTTTTTAGGTAATAATAAAATTAAAAGTAATTTAATTTTATCATTGCCTAAAGAACCCCTGCACATTTTCGCCTTATAAGTTTTGCAAAATTTTAGGTAATGCAATAAAAGTGTGTGGGGATTAAACCGCTAATGTGGGGTGTTTTAATCGATAAAATTAAGTGTAATTTACGGCCTTATAATGATATTACTTGTAAAATCTAGTCTAGTATATTAGTATAGTATATAGTATATCTAAATAGTATATAGTGTGTGTGTGTAGTGTGTAGTGTATAGTGTGTCCTCAATGGACTCCTAAACCACTTAACCGATTATAATAAAATTCGCACACCATTTTTTAAATATCATACAGAAATATTAATGAAGCACGGTGCGCTCAGGTTTTATTCCGATGTATAACCGCAGTGGCTACTCTAGTGCAATATTCCAAAAACTTTTCCCTGTGTTTTTTGTCCATTAGGTAGGGTAGGTAGGGTAGGTAGGGTAGGTAGGGTAGGTAGGGTAGGTAGGGTAGGTAGGGTAGGTAGGGTAGGTAGGGTAGGTAGGGTAGGTAGGGTAGGTAGGGTAGGTAGGGTAGGTAGGGTAGGTAGGGTAGGTAGGGTAGGTAGGGTAGGTAGGGTAGGTAGGGTAGGTAGGGTAGGTAGGGTAGGTAGGGTAGGTAGGGTAGGTAGGGTAGGTAGGGTAGGTAGGGTAGGTAGGGTAGGTAGGGTAGGTAGGGTAGGTAGGGTAGGTAGGGTAGGTAGGGTAGGTAGGGTAGGTAGGGTAGGTAGGGTAGGTAGGGTAGGTAGGGTAGGTAGGGTAGGTAGGGTAGGTAGGGTAGGTAGGGTAGGTAGGGTAGGTAGGGTAGGTAGGGTAGGTAGGGTAGGTAGGGTAGGTAGGGTAGGTAGGGTAGGTAGGGTAGGTAGGGTAGGTAGGGTAGGTAGGGTAGGTAGGGTAGGTAGGGTAGGTAGGGTAGGTAGGGTAGGTAGGGTAGGTAGGGTAGGTAGGGTAGGTAGGGTAGGTAGGGTAGGTAGGGTAGGTAGGGTAGGTAGGGTAGGTAGGGTAGGTAGGGTAGGTAGGGTAGGTAGGGTAGGTAGGGTAGGTAGGGTAGGTAGGGTAGGTAGGGTAGGTAGGGTAGGTAGGGTAGGTAGGGTAGGTAGGGTAGGTAGGGTAGGTAGGGTAGGTAGGGTAGGTAGGGTAGGTAGGGTAGGTAGGGTAGGTAGGGTAGGTAGGGTAGGTAGGGTAGGTAGGGTAGGTAGGGTAGGTAGGGTAGGTAGGGTAGGTAGGGTAGGTAGGGTAGGTAGGGTAGGTAGGGTAGGTAGGGTAGGTAGGGTAGGTAGGGTAGGTAGGGTAGGTAGGGTAGGTAGGGTAGGTAGGGTAGGTAGGGTAGGTAGGGTAGGTAGGGTAGGTAGGGTAGGTAGGGTAGGTAGGGTAGGTAGGGTAGGTAGGGTAGGTAGGGTAGGTAGGGTAGGTAGGGTAGGTAGGGTAGGTAGGGTAGGTAGGGTAGGTAGGGTAGGTAGGGTAGGTAGGGTAGGTAGGGTAGGTAGGGTAGGTAGGGTAGGTAGGGTAGGTAGGGTAGGTAGGGTAGGTAGGGTAGGTAGGGTAGGTAGGGTAGGTAGGGTAGGTAGGGTAGGTAGGGTAGGTAGGGTAGGTAGGGTAGGTAGGGTAGGTAGGGTAGGTAGGGTAGGTAGGGTAGGTAGGGTAGGTAGGGTAGGTAGGGTAGGTAGGGTAGGTAGGGTAGGTAGGGTAGGTAGGGTAGGTAGGGTAGGTAGGGTAGGTAGGGTAGGTAGGGTAGGTAGGGTAGGTAGGGTAGGTAGGGTAGGTAGGGTAGGTAGGGTAGGTAGGGTAGGTAGGGTAGGTAGGGTAGGTAGGGTAGGTAGGGTAGGTAGGGTAGGTAGGGTAGGTAGGGTAGGTAGGGTAGGTAGGGTAGGTAGGGTAGGTAGGGTAGGTAGGGTAGGTAGGGTAGGTAGGGTAGGTAGGGTAGGTAGGGTAGGTAGGGTAGGTAGGGTAGGTAGGGTAGGTAGGGTAGGTAGGGTAGGTAGGGTAGGTAGGGTAGGTAGGGTAGGTAGGGTAGGTAGGGTAGGTAGGGTAGGTAGGGTAGGTAGGGTAGGTAGGGTAGGTAGGGTAGGTAGGGTAGGTAGGGTAGGTAGGGTAGGTAGGGTAGGTAGGGTAGGTAGGGTAGGTAGGGTAGGTAGGGTAGGTAGGGTAGGTAGGGTAGGTAGGGTAGGTAGGGTAGGTAGGGTAGGTAGGGTAGGTAGGGTAGGTAGGGTAGGTAGGGTAGGTAGGGTAGGTAGGGTAGGTAGGGTAGGTAGGGTAGGTAGGGTAGGTAGGGTAGGTAGGGTAGGTAGGGTAGGTAGGGTAGGTAGGGTAGGTAGGGTAGGTAGGGTAGGTAGGGTAGGTAGGGTAGGTAGGGTAGGTAGGGTAGGTAGGGTAGGTAGGGTAGGTAGGGTAGGTAGGGTAGGTAGGGTAGGTAGGGTAGGTAGGGTAGGTAGGGTAGGTAGGGTAGGTAGGGTAGGTAGGGTAGGTAGGGTAGGTAGGGTAGGTAGGGTAGGTAGGGTAGGTAGGGTAGGTAGGGTAGGTAGGGTAGGTAGGGTAGGTAGGGTAGGTAGGGTAGGTAGGGTAGGTAGGGTAGGTAGGGTAGGTAGGGTAGGTAGGGTAGGTAGGGTAGGTAGGGTAGGTAGGGTAGGTAGGGTAGGTAGGGTAGGTAGGGTAGGTAGGGTAGGTAGGGTAGGTAGGGTAGGTAGGGTAGGTAGGGTAGGTAGGGTAGGTAGGGTAGGTAGGGTAGGTAGGGTAGGTAGGGTAGGTAGGGTAGGTAGGGTAGGTAGGGTAGGTAGGGTAGGTAGGGTAGGTAGGGTAGGTAGGGTAGGTAGGGTAGGTAGGGTAGGTAGGGTAGGTAGGGTAGGTAGGGTAGGTAGGGTAGGTAGGGTAGGTAGGGTAGGTAGGGTAGGTAGGGTAGGTAGGGTAGGTAGGGTAGGTAGGGTAGGTAGGGTAGGTAGGGTAGGTAGGGTAGGTAGGGTAGGTAGGGTAGGTAGGGTAGGTAGGGTAGGTAGGGTAGGTAGGGTAGGTAGGGTAGGTAGGGTAGGTAGGGTAGGTAGGGTAGGTAGGGTAGGTAGGGTAGGTAGGGTAGGTAGGGTAGGTAGGGTAGGTAGGGTAGGTAGGGTAGGTAGGGTAGGTAGGGTAGGTAGGGTAGGTAGGGTAGGTAGGGTAGGTAGGGTAGGTAGGGTAGGTAGGGTAGGTAGGGTAGGTAGGGTAGGTAGGGTAGGTAGGGTAGGTAGGGTAGGTAGGGTAGGTAGGGTAGGTAGGGTAGGTAGGGTAGGTAGGGTAGGTAGGGTAGGTAGGGTAGGTAGGGTAGGTAGGGTAGGTAGGGTAGGTAGGGTAGGTAGGGTAGGTAGGGTAGGTAGGGTAGGTAGGGTAGGTAGGGTAGGTAGGGTAGGTAGGGTAGGTAGGGTAGGTAGGGTAGGTAGGGTAGGTAGGGTAGGTAGGGTAGGTAGGGTAGGTAGGGTAGGTAGGGTAGGTAGGGTAGGTAGGGTAGGTAGGGTAGGTAGGGTAGGTAGGGTAGGTAGGGTAGGTAGGGTAGGTAGGGTAGGTAGGGTAGGTAGGGTAGGTAGGGTAGGTAGGGTAGGTAGGGTAGGTAGGGTAGGTAGGGTAGGTAGGGTAGGTAGGGTAGGTAGGGTAGGTAGGGTAGGTAGGGTAGGTAGGGTAGGTAGGGTAGGTAGGGTAGGTAGGGTAGGTAGGGTAGGTAGGGTAGGTAGGGTAGGTAGGGTAGGTAGGGTAGGTAGGGTAGGTAGGGTAGGTAGGGTAGGTAGGGTAGGTAGGGTAGGTAGGGTAGGTAGGGTAGGTAGGGTAGGTAGGGTAGGTAGGGTAGGTAGGGTAGGTAGGGTAGGTAGGGTAGGTAGGGTAGGTAGGGTAGGTAGGGTAGGTAGGGTAGGTAGGGTAGGTAGGGTAGGTAGGGTAGGTAGGGTAGGTAGGGTAGGTAGGGTAGGTAGGGTAGGTAGGGTAGGTAGGGTAGGTAGGGTAGGTAGGGTAGGTAGGGTAGGTAGGGTAGGTAGGGTAGGTAGGGTAGGTAGGGTAGGTAGGGTAGGTAGGGTAGGTAGGGTAGGTAGGGTAGGTAGGGTAGGTAGGGTAGGTAGGGTAGGTAGGGTAGGTAGGGTAGGTAGGGTAGGTAGGGTAGGTAGGGTAGGTAGGGTAGGTAGGGTAGGTAGGGTAGGTAGGGTAGGTAGGGTAGGTAGGGTAGGTAGGGTAGGTAGGGTAGGTAGGGTAGGTAGGGTAGGTAGGGTAGGTAGGGTAGGTAGGGTAGGTAGGGTAGGTAGGGTAGGTAGGGTAGGTAGGGTAGGTAGGGTAGGTAGGGTAGGTAGGGTGGGTAGGGTGGGTATAGGGTGGGTAGGGTGGGTATAGGGTGGGTAGGGTGGGTAGGGTGGGTAGGGTGGGTAGGGTGGGTAGGGTGGGTAGGGTGGGTAGGGTGGGTAGGGTGGGTAGGGTGGGTAGGGTGGGTAGGGTGGGTAGGGTGGGTAGGGTAGGTAGGGTAGGTAGGGTAGGTAGGGTAGGTATGGTACTTCAACTTTCAACATTCGAATTTATTCAGAAAAATAAGTTTACGCAGCTATATTACATAGTAAATTTGTAAAAAATGTCTTTATTTACATGTTGCGGTCGGTTAAACCGCGTCAGTCTACTGCAAAATGTGTACAAAATACGAATTACTACACCTTTCCAAACGGTAGACACTTTAGATTTGCTCAAAATATGTACATAAAGAACCTTTTCCCTTGCTGAAAATATGCAAAAGGACAACACAAAGATATACTCATTTTATTTGCGTCCTTATGTTCCTAATTTGTCATACAAAAATTCATAAAAAAACAAGCCAAAATCTGGAGAAAAATTGCTTAAAATTTTGATGCAACCTTGCAACTTGACATTTCTTTGGTGTTGTTTTTTTTTTTGCTGTCCATTCACGCGTCTCATAATCGATTAAAATTGCATTCAGCCTAATCGATTAAGTGTATTTCGATTATTTAAAATTATTCACTTAACTAAATGAGTGATTTTCAAAAATGTATTGTTTTAAAATTAGTTTATAGGCACAAAATAAAATAACAACTTATAGTAATAATATATAGTAATAACTATACATAAATGCTTTCATAATGTTATCAAAACAGTAAATTGAAATAAAAATAGGATTCGTGGCTAATATCGCGCCGAATTCGCCGAACGTAAAATAATTCAAAATTCAAATTTGGAATGCAGTCGGTATTCAAAATATTTTATCGGGCACATTTTAATATAAAAGAGAGTTTTACATTGATCATTTCAGACGGTTTTATACAGAATGACCAGTATAAATACGAGTATGTTTATGTATGACTAGCACTCCGCCCGCGACTTCGTTCGCGTGATTTCGTTTATCCTATAAATGATTTTCTTATATGCATTTAGTAAAGGCAACCAAAAATAAGATATTATTAAAACAATTAAAAACTGGGTATCGTGGATTTGGGTTTGGGGTTGGTGGGTTTATTGGATTGGGACTTAGATAAAGTACCTATAGATTAAGCACTGGCGTGGCCGCACATGAGACAGCAATAGTTAGTAGAACACTACAACTCACCATCGCACTGACACTTATTATCTATAAATAACCCAAATAAAATACTAACCTATATAAACTCCTTATCTCAATTAACACATAATACCACGAAATCACAGAAAATCAAACAAAACCGAGTTTGTTTGTCAAACCTGCCATTATATTAGAGTTTGACAAACAACAGAAACCGGCCATGGTGACAAAGACAAAAAATAATCTTTTGTCCTTATTATTTACATGGAGCTGCCAATTAGCCATCGCGCTCTATCAATCAAGCTCATTTTAAGGCTTAATCTATAGGTATTTTATCTAAGGATTGGGACGATTCGTTATTTGACTTAAACAATAATACATTTTAGGTTATCGCCACAAAGTAAAATCCTCCCCTAAAAACTTATCAACCCTTTTTGCCCAGTTGAGGGTCGAGTTTTGAACAACCTAAATATGCTATTCACTCCTTTCTTCTCTTTTTTATTTATCATTTTATGTTAGTCAGATTGCGCAGTGAGTTGCCTCAAAAAAAACTTTAACACCCCTAAACCCAATCTGGGAGGGAGTTTTCAAAATGTTTTATGTAAATTTTGATCATCAACTTTATCCCCAAGGAATTTGATTTTACATACAAACTAATTTTGACCCTTTCACTTCCTTAAAGGTTGAATTGCCGCAAAATCGTGCCTTAGTGCTCCCCTAGAAACCCACGTCAAAAACGAAACCCTATCCAGTAAGATTCTTAGCTTGAGTTAGTTTCGAAAAATGTATAATGACCACCTTTATTGTTTCCTTAGGTTGGTATTTGTGCCAAATTTCAAATTTATTAACCCGAGAAATAAAATTCTTCAAAGCACTTTAACTCCCCAAAAATCGTATTTTGGGACTAAATAAGTAAAACTAATAATGGAAACCTTTATGGTTCACTTAGGATGGGTATTTACTCAGATGAAGTAAAAAAACCTTTTTTTACTTCATCTGAGGGTATTTATGTCAATTTTCAAATTTATTAACCAAATAAATATTTAATATGTGATTTATGGGGTGGGGGTACACCCCCTAAATCATCTTTTGGGGGTTGTTTCGAAAAACTAATAATGAAAACCTTTATTGTTTATTTAGGTTGGTATTTGTGCCATGTTTCATGTTGATTGACCCAAGAAATCAGATTCTTCCATACAAACTTCAACATCCCCTAAATCGTCATTTGGGGGTTTCGAAAAACTAATAATGGCAACCTATATTGTTTACTTAGAATAATATTTGTGCTAAGTTTCAAGAATTATGGCCGAAGGAATTAGATTTTTCATACAAACTTTCAAACCCCTTTTTACCCCCTTAGGGATGCAATTTCCAAAAATCCTTTCTTACTGCACACTTACGTCACTTGAGGAACCTTTCTGCCAAATTTCATGCTTCTAGATGATTTTCAGCTTAGTAGGTTGACAACCATGCCATAACTTGCTTGTAAAGGACCCGCGCAAGAAGATACGCACAAGGTTATTGACATTAATAGTTTTCGGGGAATGCAGATGTAAATACAAACCAAACTTATGTTCTTAAAACGAATAAAAATAAACTTTTAAAAGTATGTATAGAATAACCAATTTTCATAACATTACAACAAACTCGACCGAACTCAAAACCTAACCATACCATACTCTCAACCCATTATTCAATATATAATTATAATAATAATACCAGCCTATAACTGTCCCACTGCAAGGCAAAGGCCTCTTCTCATACAGAGAAGGCACGAACATTGATCACTACGCTTGCTCAATGCGGGTTGGCGATTTGAGACTATAAGACCAGGTTTCTTCATGATGTTTTCATTCACCGTTGTCAACGATTTCTAAAATATATTTAGAAAGTACATTAATGAATTTGAAAAAGGAAATCATTCGTATTTGTCCAGATTTGAACCCATGACCTCAGGCAAGGCGAGGCCTTTAGCCGATGGGCCAGTACGACACTCATTGCAATATAACGAATAATCACAAAATCGTTGGTTCCCCGAAACTAAATTTATCTACACTTGCGTTACAAACTTACATAAAAATATACTAGGCACTCTGTATACTTCTGAGACTATCAAACATTAAAAGACTCAATCATTATTACTTTTATACAAAATAGTTTTGAATAGCGAGCGCATTCCGAATTTAAATTTTGAATCAGATAGAAAATTCGGCGCGAAATTATCCACGGTTCGATGAATTTGTGTAGTTGCTTTTAGTCAAATAATGTCCAAAAATCAAATAAGATTACTTTAAGAAAGTATTAATAGTAATTATTTTAAGTATTTATTGTATTTTATGCCTAAAACTGAATTTTTCTATTTTTTAAGAATCGATTTGGGATAATCGCTCATTAATCGAGTCGATAGCATAAATAAAATCGATTGCTAAAATCGTTTTGGCACACAACTATTACATTAAAAAAAAACAATATAATTGACGAATTGGAAATTTAACAAAAATAAAGTAGTGGTAATGAATTTTACGTATTACTGAACTGGTGTTTGTTGATTACGTTAAAATCTGGGCTTCTTCTTGTTGTTTATTATATTTAGAGACATAATTGTCATATTTGTAATCAATTTTACATGTGGAAGGGTGATATTTGTGTAAAATAAAAATGTAAACAAAGACGATTGGCGCGAAACTTCGACTTTGAATAACAAATAACTTCATTACCACTAATTATTTATTTTGAAATATGGATGAATTCGACCAATAATTAAACAATTAGCAAACCACTACCCCTGTCGTGGAGTTTGGGTGTCCAAAATCTGCATTTTTATGTTTTTTAGCTTCGACCACCACTGTCATCAAAATGGCGATTATCGTATTATTACACTTGTTTTTAACAAATGTAAATGAATAAACTTGCGCACTTAATCTAAAAAAAATATTTGCGCTAACATGTAAGCTTTTTATCCAACTATTTTAATTAAAGCCCCCACATAAGATTCGTTAGGTATCTTAATCAATAATTAAGTTATTAATTAGGATGTCGTATGACGTAAATCTGGGGTCCAAAATGAGCCGCGGCTGAGCCAGCGGAGGTATGCTTGTCAAGCCCCAAAATGTACCCCGTCCGAACTATACGGTTAAATACTTAAAGGCAACTTTATTTATTTAGTGTAAGGTTAAAAGAAAAAGTGCTACATATACAAGAATGCAAAAAAAAAAGTGCTGTTGATCACAGTAAAATATGCAAAAAGTGCTGCAGATCACAGGTAAGGTACAGAAGTGCTGTTTATCACAGGGAATATCACAATATAAATAATGCCTTACATTTAGGGATGAGAAGCACAACAGTGCTTTTCACCATACAGACAATCTGTTTTCTTAGGTACTACCCCAGTGCAGGGTTCGTCATTGCAGTTTTGTGCATGCTATTCTATGCTTCTTACAAATATTCTTCTAGTGAAACATAGTGCTGCTTCAACTTCGGTTTCGTGCAATGACGGTGGAGGCCACATTAACACAGTACACCAGGAACTTTTCCCTGTGTTGCTTACTCATGAGCCCATGCAGGCTCTCCTTCGTCAGTCTCCTGTCCAGCTCACATTCGAGTTGGTAGCGTTCCCTGATAAATACCGGACAATCTACAAGTATGTGCTGGACAGTCTCTGCCACGCCTGGATCGCAGACGCACGATGGGTTATCCTTACACTTGAAACGATTCAAGTATTCAGAGAACCCGCCGTGCCCCGTCAAAACCTGCGTGAGAACGCCTGTGGGCCGCACCTGTTTTATAATACGGAAAGCCGCTATGGCATCCGGAAGAAACATTTTCGTCACAGAGGCTGTCTCGCCCGACACATATCTTCGGTTCCATTCATCAAGCGATTCCAAACGGATCTGTCGCTTGATAAATGATACCGGACACTGGTCGTAGTCCGGCTTCCTCCGTAACGACAATGCTGCCTTCTTTGCCAACTCGTCCGCTCGCTAATGAGAACAAAGACACAGCTTTGCTCTGGCCCAGGGCTTGAGCCAAATTGGCGCGCGCGCGAACTGCCAAGGGAAAGAGAGAGCCATGGCTTGCAAGCGTCTGCAATGCTGACATTGAGTCACTGTACAAACCATAGCTCGTCTCTTGCCGCGTTAGGATCACGTCCGTCGCTTTGCAGATGGCCAGGAGTTCCGCCTGGTAGACAGTGCAGTACGCGGTTAAGCTAAGTTTGAGGTTCCGGACTTCGCTTTCATTATCCCAAATGGATAATGCGGCTCCGACCTTCCCCTCAATCTTGCTGCCGTCGGTTAAGATTCGCACCGCCTGCACATTGTTTCTGTCTAGCAACTGTTGGTCTGTCAGGCACATGAACTCCAGGGGCATCTGTGTAGCTGGATGAGGAGCCTCTGCAAACCTTACCGCACCTTCGATCTCCCTATCTCCTGGCACAAACCGGGATGGCCCTCTCCTCGCTTCATACAGGGCGGCTGCCTCCTGTATGCGCAGATCTAGAGGTAGTATTCCGGACAGTACCAGTGCCGAGTTCAGGGAGACAGTACGGTAAGATTTACAGATCTTCTGGACGAATCCTCGTTGGACCGAGCCTAGCTTCTTCCGAATTTCCAGCTTCTTCGTAGCGGGAGCCCAGGCTGCGGCCGCGTACGTTATTATGGGCTCAATCATAGCAGTGTAGATTGTGTGTATGATCTGTGCGTCCAATCCCCAACTCACTTTAGCGGCGCGGGACAGTTGCTTATAAATGTTAACTGCCCTCCTGCAGACGTTCGCGGTGTGCTCGTTGAAGGTGAGCTTCTCGTCTATGGTTAGACCCAACAACTTCATCTTCTTAACCATACCAATGTCGACCCCGGCCATGCTCAACCTTGGGGTATCATACTTGCGCTTGTTGGTTACGACCATCGCACAGGTTTTGTGTGGTGCGAACCTCAGCTTGTTTCTGACGCCCCAACTCTGAACATGGGCGAGGGCTGCATTGGCAGATGTTGAAACTTCGGTAGCTGAGTCCCCATCCAGAACCAAGACGATATCATCGGCGAACGCCTGTGCGAAGATTCCGCGCCGCTCCAATTCCTGCAATAGTGGGTCTAGAATGAGATTCCACAGGATGGGACCACCTATTGACCCTTGAACACAGCCCTTGCTAGTCACTCGCGTGCATTCCTCCCCAGCGAAACGAACCTTGACTTTCCTACTGTCGAGGTAGCTGTCTAGCAGCCTTCTTATGTTCACCGGGCACTTTTCCTCAGCCAGGTAGGGTAGGTAGGGTAGGTAGGGTAGGTAGGGTAGGTAGGGTAGGTAGGGTAGGTAGGGTAGGTAGGGTAGGTAGGGTAGGTAGGGTAGGTAGGGTAGGTAGGGTAGGTAGGGTAGGTAGGGTAGGTAGGGTAGGTAGGGTAGGTAGGGTAGGTAGGGTAGGTAGGGTAGGTAGGGTAGGTAGGGTAGGTAGGGTAGGTAGGGTAGGTAGGGTAGGTAGGGTAGGTAGGGTAGGTAGGGTAGGTAGGGTAGGTAGGGTAGGTAGGGTAGGTAGGGTAGGTAGGGTAGGTAGGGTAGGTAGGGTAGGTAGGGTAGGTAGGGTAGGTAGGGTAGGTAGGGTAGGTAGGGTAGGTAGGGTAGGTAGGGTAGGTAGGGTAGGTAGGGTAGGTAGGGTAGGTAGGGTAGGTAGGGTAGGTAGGGTAGGTAGGGTAGGTAGGGTAGGTAGGGTAGGTAGGGTAGGTAGGGTAGGTAGGGTAGGTAGGGTAGGTAGGGTAGGTAGGGTAGGTAGGGTAGGTAGGGTAGGTAGGGTAGGTATATATATGCTCTTGTACACGGTTCTCCCCGATATTTCTGTCGGAGGCTTATTTTTCTGTGACAATTTTATAACAGTATTTACATTATCATCAACAGAATAGCAGTCGCAGGACGGGACTACTGAGGTTACAGACTATATAAAATACTATTTTTACTAACTTACTTAACGATATTACAGGCCATTTTATTTTCATCTGCTTATCACTATTAGCTGGTTTTTTTTTTTTTTTTTTTGTTTTTGTTCTTTTTTTTTTTTTTTTTTTTTTTTTTGTCTTTACATTTTTTTTCTTGTTTTAGTGTAAATACATAACTTCTTTATACTTTTTTTTTTTTTTTTTTCTTTTTGTTTGTCTTACACAGCTATTACATTGCGTTATATATTTAACACGTAGTACAATATAACTCACTATATTTACTGTGTTAATTTCTTAATCTAAGTTTTATTTCTATCTATTACATTTTTTATTATTTTTAAACAAAAATCTAAGAATTTACTTCGTTTCTCTTTATTTTGCATGATTATGTTTATGTTATTTTCTATTATTTTTACGTTCAATTTTTGTTCAAGGTTGAATCTGGCTAGCCCATACACTGGGCACTCAGCTATAATGTGCAAGATCGATTCTTCTGCGACCGGGTCGCAGATGCATGAAGGTGAGTCCTTTTTTTTAAAACGGTTTAGATATTGGGAGAAGCCCCCGTGCCCCGTGAAGAGTTGCGTATGTAGGTATGTTAGTGGAATCTTCCTACTTATTCTGTAGGCCTCTGTGGCTGAGGGAAAGAATATTTTAGTGACACTGGCTTTACACTCTCTTTGATATCTTTCTTCCCACTTTTCAATCGAAGCACTTCGTATGGTTTGCTTGACAAATGAGATGGGACATTTATCATAGTCTGATTTCTTTTTTAAAGTCAGTGCCGCTGTTTTCGCAAGTTCGTCTGCCCTTTCATTTCCCTGTATCCCAACGTGGGCCCTGACCCAATACAGACGTACATTCTTGCCTGAAAATTTCAGTTTCTTAATATTTCTTTTTGTTTCCAATGCGAGCGGGTTGCAAGTGTCTCCGTTCCTCAATAGCTCCAGAGTTGATCTGGAGTCACTAAATATGTTGAACTCTTCTGCCGCGCTATGTGCGATCAACTCCGTAGCCTGATTTACTGCATAGAGCTCCGCTTGGAAGACGGTACAGTACCCCTCGAGCTTAAATTTCTTGCTTTTGGTTTCGACTGCCCCATTCCAGCAGGATAGGGCAGCCCCAACCTTGCCCTCTATTTTGCTCCCATCCGTAAAGATTTGTACTGTACCCTCCCTCATGCGCTGCTGTACCTCCGCTTCGCTCTCCAAGCATTGGAACTCGAGTTCTTCTTCCTCAGCTGGGTGAGGCCTCGCCAGGAAGCTCATTTTTGCTTCGACTGATCGATCTCTGAGGAATGACTGAGGCTTCCCTCTCTTCGCCTCATAAAGGGATGCTACTTCCTTGACTCTTAGGTCAAGAGGCAGCAGTCCTGTCAAGATCAGAGCTGAATTCAGTGACACCGTCCTGTAAGCCTTGCTGATTTTCTGGGCGAAGCCCCTAAGAACAGCGTTGAGTTGCTTTTGTACGTAGATCTTGTCCGCCGCTTTGGCCCATACACTAGCTGCATAGAGGATCACCGGCTCTACAACCGCAGTATAGATAACCCTTACCACTTCCGGGTTTAATCCCCAGGTTACCCTTGCTGCGCCGGACAGCTGCCTAAAGATGTTGATGGCTTTTTTGCAGATGTAAGTGACGTGGCTCCGGAAAGTCATCTTCCGGTCGATTATAAGTCCGAGCAGCTTTATTTCCTCTACCAGCGCAATGTCAACCCCGCCCATACGCAGCCGTGGTGTGTCGAACTTTAGCTTCTTAGTTAGCAGCATGGCATGAGTTTTATGCGGCGCAAACTTTAGTTTGTTTCGAACACCCCACCGCTGCACATGTGCCAGGCTGGCATTGGCTTCGATCTCCAGATCCAGAGCTGTTTTCCCGGAAAATATAAGCACCACATCATCTGCAAATGCCTGGCAGTACGTTTTCCTCTCCTCCAGTTCTTCAAGCAGCGGGTTCAGGACCACATTCCAGAACGTGGGGCCTGCGATTGATCCTTGTACGCATCCTTTTGAAGTCCTCTTCCTGTATTCCGTTCCAGCATATCTCACCGCGACCCCTCTGTTTTCCAGGTAGTTCCCCACCAGTCTTCGGAGGTTGAGTGGACACTTTTTCTCCGCCAGGCGACTTTTTATTGCTGGCCACCACGCACTGTCAAATGCTCCTTCTATGTCTAGTGAGACAACCACCACGAGGTTCTTCTCCTTTAACTTCAATTCTATATATTGCGTCATGTCGTACAGAGCGTCCTCCGTGCTTCGCTGAGGCACAAATCCATATTGACGAGGATTCATTTTGGGTAGCATATGCCACCTCAGTCTCCGCACCAGCATTTTCTCTAGGATCTTTCCGAGAATAGGCAGAAGTCCGATCGGTCGGTAGGATTTTGGGTGGGTGTAATTGTCCTTTCCAGGCTTTCTTAGTACGACGACCGCCGCCTCCTTCCACTTTTCCGGGAAACAGGACAACTCGAGACATTTGTTTGTTATGGTAAGAACACTTGCTCATTGCATCTGATGGCGGCCTCACAAATGTCCGCTGTGAACCCGTCAGGGCCCGGCGCCTTCTTCGGATTAAAACTCCTCGCTGCATACCTGAGTTCAGCAAGAGTGAAGGGTGGATCCGTTTTGTCCCCCGGCATGCCCTCCTCTGAACGTGCCGCTGCCTCTCTTGTCTGGGCGTGTTCGGAGTTGTCTTCCTTCTCGTCATCATCTGGGAAGAAGGTTTCCGCCAGAACCCTGGCTGATTCATCTGAGTTTAATGCCTCTCCATCTCGGACTATCGGCAGATCTTCGTACCGCTTCTTAGTTTTTTGGATAACCCTATATATGCCATTCCAGACGCTCTCCCCGTCCTGCCTCCCGCAGAAGCTTTTCCAGCTCTCAATTTGTGCCTTGTATGCTTGGGACTCATACTCTTCCTTCGCCCTCAGGAGGTAGGGTAGGTAGGGTAGGTAGGGTAGGTAGGGTAGGTAGGGTAGGTAGGGTAGGTAGGGTAGGTAGGGTAGGTAGGGTAGGTAGGGTAGGTAGGGTAGGTAGGGTAGGTAGGGTAGGTAGGGTAGGTAGGGTAGGTAGGGTAGGTAGGGTAGGTAGGGTAGGTAGGGTAGGTAGGGTAGGTAGGGTAGGTAGGGTAGGTAGGGTAGGTAGGGTAGGTAGGGTAGGTAGGGTAGGTAGGGTAGGTAGGGTAGGTAGGGTAGGTAGGGTAGGTAGGGTAGGTAGGGTAGGTAGGGTAGGTAGGTAGGGTAGGTAGGGTAGGTAGGGTAGGTAGGGTAGGTAGGGTAGGTAGGGTAGGTAGGGTAGGTAGGGTAGGTAGGGTAGGTAGGGTAGGTAGGGTAGGTAGGGTAGGTAGGGTAGGTAGGGTAGGTAGGGTAGGTAGGGTAGGTAGGGTAGGTAGGGTAGGTAGGGTAGGTAGGGTAGGTAGGGTAGGTAGGGTAGGTAGGGTAGGTAGGGTAGGTAGGGTAGGTAGGGTAGGTAGGGTAGGTAGGGTAGGTAGGGTAGGTAGGGTAGGTAGGGTAGGTAGGGTAGGTAGGGTAGGTAGGGTAGGTAGGGTAGGTAGGGTAGGTAGGGTAGGTAGGGTAGGTAGGGTAGGTAGGGTAGGTAGGGTAGGTAGGGTAGGTAGGGTAGGTAGGGTAGGTAGGGTAGGTAGGGTAGGTAGGGTAGGTAGGGTAGGTAGGGTAGGTAGGGTAGGTAGGGTAGGTAGGGTAGGTAGGGTAGGTAGGGTAGGTAGGGTAGGTAGGGTAGGTAGGGTAGGTAGGGTAGGTAGGGTAGGTAGGGTAGGTAGGGTAGGTAGGGTAGGTAGGGTAGGTAGGGTAGGTAGGGTAGGTAGGGTAGGTAGGGTAGGTAGGGTAGGTAGGGTAGGTAGGGTAGGTAGGGTAGGTAGGGTAGGTAGGGTAGGGTAGGGTAGGGTAGGGTAGGGTAGATTGGGTAGGGTAGGTAGGGTAGGTGGGGTAGGGTTTTTTTTTTTTTTTTTTTTTTTTTTTTCTTAACACTAATCCCCGCCAACGATATTGGCGCCTTATGTGCTCAACCTCAGTCATTCCGGTCAATCTTTTATGCCTCTCGTACTTTCATTCTTCATACTATTTCTTTCTTGCATTCATCGCAATCCTACCAACCGTTGCAAAGGTCTTTGAGCATATTCTCCACGCTGCTTTTTACAAACGCATAAATATGATGCTCTCTGATGCCCAGCACGGTTTTCGGCCAGGTCGCTCCGTAAACTCGAATTTGCTTACTCATGTCGACTTCATATCCAGTAGCTTGGACACCGGTGGGCAGGTTGACGCTCTGTATTTCGATTTCCGGAAAGCGTTCGACAAAGTTGACAATGATGTGCTCCTGACAAAGCTGGGTGCCATCGGTTTCTCGTCCGGCTTTCTTAACTTCTTTGCCGACTACCTAAGGGATCGCAAGCAGTTTGTCCGACATGGTTGCTTTGAGTCCAAGCCTTATTATACTCGCTCGGGCGTGAGTCAGGGATCCGTGTTGGGGCCGCCTCTATTCCTGATTATGATCAATGATCTTCTATCTAAGATTAGGTTTGCTAAATGTTTGCTATATGCCGACGACCTAAAACTGGTTGCGCAAATCAGAACAGACAAGGATTGCGAACTACTACAAAGGGATGTTGACGCCATCTACGAGTGGAGCATTGCGAACAGGTTATTTTTTAATACTGGCAAGTGCTACGTCATGACGTTCGGTCGGGGGTTGCGACCTATCCACTACGACTACAGATTGGATAGTGAAGTTATCACTCGTGTCACCACCATAAAGGACTTAGGAGTGACCTTCGACCGCTGTCTGACCTTTAAAGATCACGTCGCAAACCTTGCGAAGGAATCTTTCAGGCGCCTGGGATTTGTTTTGAGAAACGCTCGTGACTTCCGCAATCCCAGTGTTATTAGGCTGTTGTTCACCACTCTGGTTCGAAGTAAACTCGAGTCCAGTGCTTGTGTCTGGCACCCATATACCGCGAAGCAGACGTTGATGCTTGAAAAAGTACAAAAAACCTTCCTAAGATTCCTATACCAAAGGGTATACCATTTCTTCCCTTATATGTACCCCACGAATTACCTTTTAGGAATCTTAGGTTTTAACTCGTTGGAGGTGAGGAGAGGCTATGATCAGCTCGCAGTAGCATGTAAGATCCTAAGCGGACGGATTGACTGCCCTGAACTCCATGGCCTTTTCTGCCGACTGTTTGTACCCAGCAAATACGTTGGACATCGTCAGAGTCGCCGTCACGACCTATTCGCACCACCACCATCTAGAACTGTCGCCAGGGCTGAATCCCCAGTGTGTCGTTCTTTGAGAATGCTCAATGCCCTCTTGACTGCCAATCCTGAATGTGATGTGTTTGCGGACGAATGGAATAAACTAATGCGAGCATGTCTGGTGTTCTGTGAGAGAAAGTATGCAAGGGTGTCCACTGTTCCATGATAATTGTATTTTTTATATTAGAATTATTGATTATTTTTATATTATCATTCCACGGAGCCATGTTGATTATAATTATTGTTATATTTAAATTACTTAATATTGCTATTCCACTGTGACATGTTTGTTATATATTCGTATTGTAATTTTCGAAATTTCTTTCTTTTTTTTTGAATTGATTGTATTGGCATAACACTGTTCAATGTATTGTTTGATAAATTATTATAATAAATGTATTGGGTAAATTATTGATTTTATGTGACACAATTGTCAACATTGTTATATTATATTTCTATGTTAATTATTGTAATTGGTACTGTATCGTTTTAATTAACTATAAATAAATAAATAAATAAATAAATAAAAATCATCTTACATTCTGTGGGTAGGACGCCCACTTTTATTTAATCTATTCTATGGGCATGATTTATTTCTTATAAAAATAGTAGAAATACAATAATGTGCAGAGGTGCTATTTACAATGAGCAAAAGGTGCTATTATGACAATTTGTGCGAAAAGTGCTGTTTATCTCAGGTATACATGGTGCGATTTATCACAGTAAAAATTTGTACAGTTATCGTATTACGATTTGGGATCAAAAACACAAGCACAGTTATCAAAAATATCACAGTAATCTTACACAGTCTAAAAACTTAGGTACTAACATGAAATACTGCCGGTTACACATGTCCAGGCTGCATTCCGTGCTTGCATTTAAATATCATACATAATACTAATGAAGCACGGTGCACCTCAGGTTTTATTTCGATGTATAACCGCAGTGGCTACTCTAATACAGTATTCCAAGAATCTTTCCCTATATTTCTTGTCCATGAGCCCATGCAGGCTCTCCCTCGTTATTTTCCTGTCCAGCTCACATTCAAGTTGGTAGCGCTCCCTGATAAATAACGGGCATTCTACAAGTATGTGCTGAACAGTCTCTGCCACGCCTGGATCGCAGACGCACGATGGGCTATCCTTACACTTGAAGCGATTCAAGTATTCAGAGAACCCACCGTGCCCCGTCAAAACTTGCGTGAGGACGCCTTCGGGCCGCACCTGTTGTACGATACGGAAAGCCGCTATTGCATCCGGAAGAAACATTTTCGTCACCGAAGCAGTCTCGCCCGACACATATCTTCGATTCCATTCATCAAGCGATTCCAAACGGATCTGCCGCTTGATAAATGAAACCGGACACTGGTCGTAGTCCGGCTTCCTCCGTGACGACAATGCTGCTTTCTTAGCCAACTCGTCCGCTCGCTCATTCCCCGGCAGGCCCGCCTTGATCCAGAACAAAGTCACAGCTTTGTTCTGGCACAGGGCGTGAGCCAGGTTAGTGCGCGCGCGAACTGCCAGGGGATGGAGCGAGCCATGGTTTGCAAGCGTCTGCAATTCAGACATTGAGTCGCTGTACAAACCATAGCTCGCCTCTTGCCGCGCGAGGATCACTTCTGTCGCCTTGCAAATGGCCAGGAGTTCCGCCTGGTAGACTGTGCAGTACGCGGCAAGACTAAGCTTGAGGTTCCGGATTTCGCCCTCATTATCCCAAATGGATAATGCGGCTCCGACCTTCCCCTCAATCTTGCTGCCGTCGGTGAATATTCGCACCGCCTGCACATTGTTACTGTCTAGTAACTCTTGGTCTGCCAGGCACATGAACTCCAGGGGCGTTTGTGTAGCTGGATGAGGGGCTTCTGCAAACCTTACCGCACTCTCGATCTTCCTATCTCCTGGCACAAACCGGGATGACCCTCTCCTCGCTTTATACAGGTCGGCTGCCTCTTGTATGCGCAGGTCTAGAGGTAGTATCCCAGACAGTGCCAGTGCCGAGTTCAGAGAGACAGTACGGTAAGATTTGCAGAGCTTCTGAGCGAATCCTCGTTGAACAGAGCCTAACTTCTTCCGTATACCCAACTTCTTTGCAGCGGGTGCCCAGGCGGCGGCTGCGTATGTCACTATGGGCTCAATCGTTGCCGTGTAAATTGTGTGTATGACTTGTGTGTTTAATCCCCAGCTCACCTTTGCCGCTCGGGACAGTCGCTTGTATACGTTAGCTGCCCTCTTGCAGACGTTCGCGGCATGCTCATTAAAAGTGAGCTTTTCGTCTATGGTTAGACCCAGCAATTTCATTTTCTTGACCATACCGATGTCGATCCCGGCCATGCTCAGTATTGGAGTGTCGTACTTAAGCTTATTGGTTATGGTCATCGCACAGGTTTTGTGCGGTGCAAACCTCAGCTTATTTCGGATGCCCCAACCCTGAACATGGGCGAGGGCTGCATTGGCAGATCTTGAGACTTCAGTCGCCGTGTCCCCATCTACAACCAAGACTATATCATCCGCGAACGCCTGCACGAAAATTCCACGCTGCTCAAGGTCCTGCAGTAGTGGGTCGAGAACGAGGTTCCACAGGATTGGACCACCGATCGACCCCTGGACACAGCCCTTGCTAGTCTCTCGCGTGCATTCCTCTCCGGCATACCGAACCTTGACCTTCCTACCGTCGAGATAGCTGTCTATCAGCCTCCTGACGTTAACCGGGCACTTTTCCTCAGGTGGGGTAGGGTAGGGTAGGGTAGGGTAGGGTAGGTAGGGTAGGTAGGGTAGGGTAGGGTAGGTAGTTAGGGTAGGGTAGGTAGGGTAGGGTAGGGTAGTGTAGGTAGGGTAGGTAGTTAGGGTAGGTAGGGTAGATGAATGTTTGGTGTTTTTGTGGCAAAACAAAGTTTGCCGGGTCAGCTAGTATATATATATATATATATATATAGTATGTAGTATATAGTATAGTAGTAGTATGGTCGAGTCTAGGCTTCAGAGCCTTGAACATCGGCGCCAAGTTGCCAGTCTGTCGGTTTTTTATCGGTTACATTTCGGGGAGTGTGCGATGGAATTGCATGAACTAATTCCTCCTAGCCCGTTCCATCATCGGACTACAAGACGTACGGCGATGCGTCATCGGTACATGGTGGACATCCCACCCATACGCACCAAACGTTTTGGGAATACTTTCATTATGCGTACAGCTAAGGAGTGGAATTCCCTGCCGGAGTCTATATTTCCTGATAGCTACAACCTGGGAGTCTTTAAGTCAAGAGTGAATAGGTTTCTTCTAGGTAAGCATGCTACATCGTCGACCACATCATCACTTACCATCAGGTGAGATAGTGGTCAAGCGCAAGCCTATCAATAATAAAAAAAAAAAAAAAAAAATAATATTATTATTTGCCGGACACGTTATATATTAGATATTTCTCTTTTACTTTTACTCGATGGCTACAAAACTTTTTTATAAAGTTCATATTATAGACCCACTTCATTTTCAGGCAATAACTGTCCATTCCCTTTCGGACTTCCACAAATCATTAAAAGGGTAGCATGATACCCGGTTAATACTAATGAAACTAAAATTTATATCATCACATCATCATCAGCCTATTAATGTTCCCACTGCTGGGACACAAGCCTCCTCTCTGTGAGAGGGGATGGGCCGTAATCCACCACGCGGGCCCAGTGCGGGGCGGGTTGTTGGATGTCACATGTCTTCGAATTTTTGGTTCTAGGACATGCCAGTTCTCACGATGTTTTCCTTCACCGTTTTTGAGAGCAGTGGTGATTAAATAATGTACACAAAGTTAAGCGCCTGCCTGGGCTCGAACCCACGACCAAACTTGTAAGTCGCGGCCGATACCACTGAGCCACCACTGCTCCAAAAATGTACAGCCCTAACATTTTTCGGTTCATATTTTTGCAACAAAAAACTCTCACATACATTATAATAATGTAACATGAACCCCTAAATGAGGAAGAAACCGAATTAACCGGGGCGTTACTAACTGCCAATCAATAACAAACTGATTTATTCCCGGGGGGTGTTGATATCAATGAAAAAAATCTCTAACTACATTTAGGGTTTGGTCACAGTGCGAGCGGATAAAGCACGTTCGACTTTTTTCGCTGATAAAAGTAAGCTCTTCGTATTATCAAAGGACGGGACGTTACGAATTAGATAATTATACTACAGAAAACCATTCATGATTAAGTTCTTGAATGGTTTTCTATCATCACCACGACACAATTTAGTGTAAACCTTGTAAGTACCCATCAGAAATACAAACTGGAAACAGAGCGAATAGTTGCTGCTTGAGCTGCTGTAACAACGTCTGTAGTTTTTTTTTATCCAATTTCTTAAATGTTTATATTCAACCTGCTGTAACACTATAGACATTACAATTAAAACACCATGAAATAAAAACTGGCCAAGTGCGAGTCGGACTCGCGCACCAAGGATTCCGTACCATTATCGCAATATTGTAATATCATTGTTATAGCGGCAATAGAAATACATCATCTATGAAAATTTGAACTGTCTAGCTATCACAGTTCATGAGGTCAGCCTGGTGACAGACGGACAGACAGACAGACCGATACACAGAGAGAGACAGTTGGGCCGCGGAGCCTTAGTAATAGGGTCCCGTTTTTACCCTTTGGGTACGGAACCCTAAAACATGACATACGATGTTTGGTTTAGGTCTCAAAGTTGATTTAGTTTTAAGTATCTATTGTGGTAATATTAAACGTACGTAATTTTAGTGAAAAAAAGTTAAATACCTATTTTATGTACACGAGCATAATAAAATTTTAATGACAATGCCAATTAAAAATAAGTAATAAGTGGTAGTTTATAAATAAATATCGTGCCAAAATGAAGACGTCTTGTGGCAAAAAAGGGTAATAAACTTTAAACATAATAAGGTAGATAAGTGTCTATATCCAAACCTGTTGTACGAATTTAAACCAGTTAATGAAAAACTTGCGTTTAATGACTTGTCTTGACTTGACTACTCGTAACACTAGTTTTAACTGAATTTGTTTTATTTTTCGCTACTTTTGATGATGATATTAAGGACAGCGTGTCCTATTAACTTCACTTAAATCAAAGCCGAAATCTTCTTATTAAAAAACTTGGCCTATATTGTGGTATTTGTTTGCGTAGCATTAATAAAATATCAGTTTTAATAAGCCTCTATCTAGCCTCGGTTTTTGAAAAGAAAATATCGACGAAGAAGAGTCGGTATCAAAAATCGAAGAAACGAAAACAGGAACACCGACTTTCGGAAATTAAGTAATTTTTTTTACTTTGTAGTGTTTTTATTTGAAGTCGGTTGTATTTTTTTTGTAAAAAAAAGTTAATTAAAAAATCAAAAACCCGACTGCTTGAAAAGCAAACTAAAAAGACGTAAACAAAAAGAAAATCACGCTGTGCAGTTGGAGGATACATATTCGCGAGCTGGCGGACCAAAACCAGATGTATCCTCCGACTGCACAGCATGATTTTCTTCTTGTTTACGTCTTTTTAGTTTGATTTTCAAGCAGTCGGGATTTTTGATTTTTTTATTATTTTTTTTTATTTACAACTTTTTAGTTATTTTTTTTTAGAAGGTAGGTACATTTAAACATATAAGTATTGTATATTTTTGAAATTGCCTCTTAAAATCCTTTATTTTGATATCCCACACGATAGGTATGGAAGAAAAAAATATTTTTTTATCCTACAAAATGGCGTTCAAAATCCAAAATTTTAATGTAGCCAGTGACACTCGCAGGATTAAGGCGAAACGATTGACGTAAGAATCATCAAAATCACATAGGAACAAACATACATACATAGACTGATAAACACATTAACCTCCTTCGGCAGTCGGGTAAAAAGTATTTTTGCCTCAATTTTGATTCCTCACCAACTATTGACTCACACCCGCTCTCATACGCACCTCGCCAGAACCACTAGTATCATGTAAACAGCGAACATTTTACCGCTATCGTCGAGGGGCGGATGACACGTGCCAAAACCATTCGCGTGACGTATCGAGATATGCTCTTGTAAAACGACTAACGAATGAGTTTGAGGTTTTGTTCCCATTTCGAGGGGAAATGGCTTTACGAGCTACTGGTATCATCTGATTGGATGCGAAGGGTCTAAGAATGAGTAAATTTTAGGAATCTGTCTATTTAATGTTTTATCAGTTAGTGAATTTGGTCAGACAAACAGAGTGTTACTTTACCTTACTAAGGTAGTACGGAGGTACGGCTCAACTAAATACTGAGAATTGATTTTAAACTTGTTAATTAATTTTAATATATTCTAAAAAAATACGAAGGCATAAAATTCTGCGATTCCCGGGATTTCACATTGAGCAAATATTCTCGCAACTGCTAAATCAGTAAAGCTGATATTTAATAAATTCAAAAAATATAATAAACAAGTCGTTTCGTATCTTCGAAAACAAATGTTAATTTTCGCTCACTCAATTCAAGCTAGCACTGCCATCTGTCAGCAACGAATGAATTAAAAATCTCTCACAAACATCAACAGAGGTCGCTACAGATTTAAAAACTCCTCTCGAATTCCAAAAAACCTTTTTTTATCAAACCAGAGAAGAGCCACGAATTCAATCATTACACAATTAGAATATTTAAAAATCGAATCAACTTTTTTTTAAAGCATCCTCTCAACGGCCAAGTATGACTCGTCACTTTTTTTGCTCCCTTTAATGTAATTTAGAGGGTTCGTATGTTCGGTAACTGCCTCATCTGATGTTAGATAAGGCTAATTGTATCTAAGTGACGGGGAAAAAATAAGAGCAAGAATTCAGACGAATCGTTGACTACATTAACTCGCAAATAATTTAGTCAATGGCGGTACTGCTACCGATAATGTTGGTTAGAATTTTCGTTATGTTTTTTTATTCAAAATTTTCGGAAAAGAAATAAAAGTTTCCAATTAGTGTAATTTTTTTACCGAATTCGAAATGATTCTAAAATTGATTCCAAGAATGTTATTCTATGAGTACTTAATTTCACTTGTAAATAGACTTTGTATTTTTATTTATAAATTTTGCCTATGAAGTTTCAGAAGCTGTTTTTTTTTTTTTTTTTTATCTCTTTATTAACATAAGAAGCTGTTTTTTTTGTATTAAAAAACAGAATATTAAGGAAGTAAGTACCTAAATAAATACGGAAACAATTAATTTCTTTTTCAGCATTTTTCAAAAAGATTATTTTTCAAACCCCCTGTCACATTGTTTCCTAATCCTTACACAAAACAAAAATACCTTTTTACTACTCATATTTTAATTTTAATTCCGGTGTTGCCACAAACGAATAATCACAGGGTTAATTCCACTTCCGTTTTGCATACGCGTGTCACAAATTAACATTATTTAAAGTTTAATTTGTTCCTAATTAAATATTTCTTTTTACAACGAACCATATTTGTGGTAAACACGAACGGATTAAAAGACCAACTTACATTTGCACACAAAATAGGTCTTATTACAACATAGTAAGGTTGGTTATTGTGTGAATGTAACGCATTGATGAGTTGTCGTGCCGTGATTAGTGGATGTCACACTTTGCAGTTGACATGCATTGACTGGGGCTTTGAAAACAGCGATTAACTTGAAATTGGACCTTTTCAGGTGTAATTTTAAATTACTCTTGACGAAAACTGTTTGGGACCTGCAAGCTGCAATGTATTGAGTAATCACCACTCTGGGCTGATCGATATTGGTAACTGCTTTTTGATTGTCATTCATTTACCAGAAGTCTTACGGTTTGTTTTCTGTTCAAATCTTTACGCACACAAATATACAGAGGCAGACATAATGCTACAGAAATTTTCTACCAGTCAACCTTTACAAGACGCGGAGAGAAATAGTTGAAGATACAATTACGATAATAAAACGCTGAAAATCACTTGTCCTTATAAGAAAAATATGCGACTATGGTATATTAAGAACCAAATAAATTAAAGTTATAGTTATATCTTCTTTTTCAAGTGGAAGATGATTCCATCTCCTCTCGCTACCTTAAAAGCCATCCCAGTAAATAAATACTGTGATTAAACTTTAAGTAAGTATGAAATATTGTAAGAAATATTTTACAAGCCAAACTCTAGTGTTTTCATGGAATACGTCTATTGCAGTAATAAAACGGGCGACAGCAAAGTGAGCCAGCTGTTTTGTACTAATTAGAGTAATTTTTATGTCTGTTAATGTTTTGGATATTAAAAGCGTGCGGTGAAATTGCACCTTGTGTTATTTGCAATCCTTTAATTTAAGCATGAAACATACATCTACTACCACTGTAATGTCATGTTTGTATATCGTTTTGTGGCAATTAAATTCTTTTCTTTCTTTCTTTTTAGGGTACGGAACCCAAAGGGTAAAAACGGGACCCTATTACTAAGACTCCATGGCCCATCTGTCTGTTTGTCTCCAGGCTGTATCTCATGAACCGTGATAGCTAAAGAACTGCTTTCAGACATGATGTATTTCTGTTGCTACTATAACAACAAATACTAAAAAAAATATAAAATAAATATTTAGGTGGGGTTCCCATACCATACAACAAACGTGACTTTTTGCCGTTTTTTGCGATAATGGTACGGAACCCTTCGTGTGCGAGTCCGACTCGCACTTGGCCGGTTTTTATAATTAAAATAAATTTTACACTTAAATATGTTAAAAATTATAAGTTAAGCCTTATCAAAAGCCAATTCTAGAAATATAAGCAAAAATAAAGAAAATTTGAAGAAATTAAAGAATTGCCACTCATGAGAGATGAGGTCATCAGTGTAATATTGATGCCGACCCTTATATATGTACTTAATAATATTATAATATATAGTACGTGTCAGTACCTACTGACGAAAAGCTTCACACAAATAATACCGTGCAAGCCAAAATTGCATGTCTGTTTATTGCTTTTTTCTATACTTACTGCGATTTTAACAGCTCAATTAAAATTAAAAATTATTTCTTCGAAAATTCAAGACTCCAATGTTGAAAGAGCTTCAAATAAAAACTTGTAGTCATTCTTTCCTGCTATGTACCTACAGTTAACTACCGAATAAAACCGCGTCAAACATCTTGTTTGGAACACAGATAATGGGAAATACTTGACTCATATAGAGTTCATAAGTCATCGTAATCTATGGTCTTGACATTGATTGAAAACAGTTTCCAAGGACGCGTTCACAGTTGCGCTGTACAATAAGAATGTTGAACATTTTAAAACTGTAAAATATGTCAGGACAAGTTTTGACTATGAATGTAGATACATTCACAGCCCGAACTAGCAATTGCTTCGCGCCCGGCATAGTAAAGACAATATTTGCCACCCTTGGCGCCCTATAAAATTACGGCTTATATGGAGGTAAATGTTTCAGGATATTATCTAAAAAAAGGCGGTTTTCAACCGTCGGATCGGATAAAGCTAAGTGAAAACTAATTGAGCTCGTAAATTTCACCGAATAATTTTTGCAACATTATGAATGTTAAGTTATTTAATGGTGAGTTTGCAAGAATAACCAATAATATTCGACAGCGAAGCGATCTTGAAAATTTGAGCACCACACCTCGAATAAGTTAGGTTTTCTGATGCAAAGGGCTGTTAGTCCAGTTTGGATATATAAAAAAAGGCGGTTTTTAACAGGCGGATTGGGCAAGCCGCTTTTTTGACAACTTCGAGCGAAGTGAAAACGAATTGAGCTCGTAAATTTCACCTAAGAATTTTCGCAGCATTATGAATGTTAAGTTATTTAATGGTGAGTTCGCAACAATAACATTCGACAGCGAAGCGACCTTGAAAATAAGTTAGGTTTTCTGATGCAAAGGGTTGTTAGTTCAGTTTGGCCGTCCCGCATCTATGGCACTCTGGGCATTTGCCCTGCTCGCCTTCTAGTGGCACTACGGCACGAAAGTATTTACGTCTTTGTTATTTACATTTATTGATATTAAAATCTATGTAGGTATTCTTACACTTCTATTATTTTTATATTGAAACGTAACACGTTTCATGTCACCGCAAGAACGCATACATTCTACTTTTACATCTACTTACCCTATTTAATTAATTATTAATTTCTACTTTTATCTACCCCATAAATAAGAATATCTGAATAATTATCTTGACATAACAACTAACGAGTGCACATAATTAAAATTCCATGATTTATTTCATTAATTCACGCAAACATTAACCCTTTTTATGTAGAAAACCGTTTTGTGTTGCAATGGATGTGTGACGCTCACGACGTATCACCAATATTGGATCAAATATTTATTTACTCCATATTTTTTTATTTTAAACATGAAGGCAAATTTAATCTGCCAATTACATTGACTGATTGGACAAACAGAGAGTAAAATTGGCACAGAATTACCATTCTACGTACTGGTAGAAGTACCCACAGAGACAGCAAAAGGAACAGAGGAGGACAACGCCAAAGATGACGAGACGAACTTATGCTCAGGCCGGCCCAAATCGGAGAAGATTTGTGAGAGATTTAAAACCTAAAAGCTATTAGGAAAGAGCTTTGTCAAGAGGCAAACATAAGTAAGATACATTCTTTAATTACTACTTAAAATAGCACACCGCAGATATTAAAAATTACAGGGCTTATTAATATTATAATTTAACACAGAAGTTCTCAGTTAATCTACTCTCCAACGTTGGATCCAATGTGTGACATCAATATGGTTGGCTCGTTTGCTTGTTGAGAATGCTAGGGCCAACCTCCCCCTCTCAATAATTCATTGGCACCGAAAATCAGGATAAGTAAACAGTGACAGGTCGCGTGCTGTTAGCGACGATGAGTAATACTGAGAACGGTAATACCTATGTTCTTCCTATAATGTACCTTCATATTAAAACTATGTATACATGGCCTGGGCTTTACTTAAATATATATTTTTCTTTATGAAATGTA
This sequence comes from Anorthoa munda, assembly GCA_945859665.1. Taxonomy (NCBI): domain Eukaryota; kingdom Metazoa; phylum Arthropoda; class Insecta; order Lepidoptera; family Noctuidae; genus Anorthoa; species Anorthoa munda. The sequence goes on from OX243911.1 coordinate 11,005,573, forward strand.
TAAATTACTAGATAAAATTTTATTAGCTAGTTAAAGACTGCAGATTTACTGTTTAAATCACATCACACACATCATCAGCTTATTAATGTTCCCACTGCTGGGACACAGGCCTCATCTCTGCGACAGGGAATGGGCTGGGGGTGGATTACCTCCACCACGCGGGCCCAGTGCGGATTGGTGGATGTCACATGACTTCGAATTTTTGGTTGTTGGACATGCCGGTTTCCTCACGATGTTTTCCTTCACCGTTTTGAGAGCAGTGGTGATGACATAATTTACACAAAGTAAAGAGCCTGCCTGGGCTCAAACCCACGACCTACAACTTGTAAGTCGCGGCCGATACCACTGGGCCACCACTGCTCTAGAAAAATTATAATTTAATAAAAATATTGGATTAAGAATTAACTCATAATTTCAAATACCTAGCCACATTAACAGCAACCGTTCAACCGTAGTCATCTGCGGTAGATAAAATAAACATATGAAGTGAATGAAAATAATTAAACCTTTGTCTTCTGTACAGTAAGTAACGGTTACTTTGTGGACAAATAAATTCGGTAATGATTATTTTTTCAATTTTTACCAGGAACTATAGATAAATAATACTGTTAGGTGTATAATAGTTATTCAAAATATAATGTCATCATAATATAAACTATGAAATTGGAAATTCTAATGAAGTTAATGCAAAGAAAAAATAAACTTCCAAAAAACGTTTTCCAACTTACGTAATTCTGTACACGTACTCCAATATAAACATAGCTCTACCCATTGAACTTGACCCTAAGGCACCAATCGCCTCCGTTATCCACGACGGCCATACATCACCAAAACGTATCTCAGATCTCGGGTCATTGACCACGCAAGCTTTCACCCAGCTGATTGTTATGCATTGTTTATATTAGCGCCTATTATAGCTCCCGATTATTTGAGATTCGATTGTTTGTGTATTTAAATGTAAATTTGGAGGAGTTATTAAAGTCAGGTACCGATGGGGTCTAATTTGGTGAGATCGAGGTGTGTTAAACATGACAATTCTCTAAATCTGGGCAGTTTGTCGTACCACTTCTTCTCAGCTAAACCTCTAGGAAGTGGTGATGGTTTTGGGGGGCTGCTGTTAGTAGAAATTACACTTTCAAAAAGTGCTGACTTTCAACCTAATTTGAATAAATGACTTTTTATTATTAAAATAGCTTTGCCATACTGGCTTATGTATGATAATACTTAATACAACATAAAAAATGATTACCTAAAATGAGCTACTGACAGCAATACTCTGCCGTGATTTAAAATGTGGTGCTGTTCGACAAACGATGGGACACCGGCCTAATAACATGTTCTGCGTGTATTGTTGTATATATTGGTATAGAAACTGATGGACACTATTAAAGACTTCAAACTTGTAGCCGAATGATGGGCCGTCTCCATTTAGATTGCCGTTGACACGCTACCTAAGAAAAAGCCTGCACTGGTCTTTATAAACAAAATGTATAAAACAATGTTATTTATGTCGATTTAGGACTAAACTGATTAATACTCAAAGCAACCTAGCCCGTTCCATCATCGAGCTACAAGACGTACGGCGATGCGTCATCGGTACATGGTGGACATACCACCCATACGCACCAAACGTTTTGGGAATACTTTCATTATGCGTACAGCTAAGGAGTGGAGTTCCCTGCCGGAGTCTGTATTTCCTGATAGCTACAACCTGGGAGTCTTTAAGTCAAGAATGAATAGGTTTCTTCTAGGTAAGCGTGCTACATCGTCGACCACATCATCACTTACCATCAGGTGAGATAGTGGTCAAGCGCGAGCCTAGAAATAAAAACAAAAAAAAAAGCTGTATGTGGTTAGATAAAAAAATGCTACGAAGGCCAGTAAAAGATAAGGGGCTAAATAGGCACCGACTTCCAAAAATAAAGTTATTTTTTACTTTGTAGTTTCTTATTTGGAAGTTGGTAGTATTTTTTTGAAAGAAAGATTTTTTTCACTTTTTAGTTGGCAAGTAGTTAAGTAAGGTACTTATAATGCCAGAATAAATTACCCGAATATCATGAAACTGAACATAACCGGTGAAATGAGATTGTACCAAGGTGAACTGTACACATCTGCGTACCCCTTTAGAGCGTACTGGCGTGATGTTATGTTATGAAATGATATAAACAATAAACAGACATGCGATTGCAGCAGTCCCGAGAGATTTGCCGTTATTTATTGAAGAGTCCTGTTGTATATCGCCGAAGTTCTTCATCAGATCTTCACCAAATTAAAATGGGGTCAATTTCAAAACATCAAACAAAAAATGAATGAATCCGATTTAAAAAGAATTTTTACAATCGGTCCACAATTGATGGAGATATCGGTGAACATAAATAAAAAAAATAAAAAAATATACATAAAGTCGAACATAGAACCTCCTCTTTTTTGGTAAGACGGTTAAATAAAATAACAATGTCACTAAAGTCGAAAGACTAAACTGATTAATACTCAAAGCAATATGTGGTCAGATAGAAAAATGCTCCGAAAGTCTGTAAAAGATAAGGCGCTAAATTATAACCTTTTATTAAATTGCAAACAGAGCTGGTAAATTATCCCAAACACAGTTATTCAACGGACCACTGACGTCCAACAAAAACTATAATCATGATATCTCATTTGCAGACAGAGATAAGACAATCGAAGGTATTTAATCGACTGTCACTCACGGACAATCGTGGTAGAAATTCTTATCATAGCGAATGTATCCATACCATGTTACGGTAGTTCAAGTGATATTAGCAGATAGCCGACGTCTATCAGAGGCACTGTGACAGTTCATTAATTATTGCTACAGTTGGTGTTACGAATAGATCTGTAGAAAACAATGAGAATTCATATATAGGAATACAGATACCTAAGGATACGACATATAGGGATTCAACAGTCGTAACTATCGTAAGTTCTAATAGTAGTCTTTGTAAGAAAAGTCGAAGTAATTTAACCACTGACCCAATCCAAGTTTCATACATATTGAACTGAGCTTGATATTGAAAAATATGCGATGAACCTACTTTTTGAAAAAGGAAGAAGGAAAAATATTTTATTTGGAACTCGCGAACATTATTACCTCAATGTTGATAACCAAAAATTTTAAATAAAACCCGTGCGAGACCAAGATGGTGATATCAAAGAGAACTTAATAAACGCATTAAATTTTTGTAGCTATGATAATACTTATAACACTGAAATCACCTAGCGCATCAAATCTATACAAACCTCACAAAATCAATAAAACCCTTACACCATTTAACCAGTCCCCGACACTTACCAAGTACTACGACACTTCACCATTACCCTCTAACAAACCCTACGTCAATCAGCTGACACTTCATGTATTCCATCGTGACGTCACATACATCTGTGTACAAATAACCTACTTAAAAGCACCCATCGAACACCCATTAGCTTAGTTATCTCACACCGTCCCAGGAAGGACGCGTCGTCATTACGTACGCAGTAAGGATGGGAGAAGGAAAGGAAAACAATTGAAGGAGGAATAGTCATAAATTGTGGCATAATTATATAAGTAGGCAGGAAGATAATATTGATGATAAAGATGTTTTTTTTTTAGATAAAGAACCTGTATTAAATCTTGACTTTCTTTATAACTTCAAAAGAGGCATTTTAAAATTTTAGTCATTCTCTTGAATCTTTAGCTTCCGGTAGGTTTTTATTACCGAAAGAATTGGGTTGTTGAATTTAAAAAAAAATACATTTTTTTAAATTTATTTTGAAACTTTACATATCATAAATTATATTGTCGTTGCAAAAATCTCAAGAATATTTTTTTTCAATTTATTATAAGCAATTGAAAATCGATAAAATTTTAAAAAGAACCACCTGTCTACGAACGGGCCATGATTGGTCGCCATGTTGGTGACGTCATAACGTTCAAGGAATTTCACCATAGTACAGTGTCACGTGAATTGACTAAAAATATCCGAAAATTAGTGCAAAAATATTATTTATAACAGCAAATTTTATTAAGATATGTGTGATAAAGGATTCATAAAGGCTAAATTCGATAAGATATCCATCTGATGGACGATTTGGAAAAATTGAGCATAAGTAAAGTAGTCGTAATGAATATTACGCGTTAGTGGACCGCGACCGGTGTTTGTCATTGTTGTTTACACAATACATTTAGAAACATAATTGTCATAATGTAATTGTTGTTACATATGGGTAGGTGATATTTATGAAAAATAAAAAGCTAACAAACACGATTGGCGCGCAACTTCCACTTTAGATATCAAAAAACTTCATAGGTACCACTAAACATTATACAACCCGAAATCTGTGGAGCCTTTATTTTTATTTATTTATTTTGCATAACATCCTTAAAATTTTCGGTATTTTTCATTATTTGCATATCCCTTTATAATATTAAACACAAATATCTATATAATATAATTACAAACACTAAAAAACTTTGTAGAACAAAAACGTGATAATATTAATTCGGTACATTTTCAAATATCTCTTAAATGCGTCGACCGATTTTCACAATTCAAACAGAAATATTAGTTTTACGCCTATATCCGTCATTTAAAATTAAAATAATGAATATATCTCCATAAACAAAAAATCATGTTTTCAAGTTACGTAATTATACAAAAATGTCAACTTTGCTCGAAAGTTCCCTTATAAATTTACTTTTCTCAATCTTTAATGATCAAATTAAGAAATTAATCAGAATATACTAAATTAGAACAAGACATAATTAACATATTCTAATTGGAATCTAACATTTCTCAAAACTAGTACAGTTTGCTAGGTTGGGTATTGCGCGAATCACATAATAATGGGGAGTTATTTGTAATATTCGTACATAATGATGCGAAGCAAGCATGATAACTTTTAAGGTTCGATATTTATGATCAATGTATTCGATATTCATCAATATATTGACGATAATAACAAGATGGAATTGGTTATAAGTCAAAACACTGTATAAGCTATGTGCCACAATGAGTAGAAATGAACGTTGTGACGTCACACGGGCTCGGCTTTGTTCGGAAAACGGTCGGGGTGTTTTCGGTACTGGATTCAAAAAAATATTTTCGACTGGATTTTACTATGTAATTACAATGAAAAAAAAAAAAACTAAAAATAGTTTTGTATGAAAACTTATATATGATCTTTCCATTTATTACAAAAAAAAAGTTGGTTCAACAAACCAATTGGTGTATCAAAACTGAAACGTTTGGTTTGGTTTAAAAAAATCTAAGTAAACGTATGACATCACTAAAATGCAATTATATCTTTGATAAAATTTTGATTTAATTAATTTTCTTGTGTGAGACTTTTACTCCATATAGATTTGTGTGCCAACATTTGTTTTATTGTGTAAATTCTGAGAATTCATTCCATTTTCAAATTAAATCATAGCACATCTGCCTTCCTTCTTTGATCTCTGTTACGCACATTGATCGCTTTTGCCATGAATAATGTGTTTTGACAGCAGTCATTACCATCTAACCTGCCAGTATCATTAGCTTTTATGTCCCTTATATCTTGGGATATTACGCCATCGGCAGAATGCTTATCGTATCGATTATATGGTGCGCGTGGATTGTTAAGACCTGGTATAGGTACCTTTGGCGATGTAATTAGGTACTTAGATGTCTAGACTGTATCACGAATAATGGGAAGTTTCTGTGAAGATTCTAATCGGATTGTGAAATGTTACATCTTTTGTTTTTTCTTGAGTCTGATTGTTTCCATTCCAGTGAAGTTTTTACAAGGAGTTCTAGTTTTTTCTATGATAATTATCTTATCTATTTAAGTCGTATTTTATGTACGTATTTCAACTTCTACGTCTGTGTGAATCCCCCTAAAGGTAGCATAATAGCGACAAAGTGGTATTGTGTTTGTAGTGTTATTCACACCTCTGACAAAACATTTACCAACGTACACCAATATCTATTCATTCGCAACGATCTAAATTAAATAGCATAGCGTTAAATCCTTCCTTTATAGGCCCATCTCAGAACAATAGAGGCTTACACGCAAACTAATCTACCATTTATTGTTTAAGATCGACAATGTCTGATCCTTCTGTCTATTCGATAGCTCAGATTGCTCTATAGCGATTTAATTGGCGCATTTCCCATACTACCTTGTACTGTTAGCCCGAGATACAAATCAAATAGCGATATAGAAATCAACATTAATTGTTCAACATGATTGTACTGCTCAATGAGTTTGTTCAAACGTGAATTATGTACACGCTATATCGACCATTATTTCAATTGAATCAAGGGCTGTTATAGTGTGTGTGAATGTTGTGTTTTGTATCGTCGTGTGGTGCGTTGTATGGGACTCATCAACGCCTTTAATTCTCCTGTAATTGAACTGAATAAAAAATGGTCAAGAGCGTGTTCGTTCCACGCAGCATTGAGTTCCATTCAGTATGGCTATACTGGGTCTATACATAGGGAACATGTCATTGAATACTTTGATTCTGATTCTTATACTTTGAATCTAGTTAGATTCTAACATATTTTTATGTTTACTAAAATTATCGAGCCCTCACATCCCGTTAGTAATAATAGCTCTTAAATCTAGCAGTCGATTACTATCAGATGAATGAGCAATAGATCCACCTGTACTGTGATAGCATCTAACTGAGATTAACAATCCATCTGTCAAGCCGGGTGATTATGGGATTATCAGCCTCTGATCGTTCGTTAGCAAGTATGTCGGAGGGACGGCTATGGATGGGCTATGGTGTATTATTTAGTATGTATGTATTTTAGGGAAACGAGTAGTTTCTTAAAATAGAGGCAACTTTCTTATCCCGCGTAGAAACGATAGTCATTCTTGCTTATTTTTTTTATTATGTCAGTTAAAAATAAGCCAATTTTTTTTAAATTGATTATTTCTTTATTTGCACAGAAAGTAGATACAAGTTACAGATGTTAAGTTTTAATGTAATGATCCTTATACTAACTACCTTAACTAAGGCATGCAAACAGTTTTAGCAATAATACAGACCCATTTAATATAAATTATTAAAACTTTCAATTCAATCAATACAAATTTACCATTTAGATCAAATTCAGTAAATAATTTCAAATAGGCAATACAATACACAATGTCAATTTTAAAAAATGGGATTACACATTCGTTGAATAATTGTGATAATTTATTTTTTGTTGTTGTTTTGTTATTTGTTACGGAAACCTCATTTGGTTTTTATAAAATAGGTGTATTTTTATTAATTTTTTTGCTAGGTCTTGTTTTTGTAGCAACGTTCTGATTATTTTGGTTTAATGTTTTCGAATATACTGCGTAAGGATATAAAACTAGTTAATATTATTCTAGATAATGACTTATTAGATCATCGTGATCAATTTCCAATAATTGCCTCGGCTATAATAAAAAAAACCATTTAATATATAATTATTATTAAAACGTTATTTTTGGTTATCTAGTTCAAATTATTGGCATTCTCCCCCTTGTATATTTACTGACGAGGTTCCGATCCCCAATACTGATAGTCGGCACAACTTTAAGGTTTCAAGACCTTTTCTCCTTGATGTTGTTCCTACATTGCTCCTACTTTCAACAACATGTTGAGTGTTTTTATTTTTTTATTTAATAACATTTTAATACAGAGGTGTTACTTAATTCTAAACTCGCCAAACTTTTACGTTTGATGGCGAGTGTGTTTGGCTATATGTGTTCGAATTCGGTCTGACCAGAGTATAAAACACCTTCCCCTTGGTTTGTCCTCGTAATATCAAGATCCATCCAAATGCAATTTCACAGTACCCAATTTCTTAGACTTATAGTTTTTCAGATATCATGCACAAAGATTTAGAACTTAAACTGCCTAACTCCAAAAATTCGTAACGAACAGTCATACAAATGCGGCTTGTCGTTTTAAAAGCAAATCGATTAAATGCCTGTTAGTTTTATGATTCGTCATTCTCATCGAGATGCGTTTTTTCACTCAAATATTTGTACTAGTTATACTCGTAGTAACATTAATTGATTTGGTATGCATGTAAAAAGTTCGCTCGTGTGGTAATCCATTTTTTTTCTCACATATAGTATAAATTGGCAGCGATTGATCCAATTATTAAGAATCAGAAACTAATATAGAAACTTCTTCCACAGCAATAATGTTCCCTACAAATAGAAAGATATTTGCTTATCGTTGGAGCTTCTGGAGAAAATTAAACTGTCTAAATAAAATGAGGAAGTAATTGAATACAAAATAACTACTACTTAATACAATATCGGACGATATACGACGTTGCTTAACACTCTACAGGAAAAATACCTACCTACGCGTACGCAGCTAGGGACATCGCACATTCTGGAAGCCGACAGCCATCCGTAACTCAACTCCCACCTTTTAATACTGGAAGTGAAGCATTTATCCACAGCCACATAAGCACACATATTCTAAAACAAGACAGCGATATTCATATCGCCCACAAACTAAACAACAAATGAAGGGCCATTACAAACGTGTTCGTGCAACATGCAATCAGTTACAGAAACATAAGTGATTGCCGCGAACTTGCAAACTGCTGTGCTTTGTGCAACGCCAACACACGTTACATAACGACTCATTAGTTTTCTATTTGCTTTAAATATTGCTCGAGTTCGTGTATTGAAATATGAGATTTGGTTTTCAACACTAAAAGTTGAAACAGCTGGTGTCCTATATATCAACATTTATTTTTGGTCATGGATTTTACTGTATGCGTTCTCAGGTTGTGATGTTTGTTTCAGAGAATAAAATGTCCAAACATAAAAGACATATCTCAGGAAAAGCTTAAGTTTATACGTTCTATTCTAAGCCTGGCTAGATAAATAGATAAGTAGCGACATCTGTTGTGCAAAAATAGAATAACCGCTGCTTGCAGTGGCCATCATGCAGTGACTCTTCATCTGTCATAACTACCTCAAACTCAAACACAAGATGAAGAGAATATAGACATTATCACAACTATTACGTTCTGAGCATCTTTGATTATATTTTTAGAACTTTATGAATAATACATTCAAGCATCGTAATCTGCAGTCGAGTTTATTTTCTCCTTGAAGACAGCTGAGACGAGTCAGACAGGTGAAACATACGAGAAATATTTTTCACAGAATTTTCTGTAATATTTATTACTTTCCAGACCATTTTATTCACTCCGAAAGGAAATAAAAGAGTTGAAACAAGTACTTAAGTATAAGTTCCTTTAGCACACATGCGAAACGGAATATATTAAACGATGTAGGAATAGGTACTATCTTTACAGCCAATAAAGGTATGAAGCACGATTGCAATAAAAGTCATCGTAAAATATTCATTGTGGTCATACCTACTCAGTAGTTACGAAAAGCGATATGAGGAAATTTCTGGTCGATTATTAAATTTTCTTCATTTTTAGGGTCGGCTACCTCGCTATTATAAAAACGGAAGCTATTTTATGAGGGTATGCTAAATTTTAGTGAATAGCCCAGAAACAATTTGGCTACGCTGTTGTATAAGTCATGAATAAAGTCCAAATTGCTATGACGTCATAAATAGCGTTTTTCAAAGTATGCTGTTGATTTAAATTAACCAGAAATATCTTCATTTTCATTAAACTCGACTCTTCTCTTCTTTTTTTCTTCTTCTTCTTCTCTTCTCTCCCTCGTTTCTTCCTTCTCTTTCTTCTTTCTTTTCTTACTTTTCGATAATAATATCCTCATACGCCACTACTTCAAAACATTGTATGTGAGTAATGATAAAGTCCACTATTCCTATTTATCCTTCCTCTCAATGAGCAGTGTCATTCATATCAAACTGTATTGTGACAGCCACATAAGTATCCCCATGGACATCTAACGGTTCCGGTCATACATTCAACAGCTCTCCGCGACCTTTACAGGTCGTATCCATCTATAGGATTCTACACAATAGCATTCATAGGCACTTTGCTATAGCCAGTGACGATACTCAATGCATTGATTTTTCATCGTTTGACCTAGTTTTTGTCAGTGGCTATTTGATTAGAATCAATGCGAATATTGCGTCGATGCTCCTTTAGCGTGAAATCGCAATACATGAAATTGCTATGCAATGCAAAATCGTTGTGGAACTTCCACTATTTACGTTAAGGGGATAATTGTTTGTAGTATACGTGAACGCTTATACAGCTATCAAAATATATATATGCATTTGAAAGAGAGTAATTAATTTTCTGTTCATCAAATTATAGCTGCGAAAACTAAATATACACTAATGATAACTACATTTGTCATTATGAACTTTGTCGATTCACACTGAGTGGAATATCAAAACTTACAAGTATAAGATGAAACTTGAAATACTCTTTGTTTCTATGGAATATTTCAGACATAAAACGCAAATCATGTAGTTATTGGAGGGAGTATAATATACTAACTAACCACAGCGTCAATTGATTCTGACTAGTCTATTCATACCTTCACTTACATTCTATTCCAGGAAACTTACAACAATCTCAGACAGCAAAAACAAAAGCCGACCACAATCCGCTACTAAATTCGAAAGCCGCAATTATAAATCGTGATCTTCCCTCGGAACTTATTACACATGACTAATGTCCTCTCACGTTCACCGTCCTTTACTCCACTTATATTTATTTTACCAATACATCACACACGCTGGAAACGCATTAAAATACTTGTATGCCACGATAATTCATAAACTGTTCTCCGAAAGGTATATACGGCTTTGGGAGTCTTGGCACGGTATTGACTAATAAATTGAATTAATTACTTGAGCTTGCGGTTTTATTTGGCAAAGGATAATTTTGGTGGGCTTTGCTACTGGTGTCTCGTTTGAATTGCTTTTGTGGGTATTTGAAACAGGTGTGGCTGGAATTATGACATGTTTTCAGGATCAAGAATTATCGGTGGTGACTGCTTAATGTGTTAATTATCATACCATGTACATGCTTTATCTAAATCTGAAAACAGACTGCAAATAAACAACAAAACCTCTGAAACACGACTCCGAAATATTTCAATTTAGATTTCAATTTCGTACAGTCTATCTTACTCCATGCTTCTTGAACATTCAACCAAAATATTACCTTGAAATGACTCGCAGCATATTCTTATTACAGAATGCACTAAGCCGTCAAGCTGGTGAACCATTACAAGCCCTCTCACAGAATTAACCCCCGGAATAAACCCAGCGGAACCCCACTCGAAACGTCATTCCATGATACTCGGTAATAAATGACAAGGGAAGATAAGACCGGTGGATTTGAGGCGTTTTGCAGGGGCCAATAATAGGTCTACCACAATGTTAGTGAGCACGGTAGTAAGTTTTCGCAATGTCGATACGAACTATCTATAAGATATAGCCAGATATAGAAACGTTTTTAAAAATATTCACGAACCTAGTAAACCTTTTTACTTGCAAGTCGCTGCTAACACCATCTATTGCCGTGAAATGGGATTGAACGCGATTGATGCACTTACAAAAATAACAAGATTAATCAGATAAAAAACGCTAGTTACGTCGGCACGGTTTCTTTATATGGGATGAGGCATCTATATGCTAGTATTATATTATCTGTGCCATGAATTTGAAATCTTTTTTTCAGCAATTCCTATCAGTTTTCAGCCAGACAATCAGCTACATATCTCATCAATATAGACCATCGGACGCCTGTGAAATGGTGTCACGACCACAATCCGCTTTGTGTGCATCGTTCCAGCAATTTCAGCATTAACTGGATGCTTTACGAGCGCCCCGTGTTGACAATCCCTGGGTAAGGCACCTCAAGCAGGCTTACCTGCGCACTTATCGGAAATATAGTTACTCGGAGATGCTTTTGGGTTTTCTTCTCTAGTTTAGGCTATTATAATTAGAATTTATTTTCAGTCTAGAATTTAGAATCTAAATTATAATTAAGGCTTAGTAGGCGTTTCGGCCGATGAGCCTAAGCCATAATTAAAATCTAAATGAAAATTAAAATCTAAATGAAAACTAAAATCTATATGAAAATTAGAATATAAATGTAAAAAGTTTTTGAAATTTATTTGCGGGTTAATTAAATAATTGTCTTTTGGTTTGACGTCAGCTTACATGACTCGTCTATTGAGTACTATCAACTGTGTAATAAATTGTGAATGAAATGTTTGTAAGTTGGTTTTATTTTGTTTCTTACTGAGTGAAATCTACCAAGATTACATTCAGTTTCAGTTCTTAAAATAACCCTTTCCTTACAGTCGGATTATAAGACTAGACCCTTTGATAAAGTTTGTGTATATTAAAACCATACTATTTTTACTGCTAGTTCACGAAGGATCATAAAATCACTTATAAAACTATCCCTCGTTTCTCTAGCTAGCGACTTGTAGAATTTCAAGAAAACTTTCAACTCTAGCGGAATACATAGAGATATTGTAATAGCCTCTCGGAATGACCTGAATGCTTTTTTAATGGCCAAAATATTTAGCTTTTCTATAGAGGAAATAAATAGATGGGTGGTAGGTGGGTAGGTGCTTACTATACAATTAGATTTTCATGTTTAGCTAGAATTTTCCTTTGAGTACTGTACTAGGTTTTGGCCATTTTCTAAAAGAAAACATGTGGATGTTTCTGAACATGGTTGATAAATACTTATCTTCGATGTCCAAAAGCCTAAGTATCCACATTTCTTTGTAGTTAAAATAAAAAAGAACCCCCGTCATAATCATGATACAAAACACCTATTACTTAATTGAAATCCTCATTTCACAGATACCTACGCAAGGCACAGCCATAACCGCTCTATCTAAAACACGACATTTTGCAAAAGAGATCCTTATGAACAAAAGTGAAAACTATGAAAAGATTTTTGAAAAATTCGTCTCCTAAAGGAATCAAATAGGAGAGGAAAGTCTGTATGTTAAATATTTACCAACGGGAAGGCCCGTCGGGCACACGGCTTTAACTGATCTTAATTCAAAAGTAACAGACAACCCCGACGGCAAAAATGTGGTTGAAATTCAATAAGTTAATAAACGTATCTTTCTAACTTTCAACTAAGTAAAAGACCTGTCCCACAATTCTTCCAAAGCCTCCTTGGTCCACTACTTTCATGGCAAGACAAATGCCATATTTCCTTGGAACTTTAATTCCGTGTCCGCTTCCCACCTGACGGTCGTAATATTGAAGAAGTAAATCATCCTGGCCTCCTGACCTTTGTGAAAAAATGCTTAAGCTATTCTCTTGGACGCTGCAATGTTTCAGCTTGCTGTTTTGTACGGTGTGATGTAGGTCAATGGGGTTTCTTCTTGTTTTTTTTATGGCTTGCAAACAGTTGTCAAGATCTGTCAAAATTTAATTGAGAAATTTTGCCGGTAAACAAAACAAATGCAAAAATTTTGGTGTATTTTTGAAGTATATATATATATATACAATAGTTCTTAAATCGTATCTTTCTTGGAGATTCTATTTATGATAAAAAAAAATTGGCGCTCACTGACAGAATAGTGTTTCCTACCATTTTTCCTTTAGTAACTTGGTGCGAAACCCATGAAGACCATTTTCCTATAACCACATTGTATTTAACAAGTAATAGCCGTCACCCTTATCGTAAAAAGCATAAACGTAAGGTAAGCCCATAAACAATATCACATGCAACTTCCCTCTAATAAGTCAGCACACAATAAACCATAAACAATGTAAACATAAACTTACCAGCTTAAAATATATAATTTGTGACGTTATGACGTAACAACTTAAAAATGTGAACGAAAAAAAGCGGGGCAAAACGGAAAAAAGGCGAAACAATTCCGCTTTATAGCTTCCGCCCCTCGCATTATGAAAATGAAGTTTTTATGTTCAAAAGAGGTACAACACCGGAATCTTTGGATTTTGCTCGAAATTAACACCAGCCTGCATTTGTGATATCAGTTTTTAAGAAAGGTTCTATTCGAGCCTTGATGATCATTATTGTTGTCTGTTGGGTTTTTAAAAGAAGTATTATCCAACCTTAACAACCTCTGCACTCGAAGTTGTGGGCGACTATGTCTACCTGGGACAAACGATCCAGTTGGGAAGGGCCAACTTCGAGAAAGAGGTCAACCGTCGAATCCGACTCGGCTGGGCAGCGTTCGGGAAGTTGCGTGGTATCGTCTCGTCCAACTTACCACAGTGTCTCAAGACGAAATTCTATGACCAGTGTGTGTTGCCAGTCATGATACATGGCTCTGAGACGTGGTCGCTTACAATGGGCCTCATCAGAAAGCTTACAGTTACTCAAAGGACAATGGAGAGGGCTATGCTCGGCGTTTCCTTGCGTGATCGAATCAGATGTGTAGAGATCCGCAAGAGAACCAGGGTTACCGACTTAGCCCGAAGAATTGCCAAACTTAAGTGGCAGTGGGCAGGGCACATTGCTCGCAGCACGGATTGACAAATTGTCAATGTGACGACAATTGAGGGATGCCTTTGTTCAGAAGCGGACGTTTTGCGGCTACGAATCGCCGACGCATAACTGTACATGAAAAACAAAAGAACACGATGCACTGATGAATGCAGACTGATAAGGGTTTACTTTTTACTTTCTTGTCTTTGCCGTTGAATTGATGATCAAATAGTTCCAACACTGGATAATTTAATTAAAGCCACAGAAATATTTTGTCTCATAGCGCTACTCGTCAAGTTTTATAACATTATTAATGACCAGTTTTGAGTGATGCAACTCTTTCAGTAGACAGAAAAATTGACTACGTGTTGGTAAAGTTTTCAAACTAATAAGTTGTAGCGTTTTCCGCTTATATTTCTGAAAAAATAATATACCAAGCTAATAAAGTAATACTCTATAATCAACACTAAGCTAAATACACAAACGCCTCTCATGCAATAGCTGCAGACAGACTCATCTCTCGTTTTTATCATATCGTGAACATATAAATTGAAAAGCAAAAGCATACTAAGTTACAAACGCCGAGAACTTCATTAAAACACTGAACAAAAACAGATACAATAAAAATATCACTTTTATTTTGCAAAAGCAACTGCGAGTATCATAATTCCGCAAAAACTACACGCAATTCAACCACAGTGTGTGCGGATGTAAAAACATTCTAAGATCAAAAAACTCTCATTACACAGGTATATGAAAACGCAAACCATCAACTAAAATATGTCTTGTATAAAAATAGCTTTACGACCCAAGAACGCAGGAAAAATACAAACTGGATATGACAGGGTGAATTTGCGGCATTAATGTCGTATCTAGTAAACACGGTGACTAAATTAAATCAGTTTGTTGGTTTAAACTTGCTTGGCTAGTTTTAATCTTGTTTGTTTACATCTTTGTCACCATATTCCTGGCACTTATACCTATTATTTTGTATATCATATGATGTTTTAAATAGCAACTGCGTAAAATGGCTTATTGGCTATCAATGCCAGTTTAGGCGCTTGAACTTGAAATAGCTAAAAGGTTATACCAACGAAAGAAGCACCTTATGATTGACTACGGACTTTCATTTTACAATGGGGTTCATCGCTACTAATCAGGGATGTAACTAATCTATATACTAATATCATAAAGCTGAAGAGTTTGTTTATTTGTTTGTGAAAAATTCTTCTTGTGTTGGATAGACCATTTATTGAGGAAGATTATTGGCTATATAACATCACGCTACGACCAATAGGAGTGGAGCACGGTAGAATCAACTTTTATTACTTGTAAATTTAAATTGTTGTTTGACGTTCAAAATTGCCGCTTATTGGCCTAGTTGAATAAATATATTTGACTTTGACATAAATGAAAAATGCAGCAAAATCGGGAAAAATTAATCCTTTTTGAGAGCTTCCGTTGCGTGCACTGCGTATACAATCATGTATGTAGGGTAGGTAGGGTAGATGTGTGGTTAGGGTAGATGGGTAGGGAGGTAGCTAGTTGACGGGAGCGAAGCCGCGTGGGACAGCTAGTTAGGAAATAAATTTAATTGCATAAAAAAACGCTTAAGAATAACGCTTTAGTTATCTGAAACTACGAATGACATTGCAGTAAAAAGTCAGCAATTCCTTTTCAAAGACACAGCAACACAGAAGTTGCAAATTGAACTCGGGACCGCGGGATGAATGAGAAACAACACATGGCCGTAACGTTTTACAGCACAAATGCCAGCTCCCAAGCAACGTAGCAAAATAATTTTCATGTGAAAATACAGAACAGTTTACTTAAACGATGTTAGCGAGTTGAAATAACTCTCCCACACGCTGACGCCTAGGAATTCTCTAATTGCAAGGAGACAAACCGAGGTACGAGTAATTGCTGTCGAGGCTCACGCGATGCAACGTCAAGTGACATCGTGCATTTACTGGGACCTAGGAAATTACTTCAGCGAAACTCTTTAGCGCGGTTACTGAGGAAAGTAATAGCCATATTTTGTACTAACAGGTGTTTAAGTTTAACGGAGATATAAATATAGAGATGTGGACTATGATGGCAGTTTGTGAGGTGAGAAATGATCGTTCGCTGTTGATTTGTGGACGTGAAAATGCAATGTGGCTTACAGTTAGCAATTAGGATAATAGTTACGCTGTTCATGAACCTGAAAGACAACTATCGTACATAAAAACGTTTTAAATTAAAGTCAGATTCTCATTTATTCAACTAGCTGCCGTCCGCATCGTATTAGTATGTCTCCCAATATCTAATATCCTATGTGTTATTCTGATGTATAAGCTAAATTTCTGTAAAATTTCATCAAAATCCGTTCCGTAGTTTGGCGTGAAAGAGTAACAAAACATCCATCCATCCTCACAAACTTTCAAGTTTATAATATTAGTAGGATAGGGTGGGAAGTTGAAAACTCTTTGATAAATTGCAAATGAAATAAGAATACAAACGTTCTTTAAAAAAATACGGGAGCTGAAATTTAGGTAGGCTATCAATCAGAATAGTTGATGCAATCACCAAAGTCAAACAGAACTCTCAAATCATAGATAATTTCAGCCAATTCCTAGCTAGTGTTTTCCCCATCCCGGGGAAACTACCAAAGTATCTACATCAGACCACAAGGGATTGAACCTTTGGAAGACTTACGTCCCTATGTATTTCAGTCCCTGGTCCCTACAAACAAATTTCCCTTTAGAGAATTAAATCCCTAACGTAATGGAACCATCACATTACTTTGGACCGTTATTTTTAGAGGTGACCAAGTAAAAATATTTAATGGACAATAAATTTTCATATATTTGCTTTTCTAATTTACAATAAAATTTACCGTTTGTTTTTCAGTGTTGTTAGAATACCGCTAACCGCAGACGGTAGGTATATCATCACGCAGTGTCGTTGCCAGACAAAGCAATAAATATTTCTGCTGTCACGAAGTCTGGGAAACCTTCTGTTACACTAAATTTTCATAAATATTTATTTCGTATTTCTGCTTTTTTAACAGTTTTCTTTTTCCAGTTAAAAATATACATTTTGTTGAAAAATGGATACAAAACTTCGTGTCCATGAGCAAAGTCCTTTTAAGTGTGCCAAATTATTCTGAAATAAACTAAATAATTAAAAGTAAAAATATTTTTCAGACAGGCTTTAGATGAACTAAAAAGTACTAAATGTAGTATCGCTTGTCAATATTGACACATCCAAAGGTCCCAAACACGATGGTGCTATTATGTCTGGTTGAGAAGTTGCTATTGTTGTATCTTTGAAATTCTCGGGACCTTTGAAATGCGTACTAGGGGCCGAAACCAACTCGCAGAGGCCTTGTTAGACATTTAAGTTGTAATGTGACCCCAAACGCACTAGTCACTACGCAAGAGCACCCAAGGACAATGCCCGGCTAGTGCAGGACTATTGCAGAATATGGAGACAAACCGGGTCTCCCTTGTTTTACCGAAAAGAAATTGCCAAATTATCACTTCCCAAACAAATTTTCGCATAACTTCATTTGCCAAATTATTACTTACCAAACAATCTCTTTACAAATAATTGTTACGAAAACCTATGTTTGGCAAGTGAACGTTTGAACAATAACTTGTTCACCAACTAGTACTTTTACCATTTTTTATCTAGTCAAATATTTCAGTTGGTATAACATATTTTACGCAAAATTAAATAAGCCAAATATTTGGTGTCGTCAGTTTTAAACTTACCATTTCTGTTTAGTCGATTGCGTAGCAAATGACAAAAATTTTGCATTTGTGTGGCAGAGTCGACGGAGCCCCGCTGCGCGGGGCTCCTATTTCTGTATGCAGGGTCTAAAGTAACCTAACACGAAGGAGATGACGGGAGCTGAGTTCGCTCGCTTTGCTCGCTCACTTCAGCTCCCGTCATCCCCTTTGAACCTAACCTGTCCGTGTCGGGGTGCCCTAAGCTCCCGAGCGAGCGTATGTAAGTTACAAATATTTTGTACTAGCTTTTGCTATTTTGTACTCGCGTTAATAAATGATTACCTATATTAAAATAAAATTGCATTTTTAATTATACAATTCCCAAAAAAATCTTATTTTTGCCTTTATATTTTTTGTCATAACAATTCATTTGACTAAACGTTTAGTGTCTAAATATTGTTTGCTGTAATAAATCATTTGATTAAAGACCAAAAACCTTAATGACATTATCCTTGGTAACAATCTGCCAAGTAAACATTTGACCAAATGAAAATGTGCGTACTAAAATTATTCCAAATATTACATTGGTATAAAAAAAGGTTGCTAAAATTTGTTTGGGTAATGAAAATTTGGCAAAATCTTTTCGGCAAAACGGCAGGATCCCAGACAAACCATTGGGTTTGGGAGGTTTCTTGGATCGATTACTTAAAACTAAAGAAGAACAATTGGCCCCAGGCAGGGGCCACTGTTTATCCACACGGCTATAAAATGGCAGGGGATGACTTGCACACTCAATTAATGCCCCCCCTTCCCCTCCGCCATAAACAGTCGTACGTGACGTAGCGCCACGGGCGCAACATATACGAAGGTGCTTGAGGAGTGGAGCAGTATGCCACGGCTATCAGGACAATCCCGGAAGTACGGTCAAGATCCCTACCAGCATCTTACTGGGTTAACTTCCTTCTTCCGAGCACGTTTGATCTTGCGAATCTCCAATGAAGCTAGCCAATTAAACCAAGAGAGAGGTGTAAGCTCTGTTCCCCGTCAGTATTCACACCGACCGGCCAATAAAGGCAAGCCGGAGACGAGGGACAAGACTTCTCCCGTGAGATCAGTTTCGTCGGGTCACCACTGCCCACCAGCTCGCCACAAATCTGCCCTGCGGATTGTATCTCTCTTAGTCTGACCCCTCATATAATTTTGTTTATAAAACATTTAATATTTTTATTAATAAAAACATTCTAAACTTCACCAATAAAAGATTTCAAAAGTGCAATAAAACAGTTTTTATTTAACATCAAAGACGAACTAAAGTTATCTAAACTTTCGTTGCCGCTCTTTATAGTGGTTTAATGTCTTCAATAAATACATGTGGATATCAACAGGAATAATGTTATGCGTAATCAAATTAGGCAGGTGATGGTTGGTCGTAAAACGAGTACAATAATTTTCTTGCAACCAAATAATTTTGTGCGTGTAAATCAAGTCACCACTGCTCTCGAAACGGTGAAGGAAAACATCATGAGGAAACCGGCATGTCCTAGAACCAAAAATTCGACGACATGTGACATCTACCAACCCGCACTGGGCCCGCGTGGTGGATTACGGCCCATTCCCCGGCTCTCACAGAGAGGTAGCCTGTGTCCCAGCAGTGGGAACATTAATAGGCTGATGATGTGATGTGATGTGTGGTGTGTGTAAATCAAGTACTAGTGTTACTTTAACAAGATATAGGTACACCTAAAATGTATAAAAGACTGAACCTATTAAACAAATGGGACGTAATTAATGAGTTTTGACAATTTTTCCACGTCGTTTTAAATAAAAATGTTTGTAGATAAGTTAGAAGTGGGTTAAATAAATACATCGTCAGTACGTATAAAATTAAAAAATATCGTAGGTTTTTACACCAGCATATGATTTATCAATGTACAAAACTTCACCACTGCTGAAAATATTGTAAGGTAGTAAAATTTCCACTTTAATTCCCTAGTAACAACTTTATCTCATACGTCCCTCGATACTCATTATAAACATCCTTAAGTTATTCGATTCTACTTTTATAACTTCAATAACTCTTCAGCCTTATAAATCCTAGAAGACATAGCTATTATCATGCAGTAGCCACTTTTATAGGACAATCAATATTGTTACAATGTTACTAAGATTTATAATTGCATAAACTAGATGCTATAGTAGCTTGTTAACTGAAATTATTAAAACCATGAGAGCTATTAATAATTCTATTACTGGTACAAAGTAAGGTATGGAGGTTTTATTGGCCATAACAACAGTAATTATTATGTAGGTAACACTATAGATAAATCTAAAAAGATACTAATTGGCTATCAAACTGGTATATGATTAAAAATCAGGTGATGTAGCATAATTCTGAAGTGGACTGCAAATTTGAAAGGATATTAAACAACCAAAATATAAAACAGCATAGACTATAATATTACGCATTAAATCGTTCATTATTTAGGGTCTGAAAACCGCGCTGATGTATACTGCGATGGAACAAAATACCATTATAGAAGATTTTCTAAATATTGTGAGTCCGGCACCGCATACTGCAGCGTTGTCCATGCCGATCGAGCATAAGAAATATGGAGATTGTCAAGTTATCAGAATTGTATGGGCTTGACTCATGCAACCAAAATGTCCCGTGGTTGTCACTTTGTCTAAAGTCTCTATGTGCAGTGTGCCCATAAAAGATCCCGCCATCCTTTATTCAGCTTCTAAAACAACGCTACGTCAAGTCAGCAAAAACTTTAAGGATCCAAAAAACTCTAGCTTAGGGCTATAAAAGCGTTATGAGACCTAAACAACAAAGTCTTGAACAAGGCGTGGGATTAAACAAGGTACGGAGCAAATTAGAAAGATACCTTAGTCAGATAGCTCGACTGTTCTACTTTGAAACTACAAAGTAATTCACTTTTGGAATTCAATTGAAAGCAATTAGAAGTAGTGTACAATTTGTCTACCACTTACGTATCTTAGGAACATTAAATCGACAAAATCAAACTGAATATTGTCAGCCTCAGGTATTTGTAAATAATTAAAAGTAAAAATCTTTTTAAACAGGCTTTTAATGGACTAAGTTCGAAACGTTATATCGCTGGTCAATACATATCCAATGATTCTGATCTTGTCTGGTTGAGAAGATGCTATGGCCACTTGGCGGCTCATAAATATTATTTTAAATATGTACAACAAGTAAAGTTTCCAAAGTGACATAATTACGCCAAGTTTCAGCATAGTCGAATGCCAGGGATTGCTTGAACAATTAGAAAGAAAGAAAGAAAAAATATTGATTTGTGACCCGCACAGGAGACACGAGAAATAAGCATAAAATTAAACAATAATAAAAATAAAACCCCGTGCGAGACCAAAAAGGATCCTACCTCAATTAATTCTTAGTTGCCGGACAAATTGGAATTATTCGAAAGCAAGGTAGAAGCTTGTATTAAAAATCACTAACCGAATGATTAGGTTAATCACTGGTTAGCAGATTCGAAATTCAATTTTATCCATAGCAAATCTGAACTAAGAGTCTGTTAATCAGCTGCCTCGGCCTGTTATTGTATTTTTTTAATTCTTTGTTACTCTAGACGCTTTTACGCGTTAGTCTAGAGTAACAAACAATTTTCTTTTTACATTAAAGAAGTATTTTTACATCGTTCTCACATATATGCATTTTTTCAACAAGAATGATATAACCAAAAACTTGTAATTAAAACTGATGGAAAAAAGTGTCCGTGGAGTTTCTTGCAAATTCTTCTCCATTGAGAACTACTGACGCTTGCGAAATTAGCAACTTGTTTTTTTTTAAGGTTTATCTGAAATAAACAATTTGATTTTGATTTTTTGATTTCATATGGTTAGCAAGTTTTTTTATAAACATGAAGAGACAAAGAGGAATAAGAAGATATTCATATGCCAAAATATGCTTAATGGAAGCTTTGTCCTGCAAAACCTCTTTAACTGCTTGCAACGCTCAGCAGGTGTTCCAATTTAGCATTCCCTTTTTAGGGTTCCGAAGTCAACAAGGAACCCTTATAGTTTAGCTCTGTCCGTCTGTCCGTCCGCAGCCTAGCTCAGAGACTCTAAGTACCAGAAAGCATATTAATAATTCCGGCAAAGTGGTACAATAAAATCCTGAAAAACCATTTTTTTGGGGTTCCTCCTATAGACGTAAAGTGGGGATGTTTATTTTTTATCTCGTCTATCCCATGGTGTGGGGTATCGTTGGATAGGCCATTCAAAAATATTATGGGTTTGTTAAAACCATTTTTCGATTCAGAGTTCCGTTTGAGTAAAATTAAGCTTTAAATTGCAAATTCCCCCCTCCCTGCCAGCGAAATGGTTGCTCTTGGCTATGTGAAAAAATTCACGGCAGTAGTAAATATAACGAAATTAAAAGAAAAACTATCACAGATAAGTAGGCTTTACAAGTTTACGAGTAATAGTCGACCAACTTATAAAATGTACTTGGAACAGTAAAAATTTTGTACAAATGCCATTGAAATATTACTTAAATAACGTTGTTAGCTGTATCAAACAGATAGTAAATATATGATTATGAACCTTTATAAAAATATAATCATAACATCCTTAATAATAATGATTTCTAAATTAATAAAATTTTAAGCTCGAATAACGCATTGGAGTGGCTGGAGTCGTTGGCAGTACCGGTCTGTAGTACATACGGTGCATGCGCGCGAGGGAGTCTATTTTGTGTTAGTGCAGAAGTATTTTTGACGTTTTGTAATCTAAAGTCAAATAAGATTCGATTGCCAAGCAAATTACTTATTTTCTTTTGTCGATATCCATCTATAAAGTCAATATTCGACCCGACTACATCACTAATTGAGTAGCGTAAAACTTTCCAGAACGTAATAGTGAATACCGCAGATTAGAGGTGAATACATACGAAATTTTTCAAATTCCGAAAAAGAGCAGAGCGAAATAAACAAGGAGCGTGCGCGCAAGGATCCAAGAACGAACCATATCATTCCCCGTGGCTCTAACGCGCCCGCGGTGGTACTCAAATAGATAATATTTTTCTAACTTCAGTTGCGAAGTTGGATTTTATAACTCCTTCTTCAGTTACCAGTTAGTCCTTTTAGTTTAGTTTAAGTCAAAAGTGAATAGGTTACCTACTTCTAGGCAAGCGTGCTTCACCGTAGACCACATCATCGCTTACCGTCAGGCGAGATAGTGGTAAAACGCGAGCATATAGATTAAAAAAAGACATTATCCTATGTGGGCCCGTTTTTAGACGTTGTGTGCCGCTGAAACCGTTTTAATGTTCATGTAACAACAGCAAAACCCTCTTCTTAGTCCGCATTATTATGCAACTTCGAAACCCTATTACTGCGCGTGGCCCGACACGCACTTGGCCGGTTTTTATATAATCTGTGAAGGACACAGGGGTAAGCCAAAATTTTGCCTAATAAAACCACAGGATATATAATTAATTGCATTTAATTAAAACGTGCTAATGGTGATGCACAGGAGGGATTCATCATTTCTATAGAAGATTCTTGAGCCATATAATGTGAAGAAAACGTCTACCCTGTGGTTTTATTAGGCAAAATTTTATCTTTACAATAACGAATTCTTCAATAATGAACTGTGTTTTTGGTAAGTAGCTCTAATTGCAAGAGTCTCTAGACAAAGAGACATTCTATAAGCGACAGGTAATGGTCAAAATGCCAAAATGTTTGAAATTGACCACGTAACATTCCAGCAACGTATGTCAATAGCGATGTTTCCTGGGTAGAATAATGATAATTCTATTTAGTCATGACTGGACTAAATATAATTCGGTTTTTTCACTGACGTGAGGTTGTCAAATAATATTGGACACGTATTTTTTTCTTTACCAAATCAATAAAAAAATATAAAGTTTGCATGTTTCTTTTCAAAGTTTGCAGACTAATGTCATGCGCATCGTGACGATTGTCTGTAAACTTTGCATATACTATTTTTTTTTAACACTACCTTCATTGTGAATTTGTGATCACGTCTGTTCGTAATTTTATTAATGCAAATATTCTGATACCTACCTGTTTACATTGAAAAATAATATCATAGATACATAATTATTATACTGTGAAAGAATAGTGGAATTATATTTGCGTTTAGAACTGGTTAATTGTGTAAGAGGAAGACTGTCCTACTATGATACAGTTTCGACTAGTACGGAGGATAGTGTGAATCGAATGCTACAATCTAAATAACAATATCAGTAATTATTACTTGGTGGTTAGTGCCTCAATAATTAACATTGTGACGTAAGTACTAAACGAACAACTCTTATAAAATGTTCGAAAAATGAGAAATATAACATTAAAAGCTAGTGTTTAAATGCAGGAATCTCTTTGTTTATGTATGTAATGTCTACCTACAAAATGTCAATAACACCTAATTATATGGTTGCTATATGATGCAAATAAAGTTATATTATTAGAATTAATTTTTGTTTCGGGATATTTCAAAGTCAAAGTCAAATATATTTATTTCAACTAGGCCAATAAGCGGCACTTTTGAACGTCAAACATTAAATCTAAATTAAAAATGTACAAGTAATAAAAATTGACTCTACCGTGCATTCGGAAAGTAGCTTGTTATGGAGAAGAACGCACAAGAAACTCCAATTTACCATGTATATTTGGTATTTAGTAAAAAAAAAAAAAAAACGAGCTCTCAACAAAATACAAAGTATACATGGTAAATATCCCGAAACAAATATTAATTCTAATGATTGTGACCATGTCAGCTTAAAAACTTATAAAGTTATATTATCTTATATTTTATTATTATCAAAGTTCAGGAGTGGCGGCTTGTGACGTCACTAAGGCAGTATAAGTGTCCTAGAGGCGTGACGTTTCACGATATTTCAACGCATTATATCGTCGTCCACGTCACTTTATGTTTACGTGTCAATAGAAAAAATACGTGTCCAATATTTTATATTAATCTACCTGACGGACGAAAAACAAATTTTCATTAAACTACCCTATTCCATACATTCTTGACTTTTCGAAAATCTTAGGCCCTGCGCACACCGCTGGAGGCGCGGCGGAGAGCAATTGAAGACAAAAATTTAATATAAACCTTAACTACCTTGACATACGGTCAATATAAGATCACTGTGTCGTACCCCGCTCGGCTCGTTCTTATTTATCTTTGCCTTTTTACATTTTCAACTTTATAGCATAAGAATTAGAGTCTAATTTAAATTGTCATCTTCTCAGTATCTTCGACGCGTCTCTACAGATGTACGCTGGGCCTTAGAATGTCTCTATGGCGAATTATATAACTATTCAGCTATATACTGGGACCAACAAAATCTTAATACTTGAGACAAAATTTGAGTTAATCGATTCGAAAAGAAGAAGAAAACTTTTATAGAGACGATTGTAACTAGAGCTCCTTACCCATGAAAACAAAATCGTAATGTTTATTGTCCACACGTTCCACTAAGTACACTGCAGCAAAACATGAAGCTCCGTGTAAAGTAATACTTAGAACAGTCCTTAATTAATAATTAGTACGTCCATTAACGTGAAGTGAGATAATCTTTATGGTTTCTCCGAAGGATAGCGCCATCTTAAATCACGGCTGATGTTATCGCCTTCACGGGTGGAAACTTAATGTCGTCCTTTAGTCAAAATATCACGTATCCAGCGGATAAGTATGATATATGATGAAGTTTATGTGAATTTTAAATTCAGGAGTAAGGTGAGGTTTTGTGGGAAAGTTGCCTTCTTTGGTAGATGGTTTTCGTAGAAATCGTTTTGACTGAATTGATCAAAAACTTTTAGAATTACGTAAGAACTTAAAAAAATATCGGGTGCTGTAGCTAAGCATAGTAAATTGTTGGTCCCGGGTCTTGGCATATGTTGGTGAATCTTTGACAGTCATTAGTGGTAATCAGAATCTTTATAAGGTTCCGTACCCAAAGGTTAAAAACGGGACCCTATTACTAAGACTCCGCGGTCCGTCTGTGTCTGTCTGTCCGTCTGTCACCAGGCTGTATCTCATGAACCGTGATAGCTAGGCAGTTGAAATTTTCACAGATGATGTATTTCTGTTGCCGCTGTAACAGCAAATACTAAAAACAAAATAAAATAAAATTTAAGTGGGGCTCCCATACAACATACGTGGTTTTTCTGCCGTTTTTTGCGATAATGGTACGGAACGCTTCGTGCGCTTTTTATTTGGTCTGAGAGTCAAGAAGCCTGAAAATCTGAGTACTATTCTCACTAAAGCGGTATCGTTATACCCAGTTACTGGGTTTTGGAGATCAGATCAGCAGTCGTTCTATGTAAAATAGTGAAACACCTGCATCCAATAGGGCTGGAAGCCGACACCAGCCAGAAGATTAATTCATATTAATATTCGTGTGACACATGACCTCACAAAAATTAACGCAACAATACTAATAAAACAACAACTTAGCACCTGCGAAATTCTCGTTAAGAGCTAGCACCCACAACAATGAAAAACAAAAGATACACGAAACCTCACTTTCTGACAAAAATCGCAGCTTATTCTTATCGGCGACTATCTAAAAAGCCGACACAAAAGAAAGGCCAACATTAGCCTCCAATTAACACCACGGACGAATGCCTCAAGTTATCTTTTACGAAAGATAACGATTTGGTTTTGTTACGCTTCTACCGTGCGATAACGTAGACGGGTAGTCGAAAAACAGTCGCGGCGTTTTGTCGCTTCGGCCAGACGCAGGTGCCAAGTTTTCAGTGGTAGGTAAGTACATGACCACAGAATAAGTATGAAGCCTCTGTAAAGGCTAGGATTGCCATCTATAAAATCGGCCAACCAGCACGAGAAGCGTGAAAACCCCGGATTTTGGAGCTTCCAACCCAGACAGAGTATTTTTTTAAGTTACCTACTCAGTAGAAAAAAAATTGTGTCAATGGTTATAAATTAACATTTTATTTATTTTCATAACTTTAACTAAATGAATATTTAATAAAAAAATATACAACCGATTTCCAATTAAAAACACTCATCATCATCATCATCATCTCAAATTTTTAAAATCTATTCACAATTGACGGAGGAATCGATGTAAAATTGCCGTTGGTGATTTGAAGACTTTAAAACCCGGACTACAAATAAAACCCGCCCGGACGCTCCCCGGACGCCTTCTAAACTAGGACAAATTCGGGGAAACCCGGACGGATGGCAACTCTAGTAAAGGCTATATACATAACTAGCGGTTCCCCGCGGCTTCGCTCCCGTGGACCACCCCACAGGACCCGTTTTCGGGGTAAAAAAATAGCCTATGTCACTCAGGTATAATGTAGCTTTCTATTGGTGAAAGAATTTTTTAAATTGGTCCAGTAGTTTCGGAGCCTATTCGGTACAAACAAACAAACAAACAAAAAAATCTTTCCTCTTTATAATATTAGTATAGTTTATTATTATATTATATTATATATAAATATATGATATATATTATATACATAATAATTATGTGGTCATGTCATGTCAGAACATCCAAGTAAGCTTAAAATATGTATTAAATCAAAATAAAATTACATGACTGACGCAGTTTAGCTAATGCATTGGAGGTGGTAGGTAGTGATGACAGATAGAGCGACCAATAAATGAACCTTGATGATACCAGCAGATGAGACCAATAAATGTAGTGTATGAAGTCAGGCTGTAAAGGCAGATAACTAATGCTAGTACGTTTAATTGCTGATGGCAATAAGAAACGCCTGAATAAATGAATATAGCATACTTCGTGATCAGAGCGCGATCTTAACATAACGTTCGATGACGAAAATAAAATCAGGCAACAACATAGGTTTATAAATGACCAACTCTACTAAACTTTTTCCATGTGTTTTCTACGAAGAATCAACTATTTAGGCACAAAACCCTAACCATCCGACCAATACCATAGTCTACGCTACCACAGCTTGTCCAATCATACCACGGATTGAACAGTATCAATATCGGTGTCAAGCTAAACACCTGCCACTCGGATTGCCGGCATTCTATCTTCATTTATTGTTTTTTATCCCACGTCCATTGACACACACCTTGTTCCCTTTTTGGTCGTCCTACCCGCAATAATAAATCAATATGTGTTCTGGTTACGCCTCATTAGATCCGGGTTCGCCATTGTTTGGGAAGGGCTTAAGGGAATATTCAAATGAATTATTTAAATGAAATATGGTGTCATTAAATCATGACATGGTCAATGGATTGCTTTACGGTGGTGTAAACACGACATTGAAAATAACCATTAGAATTTATTTTTTTAAAGAATTTCTTGTAAATAATATTATTATTATAAATTCAAGTCATAACAGAAATGAAATAATTTTTATGTTCATAGAAACGATCAAACCCACCGAAAACCATTTAAACAATTAAAATTCACATAATAAACTTTGGTATCGTCATAACACTTAATATAAAGCTGTAAACACATCAATTATTTTGATTTAAAGCCTCTCATATTGCATAAACATCACGTTTGTGTAAATCACAATACATCAAAGAATGCGTTTTACGTCCACCATCATTTTTTAACACTTAAAGGACCAGAAACAAAAGAACCGTGCCTACAACTTGAAGTCCTTTCGCTTCTGATAAAAAGAAGAGGATTTGCGAGTAATGAAAGCTCTCTCTGACTGGTTTCTTAAGTCTGGGAATTCAATATCAAGATTCTAAGCAGGTGTGTTTTAAGACAAGGCGCCTTTATAAGCGTGACACATCGCTCTGAAGAATGGTGAACAATTTTAGTCTTCTACTGTTGATTTTGACGAAATAGGATCATTCAAAGATAATACAAAATTGAAAACAAAAATTAATAAAGCAGCATATACCTAAATGCGAGTTTGGTTGATTTTGACTCGTCTATCAAAACTGTAAAAAGTCGAACCTCTCAATTTGAAATGTCCCAATCGCCGCGAAAATACTCGAATAAAACCCTTTCCCCATGTTACCTGCCCAAATATCGAATCTTCGCACATCTTTCAGTGCCAATCAAAAATATGAAAGCCCGCAATCAAAACAGAACTCCTCCTCGTTAGGCCAACACCGCATCAGTATGTCCCATCTGGAAGCGACAGCGTGCAAGAAAAAACGTCCGGTTGGCAAGAACGACGCGCCGTGCGTCCCCCGATGTCGTCTGCCAACCTTTGTCGGCATTTTTTCCACCCGTGACTGTTTTAGTAATCGGATAGCGATCTGTTTGAATCACCGAAGACTATGATCAGGTAGCGATGAAGTAATAAAATATGAATGATATAAAAAACAGTTGGTAATGAAATTTCATTTCATAATCCGGTATCTTCTGCTTTGTTGCATGTTTAAGTTAAGTTGATTGCGTAGGATGCGTATTAAGTAACCTGTTGACTTTTATAGCTCGTATTTATAAGACAGGTAAATGAGTATTGAACAAACCGCAAGGTAGGCATTATTTTTTTAATCAATATCGGTTGGGCTTTTGATGTGTGTCCTAATAGCTTAGTTGCGGTAGCACATGAATGATGCCTATCAGATTATATTCATTGATATAATCTTAGTAAAGTTAGTGGGAGCTTTCTTAGAATTCGGTAGTCGTTACTGAGTATGCTGCTGTTGAATGGAGTAAAAATTTGTTCATTAATAATAAACATCCTTCACATTTTAATGTTAATACTTAACGGTCAGAGAATGCTGTACGGCCACTTGTGAGGATTGTGTTTGTGAAGTAGTTCGTCTAATTAGGTTGCATAGCTAATTAGTAAGTAGGTAGTACTTGTTCTATTTGCATCCATCTTCGATCTCATAAACGGTATTGACATTGACATGATTTGCTGCTACAATACGCCAAGGAACATCAATTTAATTATCATCAGCAGCATTCAGAAATGAATAACATAATATCGAACAATTTTACAATATTTGACACTCGTAATTTCAAGCGAAAACACAACTCACACATTCATGTAAATATTTTAATGAATTCCTCGAAATCTGACGCCCGGTTTAAATCCTTTCATCTGAAAAACATAATGAATATGATTATAATACAAACTCTTTAATAAATACAACACAAAATTACGTTCTCATTACTATTCAGTTAATTAATATTGTATATTTCGTATGTGACACAGTTCTTACTTTGTATGGCTGCTTTTGGATTTAACTTTTGATGCAATAATCATACAACTAGCGCCATCTGTTGCGGAGTGGAGAGAAACTAATGTTGATGAACGATGCTTTTCAAGTGAGATGATGATTGTTAGTTCTAAAAATGTTGCAAGTAACTTGGATTGATTATAATAAATATTTTGATCTGTATCTAGGTCAATTTATTAACAACTAGAGAGACGTATCACAGATTCACAGTCACACAATAGTGTTGTGTATTGAAAACAAAGTTGCCCAGTATTGGAACAAAACAATAGGGTAATTGGCATGCAAAACTATGACTTTCAAAAAATTGTGGCAATAGCAAATATAAGATGATGATATAGCTAGATGATTAGGTACTGATATGACGGCTACCAGAGAAGTATGGAAGAAAAAGACATGTAACGCCGACCCAAAGGGGGCGACCATTTTTGTGCTCACCAGTTGGCAACACTAGCGAGCAAGATCCTCTAGCTGTTAAACGTTGTTATAACGCGCATGGAAGCAAAGTATGAATTAAAATAATTTCTAATGCCATATAAGTGCTATTTAATATAAAATCAGTTTACGCAGCCCCATTTTTTTCGAAAAAATGGAGAATACTGTTTTAATAAAAAGCTCTACTAAAGCAGTGGTTGGTAAATCCTGTACCTATCTTAATCAGCCATATTTGGAATATATTCCCAACAATAAAAAAATATAAATAAACTCGCTTTAAAAGCTAAAAAGCAATGAAATTTGACATATCGGAGACCCCACGCTATACCAGCGCCTCTAATGGCGAAAGAATGATAACGTAGGTAAAATACTTTTTAATTGTGCGATAAGAAAGAACGTTGTTACTGGAAATGAAAACCTTGAATATACAAAAAAAAATATAGTACCTAATACAGATTCTAACAATAGACCTCACACGTAAATGCCAAACGATATTAACAAAAGACAAAAACAGGCTTTTAGCCCTCATTTTGCCGCACATATTCCGCCTAAAGCAACTACTCAGACAAGATTCCTTGAACAAACATCAAGCCTTAGAATTCCCACATCATTTCCATTTGTAACAAGATTTCCACCTCATTACAAAGTAAACATGGCCTTTTGTCAATGAAACCACTCGAATTATTAAGATGAAGATAGGGATAAATTGACGCATTGTCTGTTCCTTAGTAGAGAGGAATGGCAAGCGAATAAAGAGCAAACACATATACCATCACGCCCAAATTCTCTGAAAGGTTTGGCAGAAATCACCGTAGAGATCAAATGCCATAAAATCTTAGCGTTTTCAAATTAAGACGTCACAGCTAGTTTGTGAGTTTTATATATATTTTATCGGTCTTGGTGAGTTTTCTGTTAGGTTTTGTTAGGACTGAAAATTGGCTTCTTAAGGATACTTTTTTGTTTCTATCAAGGTTTATAATAACTACAACCTCTATGTTAAAATATATTTAGAAAAACAAGACAAACAATAATGCATTAATTTACCAGGTCAAACAAGCTCTAAATCGATCAAAAAACCATCACTCGACATTTACCTAACAAAAAATATGAAAAGCCGTTATTTATTTATGCAAAGCAGCACAAATTCTAAAGCTTACCAAACTGTCTCCAAACCATTGTATATTTGGCGCTCATCAATATTCCCAAATGACATTTATTATAATCTTCAAACAGAACTCGGTTTTCAACACATTTTTAGCAGTGAAAATAAAGGGAAAGTTTGTATAAACAAGATAAAGGCAAGGCGAGGCAAAGAAAGTTGGATATTAACAGGTTTTCAATCAATGTGAAAACGGCTGACACACTGGAACGAAGTGAACGGAAATATTTCATTGTGAACTGAGCAGATGGATTGGGTAAAGATTCTAACGCTTGCGTCCTTTATAAAGTTGCCCGTAGGGACGGTAGGGGTGCCACGAATTTAGGTTGAGTAAAAAGAGATGTATTCAATATTAATTCCACTGAACAAGACGGGTTATAAATAAAAAATCGTCTGCTTAGACTCCGTTAAAGTTATTTAATGCTGGAGCATTTATATTTTGAAAAAATATAAATTTATAAAGAGCCATTATCATCTTAAGCAGAATTGCAGACGAGGAATCATTTTATTGGGTCTTTACCTCTGAAATAGCCATAGAAACGGTCATAGATAAAACCCTACAATATGACAAAAAAATCTAAAGGAAGATACATTTAATAGACTGGCGTTTGGTTATTGTATCACTTGATAGTAAATATCATGCTAATGATGATAACAAATCAAGTTTACTTGATTCTTACAAATGACAATGGACGGAATGATAATGAACCTTGGTCAATCTACATATGTCCCAAATTCGCCAATATTATTATGCCTACTCCGAACAGCCAATATACCAGACGGCCCGTTCAAATTCAATGTCATATCAGGCTCGCACCGACGACGTTTACATTACATATCCACCAAATTACTTATTCAAATCTCGAGCCCAACCTAATTTTATACTTATCTTCTTAAAGATTTACTTGTTTGCTTTTATTATTAAATGTTTTGTCTACTTATGGTAATTTAATTTGGCTGTCGGCGATTTTCTTAGAGGATTTCGTTTTTTTGTTGCCTTTTAACTGACTGTTGGCGTAATCCGATGTTTTATTGGTACAGAAAGTTTTATAAACTGTTTACTTTTTTTTACCTATAGCTACTTTTCAAACTTTTCATAGAATTCTCGAAATCGCTACAAACATTCAAATCCTTATATCCTGAGCATTATCATTATCTTTTGCTAATATCCTGAACATTATCTTCATCCGCAGCCTGACTTCGTCCACTGCTGGACATAGGTGGGAGACATACATACTGCTGTAACTCTCTTACTAATCTACATACTGCTGTGCCTCCCATACCTTTATTTTTTGTTGTCGGGGGTAACCGTCAAAAGGCGCCTGAACTTTTGGGGAAAAGACAGAAGAGAAGAAGGAAGTGTGGGATTTTTACCTCACTAAAACGGGTCCGCGGCTTAGGCCCCCAGTGGTCGAGGCACCTGTGGCCGACGCCCCCGATTCGATTAATTTATTTCAAAGCAGTTTTTGATCAAATGTACTGTCAGGCACAAACATCTTGTACAAAAATAATAAATGTATATTGATTGTAAGTATATGTATAATATTAAATCATAATTATATTTATAACAAAGAAATGCTTTTATATTGGTTGTATCTTTTGAAAAATGAATTTATTTATTTATCTCAATAAGAAATCTAGTAAAAAAATTGTATATAAATCGCAGTTTTCATCACCTATAATTAAGAGAATCATTTAACTTAATTATAAAAATCAGTCTCAAATGTAATAAAATAAGATAGTGATTTTAAATAGTCTTAAAAATTACTGCAAAGCAACTAACTTTTTACATAGTGAAATGTTATTTTTATCTTTGTAACAATAATAATTAAACATAATCAACTATGAAACCTTAAACAAATGAGAATAATTTTAACTAATTATATATTTTTTGAAAAGGTTTGTAAGGATAAGGTTAAGTGTCGACCTATTGTCTCTGCTATTAGATAGATAACTTTTGTTTAGCAAGAAAAATACTTTATTATGAAACACTCTCATTTACTGTACTAAGTGAAAAAGCACAAAAAAATATAAATATTAAATTTATCGAATCGAGGGCGTCGGCCACAGGTGCCTCGGCCACTGGGGGCCTAAGCCACGAATCCACTAAAACCACCCCGGTGATCACCATCAGCAGATGTTTACACAACACGTAACATCTTAAAAGACCGCCTCGGAACCCCCTCTGTGCAACGCCTGTTAGGGCACATTGCCGGGAAGACTGCGAAACGCTCTCCCCTGAGCCTCGCTGTGCATGGCAGCACGAAACCACTGTGCCAACGTCTTACTTGGTGTCACATGCTGGGTGGCCACCATCACCTACTAAATATACGTATATTTCACGCTGTACCCCATTTATATCCTCATTAATAAAACGAGAAATTATAAGGGTTTCAGGAAAAAAGCTCCCATTTCGTTCCACAATACAATAATTAAGTTTTCGTATGCAGAACACGTATTGCACACAAATTTAATCGACTATTATGCCTTATTTAAATGCAAAGCCCGAAGAAGAGAGTAATTAAGACAAAGAAAGTGCACTAAAATAAACTAATTAGTCCCACTTTGTTATTTTAATCAGATTCTGTAAGGGTATTTTCATAATTGATTATGTGAGGGCTGTTTTAAAAGAAGTAGTTAACCCATTTCGAAATAGGGGTCATGAAAGTTATGAAGTTGATTTCAATGCTGGCTGGTTTATAGTTTTGTGAATGCAAATATTGTTAGGAATAATTAGTAGATTTGTTTAAAAGAGTTTAGTAAATAACTAATTACAAAATATAATAATATTTTATGAAAGTTTGGATGGATGGATATATGTTTGTTACTCAATCACGCCAGAACGGCTAAAGGGATTTGGATGAAATTTGGCACAGAGATAGATTTAATCACTGGAATTTGTTTCTTTGGAATAATTTCCGACATTCACGCGAGCGAAGCTGCTGGCAGAAGCTAGTCTATACTATAATAATAATAATATAATAATCTATACTAATATTATAAAGAGGAAAGATTTTTTTGTTTGTTTGTTTGTTTGTACCGAATAGGCTCCGAAACTACTGGACCGATTTAAAAAATTCTTTCACTCCTAGAAAGCTACGTTATTCCTGAGTAACATAGGCTATTTTTTTTATCCCAAAAACGGGTCCTGTCGGGTGGCCCACGGGAGCGAAGCCGCGGGGAACAGCTAGTCTATACTATAATATTATAAAGAGGAAAGATTTTTTTGTTTGTTTGTTTGTTTGTTTGTACCGAATAGGCTCCGAAACTACTGGACCGATTTAAAAAATTCTTTCACTCCTAGAAAGCTACGTTATTCCTGAGTAACATAGGCTATTTTTTTATCCCAAAAACGGGTCCTGTCGGGTGGCCCACGGGAGCGAAGCCGCGGGGAACAGCTAGTATTAAATAAATTGAAAAGCAATTTTTTTATTTGTTGTCTTGCGCTTGACCACTATCTCACCTGATGGTAAGCGATGATGTGGTCGACGATGTAGCACGCTTGCCTAGAAGAAACCTATTCACTCTTGACTTGAAGACTCCCAGTAGCTATCAGGAAATACAGACTCCGGCAGGGAATTTCACTAAGCATTAAGTACTTACTACGTAGGTAAAGTCAAGCAAGTTCATTCATGATCCATTTGGCACTTAAGACGTTTTATATAATTAATAATATTGTGTCCATGCTGACCGTGATGTCCATGCTATTTTCAGCTCTTTGCTCATTACGATAGATTTTAAATTGAATTAAATAGTTTTTTTTATAAATCAGAAATTATGTTTTGAATTTGGCATTAAGTTAGGCATTAATTGTCGTCCAGCATTTTATGGATAGAGAAGGAAGTATAAAACAATATTCTATTTCAAAAACATAAACGAACTATTTCGATAACAGGTGCTCCATCTTCATCATCATCAGCTTTTTAATTTTTCCACTGCTGGGACACAGTACACAGTCCTCCTCTCAAAGCGGATTGATAGATGTCTTTGAATTTATGGTTCTAGGCCAGTTTCCTCAAGTTGTTTTCCTTCACTATTTTGATAGCGGTGGTGATGAAATAAATTACATAAAGTAAAGCCCCTGCTCGAGTTTGATCCCATGACTTACAATTCGTAAGTCGGGGCCGTAACCACTGGGCCATCACAGCACTCAAACAACAACAGAAGCTCATTTTTAAATTAAAATAAAAATGCTAAATAACAAAACAAAAACTGGCCAAGTGCGTGTCGGGCCACGCGCAGTAATAGGGTTCCAAAGTTGCATAATAATGCGGACTAAAAAGAGGGTTTTTTTGTTGTTACATGAACATTAGAATGGTTTCAGCGGCTCACAAAGTCTAAAAACGGGCCCACATAGGATTTTTTTATCTATATTCTCGTGTTTGACCACTATCTCGTCTGATGGTAAGCGATGATGTGGTCTACGGTGAAGCACGCTTGCCTAGATGTAATCTATTCACTCTTGACTTAAAATAAATAAGGACTAACTGGTAAATGAAGAAGGAGTTATAAAATCCAACTTCGCAACTGAAGTTAGAAAAATATTATCTATTTGAGTACCACCGCG
Source organism: Anorthoa munda (assembly GCA_945859665.1). NCBI lineage: Eukaryota > Metazoa > Arthropoda > Insecta > Lepidoptera > Noctuidae > Anorthoa > Anorthoa munda. Next base: position 11,042,014 of record OX243911.1, read on the forward strand.
GGTGCGAATTGCGAAAAGAGCCGATACGAGCACGCGTTAGAGCCACGGGGAATGGTATAGTTCGTTCTTGGATCCTTGCGTGCACGCTCCTTGTTTATTTCTCTTTCGGAATTAGAAAAAAATCGTATGTTTTCCCCTCTAATCTCCTTTAATACCGCAGATTAGAGCTGAATCCTCTAATCTGCGGTATTCACTATTTCATTCTGGAAAGTTTTACGCTACTCAATTAGTGATGAAGTCGGGTCGAATATTGACTTTATAGAAGGATATCGACAAAAGAGAATAAGTAATTTGCTTGGAAATCGAATCTAATTTGACTTTACTTTTACGTTTTAATTACAAAACGTCGAAAATATTTCTGCACTAACACAAAATAGACTCCACCGCGCACATGCGCCGTATGGACTACGTTCTGGTACTGCCAACGACTCCGGCCACTCCAATGCGTTATTCGAGCTTAAACATTATTCATTTAAAAATCATTATTATTAAGGATGTTATGATTTTATTTTTGTTTATTTTTACATGGTTCATAAGCCTATATTTACTATCTATATTACACAGCTAACAACTTTATTTCAGAAGTAATTTTTCAATGGCATTTGTACAAAAACTTTACTGTGCCAAGTACATTTTATAAGTTGGTCGACTATTACTTGTAAACTTGTAAAGCCTGTTATGATTTTATTTTTGTATATTTTTACATGGTTCGTTAGCATTATATTTACACTGTTTTACACAGCTATCAAATTTATTTTAGTAATTTTTCAATGGCATTTGTACAAAATTTTTACTGTTCCAAGTACATTTTATAAGTTGGTCGACTATTACTCGTAAACTTGTAAAGCCTTGTTATCCGTGATAATTTTCCTTTTAATTTCGTTATATTTACTACTGTCGTGAATTTTTTCACATAGCCAAAAGCAACCATTTCGCTGGCAGGGGGGGGGGGGGACACTTGACTCTAACATAAATTTGCAACATAAAGCTTAATTTTACACAAACGAATCTCTGAATCGAAAAATGGTTCTAATAAACCCATAATATTTTTGAATGGCCTATCCAACGATACCCCACACCATGGGATAGATGAGAAAAAAAAAATGTATCCCCACTTTACGTCTATGGGAGGTACGCGAAAAAAAAATATTTTTCATGATTTTATGTTACCACTTTGTCGGAATTATTAATATGTATATACATGCCAAATTATAGCTTTCTAGTACTTAGATTCTCTGAGCTAAGCTGCGGACGGACAGACGGACAGAGCGAAACTATAAGGGTTCCTTATTGACTTCGGAACCCTAAAAATGGGTAAACTAATTGTCACTGTCTTATTAAATCGATAGCAAGTTTGTTGCTAAGGAAATAATTACATTTAAGCAAAATTCGACCTAATTGTATAAAAATAGCTTTAGAAAAATTTGCTGATTCATGAATTAACATTGTCGACAGTACCTGACTTCATTTTACTTACATTTAAAATCTTAGGAGAAAATTGCGCAGCCATCACTAATAACTGACATTCCATTACACGTCTCTGCTTACCCTGCGAGGGACACTGCATCACAGTCGCAATAAAAACATAAAATCTTGGACCAGTATAAATAAGGCCGACTATACACCTTCCAATTAGCCCTTCATGACTTATATGGCGGGCTGTCTGACGATACATCTACCTCTTCTTTGTCCCGAGTGCAATTCTTATTGCAGGACAAAAACATTTTACTGCCTAATAATATTGCCTTATGGATACTTCGCAGGATAATTGGAAACATAGTTTTTTGCTAAAATCCTGATATATGCTCGTATGATTCGATTTTTTAACCGACTTCAAAAAAGGAGGAGGTTTCTCAATTCGACCGTATATATTATATATTTTTTTATGTGTGTTCGCGGATAACTTCGTCGTTTATGAACCGATTTTGATGATTCTTTTTTTTTGGAAAGGATATATTCCAAGGGTGGTATCATACGAAAACCATTTTCTGATGATGCCATCCCAGAGAAATCGAGAGAATGCCTCAAATATTATAGGCATCCATATAGCGATTTTGGTATTTTTATCAACAATGCAATAAGCGAGCTCGTTCGAGCGTTTTTGCCATACCTATTATTGGAATCAAATATAACAGCTCACAATGTTAGGACCCATTAATATTAATGCTAATTTTTATCCGTGGTGCTAGGCAACTGGGCTTATCCCAGTTGTAAACGACCTTTTGTGCCTATTGGTTTTGTTTGTTTGTTCTGTCCCCTGCTTGATATGGAGGGAAGTGGAAATTCGTAATTTTTTTGCTACTTTTCCGTTTTTCTTTTCTGATTAATTTCGTTGCGGGATCCAAGACAGTTAAATTCATTCTCCGGGACGTCGTCGAGCTTCATTGCCTCGGCGCTTTTCTGGTGGTCGCCACTGTTGATTCTGGCTTTCAGGAGTTGCAGTGGTTTGGGAATAGTGCGGTGGGTTTGTCCCAAAAAATAAAAAATAAAAATGCAATAATTTACACTCAGAAAGTGTCATTAGGAGATACAGAATGAAACTGATGAAGAAGACCACAGATGGCCACTGGAATTCCTGAATGCTAAGTATGTCACGGGTAATAATAATAAGATAATAATATATCGAATAGCTAACCGACTATGATGAAGCAAATACTTATAAATAAATGGTACTGATGAAAATGGTAAAATCGAACTGATCTGATGATGAAGCCGGAAGGTAGGCACTGGAACTCAGAAATAAAACAATTGATCCTAGTCGTGTTTGGGCTTATTGGAATCGTCATAAAATTTACTTTGGTTATAAATGATTTTCATAGTATTTGAAAGAAAAGAAAGAAAGAAAGAAAAATAATAAAAAAATTAAATAATAATAATAATAATAAACAAAACAACAACAACAACAACCCTGTGTCAACAAAATGTCTAATTTTCTGTTCCTCAAATAAAAAATCAAATAAATATATTTTCGGAGAAATCACCATAAAATTCATAAAATTAAAAACCTCATATCAAACAAATATAAAGAGAACTTAAAATTAACACAAGAAATTATCAATAAAACCTAAAAATAAACCAAGAACAACAATGACGTCTGTCATGTCTGTGACAGACGCAAATTACAAGGAAAATTACAAGATAAAATGGAATGAATAAGATATAATAATGTTGATGAGAGCTGCCGCCGCAAGGAAAGCACGCCTACCACCTCCGCCCTCGTCGCCCAGCTCCGCCTCGCCGCCGCCGGAAACCAGCCCCACTGTGAGTGCTGTGACACCGGCCGTGGCAGTTGCGTCGAGCTCGAGCGACGAGTACTTCTCTCCGCCGACGACACCACCACCTGCGCGTCGACGGGGAGGACGCCGGCCGCCGGACCGCTTAGGACCTCGAGGCTTACCGGTCTCTGATAGGGTCCCAGCACCCGGCGGAAGTGTGCGCATGAAATGGACACAATCCATTAACGAAAATGTCATGCGCGCATACTTTGGGGCTACAGAGGGAGGAAACAACCTGACCGCGTACCGTGTCCGGATGCTCTCTTTGTTTCAGGTGCTTGAGCCAGCCGTCAACGTTTCGGCCCAACGACTTTCGGATCAGGTGCGGGTTATCCAGCGTAATCGTATGTTGGATGATACTGTACTTGATCGCCTCCGAACGGAAATGGGTAACCGTGTCACTGCCCCTTTGTCGCAGGCTGTGGTGCCACCACAGTCCATCCATAATTCCATCCACGCTGACGAGGAGAGTAGTGACAGGGTTACAAACGTAAGTACCCAGTGCAATGAGAAACTGAGGAGTGCTTTGGAGTGTGCTATTCGGGTATATCGTTACATGCCTCCCGAACTTAGGCCACGATTACCTCGTTTGCCCATGCATAACAAAAATAGGGCGCTGGTGGCTGTTCTGGATTCGCAGTTGTCAAACTATTTTGGTAACTGCGAAGACCTCACTGATGCACATTCGATCATGTATTGCGCGGCGGTAGCGGCATGTCGTGTAGCCCACGTCAAATTTGCAGATGACAGGGCTACACGACCGAAACCAGCCGTGCCGGCTTGGCAATGCAGGATCGAACGTCGTATTGGTGGGGCCAGAACACTCATCGGCAAACTAATTTGTTTCAGGGAGGGTAATAATCGCCCAAGAGTGATGCGCTTTGTGAAACGGGCGTTTTCGGGGACTGATGTCAGTCCCCGAGACTATATAAACCATATCACAGAGCGCATCGACTTCCTGAAACAAAAAGTGTTTGCATGGGCAAACCGTATTCGTAGGTACAGGCGGAGAGTGGAGCGATACACCCAGAATCGTACATTCCAAAGTAATGAAAGGTGGGTTTATCGTGCTTGGGAGCGACCCGTCCAAGGTGTGACTGATACGTGCCTGCCGGATGATGACGCTATGTGTTCATTCTGGCGCAGCATCTGGTCGGTGCCTGTCAGTCACACCGAAGGTGAATGGACTCGGGAAGTCGAACGAGCGTGCGATCCAATACAAGAAATGGGGGCTATCACGATCAGCCCCCAAGATGTAGCCCGTGCAGTCCGTCCGTTGCCGAACTGGAAATCTCCAGGGCCGGACGGGCTGCACAATTTTTGGATCAAGTGGCTACAAAGGTCGCACGCTCTTTTGGCATCTCAGTACCAGGCAGCCTTGGAGTCTGGTTCGCTACCCAAGTTCCTTACAACAGGAATAACCCACCTGCTCCACAAGTCTGGTAGCACCGCGGAACCCAAAAATTATAGACCTATTACATGTTTACCAACGGTCTATAAGGTTCTTACATCCATTTTGAGAGTTAAAATTAATAAACACGTCGACGATAACTCGATCATGTCGGTCTCTCAGAATGGATGTAGGAACGGGTCCCGCGGTACTAAGGAGCTACTCCTTATTGATATGGCCATTAGCCAACAGGTTCGGCGTTCCCGAAAGGATCTGTCGACATGTTGGATAGATTATAAGAAGGCCTATGACTCGGTGCCTCATACATGGCTCATGAGGGTGCTAGAATTGTATAAAATAGATACAACTCTACGCACCTTCCTGAAATCGTGTATGGGGCAATGGAGCACAGTCCTTCGCTATCCAGGATGTCGAAATATCCAGAGGAATAGCGAACTTGTAAGGATTGAGCGAGGTATATTCCAGGGCGATAGTTTAAGTCCACTTTGGTTTTGTCTAGCCTTGAATCCTCTAAGCATGTTGCTGGAGAATTCAGGGCTAGGCTATCGGTTGAGGAGAGGTGGTCAGATTATATCTCACCTCCTTTATATGGATGACCTGAAGCTCTTTGCCCCCAGCAATCTTCAGCTGATGGAGCTACTGAAGGTAACTGAAACTTTTAGTAGCGCCATCAGGATGGAGTTTGGTGTGGACAAATGTGCGGTCATGCATGTAAAGCGAGGGGAGATTGTGGAATCCGTGGGAATTCAACTAGCGGATTCCATAAACCTGAGATCCCTCTCTCCAAACGAAACCTATAAGTATTTGGGTATGTCGGAAGCGTTAGGTATCAGCACTACTGACATGAAGCAATCGTTGAAGGAACGCTTCTTTGGCCGCCTGAAGAAAGTATTCAATAGCTTTCTTTCGGGCGGAAACAAGGTGCGCGCTTTCAACGGTTGGGTCATGCCGGTATTGATGTACTCTTTCGGCATACTCAAATGGACTCAAACCGAACTCGACGCCCTGGATAGGCGGGTCCGAACATTGCTGACTGCATATCGAATGCATCACCCACGATCGTCAGTCATGAGATTGTATATCCCGCGGAAGTGTGGAGGCCGAGGCTTTTTAAATGCCAAAAACCTCCACAACCGCGAGATATGCAATCTCAGAGAATATTTTCTACACGCCGACGTGGGTATGCATCGAGATGTAGTGGCAGTGGACAAGGGACTCACCCCGCTCTCCTTGGCAAATGAGAACTGGCGCAAGCCTGTAGTGCTTGATACTAACGACCGCAGGGAGGTATGGCAGAGTAAGGAGCTCCACGGACGCTTTTTCCGGGCCCTACATGGGTCCGATGTAGATCAGTCAGCGTCCGTAGCCTGGCTGCGTTTCGGTGACCTCTTTGGGGAAACCGAAGGTTTTGTCTGTGCAATTATGGACGAAGTTATCATGACGAATAACTACCGGAGATTTATTGTGAAGGATGGCACGGTTGACATCTGTCGGGCATGTCACCGCCCGGGTGAATCGATCCGCCACATTATCTCTGGTTGTTCTCGGCTAGCTAACGAAGAGTACTTGCATAGGCACAACCTTGTAGCCAGGATTATCCATCAGCAACTCGCTCTGAAATACACTCTTGTGGCATCGGAGGTACCGTACTACAGGTATGTGCCCGACCCAGTTCTCGAAAATGGCAATATCACATTGTACTGGGATCGGTCCATCATCACTGACAGGACTATTGTAGCCAATAAGCCTGATATTGTGGTGGTGGACCGAATCGAGAGGCGTACAATGATTGTTGACATTACCGTCCCGCATGACGGGAACCTCGTGAAAGCCGAGAAAGATAAGCAAATCAAGTATCTTGACTTGGCTCGCGAGGTTGTCGACATGTGGGATGTGGACACAGCGATCATTGTACCGATAGTCGTGTCGGCCAATGGCTTAATAGCCACGAGCCTCGACCAACACCTTAGGAGGCTCTCGTTAGGCGGCTGGGTCAAGGGCCTGATCCAGAAAGCAGTACTGCTGGACACGGCTCGCATTGTTAGGAGGTTCCTCTCTCTGGAGCCCTGACCGCCGGTAGCTTGGACCCTGTTCCCGATACCGGTGGGCCTCTATTTTTTATATTTTTAAATGTTTTTGTTTTTTAATTTATTTTATAAAAATATTTAAAAATGTAGATAATAAGAAAGATAAATAAATAAAGGAGATAATAATAAAAATAATATATATATTATATATATATCAAACCGTATTAAATCACCGTAATATCTGTATAAAATTAAATTTTAATAATGTTGACATATATATATATATATTCAACCAAGAAGAAAACAAATACCTAATATAATTACAATGCCAAACCATACAAAAACACACGTAAAATGACATAAGCTAAGAAGAAAATGCTCACGCGAAGCCAGGCCCGAGCCAAACACACACGCCCAACATCTTCGGGTTCGTCGCTCAGCTCCGCCTCGCAGCCACCGGGATCCCCTACATCCATGAGTGAAGAGATCCTGGACGCTGCAGTAGCGTCGAGCTCGAGCGACGAATACTTCTCTCCGCCGACGACACCACCACCTGCGCGTCGACGGGGAGGACGCCGGCCGCCGGACAGCCTGGGACTTCGAGGCTCATCGGCCTCTGACAGGGTCCCCGCTCCCGGTGGAAGTGTGCAGCGCATGCGATGGACGCAATCGATCAACGAAAACGTCATGCGCGCATACTTTGGGGCTACAGAGGGGGGAAGTAAACTGACTGCGTACCGTGGTAGGCTGCGTGAGGAATCACGGAGTAGCCGTGTCTCGCCTGCCTTGCCTCCGGCCGCGGTGCAACTGCAACCCAGTGCTTCACCGCGACCCGATCATGATGGTGAGGATGACGACGACAGGGCTATATCTGTGAGTACCCAATGCAATGTACGTTTAAGGAGCGCTTTGGAATGTGCATTCAGCGAGTATCGTTCCACACCGCCTGAGCTTAGACCTCGACTACCTCGTCTGCCCATGCATAAGAAAAATAGGGCGCTGGTGTGTGCTCTTGACTCGCAGCTATCAAATGTTTTTGATAGCAGCAAAGACCTTGCCGATACCCACTCAATACTGTACTGTGCGGCTGCTGCGGCATGTCGTGTAGCTAACGTCAAATTCCCAAAAAGTGACAGAACTACACGACCAGCTGTACCAGCCTGGCAGTCCAGGATTGAGCGTCGTATCGGTGAGGCTAGAGCACTCATCGGCAAGCTTATCTGCTTCAGGGATGGCAACACTCGCCCTAGAGTGATGCGCTTTGTGAGGCGGGCTTTCTCGGCGACTGATATCAGTTCTCGAGATTATCTGTCCTGCGTCACAGAGCGTATCGACTTCCTGAAGCAGAAGATCTATGCATGGGCAAACCGTATTCGTCGGTACAAGCGGCGAGTGGAGCGATACATGCAGAATCGTACATTCCAGAACAACGAAAGGTGGGTTTATAGGGATTGGGAGCGACCCAACCAAGGTGTGACTGATACACGCCCACCAGATGATGACGCCATGTATTCGTTCTGGCGCAATATCTGGTCGGTATCTGTCAGTCACACCGAGGGTGATTGGACTCGGGAGGTCGAACAAGCGTGCGATCCGATACCACAAATGGGGGCAATTACCATCAGCCCCCAAGATGTAGCTCGTGCAGTCCGTCCGTTGCCTAACTGGAAATCGCCAGGGCCGGACGGACTGCACAACTTTTGGATAAAATGGTTCCAAAGGTCGCACGCTCGTTTGGCAACTCAGTTCCAGTCTGCCTTAGAGTCAGGATCGCTGCCCCAGTTCCTAACTACAGGAATAACCCACCTGCTCCACAAATCAGGTAGTACTGCGGAACCTAAAAATTATAGACCGATAACATGTTTACCGACGGTCTATAAAGTTTTTACATCCATTCTGAGAGCTAAAATTAATCAACATATTGATACGAATTCAATCATGTCTGCTTCTCAGAATGGATGTAGGAACGGGTCCCGCGGTACTAAGGAGCTGCTCCTTATAGACATTGCTATTAGCCAGCAGGTTCGCCGTTCCCGAAGGGATCTGGTGACATGTTGGATAGACTACAAGAAGGCCTATGACTCAGTGCCACATACATGGCTCATGAGGGTGCTGGAGTTGTATAAAATTGATGCAACTCTGCGCACCTTCCTGATGTCGTGTATGGGGCAGTGGAGGACGGTCCTTCGCTATCCAGGATGTCGACAGATTCAAGAGGACAGCGAACCTATAAGGATCGAGCGTGGAATATTTCAGGGCGATAGTCTGAGTCCACTGTGGTTTTGTTTAGCCCTGAACCCTCTTAGTACACTGCTGGAGGGTTCGGGCCTGGGCTATCGGTTGAGAAGAGGAGGTCAGGTCATATCTCACCTCCTTTACATGGATGATCTCAAGCTCTTTGCCCCCAACAACTTGCAACTGATGAAGCTACTGAAGGTTACAGAAACCTTTAGTGACGCATCAGGATGGAATTTGGTGTGGACAAATGTGCTGTCATGCATGTAAAGCGTGGGGAGATTATGGAATCCGTGGGAATACAACTCTCGGATTCCATACACCTTCGATCCCTTTCCTCAACCGAAACTTACAAGTATTTGGGTATGTCGGAAGCATTAGGCATCAATGTAACTGACGTGAAACAGTCGTTGAAGGAACGCTTCTTTGGCCGCCTGAAAAAAGTACTAAATAGTCTTTTATCAGGCGGGAACAAGGTGCACGCCTTCAACGGCTGGGTCATGCCGGTCTTGATGTATTCTTTCGGCATACTCAAATGGACTCAGACAGAACTTGACGCCCTGGATAGGAGAGTCCGCACATTGCTTACCGCAAATCGTATGCATCACCCACGGTCATCGGTTATGAGACTGTATATCCCTCGGAAGTGCGGGGGTCGTGGCTTTTTAAATGCTAAGACCCTGCACAACCGCGAGGTATGCAGTCTTAGGGAATATTTCCAGGCAGCTGACGTGGGTATGCATCGAGATGTGGTAGCGGTGGATAAGGGCCTTACCCCGCTCTCCTTGGCTAACGAGATCTGTCGCAAACCTATAGTATTAGATACTAATGACCGCAGGGAGGTATGGCAGAGCAAGGAGCTTCACGGACGCTTCTACCGGGTCCTACATGGGCCTGATGTAGATCTTTTAGCGTCCGTGGCCTGGCTGCGATTTGGTGACCTTTTCGGGGAAACCGAAGGTTTTGTCTTTGCGATTATGGACGAAGTTATGATGACGAACAACTACCGGAAATATATTGTGAAAGACGGCACGGTTGACATCTGTCGGGCATTTCACCGGCCGGGGGAATCCATCCGTCACATTATCTCCGGTTGTTCTAGTCTAGCTAACGGAGACTATTTGCATAGACACAACCTTGTAGCCAGGATTATCCATCAGCAACTTGCTCTGAAATACAATCTTGTTGAATCGGAAGTGCCTTACTATAAGTATGAGCCCGACCCAGTTCTCGAAAATGGCAATGTCACGTTGTATTGGGATCGGTCTATCATCACTGACAGGACTATTGTTGCCAATAAGCCTGACATAGTGGTGATAGACCGACTAGAGCGTCGCGCAATGATTGTTGATATAGCGGTTCCCCATGACGAGAACCTCGTGAAGGCTGAGAGAGATAAGAAAAGCAAATATCTTGATCTGGCTCGCGAGGTTGTCGACATGTGGGATGTGAATACAGCAGTCATTGTGCCGATAGTCGTTACGGCCAATGGCATAATAGCCAAGAGCCTCGACGAACATCTGAGGAGGCTCTCGTTGGGCAGCTGGATCAAGGGCTTGATCCAGAAAGCGGTACTCCTGGACACGGCGCGTATCGTTAGGAGGTTCCTCTCTCAGGAGCCCTGACCACCGGTAGCTTGGACCCTGTTCCCGATACCGGTGGGCTACTATTTTTGTATTTTTAAATGTTTTTTTATTTAATTTTTTTATAGAATAATATTTAAAAATGTAAAGATATGTAAATAAAATAAATAAATGGAATAATAAAATAATAATAAATAATAAGGAGGTACCTGCCAAAACTAAAAAGAGATAAATAAAAACTTTTAAACAATAATATCAGACTGCCAAATCGAATAGCAGTGGTGGCCCAGTGGTATCAGCCGCGACTTACAAGTTGTAGGTCATGGGTTCAAGCCCAGGCAGGCGCTTTACTTTGTGTAAATTATTTCATCACCCCTGCTCTCAAAACGGTGAAAGAAAACATCGTGAGGAACCCGGCACGTCCTAGAACCAAAAACTCGAAGACATATGTGTGATTATGGCCCATTCCCTCTCACAGAGAGGAGGCCTGAGTCCCAGCAGTGGGAACATTAATAGGCTGATGATGTGATGTGACTTCCAAAACAAAACACTACAAAGCGACAAATAACTTTCTTTTCCGAAGTCGATGTCTTTGGTACCTATTGTTTTCCGTTTTTCGACACCGAATTCGGAAAAGAAAGTTATTTTTCGCTTTGTAGTGTTTTGTTTTGGAAGTCGGTTTGATTTTTTTGTTAAATGGTTTGTTTCTTTGAAAAAATCTACAGCTTTCGTCAAAAAATATTGTTTCCCACTATTCTATGACTGAGCTGTAGGCGTAATTGCACCAACAATACAGAGAATCTTAGTCCCCCATATCTGAAAAATCTTTAGTTACGATTCTAAAGTCGTCAGATAAATTGCTGCGAACTGCACATCGCTAACGATATATCTAACAATTTCTATTCAATTTGAATTATCAGATTTTCATGATATAGGGTGCAATAAATCGAATAGTGTATGGCTTGCTTAAGACAAGTTGCATTTTATGAACCAGATATGCGAAGTTCATTTATGTTTTATTTTGCAAGATGGCCGATGGCGATAAGTCTGCTTGATAGAACGCTTTCCTGCTAGCGACACGGTACACATTAATTAACACGGAATATTTATAGGCGTCTACAAGGCTCGCAGTAATGTATGAAAGGCTTCATGGAAGGCAATTGCTTCCGTTTACAGTGCTGATATTAATACTCTTTGGTTTAGTGTTATTGTTGTTTATGGTTATTGATACATTTGAACGTAGAATTGTATTCATTTGAATACTAATTTACGTTGAAATTATAATTCTATAGACACCTGCTGAAAGGAAGGAGATCAACTACAGCAGCATCTTCAGAAAATGAATGTAAGTGTAGTTAAGTCATGGGCTTCGATAGAGTTCTTTCTCCAAAACTAAGGAATATACTCGTAGTTCCAAACATGATTCACAGAATGACAATTATCTGCAAGCGGTAACTGACAAACATTTCACCTATTACATGACAAGACCTAGACTCGAATATGCCAAGCCTTTTCCCAACTATGGTTGGCTCCAGTCTCAGCAAATTCAGCTAAATTTGGTTAGACTGTAGATGAAACTAACAGCTAAGTACTAATATTTTACATGAAGTGACTGCCTACCTGATCTCCACAACCCAATAACTTGACAACAAAGTTCTCCTTAGCAAGACTGGTGTCATATTTTGTCGCTTCTGACTATCTTAACAATAATAAAATAATAATAATTCATTTATTTTCAGACACAGTAGTCCATAATATTATTACATTCATGCATTACATTAAAAAAATATAAATTCGAAATTAAAATAAAATGTCATTCATTAGCATTAGACTTTAAAAATACTGAATACATTAAAATTAAATCTATTAAAGCCAAAATTAAACTGTCAGCAACACTGACGACCGACTGTCAAAGATTTATTTATTTATTCAAAATTATGTAAGTAACACCTTAACAGCTACAACGCCAATGCGATGCTACTACCACAAAGATATTAGGACTTATAGAAATAAATTAATAAAAATATTACAATCTGCAATTGACAATTGACAGCCGAGACCTGTGTTTCTCTTAAAGTATTGGACGCTTTCATTGGTGAAGATACTCTTTTCGAAAGGGTCCAATAATTGTTGCCAATACCTAATTATTTAGAGAGTATTTGTACCCTTTGCCTTGCCGAATTCACTAACGCAATTATGCTGCTGGTTTCAGTATCGCTACAAAAAACTATTTAAATGTATCCCTTAAAATATAAAAGATGCAGAACCTCTCCATGCTAGCGAGCATGCCTTCGGGCTCCTTAATACCGCTTGCACAGAGTCAAGGCTATAATATAATATTAAGTTGTTCAACAGACTGCTAATTGAAGGCTAGCGCGTTATTAAAATATTGCTGTTTAGTATGCACATATTTTTAACTTGGTTCAAGAATTTTGCAAAAAAGTAAAGTTTTAATGCTAACAATACTAAGTTATTTATTTAATTTCCGTGTTTCTCAGTGATGACAGCGACACCTACACTGATCATTGCAAAGTATTCTTCTTTAGTTTCCATTATTACTTTCTGCTATTATACCAAGTTAAAGTTCTACGATCCCAAGGGATCATACTTCCCGGGTAAAAAGTGGCTAAATGCAGGTCTTGGTCTACCCGTGTGTTTCATCAACAACCTTTCAACCGTTGGTTTCAGGCGTGAAAAGATAACAAAACCGAAGCCGAAAACAGACCACGTTATTTTCGCATTTATACTGTTAGTATGGATGTTTATCCTTCCGTTTTTAGTTTTTCCTCTCTGGGAAAATAGGAAAACACAATAAATATTAATAATATTAATTTTAAAGATAAAAGCAAACAGCAGAGATTTCAAATCTAATCCATACTACTATTGAGTACCTCTACGACTAACATAGATCTCTTTCTCTATCTCATAAAGTCAAAAGCTTGCAAACATCCGCTGTTCACAAAAGATGGCGCCACTGTTAACGCGCCGACAAACAGGATAAGTGGACGGCCATTCTACAAATGGGAAGCAATGCAGTTTCCTCTTCGAGTTTCATTGCATCGAAAACGAGTGCAATTGAGTTGAATAGGTCGATCGGCACCTACAATGCAATTGAGCTTGGCAAACAATTGAAGTTGTATTGCATAGACGAAGGACTCGCGGACATAGTTTGGAGTGGGACTAGGACCATCGGGCATCTAAATCTGGAATTAATTTATGTTTTAATGGTAAGTTAAATGGAATTTACTTATCGAAAGTTGATTTAGCCCTTTCCATCATTGGACTATAAGACGTATGGCGATTCGCCATCGGTACATGGTTAAAATCCCTCTCATACACACTAAACGTTTTGGGAATACTTCTACTTAATATTGTGCGGATTTGTGCGTACAGTTAAAAAGTGGAATTTCTTGCCGGAGTATGTGTTTCCAGATAGCTACTACAAATTTAAGTCAAGAATGAATAGGTTACATCTAGGCAAGCGTGCTTCATCGTCAACCATATCACCGCTTACCATCAGGTGAGATATTAGTAAAGCGCAAACTTATTAATAATAAAATCATTATACTGCAGTAAAACTTATTTTAGTCGATATTGGTTTGGTTCGCTTTTTACCACTAAGTTCATGAAGTTAATGCAACAAGGGACCAAGTTCGTAGCACTTGGCATTTTTTGCATGGAAGTATCTTAGATACTTATTCACTTCAAAAGCTCCTCAAAGACACCCACTGAGAAACATGTCCGGTATTGAGATGGAAATTATTTTATGAAAAACATTTGTAATATTCAGTTCAGTTTATTTATTTATTTAATACTTCATGCACACAAACGTACTGAGGTGGACTTAATGCCCAAGGTATTTTCTACCAATCCAATAAATTTCAACCTTACCAATCTCAATACCTGGTTACCGGTGGTTACCTGGTTTCCCAATTCTCATCGACTTGTAAAGTAGAAGATCTTTATAACTCGATGGAAAACTCTTTCAACATTTTAGGCCCAGAAGTTGATTGTTTTTAATTACATTTGCAGCATCAGTTGCGTTCATTAAGGAATCTAAAGTGCAAGGTGATGTCGGTTAAAAATCTTAAATTATAATCTAATCTAAAATTCAATATCAACAAACTTACTTTTGTGAGTCTTCATCAGTAAACCAATATTGTTTTAAAATACATAAAAGGCGACCAAAAGCAAAAGTTTAGCAAAAATATATTTTTACTTAATGCCCTACCGGTAAAGCTCTTTATAAAATTCTGTTTGTGACACAAGCCTTTCACATCGAGTTACATATTTACAAAGTTTTTAAATGAAAATTGGAATCGTGACACCAATCCCAGTAGAGTAAATGTTTAGTGTGAATAATTGGAACGAACTGAATGGAAACCTTTATTCTTTAAATATTTACTTGGTTTTCAGTTCAATATTTCGGGTTATTGGACGATTCACCTGAATTTAACTCGCCCGAATTTAACTCGCCCGAATCGGGTGAATCGACCACTATTAAAAATATTAATTTTTCTGTGTCGATTCACCCGTAGTTAATTTTAGAGAACAAAAAGTAAAAAAGTACAGTCGTGCTCACCCGTCTCGGAAATAATATAAAGAATTAATCGAAGTTAATAGATATTTTACTAAAACTAGGTGCTTGCCTAGGTGATTAATTAAATAAGTAATTACCACTTAAAACGTGGAGATATGCCAGTTAGATAAGACATTTATACCCAAACTACGAAGAGGCCAGAATCATGAAGAAGTAATTGCAGGGCTAGAATCATTAGCGGTAGAGACTAACTGAGTACTAGGATTTCAGAATCGAATATCGCCCGTTAGTCTTTGTACCGATCATGATTCTTTTGATTCATTAAGCGACAAAACACTAAGAGGGAGACAGCAGTAATCGACCGAATCGATTTTTAAAAGAGTAACCATGGAGTTTCTTGCCGGTTCTTCTCCATAGGAAACGACCAACCCGAACCGTGCGCCTTTTGTCGACGTTTTATAAGTGCCCATGTAGGCCTATGTAAAATAAAATAAAAAGTGATTTTGATTTTGACCACTCCAAAATTATTTAATAGGCGATTCGCCCAAATTTTATTTTAGAGAACAAAAAATAAAAATCATATTTCGGGCGATTTTCGATTCTGAAGTCCTAGTACTCCGTTAGTCTCTACTGCTAATGATTCTAGCCCTGCAAATACTTCGTCATGATTCTGGCCTCCTGGTAGTTTGGGTAATAATAATCTATTAACTTCGATTAATTCTTCATATTATTGCCGAGACGGGTGAGCACGACTGTACTTTTTTTATTTTTTGTTCTCTAAAATTAACTTCGGCCGAATCGACACAGAAAAGAATTAAATAAAAAGAATTAAAGAGTTAAATTCGGGCGAATCGTCCAATAACCCAATATTTCAATATGACTGTAGTAGTATTTTGCTGTCAAATATTTTCTGCTCCGATAATTCAGGCACTTGACTGTTCTAACATATATGGACTTTTGGTTAAGTCTTTGCATGCCACATGTCTGTCCTCTGACTTTGCGGGCCAATTCTTTCGGCAAGAGTCAGGTCCATCTCATCTTCATCTTGATTTGCCGCGTTGTCTTCTAACATTGAATAGGACTTGATAATTAACAAGTTTAATGAATGATTGATTTTAGTTTTATGGTTAACTGCACCTTTGCTGTCTATCTATCTAGTTCAAAAACATGAACTAAAGAAAAATTATAAATCCACAAAAAGCACAAAATCGGTGCTCGTATTCAGAATATGTCCCGTTAGCTGGATTGCCCCAAGTGTAATGTTAACTGTATCCTAGATGATCTGAGCAATGCCTCACACGCTGAAATAAACTTAATCCCCTAAACAGTAAGATGCCGTGATACGTAAAGAAGAAGAAGGAAAATATGGCGATTAGGTACAAATCTATTTTGTTTCCAAACAAAACAGAATGAACTCATCGATTTCTTTGAAACTATAAAGATATAAGATAGAATAAATTGTATCTAATCATAAAGAATCTGATTCACAACATATGGCTTTCACTATAAACCTTGAGCTGTTATAACAGAATAGTCATTCAATAGCTATTTCCGTAGAATAGGATTGACACAAATAGATGATATCGGCTCGTTTGAATCAGTAGCTTGTTACGATACAATCGATACCTAATATAGACTCAGCACATATATAGGTAACAGAGCACATTTAGTTACAGAAGTACTGGGCGATATCTGTTGTAATATTTGAGTAGTCGGTTGTCATGGCACGAGCATGTAATGGGGACTAATGGAGAAAATATTGTAAGGAAGGTTTGGAGTAAGAATTTAGATGGCTTGATGATAAGAGAGAAATAATAATAAAAGAAACAATGGATGGACTGTGTTGATGATGAAATGACTTGAAAGGAAATGACTGCTGAGACGATGACTAATAGAGAATTAGGCAAAAGAAGACTTGCTAAATATACATTCTGAATGAACACGAGAACGATTGCTAATAATGATAATTGATGCAGTTTTAAAGAAAACAAGGCAAATATCTGATAAAGTTCTATTTTAAATGACTTACGTGTAGCTGAAACTCACTGTACCTATGTTACTAAGGTATAAAGGGCGAAATATCACTGAAATGAAAATACATAATTGTGAAAAGGTCATCTTTGAACACACACAAAGAAGACTTTCCGTCAAGAAAACTTGCATTGATGCCTTCTTTTAGAAAACAGTGATGAATGACACCAATGCCTGTGGCATACAAAAAAATATATCCATATCCTATCGCATGCTAACACGATCAATTTATACATCACAAACTCTTGACACATTCTAAAGACGGCAATAGGTTAGATACAACATAAATGAAGCTTAGTTCCAATCTAAATATTAATATCTCTAGTTACGCAATATTACTTCATTAATAATGCCACAGTAGTTGTTACCTAGTAATTACGGTACAGATGATGAATTAAATTAATTATTTAATAAAACTACTAAGTGCTGATTAGTATTCATAAGTCTGTGCTTCCCACTATTCATATAACATGTTAACAAAAAAGAGCTATTAACTCCAGTAAAAAGTATGTATAGTTACTATTATAGACCTAGGATAGATATTTTCCCGGTGGGTTCCCGCTTTGTCGATGCGGGGGGCTCAGTAACCGTGGCTTGGTCACCCATGGTGAAGCGAAGAGGAACCCGAGGAGGGGCCGCTCGTCAGGGCTTTTGCCGATTAAGCCGACGACGTAGCGGCCAACTAGTAGGTTGCGGTGCCGCTTGGTAACAGGCGACATCGCAACTGAGGCGGGCCGCGATGTCTTATGGAGATTCCCAGGTCCCATACGATGTCGCGGCTGTGGGTTGGAGGCCGCGGTGGGAGAGGAGTGCCGGTATTGCGGTGCGCCGCTCTCCCTACCTTCCGCGGTCCGGACGGGGTCGCCACCGTCTGATGGCGGACGCGGTAGGGCCGCAGGGGAGGAGGAGTGTCGGTATTGCGTTAGCCGCTCTCCCTATCCCCTGCGGCCGAACAATGGTAGGTGGCGGGGCCATTGACCTTGACCCGTCACAGGGGGACCAAGGGTGCCATACACGGGGTCGTCTGGCGCCCATGTGCTGATTGGTCCCTAGGGTGGTCACGGCGTGCAGTGTGTTCTGGTGCGCCGGTGATGGGGGGACTCCCCCGAGGAGGGTCCGGTGACGGACAGCCGCGGCGGGTTCGCGGTGAGTGCTAACGCGTACCCGTGCTCCCGCCATAAGCGGCACAGGAGGACACCGTGGAGTTTTAGTGGGTTAGAGTCCCACATAACTGTACTATCTCCCCGTGGTAGTGCAGTATGCATGAGCATTTCTCCAAGCAAAAAAAAAAAAAAAAAAAGGATAGATATTTTGGATATATATATAAATGCAGTATGTACAGATTGGATAATGACTGCAGGTAAATTTCTTATAGAATGTTATTTTATACACTAATTTCAGTGCTCATATCATCTACTTTTGCACGTCTGTTCTTATCACTCTTGCTATGCTCCTTCCTATTATTCTTTTATATCTAATATACCGTAGATAACTAGACATGCGCAAAAATGCAACTTGATTACCAAATTTCATCTAGATTCTAGATATTACAAAAAATCTAAAAAATCCCTTTGTTTGCATTTATAAAGAACCAATTCTAAATACCACCCGTTGATTTAGTTAAACTCTCAACTATGCACAACTTTGTTTGGCGAAACAAAACACACTTGATTCTAGATTAGACTTCTCGATTCACGGTTAATAATTTTATTAGACCCCGACTGCGCTCGCTGAACTTTGAATCAAGCGCACCATAGACGGTTGATAAAAATGTTTGACACAGTTTTATTTTAAGCAAATGTTATAGAGCAGTACTTGGATTATGTTTTATTTTTTTAACAAAAGTTGCATTGCATTTACTTATTTAACACTTTATGTAGGACACTTATAAACAGACAAGAAGAAAGAAACAAAATAATACTTAAAGTGGTTCTTATTTATAAAGAAATATATTTATCTTCTAAAACAACTGCGTTAGGATATTTGGTCAAAAAAAGATATAGACAACTCGTGTATGAATCGTCGTAGTTTGTGCAGAATAAACAATTTTTCTTTCTACTTTCTTTCTTTCTAGGTAAACTACACTATAAATGACTAAAGCACATAAAAATCACCCCTAATACAATGTTATCATTGTATCCAAATAAAATCAGTAACTATAAAACACCCTTTTGAAAATAAGAGCGTTTTCATCTACTGAATTGCAGATATTCAGAAAATCACGTTTTTTTATTGGAATGGAGATCGTTATTGGCCGTTTTTATGATTGCATTCATTTTATTGAAACTTGAACATATGACAATAACCTATTATAATTTAAAAAAAATACCTTTTTATGTTTAAATTTTATTACATAATATTATAATTTCTTCTGTAAAGAGAATTCAAATATTGTAAATGCTATTTTAACACACAACAACACCGCATTGTGGTGATTTCTGTCTTTCTGAGGATTTATTCCGCTAGTTAGATAACCTAAAAGTATTGGACACGTATTTTTTCTTTTGCCACGTAAACGAAAATTACGACGATATAATGCGTTTCAAATGGAGAGGCCTATGTCCAGCAGTCGACGTCTTTCGGCTGATGATGATTCTTTGTCTTATCTTGTTTTGTCTTGACGTCACAAGCAAGCACTTCTGAACTTTTATGCGCTTTATCTTTGTTAACGCTTGATTTATTTGATAAACCAAACAATACGGGTCCAATATTATTTAATAATCTCACTGACGGACCAAATAGAATTATCATTTTTCTACCCAGGAAACATCCCTATTTAACACTACATTTTGACATTGATTGTCATCGAGATGAGATTGAGGTTTGAATTTGGATGTTGTATAAGTTCATACAAGAATTTCCATTCAAAGCTGGCTACCCAAATGTCCTCTCGATGTTCTCCTTAACCCATCATTGTTTTAGACCAATCATTTACTTCACCTTCCTCTGCTGGACACAGTATTTCTGCAACAGATGCCACATTGACAGCTCATGTGCTTCTCGCATTTATCGGACTCTCATACCCCAAACTAGGTTTTAGATTACCTACATGGAAACATCGTCTACATGAAACTATTCTAAATCATACTGTCCAAAAATATACTTTTCATAAAATTGTGACAACCGCAACGGTACTGACGGTACTGTGGCAGTCTGAGTGACTTTTCCATTTCCTCACAGTATTACTACAACGTAAGTCAGCAGTGGATTTACTTGAAACACATATTTCAAGAAAATTTGGTAACACATATTAAGATTTTGTAAAGCATAGATTAGTGACTTGTTTTTTTTTATCGTAGGCCCTTTGACCTGATAGTTAGACTGTTGCTTGCTTTTAATCAAGGCTTTATATTATATAGGTATGTATTTTATAAAATATGTATGTATGTGTATTTTATTTTAAGTAATCTATTATTATAATTTTTGTTGCCACGTTTTAAACAATGCACATGCCATGTTGTCTCTTCACCACTCTTGGTTGACTGGTAGAGAATGCCTAAGGCATTAAGTCCGCCGCTGTACTTTTGTGCATGAAGTTTAAATAAATAAAAAGGCATAGATTCCTTATTATATTATCTGCCTTAGCTAATTGTAGGCCAACATTAATCCGCTACTCCAACAACATACTTCGAGCTACCACTACTTTTTAGAGTTCCGAACCCAAAGGATCCAAACGGAGCCCTATTGCTGTCACTCACGTTTCCATCTGTCTGTCGTCTGTCACACAATTTTAATCCGATTTTTTTTTTTAAATCCCATTGGCCTATGAACATGAAATTTTGGTGATAATGTTTATTATTACGTATATTTTACTAACAAATACCAATATATTGATAAATCTGAACCCTAAATATGCGAAGTCCTATAAGCACTTGGCTGGTATTTTTTTTTGTTCGCCATTGCTGGACAAAGGCATGGTGATGCCTGGGATACCTTCTACTATGCGATACTATACTGCGATACTAGTCCTTCCAAACACTTTTCCCACGCGCCATCTCGAACCAATCAAATCATGGTCCAAGTAACCTCGTTACCTCTTTCTGGGTGCCACTTATAATTTTATTCACAAAAATCTGGCTATCTCTTGCAGCCACTAGACATACTGAGTTACTAAGGCAATCATTTAATAAATAAAACCTACTTTTTACTTACAATGTACTTAAATCAAACCCCCCATCTAAGAACAAAGCCAAATAAAATACAAAATGTATATCTTAACTAAAGAGTTTTAGCTTTTAACTAGTTTTTATAGGACTTGGCAAAATGTTTTAAGACTTTTAGAACAAAGGTGACTGGAGAACAAAGAGGTCGAATATCTATCTGCAAAAATAACAAGTTTGAAGTAAAAAACAACGAATAAAAACTTCAATAAAAAAGTAGCTCTTCTAAATTAAGAACACCAATGTACATACACTTCTACAGATAATTGTGGCGAACACTGATAAGGATCAAGTCAAACTGATTATTTTAATAAATTAAATACAATTTTGAACAAGGCATACTGTTGTGTTTCGGTAACTGTTTCATACATTAAAATATTCGTATGCACTTGTACCTCCTTATCCTCTATCTCATTCCCTCATGCACTTTTGTATATCGCTGTCTCAGTCGCGCCATGCTACAGAAGATGCGAGTGTATTTTTTTTTCTGTACTATGAACGTGCGTGAAGTGACAGTTTAGTTCAGTGTTCTTCAAAACCAGCTACAGCCGCATGCGCAAGAAAAATACCGTGATAATCGAGCACCGCAAACCAGCTCCAGGAGACGAGATCAGCAACGCCAAGTAAGTGCATGTGATCCCATCCTTCCAGGCAGCTGCCGCCCATTTTTTACTACTTTCCCTAGAGCAGTTGTCTATCCTAACATATTGTACAAGTAAACCATACCATACAGTCCACGCCGCAAAAATAGATTGTTTTTTAAGGAGTAATACCTATAAATTCCCCATCATTTTTTGGTCCTTCGAGCCGGATAAGAATCTTTATTTTACTCAAATACGATTCATTTTGTCTACCGTTAAAAAGGTTATTCTTAACCACCGCTTACAACTTACGTATAATTTATCGTAACAAGATTGAAGTAATTATCCCTATTTAAGTCATATTCTTATGCACCCCGCATCGATAATTATTTTCTTTCTATAACCGCAATTACATGCAAACCGCATTATTATATTACAATAGTCTTATTCTAAAAAACATACTCATAGTTTTATTATTTTGGTTGAGGGTAGGCGATTGCAAGCGGATCGGTTAGCCTCCGCGTAGGCAGGTCGGTAACGCTCGATCGGTTCCGTACGTTCGGAAATATTCCGTTTCATATTCATTCCATATAAAATAATAGTTATTTTATTACAAATTTCTCAACGTGTCATATTATTGTGACTTGGAGATAAGTAATATAAAACTCTTACATAATTAACTATAAATAATGGGAAAAGGTAAAAAATTAGATACTGAAGACGAATTTGAAATGTCTAGTGAGGATCATGTTCAGTTGACTATGTCACAGGCTAAACGCGATGCATTATTTGCTAGGTTGCAGTCTATATACGATTTATCTAAATCAGCTGTAGCCAATGAATCACAACGTGAAATATTTCTATCTAATGTGTGTAATATTGATGTTTTACGTAGTGAGTTTGAACAGGCGTTAGACAAATACAATACAATTCAATTACAAATAAACCCTGCGAAAAAAGTCGATTATCAGGCTTGGATTACGTTTGAAGAGATGTATTGTTGTATAAAACGGGTTGTGTCTCAAATTGATGTCACTGGCAATAGCAATACAAATGAGTGCCATATGCAAGACATGTCTTCTATTTCGAAATCGAAGCCTAAGTTACCTCCTATTGAGTTAATGTCGTTTAATGGCAGTATTCGAAACTGGCCCCTATTTTATCAACAGTTTAAAAGTGTTGTTCACGATAATTGCGCGTTGAGGGACAGTGAGCGTGTTTACTATTTAGTTGGTAAGTTAACCGATAGCGCGAAGTCTGTGTGCGCCGGTTTACCGCCCACCGCCGAGAATTATAATATCATATGGAATGCACTTATTGATAAATATGATGACCCTCGAGTGTTAGCAAGTAGTTATTTGAATCAGCTGTTGGAATTTAAGCCGTTGACCAATAATAGTGCTGCAGATTTTGAAAGTTTTATTAATAATTTTAATTCTTCTGTTGAAGCGTTTAAACAATTAAAACTTTTAGATATATCAGATTTTATATTCTTACACATTGCGTTACGAAAACTAGATTTGGACACAGTTAAACTATTTGAGACGATGTACCGTAAAGAGAAAATTCCATCATATTCTAGTCTTATTGAATTTGTAAAGGAACAAAGTAAGGTTATGTCTCGTTCTATTGGTCAAAGGCCAGATACATCTAATAACTCCCGTAATAATAAAATTCCAATTCCAAAACCTACGAAATCTTTTATGAACACGGATATGAACAATACACAAAAGGTTAATAAAGGTCTTGCTTGTTCTTTGTGTAAAATTAAATCACATGAACATTTATATCAATGTCCAATTTTTATGTCCAAAACACCTTACGATAGGTTTGTTTACGTAAAAAATAATTCATTTTGTAATAACTGTTTAAGTTGCAAACATAGAACTTTTAAATGCTCTTCGCAAAAAACTTGCTCCCATTGTGCTGCTAAGCATCATTCATTATTACATTTCGGAGAACTACATAATTCTAATAATGTTCATAATACTGTTCCCAATAGGAATGAGTCCACTACATCGCAGAATGGTAGTGTGTCTCAGTTGGAAAGTACATCCGCTTTACCTGCAAAAGGCGACCCTCTGTCCCATAACAATAAGGTTGAAAATAAATCTAATGGCACATCTGCCACTTCTATGTGTAATATTTCACGCGATTATTCGGATCGTTTTGTAACTACTACCCTTTTGGGGACCGCAAAAATTATAATTATCGATAATAACAACAAGAAACATTTTGTCAGATGTTTGATTGACCCAGGCTCGCAAAGTGATTATATTGCGTCTGCTTGTTGTAAGCGCTTATCGCTTCACATATCTACACAAAATCGGTTTACCGAAGTACAGGGTATTGGTGGCAGTTCGCAGCGCATTCTAGGCGCAACTAATATACAATTTACTTCTCGTTTCGATAACTCCGCTGTGTATTCTATTAGGCCGTTGGTAGTAGAAAATATTACGTCGCAGTTGCCCGACTCGTGCGTCAATACGTCAACTTTAGATTATTTGAGAGATATACCACTAGCCGACGACTCGTACGATGAGCCTGGGCCGATTGAAATGTTGTTGGGAGTAAATATTTATTGTCAAATACTTTTATTTGATCGCATTATGCGTCATAATGATTTTCCTTCCGCAATTGAAACTGCCTTAGGGTATATAATTATGGGCAATGCGCCTATCGTTACGTCACCCAGTGTGTCCCGCACCTTTTGTTCATTTACTCATGATTCGCTTGATAAAATATTGGAAAATTTTTGGAAACTTGAGGAACTACCCGCAAATAAATTCATAAGTCCTGAAGAAGAAAAATGTGAAAATATTTTTATTTCCACAACTACCCGAAATGACACCGGCAGATATTCTGTAGTGTTGCCATTTAAGGAAAGTCCTGATAAATTAGGTAATTCTTATATCACCGCTAAAAGGAGGTACTTGTCATTGGAAAATAAATTTGACAAGTCACCTGAGTTACGTGCTCGTTATGATGAAGTTATTCATGATTATCTGGATAGGGGTATAATTTCACGCACTCCGCCAGAGGAATGCATGCTGCCGGGTTTTTATTTACCACACCATCCTGTCATTCGCGAAGATAAAGACACTACTAAATTACGCATTGTGCTCGATGGTAGTGCCAAGACAGATACGGGTGTTTCATTAAACGAAATTTTACACCCAGGCTGTAATCTTCAGGCAGATATATTCAGCATTCTTTTAAATGTTCGTATGTTTAGTATAGCATTTTTTGCCGACATACGGCAGATGTACTTATGTATAGAAGTACATCCTGAATACCGCAAGTACCAACGAAT
Source organism: Anorthoa munda (assembly GCA_945859665.1). NCBI lineage: Eukaryota > Metazoa > Arthropoda > Insecta > Lepidoptera > Noctuidae > Anorthoa > Anorthoa munda. The sequence goes on from OX243911.1 coordinate 11,067,170, forward strand.
ATTGTATCGGTTTTCTTCGGACGAACCGCTAGATACATTTGAATATAATCGAGTCACATTCGGTTTACGTTCCTCACCATTTTTGGCGATGAGAACTTTACGTATGTTAGCTAAGGATGAGGGCCACAAATACCCGCTTGCCGTTGATGTGTTGGAAAGAGACACTTATATGGACGACGTGTGTTCGTCAGCGTCTTCCGTCACCTTAGCTGCTGATATAGCCCATCATCTAATCCAAATGCTCAAGACCGGGGAATTCGAGTTGGCAAAGTGGTCTAGCAATTCTTCTGAGTTTTTAGAGCATATACCTATATTTCAACGCAAGTCGGAGTCCATCTCCTTTGATAGTGACAATAATTTAAAAATTTTAGGTCTACGTTGGCTTCCCAATTCGGATAAATTTATATTTTCCACTTCGTCACCTCAACCACTAGGCACCAAACGGGCAATTTTATCGGCTACTGCCCGTCTCTATGACGTATTGGGTTTGGTAGGCCCAGTTATATTGTACTCTAAATTATTGATTAAAGAGTTGTGGCTACTCAAGTTGGGTTGGGATGACATACCTCCAACTCGAGTTTTAAGTATATGGCATCAATTCATTGCTGAATTACACCTAATATCGGAATTAGGTTTCCCGCGCCATATAGGTATTAAACCGGGTTGTAAAATATCCTTGTTGGCTTTTGCGGACGCAAGCGAGAAGGCGTATGGTTGCGTTATTTATTCTCATGTTACAATAGGTGATCGGAAGCCAATCGTTAGTCTCATCTGTTCTAAATCACGAGTATCCCCAATTAAAACCATTACAGTTGCTAGATTGGAACTATGTGGAATCGTCCTTATGGCGAAATTATTGCGAAACGTATATGACACTTTCAATAAAAGATATCCTGTTGATAATATGTATGCTTTTTCTGACTCTGAAGTCGCACTGTGCTGGGTGCACTCATCTCCACACAGATTTAATACTTTTGTTGCTAACAGAATAGCACAGTGTCAATCTTATATCGACCCGGTTAATTTCTATCATGTACCCGGCGTACAAAACCCCGCTGACGCTTTATCTAGAGGTCTTTTACCTTCGCAACTTAAAGATCATCACCTGTGGTTTACTGGCCCACCATGGACCACACTGCCTATCAATGATTGGCCCATTTCACCTTTTTCTCCAACCTCTGTAGAACCACCAGAGGCTAAGGTCATCTCTTGTGTAACCTCCAATATACTAGAAAATCCAATCGTATTGTTGAGTGACAGGTGCTCCTCATGGAGTAGGCTTCTCCATTCCGTGGTCTATGTTTTAAGATTTATGAAACGTCTACCTCGCAACGATATAATAACCGCTAATGATCTAAATACCGCTGAGATTTATGTTATAAAAGCCATTCAAAATTCATCTTTTTCACATGACATGAAAAATTTAAAACGTGGACGAGCTGTTTCTTCCACGTTGCGCAAGTTAAGTCCGTTCTTGTCTTCTGACAATATATTACGAGTGGGAGGACGTTTAGCCAATTCTTCACTCAAATATGCTCATAAACATCCTGCACTATTGCCGAGAAAGGGACATACGATTGAACTATTAATTGATTATCTCCATCGCACCTATCTACATGCTGGGCCTCAATTATTGCTTTCAATAATTAGGCAGAATTATTGGATTTTGTCTGCTAGGCGTTCGGTAAGGCAACGTATACACAAGTGTAATACTTGCTTTCGTAGGAATCCAAGGCCAACATTTCCTATAATGTCTGATTTGCCCGAGTGCCGCTTAGAGCAATGCAATGCGTTTACTCACACAGGGGTAGATTACGCTGGACCGCTGTATATCACGCTAACTAGGAAGCGAGGGGTGCGTAGTCAAAAGGCATATCTATGTCTTTTTATATGCCTGGTAACGAAGGCCGTGCATATCGAATTAGCTTCCGATTTAAGTTCGGCTACATTTCTAGATGCCTTCAAACGTTTTTTGTCAAGACGTGGTCCGTGTAAAATTTTATACAGTGATAATGGCAGAAATTTTATTGCGTCTAAGTCGTATCTCCGCGAATTACATGATTTCTTGAAGTCTAGTGATTATTATAAAAATTTTCAAAACGAATTAACTAAAAACCGCATTGATTGGCGTCTCAATCCCCCCAACGCCCCACATTTTGGAGGGATATGGGAGGCAAATATAAAAAGTGCTAAGGCTTTGCTTTTTCGTGTAATAGGAAAACAAATCCTCACATATGAGGAGATGCTTACCGTTCTCAATCAGATAGAAGCAGTTCTCAATAGTAGGCCTCTTTACCTTTTAAGTTCTGACCCGTCAGAACCTACCGCTCTTACTCCTTCCCATTTTTTACACACCGCTCCTTTAGCAGTCTTACCTGCAGCGGATGTGAGCAATGAGAGGGTTAATTTACTCTCTAGATTTTCTTTAATGGACTCCATTGTCCAATCGTTTTGGAAGAGGTTTCGTACAGAATACCTCCATAATTTACAACCTCGGGAAAAGTGGAATACTTCTTCTAACCCGGTTGTGGTGGGTGCGATAGTTTTAATAAATGTTGACAATGCGCCTCCCTTGCAGTGGCCTTTGGGGGTCATAACACGTGTGTTTCCCGGTAAAGACGGAGTTGTTCGAGTAGTAGAAGTCCGTACCAATTCTGGTACTTACGAGCGACCTGTCGTGCGGTTGTGCCCACTACCAACGCAATAGTTTAACTTTAGTTCAACCAAAATAGTATTTTACTCTATTTTTAATTTTTACTTTATTTTATACGTAAGCTTGTAATCGCGCAATTATAAATAAGAATTTATGATCTTAATATTAAGACTCTTATAGTCAATCCAGTGTGGATGTCGCTTGTTTATTTTTTATTTTTTTTATTTTCGAAGGGATTCCTTCAAGGCCGGGGGGATGTTGTGTTTCGGTAACTGTTTCATACATTAAAATATTCGTATGCACTTGTACCTCCTTATCCTCTATCTCATTCCCTCATGCACTTTTGTATATCGCTGTCTCAGTCGCGCCATGCTACAGAAGATGCGAGTGTATTTTTTTTTCTGTACTATGAACGTGCGTGAAGTGACAGTTTAGTTCAGTGTTCTTCAAAACCAGCTACAGCCGCATGCGCAAGAAAAATACCGTGATAATCGAGCACCGCAAACCAGCTCCAGGAGACGAGATCAGCAACGCCAAGTAAGTGCATGTGATCCCATCCTTCCAGGCAGCTGCCGCCCATTTTTTACTACTTTCCCTAGAGCAGTTGTCTATCCTAACATATTGTACAAGTAAACCATACCATACAGTCCACGCCGCAAAAATAGATTGTTTTTTAAGGAGTAATACCTATAAATTCCCCATCACATACATACACGTTTGAGGAAACTGGAAACATATAATAATATAGAAAAATATAAATATAAAATAGCAGCTGCTTTTAATTTAAGAATCGTAGATACTAAGAATTAAATGATACATCCCACCATACGCTTAGGCAGATTTTTATAGCACAAAAGGAAGGAACAAAATATAAACAAAATAAATAACTATGACAATGTCAATAGTCGCATAGTTATAAACAAAGACTTAAAACGAAAAGAAGAAAAAGAAGCGCCACGCAATAAAAGCATCGCAACAAATCTAACCGACGTATGTTACGTATACAGAAAATCCGCACAAAAAACAAACAACAAAGACCGATCAATTTAAAAGGATAAAGAAACGTTACGATTGCAGGTAAAACGATAAAACAGTACAAACAAACAATGCTAAAGCAAATGTATGCGAACAAGAGCATACGCTTTACGAGCGAATAAATTCAAATGACTTTAATTATTACGAGCCAACAAAAGATTGAATTAGTTCAAGGCGATTTGCATAATACCCGAAAACAGTAGGAATTATGGGCCAATTTACTTAACGCAGCCTATTAATACGATGATATTTGCTATGCTCCATAAAATTTTAATAGGAATTTGTATGTTGATTCAAGAATTTGAAGAATGATCTCGGCAGATCTTAACGTTCCTGAAATGTATTTAAGAGAATGGTGCCCAGATTCCGAATTTAGATGCCAACCCAAGCATATCTAGTAAACTTAATGTTTGTTGGTAAAGCAAAGCCGGGCAGAATATCGTAGTCACCCATGTCCTAAACGAGCAAAAAAAACATTGTGCAACATTAAGCTTTTGGCTCTTAACCAAATAACTATTAATACAGTGTATAAAAGCTTGCCGAAAAACAGAAAGAAAATGAAAACCCTGACAAAATTACTAAGTTGTTTTTATTTTCAATGAAGAAATAACAAATGGAATATTCGCGAGCTGGCTGGCCAAAACCAGATGTATCCTCTGACTGCACAGCATGATTTTCTTCTTGTTTACGTCTTTTTAGTTCGCTTCTTAAGCAGTCGGGTTATTTGATGTTTTGAATTAACTTTTTTTTATTTATAACTTTTTAATCATCATTTTTTTTCGTTTTATTTCATTTAAACATATAAGTATTTTATGGCTGCAAGAGATAGCCATATTTTTTAAACCACCTCCTTAAACCCTTTATTTTGATACCCCACGAAAGAAGAAAAAAAAATGGACCTCCCCCAATATGGTGCCCAAAATACGTATTTTTTCTAGTTTTCCAATTGTAATGTAGCCAGTGACACTCCCAAGGTTAAGACGAATGGATTGATTTAAGAATCGTCAAAATTGGCCAACGCGTTTGGTCTCTAGAACGCTACATAGGAACAAACATATATACATAGACTGATAAACACATTACAATCCTTCGGCAGTCGGGTAAAAGGGCCATATATTCCAAATTACTAAGACTAGGCCAGTAAAATAAACTTCTCTCTCTATGGATTCTGGCAAGTGGCCTGATTGGAGAAATTCAGAAAGTTCGTAAACCACTTAACCGATATGGATTTGTTAAAATATTCGACTCCATGGCTTTGATACTAATAAAAATATATTCCTACCATAAAGATAAAGTCATTAGGTATACTTAAAGAAAATCTACGAGTATTTTACATTTCACATTATACAGAGATATCAGCCTTTATTTCTGTTTCAAACAATCGTAAAAGAACGACATTTAATATCTAGATGATATTTCTCGTAAGTCGTTGAAGTTAAAATAAACTGCTTTTGTAATATTAATTGATTTATTAATTATCTAGCGTTACTCGGGTGATAGTCGTAAAATATCACGAATATCCGTGTATTCGTCGGCACATACTGAAAAGAACATAGCTCCGTGTACCTAGGACATCGGACCTAATCCAATTCATGGACTTCATTTCCAGTCCATTTAGCTGTGTGGAGGCGTGATTGGTAAGAAAATATCCAAACATATAGACATTCTCTTTTATAAAATTAGTAGAATTTCAGTAAAAAGAACTCTTACACAATTTTAAGGCGTTACTTCATTTATTCTTTTCAAGTGATTACTTGAAAAGAATAAATGAAAATCACACGAAAATCACGAAAATCCGGTACAGTAAACTTACCACACCCAGCTTTCAATGAACACTTTATTGAAATACGACAAATCCACTTAATACAGACACCTAAAAAGGGACGCATCCAAAATCCTGGGACACGTACCACGTACTAAATAAAGACACTGTAACCCTTACACTGAATGCATAATCAAATTCCCATTCAAAATCCCCGCTAAACAAAACTGTATATTAAGTATTCAGTGAACGTTCTTAAATCCATTATCTTGTGACAAGCTCTCCAGCCCAGCTGATCCGATACCAATACTACTGCACACAAATTAGATTCGTATTCTGTAATCAAGGCAGACACTCGGTTGCACATCTGTGTCCTTAGAACCTCACAAATGGTTGAATTTATTTAAATCTCGACTCTACGTGCTGGTAATAGGACACAAAACGACATGTATATTAATTTTCGCATCGGCGTTAAAAGGATTACAACTGCGACTGCGTGAAGATGTTCGATAACGTACTCAGAGTATGGGATGTACAAGTCTGCGTGCAGATGCGACATTTTGTTAGTCTATGCTTTGAGAAAATTTATAAAAAAAAACTATCAAGTGCGACTTTAGTGCACAAATCATACTTTCCACTCTCATAATTTTTTTTTCAAGTCAAAAACTTCGATGGATTCACTTGTGAAGGTTATTTAAAAGATCGCTTTGAGCGATATGACCGTCAATTCCACACCTCTACAACGCATATTCCCTGAATAACGGGGTATCGAATAAATAATATCTATATTGACGATTAATGTATCCCAGTTTTTATCTGCAAGCATTAGAAACCCTCTTAATTTATTTCTTGTTTTCCTAATTATTTATTAACATCATTAACACTTAACTTACTTTAAAAGGATCACTCATGCGTAGGTAAAATACTATACCCACATTTGCACGTCTACATTTCTACGTATTCTTTGCAACCGCATTAGAAAACCAAGTCCGCACTAATCTCTCTCATTGGTTCTAATGTAAGTATTAAATGTCTTTATAAAGGGGTGAGCACACCAGTTGAAGGGTCCGTGACAAATGGGTTTATGGAATTTTGTGACACTTTAATATTACAACAATATGAGAAATTGGAGCCTTGTCCCCAAGGCACGCTCTTAGTAACTTTAGATGATAAAACTATGTTTTATTTAACATAGATATTTCGCATAATTTATCATGAAAATTAAATATGAATTTATGAAATATTCTTCTTCTTTTCGTGTGAGGATGTGGCTACCTCTGATGTCAGAGTTAATTAAGTCACCTCTGGGAACTCCGCATACCTCTGGCAATTTCAGACTTACATTAACTATATAAGTCCAGGTTTCCTCACGATGTTTTCCTTCACCATTGCCTGTGATGTTCAAGATAAACTTAGAAAGTACATATGAATTTGAAAAAGTGAGATTGGTACTTGCTGAGATTTGAACCCACGATTTTAAGCCTAAAAACCAAGAACATAGAAAAATAAAAAAAAACAAACAAATATAAAAACCAATAAAGATATTCGCAAGATATTCTCAGCAAGATAAAATACAACAAGTTCTGGCCTAGCCAATGATCACTTATTATGATATTATCAGTGTTTTATTAATTCGTGACCAAAGGCTCTATGAGTCATTTATTTATTTATTATATGGTACACCAACAGCATTACATACAAAACATTTTGTAGATACAAAGAAAAATAAAGGTGCTGGTATGTACGCCTATTACAGGTATGCAGCTTACACAATATGGTCAGAAACAAAATTATTTAAAAGTTCAAAATACAAATATTAATCAAAAGTTAAAAACATAGTAAAAATAAAAACATACAAAATGCAAACAGACAGAATAAAAATAGAAGCAGGATGTATCATCATCATCATTTCAGCCGAAAGACGTCCACTGCTGGACATAGGCCTCCCTCAGGCTTCGCCACAGGATGTATAAATATATTATATTCTTAATTAGCCTAAGTTGAATGATTTGCGCACTCCCGTACCTCCGACACTGCTCTTCTAAACTTATTGAGTGAAACACCGTGTAAGTCAGTATCTGGAGTTGTACAAAAACTATTATAGCTTCTATACATGCGGAGAAGTGGAACGTTGAGGCCAAGGTTGGTTTTGCGGAATGGAATATGGAGTAATTTTGTGATGGGATGTCTGGGTAGTTTTGAAGGGACTGAATATTGGACTCATTCTACATTGTAATCATTAAACATTACCGATGGCGATAGTCGAAATTCCAAAATGTAAGGGATTGATCACATGGCATTTCGATAGCCATTCACATTCTCAAAAAAAAATACATTTTTCTAATCACTGACACACTTTCGATGATCTTCTTCTTCTTCTTCGTCGTATCGATGATTCCTCAATTATATACGCTTTGACCAGAACTCAGCCACGGCAACAGCGTTTTCATTTGCCTCACAAAGGTCCTTCAGGGTGCAGGTGTTGTTGCACAGAGAGCACGATAGGAGGTGAGTCATTGTTTGGGACGTAGCTCCGCAATCGCACTGGTTATTGGTTGGTTGGTTTACCCCCACCTAACTAAGTTGTGCCTGCAGCGACCCACTGTGCTTCGGAGTCGGTTTAAAGATTTCCAGGTGGGCCATGGAAGTTGGTGCATGTGGTCCTGCAGGGAGCTTTTCTGCAGGCTCAACATATTCAGTCGAAGGAGGATGTTTGAGGAACCACAGTTTCTTCTTCACATCACATCACATCACATCATCAGCCTATTAATGTTCCCACTGCTGGGACACAGGCCTCCTCTCTGTGAGAGGGAATGGGCCGTAATCCACCACGCGGGCCCAGTGCGGGTTGGTGGATGTCACATGTCTTTGAATTTTTGATTCTAGGACATGCCGGTTTCCTCACGATGTTTTCCTTCACCGTTTTGAGAGCAGTGGTGATGAAATAATTTACACAAAGTAAAGTGCCTACCTGGGCTCGAACCCACGACCTACAACTTATAAGTCGCGGTCGATACCACTGGGCCACCACTGCTCTCGTTGAATGCATGTGATAGTACGTTTCTTCTTTGCCTCACTAGAACTGATGTCATTAATAGTGTTTCTTCTTTGCCTCACTAGAACTGATGTCATTAATAGGTTTGGTTAACCTCAGAAAGCTTTTCCGACTCTTCAATCTGCCCCTTGGCTTGACATTCGATGATAGAATGTTACTTGTCTAGGGCATCAAGTCCTTTGCAGGACGAAAAGATCACCTTCGCATAAGCAGTTTTTTTTTTGTTAGCCGATACTGTCGTACTGCTGCAAAGGTTGAAAGGTTGAGATTGCTTAGTGCGATAAGGCTGCCCATTGTTCACTTGTTTTTGTAAATGTTTGTCCTGTATGTTTTTGTGGTGTACAATAAAGTATATAATAAATAAATAAATAATGGTGGGCAAAGGCCACCCCCAAGTCCTTCGAAGAACCCTTCTGCCTCTTTGAACCAACCTTCACGTTACGCGTCCCTTGGCACCTTTTCTAGGCCAGTTTTCCTTTCCAGCCTATTTTCGATACGGTGTTTTTGATAATGTGATACTAAAAATATCCAGGCGTTATTTAGGATAGAGTAGCTGTTGCCTGCGACTTCGTTCGCGTCAAACTAAAAAAAATATTAGGGTGTTTTTTTTTTGCACGGATCCATCATTCTTATTGCAATATAAAAGTAGCGTATATTACTTCTTCTAACAACAGCTATCTACTAGTGACAGTCCTTTCAAAATCGGTACTACCGTTTCGGAGATTATCAGGAACAAACAGACAGACAGACAGACCGACAGACAGATGCGTATTTTTTATTAGTACTATCACATGCATTCAATAAAACGTTATTTTGTTATTACATACAGACACTTAAATTTTATTTAGCTGTATAGAATGGAATATAGGTACTTTATTGTTCTTTATAGACATTTAGTCATTAAAACACTCATTATTACTTAATAAAACAGATTTAACAAATATTAATAGCACAAATAAATATATTTACTCACTAAAACAAACCAAACTAAACCAAATAATAAATGACATCGGTCGCCGAATAAATTAATTCTTAGAAGTTTTAAAACTAATTTATTTGGAGCAATATATATTTGTTTTTATTTTGATTTAACTTGTTTGACCCAGCTGACTTTCAGAGTAGGCTAAGTTAGATATAAATCTCACTTTAGTTGACAACATTGGGCTCTTAATAAAAGGAAAAGTGTACCTTTTGATTAATTGGGTCTTTAGATGCGTGGACTTTGAAAATATAATTATATATTAAATCAAAATAAATGAGCAAAAGTTTTATCATTTGTAGCAGGTGTACAAAAAGTATTAGCTAAGCCAAATAAACCACCTTTGGCTTATCGACCTGATATAATTTCAAAGTTTTTTGTATCGGCTTTAAGTCTAATAACATTTCTCTCTCTCGGTTAAGGAAAACATTGAATTTAGTGTGACGTCACATAACCCATAACCAGCAGACGACCAAGATGCTTCTAATGACCGCATTTGTCAAAATATGATAAGTTGTTTAGAAGTTATGAGGGAACAGATGAACATAAATACATAACGGTTAAAATCATAACCCAGCTTTTAGCTTAACCGTAGTCGAATAAAAAGTGGGCTGTTTGTTAGACTTGTAGGCTACAACTACACATAAAACAGACTGTAATAATTTTAAATAGACATCGAATTATATGCATTTGTGTGTTTGCATTTGCAAGTGCATAAAACATAAATTTATAGCGTTACTAGCTGTTGCCCGCGGCTTCGCACGCGTAGACTATATGCTTCTCCTTATCATACTTTAACATTATGTAGAGAAAAAGTAAAAAATAATGTAATGCGAAAGTCTTTCTTAGGACAAACTTATACTTACCTACTTTATCATCAATACGCTCTATCCTTGTCCCGTCCCTATCCCTTCACTATTTCTGTGTTTACCATGACTAATAATAAGTAATCATACGCATAAGTAAGTAATTAAATTAAAGTATTTCCTTATAAACAACATTTTAAACCATTTTGCATGTCCACGCCAATATCACCAAACTATTTGATGAGCTAACACGTGAACACGCTACATAGAACTGTCCATGGCAAAAGCAATTCTCCCTCAAATCTACACCAGCATACGTCAGAGTTTGTCCTTGAGCCTTATTAACACATTCAGACTGGCACCTCATGAGTAGGTACTTGGTATCCTACGGCGCAAATCTTCATTTGGCCACCGGTGGTACATCACCGCCCCATTAACCAAAAGTCTTGCCTGGACGGGGTGCGCCACCGGTAGACACGGACAGGAATTATGCTTTCTCTCTCTTGTTTTGGATTATAATAATGCGAAAAAGGGGGTAGATATTTCTGATCAGACGGCGTCGTACTATACCAGCCTTAGAAAACCCTAAAGTGGTACCGCAAGCTGATCATTGAGATTGTCTGTGGCACAATGTTAGTAAATGCTTGGGTTATTCACCAAAAATTTGGAAAAGGAAAAATATATAAGTATTTTAGAATTTCGGGAACAAATTATAAAAGAGATGATTAGCAAGCCCAGCACTGATAATCAACCCGATGACGCTGCAGCGGAGGGTGGGCTCCATGCACAAAGAAAGCCAAAACACAAGTTCAGAGATACCCGAAAGAGATGTAGACCTTATTACGACCATTTTACAACAATCGAATCTGCGGTGAAAAACCGATGGATGGTTTGGATTGTTTCAATATGATTCATACAAAAAAAAATTCATTTAATACCATCCATAATGGCATTTCATTTTATGCTTATTTCAATTTTGATCCAATTTCGCTCATTATTTTTTTGTTGTGTTTGTTATTGTTAGGAGAAGGATCTTATGAAAAAAAAAGATAAGGAAAAAAAAAATTGGTACCTTACCTACACTGGTAGGGTAGGTATGTAGGTAGGGTAGGGTAGGTATGGTAGGTAGGGCAGGGTAGGTAGGGCAGGGTAGGTAGGGTAGGGTAGGTAGGGTAGGGTAGGGCAGGGTAGGTAGGGTAGTGTAGGTAGGGTAGGGTAGGTAGGCTAGGGTAGGTAGGGTAGGTAGGGCAGGTTAGGTAGGGTAGGGTAGGTAGGGTAGGGTAGGTAGGGTAGGGCAGGTAGGGTAGGATATGTAGGGTGGGTAGGGTAGGGTAGGTAGGGTAGGCAGGGTATGGTAGGGTAGGTAGGGTAGGGTAGGGTAGGTAGGGTAGGGTAGGTAGGGCAGGTTAGGTAGGGTAGGGTAGGTAGGGTAGGGTAGGTAGGGTAGGGTAGGTAGGGTAGGGTAGGTAGGGTAGGGTAGGTAGGGTAGGGTAGGTAGGGTAGGGTAGGTAGGGTAGGGTAGGTAGGGTAGGGTAGGTAGGGTAGGGTAGGTAGGGTAGGGTAGGTAGGGTAGGGTAGGTAGGGTAGGGTAGGTAGGGTAGGGTAGGTAGGGTAGGGTAGGTAGGGTAGGGTAGGTAGGGTAGGGTAGGTAGGGTAGGTAGGGTAGGGTAGGTAGGGTAGGGTAGGTAGGGTAGGGTAGGTAGGGTAGGATATGTAGGGTGGGTAGGGTAGTGTAGGTAGGGTAGACAGGGTATGGTAGGCTAGGTAGGGTAGGTAGGGTAGGGTAGGGTGGGTAGGGTAGGTAGGGTAAGGTAGGTAAAATTAGAAGATCCTTACTTCATAACTGACCGACTTTCATACAAACTTTCATTCCCTATTTCACCCTCTTAGGGGTGGAATTCACAAAAATCCTTTCTTAGTGGATGCCTGCACAGTATAAAGTATCTATGTGCAAGGAACAATGGCGAAATTTTAGCTGACTTAAATTTGAGCATCTGAAAGTGAGTTACATACGAAATACATTCTATTAATTGTCTATGTTTTTTAAAGTATAATTAGGCCTGGTCCAAAATAGATTTAAAAAAACATAATAAATAAAAAAAAAAATGATTTTTTAGTTCATTTCTTTAGCATAGTGTTGCCATTATATATTTTATCTGTAAGTGACAAGTAGTAACTATATTAAGTAATAATATCATTATTGTATTTATTGCAGTAAATGAGTTAACAATACAGTTTATATCTAAGTGTAGATGTTTTTTGCAGGTAGGTAAGAATATTGTAGTGTAGTAGAAATAAATGAATTACTTTCAATTAATGATTGGCAAAAAGACTAGTACCCAAGTCTAAAAAAAAAATAGCTTGGTTGTTGACGACAACCTGTTGATACACGTCAAAGTCACTTGGTTTAAATAAATATACTCTTTCCAAAGAGTATACTACACATTTCATGCTAAAATAACTAGGTAAGGGCAATACTAATGCGATATTCCCCTTTTACTTCCACGAAATTGAATAATATTACCTATTAAACACATTATTAAAAGTTACCCAGACATAACCTACAAAAGTGACTGAATATCTATTATTCTCTACATTGAAAGAAAGAAAGAAAAGAAAGAAAGAAAAATTGTTTATTCTGCACAAACTAAACGCACAATACAAAATAAAGAGTGGCATTCACCAAATTCACAAATTAGCCAAAAGCCTCGTATTTAAAACAAAAAATTATAAAAGTTTGTCAAATTTTGTCTATTGCTTGATGAGAGCAATAAACAGTTATCTGTGGGTGAGAGGCCAAAGACAATTTATTTGCGTAATATGTTTCGACATTACCAAATGAAAACAAACAAACAAAACAATCACAAATTAACGAAATGCCGATTACTGAGTGGAAAATTATCCATCTTTGAAACAACAAGGGCAAATAGGCTGTGCGTCGCATCTGTGCAAGAATAGGTCATTGCTCAGCTTAATGCCGTGACTTCAGACGAACCTATCGTCAACAGCGCTGATTTTCAGCAAAAACCTCGCATTCTCGAACAAAAATTCTTGCACAAACTAATTCAGAACATCACCCTGAGTTAAACCAGATATTTATCATTTAAAGACTTTCGAATTTAATCTCAGCTAAAACAATGTATGGGCACCTGCCATTGTTCTTTCAAGTCTTTAGACGATTTAATTATTCCCATAACTTCATCCCGCTTTTCACCCTCATGGGGGTGGAATCTTCAAAATCGCTGAGACACGTGTAAGTTATTTTTTAATCTTCAGCCTCAACCCTAAATATGAAGATCCTGACTTTAAAACTGACGGATTTTCATACAAACTTTCATAGGGGATGATTTGACGTAACAAACGCCACAGGTCTCCCACTAGGTGCACCAATGACCCGGTTAAGATTGCAGGAATGCGCTGGATGCGAGACGCACCGGATCGGTCAATGTGGCGACTCCTGGGGCAGGCCTATGTCCATCAGTAGACGTCTTTCGGCTGAAATGATGATAAACAAACGTCATAAGTTTTTTCCAGAAAATATAGAAAAATATTTGTTTGTATGTTTCCACAGAGCAGTGGTGGCCCAGTGGTATCGGCCGTGACTTACAAGTTGTAGGTCGTGGGTTCGAGCCCGCAGGCAGGCGCTTTACTTTGTGTAAATTATTTCATCACCACTGCTCTCAAAACGGTGAAGGAAAACATCGTGAGGAAACCGGCATGTCCTAGAACCTAAAATTCGAAGACATGTGACATCCACCAACCCGCACTGGGCCCGCGTGGTGGATAACGGCCCATTCCCTCTCACAGAGAGGAGGCCTGTGTCCCAGCAGTGGGAACATTAATAGGCTGATGTTGTTGTGTGTTTCCACAGAAATAACAAGTGATAATGAAATATATTTTGACAATAAACTTACATTCTAATGACAAAAGTATTTTGATAGTGCGTATTTTGCGCAAATTTCGTCCTTTTAATAATAATAATACGGGGGGCGTCATATATGGGGCAGTGGAGGACGGTCCTTCACTATCCAGGATGTCGACAGATTCAGGAAAACAGCGAACCTATAAGGATCGAGCGTGGAATATTTCAGGGCGACAGTCTGAGTCCTCTGTGGTTTTGTTTAGCCCTGAACCCTCTCAGTACACTGCTGGAGGGTTCAGGCCTGGGCTATCGGTTGAGGAGAGGTGGTCAGGTCATATCACATCTCCTTTACATGGATGATCTGAAGCTCTTTGCTCCCAAGTTACAGAAGGTAACAGAAACCTTCAGTGACGCCATCAGGATGGAATTTGGTGTAGACAAATGTGCAGTCATGCATGTAAAGCGAGGGGAGATTATGGAATCCGTGGGAATACAACTCTCGGATTCCATACACCTTAGATCCCTTTCCTCAACCGAAACTTACAAGTATTTGGGTATGTCGGAAGCACTAGGCATCAATGTTACTGACGTGAAACATTCGTTGAAGGAACGCTTTTTTGGCCACCTGAAAAAAGTACTAAATAGTCTTTTATCAGGCGGGAACAAGGTGCGCGCCTTCAACGGCTGGGTCATGCCGGTTTTGATGTATTCTTTTGGCATACTCAAATGGATGGGAGAGTCCGCACATTGCTTACCGCAAATCGTATGGATCACCCACGGTCATCGGTTATGAGACTGTATATCCCACGGAAGTGCCCCCTACACTTCCGTGGGATATACAGTCTTAGGGAATATTTCCAGGCAGCTGACGTGGGTATGCATCGAGATGTGGAAGCGGTGGACAAGGGCCCCGCTCTCCTTGGCTAACGAGAACTGGCGCAAACCTATAGTATTAGATACTAATGACCGCAGGGAGGTATGGCAGAGCAAGGAGCTTCACGGACGCTTCTACCGGGTCCTACATGGGCTCGATGTAGATCTTTTAGCGTCCGTGGCCTGGCTGCGATTTGGTGACCTTTTCGGGGAAACCGAAGGTTTTGTTTTTGCGATTATGGACGAAGTTATGATGACGAACAACTACCGGAAATATATTCTGAAAGACGGCACGGTTGACATCTGTCGGGCATGTCACCGGCCGGGGGAATCCATCCGTCACATTAGCTAACGGAGACTATTTGCATAGACACAACCTTGTAGCCAGGATTATCCATCAGCAACTTGCTCTGAAATACAATCTTGTGGAATCGGAAGTGCCTTACTATAAGTATGAGCCCGACCCAGTTCTCGAAAATGGCAATGTCACGTTGTATTGGGATCGGTCTATCATCACTGACAGGACTATTGTTGCCAATAAGCCTGACATAGTGGTGATAGGCCGACTAAAGCGTCGCACAATGATTGTTGATATAGCGGTCCCCCATGACGAGAACCTCGTGAAGGCTGAGAGAGATAAGAAAAGTAAGTATCTTGATCTGGCTTGCGAGGTTGTCGACATGTGGGATGTGAATACAGCGATCGTTGTGCCGATAGTCGTTACGGCCAATGGCAAAATAGCCAAGAGCCTCGACAAACATGTGATGAGGCTCTCGTTGGGCAGCTGGATCAAGGGCTTGATCCAGAAAGCGGTACTCCTGGACACGGCGCGTATCGTTAGGAGGTTCCTCTCTCAGGAGCCCTGACCACCGGTAGCTTGGACCCTATTCCCGATACCGGTGGGCTACTATTTTTTATATTTTAAATGTTTTTTTATTGTATTTTATAAGGTAATATTTAAATTTGTAAAAAGTATGTACATAAATGAATAAAGGAGACAATAATAATAATAATTTATCTTTAATTCAGACGGAAGTCCATACATTTTACAGATATAATGTAAAATGTATGGTCTTCCGTCTGAATTAAAGATAAATTATTTATATATATTATTAATTGCATTTATTATTTTATTTTCATTTATTTTTTTTTTATTTCTATACTGTTATTTTATTATTATTTTTGATTATTATTTGTTTTTATTATATTTTAAGTGCATATTAGCCATTTTGCATCCGATGTTTAAATTTATAAATGTATGCCTTCTTTGTATAAGAAGAGGGTTTTGACCTGCAGAGGAACATTAAATACTGGTATTATTTATTATCAACTTTAATATAGATTCTAATAATGTCAACAAAAAAGGTCACCAATCCAATATGCAATCACAGCATCGTACTCAACCTCGTAGGCTCGATCAATCTCCTCACAATTCAGCTCCAATTTCGTTAGCGTCGAAATAAATTCTCTGAGTACATAAATACAGTTATTTATGTCCGATTTATAATAACCCGGATCAGTGGGTCATTTGATTGGATCGGCGCTAAGTAAGCGTGAAAAACAATGATATTTCAATTTGCTACTACTTTATGTATTTGTTCGTTTTTGTGGTAAGCCGTAATGTTTGGAATTTCTTTACGGTAATTAATTTGTTTGGTTATGCATGCCAATAATAATAATTTTAATTATTTATGTTAGTTTAATACAAAATCTAACATTTACGTATCGTATATTCTGATTTATGTATGTAGACATATGTATATAGTATAAGTATAGTACACTTGATCATCACCGTCATCTGACGAAAGGCTGATGCAATGTGATGGAGGGAATGGGCCTTAATCTATCACGTGGGCTCAGTGTGGGTGTATGTGGATGTCACATGTCTTCTAATTTTTTGGTTCTAGGACATACCAGTTTCACCTTTTTTAGAGCAGTGGTGATAAAATAATTTACTAAAAGTAAACTGCCTGCCTACGAATCGTAAGTCGGGGCCGTTACCACTGGCTCACCACTGTTCTACACTGGATACTACCATCTAATGTGAGTTCTCATATCACTAAAATATTTTTTGGGCGAAAATAATCTTTGAGTTAAGCTCGCGTTTGTTCATGTACAACTTTCAATTTGTTCCAATATTGCAATTTGTAAATTTTGACGATGTACGTCAAAATTTGTAAATTGTCGTCAGCAGCACGTGTGAGTGAGAGTGAGCAGTGAGAAGATAGCAGTTATAGTAATCACAAAGGAGCTTTGTGTCTCTGAAGTTGGCTCTGCGAACCATTGCGCAAGAAACAGTTTGTCATCGAGTATATAAGCGAAATAAAACGATTTTAAATCGTTCTATTTTGCCTACTCTATACAGTACCTTAGCGAGTGAAAGAGCCAGTTATACAATGCTATCTTCTACTACAACATTGACACAAAAATTGCAACTGCGCAGGGTGTTGCGGCAAACTTCAGAGACACAAAGATCCGCTGTAATTACTATACAAGACAGCGATAACGTTTTTCGAATTATAAAAAACCATTGCTTGACAGACGCTATCGCTAATATAATGTCAAACACTTTTGTGACCCTAGGACTCCTGCGTAAGAACAGACCTACAGTCCTACCAACTTATCTGTGAACTGAAAGAGGACGGCACCGTCGATTATCTTGATTACCGTCGAGATTATTATTATCACTCACTCACTCACTCGAGCGGCCGGCCGGCGGCGATCGCCCGTGAGTGAGCGATAATAATACGACGGTAATCAAGATATCGACGGTGCCGTCCTCTTTCAGTTCACAGATAAGTTGGTAGGACTGTACGAAGGAAAGCGTATCGATAGTATAGACACAATAAATAGTATGGACTGAAAATACCTACAAAAAAAAACGTGCCTACCTAAACCTTAAAATGTCACATAAAATGGCTGCCGATGCTATGGTTGTGTCAATCACGGAACACACACACATTTATAATACAAAAAGTAAACAACCATTTGACAGCAGGACTACCACGAACACAACCACAAAATTCGTCACCTAATATGGCGAATATGGCACGTACCTACAACTGTCACTACGTCATAACAAAATGTTGCCATAATGAGCAACAACTGAAATATTGTTGTCTCATTTGTCAAATACGATTACTACATTAGAAAGAATGAAACAAAATGATGTTTCACATTCTGTATCGTATTTCACTCACATTTGTATTAGCTAATGTATGTATAGAACATCGCGGCGCCTCCATGTTTTTCCTAGAGTCTGGCCAACGAAAGTGTGATCTGAAAAACGCGGCAAATTCAAAAAATCCTAATGTGGTATCACCAACTATACCTCTAGTTAAGAGTTTTGATACTTGTATTATTTGTATTTATTATAATTTATTTTTATATTTATTGGCTCCGTTTGGTGAAGTGTGATGGAGCCGTGACTGTCATGGATGTGAGTTAAAAAAGAGTGTGTAGATTTATTTATTAGTATGTACATAATATTAACCCACTTAACATTTAATTTAATAATTACTTAATCATCATACTCAAAATCATAGTCCAAAAATTCAACCTCTAAGTATTCATCTGTATCTGAATCATCATCTACACTTATATAAATTTTTCCAATACTTTTTCTGTTATGTGATATCTTTGTTTATATTTATTTGCCACATTTATTACATGGTCCGTCAATTTTTCCAGTCTTCTGCAGTTATTCGGCCAAATGAGGAACATTGAAACATAAACATAAGAAAAGGTATCATCATATCGTAAATATATAACAATCAGCCAACATGGATCAAGATTACCAAGTCATACTAACAATCGCAATCACAGACAATACACAGATTAATAATGTTGCCATACCCCAACTTTGAAAATACCCCAGATCACGCTTTCGTTGGCCAGACTCTAGCTCAATGATCGATAGCGGTCGAAAAACTTAAGGGCTTATTACACTACACGGTATTCAGGGCCCTAAACCCTAATTTAGGGTGGTGTAATAACTGTTAGGAAGTTAGGGTTCTCATAATATCGACCTTATTGCTTCGGAATGATTTAGTGACCCGGTATTCAGGGCCCTGAATACCGTGTAGTGAAATAAGCCCATTAGGCTCTAGAGAAGTGTCATTAGATTTTAATGAAGGCGATGATCGAAATGCCAAAATATAAGGGATTGATCACGTGGTCATAGCGTTTGACATTTTAGTGATAGAATAGGGACCCATCCACTAACGTTCATTCCTTTTGACTTGTCCTGTTGTTATACAAACTGTACGGCAACGCAACGGGATAAAATAAAACCGTTGAAGCCACTAATTAAACCACAATCCCACATTGATTCCCCTGACTTTATCATGTCATGCCAATCCGACAGGAAAAACAATCCTTCGATCTTCACACACGTTTAATTAACCGTATTTATGTTAATTAACCGTATTTTAATACCAACTTTAAAACTTTCGCGTTTCATAATGGAAAACAATATATCACGGGAATTTAACGCGATGATTTAGATTATTTATTTACCTGTTTAACCCGACGTTTCGACCGTGTTGCAACGATCGTGGTCCCGGGTAGACTGGTGTCTCGGTGTACTGGCTCCGTTGGGGCAGAATATTCTTCCTCTACCCTCACATTTCTACACACAACACTGACCGTGTCTTTATTCTGTAAGTTCACCGATTGCACAAAGCGAGGTAATGTTTTTTGAATTACTGCATTCCACGCCGCGGATAATTTGTAACCGTCATCCCGATTGAATGTTTTGTGTTTTTTAATTTCAATCGTGGTAATTACGTAATAATATAATCATCATTATCATCATTTCAGCCGAAAGACGTCTAATGCTGGACATAGGTCTCCCTAGGCGTCGCCACATTGATCGATCCCGTGCGTGTCGCATCCAGCTCCTTCTCGCAACCTTAACCAGGTTATCGGTCCACCTAGTAGGATTCCAATGCATCATCAAAATCAAAATCATTTTTTTTTATTTTACATAGGCCTACATGGGCACTTATAAAACGTCGACAAAAGGCGCACGGTTCGGGTTGGTCGTTTCCTATGGAGAAGAACCGGCAAGAAACTCCATGGTTACTCTTTTAAAAATATGGTTTTTACAATATTTCCATGTTACAGCATTACTTAAATATGGGAGGACAACGTAGGCCCGACAATAACACGTGAGAAACTAAAAATAAAAAGTAAAACGACATATAAAGTTATCAAATGTTATCAAGCATCTAGAAATGTAGAAGGCCTACAATGTTCACACATTCACAAAACAATCGGTAAAAGCATCTATACAAAGGTAAAAAAAATAAAAAAAAATTTATAACAAGACTAAATTTAACATGTGGCACAAATGTAGTTATCAGTGCTGTAACTATTCTTAGCAAAGGGTTATTAAGATGATTGAAAACCATTGTAAAAAGTCCAATTAAAAGATGAGAAAAAAAGAAAAATGAGATTGAGAATAGTTAGACATCCACATATTTGTACCGTTTATGAGTTACCAGGGAAGCCGCATGCGCAGAAGGAGCTAAAATTTTTATCTTCCGGTTCGCGGTTGCCATTCCAGAACTTTTTGGCCCCATCGGCCATCCGGTATGCCCACTGCCATTTAAGTTTCGCAATTCATCGGGCTATGTCGGTAACTTTGGTTCTCCTGCGGATATCCTCATTTCTGATGCGATCACACAAGGAAACTCCGAGCATAGCCCTCTCCATTGCCCTTTAAGCTTTCTGATAAAGCCCATTGTGAGCGACCACGCCTCGTTCCCATAGGTGATCACTGGCAACACACAATTTTGTTTAAAATAATATTTATACAAATTTATAAACCGTCATATTTCAGTACTAAAACATAGATAGAACGTGTCAGTGACTTCGCACTAGTTGAATGATGCTCTAAATTATAATTTCCTCAGTAGCCAAGTAACAAAGACTTGGAAGAGTCATCTTCCGAAGGAAATGGATCGTTTAACCGTTTGTGAAAGATAAGTGCCGACTAGTGTCTAATTTAAGATAATTCATGTAGCCATAAATAGGATGCATTGTTCATAATATTTAGTTATCTGGCTGCAAAAACATCATATATGTTTTACCATTACTAAATATATAGTTATGAGGAGAGATTTAGTTTTGGTGTTAGTCTGACAGATGTGTTATGTCAACTTGACATAACACCTGACACTAGATTTAGGCGGAAACAAGTGACAAACGCAGAAAATAAAATAAAAAAGAAAAGGGCGATACGGGATATATAGGTGTGGATTTGAGACAAATTTTGAAGAGAAATGCAGTGATAGCTACCGATTGTTCTTGTATTGTAGTTAAACCTACGTGTCAAGTGGAATGTCATTTAAGTTATTCTCCAATACTAAACGTGATTAGAACTTACATTGTAATATAACCTACATACAAGGAAAGACTTTCATTAATTGATTTCTCTTCGCCTGAAAAGAACCCATGCAATATGGCTTTACCTGACAATTACACAGTATTCCCTATATAAGAAAGATTGAAGAGACTTTCGCAAATGATAACAGACTTTAAATTAGGACAAAATTTTCTTTTTTAGATGATAATTTTATGATGTAATATTTGTCTAATTTTTGTTACTGACTACTGGACTAAGTACCGGTTCCCAATGAAAGAATATATTAAGATAAAAAAATGCACAGATTCGAGCAAATTGCCTAGTGAGCGTAGCGGTACACAATATTTTGACAGCTGCTAACTCAAATATAATCCACTCGTAAGACAAGAATACAATCCAATTCCAAATCATTAATCAATCTTCCAAAACATCATTCCAGAACACTATAATCAAAACTACTCAACAATTAACATTTTTAACAGTACCAAGATCTTTACCAGATACAAGAGAATTATCGGCTTCGTTCATCTCAAACAAATAAAAACTGGGGGAAGCTTTTGAACGCTTGTACTTTCAACAAGATATTTTATAGTACACTCCTTTGATCTGTGAACCTTTTCGCTGACCGCAATAAATGCCTCGCTTAAAAAGATAAAAGACAGAAGAGAAGATAAAAGTTAGATTCCTTTGTAGGAACTCGGTCAAGTGACTCCAGTTGTAATTAAAATCTTTAGGTGCGCTAGGGAAATTTATCTGTTCCAATAGTTGTTGTTTATCCTTCGCTCTTTGTAGTGTACGGTAATTTGATTGTTTCATCGTAAATCTTTTTGTTTACAGTGTCAATGTTGCGGTGTTTGTGTTCGTGGTGGAGTTTTCGTTGAAATTGATTAATAATATTACGAGCAATTTTGTTAAAACAAAATTGAATATTAATAAAGATGTTACCAATAAACAAGTTGTTCCAAGTAAAAAACTAGCTAAACTTTCAACCGAGCTGTTTCAATAATGCTTATCACTAAATCAGTGATTTGTATAAGTCCAAACACATGTTCACAGTAAACTGGATCTGAGGATCGATTAGTATCGTATTTTTTAGGGAATTTTATCTTTTTAACATAACTCTCAATCGTCAAAAAACACATTGACTTCCGCGGAGAAGAGATTGGGACTTAAATTAGAACAAGTATTAAACACGAGAATTTATTTATTTAATACTTCATGCACACAATCATACAGTGGCGGACTTAATGCCTTAGGCATTTTCTACCAGTCAACCTTTGGGTGATGCAGAGACAAATAGTGGTAGGTGCAATATTATAAGCAAATCACGACAAGGTGGGTTTAATCAAATACAAAAATATACATACAAACTGTAAAATACGTAAAACAGATATTAAAAAAAATATATATATATATACTAAATACACGAATATACTTAAACAGTTAGTAGTAGCAGATATTTGGAAAACATTATCGCTGTGACGATACTACTGCCAACTTCTTACGAACGTGCTCGCGAGCCTTCACTTTGAATGCCAATCGGTTGGTTGCCATCCTGATTTCTTGGGGGAGCGCATTCCACAGAGAGATAGACTGAACGAAGAAAGAACAGTGAATGAAGTCAGTGCGATGAGTGGGACATTGAAGAAGACGGTTATGTGAAGAGCGAAGATTTTTGTTGTGGTTGGCGCAAGTATATTGAAAGTGAGGGAATTGGTATTTGTATTCAGTGGTGAATTGATTATAAAACCTGAAATCCAAAGAGAAAAAGAAAGAGTCAAGAGAGAGATAAGAGGGTCCAATGCATTTTAGGGAACTAATCTGATGAAAAGTGTCAATAGGACGAGCTACATTTATTTTCAGAAATTACACTAAAACAAAAACATTAAATGCTTGCACTATAACGCTTACTCCAAAATTTTCTGCAACAAGACACTCTGTAAGCACCGACCTTATTACACATTCCCATAACAGCTTACGTATGCATTTACTATATGGGCCAGTTAAAGTTTGTCCCATAAGAGGCAAGGACGTGACACTACATAAATTAATATAATTATCAAAACGAAATGGGTCAGTCCGTTGTGCAGCGTTGAGCTTGCATTCTGATACTCATGCGTTGTGCAGTATTTAATCCGCTTTTATGAATTCTGTACATGAATTATAAAAAAGAACTGTGTAATCTCAATAAAATATTATTATTGCCGTTATTATAATTCTGTTTTTGGAACTGTTTGTTCGGGATTATCGAGACATAAATTTATTTTTGATACGAATTGCACCACCCAAACAGTTTAGGGTATTAAAAGTTAGTTTTCTGTGCGATGAAGAACCGTATCCTGATTTATGCCAAACAGCTTATCTGTTCCCATAAAATAGGACTTGCTATGAATGAAGGACCGTTTTTTGACGTTAAACCTTAATTTTGTATTGCGTGGTTAGCTGTACCACAGATAATATAATACTAAAAAAACATATGCCTCGTCCCATACAAAGAAACCGTATTGACGTAACTACCGTTTTTCGTCTGATTAAACTGATATTTTCTCTAAGAACATCGATTGCGTTCGTTTCCGTTCCATGGATATAGATGGTGTTACTCGTAGCATCGACTTGAATTAATAGCCCAATGTTCTTAATTTTGTGTTTAGGAGAGTTAATTGAACAAGAATATACATTTTTTATGACCATCTTTAGAAAATCTTAATATTTTACAAAAATATATAACGAATCGAAGCAACGCCATCTATTGCAATTAATTTGAACAAAATTTTCTTTTTGCGCGTTGGGGGCCCGTGGTTTTATCCTGTATAGTAACTAGACATGATTTGTTTTGTTGATGTCGATATAATTTCGGGTTGTCTTATTACTAATTACCGACATTAATATATATTTAGATAGTACTGATTTAATCCTCTGTCAACTCTGGCCTATGTCCAGCAGTGGACGTCTTTCGGCTGATATGATCATGAATGATCGATTGTATTTTACAATTTGTATTTTAAATAAAAATAGGCGCGCGGCAAACGCGTTTTACCGATATTTAAAACCATTGGTTCGCATTTAACCCTTGGTTAAGTTAACTACCGATCAAAAAACTGGGCCTAATTCTGCCTAAGTAATTTTGTGCATGAAATCTAAATAAATAAATAACTATAACACCAAGAAAGAACACAACATCCAAATCAAATAACATCTTCTAAGATTACAATGTACCAACGTCTACCAAACTAGATTGTAGAACCTGCACAATTCGATACAGAGATCGTCAAACAAATTGGTTTTCGGCGATATGTATTCCGATAGCATTTTGGTCATGCATTATAAGTAGTTGCTGACCTGAAGATGGGAACTAGGCCGGATCGAACTGATGGTCAAAGGGTACGTATTGTATACTTCTAGTATAGCGTGAATATTATATGAGATTCGGTTTGTATGGATATGCCGATACGTGAATGGATGTATATGAATTATTAGTTGATATTTCGACTGATGATTTTAAGTTGATAAGCAGGTGATCGTGGTATGGCCTTCCATTCACATTTATATAATATATAATCTATACTATAATATTATAAAGAGGAATGATTTTTTTGTTTGTTTGTTTGTTTGTTTGTACCAAATAGGCTCCGAAACTACTGGACCGATTTGAAAAATTCTTTCTTTCTTGAGTGACATAGGCTATTTTTTTTCTACCAAAAATCGGTCCTGTAGGGTGGTCCACGGGAGCGAAGCCGCGGGCAATGTCTAGTATAATATAAAGGTGGATGGAAGAAAAGGAGGGGAAGGCCAAAATATGGATTGTGTGAAGAGTGATATGAAAGAACAAGGAGTAGGAGGATAGCGTGACGGTTGACAGGTCGGTATGGAAGATGAAAACGTGTTGCGCCGACCCCAAGGTAACATGGGTCAAGGACAATGAGGTAGGTATGAATACTGAGTATAAGAAGAAGTGCCAAATAATTGGATTGAAAGGTACTAGTCATCCAACATTCATAATCTATTTTGTTTGTTTTTAGAACTTCTATTGGCAAATGGTCCTTATTTGTTTAGCCTTTTAATTAAATTTAAGTAAAGAGCAACTGTGTGATTGGCCATTGCATGTTCAAGTAGCATACTCCACTCACTCACTTTTTTCAAAGATCTTCGTCTTTATTAACGTCGACTATGTCCTGGATTACGACATAGGTTACTTTTTCACACAAAAGTTTTTGGGTAATTTTCGACTTTCACGCTATCGGACCCGCTGGCGGAACCCAGTAACAATTCATTTAAAATAAGTTACTAGAGCAAAAAACCTCAAACGCCACAAATAGAATTACATCAAAGTGCCCCAACTTTAAACAAAACACGACACACATCTCATAACAGACAATTGTCGACCACAAACAACACGGCGACCACAATAACGTGGTCGGTACAAAGTGCCAAGATCCTGTGGTACCATACAAAATATTAGACCAACCCGTCCGGATTAGGGAACCGGGTCAAAAGTGCTTCGGACCGTCCGAAACTTTGCGCGAATTTTTGGTGGACCTAATTCCGTGGGATAGGATTTGTGGAAAGTGGAATGCAAAATAATAATTTAGTCTCGTTTGTAGTTGGGAGTTTTTAAGGTGATATAAGGGGCTTGTGGTAAAGCATAGCTGGTTTTTAAAGAATTATGTCCAGAATAGGGTTCGCATTTACTACTTATTGAGACTTTTCCTTCCTCCTTCTTCTTCCCGTTCGCACTATACATGTAGCAATCATTATAATACTACTCGAGCGTAGGACTAAAACAGAATATTGAAATAAATAGAACATTTACATTACCTTGGGTATACTGCCTATTGTAGGTACTTTTCTTATTTTGGTTTTCTTTATTAATTCAGTTTTTATTTTCCGTGTCCATACAGAAAACTGTATTTTTATTGTTTCACTTGTCGTCAACCCCACGATATAAATAAATAAAAAGGTCAGCAAAATAAAAATGAGAACGGTATCGTTGTACATTTTTCCGATCATTCTTTATTCAACAATATTATACAGAACCATGATTTTTGCCGAGAGCACTCATATATCGAAACTAGTGTAAACCGAGCCGGTGTCTTTTTAATTCCAATCACCCTTCGGCGATATTTTCAATAAAATTGACTGTGAATTATTAATTTGGATTGTAATTTCATGATGGCAAGGAATTCTATGATTGTGGAATTTGATTTTGATAATGTTACCTTCTATCTAGAATTTCAGGTGTCCGTTTAATCTGAATAATAAATACGGCAATTTGACATAATATTTTTAACAAAAAGCTGCCAAACCACAATTCTTGCTCCCGGGTAAAAGTTACCTAAAGAAATCCAGTAAAATCAGCCCTAAGGATGTCATAATTCTGCTCTATTTTTGTTTTGTCAACCAAATATAAAAACCATATCATAGGCCTTAACATTTGAATGATATTTGGCACAAATTTGTGTATAAAGACTATAGAATCACCCGTCAAATGGCATTGTTGTATTCTGTGAAACCCGTCACTCCACAAACGTCATGGTATTCAATTAATGGTATTCAAACAAACAAAAGAGCAGGAAGTCTACTAGTGGAAAGGTTTGTTTGGTTAACGCTTTACTCTTATGTTTACTGCCGTCGTTCTTCATCATCATCATCAATTCAGCCGAAAGACATCCACTGCTGGACATAGGCCTCCCCCAAGCGTCGCCACACTCCTGCCGGTCGGTCCTGTGCGTTTCGCATCCGCCGGACGCCCGCAGCCTTGGCCAGGTCATCGCACCACCTAGAGGTAGGCCTTCCAACGCTGCGTCTTCCGGTACACGGTCGCCACTCCAGATCTTTTTAACCCCAACGGCCTTCGAGCAATGCCCTGCCCACTGCCACTTAAGTTTGGTAATTCTTCGGGCTATGTCGGTAACCTTGGCTCTCTTGCGGATGTCTTCATTTCTGATTCGATCACGCAAGGAAACTCCGAGCAAAGCTCTCTCCATTGCCCTTTGGGTGACTGCCGTCGTTATCATCATAATAATTTTAATTGAAAGATGTCCACTGCTGAACATAAGTCTCGCATTTAGAGGATTTTACCAACAAGGAGCATTCAATCAATCAGTCTATTATAGAAGTCCACTGTTAGACTTTAGTCACTTAAAAGTTGTGTCACAACACCCAGTTCTCAAGTCTATCCCGACTATTTTTTAAAGGTAGTCATCGGTCCTGCCAGCAGAATTAGGTTGTAGAAATTAAAAAAAAAACTTTTTTTTTTGTTTTTAAATTTTACACGTCATAAATTATATTGTCGTTGCGAAACACTCTTAAATATTTTTTTATCAATTTATTATAAGCAATTGAAAATCGATATAAATTTAAAAAGAACCTCGTGACTACGTCCGCGCCACGATTGGTCGCCATGTTGATAACGTCATAATGCTCAAGGAATTTCACGATAGTACAGTGTCAACTAAAAGTGAATTGACTAAAAATATACGAAAATGAGTGCAAAAATATTATTTATAACAGCTAATTCTATTTAGTCTTATACCTACCTGATGGACTGTGATTTGGAAGTTTTGACCATAAATAAACTAGTCGTAATGAATTTTACGTGTTATTGGATCGGTGTTTACTAATGTTGTTTATCGGGTACAGTAGGTGATATTGGTATAATATCTATCATTTAACACCAAAATAATTAAAATATCTCTATAAACTAAAAATCATGTTTCGAAGTTACGTAATTATACAACAATGTCAACTTTGCTCGAAAGTTCCCTTACAAATTTACTTTTCTCAGTCTTTAATGATCAAATAAAGAAGCTAACACTAAAGAACAAGATAACAACATAATTAAAACATTCTAATTGGAACCTAGTTAGACAGAACATTTCTCAAAACTTTAGTACAGATTGCTAGATACTTGGCTATTGCGCGAATCACATTTATTAGGTCGTTTTTTTTGTAGTATTCGTACATAATGGTACGAAGCAAGCACGATAACATTTAAGGTTCGATATTTTTGATATATTCATCAATATACTGACGATAATTACAAGTTTTTATCTGTTAAAAGTCATAACACTGTATCAGCTGTGTGCTACAATGAGTAGAAATGAACATCGTGGCGTCACACGGGCTCGGGTTTGTTCGGGCACTGTCGGCATGTTTTCGGTACTGGATTAAAAAATATGTTTTCAATTTGATATTACTTTATATTTATAGCAAAAAAAAAACACTTTTCAATTATTTTTTTACCTTTTATTACAAAACAAGTTTGTTCAACAAACCAATTGCTTGGTTTCAAATATAGTCAAATGTGTCGCATTGAACAGGTATAGGATTTTTTTCTACTATAGAGTGGCACACAAGGAGGCGGCTCACCTGATGGTATGTGGTCAAAGTGGTCATCACCGTCTATGGCCATCTGCTATACCAGGGGTACCGTAGGAACGTTGGCTTCCTTTTTCGTTTGAAGGCGTCTATGTCGTGGTTTCACAGAAAGACTTGAGGTGCTGTTTGCCTGTTTTCATTCAAATAGTCATAAAAACAGCCCTCATCTCTATAACCCTTCACACTTCAACTCATAAAGATGTTGTTCCCTCTATAATAATGTACAATAAACGCGGCAAGCTCAGCTCTGCATCGTAACGATAAAACGCTTAGTCGGTGCGGTACGTCTGAACCGTGTCGGAGAAGTTTAGGCTTGTGGTAGATGGCTCAGCAGCTTGGCTAGCGCGAGATAAAGGTGAAGATGAAAGCGGTAGAAAAATGTTCTAATTACAAGAGGCTCTTAGACAAAGTAAAATTGACCAGATTTAAATTTGAAACGTCATTATCATCATTAAACAAACATCTTTAATGGTGTGGCGTGTGATTGGCTAGATTGCTAATAGCTTCTTATACATAACCTGCGTTTCATAGCACAATATTAAAGTAGGAAAAGATAAGCGATAAAGTTGAAGGCCGTTTATACATTACATCACTAGGTCCATCTACAAGCTAAACAACCTACATTTAGCCATTATCCGAGCATTGACACCACGTACTAGTTACAAAAGCCAAAAAAATACCAAGTACAAAAAATTCCAATCTAGATAAATCGCAACAGTTTCCAATTTACAGCAAGCGCCAGACGCCTCTGGTAACAGCCTTGTTGCCTCGTTACTACTCGAGGAAGCAAGCGAATAAAGTTTTCTTTGACGTATTTGCATTCACGATACACCTATAGTGTGATTATTAATTTCGTGGACTAAACTGACATTTGGGGGGTTGTCACTTTATCGTCCCATAAAAATAGTGTCGTACCCTAACTATCCTGAGTGATCGAAAGTTAATCGAAAATCGAAATAGATCAAAAATGAAACTACTTCACGGCAAAAAAAAAATTTGTTTTGAAACTAGCAGCCCTCATTTAGTTTCTAGTCATTTATGTCAGACTTATCATTTTTATCATTTATCGATCGCATTTATTTTATTGTTGATTTCATATTTAACACAATAAAAGTTCATGTACTATGTGTATGATTACTGTTATATTTAAATATATTACGTTTATATTCATAAAACATTTATTTACACCAATTTGTAAAAATAAATTCAAGACTCATGTCACATCGATTCGATGAATCACTTATGATTGAGCCTTACCTACAACACTATGTTCCGCGCTTGCAACATTTTAAAAAAATAAGGTCATCGGCAGCTGTCAGTTTGGTCCACGAAATTAAAAATCACAGTATAGGTCTTTTTAGATTTTATGCCGGGAAAGACTTAGTTGCAATGTGAAGTACAAGTACAAGAAAATATTCTGAGGTAAGTCTTGAAGCTTATGCTACCAGAATCTTTATGATTCAATCTGATTCAAGTTCAATGATTTGCTTCCTCTCCCTTTCTTTTCCTGGGGCTCCATGGGATTCGTAATTTTGATAAATTAGCAACCAACATTCTGCGATTTCTTATCTGTTGAAAGCATCATCATTTCAGCCGAAAGTCGTCCCTAAAATACTGCTACTTCGACTGGCCCGGTTTTCACGTAGTCAACGGATTCCCGCGGCCATCACTAGCAACGGATATTCCTAAAAGCTTTCTCCTTCTACAATCGTGTTAAAAATTATCAATAATATTAGTTTGAATTATCACATAGACAGTGACTTCCTTCTTTGGTTGCTGAAAACACTAACACAAACAAATGAAGTAGAAGAGAAAGCAAGATCAAATCTAAGTTTTAACCAGAGAATCATTACACAATACTATTAAAGTTTAAAAACAAAGTGTAAGTCTCTCCCACACCTTACAACAATCCTTTAATTTTATTCGGACACTCAAGATCAGTTAAGACAGCGATACATCAGCCGGTTGCAAGCTCCGCGTTGATTACACGATGTAAGTCTGATATGCATCGCGCTACTGACGCCACGCCTGGCGTCAATCAGGACCACAGAGTAAGAGTGTACCAGAAGGCTAACTTCAGAAAGGCGAGGCTTATAATTTTACAATAAATCAATGCGAGAGTATATTTACGTAGGTATTTGTTCTATAACAGATTGATAGACCATAAAAACGATCTAGACTAGGTATTCTACCAGGATCACGGATTAAGAGTTTAAAAGAAGGCTAACTACAAAAAGGTGAGGCGTGGCACATGCTTGTGTTACAATATGTCATTGCGCGAGTATATTTACTTAGATATTTATTCTATGACAGATCGACAGACCATACAGAGAGCCTAAACAAAGTGGCATTCTATTAGTACCACGGATTAAGAGTGTTACAGAAGGCTAACTATAGTAAAGTGAGACATTATATTATTGCGTGAGTATATTTATGTATTAGTCCTATTGCAGATCTACCTATAATTTATTCAGAGGTCCTAAACAAAGCGACATTCTTTCAGCGATAGCGATTTTCAAAATATTACGGATTGATCTCATGGCATTTCGGTAGTCCATAACCATTATTGCTGATTGAATTTGAATGTATCTAAGGCCTCAGTTTAATCAACAATGTCGCAATATTTCAGATGTGACATTGTTGATTAAACTGACAATATTACGAACACATAATCTTTCATGACAATACATAATTGCCCTAATTGCGTTTCTGATCATATAACAATTCGAATTCACTCTATTTTAAATAAATGCATTTACTTTGTCACGGAGAGGAAGGTTAACGAAAGCAAAATTCCGTAGCGGATTAGTTACAAGCTCTGCCATGATATTTTCATTCAATTGCGAGAAGACGTTCGCATCGCGTGTCGTGAAGATTGCTTGCAACGCTCACAAGTCTCACAACAAAGCTCTTTGCATTGTGATGAACTAGACCTCCATTCTGTATATAATCTGTGTTATAAATATTGCTGTGTAATGAAGTTATATTTTCGTGTTTTACGTAGGCGTTCGGTTATTGTTTCGCCTGATTTGTGATACTGATATAGTGAGTGGGTATTGATACTGTTAGAAATAGCAATGGTGAAATAATAATAGCTTTATTGTACTCGTTTGAAATAAATTAAGTATTACGTTTCTGGCTACAATAAAATAACAAAACACCTCTATTCTACTACTCCCCAAAAAGTTAGACAGAAATGTAACGTAGTAAGTAAATAAAGTTGAAGTCCGACGAACCCATTGCCTGGGCATGAATCTAGACTTCGCTCGTTTTAGAGTAATTCCAGAAAAAATCGAACCTCAAACCTCATGTTCAGAGTAGAGCTTGCAACCACTTTGCCAACGGAGATAAAATATTGTGTTTAAAAACAACTGTGGTATGGAACTAGTTTATAAGTTTCTTTTTAACGAGTCTCAAGTCTCGAGAGTCTTTTAGTAAACATTTTAAGGTAAAGAATTTTGTTTTTAATTTCGAGGCGAAAGTATTGGAAAACATTTTGAAAGTTTATAGACAAGCTGTTACATAAAATCTCTAAAATACTTGATCTACATCAGACAAGCCTTTTCTGTACATAAATACTGAAACATTCTTCAAAGACTTATAAAAAATAATCTATGTACATACTCTTCAACCTTCGTTAATATTTTGTTCTACAAGAACAATAGAATTAAGTTTACAAAAAAATACATATTTAGTTCTTAACTCATTTGCCACTCATACAAATATCTCTATTTTATCGACATTCCATCTAATTTATAAAACAATTTGTTCTAGAACAATAGAAATAATAGAATTAAGTTTACCACAAAAACTAAACTCGATTGCTACACTTGTTGGAGATGTGTTGTTCATCATCATCATCATATCAGCTGAAAGACGTCCACTGCTGGACATAGATCTCCCCAAGCGTCGCCACATTGAACGGTCTCGTGCGTCCCGCATCCAGCGGATCACCACAACCTTCACCAGGTCACCGGTCTACCTGGTGGGAGAGCTTCCAATGAAACGTCTTCCGGTTCGCGGTCGCCACTCCAGAACTTTTGTACCCCATCGGCTATCCGTTTTGCGAGCAATGTACCCTGCCCACTGCCACTAAAGTTTGGCAATTCCTCGGGCTATGTCGGTAACCATGGTTCTCTTGCGGATCTCTACATTTCTGAATCGATCATTCAAGGATACTACGAGCATGGCCCTCTCCATTGCCCTTTGGGTGACTGTAAGCTTCCTGATGAGGACCATTGTGAGCAACCTCGTCTCAGAGCCATAGGTCATAACTGGTTATACACACTGGTCATAGAATTCCGTCTTGAGACACTGTGGGAAGTTGGACGAGAAGATACCGCGCAACTGAGATTTGTTGTTGTGTCAATTCAATTTCAATAATAAAAATAGATTTTTTCATTATGAGTGTTTTTAATTTCCACTGCAGCAAATTAGTTTTCTTTTTGTAGATTTATTTTAATGGCTCAGATCTCATCATCTAGAATTATGCATTTCACCTACAGTTTTCAACTTTCATTTTCATATTTTAATGGAACTATGCAAATAAAATTATATTGTTATTAACGTGAAATTAATTGTCACTGGCTATCCTATCCCAAATAGCTACAACACTTAATAAGCTCTTAAATAATTTAATATCGTCAGAAATTTATTTCCAGCTCCTTAATTTAATAATCTCTTCAGAAACACGTGCAAACAATTACCAACTAATAATTAATCGCAAACCATCTTCTCGTTAATTTGTTTAAAGTTACTTCGTCTCATTACATTCCATTTAATTACATCGTAAACGGGAAATATAAATACGCTTTTTATATTATCCGCACTAAAATTACGTTGTTCTAGAACAATTTTCGCTTAAGCAATTAAGTTTGCAATTAAAAGCGAGGGTATCCAAGGAATGTCGGCTTGTCGGAATTTGTCAGCAACCAGCCATTGTCGACCGACCCTAACTGACCTTACCTTAAGTTTCAATTAATGGAACAATTTCAATTGTAGGTTCACACGGCTGTCGGCTGTTGAATCGAAGTTTACGTGGAACATCATATTCGTAATCGGTTCCTGGGCCTCATTGTGGTTGAAAAATATGTTTCTCAGATATTTTTAAGTGGGTCTAACTAGGCATCGTACCAACTAGACCGACTAGAGCGTATAATGTTCCCGTCATGAGAAGCTATAAATATTGTAAATAAAAAACTTCTACTAAGTTACGTTTGCCAAGACCGATCGCGGTGGAGGACTACTGTGGATGACCTTTGCTCCATCCAGGGGACGTAGGATATTAAGTCAAATCACTAAGTCACGATGCGACAGGCGACAAATCCATCAACAACAAATAATCCAGCAGTGACATGGCAATCGTCGTCCGAGCAACACGTGTGTTAAAGCTGTATAATTACAACGCACACACACATGGCACCGCACGCACAGATGAGTTGAGCTATCTATATTATAGTATTGCTATCTATGATAGGTCGAGCAAGCATATCTTGCTCGAGTTTGGACTGACTTTTCATTTATATTGGTGTCCACGAGAGGGATGGCATCGCATCGTGAAGCAAATCTCGTCAGCCCGAAGTTGTACTGCAATATAATGACCACGATTGCTCTGGCAAGTGTACCGACGCAGAAGAATAAGGTGTCCACATAAATTATTTACAAAAATGGCAGCAAGTTCTATGTGCCTGATCTACAAATAGTTCTATAAGACTGTCAGGCATTGGCAGTAAATTATTTGATGAAAAAAATTTAGGCAGCCTTATTCAGGGTAACTTCTAACTACAATAGTTTTATTAATTTCTACTATAGAATTCAAGAAAAAAAATCAGTTAAATTATACAGTTCCTTCAGTTTGCTTAGAACTAATTTGTAGAATCATCAAATCATAATCACTGTTATAAATAGTTGTCTGTATTAATTGTTTGGCGTTTATATAAAACTTACTAAGAACCTGAAACTTAGGTGTCATAATGGTGCAAGCCATGTCCAAGCATACCGCTTTCTTCTTTAAGGCTTGAGGCCGTGAGTGTCCACCTCTCGGCCCCGTATGTCATAACAGATAGGACGAACTGATTGAAGAATCTTGTCTTTAGACTCTGTAGAATACGCGACGAGAAGACTCGCGGCGTAGTTCACCAAGAGATTCTGTGCCTTTTATTTACATCAAGTTAGCTTCCATCTTCATAATAGTTACTTATGCTTCATGGTATAAGAAACTTCTGACACTTAAATATGAAGTTATTCACTTGTTTTGCTTTGCCTGCTTTTGGTTCCGTCTGATGTATTACAACCTCTACTACGAAACCTCAGGAATTTCTACGTAGATGTTGACGTAAACCGATGAATCAGTAAACTTATATTTATTAAACATTCTTCTAATATATTTATCTGTGCTATCCTGATGTATAAGCTATATTTCTGTAAAGTTTCGTCAGAATCCGTTCAGTAGTTCTTGCGTGAAAAACTAACAAACATCCATCCATCCCCATAAACTTTCACGATTATAATTTTTTTTTTTCTTAAGAAAACGTTGCCCCACACTAGGAATTTCTTCCTGTATCGTGGGTGCGTTTACAAACATATTAACTCACATACACAAACACCCAGAGCCGAAACAACTATCTGTAGGTCATACAAATATTTGTTCCGTGCGGGAATCGAACCCGCGACACGCAGCGCAGCAGTCAATCGCTCAACCACTGCGCCACCATAATAGTAGTCAGATTCAATTTTCGATCACAGAGCAACATAAAAATCAAACATTGATCTAACTTCCTGCTTTCTTAAAATCGAGCGTTTTTACAACCACAAAAAAAGTTTTTCAAGCAAGGGCCTTGATTGATGTTCAAATTACTCGATAAAAATAAAGAACAGAACTTAAAATCCCTTTGTTTTACACTTTTCCAATAAATCCTCACTTTTCAATAGCATCAATAAATATTCGAAGGCGAATTTCATTATCTTAATTAAAGCGCTAAAGATTTTACAAAAGGTCTACATTATATAGGCTTTTGTAAAGATAAATTGGTTGAATATTGAAGAGCTTTTTCTATTATTTATAGTGGAATATTTTAGTTAGAGAATAGATTTTTATTTCATTTTTACTTTGAGGTAAAATCTACTTAAACTTGGCTTTGATTTTCTATAAAACAATATTGTCAAAAATATCATGGTTCCACAGTAAGAGAGAAACGGAGCTATATACGACAAAGAGCACTAACTATCCCTTTTATATAATGGAATCTGCGCTGACACGTTAATACGGGCCCAAAACTCTTATTCAGAAATAAAAGACAATCTAGATAAAATAAACCTTCTTCCACTACCTTGTATATTATGTAACATGTTCTCTAAGAAATTCGTTTCGAAATATGAACATTTAGACACAAGTTTATTTACACTTAAACATATTTGTAGGTAACCGTTTGTCATGGTCAACACATCTCACTGCTTTACTGGGTAGGGTTCGAAAGATGCTCTGTATCTTTAAGCAACTGGGTAAAATTGCAGATGACTCAGTTCTAAAGATGATATACTACTCTCTCTGTCAATCAGTCCTTTACTATTGCATAATAGCTTGGGGAGCGGCTGGTAAAACATTGATAATAAGAGTTGAAAGAGCTCAACAAGATCTGCTTAAAGTTGCCTACGGAAGACCATTCCGGTACCCCACTAACACACTCTACACCGATGTGGGAGTTCTTTGAGTTAGAAAGCTTTACATCCTATCTGTCACTCTAAGATTTCACAAAACCTCCGTGTGCACTTGTATTCTGTCAAGTCGTAGGGTACAATGGGAAAAGGTTCAATGCCGTAAAACAATCGGTAGAAGGTCGTACGGTTTTATGGGACCGCACATTTACGCAAAACTCAATAACCAACTCAAAATTCTACAACTTACTCAAATTAAATGCAAAATTACGATTACCAAATGGCTTCTTACTCTGGACTATGATATGACTGAAAACTTAATAATATAAAAAAAAATATAGGTACTAATACATATCTCTAATTATATATTTATTATTATTCTATATCACAAACTTCCACATAATCATATACATTCTCAGGTATAGCAATCAGACACACTCAACACCAACACACTATCACACATACACACACATCATCTCACATACATACACACCATCACAATCACACACAACATAGGTACATGCATAACTATACATACTTGGTTATATACTGTTTTCTTTTAGTATTAGCTCTTTATTTTATATTCCTTTTCTTGCAAATTACAAGTAGATTAGATTTAATTAAGAACTAAACTAAGACTGTAACTTATTATATTACCTATTACATGAACAACAATAAATGTGAACGGAAAGAAGGAGCCTGGATCTCACGACACAGGGAATCCTAGTGTGAGTTCCAGGAAGCAACGCATTTGAATATAATTTCTTAACAATAAAAAATATTCATATTCTTATTCTTCTTATATATATATATATATTATATTTAGGGGGCCGAGTCACCCACGTCCGTAGGAAAGTACCCTATATGATACCCTACACGTGGTCCCCGGGTGGTGCCAATCAGGTGACTATAACTGGTGGTAGGCTTCGGCCGAAGGCTTGCGACCACCCACCGGGCAAAGACGTACCGCCAAGCGGCCTAGCCGTGTTCCGGTGCGATGCTTGGTGTAGCCACTTCAGGAGTTGGGTCGAGATGGCGGTTCCATTGCAGGCAGACCAGCCTGACGCGCGCTGTTATGGATGTATCGGGCGACTGGTCGCGGAGGGTAGCGGGATCCGAGGCACGGTGCACCGCTGGCCGACCGCAGGTAGTTGGGGGCCCAAGTAGTGTGCCAGCCCCACACGAAAGGCTGCCCCGCCAACTGACGAAAAATCCCGGAATGCGCCATCGTGCTGGTTGGCGACCAGAAGGGAGGGCCCGATGGACATTCCCGGGGGGGCTCGAGCGTCCCCGCAGTCTCCAGACTAGTCCCCCAATGATGGCGTTCCTTCAGTGCGTGTCTGAAGGTTAGCAGCGTGGAACCGCATCTCACTTCCTTCTCCTCAACTTACTTCACTCGCAAAATGAAAAGGAAAAAAAAGTTCAAAGTTGAACAGTGGCTGCACCCCCTCCCACTCAAAGTGCACCTCACAAACATTAGAGGCCTGCACTCTAACCTCATAGCAGTCCATCATCACCTAGAGACTGATAAGCCGGCTCTCTTTTTCCTTTCGGAGACGCAGATCAGATGTCCGTCAGACGTATCGTACCTAACATACCCAGGGTATACCTTGGAGCACAATTTTAAGCAACGCGCGGGTGTATGCATGTACGCCCGAGACGACATCTGTTATCGGCGTCTCCGAAACCTTGAGGACTCTAGGTTCTCTGTGCTGTGGGATATGCTGGACACGGGCCTTGATAAAATTGTCTACGCCTGTGTCTACCGCTCGCACAGCGGCGATCAGGAGACAACCAGGCTCACAGAGTATCTTAGTGAGGCGGCTGATACAGCACAGCAGCGGTACCCTTCCGCCCAATTAGTGTTACTGGGGGACTTCAATGCTCACCACCAGGAGTGGCTTTTCCCGTACCAGAACACTGATCATGCTGGGCGAGAGACGAGAAAGCTTGCGCTTGCGTTAAATCTCGCCCAGCTGGTACAGGGGGCAACGAGGGTGCCGGATGTTGATTCGCACACAGCCAATTGCTTGGACCTTCTGCTGACAACAGATCCAGATCGCTACTCGGTTTCGGTATCTTCACCTTTAGGTAGTTCCGACCATTGTCTGGTGAAGTCTGTATCCGACCACTCCCCACCCGATCCCAGCCCAAGAGGCGTTTGGAGGGTTTGGCGGTACAAGTCAGCGGATTGGGATGGGATGCGTTCTTTTTTCGCATCTTATCCTTGGCAGCCTACTTGCTTCTCTTCGGCTGATCCTTCATCATGCGCAGACGCCGTGTCGGATGTGTTCCGTCGGGGAATGGAGTACTACATTCCGTTCTCTGACGTAGCAATGTCTAGCGTCGACCGGCCATGGTTTGGCGCCGAGTGCAAGCGCGCCAACGCGCTTAAACATGAGGCCTACCTGGCATGGGTCGACGCTCGGACGCGCAAAGCAAGCGACGTGGGTCAGTGGAAGAGAGCCTACAACAGGGCTGCCAAGTCCTGCAAGAAGGTGATTCGAAGATCTCGGTTCGACCACATAAGCCGTATTGGGACCAAACTTGCTTCTTACCCAGCGGGTAGTAAAGCGTTTTGGTCCCTGGCTAAGTCGGTGGAATCGAACTTCTGCCGTCCCTCACTTCCACCCCTGCTGATACCCGACGGGTCACTGGCCCACTCCGCTGAGGAGAAAGCAAATTTGTTTGCCTCTCTTTTTGCGGAATCTTCACGTCTAAATTCTGGTGACGCGCGGCCCCCTCCTTCTCTTGTCGGATGCGAGACTAGTATGTCGGACATTTGCATCCACCAAAAGGACGTTCGTAGGGTGCTGCGCAACCTTGACGTGAACAAAGCTAGTGGCCCCGACGGGATTCCGGCAATTGTACTCAGAAACTGTGCGCCTGAACTGTCTCCGATCCTGACACGCCTGTTTCGCCCTTCGTATGAGACGGGAAAAGTGTCGAATGCTTGGAAGCAAGCTAACGTTCAGCCTGTGCCCAAGAAGGGCAGTCGGGCTGACCCAGCCAACTACAGACCCATATCAATAACGTCCATTCTCTGCAAGACTATGGAACGAGTGCTCAACTCCAAGCTCCTGGCATACCTAGAAGCTAACGACATCCTCAGTGACCGCCAATATGGCCTCCGCCAAAACCGGTCAACTGGGGATCTTCTAGCGTATGCCATTCACATCTGGAGTGAGGCCATCGAGAGGCACGGGGAAGCGCTTGCCGTTTCCCTCGACATCTCGAAGGCTTTTGATAGGGTCTGGCATGAAAGCCTCATTGGTAAGCTTCCTTCATTCGGTCTGCCCAGTGATCTGTGCGATTGGATTGCAGACTTACTGAGGGACCGGTCCATTCGAGTGGTTATTGATGGCCGCTCGTCTGACCAACTGGGTATTAAGACCGGGGTCCCTCAGGGGTCGGTACTCTCAGCAACATTATTCTTGCTGCACATAAATGATCTGCTAAAACCTTTGGGTACGCGGACGACAGCACTGTTGCTGAGAGGTACGTATCCGACGCGCGTGCTACTGGACCTCAGATCCAGTCTCTCCGGGAGGCCATGGTTGGGCGCTTGAATCTGTCCTTGAAGGCAGTCACCGAATGGGGCGATGCCAATCTGGTCCGGTTCAATGCTGCTAAGACCCAGGCGTGTCTTTTTTCCGCTAAAAGGAGCCAATTCCACCCGGCTCCTTCTTTCCGTGGTGTGACCGTGCCGATCACTGACCATCTTGAGGTTCTTGGCATTACGTTGACATCGACACTCAATTTTGGTCCATTTATTGAGGCAAAAGCTCAGCTGGCTGCCAAAAAATTGGGGATCCTCGCGAAGGTGAGACGGTACTTCACGCCGGAACAGTTGCTCAACTTGTATCAAGCGCAAGTTCGATCATGCATGGAGTACTGCTATCATCTCTGGGACGGATCTGCCAAGTACCAGCTGGATGCACTTGAGTTGATCGAAAGACGGGCCAAGAGGCTTATCGGCAATGAAGTACTGGTCGAATCTAGGCTCCAGAACCTCGAACATCGGCGCCG
Source organism: Anorthoa munda (assembly GCA_945859665.1). Taxonomy (NCBI): domain Eukaryota; kingdom Metazoa; phylum Arthropoda; class Insecta; order Lepidoptera; family Noctuidae; genus Anorthoa; species Anorthoa munda. The sequence continues at coordinate 11,107,624 of OX243911.1, forward strand.
AGTTGCCAGCCTCTTGGTTTTTTATCGGTTACATTTCGGGGAGTGTGCGTTGGAATTGCATGAACTAATTCCTTCTAGCCCGTTCCATCATCGGACTACAAGACGTACGGCGATGCGTCATCGGTACATGGTGGACATCCTACCCATACGCACCAAACGTTTTGGGAATACTTTTATTATGCGTACAGCAAAGAAGTGGAATTCCCTGCCGGAGTCTGTGTTTCCTGATAGCTACAACCTGGGAGTCTTCAAGTCAAGAGTGAAGTGAGTGAGTGTTTCTTCTAGGCAAGCGTGCTTCATCGTCGACCACATCATCGTTTACCATCAGGTGAGATAGTGGTCAAGCGCAAGCCTATCAACAATTAAAAAAAATATATATATATTTACAAATAAAATTAAAAAAAAAAAACAAAATAACATAATAACAGTTACGACATGACTTTTGTATGGAGTTTTGATATCATTATGTAAAAGGCAAAATAATACTGAACCTGTTACCTCTCGAAAAAGCGTGCGTTGATTGTGTGTATATAGTCTGAACGTTACTAATAAATTGTTGTTGGAACTTATTTGCATTTAATTAAGTAAGCTCATCAGGTAGTGGAAAAAGAATCGTTCGTGTCTCGCATAAAAAGGCTTTATTTTAACACTCGCATGTAGCTTTCGACGTGAGCCGATGGCTACATCGCTCGTGTTAAAATCTTTTTATGTTCGACACAAAATGTACTATTTTCGTTCATTTCTCGTTCTAGTTTTGAACTCATAGTAGAACTCGAGCGCGCCTACTTGCAAGTCACACAATTACACCCGCATCGCCAGAATGCGCAACTATCAAAGACGGTTCCCGCTTCGTGAGAAAATAACTCGTCTGTACCAACACGGCTAAAGCGGGCACATCATAAAAGAGCCATTCCTCGCCACTCTACGAATGCACTACATTTATTTATAAGAAAAAACATGAAAAACTTGCAGTTTTAGCTGCGCTTAGCAAATGGGCAGTGTTCTACGTTTTCAACTGTGATTCGCTGGGATAACTGTTTTATCTTTGTGTCTGACGTCAGATGTAATTTCGTTTTCAGTCGAGTCGCTTCACTACCCGTTACTCTTTTTGAAATAAAACCGAGCAGACAGTTTTTATATCTCTTTGCAATGGACAAATGAAAAACTCAAGGAGAATTTTATAAGTTTTCTTTAGTTGAGCGAATAAACTGCGTTAGAGTTCCTTAACATTTGTGCCATGACATATTTAACATTACAATCATCACCATTTCAACCTAAAAACGTCCACTGCTGAACATAGGCCTCCTTCAAGTGTCGCAACACTGATCGATCCTGTAAGTCTCGCAACCTCATCACCATGTCAACGCTCCACGTAGAGGGCCTTCCAACTTTGCGTATTCCGGTTCGCGGGCTCCATCCATCCGTTCTGCAAACAATTTGCCCTGCCCACTGTCACTTCAAATTGTAATTATACATCACCGTAATCACACAAGTGTATTCCCAAATACAAATCAATAAGCCGAACACTAAGCCATTGTATCAATCGTCATTTTCAATAATTTCCCACACAACAAAACACATTTCGTAATAATTTTCAATAAACAACACCTTAGCCTTAATTGTTCAAGGCAATTTGAAAGCGCCATAAGACTTTCGTTAAGAGCATTGAAGACTCCTACGCAACGCCCACTGACTCATCAAGGCGCCTCATAAAGTTTGTTAGATATACAAGAATCGACTAATAAGCTACCGCCCTAAATATTAATTAGTTTCAAACAAGGATCAGAACTCGGTGATTCACACAAGTGTACAATTAAACTGAAGGAGCAGGTGGTGATTATATAAAAGTTTATGTCTGTGGTTGACTACTGTAAGCTGCACGGAGTATGAAGCAAATGGAGTTATATCTAGACATCGCACCATATCCTATCTATGTTTAGGGTAGCAGGGAACTGGGAAGTACAGCAGAATAAAGGGAGCGCTTTAGCTGTGAGTGATTTCTGTCATAAAATTAAAGAGGTGATTATGAGATGTTGATTTAAAAATTCTTGTAAGTACTTAACTTACAAAAAGACGTCTTGCGGGCTGATAGCAGCGCAACATCGATAATGCCAAGATAAATAATATAATACCATAAAAACTTGCAAATAAAGAAATGCATCGCTGTGCACTCCATTTCCTCCCTTCTTCATGGCAACTGTATGTAATTAAATGGAGACGTAACTTCAACGAAGTCAGATACTAAGACATGAATATTCCATTGCTGACTGGTACTGTAACTTTGAGCTGATATCAGTGTCGTGTACCATAGCTATTCATAGATTTGCTGCGCTATCGTCATTCATATTTTAACTAGTTCCGAGTTAGCAAGTGGCGTGGTCTCGGCGCGTCCCGAAGTTCACTTGTGTTAAGACTTTGAAATGTTATGCTGTCCGTGTTCTTGGGGTAGTTAGTAAACATTGACTTAAGGCTACATGCTCATGCATTGATTAGAAAATGGTGATGTTATCACGTCTGAATTCCGCGAAGGATCGGGCAGTGGTACAGCTTCAACTATACCTAAGTAGTACTTCCACAATTCTCCAGTGTTTGAAATGCCATAGGAGCAAGTCTGGGCACAAATCCTTACTCCGGGCTGTTACTGAGATAGAAAACCCAATAACACTTTGCTCGACCCGGGAATCGAATCCAGGACCTCAGACTCAGCAGTAGAGCGTGCGACCCCTCGCCCACGGTGACTTTTTGTAGCGATGCTTTCGTGCGTTTCGTAAACACGCGACAGCATGGCTACTAAGGCGCGTTAGTCGCATTTGCAACGCGCTACAGCATCGCGACTGTATAGATGCAAACACGCGACCGTGTCGGACGACATTGGGGAGATAACGGAGGGAGGGTGACGCGTGAAAGGAGAACCGAGCTTCAGTGCAACACAGACAGGTCGAGAGACCAAAGACAACGTGACTAATGTTACCTCAACGGAGTCCATCTTGCAACTGTGACATTTTTGTGCCGTTACTGAATCGCGTTTGCATCGCGACTGAGAATCGTGGTGTGGGCGAGAGCAAACAGCTAGCGACCGCATCGCGACTGTATCGATGCGAACGCGTGACAACATCGCTACTGCATCGCTACAAGAAGTCGCCGTGGGCGAGAGGGAGGTTAGACCAAGGGGGTATATAAATTGTAAAAATATTAAGTTATTAAGCAAATCCAATTATAACCATTAGATTGTAATTAGACACCTTTATAGAGTTAATCGTTCAAAAGTAAGTTACTTGCTGTGTTTATCTAATATTGATCCAACTATTTTAGTTTAGGACCTCAAGGCTTTCGTTATATTCTGTCAACGATTTATCGATTCTCAAAAGGTTCTAAATGTAAGGAATTGACAAGCGCTACCGAAATGCCTTGTGTTAAATCCCATATATTTTGTCAGTTGTTATCCCTGATAGGATGTCAGTTTGTCTATTAGAGCCCCTTGCGTCTCTGCGTGGCATAATTAAAGATAAAATCCTTACAAGTGCGAGGGGTGTCGCTGGTGGTCGAAGCACGTACAATTCGGTGACATATGATTTAATTGCGACAAATTGCATTGCGACCAATTTACTATAGTTCTTTGGATTTAGCGTGGCAATTACGTCATTTCTCTTTCATTTCTCTCTTTTTGTTGGAACCTTAATCGGTTTTATAACCTATGTATCGTTTACCATTACTATAATATTTTTTGTGGATCACGATAGATTTCGATTAAAGATGGCATTGTAATTATTTGAGTTTATTTATAACTAGCTGTTCCCCGCGGCTTCGCTCCCGTGGACCACTCCACAGGACCCGTTTTCGGGATAAAAAAATAGCCTATGTCACTCAGGAATAATGTAGTTTTCTATTGGTGAAAGAATTTTTCAAATCGGTCCAGTAGTTTCGGAGCCTATTCGGTACAAACAAACAAACAAACAAACAAACAAAAAAATCTTTCCTCTTTATAATATTAGTATAGATAAATTTATTTTTTATGTGTTTCATTATCTAGCCCTGTATGGAAACAAAAAAGTAAAAAAAAATAATAATTGAAAGTTATGAGCCTCGAAAGTTCCATATTTGAACAATAGTTTTAACGCTTCTTTGGGCGCAAATAAGTACCATAAGAAGAAGGAAAATTGAAAAACGGCCTCCATACAGGGATAGATTAGTAGTTCAACAATGCAAATAATTTTATTTTGAACAAATACATTCAGTCGTTTTTTCATGAAAGCCAGACTCCCAAAGGTCTGTTTATAAAATTTCGTGCGCTCGTTTTCGTTCTAAATCATCATCCATTTCGCTACAATTTTGCAAAAGTGTGTATTCGTACGCAAACTAGCTTCTTACTGTTCATAACAGCATCTATCTGTTCCGCACGTGTTGTCGGTTGATATAGCATGCATTTTAACCCCGCGGACAAAATAGTTCGTGCCGTCGACTAGTGTAACCTTAATTGGTCGATTGACGGGATCAAATCCATCTCCTTGCCGAATTTACTTACGCAATTAGGCTGCAGGTTTCCTCACGTTGTTTTCCTTCACCGTTGTCAGAAAGAATAAAATGAAGAATGTCAATAAATGTGTGTTAGTCAAAGACCGCTACCTGTCATGCTAAAACGCAACAGATATAGTATATAATTTTGAGCGTTGGTTGCTGACAGACACACACAGAACGTAGAGATTATAAAGAGGCACAGAAGATAGAGAGAGTCTATATATATAACGTTAGTCTTATTATAGATAGTGAAATAAACAATGTGTTGCTCTGTAAACAAAGATTTTATTTCAATGAGTTATTCTATGACGATACTACACATCATAACACTGAATCTAAGAGAACTTACCTGTAAACAAAGAAACGACATTCAACGTTTATTATTCACTGAGTTAACTTTATAAATCTATTTACAATATTTTAATAATGTTTAGTCTCATACACAATATTTTCATAACCTTTAAAACTTCACCATTGACAGCACTCCTATACTGACAACCAGTCACGGCATAATTTAAATAAAGAAACGTTCATTTCTTTACATATATATACCAGCTTTTGCTTTCGACTTCGTCTGCGTAGCATTAGTATTTCGAATAGCCTATTTTTATTGGTTCAGCATAAATCCTTCCACTCCTTAAGGATGATTTCCTGGATGAAAAGCCTGTTTCCTGCCCAGGGTCTCAAACTATCTCCATACCAAACTTCATCTTAATCAGTAGAGCGGTTTAAGCGTGAAAAGGTAAAAGATTGACAGAGATGCTTTCGCAGTTATACGGATATAGTAAGAATAGTAGATATGGAAATATGAATTTATATTTTTGAAGTTATTACTCAACAAAGAGTACATGCATCTATGTAAACTGTACAAAAAGCTCAATTAAATGACCATGTAATTAGATAAATTGTTTACCTATTTGGTACAAAATGACGTAAGCGACTAAGCCTCTTGGACTCTTTACAAAAGGCTATAGTGTAATATAGCTTTAAATGGTAAGCCTGTACAAACCTTTAATTTGAATTTATTGTTGTTTCGACTTTGCTAGAACAATTTATACAAAACAAAGGCATTGGGTGAAAGGAAAATTAAACTTAGTACATACACGTATTGAAGGTTGAGTCAACTTTTCTGGTCTTTAAGTCAAGAGTGAATAGGTTACTTATAGGCAAGCGTGCTTCACCGTCGACAAAATTATTAGAGTATCTATCACCTGATTATTGCAAAAACCGTAAGTTCGTAATCAATTTAAAGATTATAAGCTCTCGACACACTTTGAATAGAAAATTGTAACTACAATAGGACGCACCAAAATTCAGTAGTTTATAATCTATTCGTGTCTTGCTGAAACTGTGTATCTTTAAAATCATCATCTGTTTGTATTACCTACTCAAATGTATCTACCTGAAAATCTCGTAGACTAACCAATATAAAATAGCGAAAATTGAATACCACAGTTCAGCCCGGCGAGCACGGCCTACTGTGACATGGCCTAAGTCACACTTTTTATCACAGTTTGGGCGATAAAGCCATTTTGTCTTAAATGCTAGCACGGCGGCGTGAGATATTTTCTTGTCTTGTGGCATAACTTCTTGACATTTATTTGTTTTGTTTTTCGGAAATTTGCCAATTTTATGGCAGTTTCGGTTTAACCTTGGCCATAAAAACCATTTAGGTTCAGAGAAACATAGCCCTACGATGCACTATTTCCGATTTATGGGCCTCCGAATTTTATTTTATTTTACATAAAACCCTCTATATCTCGAAAACGGTATGTCCTAGGCAAAAAATAACCAAAATTTAGCCCCCCCTTTGCTACCACATGCTTGCAGCTTCCCAACATGAATTTATGAAAAAGTTTCTTTTTTTTTTTACTTTTCTTGGTTTTCGACTTGAACTACAAATTCGAACGGCACACTTTTATAAGTATTATTTTATTTGGTCATCTATTCAGATTATGTCGCACTATGAAGTCAGCTACAAGAAGACACATGTTTGACCCAGCTAGCATTTAAGACAAATTGTAAGACATGACATAATTTATTATGTCTTGTCACAAATGTCTTGGGTACGCCCATGCTCGCTCTGCAGCTTTGCTAGCTTTAAAAAAATCAAGATTTATTTTTAAGATTTAATTATGATTTTGATTTTCCTTTTGAAGATATTATCTTATTATCGTACTAAATTTATAAATGACCTAATATAATAAATGTAAAAGTTTGCAAGTTTGTGTTTCAATCACGCAAAAATGTTGTCTGGTAGATATCGCTGTTAGCGATAAGGCTGCCTTTGTACTCGTAGAAATAAGTTTTCTTGTCAAAGAGATGTGTATTTTTTTTTGGTGTGCAATAAAGTATATTCTGTTCTATTCTAAACGGAATAGGTTTGGATGCAATTTGGCACACAGATACTTTATAAATTGAGATAAACTCGGTATAATGATCTCTTGGGATAATAAAATACAATTCACGTGGGCAAAGCCGTGAAGCGAACTTAGAAAGGACATGACATATCAATGTGAAAAATTCACATTTGTACTTGCCCGGATACCCACAACTTCAAGCACGAGATGCGAGATCTTAGCCATTTGGCCACGACATTTACAAAAAGTTTTTCGTAAAATAAACGTCAGTCATCACCCAGAGGGGCCACGTGCCACTCAGATATTTACCAGACTATATTTAAAGTCTAAAAGTAAGTAGGCACAGTAATATTCACAAAAGATCTCTTTGATAGCGCCCCTACAGTGTCTCCCCATATAAACATTAGTGAAAACTTTCCGAATAATTATAATGCGTTGCAGTGAGAATGAGGGATCGACGTGAGAAGTGTACTCCAGAATAATGACGCTCGAAGAGGGCATGGATGTTGAATGGTAAAAAAAATTCACTAGATATGCTAAAAAGGATTCTGTTTTTTTGTTTTTTTTTTTAAGTTGGAAACGTTAAAAAATGAAAATGAAACGACTATATTAGGTGTTCTACATAAGTAAGGAGCACAAAGAGCTTCAGAAAGAGTTTTTATTTCAGATAATCTACAATCTAGCAATTAGGTATTATGCCATGGTACTACTAAATAAAATGTTTAAGACAAACATTTGGTTTTAATTTTGGTTTAACCTCGAGACGATTTTTTTGCGCTCAATGAATTTTAAATGAGCGGCTTATGCAGATATTTTTATAACAAGAAATATATATTCTCTATTTCAATGACCAAAAACTAGTTAAACAGATTGCTAAAAATATCCAACAGGTTAATAAATAAATTATTACGAACTTGATTATCAACCTAAGTGCAAAAAAATATCTAAGAACCAGTTTTAGTTTTAGATTTTATTAGTCATATTTTTATAGGGTCGAAAATCTTTAGAAAAGTATTATATATGTTTTTAAATAATTGGTGTTTTGCTAGGTATGGTCAGTTAGGACCAATAAAAGATATCCTTAATAACCTTTCGTGATATTCAACTGAGTTTTTTTTTTTTTAATATTTAATTGACTGCCTTTTTTCTTGAACACTATATTAAACCTATAATGTTATTCGATACAGTATATTTTTAATAATGTTTAATTATCTACCGGCTTCTCTAATACTAAACATTGTTTGATTAGAATCAACAAAAAAAAATACAATAATCCCTTCCATATATTCAGAACAGACTCTATCACCGCTACCCCAAAAGAAAGCCAAACTACCGTCAAAATAAGGCGCCAACAATGTCTACGCTCAGCCACACTAATCTGTGTTTATCGCATTTATCTAATGCAGAGCAGAACACGTCTAGCATATAGATTTTATTCCGCGGTCGTGACCGGAATCCGCTGAGGAGTGTAGAGGGAAGCGCGAAGACACATTGTGTTTAGCAACCCTCGCGATGCGAAATGAATCGATAGATCTAGTGGAAGGTATATTTTTATGAAAAGTTCTAGAGGTAGGTTTTGTGCAGTGATTACTTTTCTTGATGCATGCTAACATCAGTTGTTTAATTCTAAAATTGAACTTGAACACAAAAGTTTAATTGGGAAATAGAGACATTTATTATTACTGACTATGCTCGATCGTTTAACCTACAAGCCTTCAGACAAGCAATTGAACATAAAGTACCTGAATGTTCTTTAAATAACGCCACTGACCCAGACGTCACTTGGAAGGCTTTACAGAAGATTGTTGTGCAAACTGAAAAAGAGAATATGTTCCCAAGCCTACCATGAAGCCTTTTATATCTGCTGAAACAGCGACTTTTTATTCTTCGTAGACGTGTGTTGAAGGGAGAAGGTCTAACCGTACAAGACAACAAAACGTTATAAGACAGCAGAAAGCGACTATACGCAACACGTCAACAACATCTTTACTGGTCTCGATCAGAATTCTGCGAGGCATGAAACTAAAGATCTTTTCCGCAAGTTCAAAGAGGTTACTAAATCTCGTAATACGAGAACCTGGACTATAGCAGATGAAGCAGGTAACATACTGACTGAAAAGGATCAGGTCCTGAAATACTGGAAACAGTACTGCACCACACTTTATGACACCAGAGTTATCAAAACGAGATAATGGTCTAACGCATGCATGCCTACCACAAATAAAAAAATAAAATAAAATTTTGATCCCAAAAGTGTAAAGCAGATTTTAAGCATCTGAAATTCCATCTGGAAGACCAGGAGATGGCCTGAAGACCTTCTACTATAAACCCCGAATAAAAGTTAAAATGTAGGGCTATTAGCTTAGGGCTGTGCAAAATAATTCTAATTACAGCGAATCTTGCCGTTGTGTTGACGTGTATCACACGGTGTTTACAATACAATGCGGTGGCCGAACGGGTCGGTTCCGGCGGCGTGGTATTAGCATGCAAATGTACGGAATAGGCCACGTGCGACTTAAGGTAATCGCACGGCCTGAGACGCTCCACTTACGTGCGACGACATAGATCACGGAGCGGTTAAGGTACTGTTTTCAAATAAAGAACATTTCCTGGGTCTGTTATTTGAAAGCACTTCTGGGGTTAGAGACCCGCAGAAACGCGCACACGACAATGTGTCAACGCTTTTACCTATAAATTGTTTACGGACAAAACACTTTCTATAAAAGAAGTTTGTTGACCTGCTGTGGAAATTTTGCGTCGCACCTGTCTAAGCGAACCTAAAGGCAACAAAGTTTGGAAAGCAAAAAGTATGGGCAAATTAAAAAGGGATTTACTTGCGTTTTTAGAGTTCCGTACCCAAAGGGTAAAAACAGGACCCTATTACTGAGACTCCGCGGTCCGTCTGTCTGTCTGTCTGTCTGTCACCAGGCTGTATCTCATGAACCGTGATAGCTACACAGTTGAAATTTTCACAGATGATGTATTTCTGTTGCCGCTATAACAACAAATACTAAAAACAGAATAAAATAAATATTTAAGTAGGGCTCCCATACAACAAACGTGTTTTTTGCCGTTTTTTGCGATAATGGTACGGAACCCTTCGTGCGCGAGTCCAACTCGCACTTGGCCGGTTTTTTTATATTGCGAATTTATGTATTTTTCAAAGAAGAGTGCTACGATTTTTCATCCACAAAATATGTGTTTATAAGTGAAGTGTATTCAGTTGGATCTGGTGACACTGAAGCTCGACCCTTAAATACAAAAATTATTACTAGGTAGATTGATTTGTAAAGCGCTTTCATAAGTATTATACTATGTAGGTTTTCCTCTAGGTGAAATCATAATTTTCCAAATACCTACATAAATGTGTTCTTGTTCACATAATCTTAATGCAGATCTACTATAAAGTGGACTTCATACCAGAACCATTAGAAAACGCCTTTTCACCTTTAACCGGTACAACATGGCACAACGTTAGTTATTCCTGAAAGGATGTTTAGCTCGTTTCAGAAAGCATTACACAGCATCTCCTTTCATGCACGTAGAAAAGATACCTACCTACCTCATATGCAGGTTGTATGTGAGTCTAAACTAAAGCGGGCTACTCACACACTTGCCGCAGGGGCAATATAAGGCGCACGGCGATCGCGGCAATTTCGGAATTGTGTCTACTCTCTCTCGGGTATAAGTTGACACATGCGTTGAGAATGGCACCAATATAATCGAAAAATCAAAAGATCGGTATAGCCCTGGCTCTTTCTGTGGTGCTACCGCAAAAAAAGGAAAAGGAGATACTGGTTGAAGAAGTGGCTACAGAAAAGAAGTGAGTTGAGCTACATGAATGTTATTACCAACCAACTGATTGAGAAATTGCCCCAATCGCGCATCGCGCGGCAACGTAGCAGGGCGGCAGGGACGATCTTGTGACCAAGGATTGTCTCGCATTCCGGCCAATCTAGGAAATTGCCCATACCTGCCTATACAAATCATAATTAAGTTGGCAATTAAGGTTCATCCCCACCTTTGCGCACTAGATTGCCCCTGTGGCAGGTGTGTTAGTAGCCCGATAAAGGTGGCAATTAAGGGCCATCCCCACTTTTACACCCTAGATTGCACCTGTGGCAGGTGTGGTAGAGGTCGCTAAAGGTAGTAATTGAGGGTCATCCCCACTTTTATACCCTAGATTGCCCCTGTGGCAGGTTTGTGAGTAACCCTCTTTAGGCGGCCGAAAATTTTTAAAGCTTTTCATTTTCTTAACTAGAAGAGAAAGGGTGTTTTAGAGAATATTTTCAGCCAGTCTTTATTGTCAGGGTCTTTGGTAGTAACACCCGTATTTTAAGTTCTGTTTTTGGAAACTTTCTCCAGTCGAGTTAGTTGCAAAGCTACGTTTTTGTTAATTAATAATCAGCTGTAATAGTGGCTTTGATTCAGGGATCGTACTTAGTAAGTTTATAGGTGTTATGCGCTCTTAAGTGCAGCTCAAATAATAAGTAATTTGATAAAGATAATTATCATTATGTCATTTATCTTGCTTCTTCTTCTTCTTTTCGTGTCGATAAACTCAAATTTTGACTCAACTATTCTAAATTTTGTCTGACCAGTATGTAGCCACCTGGACCGCTCTGTCATTTGCCACTTTCAAGTCCTGGATAGTGCAGGTGGCTGGGCACGAAGGGCAGACAAGGAGGTGGGCATATCCTGCAAAGTGGCCCCACACTGGCACTGTGTTTGAGATGGATCTATGAGACACCATTTGGCCAGATTTTTCTGCAGCGACCAACCTATACCCGCAATCGGATTTAACTTGCGGAATAGTTTCAAATATTTTTTCAAAAATCCATTGATACATTTTTAGTTTTCATCAAAATGAGGCTCGAGACTCCTTTGAGCGTTTTTTGCTATTCCTTTTAGTTTCGAATTCGGCCATGCGGCTACTTGTAAAACTTCCACTGAATAATTAATTATTTTTAAATTACCTTATTAGATTATTTAATTTAAATTACCCCGTTTAAGTAATTAATTTAAATTACCCCGTTTAAATAGTTAATTTAAATTACCCTGTATAATTAATTAATTTGAATTACCCTGTTTAATTAATTAATTGCAAGATAAATGACATAATGATAATCGAGTGCCTGTAGCATATGACACACGGGTATCTAATATGATAATAATCCTGTCAAGTCTCCAAGCATCCATCTTCCATTTTGTTACACCAACATTCAGGTTTCCATCAGGCGAGATCGTGGTCAAGAGCTGGCCTCATCACGAAAAAATAACAACCGTCTTGTTTTACGGCTCAATCCCGCATTTTTTATGTCACTTTTTAAATCTTGTTGCCGTCGTGAACTGCCTCGTTGCCTCGTCGCAAAAGCTACTGCTGAGTATAAGGTCATACGTTCGATGCCCGGGTCGAGCAAAGTGTTATTGGGTTTTTCCATCTGGTATTTCTCTAGAGCAGCCCGGAGTCTTATAATTAACTAATATATTATCAAAATTAAATATAACTGGCGAAATGTGGTTTACTTAGAAGCACCTATCTACAACCCTTCAAAGAATATACGCGTGATTTTAGTTTATGTTTTTAAACCATCGATCAATAATAACATTATGTAAATAAATATAAGAGCCGCATGGGTCGATCATCAAGGTTAAGCAACGCTTGACAAGGTTGGTCCGTGGATGGGTGACTATTTCAACTTACCGAGTTTCCTCCGTGCCTCGGAAAGCACGTTAAGCCGTTGGTCTCGGCTGTCATTTGAAGATCTTTGACAATCGTTACGGGTAGTCAGAAGCTTGAGATCTGACACCAGTCTTGCCAAGGGGTACCGGGTTACCTGTATAATCCGGTAAGATTGGAAGCCGACCCGGATATAGTTGGGAAAAGGCTAGGTAGATTGATTGATCAATAATAATAATATTATATATATGTCGCATCAAGGCTGGCCGATAGATGTAAACCATCGGGAAGTCAGGATGTATTCCCTTAGGCTAAGACATCGTGTGTGGGCAGGTTGGTGGGTACAATCGTGAAAATGAAATCACATAAATTATTCGATACACTGAGTATATTCAAATAGACACAAGTTACATTCCTGCTTACTAATATTACGGAACGACACTGATTCTACGACGTGTTAGCTCTACGGCTGTCAGTACTCAACTGCCAGTACATAGCTCAACTGCTATATTCTATTATCCCCACCACGCAAGTGGTTAGAGAAAGCGCGCCAAAGCGTAGTCGTTCTCGCTTTGCCGCCAGATGGCGTGCTTGCGATTTGTTTTGACTTCCGTACTATTGACTAAACCCGACATATATACTAGATAGTAAAGCGCCTGCCTGGGCTCGAACCCACGACCTACAACTTGTAAGTCTCGGCCGATACCACTGGGCCACCACTGCTCTCAGGTTGTGGGTTCGAACCCAGGCAGGCGCATTAATTTGTGTAAATTATTTCATCACCACTGCTCTCAAAACGGTGAAGGAAAACATCGTGAGGAAACCGGCATGTCCTAGAACCAAAAATTCGAAGACATGTGACATCCACCAACCCGCACTGGCAACCCGCGCGGTGGATAACGGCCCATTCCCTCTCACAGAGAGGAGGCCTGTGTCCCAGCAGTGGGAACATTAATAGACTGATGATGTGATGATGTGATACCGATAAACAATCCCATACAAAACTTGTCTTTAAAACTGACCCCTATTGTCTTTAGGTGATTCTAAGAATTCTAGTTGAAATAAATATACATTAATGCAAATTCAACCTTAAATGCAATGTTTAAAGTTGCGTTCACAAAACTATGTACAAAACGCAAAAAAAAAGAGTTATAAGCTTGCTTTGCTGCTTAACATACGTCAAAACAAATTTAGTCTTACACACATGTATTAAAGTATAAATTACAAAGTTCCAGAATAAACGATGTTTGTTACAATAGTTGGCGCGTTGTCGGCGCAAACGTTGGTCATCATAATATTTGGTAAATGATTCATATTTACTACTTAATTCGGGTTTTACTTTATGAAAAACACTTAATGATATAAACTTACCGATCAAGGTGTTACGTGTGTTATTTGCAAAAATTTTGAACGCATATTGTATCATTTTTAACGTCTTAATGTTGGCTATGTTGGACCATACTAAATTAAAATAAGACCACAACCGTATTTATGGCCATATTTTTCGGCCCGTTTTTAAACGCTGACCGGGTATTATTGAAGTTTTAAACCTACCATTTTAAAAACATTATTTGAAGTCACTCGTGTTATTTAACTGAGTTAGTCCCAATATTTATCTCTCGAATCTTACTAATATGATTAATACGAAAGTTTGGATGGACGTATGTTTGTTACTCAATCACGCCTGAACGGCTAAACGGATCAGGATGAAATTCGGCACAGAGATAGTCAGGAATAGCACATAGGATACTTTTTATACCGGATATATGTTACTTCGGGATAAATTTCGACAAACACGCGGGCGATGCCGCTGGCAGAAGCTAGTAAAAAATATCTTTTGTTTTTGTTTGCACATTGCAGCGGATTAGTTGACAAATAAACAAAAACTAATATTTGAATAGACAAAACAATTGACAGCAGTTTTAATGGAATGACAGAATGAACCTTACATAACCTTTTGCAAGTACGTACAATGCTACAAAGATCGTTTGACATTGCCTTGGGGGCACTGAACCACAGTGTTTTATAAACCCTACCAAAGTAACATCCGCTTTTTATTGATTATTTCTACTCAATAGTTCATTATGAATGCACAAGTAGAACTCCCTTGCGTCAATTTTGAATAGTTGTAATTTTTTTAATCTTAATTTTTCGCCATCTTGCCGCTCAAAAATCTCAAAATATTTCGTAAAAATAAACTTTTCTTCGTATTGCAGATTCATGAAGCAATCTTAGAAAATAACCCGTTTTTCTTTAATCAAAAATTATAAAAAACCTTCAATGGGTTGTAAGGACATCGTTGAGAACAGTAGGTACGAAGTGCTTTACAGATGTAAATTAAAAACTATTAATTCAGTTTCCTACAGTAATTCCTTGTATACAAATAAATTTTCAAATTATTCTTTATCCAATTCTTCTGCAGGTACAGCTTTAAACAACGTGTCGACCGTATTCGCTATGCTTTTCATACATTTCTTCATGATATATCTTTGCCGAAGTCTAGGATGATTTCCTTCCAAGCACCATCTACGACCTTCTCGATGGGGCCGGCTGTGACAATAATGATAAGGTATGTATTATCATGTAAACTCATCGTCGATCACATAGTCGCTTACCATCAGGTGAGATAGTGGTCAAACATAAATCAAAAGTAAAATAGAGTGGGCTTGCTCCAGCTGTATCTTGCTAGCTTACAACCGCAAAATGGGTCTCTAAAAAGTAGGTAGATATGAGAAATGTAGACCCAGGAGACAATAGGTTGAACTAATTAGATAAACTTTTGTCTTAAAGAATGAACTCCAGACAGCGAGCGGTAGATAAGAAGACCTGGGATGGTCGGGATTGGAAAATTAATTAAATAATACCCATATAATTTACCCTCAACCTTTTGCTAAGTACCACTTCTCTTCTTTATTATTGATAGATAAAGAAAAATAAAATATACACACCGCTTTCCTTGTCTCCATTGTACAAGTTGTAAAAAATATATTTTTGCTATAAGACCTTACTTTTAGCCAAATTTCGTGATTCTAGGTCTACGGGAACTACCATTTAGGTTTTCGACCCAAAACCTATAGGGTACTTCCGGTTGACCAAGAATTGACAATTTTGGAAAAAAACTTAAAATACTCGAATAACGTTGATTGTTTTTCCCTCTGGGGCATTACTATTCCGCAAGCAAGCTACATACAAGTAGGCCGTGGGAAAAACAATTATACTTAAGGTGCAAACTTCAAATTTTCTTGATCCATTATACTTGACAGGTCTCCGAATCCTGAACTTATAAGTTCGTCGCTGGAGGAAACGATTCTGCAAAGTGTATCGGAAAGAGTCACCTGACCGTGCTCCTCCTCCAACCTTTAACAAAATATCGGCAAATTCATGAAGAGTTTGCCTGAAATCTCCAGAGAAAAGTAATGTGACTTTGCCCATTGACCTCTCATCGCCGCAAATATTTCGTAGTGTCCCGTCCACGGCTTCGACGGCTTTCTTATTTGCCATTGTGCATTCATCCCAAACGATAAGACACTCTTGCTTTATCACAATATCGTGTTACCGAACATATCAATGTTTCGTTGCTGTCTAAATCGATTGGGATTTAAAAAATTGTGTGATCCGTTTTACCTCCAGGAATTACCGTGGTTGCGATGCCTGAAGAAGCCACAGCCAACACATTTTTTTCTTGTCATCTTATTTCAGCGATAATTACTTTCGTTGGATAGATCATTCCAATGCCGTCAGGGGCGTCTAAAAAAATTGCTTCTCTTAATTATGAAGTAAACTTTGGGCAACTGTGTGAAATGTTTCGATTTAAAATGTGATAAGTGATCGTTAACTATGTCAGTCAATTCAGTGGAGACATGACGTTGCTCAGATGTTTAAGGAACAGGCAGGCCGTATTTTGACAACAACAGCTTGTGCTTCGACAAAGACCTCCTCCTATCTCTGTCTCTCGCATATTCTGATCCATTCTGGACCGGAAACTTTTTTGAGGTCATCTTCCCAACGTTTAATTTGTCTACCACTTAATTTGTCTATTATAGATTATTAAATTAATTTTACTTCTTCTGTCTATTATAGATAATTTAAATAACTTTAATTCTTCTTTCTATCTAAAAAAATATTAAAGAGGAAAGATTTGTTTGTTTTTTTTTTGTTTGTACCGAATAGGCTCCGAAACTACTGGACCG
This sequence comes from Anorthoa munda, assembly GCA_945859665.1. Taxonomy (NCBI): domain Eukaryota; kingdom Metazoa; phylum Arthropoda; class Insecta; order Lepidoptera; family Noctuidae; genus Anorthoa; species Anorthoa munda. The sequence continues at coordinate 11,124,369 of OX243911.1, forward strand.
ATTTAAAATATTCTTTCACCAATAGAAAGCTACATTATTCCTGAGTGACATAGGCTATTTTTTTGTCCCGATAACGGGTCCTGTGGGTTGGCCCACGGGAGCGAAGCCGCGGGGAACAGCTAGTTATAGATAATTTAAATAATAGACTTTAAATGTCGTTTCTTTGTTTTCAGGTAGGATAGTGTGATGTAAGTTTAACAGTGGAATTATTGATGAATGATTTTATTTCTGTAAGTTGGTTTGTACAAACACATTTACATGTCGATCATATTTTTTTAAACTAGATGAGGTCGGCGTTTCCTGTCTGACTGCTCTGAGAAGAAAGGCCGAAACAAACTCAGAAGTCACAGTCTCTTTTAAAGTCCAGACAAAATCTTGGTAAGATCATGTGAAGACCATGTATGATGTCTGAAATGGTCTTTTGAGGAAAGAACCAGCCAGATTGAGTGGACCTATCCAGTCAGTGCACGCATTTGTCAATAACCGTGCAGCTCAACTCAGAATAGGAGCTCAACGAATTGACGAACATTACCAAAGAAAGGACATTCGGGTAGGCCGCATAAATACTCAAACTGCCAGACCATGATTAAAAACTAACTAAGATAAATTAAAATTAAAAAAAGAATGATCCACATAGTCTTCACATTCACAATAATTAAAATAAAATAATATATTACTTTAAGTAAATATTCTTGTCATTGCAAGAAAACCAAAAAAAAAAAAACTAAATTCACGGTGCAAAATATAAAAATATCAAAATTAATTAGAGCAGCTCAAGCCTTTTTGTCGTCAACGTAATCTTTAGTGGTATAAAACGCTTTCTGGCACAACTTACGTTTAAATTTACTTAAAGTACCGGTTAAACGGGGTTACATTGAGATCTGGGGTAACTTTGATGATAACTTTATTTTTTTAGGTTTTTAAAACTAACTCTATGAAAACGGAACGCACCTCAATTTTCTTTTTTAAATTTGCAACACTGACATGTCAGCCATGTTTTGCATTAACCTCAGCGCAGGAATAAGTTTAATTGTTGCAGAAAAAATATTTTGAATTGTACAGTGTGAATTCACTAAAAATACGTTTTAAATTGGGGTTACTTTATATTGCAATGAAAAACAATGGGGTATCAAAGTAACCCCATTTTCATTTTAGCGTTCATAGGCTCGTTTTTTTTTATTTTCTCCCAAACTATGGAAGTAAAAAAAAAAATTATTAGTGAATATAATTTCTTTTGTGAAGTCGCCAACACTGCATTTTATTCATATTTTTCAAAATATAATTGAACTAGTTATGTCAATTTTAATTTCAAAATTAATCAATTTAACCTCGTTTTACGGGTACTTAATGATTTGAATTTATTAACACTTAGATCTTGTACACGTGGCTTGGAAGCTTATTATAAAAGCGTACACATTGACATCTAAACGAGCCACCTATTTTCTTGAGCCTTATATTTTATGGTAGGTACTACAAATTTGTGTTTGTTCCTAGTATTTCTGTTATGGATATCACTGTATTTTTTAAACAATTTTATATTTTATGGGCTTTATTTATATTAAATATTTTCATAATTATACTGAGAAGGTCATTACATTAATCCCCTTAAATTTCTCTCTGAGAGTGTGTCTCGGGCTTAATTTATAAATTGATCGAACAGCTCTTTTTTGCAAAACAAAGATAGTCTGGATGTCAAATCAAATCAAATCAAATCAAATCAAATAATTTATTTGCATAATACATGTTATAAAGGTATTACAGGTATTAAAGGTGCATTGTATTATAACCTAATGAGGTGTGCAAATTATAATATATTACCTACTATTAAATATCGAAAAGAGAAAATTTAACTAAACAGACACGCAGAATAAATTTAAAATGAGGTTACATTATAAAATAGAAATGTCAATACAAAAAAAAATTATAATAAAAATATAAAAAAATTAATCAAAAATATCAAATAGAAAAGTACAATTAAAAAAATGTCAAATAAAATAAATAAAAAAATAATTAAAAATGTCAAATAAAAAAACGAATTAAAAACTGTCAAATAAACAAAAAATAAAGAACGAATTGAAAAATGTCAAAATTATTATACACAAATCAAATCAAATTTTAATACTCATTAGATTTGTAGTGACATTTGAGATAAAGACAATCATTTTTCATTTAAATAATCATTAATTGAATAATAACATTTTGTAACTAGGAATTCATGCAAACATAATTTAAATTGGTACATTTTGTGTAGGTCTGTTATACCTTTTGGCAACTTATTGTATATTTTGGGTGCCATGCCCAAAATGTTTTTACTAAATACTGCTTTTTTATGACTTCTTACGCATATTTTATTTTTGTGTCGTGTGCTTCTTGGATGGGTATAAAGATGTAGATTCGCTTTGACAAAGATCGCCAATTCATATATATAAAGACACGGGAGAGTTAATAATTGGAACTCCTGAAAATATGGCTTACAGCTTTCTGTGCGTTGTATGCCACACATTGCCCTTATGCATTGTTTCTGGGCTTTGAACGTCATTTCTCTGTCTGGCGAGTTCCCCCAAAATATAAGTCCGTAACGTAAAGTAGATGCAACATACCCATGATACGCCATTAATAATGTTGCACGATTTGACACTTTTCTCAGGTTATGGAGAGCATAGGAATACTGGCTAAGCTTTTTGCATGTATTTTGAACATGTGTTTTCCAGCTCATATTTTTATCTATCCAAATACCTAAAAACTTGGTGTGTTCTGCTTCATTGATTGTTTTGTCACCGTAACGAATATCTGGTTTTTTATTGTTTGTTTGTTGTTCAAATGAAATATAATTTGTTTTTCCAAGATTAATTTTTAAGTTGTTTTCAGTTAGCCAAGTTATAATATTATTTAAGTTGTCGTTTATTTCTTTTTCGAATGTCACATCATCTTTACTTTTGATTAGTATTGTGCTGTCGTCAGCGAATAAAATCATTGGATTATTAATAATTTTAGGCATGTCATTAATATATATAATGAATAGCAATGGAGCAAGAACACTGCCCTGTGGGACACCAAATATGCATTTTCTATGTGTAGAGACAAAAATCTTTTCAGTTCTTGTATAGGGGCAGATTTTATTTATGTATGTAATTTGTTCTCTATTAGTCAGATATGATTTGATAAGTTCAAGGACATTGCCTCTAATTCCATATTTTTCCAGCTTGTTTATCAGTATTTTATGGTTAACACAGTCAAATGCCTTTGACATGTCCATAAATAATGCAACTACTGGCGTTCTATTATCAACGTTAGTTAGAACATGATCAACAAGTTTGTAAATGGCAGAGTCAATGTTTTTATTTCTTCTGAAACCGTATTGTTCGCTAACCAAGATTTTGTTAGTTTCTAGAAATGAATATAAGCTATTATGTATGACTTTTTCAAAAATTTTAGAGAATACCGGAATGAGCGCGATTGGTCTGTAGTTGCTAGGATCTTGCTTATCGCCTTTTTTATGTAATGGTTTAATTACAGAGACTTTCAACTTTTCTGGAAATATGCCTGTTTCAATGCTACCATTGATAATGTGGCTGAGTATTGGCGCAATGATAGGAGATGTGGCTTTTATTACCTCGGTGGTTATGTCGTCATATCCAGAGCTTTTAGTATTTTTCAGGGAATTAATAATTTTAAATATGTCAAAGGGTACTGTCGGTGTCATAAATATTGAATTAGAATTAGAGTTTATTGTTGATTTATTATTAAGATTAATGTCACTTTGAGATTCAATTTGGTCTATAAAATAATTATTTAATGATTCTGCTATTTGTTCAGGGTTATTTATAATCTTGCTGTCAATTTTTATGCTATCAATACTTTGTTTAGGGTAGTTTGATTTTTGCTTATTAATTATGCTCCATGTAGCTTTACTTTTGTTTACAGCAGTATTTATAAAATGATTGTTTTGTGTTTTTTGTGTCTGCTTGATTATGTGTTTTAATCTTTTAGAATACGTTTTAAATTTATTTTTATTGTCTTGGTTCGGTGACTTTCTATATTCCCATAGCATGTCTCTTTTACGTTTCGCACATTTTCTCAGTCCCGTTGTGATCCACTTTGGTTTTTTAATTACCGAAATTTTTATTTTGTTAATTGGGAAACATAGGTCATAGAACAATTTAAATAGATCGTGGAACTCATTAAATGCTTTATTAGGATCGGAGCATTTATAGGCATCATGAAATGATAAATTTTGCAGGCATTCCCTAAACTTTCCAATATTTTCATCACTATAGTCACGTTTGTAGATAAACCAATGATGGAATGCGCAGGTTTTTTTGACACGACATTTTAGCAGTTGTGCTGTATGGTCTGATATTGCCAATTCTTTGATCTCGCAGCTACTTCCTCTAATATTATGAATGATGTTGTCAATGCAGGTCCCGCTACACAGACGTGTTGGAGATCGCGTTCCCAGAATCAGATTATAGCTACGCAGTATATTTTGAAAAGTAATAGACCTTTTGCTATTTTTGCAGATATCTATATTAAAATCTCCACATAGTATAATCCTACTGTTACGTTTTAAACATATTTCGTTTAACATCAAATCTAAATTATTAAAAAATATTGATACTTTATCTTTACTATGATTTGGCGGTCTATAGACGCAAATAATGATGATGGGATGGGAAGTAAGTTTTATCGCACAGCATTCAATATGATTAGTTATGGCCCATTTATGTACATTAATGGTTTCAAATTGATGTGTGTTTTTTACTAGGATGCATGAGCCCCCGTTTCTATCTTGTCTAGCGCAGCATGCTGCTAGTGAGTAGTTAGAAATATGTAGGTGTTCCTGGTCATCTGTTTTCATGTTGTGTTCGGTTATGCATAAGATATCTATTGGTTTACCCACATCTGCGAGTTCATTCAGATGTGTACTCAATAGATCCGACTTATTTATTAGGCCATTCACATTTTGGTGCATTATAAATATATGATTATACACGAAAAAAATGTGTGTTACTATCTTGATTTAGTATGGATTGCAAGTTTGGTGATTGTGAGTTTGTAGGTACATCAATGCTTTCCGAATGGGAACACTCTACCTCAAAATTGACATTATTTGGGCTGTATATTGCCTTAATAAGATCTTGTAAATCTGACATTACAATTTTCGTGCCATAGCTATTCAGTGTACCTGAGCGTTGCTTATACATGTCATATTTATAAGAAAGATTTAGGTTGGAGTCCAGTACATACGCGTAGTTATATGCCTGTGTATCCATATATAGAAGATTATTAAAAGCTTCTATCCTACTATTGTACAGCGTATTGCTATAATTTATACGTTTTACATAATAAGTATTATTATATTGAAATTTAAATTTATATGTCGGTAAACAAATAATAATATTGGTGTGAGTTAGTGTTATTAACTTTTCTCGAATAAACATCGTTAGTTCTATATAATTTTGAGTTTTTCGAAAGTCTTCTTCGCCAATGAAAATAATACAATAGTCTTTACTTGTAAAGTTTTTAACTTTTACATCTATTGTCTCTAATACTTGCTTCAGTCCACATTTAGGTTTCCGATAGTGGCAAATGTCGTAGTTTCGTAGGTTGGTTTCTTCTGCAACAGTGTACAATTTGTTTGATGTTTCACTGCTCAATAAACATATTTTAGGTTTAGCTAAAGTAGTAGTAGTCTGCTTGCTAAAGGTTATGCATGGTGATGTCACTCGGGCAGCATTACTAGCAGCCTGAGCAGGACATAATTTTATCGGTGAATCTAATAGTTCCAGTTTCTGTTGCTTGCTATTCAATAATTTTTGTTTCTGCTGGTCATTAGAAGTATGGCGAGGTGTCGTGAATTTTTTGCTTTTCTTAGGTGTACTCAATTCGCTTATTAGCTTTTTCGTCGCTTTGTTAACAATTTCATGCTTATTTGTCATGTTGTTAATAGTTTTTTTGAGTTCCGTGTTCTCTATAGACAAATTGTTTATTTCTTCGTGTGCTGTACATAATTCTGACTGTAATTCCTCTATTTGTTGCTTCAACTTTCGTATTTCGTCGTTGTCTTCGACTGATATGTTAGGTGGTAAGCTGTTGGTGCTGCCATCTATTGTAGAATTGCCAGATTCAACCTCTGTTAATGTTTCTGACACTGTGCGAGTGCGGTTCCTTCGAAAGGTTATATTTTCAAAGAAACTCATGCTCATGTTCATTAGTAGCTACCAATCTACTCTATAATATTCGAAATGTTGGGTACTATGTTCAAACAAACGTGCTCACAACAGAATTGAATAGTATTTTATGTTATTATAATATTAGCATCTCCAATTTTTAAAGTTAGCAAACATTCCCAAAAAGACAATTCTATTTGCTGGATTCGAACTCAAGCCATACGACGTACGTAATTAGGTATGTCGCTTAACCATTTAGCCAAAGTGACAGATACTAGTTACGTTGAAATTGTTGATCATTAGGCTTGTCCGAACAAAAAGATCGTTGCAAAGCCGGTTGGTTTTTAAAACCATTTGAATATTTTTTCACTTGTCACTTTCACAATTAGAAGTTTTTTTTGTATTGTTTTTTTATATTTATGAATGTCACACAGTTATTAACTCTTTATGTATCAGTGTTTGTTGCCACTAAGTGTTTAATATCACTCACGAAACTAGTTTTGTTACAATATTGTGTCCACATTTAACGGATACATTTAATTAGTTAACAGTGAATACTTAGTAAAGATAATATTTTCCCACTTTTGTTGCACTGTTTTCTTCACTTTTAAGATATAATTGAGTACTATATAGTTAATTAAGCAATTTTAAAGAAAATAAAATACGGGAGCACTATGTATACATGACAGCTGACAGCTGACTCTAATTGGATGTCGGCGGCATTTCCCCACAACAGAATACCGTACGACATTACACCATGAAAATAGCTAAAGTATACTAAACTGGCTGTCTCTATTTCAGTTAAATTACGAATTTATCTATCAAGTATGAAGTAAGAAGATCCCGATCCCGCTGTTCCGGATCGCATAGTGGCGGAGTTTCCTGATTAGCGTTTCATGAAGAACACAATCAAATGCCTTGGACAAATCACAAAATATTCCCAAGGCATCGCACTTACCTTCCCATGCATTATAAATATGTCCTAAAAGATATACAACACAAATATCAGGAGTTGAACGACCCCTTGTAAAACCGAACTGTTTGCTATGTAATAATTTATGTTTATTAAAAAATCTTTGCAATTGCTCTAAAATTATATATAAATTTAATTATTAATATTTAATTGTTATAATTTATATATAAATAGTTAAGTTATAATAGTCTATTTTAAGTTTCCTTATTTCTTTCTACACACTGTGTCTTCGTCTATCATCCAACTGTCCTGTCGCAGGTCTGCTGGAAGAAATTTCTATTGAAATAAGCAGTACCTTTGTTCTCTTCTACCTGTATTTTTTTTTCTCTGTTAAGTGTTTTGTGTGTACATAGATAAATAAATTAATTTATTTATTTATTAATTTCTCTAATATTTTACTAAACGTAGGTGGCACTGAAATAGTCTCTAATTCTATAATTTGTAGCGTCGGAAGTACTACCTGATTTAAACAATGGTATTATTTTACTATTTCTCATTAGGTCAGGAAACTCCCCACTGTCGATACAATTATTAAAGATAATAGTTAAACTAGGCGCGACAATGTGGGTTCCCGCATTGTTGTGGGTTCCCGCATTGTCGAGGCGGGGGGGCTCAGTAGCCGTGGCTTGGACAACCACGGTGAAGCGAAGAGGAACCCGAGGAGGGGCCGCTCGTCAGGGCTTTTGCCGACAAGCCGACGACGTAGCGGCCAATAAGTAGGTTGCGGTGCCGTATGGGCGGCATCGCAACTGAGGTGGGCCGCGATGTGGTATGGTAGGCATCGCGGCTGAGGGTTGGAGGCCGCGGCGGGAGAGGAGTGCCGGTATTACGGTGCGCCGCTCGCCCTACCCTCCGCGGCCTGCACGGGGTCGCCACCGTCTGATGGCGGACGCGGTGGGGCCGCAGGGGAGGAGGAGTGTCGGTATAGCGTTGGCCGCTCTCCCTATCTCCTGCGGCCGAAAAATGGTAGGTGGCGGGGCCACTGTCCTGACCCGTCACAGGGGAACCAAGGGTGCCACACACGGGGTCGTCTGGCGCCCATGTGCCGGTTTGGTTCCTGGGGTGGTCACGGCGTACAACGTGTTCTCGTACGCCGGTGAGGGGGGTTACTCCCCAAAGGAGGGTCCGGTGACGGACAGCCGCGGCGGGTTCGCGGATGTATGCTTCCGCGTTCCCGTGTTCCCGCCATAAGCGGCAAAGTAGGACACCGTGGAGTTTTAGTGGGTTAGAGTCCCACATAACTGCGCTATCTCCCCGTGGTAGCGTAGTATGCATGAGCATTTCTCCACGCAAAAAAAAAAAAAAAAAAAAAAGGCGCGACAATGTCAATAATAGACTTAGCAACTTCTAAAAAATGTCCCCACAGATCTGCAGTCTTTTTAACATTTAAAGTGTGAAAAGTTTTAATTATGTGTCTGCAAGTAATATGTTCAAAAAGAAATTCCGAATCGCAAACATTAATATTTTCTTTTAGTATAGACTCAGCAACAGAAGATGATGAATTTAGGGTTTTAGTAGTTGAAATGGGAATATCTGAAAATAAATTTTCAAAGGCCACTGCGACTTGTGAGTCTGATTTTATGATGTTGTCATTAATAGACACGCTGTAGTCAATATTTCGGTTAATAGATCTTCCCGTTTCACTATTAATAATATTCCAAGTCGTTTTAATAACATTACTACTGCTTTTAATCTTCGAACTCAAATAACGCGACTTGGCCAAACAACAACCTTTTTTAAATTATTTTTTAACTTACAAATTATAGTGTGTTTTGTAAATACTAATATAACATCTTTTGTACAGAGCAACGCAATTGTTTATTTAAAACTTTCAATTCCTATTAATTTTGTAGATGTTTTCTTATATATTTTTCATCTTAATTACAAATAACACCACTCTCTTAAAAAGTGACTCAGAGTTTCAGTAGAATTTTAACAACACTATCTGCCAGTAATAGTCTTTCAAATCATTCGAAAAGCGGTTATTTCTGTATAAAAGATACCTAAAACCCGTTATCTTTGTATAAAAGGTACGTAACCGTTTCTTTAGTGTTATTGGTTACGGTCCTTACATTGTGGGGTTAGCTTTTGCACCCGTTGCACCGGTAAAAATATTCAGGTTTATAATGCTTTTGGCTATAAAATTCAGTTAGGAGGAGTTTAATTCGAGTTTTAATTAATTTTGAAGTATTATTGCTGACGGAGATGATAAAGTTATTTTTTTTATTATTTACCAGGTTCTGCCAGTGGCTTCGTCCGCTTGATAAGTGTTTTATCATCCTAAAGGCCGGGGTAAAAAATGGCCCATGTGCTATTCCAGTCTATAGTCTTACTTTGTCCCATCCAGATCCGTTCAGGCGTTCTGGCGTGGTTGAATAACAAACATCCAAACTTACGAACTCATAATATTATTATACAGGGTGAGTTTTTTAAGTGGTGTAGTGCATGGATGGCCAAATCTGAAACTATGAGGAATAGTGGAATACACTAAAAAGATTCATGAGGACGAAGTTGATAAAACTAAAACTGCGTTATTATTTTTCAAAAATCAATACCAGGAACAAAACCCGTCGATTTTGAAAAAAAAAACACAGTCTGTATTATTACACCATTCAATAATGTCGCTAAGAAGGATCAAATTCTGGGAAGTAATTAATGGCATATATGGAAAACTTAAGGAAAAGGCTCATTCTTACCAAAATCCATTTATTTTTGTATGAAATCTACGACGACTCGTATCATACAATCGATGACATGAAAAAGTCTTTGCAGAATATTCTAAACGGAATCAAAATTATTATAATACTGAATGTAGTACAATGCTTGAGTTGTCGAATTCGGCTATTTAATGTAAATGGGAAAATAAATCTTCGTAGAATAAAAAACTTTTTACAAAAAAATACTACCGACTTCCAAATAAGAAAACTATAAAGTGAAAAATAACTTTATTTTTGGAAGTCGGTGTCTTTGGGTAGGTACCAAATTTTTAAGTTATGGACACCGACTTCCAAAAATAAAGTTATTTTTCACTTTCTAGTTTTCTTATTTGGAAGTCGGTAGTATTTTTTTGTAAAAAGTTTTTTATTTTTCACTTTTTAGCAAAAAGCGACTACCTAATAGTGAAGTAGTTAAGAGCGCGGCGAACGGAGCTCGCAAATGCGATTCGAGACGAGTGAAGAATTCGTTCAGAGTATTGCTATCTCGCTTTGCACACACGCGGTGCGCCGTGCGCAGCCGTGTGTGTGCGAGTAGATAGGCTTCCATTCATAACGACTCGAAAGCCGGCAAGCCGGCCAACGCGAACTGCGCCGGCGTTCTTTTGTCTTATTTATGTAGCTAACTATGCCTTTTACGAAACCTCAAATATGTATTGTTATAATAAATAATGAATGCAAGTAAAATAATACAAATGTTACTTAGGCAAAGTATTAGTACAAGACAAATATTCCAATAATTTATGCCTATTTACGCATAAGTAGGTACAGACAAATAACAGCGCTCTGATCCAAGAATATTAAAAATAAAAACACGAATTTCGTATAAACATTTATTTAGTTATGTTTTACTTTATAGATCATCATTCATCTATTTAAAAAATATAAATCAAAACGTGATAAAGTCGTGTAGGGTGACCATAAATATTATCGACTGAACGAAATACAAAAATACAATAATGATAATCAGAAAACATTTTTACGCATGCTTTTTAGTTTATATGTACAATTGTACATTGTAATAATTGTACATTACGTAGGTAAAGAAAAAAAAAAGTTTATATTCTGTCTCTGATAGGCAGATTTCTAGGTAAACAGGGATCTATTAATTCAGGCAATATACATTTAAAATAAAACTCTTCTAATTTTAATACTATTGAATTCCAAAATTCGTTGTCTTTTTCAATTTTTTCATATGCCAGTCCTTTAGGCGTCCATATTATAAAAATACAGTATTTGCGGTTTGTTATTTGCAATTGTCCTTGTATCTGGTAAAATAGTAACTTATTGTATTATATCATTGGGATATAGGTACTTACTGTGAGAAACATCCCAACGCTCGGAGTCCATGTCGGCAACCAAACCAAATCGTAAATAATAAAGTCCGTAAACAACGCAAAGTTCGTAAGAAAGTAGATTACTCAATATCAAAGTTCAAATCACAAGGCAAATCTAAATCCAAGTTCATAGCTTAGGTCAATAGTGTCAGAAATATTACAATAAGTACTTAGAAAATAAATAAATACGCACGAGCAGCACAGTAAAGTAATCATCTAACACTGACAACAAACCACAAAAAAAAAGTTAATTAAAAAAATCAAAAAACCCGACTGCTTGAAAAGCGAACTAAAAAGACGTAAACAAGGAGAAAATCATGCTGTGCTGTCGGAGGATACATCTTCGCGAGCTGGCTAACCAAAACCAGACGTATCCTCCAACTGCACAGCATGATTTTCTCCTTGTTTACGTCTTTTTAGTTCGCTTTTCAAGCAGTCGGGTTTTTTGATTTTTTTAATTAACTTTTTTTATTTATAACTTTTTGGTTATTTTTTTTTTTCGAATCAGGTACATTTAAACATATAAGTGTTATATATTTTTGAAATCACCTCTTAAAATCCTTTATTTTGATACCCCACACGATAGGTGTGGAAGAAAAAAAAAATTGGGCCCCCACAATATGGCGCCCAAGAACCGCTATTTTCCTATTTGCCAATTTTTATGTAGCCAGTGACACTCGCGGGGTTAAGGCGAATCGATTGACTTAAGAACCATCAAAATCTGCCCACGCGTTTGGTTTCTAGAACGCCACATAGGAACAAACATACATACATACATACATACATACATACTTACATACATACATACTTACATACATACATACTTACATACATACATACATAAATAGACTGATAAACACATTACCCTCCTTCGGTAGTCGGGTAAAAAATATACAATACAACAAACAGTAAACAACCCCGAAGTGCCCCGAACAAAAGCCGTACGAGCGATACCTACTCAACCGTATGAAGCACGACTACACACACATTGACATGACGTGCTCGACGCGACAGCAATACTAGCTATTGAAAATGTATGATTATTTTTATGTGTTCCGTAATACCAAAAATTATGAATGAAAACTTAATGTTTTTTTAATTTTTTTTCGATAATTTGTTTCTTGATAATATGAGCTATGTTATAGCGTTGACAATTTTATAGATATTGTTTTTTTTAAGATAGAAAAATCAATAAGAAAACATGTCATTTACGCTGTAAAAATGTACGAAATGAAATTCGCTTAAACTTCATTTTAGGTAACTATTTTGAAAAAAAAAAGACGTAGGAACCTAGATAAATACTGTCTGAATCCGAATATTAGCATAATTTGGTGGAAATATGATCAACTTACAAATGATTTAGGTATTACGTTTGTATGGACAATTCATGCTTCGCCGCGCCCTTAAGTAATTTCCTATAACGACAGAATAGATTACCCGAATAACATGAAACTTGAATATAACCGGTGAAATGAGAGCATACTCCTTTCGAGCATACTGGCGTGATGTTATGTTATGAAATGGTATAAAAAATAAACACACATGCGATTGCAGCAATCCCGAGAGATTTGCCGTTATTTATTGAAGAGTTCTGTTGTATATCTTCGAAGTTCTTCATGAGATCTTCACCCAATTAAAATGGGACCAATTTCGAAACATACTTTTTTAAACAAAAAAAAGAATTTTCAAAATCGGTCCACAATTGACGAGAGATATCGGTGAAGATACATAAAAAAAAAAAAAAAAAAAAAACATACCTAATGTCGAACATAGAACCTCCTCCTTTTTTGGTAAGTCGGTTAAAATTAAGTAAATATTATTCCTCTCCGTGAGAGGAGACACCCCCATCTCTAATATTAGTAAACTAGAAATGTCTGGAAGAGAATTAGCACTCATAATCATCATCAGTTTAGCCGAAGGACGTCCACTGCTGCAAATAGGCCTCTTCAAGTGTCACCACATCAAACGCTCCTGAGCGTATTACATCCAAGGGATTCCAGGTTATCGGTCCACCTAGACTAGAGGCAGGTCTTCCAACGCCGAGTATTTGCACTGCATTATTTACCATTACTTTATTGTGTAAAAACTTTTTTACAATAAGATACAATTGACTTTAAATATGGTTATATTTGTAGTCAATTGTTCTATTGTAGTGTTGTAATTTGTTGTTGTTGTGTTTGTATTTGTTTGTTGTTGTATTGTGTGTTGTTGTTGTATTGTATTGTTGTTGTTGTATTGTAATTGTATTGTGTTGTGTTGTTGTTGACAATTGACTTTAAATATATACAATTATATATATTCAAATTCTATATTAAAGTCAGGTTATATTTAAAGTCAATTGTATATTTTCTGGCTATATTCAAAGTCAATTCTATTCTTTCGCAAATCGATACATCCGACTTCTAAATCGGTTGATTTGGAAGTCTGATGGAACGATGGCCAAAAAAAAGAAACACTTTTTTTTTGTGGTTCATATCTATAATGCCCACAGTTATGCCAGAATAGATTACCAGAATAACATGAAACTTGAACACAACCGGTAAAATTAGAGTGTACCAGGGAGCCAAGGAGCCAGGAAGTGTGCAGGGGAGGGGGAGGGGGGGGCGGGATACCTCTTTAAATCGTACCGGCGTGATGTTATGTTATAAATGTTGTAAATAATACACAGACATGCGTTTGCAACAATCCGGAGATATTTGTCGTCATTTATTGAAGAGGTTTGTTGTATATCTCCGAAGTTCTTCATCAGATCTTGATCAAATGGGACCTCAAGTCTCAGAGTCAAGAGAGAATTTCAAATAAAAAATAATCATCAAAATCGATTCACCTATACTTCATAAAACACGTAACAATAGCGCTTGACAGGCTAACAATAACGTATACGTCAGTTTGACATGCGTCGCAGAGATCAGGCTATATTTTATGAAGTACAGTGAAAAATTCTAAGGTAACACACATAAAAAAAAACATTCGAATTGAGAACCTCCTACTTTTAGAAGTCGGTAAAAAGCCAGTCATTATACAAATACATTTACAAATACGTTTATTGGTTATAAAAATAACAGAAATACAACAACAATACTCTGTCACTTAAAATAGGATTCCCTGTGCTATAAGTGACAGTAGGGATCGCAGTTGGCCTAATTTACAATCATAGTTTTTCAGTCCGTATTTTTGTAATTAAAATGTAGATAATAGAGAAAAAAATAAGTTAATTATTATAATTAAAGTTGGAGGAAACAATTTAAAGTTACTAATTTCACATGATTGATTAACCCATGTACCATGTTTGTGTGTATGTGTGCATGTGTGAGGGAATGTGTAGAATTGTGAGGTTATGGGTCTGTGTGTGCGTGAATGATGAATGGAGTATATACGATTCGTGATTAGTAGGGCGAGTTTTAATTTGAAATATCTCAATTAGGTACGTAAAATTGTTGTTCGGTTTCTGTGTAGTCTAATGATGCTGTTGCATGTACCGTTTTTTTTTAACTTGAAAATTGTTGATTTAGACAAGGGCTGTAATGTACGGATGACGTTTGGCAAATACTGTGTTATATCTGTGTCATTGCAAACATTCATGCAATATTTTGTTGACAACTCCATCTTTTCATTTTTCATCATCTTTTTTTTTATTTTTCTGCGAAGTTTCATCTTTTCTATTACTTTTATATATATTTATATAAGTATATATTATTTTCAATATATATGTACGTGTATTTTACCTATTTTAGTATGTTATATAATAACTGGTTTTATTTTTATTATTAAATAATGCACCTGCCATGTTATCTCTTCACCACCCTTGGTTGACTGGTAGAGAATGCCTAAGGCATTATGTACGCATTTGTACCTTTTGTGCATGAAGTCTAAATAAATAAATAGTATATTGTAGCTTGTCGAACTTCAAGAGCAAACTTAATGCTGTTTCATGGAATACTTGTATGGTTGTTAGTTTTTTTTTTAATGTACCATATTAGTTTTAATAGCCTAAAACCTATTGCAGAACCGTCATACCTAGTTTCCCATTTGAGTTTTTCAGGAAACGCGGTCCCTAACATAGCAAATACGGTACGGGACCTTTGGTGTGCGAGTTCGACTAGCACTTAATACAGAAACAAGTTTAAAAATTGTAACCCGACTAGGTTTTTTTTTAATTCTATGTCTCTCTCTCTTGGTCAGACTCTCATATCTGAGGATCGTGGTCAGCATCAGGGTTACATCTGGAGTAGATGATTTGCCTCCACTGGTTTTTGTCCAGCGCGTCCCTTACGACCGTGTAGAAATTGGAGGACGACGAGTCTTTCACTTGATCGGTCCATCTTGTTGGTGAACGACCGCGCAATCTCTGGCCTTCGGTGTTCCCAACCACAATCAGTCTTTCCAAATTCTCGTCGCCTCTGCGCATTGTGTGGCCGAAATATGTAAGAATGCTTTGCTGGCATATGGTGAACAAGCGATTTTTTACTCGGAGTTGAGTCTAGATCGATGCATTCGTGCGTTTCGCAGTCCAGGGTACTCTTAGCATTCGTCTCCAGCGCCACATCTCGAATGCATTAATCCTTTGCCTTTCTCAGGCCAGGATTGTCCACGTTTCCACTTCATACAGGAAGATAGGGAATACCAGGCCTGTGTCAGGGCAATCCTATGTCACCCGAGCCATAATAACGAAACAATTGACACCTGATTCAAATCGCATGAATAGTTTAGGCGCTACGGAGGAACATACGTGTATGCCTTTCTGTTTGTTCCAATACTTTGATACCTGAAGCAAAACTGCGCAACTTTAAGGCTCTTGTATATTTATACTATTTACATTGTAGTACATAAACTGCATAAAGATAGACATGTAGTATTTGATGACTCATGGATTGCATGACAATAAAATTCTTAGAAGACTCTGAACAAAAAAATAATGGCACCCTAATGCCATCACAAAATTTTACTTATAAAATATTTAAAAACAGCCAGTAACTATGTACAATCAGCCAGTACGTATGTAAATAGGTGGCGCGCAAGTCGCCACAGACTGCTAAAAGCCCTTCTTTTTGGCTTCGCCGTAGGTAGACCAGCAGGCTGATTACGTATGTTTTGCAAGAGCAAAATGATAGCGATTTTTGCGCAATCATTGCTCTTCAATACAAAAGATTTGGAGTTGTTGGCGTTTTTATTGTTATGCATTTGACAAAAAGCGAGCGATTAGCAAACGATTGCGTAGGACCTACCATACCTACACTGCAGGTAATGCCTAGTTTTATGACATAAAGCGTTTGATCGCTATCGTTTTGCTCTTGCAAAAGATACGTAATAAGCCTGCTGGTTTGTGACACATTTAAAACAAATTAATATATTTAATATACAAGAAGAAACTGACTGAGTGACTGGTCGATCAACGCAGAGCCAAAACCACAAAGCCTAGGAGCAAGAAATTTGGCAGAAAGCATTCTCAAGAAACAAAAGAGAGCACTAAGTAAGAATTTTTAGAAATTCTACCTAAGAGTGGTAAACAAGGGGTTGAAAGTTTGTATGAAAAATCTAATTCCTTCGGCTAATATTTTTGAAACTTGGCACAAATAGTAATCTAAGAGAATGATAAAGGTTTTCATTATTAGATTTTCGAACTACCCTCTAAAGACGATTTAGGGGTTGTTGAAGTTTGTATCAAAAAATCTTATTTCTTGGGTTACTTACTTACTTGAAACTTGGTACAAATACCAAACTAATTAAATAATTAAGTATGTTATTATTAATTACTCTAAACTACCCCAAAAGAAGATTTAAGGGGTGTTAAAGTTTTATTTGAAAAATCTTATTTCTTGGGTTAATAAACTTGAAACTTGGCAGAAATACCAACTTAAGCAAACAATAAAATACGATTTAGCGGGAGTCAAAGTTTTTTGAAGAATCTTACTGCACAGTTTCATTTTTGATGCTGGGATCTAGGGCAGCACTAAGAACGAATTTTCGGTAATTCTACCATTAAGGGGGTGAAAACGGGGAAATATGTTTGTATGAAAAATAGAATTCCTTGGGTAGTAAAGTAAATAGTTCAAATTGTCATAGAATAGAATATACTTTACTGTACACCAAAAAATGAAGTTACACATCTCTTCACCTCAAGTTTTTTTGAGGAATCTTACTGCGCAATATGACTAATATAAAATAAAAATAAAAAAGAGAATCAAAGAGTGAATAACATATTTGTGTTGTTAAAAACGTCAGCGGGTTAAAAAGGGGTTATTAAATTTTAAGTCAAATAACGAATCGTCCCTAACCAATAAACCCTAGATATCTACGATACCCCAGTTTTTATTAATTTAATAATAGCTTATTTTTGGTCGCCTTCACTAACTGTACATAAGCAAGTCATTTGTAGGATGCTAGTAAAAGAATAATTATTCACCACGTGTGCACTATATCAAAATAATTATTCACCAAGCACATACGAAAATGAATGACGGTTTAATTAAAATATTATATTTAATAATTATATAAATTAATGGTTTATTTATAAAATAATTGGTTTACATTACAATAATTTGCATAATTTTGATGAACGTAATTTAATTAGCACTTTCCGGTTTCGTTTATTACCATAATTTTGTCATCAGACATTGAATTAATTTTTAGTATTTATTTTTTAAGATTTGTTTTCATTAGATGGCAGAATTTATTGGTTTTAACTGTTTCATGGTACAATCATTAATGTGCCTAAAGTTGGAACTACTTACAGACAGAATTCGCACATGATAAGAGTTTGTCGTACGTTTGTGTTAACACCATATGTGTTTTGATATGTTGATCTGGATTTGTTCCATACTAAGATTAAAAACGTAAAGAATAGTTTGAGTAAGCGTTTCTTTGATATGTAGAATTCTTTTTGCGTTTCTATATTTTTTTTTGTATTTGTTTAGCGTTGAGACATATCTTTTTTTATTGTAAACTCTCGCTTATATGTATGTATATTATGCAATTTTTTATATGTGTGAAAACTTTTAATGGCCCGATTTTTTGCTTACTTTCCTACCTACCCTTCCTGCCTATCATTTTTTTTCTTTCGCGGAGAATCTTAACACCGCTATTCAGAAAATGACGTCAAATTCACAACGCCATCTATCGAATATCGAGTTCAACTGTCCGAATATCTGATTTGCTTGTGTTGTGATATTACACTTAAAATTCATCTAACTTTTGATAGAGTAAACCGATTGCGATGAAACAAAAGAGGCCAAGTGCGGACTCGCGCACGATGGGTTCTGTACCATTATCGCAAAAAACGGCTACAAACCACGTTTGTTGTATGGGAGCCAACCTTAAATATTTATTTTATTCTGTTTTTAGTATTTGTTGTTATAGCGGCAACATAAATACATCATCTGCGAATGAATTTCAACTGTCTAGCTATCACGGTTCATGAGATACAGCGTGGTGACAGACAGACAGACAGACAGACAGAGGGACAGTGGAGGCTTAGTAACAGGGTCCCGTTTTACCCTTTGGGTACGGAACCCTAAAAACTAAGTAATACTTCAAGTTACGCACAATTTTCATGTATTAAAGTTATCTATATTGGTTTCGTAAATTTTACGTGATGCGTTCACTGTTTAATTGTTTTGTCTGTTTAGACAAAAAAAACAAAAATTCTGGCAACCCTTTGCCAGAATTTTGTTATCATAGAACACCCTGGCTATATTTTTGGTAAAATTTTCGATGTACAAAAACTAGTTTTCTACAGATTTATTGTATGTATTGATTGATAAATATACTTTTCTTCCAACTACGTAGTAATGTTATCATTAATCACTACAAAACAGATCGACAGACCGAAGAAAGCACGTATTTTTTGCTTAGAACCAAAACAGTGCAGAAATGTTATGTGAAATCTCATTGTTGCACAGTTTTTCATTAATGCACTGTTCTTTTATTTTTTATTTAGATATGAATTTACCACAGAGGTTTAATGTTTAAAATAAAATGAAAATGCATACATTAGATCAAAAAGCCTGAATATAAAAATCGGCTGAATAAAATCGATTTGATTAAAAAAAAACAAATGGCGCGCTTTTTTTTACTTTTGCCGCAAAAGTCGCGGGATGAATATTTTTCATTAACTTCAAGTTTTTATTTTGAGTAGGTATATTTTATCACGGTAGGTAGATTGGTAATTGAAAGAAAAAAATAGATTACTCACCTCGCTAAAGTGAGTAATTAATGCACTCGTGTTAATTTAGTGCCCTCGCATGCGCTCGGGCACCAACATAACACTCATGCATTAATAACTCGCTTTGCTCTCGATGCAAAAATCTACTATTAGTTTACACCACATAAAAAAATAAAGGCCAAACATTTATAACGGTGAGTGTACAATGAGCAATGGGTATTATTAGGGGTTATCCATCTGGAAATTCTCAGTTGCAGCCCGGAGTTTGGACTTGTGCTCGGTTTATTTATTAACACACTTTATGTAACAAATATCAGTGCAGCCCTGGCTATTGTACTAGGAAGTCCTGTGACACAAGAGCCAGACCTCTTAAAAAACAGGGAATATTATACAAAGGGAGCATGATAAACAGAAAAAAAAAACCGGCCAAGTGCGAGTCGGACTCGCGCACGAAGGGTTCCGTACCATTATCGCAAAAAAACGGCAAAAAAATCACGTTTGTTGTATGGGAGCCCGCCTTAAATACTTATTTTATTCTGTTTTTAGTATTTGTTGTTATAGCGGCAACAGAAATACATCATCTCTGAAAATTTCAACTGTGTAGCTATCACGGTTCATGAGATACAGCCTGGTGACACACAGACGGACCGCGAAGTCTCAGTAATAGGGTCCCGTTTTTACCCTTTGGGTACGGAACCCTAAAAATGGCAGTTATAGCGTGCACGCATTATTAGGTATACAACATAAGAATAAAACGGGCTATTGATATCCTTAAAATTAAAAGATAGATAAAAAAAAGATATATATTAAAGAAATTAAAATTTATTTTACATTTTAATTATTAATATTGTCTAGATAAGAATAATTAACATTGTATAAAATTAGAATTAAACATTGCATTTAATGACAATAGGGTCGCCACAATTACATGGGACCACAGATATAAATATAACTAGATAACGCAAGTCCCTCCATCTGTATGAAAACCAATCGTGCCATTTTTTCACACTCAATTTAACTTTTATATTTATTTTATTTATCAATAAAATAAAACATTTCCAATGCCTCGGCCAACTTTTTCTATACAGTCTTTACAGCTCAATATGGCATAATTAGGCAATTTTCTAGATTTCGGTGGCTTTCCGATGCCGATAATACTAAATGAAAAGCTCAAAGTACGATCATTGATCATAATTTTACTCCGTTTTTTGACACACGAAGTAAATACGATCGCGTCATCTAATTAGATTTATATCTGTGTATGGGACTGCCTTACCTTTCGGGGAACTCATTATACATAAGGAAAGAAAGACTAAAGGACACACAATATAGGTACTAGATTCATAATAATATACATTAGATAACATTTATTTATTTATTTATTATTATAGGGAAAACAAACAGTAGTATACTAAAAATATACAAATTGTCTTAAACATATGACTTAACAAATAAACTACCCACTACATTTTCCGCAGATTACTACTTACACAAGTAAGACAAACTGATTAGCAAACGTTATTGTAGTCAGGATATGTAGAAACATTAGAAGCTACTGTTGATCCTTCAAAATTATGATTATGTTAGTTCTAAAGCAAATAATATGTCAATTGCACAAAATTGTTTATTGTATGTATCGACTAGACGGCGTAGCGGTGAGCGCACACCGGCAATAGATTTGCAAGAGATAGTAGCGAATAGTTGCCTGGTGCGCACTGCCCGCCCCTGCACTGTTCGAGGAACCAGGTAACACAAACGGTTGACCAAGTCGGGGCAATCAAATTTGTTCCGGCATACATTGTATATAGTCATTGTCTCAAAAATGCAAATAAAAATAGTGTAAAGTCTGACGTAAGACGTTAGCAGGAAAGTGTGCCTCACGGCTGCGCCAAAAAGGCCCAGTTCAGCAAAAAAGCAGCGTTAGCATCATAATTATATGCAGGTAGTCTTAATTTCTAGGGCAAGTCGCTACTTACAATAAGAGCATCAATGCCATTCGGTCAAGTTCAATAAAAATCACGCTCAAACGACCGGACACTGATCTTAAAAAAATACATTTTTTGTACGTCATTGTAGATTTGAACAAAACTAGTTTTGTACAGCTTAATATTTTGATACCACAGATAAAATATTCAATACGTATAGAATATAGAAAAATATATTTTTTCTGCAATTTGAATTTCGAGTGATGTGCAAAGGTCACTTACTTTAAGCACGTCACCTTCAAGTCACCGATCAGTTACATCAATGTTAACAGATGTCAGTTTGTGTGGGGTCGATGTCCTACAATAGCTACTATACTATACAAGCTGCCACCCGCGGCTCCACCCGCAGAAAATCCAACCAAAAGAATATCCCAAAAGAACCTACTACCTGGATAAGAAGCATGACTTACTTGACTTCATGTCCGAGAGGGTGTCCACAGATGTCCAACACCGCGATCAGTCTTGATTTTCACGCTTCACCTCGCTCCATGTCATTCCGATGCTCGTCGCCAGCTTTGACGGGGACGGCCACGCTTTCCCTTGGGGATTCCAGTCCAAAGATTGCTTGGATATGCTGTGTTAATCCAGGTTCTAAACTATCTGTACGCCAAATTCCATCCAATCCCGTTAGTTGTTTAGGTAGGTAGTTTTCTTAGGAAGTTTTTGCATCAAGGAGTAACAAGCATTCATCCATACTCACAGATTCTCAAAATCTTGACAGTGACGTACCTGATATATGTGAATGAACCTGTAAGATGTACAGTGACCTAGATTATCGAGTCCCCCGACAAATAGCGTCAGTATCCCTAAATCCAACATCTAAAAACAACTCTAATCTAGTCGATGTCGGTTCAAAGGTGCACAGTCAATCGTGAAGTAAACTTGGACCCGAGTCCCCAATGCTTTGAGGAGACCGTTGAATTTTGTATGAAATAGCTGATGCGACCGTACCCTCTAGATAGATGATATTTCCTCTCGTAGACTTCTTAGCACAACATCAAATATGTACGCTTTATTTTCACTTCTTGATTTTATATTCTAGTAAAAGTCAATTTAGAGTTCTGCTGAATCGGTGAAAATAAAATTTGATTAGTTCTGTGACGATATTTTTGGAAAACGTATTTTATTACTCTGCAGAAGAACTTTGCTCCTAATTCAAGTATTTTAATCCACAGCGTCTGGATTCAGCATCACTATGAGCATTACTATTGATTAGACTATTTAAAGTTTTATTATTAGTTTTATATGGGATCCTGTATAACCAGGTTTTTTTGCTGAAGTGTTTAATAATAAAATATTTTTAACAGAATTTCACTACATATTTTTTTTTTTTTTACAAATTTTTAGTTAATTTTTTTTTAGAATTAGGTACATTTAAACATATAAGTTTTATATATTTTTGTAATCACCTCTTAAAACCCTTTATTTTGATACCCCACACGAAGGATTCGGAAGAAAAAAAAATGTTGGTCCCCACAATATGGCGCCCAAATCCGCCATTTTTCTATTTTCCAATTTTAATGTAGCCAGTGACACTCGCAGGGTTAAGACGAATCGATTGACGTGAGAATAATCAAAATCAGTCAACGCGTTAGGCCTCTGGAACGCCACATAGGAACAAACATACATACACACATACATAGACTGATAAACACATTACCCTCCTTCGGCATTCGGGTAAAAATAAAGTCACCGCGTCTGGTCAGTCATGCGGTTTTCACCAATAGAAAGAGTGAGAAACGAGGAAGGTTGTTGTGTATAATTTTCACGGGCAAAGCCGGGTCCCAAGAAGAAAGTCTATGATCAGTGTTTGTTGCCAGCGATTACTTACGGGACATAGACGTGGTAGCTCACAATAGCCCTCATCAGAAGACCTAAAGTCACCCAACGGGCAATGGAGAGAGCTATGCCTGGAGTTTCTTTGCGTGATTGAATCAGAAATGAAGACATCCGCAAGAGAACCAAGGTTACCGACACACACATAATCAGCCTATTAATGTTCCCACTGCTGGGACACAGGCCTCCTCTCTGTGAGAGGGAATGGGCCGTAATCCACCACGCGGGCCCAGTGCGTGTTGGTGGATGTCACATGTCATCGAATTTTTTGGTTCTAGGAAACCGGCATGCGGTTTCCTCACGATGTTTTCCTTCACCGTTTTTGAGAACAGTGGTGATGAAATAATTTACACAAAGTAAAGCGCCTGCCTGGGCTCGAACCTACAAACTACAACTTGTAAGTCGCGGCCGATACCACTGGGCCACCACTGATCTACTTTACTTACTTCTAGATTACCGACATATCCCAAAAATAATGATTGAGTAACAAACATACACACATCCATCCAAATTTCGCATTTATAATATTAGTAAGATTAATTTAAACCAATCGTTAGTGTGTCCCATCAAACAGTTAGACCATCTGTAAAGTCAAAGTACCTTTGCACCAATATGCCTTATGGTTGACTGCTTTTGACGTACTGCTTAGACCAATTACAGCCATCGATTGCCTTTGAAAGGGACCACAAGTTGTGGTCCATGCTACCACGATTGAAATATATTCAGACTCTGTTGTTTCCCGTGACTTTGTCCGCTTGAATACATACATACATACATCCATAAACTTACGCCTTTTTCCCATGGGGGTAGGCAGAAACTACAAAACGCCACCAGCTACGATCCTTACGTATTTCTTTTGCTTCACTCACGTTCATACATCTAGTCATACAAGCACGCTGGTTATGAGTACTGTGCACCTAGCCTTTCTGAAGAACATCGCCAATAAGATCTGTGTATGTCCTACCAGGACGTCTCCTCCCGGCAACGAAGTGGACTTTGGTAAAATCTGCACCCTAGTGCATCTTGTAGGGACATTTTTTATTAAAGGTTTTGATTTCGCATTTTTTTTTATTTGATGAGTAAGTGTGCTTCATGGTAGTACGTTACGTTTTATAACATTAAAGATTACGTTGAGGACAAAAAGGCTTGGGATTGAGCTGCTCCAATTAATTTAGTTTTTTATTTTTATTTTGCACCGTGAATTTAGATTTCTAAATATTTTTTTTTTATTTTCTTTCTATGACAAGAATAAATTAAAAAAATATATTTAAGTATTTTTTTATTATTTAAGTTATTTTATAGTTTTATGTTTTAGATTTTGAATTTAATTTTATATTATATCTTAAATAGTTTATTTTAAAAGGGCCTTATTTATGCGGCCTACCCGAATGTCCTTTCTTTGGTATTGTTCGTCAATTCGTTGAACTCCTTAAATTCTGAGTTGAGCTGCACGGTTATTGACAAATGCGTGCACTGACTGGACAGGTCCACTCAATTTGGGTAGTTATTTCCTCAAAAAACCATTTCAGACATCAGTTTACATGGTCTTCACATGATCTAACCAAGATTTTGTCTGGACTTTAAAAGAGACTGTGACCTCTGAGTTTGTTTCGGCCTTTCTTCTCAGAGTAATCAGACAGGAAACGCCGACCTCATCTAGTTTTAAAAAATATGATCGACATGTAAAAGTGTTTGTACAAACCAACTTACAGAAATAAAATCATTTATCAGTATGGGCGATTTGTAAAAAACATGGTACCTAAATAGAAAAATTAAGGTAAATGAACTTCGCAATGACATCCGATTAACCTTCTAATTGCCAAAGTCAACTACCGAAGAGGATAACTTTGATTATAATAAGTTTTATTTTTTTAGACTAACACAACTAGGCCTCCTTTATTTTTAAATAAAATCTGAACAGACAAAGCTATAAAACGTGCAGTTTCATAGCTTATTGTGTAGTCGATTGTGCAACATCTTAGTAAAATGTTGTCAAAGTGTTTGATTTTGTGGATTGGTTACTTTGCAGCCAGTTCAATTGCTGGTACAGGTAAGGGCTTTAATACATAAAGTGATATTTAGTGTAACTTAAGAAGATAGAGTAGGAAGGAATTTTATTGTGTATAATATTTATTCAAATACAGGTGATTTTTTGAAAAGGGCTTGGATGGCCAAATCCAAAACTAGGAGTAGCGAAAAACACTCAAAGACTACTTTGAGTGTTTTTAGCTACACCTCAGTTTCCGATGGTCCAATATTATGTGTTTGACATTATCGGTCCGTTTTTAATAAAAACTATAACTGCATCGTTGGATTTAGAAAATTCCGACGTGTTTTTTTTTCAATATCAATCCGATCGATTCCTGGGTATAAATATTCATTTTTCATAAATCCGAAATATGCCGCGAGACTTTTTGGAGTGTTTTCGCTATTTCTCTTAGTTTAGGTTTTGGTCATACCCTGCCACTTGAAAACCTCACCCTCTAATGTGATCTCTCTATCACTCAAAGGATTGCTGGGAGAAACCTCAACTTTAAGTTAAACTCGCATTTGTACATAATAATACAATCAAATCACTGCGTACTATGTTAGCATAGCATGATCAAGCTACATTGTTCCTACTGCTGGGATCTGTGAGAGGAAATAGGTCATAATCTTGTACTCGGGCCCCGTACGGGTTAGTAGATGTAACATGTCTTCGATTTTTTTATGTTATGTACTGTGTACAACTAAATAATTAAGAAGATTTTCGTGGCCCGTCACCGCATGGGACGATCCGCAAGGTTAAGCAGCGCTTGACGAGGTCCGTAGATGGACGACCAATTACCGTTATATTGAGAATCCCGGCTCTCAAATGTGTAGGGACAACAACTTTAATTTGCCACCATTTTGATTTGAAGCCAAATACCCATATTTTTTAGTTAAAGAACTGCATTTTTTTAAGACCATGACCACAGCATTAACTTCAAAGTTCCAAAGCTAATTGAAAATTAACAGGTGCTGTTATGCAATTACAGTCGTTTCAGGATTTTAGAAACACGAAAGTCTGATGACAAGTTTTACTGAAGAGTACCCGGTTAAATAAATAAAATAAAAAAGCTTTTATTAATGCCTTACTAATTACAAAGGTTTAAAATTGTATCGCTATTAGACAAACATCGGCATATATTACATTATTGTGTTAGTAAAAAATTATAAAAAAACTTAGCCTAATATTTGCTAGTGTTGTGTGTTAGTATATACGTTTTCTGTCTCTATCTCAGTGTAAGGATCGCCTGTGGCGGTAATAGCCTCCTCCAAATGTTTCCATTTGTCACGAAGTCTAGCTGTCCTGGTCCAAAGGTTTCCAGTAGTTTTGGCAATGTCGTCTTTCCACTTTTTTAAAATGCCTGCCTCTTCTCCTTTTTATAGATCTGGGAGTCCACTTTGTTATGATCTGGATCCATCGTTGTGGTCTCTTAGTTTTATATTCATAAAGCTGCGTTATAGTCCTCTCTGACAAGTTTATAATCCTAATTTGTTGTCTTTTTGTCAAACTTGGTCGCAGCAGCAACTAAGCAAGCAAGTACTTATAGCTTTTGTTTTCAGCCTAGGTGGAAACGAACATTTAAAGATTTTTTTCATGGCCCAGTATTTGTTCCATGTGCTTTTTCTTCTAGTATTTACTTCTTTTTCGCTACAATCTTTAAACGATACCCAGTTTATAGTACCCATTAACCCAGTTTCTAACTGGTTTGAGGTTTTGGATAAAATAAGTACAGGGGGCCTAGCTAAGTTACTAACGTTTCGTATTGAATCTCTTTCTACAATCTTTACCGCCTTCTATACGTTTGGTCTGACCACGTAATTTAACGGTCAGATGAGTAATTCCCATACATTGATTCGTTTATTGTTTATTGTCAACTTGGCTATAGGTGCTGTTGTTCAGCTGGATTTCTTTAGACTGAAAGCCAAGCCACCGACAAACCAATACAATTAGGAAAATGAAAGATAGATGTTGAAGTGATCCAGGTCAAAAAGGGATGAGGATGAGAAACACAAAAAATAACCAGCAATTTTTAAGGGCACCTATCCAGCCGATATTAATAAATGTTTTATTGTTTCAGTGCCTTCTTGGTTAAAGCCATGCCCAGCATTAGACTCAAAATGTATGATAAATTCTCTTGATGCCAGTATGCAACACCTTGCCGAAGGCAATGCTGAGCTTGGTACACCTCCCATTGAGCCTCTGCCTATAAAAGATACGGAGTCCAGCGTCGGAAGTCTTAAAGTAAACTTCATAAACGTGCTACTACATAACCTTAGTCAATGCAAGTTTAAAACGTTTACGTGAGTATTAAAGTGATATTTTTTACGGAAACTTATTGCAGAATGCCTTACTTTCAAAATACAGGTTTTCCTACTTTAGGGGGCAGCGGACAAACTTAATTGTGTCTTTTATAGCTAGTGTTGTAATTGTTAAGTATTTTGTCATACCGCTGTTCTTGAATTATATTCATTATTATTGATATTTATGGAGTGTTGAGTGATTTTTCATTTATCATATTTCTTTATATTAGTTTCCAACTATGGACCTATCATTTGGCTTCAAAAGAAAAAATATCGATTGCCGTAATGGTCAGATAGATCATGTTTTAATTAACTCAGAAGCATTAAACTGCTATTCAATGAAGATAGATACACCGAAATCTGTACAGCACTCTTTTAAATTAACTTTATAAATAAATCATAATTGATACAACTAAATAGATACTTTTTTATTGATAGCCTCGCGTTTGAAAACTATCTGACCTGATGGTAAGCGATGATGTACTGTCAGTATATTTAATCTCACTGTAACATTTCGGGTGCTTACCCACAAGTCGAGATGGTGAGGTATGATGTGTAGCGGTGGCTCTGTGATAGTGTGATCCTTTCTGCCAAAGCGTGCGAGGAATTTGCGCGGTGCGAGGATGCGTAGCAGACTCATTTTGGTTGTGCGCACACATATCCTTCGCACACATTTCTAACTCGAATCCATCACATCTTTCGCTTTTGTTGTACAAGAAAATAAGTGTTCCCTTTAGGAGATTTATTATTCACGCATCGCACTTTTCTGTTGGAAAAGAACTCTTAATTTGAATAATAATAAATTAATGTTTTATTATTGACAGACGGGACCTCGATAAATCATTGGTGAACATCACAACTGTCTGTCCTGTTGGTATAAAGGGAGAATACAAAATGAAAGGAAATATTATCGGTGTAAACCTTTTCGGAAATGATAAATTTTCTATAGAGGGTGGTAAGTATAACAAACCGTTTTTTTTAAATAATTAAACTCATCATCAAAACTGATACTATAAAGTGGCAAAATTGATTTCTTTCAACTACGTAGTAATTTTATCATTAATCACTACAAAACCGATCACAAAGGACGTATTTTTTGCTTAGAACCAAAAGAAATTTTATATGAAATCTCATTGTTGCAGTTTTGCATTAATACACTGTTTTTTAATTTTTATTTAGATATAAATTTGCCACAGATGTTTGATGTCTCCTATTAAGTTTAATATAAAATGTATGCATTGGATTAAAAATACACTGGCTGAAAACAAAAATCGGCTGAATAAAATCGATATGATGAGAAAAAATAGCAAATGGCGCACATTTTGTACCATTGTAAAACTTTGATACCTCATATTTAGCAATAAAAGTTAAAAATGGAAATAGACAGCGATAGCGATATGAATTCAACACCAAAAAGTATAATTACAGCTGAAAATTAAATTGTTAATAACCTTTTGCCGCAATAGTCGCGGGATAAATATTTTTCTTTAACTTGAGTTTTTATTTTGAGTAGGTATATTTTATCACGGTAGGTAGATTGGTAGTTGAAAGAAAAGTAGATTACGCACCTCGCTAAAGTGAGTAATTATTGCACTCGTGTTAATTTAGCCAACACAACACAACACTCATGCATTAATAACTCACATTGCGCTCGATGCACCAATCTACTATTTTTGGTTATATGTTTGTAGAAGGTAATCATTATAAGTACTGATTCGATTATGTAAAATTCTTTCACCGATAAAAATTGTCCAATAATAGAATTATGTAATGTATATATGATGCAATTGTTAGTTAATAATGTAATATTTTATTCATTTCATTGTAATATTGGGCACACCTGCCATGGTAGAATATGGTCCAAAGAACTTTTACAAAATGTCACCCTGAAAACTACCCATATTTTGAAAATAAATGATTTGATTTGATTTAAATCTACACTATCGCCCTAGTATACTCACCCCAGCAAATGCACATTTTCTGTGGGACAGAACACGGGAAAGAAGCCGCGGGCAAAAGCTTATAAAGTTAATTTTGGAATTATTATTTTGAGTGTTTATAGGTAATCACATTCGTTTTAGGAGGTATTTAATATTCTAAATCACCTTGATAAAAACTGAAACAAGCTCCATCGTGTTATTTCAGGTAATATTCTGGCGAAGATTGGCCTGTACCTAAAAACTGTTATAAAATCTGGCAAAAAATATTACAAACTCGCCAAGTTTAATTATGAATTTGACCCTATAAGCAAGTTTAATTTAAATTTCAATAACTTGAACAATGGAGACAAGGAAACAGGTGTGTATATTATATTTCTTTATTTATCAATAGCAAAAAAATTAAGAGTAGTGGTGGCCCAGTGGAAACTGCAGCAACTTACGATATGGTTTGTAGCTTGTAGGTCCAAACCACCGGGCAGGTAAGTTACTTTTTGTCAATTATTTTATCACGAAAAGGTAAAAAAGGAGGAAACCATCACGTCGTTGAACCATATTTCTAAAATATGTTTGGTTTTACCCACCACCACATACTGGACCTGCGTGGTGGATAGTCCCTGTCAAAGAAGTCAGTGGAACCAGTATCCCAGCAATAGGTACAGTGTTGTTAAAAGTTTTCTAGCAGAATCTATTATTCGTCCACTCATCGTCGGTTAGCCAATCGGACGTCTCGTCTGTTCTAGGAAATCAGCGTCATCAGATCATAAGATATTATTATCAATGTATTCCTTATTTAATAATCCTAAAAGGTAACTGATGTAATATAAGATACATTAACAGTATTAATTAGTTCACACAATTGATTACGGAAGCCAAGCGATATTAATAGTAATAATTAATATACTCTTTAAAAGCTACTTGAAGCTATTAGATTTAATGGCTAAATTTATGGTTATGTCTACCAATTGCTTACATATAACCTTTTGGAATCTTAAATAAGGTTTTATCAAATGTTTTTCATAAAGAAAAAAAAAATGCCTATATGTCTTTAAAGCGTATCTATATATTCCCCAATGTTAACGCGAAACTGGCCGTTCGTGTAACTATTACGTGTCTACGCCGCACGCGCCGCAGTATGCGGCAATCCGTACTCGTTCATACATTACAAAATCTGTACTACCCTGCACTGTGCTGCACTGCCCCGCCTGCATCTCAGCGTATGCCCACCCAACGTTGCTTAAGGGCAGGTACCCTGACTTGTACATCACTTTGATTCAATAATAAACAAACAAATAGTGATTGATTAAATAAAAAAAAAACATATATTATAGTTTACTAAATTTACTTTTGATTTCTGAGATTCAAAACATGATATCGAAAACTTCGCTCGATCAAAAAAAAACTGATCCTAGAACGATGTTTTTTGATCATTTTCTATTTTTCTAGGAGATTATGAAAGATTCACTACCCATAACACATATCTAAATAAAGTTAACAACCTATAGAACTTTATTCTCAGAATAGAATTTATAAATTAGTTTAATTGTTTTAATAATAAAATAATATATAACGCAGCGGCCGCCGTAAGGCTCTTCAGTCGCCCACGAGGCCTTGACGAGGCAGGACCTATGATTTAGAAAGTAACCATTTAACGGCACTGAAGCGGTTGAAGGCCCTTAAAAACCCACTTTGTGGTTGCTTTCACCCATAGCTTTTTTAGCATGCAACAGGGGCCTTACCAAGTGTCAAAACAATCATAGGTATCTGTGTGAGACGGAGCTATACAAGACAAATGGCACTGTCTCTCTTTTACAGTGGAGCCATGATATTTTTGACACGGCAGAGTAAGGCCTCAGGTCATTTATATTTCTATTTTCGTTTGTATTTCCCGTGCAAGTCGCAAATTAAAAACATATTGCTTTTCTTTTTTAACCATAGGTACCTCTCCCATTTCATCTTTGTCTGTTTTCTTAAGTTTCCGTGTTAATACGAAATCACTATTTTCACAGCCAGCGCTATGACGAAATTCATGGATGCTAGTTGGAAGGAACTGATGGTGGACTTCGGCTCACCTATCATGATGGAATGTATGTTAACCTTAACAGATGTCGTCAACAAGGTGTTCCAAGTTTTGTCTGCAAATGAAATAGAAACAGCCTGAGTGCGGTATGGTCATACTCAGTTGAGATATATTTAAAATTTATACGTAGTATAGGATAATTTCACCTTACTTGAAAATACATTGTGTTGTTCTCTCTGATTAAATTGAATGTAAACTTTGTGCCAAATAAAAGTCCTCAAAATAAATCAGTATTTTTTATTTACCTGAAGCACTCCATGTATACTGTTCCCGACGAAGTCTTGACAATTAATTAATCTGCCTCGTCTTTTACCAATTATTTGGGCAAAAAGTTCAGTTCAGATCTGGTTAGAAACCCAGAACGCCAGTATCTTACATGGAGCAACTACCCATTGACATGACCTTCACAATCCAGTAGGTAACACGATAACCCTTGGCAAGACTGCTGCATATTCTGGCTTCTGAATACCATAACGACCGTCAAAAATCTGCAAAAGCAGATATAGAATTCGGAAAGTTTTTGGAAAAAAATATATGTTACATTAGACCATTTTCTAAATATGTTGATTTAAGAAAATTATTAGTTTTATTCGTATAACATAGTGTAATTAATTTGTAAAAACGGACAAAAACACGACAATCACACCAAAACCGCTGGGCGTATTTTAATGAAATTGACACCATCTCAAAGACAATTTAATTATTTACATTTTGATCTGAGGCTTTCTTTTTTAAAGTCATAGAATAATAAGAAAGATACAAAAAAAAATTGTAAAACAATTTTGGGTCGCGCGGGTGTGAAACGAGTGCGCGTTTTGTTCCCTCAAGGTCGTTGGCGTTAGTCGTCGTCTTAACTTGCTTTTCCAGGGACGGTAAAGGTCACGGTAAGTATTGGATGGTTGTCCATCCACAGACCAACCTCGGTAACTTAGCTTTACCTTGAAAATCAACCCTTGTAATAATTACTTAGCCATGAACTCTTCTAGATGAAGTCCTGACTCTGACGCTTTGTTCATCTTCAGCGTTTATCAGTCCACTACGGGGTACAGGTCTAACCAATCTGCAATTGCGCGTTTTGTGTTAAAATTTACGTAATGTTTATATTAGTACCTAATAAAATTGTTCTTAAGTGATATGTACACAATTACTTGAACAACCAGTTTCTAGTTTTTGTTAGGATTGCTAGAGACCTCTCCAGCTTCATGAAAACCCAAAAAAATCAGTCATCTTAGAATTTTCATTACGTCATACAAAGCTACTTACATGGCAGTCAATTATTTTGTTTTTACCATAAGATCGTCGACCATAACCAATAAAAAGGTCCCAAAAAAATTTCCTTCATTTCATTATCTTAACTACATTTAATTATTTTATTTTATTTTTAACTAATTTGAATAATGTTTACATTAGGTAAATTACGCATTTTCTAATAGACATTAAATTCTGAACTTGAAATCCATTAAGAATTATTCTGAGAGATTATTCCGAAGATGAGGACGTCTGACGTCCGTATAGGCCTGGTATAGGCACTTATACCTTTTATTTACGGTGTAACCTTCAAAAGGCGGCTGCTGTAGCCGCTCGCCACCTAAACCGAAACCTAAACACCCGTCGTATACCTAAACCTTTTTTGTTGTATTCTGCGGGATACGCTTCAATAAAGGTTTGTCAGCCTTCTTCGGACTAAAACCACGTAGCCGAATCCCCAGCACAAATCAAATCAAATCATTTTTTTTATTTTACATAGGCCTACATGGGCACTTATAAAACGTCGACAAAAGGCGCACAGTTTGGGTTGGTCGTTTCCTATGGAGAAGAACCGGCAAGAAACTCCATGGACACTCTTTTAAAAATATGGTTTGTTTTTAAAATATTGCCATGTTACAGCATTACTTAGATATGGGGGGACAACGTAGGCCCGACAATAAGACGTTAGAAACTAAAAATAAAAGTAAAACGAGATAAAAAGTTATCAGATGTGATCAAGCATTTAGAAATCTAGAAGGCCTGCCACATGTAAACGACTTCGGGATTTCGCAAAACGCCTACATTAAACCTAGATTATACTGAATAATAATCATATGTGATTGAATACTTGAAAATCAATATTATCATTAACGGGCGATAGCGGTGCTTGAGGGACGCATATAGCAGCAGTGGATGTTTCTGCTGAAATTATTACTGGTCTTACGACATAAAAGGAGACGGCCTCAAATGTCCTGCTCTCCGCACTTAGCTTATTCCCCTTTGGTCCGTTGTTCTCTCTGTGGACAAAATGGTTCGCAATCTATCACGCGGGCCCAGTATGAGATGTCACATGTCTTCGATTTTTTGGTTTTAAGACATGCCGGTTTCCTCACGGTATTTTCCTTCACCATTTTGAGAGCAGTGGTGATGAAATGATTATACAAAGTAAAGTGCTTGCCTGGGTTCAAACCCACGACTTACAACTGATAAGTCGCGGCTGTTACCACTGGGCCATCACTGCTCTCTCTCTCGCTCATTAAACATCATATTCTCATTTATTATTTTGAATCGTCGGTCCATCAAGCCCAGTTTCAAGCCCAAAGTTTCAAAACACTATTTATGCCTCAACCTTTAAGCTTCACATAGTATGGTGTCACAAATTACACTCCTAATCCATGGTAGCCGGCAATGGCTTCTATCAGACACAACATAAGCCTCCCCAGAGACCGCTGTCGCACGCAATGGTCTTATGTAGTCTGCCATAATAAATGACATTGAAGTTTACTGCGATTATTATGGTTAAACGGCCTGTTAGGGCGTTAATTTGGTCGTTTATCTTAGAAAATACTGTATAGTACTGTGACCATATAAGCTGCAATAATAATAGGACCAACTCACGACAAAAACCTGAGACCTGAATAATACTGCACATAATGGGACATCTCTGTTACTCATATTGCAAAATCTTCATGCATACCAGGATTTAAAACTGGCGACACTGTAATTTTAGTTCAACAAAAATGGGACTGGCCCGAACATGTCCGCCGAATATCGTGTGGTTTATGGGCTAAATAAATTAATAATAATGTGGGTCCTGGAAGAAATGAAATGAATTGAAAAAGTGTTTATTATACAACAATTGTCGTAGTATTTTAATAATTGTTCAAAACCGGGCGGAAGAAAGTGAGGTCTTTAAAGATCTCACTCTGCCTCCAGGTAGAACATCATCATCATCATCATCATATCAGCCGAAAGACGTCCACTGCTGGACATAGGCCTCCCTCAAGCGTCGCCACATTGACCGGTCCCGTGCGTCTCGCAACCAGCGGATTCCCGCAACCTTCACCAGGTCATCAGTCCACCTGGTGGGAGGCCTTCCAACGCAACGTCTTCCGGTTCGCGGTCGCCACTCCAGAACCTTTCTGCCCCATCGGCCATCCGTTCTGCGAGCAATGTGCCCTGCCCACTGCCACTTAAGTTTGGCAATTCTTCGGGCTATGTCGGTAACCTTGGTTCTCTTGCGGATCTCTACATTTCTGATTCGATCACGCAAGGAAATTCCGAGCATAGCCCTCTCCATTGCCCTTTGAGTGACTGTAAGTTTTCTGATGAGGCCCATTGTAAGCGACCACGTCTCAGATCCATATGTCATCACTGGCAACACACACTGGTCATAGACTTTCGTCTTGAGACACTGTGGTAAGTTGGACGAGAAGATACCGCGCAACTTCCCGAACGCTGCCCAGCCGAGTCGGATTCGACGGTTGACCTCTTTCTCGAAGTTGGCCCTACCCAACTGGATCGTTTGTCCCAGGTAGACATAGTCGCCCACAACTTCGAGTGTAGAGTCTCCTACCTTGATAGGAGTGGGTGTAACATGGGCATTCAACATCACCTTGGTTTTGTCCATGTTCATTCTAAGACCCACTCTTTCGGAAGCACTACTGAGGTCATCGAGCATTTTACTGAGGTCCTCCATGGTCTCAGCCATAACCACTATATCGTCAGCAAACCGAAGGTGAGTGATGTACTCGCCATTGACGTTGATGCCTAGCCCTCTCCAGTCCAGAACCTTGAAGACATCCTCCAGTGCAGCGGTAAACAGCTTCGGAGATATGACGTCTCCCTGTCTCACACCTCGCTGCAGAAGGACTGGTTCCGAGGTCCGATCCTGAAGTCGAACTGACATGGTGGCGTTTTTGTATAAACACTTCAACACTTCGATGTACCGGTAGTCAATTTGGCACCGTTGGAGAGACTGCAGCACAGCCCAAGTCTCGATCGAATCGAAGGCTTTCTCGTAGTCCACAAACGCTAAACAGAGAGGCAGGTTGTACTCTTCGGTCTTCTGTATAACCTGCCGCAGCGTATGTATGTGGTCTACGGTGCTGAAGCCTTTACGGAATCCGGCTTGTTCGGGAGGCTGGAAATCGTCAAACCTGCGCGCGAGACGATTCGTGATGACTCTTGAAAACAGCTTGTAGACATGGCTAAGAAGTGTGATGGGCCTATAGTTCTTCAGTAAGGCATTGTCACCCTTCTTGAAGAAGAGTACCACCACACCCCTGCACCATGCCTGTGGCGTTTTCCCTTCGTGTATGACGGAATCAAACAGCTTCTGAAGGGCCTTAAGGATTGGTTTTCCACCCGCCTTCAGGAGTTCGGCCGTAATTCCGTCATCACCCGGTGCCTTGTTGTTCTTAATCTGTTTCAGAGCCATCCTAATCTCATACAGGCTGACGTCCGGAATGTCTTCGGTATAGTGTCGGGTCAATCTAGCTCTAGGGTCTTTCGCTAGATACGCGACGGGTTTACTGGTTGACGTGTACAGCTGCCCATAGAATCTCTCGATCTCCCTCAGAAGCTCTGGTTTGGCGGAAACGATCCTGCCATCATCGGTCTTCAGTTTCGTGAGCTGGCTCTGCCCTATAGACAGATCTCTTGCAAAGACCTTGGAGCCCTTATTCCGTTCAATTGCGTCTTTTATACGCTCAGTATTAAAGCGGCGGAGGTCGCTTTTCAAGGACTTTGAGATCCGTCTATTTAGCTGCCGGTATTTCACCGCATCGTCTGAAGACTGCAGGATCATCTCACGCCTCTCCTTCATTAGCTTGAGAGTAGGATCAGAGAGCTTTTTGTTCCTATCTGTACGGCGGGTCTTGAAAAACTTAGACACGACCGTATGGACAGCTTCCACGAACCCATCGCTGTAATCGTCCACGGAGCTTCCTAGGCACTCGAAACGATTCTGGAGTTCGAGCTGAAAGTTCTCGGGGTTTTGGACCTGGATCTGTGCTGGGCGGAGCGTGGACTTCACCAGTCGAGACCTTTCAAGTTTAACATTAATGTTCAATGTGCCTCTTACCATGCGGTGATCGCTCCCGGTTTTAACCGAATTGATCACAGAGACATCATTGAACACTTGCTTCTTGGTTGACATGATGAAGTCGATCTCGTTTTTAGTTGAACCATCGGGGCTTTGCCAGGTCCACTTCCTGTGCTCACGCTTTCTGAAGAAGGAGTTCATCATGTAGAGGCCCTCCTTCTCCATAAAACTGGCCAGTAGGTGACCCCGGTGGTTCCGGCGTCCAACTCCAAATTGCCCCACTTGCAGCTCATCCACGTCTCGTTTGCCCAGTTTTGCGTTGAAGTCCCCCATGACAACGGTGAAGTGAGTTTTGAAACCATGCATGGCTCTAGAGATATCCTCATACATGGTCTCTACCTCGTCGTCGGGGTGTGCCGAGGTCGGGGCGTAGACCTGTATGACCTTCAGCGAATATCTTGCGGATATTCTGAGTATAAGGTACGCCACCCTGGTCGACACACTCTCGATCTTCACCACGTTGTTCACAAGGGACTTGTGGACGATAAACCCGACACCACCCTGGGACTGTCGGTCAACCTCTCGGAAATAGAGCAGGTTACCGGATTTGAGGATTATCGAGTCCTCCCCCTCTCTTCGGACTTCCGATAACCCTATAATACTCCATCGCAACCTACTCAATTCTTCCTCCAGTTCGGCTATCTTCTCGTCGGTCCGGAGTGTTCGCGTGTTATATGTTCCCAGGTCCAGTCGTCGGTGTTTATTGGGGTAGCCGGGTCCACTCCGGGGATTCTTAGCACCCCTTGCCACGCCATCGCCTCGACCGCTACCGTAGCCGAGGGTAGACGGGCTGCCGGGCACTCGGGGCCGTTTTTTCTGTGTGCTGATCATTAGGATTGGGGGGTTTTGCCATAATCGCCACGCTTGGCAGGCGGGTTGGCGATCGCAGTTTGTTGATAAAGTGCACAGAGAACGCTGCTGCCCATTCTCTGGTGTGTCCCTTAGTCGCCTCTTACGACACCCACGGGAAGATATGGGATGGTGAAATTCTTTACGTCCGTCACACACAGAAACACACGAAACAGGAACACGAAACAGGTAGAACAGACTAAAATTAAATAAATTATACCTTGTACTTTGTAAGTATCGACCTAAAACTTGCTGCAACTCAATCTTAAAGTAATCATTGATGCATTGCGATCACGTAAAAGATGTCCGTTGATGGACATAGCCTCAACCAAAAAGCTAGGTAATTCGAATGAGAATTTTGAAACAAATTGATCAATGATCTCATAAAATCGTCATAGTTACAAATCATCTCACCACTCTGGGAGGGCGTGTCAGACATTTACCGATTTAAACCCACCCCTGTTCCTTCAGTTGCTGGCCGCGGTAACTCTCTTTCAAAGAACAATGGCGAAATTTTAGCTGACTTAAATTTGAACGTCTGAAAGTGATTAATATAAGAAAGATGTTCCATTAATTGTCTACGTTTTTTCAATGTTTAACATTATCTGGTTCATCACGGATAAAAAAAAAAACAATATAAATGAAAGTTATTTGATTTTTTCGTTAACTTTCAAGTGACAAGTATTGAGTATAAGTATATCATTATTGTATTTGTTATTTTATTAAAATGGTATAAATGAATCTACAATACAGTTTATGTCTAAGTGTAGATGTTCCTTGCAGATAGGTAGTGTTGTAGAAATACTTACTTTCAATTAATGATTGGCAAAAAGACTAGTATCCAGGTTTAAAAAAATATAGCTGTATTTCTGAAGACGACCTTTTGATACACGTCAAAGTATCTTAATAAATAAATATACCGTACTCTTTCCAAAACTCTTTCACATTTCATGCTGAAATAACTAGGAAAAGGAAATACTAATGCGATATTGCACTTTTACTGTAAAGTCAAAAAGAAATGTATTTATTTCAACTAGGCCATTATGCGGCACTTTTGAATGTTAAACCATAAAAAATTTACATGTAATAAAAAATTGATTCTACCGTGCAATCGGAAAAGTAGGTTGATATGGAGAAGAATGCACAAGAAACTCCATACTCCTGCCACGAAATTTTAATAATAACACCTATTAAACACATTATTAAAAGTAACCCAGAGATAACCTTCAAAAGTTCATGACTGAACATCTAATATTTTCGGCATTCTTGAACAAAAATTCTTGCAAAAACTAATTCAGAAGATGACCCTGATTTAAACCAGATATTTTTCATTTAGAGCTCTTACACACCACGTTTTTTTCAGGCGCCATCGACGCACCGCGTTTTAATCGGCTAGTTTGGAAGTTAGGTTGGCAGGGCAGGCAAGGTAGGCAGGGTAGGCAGGCTAGGCTGGGAAGGCAGGATAGGCAGGGATGGCAGGGTAGGCAGGTAAAATAAGGAAGGCAGGGCAGGGTAGGCAGGGAAAGCAGGGTAGGCAGGGAAAGCAGTGTAGGCAGGGTAGACAGGCTAGGCAGGGAAGGCAGGATAGGCAGGGTAGGCAAGGTAGGCAGGTAGGTAGTATAGATACCTTCCATTATATTTTCATCATCCGCAGACGCCGTCGGCGACGTGCGCTGAAGATGTTGTTGGTTGTATGAGTACTTTGCGTTTTTGCCGATAACCTCAATGATATCGCTAGGTAATTCGTAATTAAAGCATTTATTTTGCAAAATTTTCAATCTGTTCCTAATAAAAATTATGGCGTTAAGTAGTGGACTGAAAAATGAATTGAATTCGTTTCGTAATTTGCTTTTAACGATGACACACTTTTAATCATAACACTGAAAATTCTCTCAATTTCAGCATTAGAATGAGGTATTTTTAGTAATTTCCGTCTCAAATATGTGTTGCCAAATTCCATTTGAAAAATCGCTAAAAATGTATTAGTAGCTAAACGATGAAAAAATGTCGCTAAGAGCTCTGAAAAACTGGGCCTCTCCTCCACCCCTTTCCTCAATTTCGGTGGGTCACACAGCGCGCATACGTTTCCAGCGCGATACACGCTCGATAGCGCGCGTGCTAGGCCCGTTTTACTTTGCAAGGAGAATTGCTCACGCGCGTCTGTTGCGCGTTTCTCGTGAGTTTGCAGCGATGCAATCGCAAGTAATCTGCCTATTTCAAGTTTAGCAGCGCGCGATAAAGAAACGCGCGTCGACAGCGTCTGAATAAAACGCCGTGTGTAAGAGCCCAGAGTCGTAGGAATTTAGTCTCAGCTAAAACAATGTATGGGTTTCTGCCATTGTCCTTTATCCGCGACAACACAACTCACCTAACAAGAGAACCATTCACAATAAGCTCCGTAGTTTCGGACAAGCTGTAAATATTCGAGAGTGACGTAATGCTCCTACAAGCCTCGATTTTAGTCTAACTAGCAACAGGACTGAGTCATACCGATCGTTCGAACTTCGAACACGAGCTGTGCAAGCCGTAAATGTTCAAAATACGACGAGCATCAGGCCTGTGTGCTGGTATGGAGTCGAGTGACGACCGTAACGGCTGAAATCGACATGTATGTAAGACACTTTATGCCTAGCCGGCCGATACATATCAGGATTGGGCTGCAAGTGCCTGGCGTATGGAAATTGAGGTTAGTTTAGAAGCCAGGAGATGTTTATAGGGAAAAACTCAGTTACGTGCTGAAGGAACTACGAGTTCCTGTACCAACGTATGACTTTTTTTCCTAAGGTTTTTATTGGTTAAAGGTTTAACGAATAAATAAAGATGGACGAGGTTTCACGTTGTAAAAATAACTTCGTTCTCCATTCGATATCTTACATCTTAATTTTATTTTTATTTACGGTTAGTTTGTTAAGAAAAGCCAGGAGCGCGCCGTCACCGCGACGACTTGCTATCAGCCCGTAGGTTTATCTATAGTGAGGAACAACAAGATAGAAAAAACAGCAAAGAACTTAATTTCGGTCCACTAAATTGAGAAGTCACGAATGTTAGTGAAGTAATTAATTCTTGAGATAAAGTAAATAACAGGTGCAATCTAGTTGTGCCGTGGCACCAAGCCAAACGCGGAGGTTCTGCGAACAAATAGAATTCCACAAGTTTTAATGTTGGGTACATTGTTGTACTAGACTGCATTGTTAAACAAACTAGGGTAGGTAAGCACTTACCTGTAATCTCTATATAATGTTGTTTCCTCATCATATTGGCGATTTTACATTGGACCGTTTGTACATTGCACGACACCGCACCACACGCGACACGATTTACAAACGGTTTTTCGGCTATGTCGTCTATGCCGCTATGTCGTCGCGACTTTTTTGCAGTGACGATTTAGCGGCTGTACAAAAAAAGTATGAGCTTGTTGACTATACGACACCATGCACCACACGGCTCACGCGTGGTTCGTCATTCACGCGCTTAAAAAACAATTCAAGTGCACTGCAGTTTCGTTGCAGAATCATGTCTAGTAAACAAACGAACGGACGACAGACCGTCTGCAGTGTATCATGTATAACAAATTTTGACTGCAAATCGTGGCGTGCGGTGCCTCGTGAACAAACGACCTTATTTTT
Organism: Anorthoa munda; assembly: GCA_945859665.1. Classification (NCBI taxonomy): domain Eukaryota; kingdom Metazoa; phylum Arthropoda; class Insecta; order Lepidoptera; family Noctuidae; genus Anorthoa; species Anorthoa munda. Next base: position 11,165,719 of record OX243911.1, read on the forward strand.
TTACAATTTCACGAAAAAAAGCGAATACCATGATACAAATAAAATATTTATTAAATCAATTAGACGGGTACATCCATCCAATAGATGGGTCAATATTTCCAAACCCTGTAAAAACTTACATAAAGCCAAAAGTTCCTGTTTAGAACTTGTCTCCGTTCTAAGCTGAACAGGTAACATGAGATACAATGTTGTATGTACACATTTACACAAACTCAGGGTCGCAATATGAGTTTCGTGAGATGACCAATTAGAAACTCTCTTCGTAGCTCAATCGTATAAGTAGATTAATTACGGATAGATCTAGTTGTGCTCAGTGCAGCATATAGGGTTATACTTAAAGATACATCCCACTTCAAAATTATAAGAACCACTCAATACTAGATCTTCCTATCTATAAATGAACCTATGAGGGTCACTAATTTTCTCAAAATGTAACGCATGTAAATTAAACATTACTACAGCCTAATTAGCCTAACTGATTATTGGTTTCTGGTACTTGGTTACTTGGTAAGCTGATTTTCTGGTTAGCGGAACACGAGCCCCTTGGAATCGGTTCAACGTGTCGACGCGTCCTACGGGGACGATATTGGAACAGAATCTCTGGTCGGGCACAGACAATAGCGAAGGAAGTTTGTACCTTGGTGCCATCCTTGAACGAGGACGAAATAGGAGTATGGCACCTCTGCAATGGGTCGGCCACGCTGTCCGCACACTCGTCGGGTCCGACAGTACGCACCAAACGGTCACCCGCTAGTCAATCTTCAGGTTAGTCTAAAGGAGCCAGATCTGTAACAATATCCCCCCTGATAAGGAACATCGAACTCAACAAATCTCCAGAGGACAAAGGACAAAGAATCCTTGTGCAACTTACCTCGGCAAATCCAGGAATGAAACCTGGAAATAGCTTGCGAAACTCCGTCAATCTGTGGCGGCTGCGCAGCAAGAGGTATCGTTCTGGGGTTCAGCAAATCAGACTGAGACACGCCATGTGAAATATATCCCAGGTGGAACGCGACCAAATCCAGTATAATATCTCTGGCACGATACCCCCAACGAATGTCCAAGTCATGATGGTAGTCCGGAATCCAATTGCAACGACTCACGTTTTATCGACCAATATTGACCATTGACCAAATAGTATCGATTGGTTAGAATTTAGACGAGTTTATTTTGCAATTAAATAATGTATTTATGTTAATTGTGTTATTATTTTTAATTGTTCACAATTAACATATAATAAAATAAACAGACAACCACTTTTAACATGGTTTCCGATTTTGGCACCATCTCTTTGCTTTTATTGAGGTTATAGGTTGTCAATAATTACATTCCAAGAGATTAAGCACAGAGATGTCACCACTAGACTACAAAATGATTTTGCAACGTCACACTTTCTATTACTAAAAGTCTATGAGCCAAAGCTGCGGACGGACGGATGGACAGACGGACATGGCGAAACTATAAGATTCCTTGTTGACAACGGAACCCTTAAAAATTGTCCGTGGAATAATATTTAACTCACGCGTGTGAAGCTGCTGGCCAAAGTTAGTTAATAATATTTATTATTATAAAAGCGGTAAAGGTGACTAAATGACGCAAACAAAAATTTGTTTTGCTTTTTTATAGAAAAAGAGTCCCATAAAAGTGTTTAACTCAATTCTAGGTTTTATTAACTATGAGCACAAACTAGAAAGTTTACAGAAGGACCACTCCCGCCATCCTCGAAAATTTACACCGGGCTCACTGGGGTTGCTACTATATTGATTCTGAATTTTAAAAAAGAGTAGGTAGTATAAATTATTTAACGAATCGATGTATTTAAGATCGATTCGTCTTAACATACATCATATTATTCAAAATCGATCATTTTTTTTATTTCACATAGGCCTACATGGGCACATATAAAACGTCGGCAAAAGGTGCACGGTTCGGGTTGGTCGTTTCCTATGGAGAAGAACCGGCAAGAAACGCCACAGTTACTCTTTTAAAATATATTGGTTTGTTTTTACAATATTTCAATGTTACAGCATTAGTGCTTAGATATGGGAGGACAACGTAGGCCCGACAATAAGTCGTAAGAAATTTAAAAAAAAAAAGTTTGTTTATACGAGATAAGAGTTAACAAATGTTAACAAGCTTCTAGAAATCTAGAAGGCCTACAATGTTCACACATTCACAAAACAATCGGTAAAAGAATCTATACAAAGGTAAAAATATGTATATATATATATGTATATAACAAGACTAAATTTAACATGTGGCGCAAATACAGTGCTGTAACTATTCTTAGCAAAGGGCTATAAAGATTATTGTAATCATTGTAAAAAGCAAAGAAAAGGAAAAAAAATGTTTGGTGAATAAAAAATTTTGGGGACTTCGTCAATTTTCATGAAAAATTCTTTTTCGGAAATTTTCCAAATTTATTGTAGTTTTTGAACTTTCCATCGGTCAATTCTATAACTGACTTTGGCAACTTGTTATACAAGCGTATACTGTTTATAAGAAAAGACTTATTATCGTGCATACATGCCTTAGAGGGTAGACAGAGCATGTACGCTTTTATAATAAGCTTCCAAGCGACGTACAAGGTTTAAGTGTTAATAAATTCAAATCATTCATTAAACGTAAGTTGTGCCAGAAAGCGTTTTATAACATTAAAGATTACGTTGAGGACAAAAAGGCTTGGGATTGAGCTGCTCCAATTAATTTCGTTTTTTGTTTTTTTTATTTTGCTTCGTGGATTTAGTTTTTAATTATATCTTTTTTTTTTTAATTTTTCTTGCAATGACAAGAATATTTACTTTTTAAAGTATTATATTATTTTATTTTAATTATTGTGAATGTGAAGACTATGTGGATTATTCTTTTTCTTTTAATTTTAATTTATCTTAGTTAGTTTTTAATCATGGTCTGGCAGTTTGAGTATTTGTGCGGCCTACCCGAATGTCCTTTCTTTGGTATTGTTCGTCAATTCGTTGAGCTCCTTAAAATCTAAGTTGAGCTGCACGGTTATTGACAAATGCGTGCACTGACTGGACAGGTCCACTCAATCTGGCTGGTTCTTTTCTCAAAAGACCATTTCAGACATCAGTCTACATGGTCTTCACATGATCTAACCAAGTTTTTGTCTGGACTTTAAAAGAGACTGTGACCTCTGAGTTTGTTTCGGCCTTTCTTCTCAGAGTAGTCAGACAGGAAACGCCGACCTCATCTAGTTTTAAAAAATATGATCGACATGTGAAAGTGTTTGTACAAACCAACTTACAGAAAATAAATCATTTATCATTTATCATTAAATATCCATTAAAGATCACGACGCCACATACGACGAAGATTGGAGGGTAACAAGACGTAACGTAAACGTTTTTTTTGGGAATACTTTTATTATGCGTACAGCTAAGTAGTGTAATTCCCAGCCAGAATCTGTTTCCCGATAGCTACAATCTAGGGGTGTTCCAATTCGAGAGTGAATAGGTTACTTCTAGGCAAGCGTGCTTCACCGTCGACCACATCATTGCTTACCAACAGGTGAGAAAGTGGACAAGTGCGAGCCCATTTAAAAAAAAAGCAATGGTGTGATAATGATCCCGCCAATAAACATAAACTATGTGAAAAGGCTCCAAACTCGACAAAAAGACAAATGTGTAAAAGGCGCCAAGTTCGACTAATATGAGTTGAGATCTAGAAAGGTGACAAAATTCATAGCCTTTCCTTAAAACAAAGCTACAATATACAAATTCGTCTATGTACTTAAAATAATGTATTATTGTCTCAGATATTGAATTTTTAATTTGTCATCAAAAAAATAAATGACCTTTATAACTTATAAACTACACAAATGCAACCTCGTTACAGTACTTTGTCAATGACGTGACAAACGCCCGCACAAAACACTCGTGACAGCCGCGACTGAGCTCTGTCTAATATTGCCCGAGAATCCCTGTAAAACCGTAATATCAATGTGTGCGTGCATAATAGCACTTGCTTCGTAGTGACCTCTTTGTCTACGGCGCGCCGCCGCTTACGTACTTTGAGCTATGAGTCAATAACATCGTCGGGACATTTATTTTATTTTTACTTACGTGTATCATTGCAAAAAATGTCCCTGTGTCTAGTATCCTGTAAATGTTAGGCTATGCAAATAACATAAATTTTAGGGTTCCTTAGCCAAATCACAAAAACTAAATCCTTATATTTTTGTCCTGTGTAGGCACAGGATTCTTTCCGTCATTCCATGTTATGTGTTACAGAGCCATTTTACTCAGAAACTGTAAGGACTATTCCCATGTTTAGTTTGTTTTGAGTTTCTGATAAAGATACACTACCAGTTTAATCTATATGTATACTATAGATTAAATCAGCCGTGAACAATTGACTATCTTCTGTAAAGAAATTTTGGACCCTTTAGTTTTGAGAGTGCGACTGCAATTTTGACCTTTGACGTGACTGAAAAACAATAGTTAGTTTTTCATTGTCTCTATGAAATACGGAGTTAGATAAAATCAATACTGTGCATGCATAAATATTCATACCAAATACGGAACCCTTCACTGTGCGAGTCACAACACGCTTTTGACCACTTTTTTTGTAAATACTGACGCACGAACATTTTTGGATATTTACTTTCTGTCTTTGTTTTTCTTTTATAGTCGAACTTGACTTTGTTTACGTGGCTAGCAATTAAAGCGCATTAATAATAAAGTGACAAAGTCATTTTATACTTATAAAATTTCACATCGTGCATGGTGGTTTTTCCATTGCCATGGCGACTGAGTCGTTTACATAAAAGCGGTTTAAAATCTAGGCCTTACAGATTGAATTCTATATACACACATAACCAAACTCCTTTTTACCCGACTACCGAAGGAGGGTAATGTGTTTATCAGTCTATGTATATGTATGTATGTAAGTATGTATGTATGTTTGTTCTTATGTGGCGTTCCAGAGACCAAATGCTTTGGCCGTTTTTAATGATTCTTAGGTCAATCGATTCGTCTTAACCTTGCGAGTGTCACAGGCTACAGTAAAATGGAATATAGTTTTTTTTTCATAAACTTTTTTATTTATAACTTTTTAGTTACATTATTTTTTTTAATTTGGTACATTTAAACATATAAGTGTAATATATTTTTGAAATCACCTCTTAAAACCCTTTATTTTGATAACGCTCACGATGGGATAGGAAGAAAAAAAAAATTGGTCCCCACAATATGGCACCCAAAATCCGCCATTTTTCTATTTTCCAATTTTAATGACACTCGCAGGGTTAAGAAGATCCATTGACGTAAGAATCATCAAAATCGGCCAACGCGTGTGGTCTCTAGAACGCCACATAGGAACAAACATACATACATACATACCTAGACTGAGAAACAGATTACCCTCCTTCGGCAGTCGCGTAAAAATAGCGGATTTTGGGCGCCATATTGTGGGCGCCCAATATTTTTTTTCTTCCAACCCCATCGTGTGGGGCATCTAAATAAAGGGTTTTAAGAGGTGATTTCAAAAATATATCAGTTATTTGTTTCAATGTACCTAATTCGACAAACAAAGTTAACTAAAAAGTTATAAATAAAAAAGTTACCTAATTCAAAAAATGAAATGACCCTCCTGCTTAAAAAGCGAACTAAAAAGAAGTAAACAAGAAGAAAATCATTCTGTGCAATCCCTGTGATCAGCTATTCAAGGATCCCCGTGTTTTAAGAACTCTTTTCGTCTAGAGCGTTCCAGGGGAGCTAACTTTTGGACGGGGACCATAGGAAGGTACAAAAGTGGAATTTCCCTAGCTGATCTGATAAGATGTCATTTCTATCATTCATCATGTTATCAGTAGCAGAGTTTGGCATTACTATCCAGTAAATATTTAAAGTTTGAGATTATCTTCTAATTAGGAATCCAAGTATTATCTGAAAACTATTGTTACAACATTATATAACATTGTCTCTAACTTCAAGAAGTTGGCACTTTATAATAATTTTAATATAATACGACATAATTAAATTAAATAATCATGAAGCTTATCTGAAGGCTTATCTTTTTTAATGGTTCGTTAGCAACTATTAGGCTTATGTTCCGCAAATGAACACATACAAACACAAGGAAATTAGTTTTTTTTTAAAGATTAGATTTACTTACCAAATAGTTAAAACTGTATGTTTGTTTATGTTTGTAAAAGGTAATCTCACGAAGTACCAACCCACACATAATACATCACGGCAGTATTTCTAGCAGGGTTAGAAATACTGCCGTGAAGAAGTGCGCCTATAGCACATCCACATTTCGCGAGTTATATATTTAAAAACTCTTTCACTGCTAGTAAGCTACACTATTGCTGAGGATCTTCTTCTTCGTATCGCTGGCATTGCAGTCGTTTTAGCCCAAAACACTTAGCCACGGCGTCGTTGGTCGCAGCCCATAGATCACCCTGGTTGCATATTTCGACTGTCACAATTTATTGAGGATGGGTACGAGGCTCGGGAAATCACTTGCGTGGTTCTCGTCGATTTGCCAGCAGCGTATGACACTGTCAACGTCAAAAGATTAATAACAAAATTGTCTGGCAGGATTGACGATCAGGGATTCATCTGGATACTTGGTGAGATGCTCCGAAACAGACGTTTCCAAGTCTATCTACATGCAGAAAAGAGCAGATGGAGATCACAAAAAAATGGTCTGCCACAGGGAAGCGTTCTGAGCACCCATCCCCTTCAACATTTATACCAACGCCCAACCTATTGTTGAACACTGCGAGAGCTTCCTATACGCTGATGATCTCGCCCTAGCAAACCAGGATAAAAAATACCAAGCCAGAGACCAAGGGCGCAAAGCTGTAGAAAAAGCTAGTATAAATAACTTGCTTTTCGAATAGTCTTCTTTCTTGGAAGTCTTTGGTACCTATTTTTTTCGTTTTTGACACCGACTTGAGAAAAGAAAGTTATTTTCCGGTTTTGGTTTGGAAGTCGGTTTTTTTTATTAATAGGTTTCTTTTCTCTGTTTTTGTTTTGGTACCTTATATTACCATGAAAATACGCATTATTAAGGATAAATTAAAACCTACTCATTAGATTTTGATTAATTTGACAAATTTAAATGGGACCACATAAGAAGTAGGTACCAAAAATCGATTCATAATTGGCGAAGTAATCGCGAATCAAACATACAGTCCAATTGAGAATCTACACCTTTTTAAAGTCGGTTGAAAATAATAAAGTGAAAAGGAACACCAATCCACCACTAACAGTAACAAAGCAAGGTTAAAAGAAACTTTAACAAAAACAAAAAATTTGGACGCAACCCGTATGACCGTCACAGCAGTATATATTGAGTTGCTTCTTGCACATCATCATCAGTGCTATTCTTACAATAGGAGAATCTAGTTAATAATATAGAACCAATAATTGTTTTCAAAATGTTTAAGTCTCAGTGTTTGTTTTTGTGTTTGTGCTTCGTCGCTGGCTCTTATGCCACGAAAAATTTGGGTAAGGGACCTTTTTGAATGGATAATTTGTTTAATTTACTTTCAGTGTCTGAAAATTAATTAATTATATCATTATATTTTTGTTAATAATACACCATACTTTCTATGGATTTTTATAGGGGTTTTCTGCGATATTTTGTACTTTTATGACAAAGCTTCGAATAATTTTGTTTTATTCTAGAACTTTTTCTTAGTCAGTAAAAAATGCAGTTTATATTTGCCCTACTTTTAAGCATTTTTAATGTTTATCAAAAATATTATCTCACTAGCTGTTCCCCGCGGCTTCGCCCACCCCACAGGACCCGTTTTAGGGATTTAAAAAATAGCCTATATCACTCAGGAATAATGTAGCTTTCTATTGGTGAAAGATTTTCCAAAATCGGTTCAGTAGATCCAGAGATTACCCCCTACAACCTCACAAACTCACAAACTTTACCTCTTTATAATTATTAGTATCTGGGCGACCGAGCTCTGCTCGGGTGAAAATAGTGAAAACGAGTTTTTCTAAAAATTAAACCTAGCTAGTTCGATTTATCGCCCCCGAAAGGCCTTGCATGCTAAATTTCATGAAAATCGTTAGAGCCGTTTCCGAGATTCAGATTATATATGTACATACATATATACAAGAATTGCTCGTTTAAAGGTATTAGATTAGTATAGATAATATTTTCGTTTCTTAATGTTACCGGTTGGTATAAAGTTTTTTTTATATCAAATTCATAATTCTAAATAATTACTATGTTACCCATACACTATAACAACGAGTATCATTCCTAAGCATCAGGTTTAATTATTATTAAGTATTTTTATAGCTGTCAAATCTGACTTCTTGGTTTGTGAAGACTATAAGAAGTTTTTATCACATGTAACCTGTTTTATTTTTTCTGTCCAGTACCTTTCATTGACAAGTGCGAAGCGAGTGACAAGCCCTGCTTGAAGAAGTCCACCGAAAAAGCCTTATCTCACTTCATCACAGGCATGCCTGAACTCGGAGTAAAACCAATGGATCCCCTGGAAATGAACAAAGTCACCTTAGCAGAAGGTGAATTAAAAATAGATTTTTCGAAAATGACAGTAACTGGAGCCGCCAAGCTCAAAATATTAAATATAGAGTAAGTACATGTGTTCCTTCAGCTAGACTTAAATAATACATAGGTTTCACAAATAAAACATCCAGATATCATGGAAGCAATTGATTATAAAAATAAGTATATGGTTAGAATTTCATATAAATTTATATGATATCTTGCTTAGAGCCTATTTGAAATACTGTAAACTGCCACAGTCTAAACGCGTATGTCAACTCTGATAACTTAATACATTTTTAAAATTTATAAATCCTCTCTGTCTGGCCTTGCTCCATTATTTGGGGTCGGGTCTTCCCGGCATTTATCACCAGGTGTATTTGTTCTGAGAGAAACATCTAAGTGACTCCAGTGGCTCTGACTAAATGGCATTCTATTGGCGTTCGTATTTGGAGTTGAAATGCCAGAATACTTGGGATGGCACGTATTATTTCGGTAGCGCATTACAACCTCATAAAATATTTCTGACTTTTCGAAACTCGCAAGTGCTGATAGAATGGCACGTTGTTTAAAGATTCAGGTCAGTTCAGATCTGTCTATCTGCCTAACCTTTGCCCAACTAGATGCTAATGTTAAGGTCGGCTTCCACTCCTACCGAATTCAGCTAGTACCAGCGTTTTATACAAATTCCTATCTGAACTACACAACTTCGTAACTGAGCAGAACGGATGGCCGATGGGCCGAAAAGTTCTGGAGTGACGACCGTTAATCGAAACGCAAAGTGCGTTGAAAAGCCTCCCACCAGATGGAACGATGACATGGTTAAGGTTGCGGGGATCCACTGGATGCAAGACGCACGGGATCGGTAAATGTGGTGACACTTGGGGGAAGTCTATGTCCAGCAGTGGACGTCTTTCGGGTGAAATGATGATGATGTCATAATAGAACGCATGTCTATAAGGTACACTCCCAGTCCCGTTTGATACAGTAAAGTAGCCAGGCACGCGAACGTACTGGTATAGTACACTTCACGACATCACACACACCGCGCTATTAACAATCCCATACGTTAACAGTTATAATACACACTACTGACTACGATACTCCTTATCAACACTGGTGTCAAATCTTAGGCGTTTGACTACCTGTAACGACTGTCAAATATTCTCAGATTTTTGTTTTCTTTATAGGCGTGACATTATCGCACAGAAGTTGAAAATAGTAGGCGAGTGCCCCATCGATGTGGTCGGCGACTACGAGGCGAAAGGAAAACTAATTTTCGCAGACATCGAAGGAAAGGGCCCATTCGAAGTGAATTGTAGTAAGTATTATACTCAATTAGTGTACTGCAGTTGTAAGAAAAGCTCTCAGCGCAGCGCAAATCTTATAACCAATATACCGCATTTAATTTGGGCTGGACCTTAATAACTGGCAGCTTTGGGAGGAGGTCATTTGCCCAGCAATAGGATGTTGCTGTCTGAAAAGAAAAGATTTATGAAAAGAGGTTAAATGTATAGTTCTCGCCAAACTTCTTGGCCGCCCTGAAGTTGGCTACAATGGCTGCGCAGTAGTAAATCTCATACATAAACAGCATCGTTTCGTGCCTCGCGCATCCGATAAACCAACTTCAGGGCGGCCAAGAAGTTTGGAGCAGACTATAGCAGATATGAGAATGTTGAGATGGACATGCGGAGTAACGGGCATGGATAAAGTGAGAAATGAGTATAATAGAGGAAGTTTTAAAATGGCGCCAGTGACAAGAAAAGTTGAAAGGAAACCGTTTGTCCTGGTATGGTCATGTGTTGAGGAGAGATGAAACACATGTTACTAAAAGAGTTATGAATATAAATGTGGGTGGATGGAGTGGAAGAGGAAGGCCAAATAAAAGATGAATGGACTGTGTGAGGAGCGATATGGAAGAAAAGGGAGTCAGTGATAGCTTGACAGGACGGTATGGAAGAAGAAAACGTGTTGCGCTGACCCCGAGTAATATGGTATAAAGGCAGGCAGATAATGAGGATGTTGCTGGCCAGCAGAATCTTGGAAAACTACCTTCTTCCCACGGTGCTCCCGTGACATCATTACTGTGATTTCAAAGGAACCGTACATTTTCACTCACTCAGCGGTAGCTTATTACCGGAGTGAAAGAAGTAGAAGAATTGGATCAGTACTACTGCAAAAACTCGTACCATTTCATTATAATAGATATTATATACGAAACTAATCTTTATTATTTAAAATTACAGAACTAATCTACATGGAGGTCGAAGTTCCCTTAACTACAACCGAAAAAGATGGTGAGAAATACTGGAACATTGGCGAACCAACAATTTCATATGAAGCTAAAGAGAAGTGCACGTTCAATTTAGAGAATTTGTTCAACGGAGACAAGAAAAAGGGTAAGTTATAAACTAATGAAATTATAGCCACATTGATTGATTGGTGAATTGTCAAAATAAAAGGGATTGTTTTTGTAATAACAGTGTATAAGCAGAGGTGTCTGTATTTACATAAAATTTGAAACTTACTCCCGGGAAAAAAAGTAGATACTTATATTCTGGATTCTACCCACACGCTAAGTTTCATTTTAATTCATTCAATTGTTGAGGTGTAATTGATCACTAAACATGTAGATTTATTGTGGTATTAAGGCGTATATATGCCCCAATGTTAATGCAGTACTGGTCGTGTGCCAGCTCGGAGCCAGAATATCAATATTAAACCTCCTTTTGGACAGTTTTGTTTGCTACATATTCTTTGATTTACATATGCTATTTCAGTTATGAAGAAATTCAAGCCATCAATTTTTTGTAAGTTTGTATCTAATTTCTGAGTAAAAATATTTTCACACATCCAAGTCGTTTTGGAGGAGTATCCAAAACGAGCGAAAAAATATAGTGTTATAAATTATTTTTTTAAAGCAAAAGCATTAGTTACATGAAAAAACCATGATTAACAAATAATGTACATTAATTAATAATAAATAAATATTTATTTCAAACCTTTTAACCAAGCCGTTACTAAGGAGTATGCCTTAGAAAGTAACCTTTTTACGGCACTAAAGCGGTGGAAGGCCCTTAATAGGACAGGATTAGAGGGATGTGTGTGTGTGTTTAGTTGATGTTATGATATGTTTATGTTGTATAAAGTCCCCGTCACGAGAAGCAATGAATTTTGTAAATATAGAACGTCTACTAAATTACGTAGCGACAAATCAATCAACAACAAATAATCTCAAATTCAATCAACTCAAAGTAAAATACGTGTAATACCAAACTAACGAGCATTTTAACTTGGTCGGGTTATATTTTAGCGATATAAAGCGCTGTCGTCTAAAGATACTTTACTTTATTTTTCCTTTTACAGCTGAACCCGCACTGGCAATATTCAACGAGAGTTGGAAACAAGTAATGGAAACCACTTGCAAACCCATTGTTCTTCAGATAGTCAATAACATTCTCGGTAACGTACAAACCATGTTCAAACAAGTACCCGCAAATCAACTTGAAAAATAATAAAAAAGATGACGCCTTTGCTTTATTTGAATGTTAGATAAATAGTGTCATAAGATTGTTTTTTTTTTAATGTGGATTTGTTTAACATTTATTGTCTATGAATCAGTTATTTGTATTTTTTTTTGTTTTCGTATAATTTAGAATAAAACTTGAATTTTATTTTAATGTTTGTGTTTTTTTGCACTCTTTTGATTTGGATCAGAGCCTCGAACATCGACGCCGAGTTGCCAGCCTATCGGTTTTTTATCGGTTACATTTCGGGGAGTGTGCGACGAAACTGTACAATTTGATTCCGCCTAGCCCTTTCCATCATCGGACTACAAGACGTACGGCCATGCGCAATCGGTACATGGTGGAAATCCTTCCTATACGCACAAAGCGTTTTGCTATTACTTTCATTGTGCGCACAGCTAAGGAGTGGAACTCCCTTCCGGAGTCTTTGTTCCCTGATAGCTACAACATTTTCAAAAAATCAAAAGCATTTTTTTTTTTTTACTTAGGCCTACATGGGCATTTATAAAACGTCGACAAAAGGCGCACGGTTCGGGTTGGTCGTTTCCTATGGAGAAGAACCGGCAAGAAACTCCATGGTTACTCTTTTAAAATATGGTTTGTTTTTACAATATTTCCATGTTACAGCATCACTTAGATATGGGGGGACAACGTAGGCCCGACAGTAAGACGTTAGGAACTAAAAATAAAAAGTAAAACGAGATAAAAAGTTATCAAATGTTATCAAGCATCTAGAAATCTAGAAGACCCACAATGTTCACACATTCACAAAACAATCGGTAAAAGCATCTATACAAAGGTAAAAAATAAAAATAAATGTATAACAAGACTAAAATTAACATGTGGCACAAATGTAGTTATCAGTGCTGTAACTATTCTTAGTAACGGGTAAAAATGATGATTAAAAACCATTGTAAAAAGTCCAATTAAAAGAAGAGAAAATAAAAAATGAGATTGAGAATAGTTAGAGACATCCACATATTTGTACCGTTTATGAGTTACCAGGGAAGCCGCATGCGCAGTAGGAGCTAAAATTTTATCTTCAACGTAGCCCTTGATTTTATAATATGCTTTTTTAGTAAGGACATGTTTGATCAAGTTTTTGAACTTTCCATCGGTCAGTTCTATAACTGACTTTGGCAACTTGTTATAGAAGCGTATACTGTTTATAAGAAAAGACTTGCTAGTTTTCGTTAATCTGATTTTGGGTATTACAATTTCGTGCTTACTGCGTGTATTTATATTATGGAAGTCGCTTCTAGTTTTGAAAAGCCCTCGATTTTTGCGCATGTAAAATACATTCCAAAATATAAAGTGAAGGTAGAGTCAGTATATCGATCTCTTTAAATTTTTCTCTGAGGGACTCGCGAGGACCCATTTTATAGATCGAGCGGCTTGCCCTCTTTTGTAAGACGAAAATTGAGTCAACGTCCGCTGCTGATCCCCACAGCAGAATGCCTTAAGGTCTTTAAGTCAAGAGTGAATAGGTTTCTTCTAGGCAAGCGTGCTTCACCGTAGACCACATCATCGCTTAACATCAGGCGAGATAGTGGTCAAACGCGAGCCTATAAAAAAAAAGATTTCTAAATTAATCATGTTTAATAAGCTCGAATAACGTATTGGAGTGTGCGGAGTCGTTGGCAGTACCAGTCCGTATGGCGCATGCGCGCGGGGTAATCTATTTTGTGTTAGTGCAGAAGTATTTTCGACGTTTTGTAATCTAAAGTCAAACTAGATTCGATTGCCAAGCAAATTCAACAATTTAGGCACAGCAGCGGTACCCTTCCGCCCAATTAGTGTTACTGGGGGACTTTAATGCCCACCACCAGGAGTGGCTCTTCCCATACCAGTGCACTGATCATGCTGGATGGGATCGCTAAACCTCACCCAGCTGGTACAGGGGGCAACGAGTGTACCGGATGTTGATTCGCACACAGTAAATTTCTTGGACCTTCTACTGACAACAGATCCAGACAGATACTTTTGGTAGATATACCTTTGGGTAGTTCCGACCACTGTCTGGTGTAGTCTATGTCCGTCTATTCTCCGCCCGATCTCAGCCCAAGGGGCACTGGGTTTGGCTGTACAAGTCAGCAGATTGGGATGGTGTGCAATCTTTCTTCACATGCTATCGCTTTTCTTTCCGCTCCGCGCTTTTTAACGCTTTTCTTCGACTGGTCCATCGTCGTGCGTGGACGCCGTGACGGATGTGTTGCGTCAGGGTATACGGCGCGGCATACGCTGGCAGAGTGTGCCGCTTGGGAGGAGCCACGCCGTGCCCTCATATCTTAAGTAGGCAGTGACCTGTCGCTGCCGGCCGTAGTCGAGTCTATGGTCGGCAGCGAGGAGTCCTGGGACGCGGTGGTATCCTTCTGCGAAACAGTCGTCTCGCAGAAGGAGGCTGCGGAGAGGGAGAGGGAGATTTCATCCGCTAACCCGATCCGCAGCAGGCGCGCCGGGCGTCGGTGGAGGGCGGACAACGCCCTCTTCCGGCCCCCCTAAATGGGTCCAGGGGCGACGGACTCGGGGACGTCCGTCACCCCCCACACATCAGGACCCGAGGTGGTGGCGCGTAGTGTTCCACGCGCGCCCCTCTTAGACGTCGTGGGGGGAGTCCAACACCTCACTCCCCCCCCAACCCGAGGTCGTGGCCCGCAGAGGCGGGCCGGCACTAGCTCGGGGTTGCGGAAGTATCGTTGTTCCCGCGACCCCCAGCGTAGGTGTGAGATGGAACACCGGGGTGGTTTTTAGTCAGCACGAGTCTGACAGACCCCTCCGCCATCCCCAGGGCGGAGGACATCCAATGAGGATAGTGAAAACCGGCCATTGTTTGGCACCGAATTTTAGCGCGTCGACGGGCATAAACAAGAGGCGAGTGACGATACGTGGGTGGGAAGAAGAAGACCTTTAACAGGGCTGCCAAGTCCCGCAAGATGGTGTTGCGAAGGGCTCGGTTCGACCACATTGGCCGAATAGGGACCAAACTTGCTTCTTACGCAGCAGATAGTAAAGCGTTTTGGTCCCTGGATAAGTCAGTCGAGTCGAAATTCTGCCGCCCCTTACTACCACCACTACTGAAACCCGACGGGTCGCTGGCCCACTCCGCTGAGGAGAAGGCAGAGGGGAATTTATTTGCCTCTTTTTTTGTGGCATCTTCACGTCTAAATCCTGGTAACGTGCGGCTCTCTCCTTCTCCTGATGGATGCGAGACGAGTATGTCAGACATTTGTATCCATCAAAAGGTCATCCGTAGTGTGCTGAGCAGCCTCGACGTGAACAAGGCTAGCGGCCCTGACGGAATACTAGCAATTATTCTTAGAACCTGTGCGCCTGAACTGTCTCCGATCTAGATACGCCTATTCCGCCTTTCGTATGAGGCTGGGAAAGTGCCGAATGCTTGGAAGCAAGCTAACAGCCCGTGCGCAAGAAGAGCAGAGGAGCTGACCCGGCGAACTACAGACCCATATCTATAAACACCACACTCTGTATTCTTACGTATACTCAATATTAAACTCCTGGCATACCTAGAAGCAAATGATATCCTTAGTGACTGCCAATACGGCTTTCGCCGAAATCGGTCTACTGGAGATCTTCTAACGTATGCCATGCACATTTGGAGTGAGGCCATCGAGAGGCAAGGGGAAGCGCTTGCCGTCTCCCGAATCAAATCTCGAAGGGTTTTCATAGGGTCTGGCACGAAAGCCTTATTGGTAATCTTCCTTCATGCGGTCTGCCCGGTGGTCTGCGTGATTGGATTGCAGACTTCCTGAGAGATCGGTCCATTCGAGTGGTTATCGATGGCTGCTCGTCGGAGCAATTGGATATTAATGCCGGGGTCCCTCAGGGGTCGGTGCTCTCAGCAACTTTGTTCTTGCTGCACATTAACGATCTGCTAAAACCCCCGACCTTTGGGTATGCGGACGACAGCACTATTTCTGAGAGATACTTGTCCAACGCACGTACTACCGGGCCTCAGATCCAGTCTCTCCGGGATGCCATGGTAGAGCGTTTGAACCTGTCCTTGCAAGCAGTCTCCGAATGGGGCGATGCCAATTTGATCAGGTTTAATGCTGCTATAACCCAAGCGTGTCTTTTTTCCGCTAAAAAGAGCCAATTTCACTCGGCTCCAACTTTCCGAAATGTGACCGTGCCAATAACTAACCATCTTGAGCTTCTTGGCGTTACGACGTTGACATCGACTCTCAATTTTGGTCCATACGTTGAGGCAAAGGCTCAGCTAGCTAGCTGCCAAAAAACTAAGGGATCCTTGCAAAGGTGTGAAGGTACTTCACGCCAGTACAGCAGCTCTCATCTCTGGGACGGATCTGCCAAATACCAGCTTGATGTACTAGAGTCGATCGAAAAGCGGGCTAAGAAGCTCTTCGGCGATGAGGCACTGGTTAAGTCAAAGCTTCAGAGCCTTTAACATCGTCGCCGAGTTTCTAGCTTGTCGGTTTTTTATCGATTACATTTCGGGGAGTGTGCGATGCATCGTCGCCGAATTGCATGATCTAATTCCGCCCAGCCCGTTTCATCATTGGATTACCAGACGTACGGCGATGTGTCATCGGTACATGGTGGACATCCCACCCATAAGCACTAAACGTTTTGATAATACTTTTAATAATAAATGTATTCTCAAAACGTTTAAGCGTATGGGTTTCCACTCACAGGGAATTCCACTCCTTAGCTGTACGCATAAGCGTCGTGTCATCGCTTACCATCAGGTGTGATAGTGATCAAAAAAATTAAATAAAAAAGTTAGAATATGAAAAATCTACTAATCACACAGACGTTGCATCGCGCATGTGATTGGTCGATTGTTTATACTCTTTGCGCGTTGCCTTGCCGAATTCACTTACGCAATTAGGCTGCTGTACGCGCTACGTGTACGCGAGTTCTGACCGCGACAACGTGACAAGCGAGCATCGCTATCTTTGATAGCTCTTGTCGCTGCGCCAAACTAGTGGTGAGTGAGTACTCACCGCCAGTGTGAACAGCCAGCGATTAACTATTAATTAATATACGTATATAGGTCCTTACCTTTGAAATTGGCGTTTTGTCGTACTGGCCACTTTGATCTCAAATATCTCCTATTTGGTTTGGAATTCCAATTTTAAATTTATACAGCTATTTATTCATGCTTTTGTGTTTGGAAAACCGTAATTCATTTGATTTATCCTCTTTTGGTTTTTTCTTTGCGCCAGTCAGTTTACAAAATGGAAAACTTGAAATATTGCGTTATTTACGGGTACGAGTTCCATCGTGGCACCAGTTTTGCAGAAACGACTCGAAGGGTTAATGATGTGTATGGTGACGGTGTCGCAAAAGAAAACACAGTGTGTTTTTGGTTCCAACGTTTTCGTTCTGGAAATTTCCACGGCCGGAGACCAAAGTTGATTATGAAGAATTGAAGTCTATTGTGGAAGCGGAACTATCACAAACCACGTCCGAGTTAGCTGCAGTCTGCGGTGTTAGTGATAGAACTGTTTTAATCCACTTGAAGAAACGCGCGTCGACTGCTGCGTTATATTACTGAACCGGCACAATAATGAAGGGATTTTAAATCGAATCATTACCTGTGATGAAAAGTGGATCCTGTAAAATAATCGGAAACGCTCATTGCAATGGCTGAACCCTTGCGAACCAGCCAAATCCTGCCCCAAGCGAAAATTTACTCAAAAAATAATACTTGTGAGCGTTTGGTAGACTAGTGCTGGTGTCGTTCACTACAGCTTTCTTAAATCTGGCCAGACTACTACGGCGGATGTCTATTGTCAGCAACTGCAAACCATGATGGAAAAGCTAGCTGCTTAACAGCCGAGGCTGGTCAATCGCTCTAGGCCACTGCTGCTTCAGGACAACGCTAGACCACACACTGCACAACAGACGGCTACCAAATTACAGGAGCTTCAATTGGAATGTCTAAGACATTCACCGTATTCCCCGGACCTTGCTCCAACAGATTACCATTTTTTTTCGAAATTTGGGTAACTTCTTGCAAGGGAAAAAATTCAACTCCGATGGGGCAGTCCAAAGCGCCTACAAAGATTTTATTGATTCCCGTCCGAATGGTTTTTTTAGTAAAGGGATCAATGAACTACCTATGAGATGGCAAAAGTGCATAGATAGCAATGGTACATACTTTGATTAAATACATATATTATATTAAAAAGAAAACGACTTTATGTTCCTCCCTTACAAAATGCCAATGTAATGACCTAATATATGCATGCAAGGGCGTCGCCAGCTGATGGCCCAAGGGGGGGGCAAGTTGATATGGAGAATGAGAAAAGTATGAATTGTAGGTAAACTCGAGAGCACATGAAGCTTTTCACTTGTAGTACGAGCCTTACATCTACAGCGATTGTAATAATATCGGTAGTTCTCGCCAAACTTTTTGGCCATCCAGAAGTTGGCTGCAATGTCTGCGCAGTAGTAAATCATACAAAAACAGTACCGATCCGTGCCTTGCGCATCGGAAAGCCAACTTCAGGGCGGCCTAGAAGTTTGGCGAGCACTATTCAGAGTCCAACGTGTGTACGTTGTGCACGGAAGAGTGATCAAAATTTTCAACGCTTTTCCGTGTCGGGAAAGAAGGTTTTTGCCTATTTTAGGATATCAACAACGGTTCGATCTGTTGGGTTTGGTTTATATATATTCATTCGAGTTTCGACGTACGGGAATGATCAATCAAGCAAGCTTTACATTTGGCAACTTTTTTAGAATCTCTAGGGGGGGGCAGCTGCCCCTCCTTGGCGACGCCCTTGTATGCATGTCTTTTATTGACACGGGATCTATATCTTTTGTCCGTTTCTTCAACGAGAAAATAGTCGATTGCTAATCGCTTATTCGTCGGGGGTGGGACAAGTGCCTAATTCATCCAGAAACAAATAAAATTACAGAATACCAATACTACCAAAAATTCATTATTCAACATTTAAAACAGCACTACGTGTTTATTAATCAATATCAATACATATAATAAATCTGTAGAAAAGTCATTTTTGTACATCGATAATATTTCAAATAAAAACCTTTTTTTTTCAAAAAAATACTACCGACTTCCAAATAAAAAGACTACAAAGTGAAAAATAACTTTATTTTTGGAATTCGGTTTCCATAAAACAAAAAAAATGTACATACCAAAGACACAGACTTCCAAAAATAAAGTTATTTTTCACTTTGTAGTCTTTTTATTTGGAAGTGGGTAGATTTTTTTTGAAAAAGTGCTTTTTATTTTTCACTTTTTAGTTGTACCTATGTAATAGGCAAGTTGTTTAGTAACGCCAGAATAGATTACCCGAATATCATGAAACTGGAGCATTACCGGTGAAATGAGAGATCTGCGTACCCCTTAAGAGCGTACTGGCGTGATATTATGTTATGAAATGGTATAAACAATAAACAGACATGCGATTGCAGCAATCCCGAGAGATTTGCCGTAATTTATTGAAGAGTTCTGTTGTATATCTTTGATGTTCTTCATCAGATCTTCAACAAATTTAAATGGGACCTATTTCAAACATACTTTTCAAACAAAAAAATAATTTTCAAAATCGGTCCAAAATTGACGGAGATATACGTAAACAAAAAAAATACTTAATGTCCAACATAGAACCGCCTCCTTTTTGGTAAGTCGGTTAAAAATAGCCAGGATGTTAAAGGGTAACCAGCAAAACCCATTTCCAGCGTTTTTGGATTTTTTGTCTGTTTCTATGTATAGTATGTATAAATGTGCACGCATCACGTAAACTGTACGATGGTTTCGTGTATGTAGATAACCTTTGATATACAAAAAATTGTGCGTAATTGAAGTATTATTTAGTTTTTGTTTCATCGTAATCAGTTCACTCTATCAAAAGCTATAGAGTTTTCAAGAAACAAAATATCACAACACACGCAATCAGATACTCGGACAGTCCATATACGATAGATGAACTCCATATACGATAGATGGCATTGTGCATTTGACGTCATTTCCTGAATGGCGGAGTTAAGATTCTCCGCGGCAGAATGACCCAAGAAAAAAACTTGGTAGGGTAGGCAGTTGACGGGAGCGTAGCCGCCGGCACAGCTAATTAATAATAAAACAGACAACTAAACAAGCTGGATGTAGTAATTAAACAATTCTATAAGTAGCCGGTTATAAAAAAGTAATATTTATTTATACGGCAAACACAGTAGGCGGTGCAGTCACTATAAATGCATCATTAATATTTTAATCGTTAAATATATTATTATTTACGGTTATTTAATTGAGCTGTGTGTAATATAATTAACAAATTTTCAACTCAAGCACATGCCTGCATGTGTAGTTAATCTTTTGATTTTATAAGCAATCTACCGGTAATTTTAAGAAGTGGCTTAAATAATAGCAACCGTACATCGGGCTTATTACGAAAGGAACAGCAAGCAGCAATAATTATTGTGTAATGCAATTATTGCGCGATCAATTTTATGACCTAGCTACTGAGGCCTTTAAGTTAAATCTTCTTTTTGACAGTCACTTTTAACAGAAGCTATTAAGCCTGTCCAATGATTTATAAAATTTATCTTTGATTAAGTTACCAGCATATATAGGCCAACACTTCGTGGAAGCTGTTTTTTTGCTTAAATTATTATTGATTACCATTTAGCTTCAATATTCCGATAAATTAATATTTGCAGATGTAAAGAATGAGAAAAATACTTTTTTTGTAACAGTGAATATTGGATGTTTTCATTTTAGGTACATTTATAGGCTCGCGTTTGACCACTATCTTGTCTGATGTTAAGCGATGATGTGGTCTACGGTGAAACACGCTTGCTAGAAGAAACCTATTCCTTCCCCATTCCATAGACCCCAAGCTAGTAGCTATCAGGGAACAAAGACTCCGGAAGAGTGTTCCACTCCTTAGCTGTGCGCACAATGAAAGTATTAGCAAAACGCTTTTTGCGTATGGGAGGGATGTCCACCATATACCGATGGCGAATGGCCGTACGTCTTGTAGTCCGATGATGGAAAGGGCTAGGCGGAATCAATTTGTGCAGTTCCGTCGCACACTCCCCGAAATGTAACCGATAAAAAACCGACAGGCTGGTAACTCGGCGGCGATGTTCGAGGCTCTGGAGCTTTGAGTCGACCAGTGCATTGTTGCCAATAAGGCTTTTGGCCCGTCTGTCAATCGACTCAAGTACATCAAGCTGGTATTTGGCAGATCCATCCCAGAGGTGAGAGCAGTACTCCATGCATGACCGAACTTGCGCTTTATACAAGTTGAGCAGCTGTTCTGGCGTGAAGAACCGTCTCACCTTAGCAAGAATACCCAACTTTTATGCAGCTAACTGAGCTTTCGTCTCAATGAAAGGACACCGAACAATGTTTACATAATATAATAACTAGCTTCTGCCCGCGGCTTCACCCGCGTAAAAAGTGTTTTATCATCCTAAGGGAATACAAACCATCATAAGTCCTTCCCAGAGTCTCAAACTGTATCCATGCCAAATAGAGGGTTATCAAGAGATTACCCCCTACAACCTCACAATATTTACCTGTTATAATATTATTATAGATAATATTATAAATACGAAAGTTTGGATGGATGAATGTTTCAGAATGGCTGAACGGATCTGGATAAAATTTGGCACAGAGATAGATTATAGTTTGGAATAGCACAAATACTTTTTATCTCAGTAGTATGTTCACGTGGGAAATTTCTTTATATTTGATGGATATATAGATCATATCATTCTAATTTGGAGGTATATCATTATAACAGGGTGTAAAGTCCCACAAACCTCCATTGAAAAGGGAGGATCCTCCGACCAGACGGAAGTTGTATCTGGTCCGGGCAACTGCCCGACGGTTATTGTCGGACTGTTGTGTGTTCAAATCGCGCCGAAAACTTTGGATCTGTGTGACGTCATATCATTAGCTCGTAAGTGGCGGCGTTGGTGCTGCTACATCACTCCTCTCCGGAGACCGGAGGTCGATAGCAGGTTGAGTTGTCCGTACATCTCCTGACTTTTACTGCTTCTCTTCCGATTGCTCTTGGTGTCGTTATGCACGGGTCGATCTTCTAGGTTAAACAACGCTTGACGAGGTTGGTCCGTGGATGGGTGACCATTACAACATACCGAGTTTCCTCTGTGCCCCGGAAAGCACGTTAAGCCGTTGGTCCCGGCTATCATTTGAAGATCTTTGACAGTCGTTACGGGTAGTCAGAAGCCTGAGATCTGACTAGTCTTGCCAATGGGTACCGAGTGTTACCCAGTTATTGGGTTGTGGAGGTCAGATAGGCAGTCGCTCCATGTAAAACACTGGTACTCAGCTGAATCCGGTAAGACTGTAAGCCGACCCCAACAATAATTGGGAAAAAGGCTAGGCAGATGATGACTGTATATACGAGTAGTTGGTACAGAAATAATTATATTAGTCACAATTATGGAACCTGTCGGGCACAGCATAGATCAAGCAGGAGAGAGGAGGAAGAACACTGACAGTCTTATTACAAAAAGCGGTTTAACTAAAAATCCAGGTTTAAACCTTGTTTACACCGTAGTTTATACAAGTTAAAACTGGGTTTTTAGTAACACCGCTTTTTGTAATAAGACTGTCAGTGTTTAATGTGATAATTTTATTATTGGTATGCTAGTATTATATTATCTGTGTTATTGGTTAAGAATTAGTAAGTTATACTGTTTTATTAATACAGAATTGAGTTTAAGAATTATAATTATTGTTTTATAAATTATATACATTTATTTATTTAGTAACACTGTACAAACCAATTATTTAAAAAAATATTCATAGTTATTTTATTTACTTATTATTATTTTTATTTATTACTCAGCTGTATCCAATTAGACTGGTACACCGACATACACATAGTTGAGCAAAGCCTAGGCAGATATATATGTATTGTAGAACGACGCGACGATCATAGAGCGTTTTGGCGCACAGTTGGCGCAGTGGTTGAGCGATTGACTGCTGCGCTGCGTGTCGCAGGTTCGATTCCCGCACGGAACAAATATTTGTATGACCTACAAATAGCTGTTCCGGCTATGTAGTGTATGTGCTTGTGTATGTGAGTTTATAGATTTGAAAACGCACCCACGATTCAGGAAGAAATTCCTAGTGCAGGGCAACGTTTTAAAAATTAAACATAAAACCGGTCAAGTGCGAGTTGGACTCGCGCACGAAGGGTTCCGTACCATTATCGCAAAAAACGGCAAAAAAACACGTTTCTTGTATGGGGGCCCCACTTAAATATTTATTTTATTCTGTTTTTAGTATTTGTTGTTATAGCGGCAATAGAAATACATCATCAGTGGTCCCGTTTTTACCCTTTGGGTACGGAACCCTAAAAAGTATATCCGTAACGACTTTAAAACTAGTTAGATTTGCGTAGAAGTTAGTTCTTTTTCATTCAGTTTTGTATCGAGATATTATAAGCTTGAATTTTCTTCTTCGTCAAAACAGAGATTTGTTATTTGTTAATTATATTTGTATATTTTTTATTAAAGTCTCTTTTCTAATAACTAGTTTGCTCAAATTTAAAGTTACGAAACTTGGTTATACACGATAAGTTTTGTCTTCAATCTAACTTCACGATTCAAAAGCCGAATGAAAATTCGTTGAAAACCACTACTTTCCACAATAATCAATTAATCTCCAAACCTAGCTAACATCAATAGTATTAAGCTCCGAATATTGTATATCAAATAATGCAATCCAACAATAACAGGCGTTAATCATACGAATCACTCGAACAGATAATCATACAGACGAACTAAATTCAAATTTCGAATCGCATCGGTCCTGCGTCAATATTCAGGGTTGTCAACTGTATAAGAACTGGAGGAACTTCTTGGGAATTTAGGGAATTAAAAACTCAGGATGTAGCACGCAGTGATCCGCCTTATATATTTGACTACGAACTGACATTACATGAATCCTAGGACCGTAGGATTAACGCCTGATAAAAAACTTATAGCTAAATGTCTTAATATCTACAAATTGCGCCGTGTTGACTGCTGCTTTAACATGCCCCCGGCCGTTGGAAGCTCGCCTTTCAACAGTTGTCTTCCAGTAACGGACAAATCTTGGAGAATGCCCGTCTGATAGTCCCATTTTGAGTCCTTATGTCGGCAACTCTGCTTATGCCGTCTGTGCCAGGATGAAGACCAACAACGCGGCCCATTTTCCACTTCAACGGTGGCTGGTTATCCTCCTTTATGACGACGAGGGAGTCCAGGTTCAGGCTGTCGTTGCTGGTACGCCACTTTACTCGCTGTTGAAGCTCGGAGACATATTCCTTGCTCCATCTTGACCAGAAATGCTGCCGCAACTGCTCAATACGTTGATGGCGCGTCAAGTGGTGAGTGGAATAGTCCCGGATATCCTTTACAGGAAGAGACGTGAGAGGTCGTCCAATTAAAAAATGACCTGGAGTGAGAGGCAACAAGTCTTCTGGATTTGACGATAACGGTGTGAGCGGCCGAGAATTTAAAATGCCTTCAATTTGAACCAAAACGGAGTTAAGCTCCTCGTATGTTAGATGGCAATTGCCCAACACTCGTAACAAATGAAATTTAGTCGATTTGACACCCGCCTCCCAAAGACCACCAAAATGTGGAGCGTAAGCAGGAATAAAATGGAATTTAATACCATCTTGAGCCGCACTATCAGTTATGGAGTCACAATTGGGT
Organism: Anorthoa munda; assembly: GCA_945859665.1. NCBI lineage: Eukaryota > Metazoa > Arthropoda > Insecta > Lepidoptera > Noctuidae > Anorthoa > Anorthoa munda. The sequence continues at coordinate 11,190,441 of OX243911.1, forward strand.
TTCAAGAAATCAGCTATCTCATTGTAGGCTCCTACAAACGACGTTCCGTTATCGGAGTAGATGTTAAGAGGTTTTCCTCTTCGAGACATAAACCGACGTAACGCCTGTAAATAATTACTGCTCGTCAAGTCACCTACCAACTCTAAATGAATGGCCTTTGTAGTGAAGCACACGAAAATAACGATGTATACCTTAAAAAATCTACATCCACGACCTTGACGACTAGACGAGGTTATAGGGCCTGCGTAGTCAACTCCTACGCTTTGAAAGGGAAAGTCAGCTGGTGAGAGTCTGCTCAATGGAAGATTACCCATCTGAGGGACAATAGCCTGTGGTTTTAGACGCTGACATCGAACGCAATTACGATAACAGGCTCTGGCTAAATTTCGACCACCCAGTGGCCAGTAAGTCTCTCTAATTGTACTTAGTAATAATTGAGGACCTGCGTGCATTAATCTGATATGCTCAAATCTAAATAAAAGTTTCACAAAATGATGAGTGGACTGTAATAAAATTGGGTGTTTCTTTTCAAATGAATATTCGGAATTGTGTAATCTACCACCTATACGAATAATTTTATTTTCATCTAGAAACACATTTAAGCTTAATAATTGGTTTTTATGTGGTAACTTTTTATTATTTAATAGTAAGTTGTATTCAGGAAAAGATTCCCTTTGAGATTGAATAATTATGAAGTTTAACGAATTTTGTAATTCTTGAACATTTAAATAGGACGTATTTGCTGTATGCCTTTTACATGCATTTATAAAACGAAACATGTAACAAATAGAACGCTGTAATCTAGTTAAATTGGAAAAACGATTAAACTCGATTAATGATTTAAATGAATCTGCGTTAGTATGACCATGGGCAAAATTAATCAAAATATTAGATTTAATGTCTGGTAAGATGCCTGGATTCATTACAGGATGTGGCCATGTAGCACTGTCATACTTTAAGAAACATGGACCGAACCACCACAAATCCAATGTTTGCATAGCGGTAGGTTCCGCCCCGCGGGTTATTAAATCAGCTGGATTGTCGTGTGTCGACACATGTCTCCATGTACCCGACATGGTTAATTCTAATACTTCGGCAACCCGATTGCGAACAAAAGTATTTAATTTAATAGGTAGCATTTTTAACCAACCCAGAACTATCATGGAATCAGTCCAAAAAACTACACTAAATGGTTTAATGCGAAGGGAACTAGCAACCTTATGATATAAACGTGCACCAAGCAAAGCAGCACAGAGCTCAAGTCGCGGTATTGTTACTGGTTTAATAGGAGTTACACGACTTTTAGCTGCTAATAATCGCACGTCGACGTCACCCTGCTCATTGATACTGCGTATATACAAACAAGCGCCGTAAGCTCGCTCCGAAGCGTCAGTAAAAATATGAAATTCAACCTGTTTGTATGCGTCACAGACTACACGACGTGAAACACGTAACTTATGAAGGCAAGGTAAGGCTTTAATTATGTTCGCCCATATAGTTCCAATCTCAGGTGATAACTGGTCATCCCACTTTAACCCTTCCAGCCAAAGTTTCTGAAGCAACATCTTCATGCTCACGACACACGGTGCTAACAACCCTAGAGGATCAAATATTCGTGCGATTACTGCTAACATGCCACGCTTAGTATTTTCTATGCATTCAGGAACATTTATAGGAAAACACAGATCATCTGTGTTAGTTTGCCAACTAAGACCAAGTGTTTTATTGACAACATAACTTTCCTTGTGGAAATCCAAATTAGAATCACCAGATGGTTCTGAAATTAAACTGGGTTCGTTAGATTTCCACTTCCTTAAAGGCATGCAAGCAGAAGCGAGAGCATCAGTCACCCTATGACGCAACATTTGAGCCTCCTCAAACGAGTCTGTACCGGTCAAAAGGTCATCGACGTAAAAATCATGAAGGATAACTTCTGCGACCCTTTTATCCTGACATTCAATACCGACCTGTTTGAGGCACCTAGTAGCGAGAAACGGTGCACTAGCCGTACCGTAAGTTACTGTATGCAATTGGTAGGTTTTAAGAGGACTAGAAGCATCATCACGCCAAACAATTTGCTGCAGGTGCCTGTCTGAAGGATGTACAGACACCTGCCTGTACATTTTCTCGACGTCAGCAGAGAGGACGTACTTATGCATTCTAAATCTAAGAAGGATTGCGGTCAGATCGTCCTGGACGGTAGGCCCCACCATCTGTATTGTATTTAAAGAAAGACCAGAGGTGGTGGGTGCACTAGCATTAAAAACTACCCTTAATTTGGTTGTACTACTACTCTCGCGCAGTACTCCGTGATGAGGAATAAAATATGACCGCTGATCTTCACGAATAGTACACTCGGACATATGGTCTAAAGAAATGTACTCAGTCATAAAATCTTTGTACATTTTATCGAGTGAGGGTTGGCTGAGATTTCTGCGCTCTAATGACAGAAAACATCGCTTTGCACGATGATATGATTCGCCTAAACTATTCGAAGATTCCTTCAACGGTATCTTAACGCTAAAGCGGCCATCTGCCAAGCGCGTTGTGTTTTTTATAAAATGTTCTTCACACATCTTCTCCTCAGTTGAATAAGTCGATGACTCATGACAAACTTCCTCGAGCTGCCAGAAACGCGACAATTGGTTTCGGATGTCATCTAACTCAATCGAACTGGAAGAACTTTCATAATAATCGTTAATATTTGTAAAATTACATTTAATTGATGAAAGATGAGATGAATTATTATTAAAGCCGCTGTTAATTGGGCCGCAAACTAGCCAACCAAGTCTAGTTTGATAAAGTGTTGGTTTCCCATCACCTAATAAAATCTTATTTGATCCTAATAAACTCCAGAATACGTCTGCTCCTATAATAATATCAATAGAAGCCGGTGTGTGGAAATGCGGATCGGCTAAGTGAATGTTTGACGGTATATTCACATGTACCTGTCTAGCGGGGACGTTATCAGTAATTGTGGGCAAGACAAAACATATTAAATCATTAGTGTACGATTCTTGCAACGATTTAATGTGTACACGACACATTTTTTCCACATGCGATATAGATTTATTTATGCCTTGTATAGATTTGTCTGTGTTTAAATAAGGCAGATTTAACTTATTAAATAAATTCTCTGTCATTAAACACGACGAACTACCAGAATCAAGAAGCGCTCGAGCTATGTGTTCTTTATTATTTACATCGTAGCACCTCACTAACGCAGTTGACAATAGGATGTCGCCTGCGCTGCTCGTATGCGAATGCGCAGAGATATTAGCTGAGAGCGAAACGTGACTATTGTTTGTGTCAACAGTGGACGATGACTCAACCTTAGCCTTATCAGTCGTGCCGTCAGTTGATTTGCATGAAACAGGTTTTGATTTGAAGTCTGTGTTGTGAATAAGCGTATGGTGCTTGCGTTTACATATTTTACACCCTGGTTTCTTGCAATTATTGGGATAGTGACCGTGACGCAAACAGTTATAACATACCTTATAGCTAGGTAGTAAAGACATTCTATCGTTGACGCTTAATGATAGAAACTGTGGACATGAATTAAGGTTATGATCGTTTTTACATTTTGGACAACTATTTGATGAAGAACTACTACTGTTTTGTGTTGTAATAAAGGATTTTATTTTAGTATTATGCTTTAAGTTAGTTGTAGAATGACGTGACTTTTCCAGTGTTTCTATTAAATCAGCCCGATTACGCAAAAAATCAATGAACTGATCGAAAGTGATTCGTTTAGATTTATCGATACGTCCTTTGTATTCCTCCCATTCTCGGAATGTTGTAGTATCAAGTTTTTGTCGAATTATATGAATAAGTAATGTGTCCCAATTACTAACAGGTTCGCCTAATGTTTTTAACGCTCTGATATTTTTGTTTATATTGTCTATAATACCTTTTAATGCAGTTGAGGACTCCCTAGCGATCGGCTCGACGTTGAACAACGCCGTAACGTGATTCTCAATCAATAATCTTTCATTATCGAATCGCTCACAAAGAAGCTCCCATGCCACATTGTAGTTTTGAGCAGAAAACTCAATTGACTGGATCACGACAGCAGCAGATTCCGATAATGATGACCTAAGGTAATGAAATTTATTAATCTCGTCTATATCGTCATTGCCGTGAATGAGACTTGCGAAGGTATCGCGAAATTCGAGCCAGTTATCATATGATCCTGTGAATTTGGGTAATTGGATTGTAGGCAACTTGACGTACTGACGCTTAACGTTAGTACTGCAATTCGATTTTATTTCGTCTTGCTCAGATGTTGAAACGTTACCTAACATGATTTTAGCTTGAGCTACCAACCCATAATATTGGGATTCAATTGTAGTTCTTTCGAGTGTCTCAGTGTCAACGTTATCACATAAGCATTCTAATTTCAATTGAACCTCGTTAAATTCATTAAAAAGATCATCTAATTTGGTGACTCGCAACTGCAACTCCATTACCTGCAAGGGGGTTATCTCGGAATCTTTTAGATTACTCAAATAGGTTCCAAATACTGTTAACCTTCCTTTATAACTGCTTCGCTTCTTTTTAAGTTCTTTAATATCAGTCATTTCGAATGGCGAGTGTCGTAGACCTGTAATTATACAATAATAATGTTAATGAAACTGTAACAACAAATACCTATCGTAGAAACTAATGAGACTGTCAGCTAAAACTAGCCCAAGTATGTTAATTGTACAAGTTTAACTGTAAAGTTGTATCACTGCAAATATTAATAATAGCTACTGTAGGAAGGTATGTAAGGTTTACTATTTCTAAGAAATAATGTAACAAATAAATTAATTATCTACCTGTTAAAAGATTTACAAAGCAACAATTAATTTTAAAGGTTTAAATTAGAAAATAATAGTTGTATATTGAAAAATAAATAACTAACTAATGTAGGTTAACAAATAACACTACTGTACTGTATTTTAAGCACTCGTTAACTATATTATACAACTGTGTGATTTAACCTAATGCTCTGTATATAATTCCTTGTAAATAATGTATACACAAAAGAATAAAAACATGTAAATATATAACTTTGTGAATGTAATACAAAAATATTTTACTAACCTTATTATCAATACTTAATTCCTATATTTTATATTACCTGATTTAATATTAATGAGTGTTGGGTGAATTTAATTAATATTATAATGCTTAAAAGCTTCCTGTTTTATTTCACTTAAAGTCCGATACACTTTTCTTCCAAACACGTGTTCGTTACCTCGTCACTCCGGTACTCATTAAATATCCAATTTCCAGAATATCCAATTCCAGCTTATTCCACTTTGCTAGTATGAGATAATAATCCGGCTCGAAGGACCATGTATAAGAACTGGAGGAACTTCTTGGGAATTTAGGGAATTAAAAACTCAGGATGTAGCACGCAGTGATCCGCCTTATATATTTGACTACGAACTGACATTACATGAATCCTAGGACCGTAGGATTAACGCCTGATAAAAAACTTATAGCTAAATGTCTTAATATCTACAAATTGCGCCGTGTTGACTGCTGCTTTAACATCAACTGAGTGGTCTAATTACAGCTCTGTCAGTGAAGGGTGACGTCACAGGGCAAATGACTTTGCGAAATATTGAGTAGGTGTACTGGTACTCTTCTTGAATATTAAGTGACCCCTGAGCAGTTTTGAAGGAAGGAATTTTGTTTATCGTGGATTGGCAGTATATTGGTTTGTGTTTTCTTTTTCATTTGCACTAACCCGGGTGGAATAGAAGAGAGGCATTTATTTTCCCTGAAGAAAAAATAGTTAAGTAATAATAATTTTCAAGGTGTTCTTCAAGATACTGGTCATGTAGCGTACGTTGTTTATTAGGCTCAATGTCGTAAAGCATATCATAAATCTACTAGGTATATTTGTCTGTGTCAGTTAGATATGCAATTTCAATCATCGTTTGTAATTTTTCAGATTTGACTAACCTGGTGCACAAACTAATTCACTATATTTCTGAATTATATTTGAAAACCAACAAAACATAAGTGATCTACGTTTAAAATACCAATATCGTGCGACAAAAGTGTACTCACAAAATACGATCACTTAATGCATTAGATCACTAACAAATAAACAAAAGCCTTTTAAACTGAAACTAAATTTGAAAATTATTTGTTTTTATTACTACAAAATAGCTGTATTAACTTGGTCATAAAAGTGATGCTTTAACTAAAAGTGGTTAAACTGAAACTCCTTTGGTTTAGTAATATAAGGTAGGAACAAATAAGATACAGAAGTCCAACTATTTTAGTAACTTGTGGTTTCTTGGAGTTACTTCATCTTTGTCTATGGACATCTAAAATTAACGAAGCTCTTACTGGCTCAAGCAACTGAAGTAACACGGATAGGTTTTAGTCAGTAAAATTCTGACACGCCCTCCCACTTAACCCTGAGCGGGAGAATCATTGGATCATTGGATGACTTGTCAAGAAAAAGAAAATGTACCAGCCCACTGCTACTGTACATAAATATACATATGCCTCTGCCAAGATGCATTGAAATACTCGTTTCCCATGCCAATCTGAACCAGCTGTCTTTGGTTCTCTTACAGCTTCGCTACTATTCTTTATTTCAGATCTAAATAAAATTTTAATATAACGCTAATGTCAAGCTGTAGCTCCCTATCAGTGGAAGAATTTTCGCAATCGAATAAATAATTCCAGAAATTCCTTTATACAACTAATTTTACCACTTTTTTTTATTTGTGATGGGTTTGCTCTTGACTCTAGTCTAGGTCAGAGACAGACAGCTCTTGGCTATTTTAGAAAGAAAAGAAACACAAGAAAGACACGAGAAATAAGCAAAGACAATAAAATTACAATAATAAAAATAAAACCCCGTGCGACACCAAAAGGCTCCTATCTCAGCATGTACAGCGATGTCCATAAAGAATACAACGCTGCGTATCAGAATATCAATATGATAATCCCCGCTGTTGATCCCACACACTCACGGAAACAGCAAATATTATAAACAAATAGAAATCAAATACTAAAACAAAAACAAATAAAAAGAAACTGAAATACTATATTTTAATTAAGTTTGATTTCTGTATACTGATTACTCTTGTACCTTGCCTTCTGTTCCTGTCTGTCCATACAAGCCGTCAGTTATTCTCCATTATATTTAACAAGTAAACTGAGGGATAAAACTCGTAAACTGACAGCTATTAACTAACAAATTTTTGAGTTGTTCAACGTGGCGGACCGCAGAATATTATTAACAGCTTTTATTACGGAATGCGTCTCGTAAAATATTTATTTTCTGGCTTTCATAAACAATAATGCGTCTGTTTTTTACTTTATGATTGATGTTATAGTTGTCTGTCTACTTTCTTTAATCGTGTTGTTTTTGACGAGCTTTGGATATTATTTATTTACATACCTTTGGCAATTAGCTTTTGGTTTATTTGTATTGTTATGCACATTTTACGGGAACCAGACAATCTAGAGAAGTTGGTGGTAATGGGCAAGGTGGATGTGAAAAGACCTTGCGGCCGGTCACCTAACCGCTGGTCAGACCAGGTAACCGCCTTCACTGGACGTTCTGTTACAACCGCCCTGAGAGAAGCTGAGAACAGATTGAAGTGGAAGAACATCATGCATAAAGCCACGAGGGCCCTTGAGGGACACGACCTTCAGTAATGAAGAACGCGACCAAGAAGAAGTGCCAGAATGCTTCTAAGCTCTATCACTGTCCTTGAGAAGTATGAGTGAGTGAGTAACTTATGATGTGAGTAACTTATGATGTGAGTAACTTATAATGTGAGTAACTTAGCCATCACAAAATTTTCAACAAACATTTTCGTAGTAAATCGTCACAGCTTTATCAGTAGTATAGGTATATCAATAAAGAGAAGTACACATTGATCGCTGCACTTGACATAATTAGTAGAGTACCAATAGGATACTCTCTGCAAACCAAGCTCTTTCCAATACCACTCAAACCCTCCACCTAACCCGAACTACCTAAACTTAACTATAGAACTACTGCACTGTACTTAGTACATATTGAGTTGTACCAAGTTCAGTCGTAAAGCTTCAACTGTGAATTCACAGATGCGACGAATACAGCTTAAGTGAAAAGTTTGACGTTAGACTCGTATCAAGTTACTTGTAAAATAAAACGTCCGACAGCGGGTTTTCTTTTTTTCAAGGAGTAAAATCAAATGGAAGGAAAAGATGCGGATATCGTGGTTCGGATGAGATTATTTGTCAAGGGTTTGGCAGGCAAAATTTAGATGTTCCATCGAAATGAAGAACAAAACTAGGGCTGGCTGGTAAATATCTTGAATTATTTGTCTTCTCTTGATTAATTTTATATGTGGGTTAGAGTAGACCTTTGTCCAGTGGACGGACAAAATATTCAAAATAAATATATAGTCAATCTCAAATCATCTGTAAGTTGCCTGTTAGACAAATTCAATGTAGCTAATTATTTTATTTTTTCATTATCATCAACATCATCTTCAGTCATTTATAGTTCAAGTGCGGGTCGATGGAAGATCACAAGTCTTAAAATATGGTTCTAAGACATACCGGTTTCCTCATGATGTGTTCCTTCATCATATTTAGTGCACTGGTGATAAAATAATTTACACAAATTAAAGTGCCTGTCTGGGGTCGATCCACGATCTAGTCAGCCCCGTTACTACTGTTCCACCACTGCTCTATACAATTATTTATTTCATACTTACATTAAAATGGTCAAAGATATCTTCACTTCTTTAGTCAGATTATTATTAATACTACCTTCAGTTAAACGCGATGCCCATTGTTAGTGGGGTCATATTAGAGCTCCATTTACTCATTATTCCATGTTTGTTCTTACTTCACTGTACTGCAGTTTGCACTGACGAACTTAACTTGTGTTTTATGTTAAGTCTTTTGTTACGAAGATTTATTGCTCTCTTTGAAGTTACGGACTGTGATCTTGGACAAGCATTATCTACTTTCAGTTGGTTGTGGTTTTAAATTTACAAAATTAAAGTAGTTATTAGCATTTTAAAACAGCTAGGTCACTGCGTAAAACTGTGGTTGTTCTTCTACAAGACAATTATGTAGTCACTAAATATTAAGTTAAATAAAGTTGTGTTTGAAATTGACTCTATTCAAGCCCAGGACTGCTAGACGTGGTGACGCTTGGAGTATGACTTTGGCTAAAGGTGCGAGATAACCGTGCGACCGCGTCACGAGACCGAGGCACCGTTTATTATTCCATATTAAAATATAAGTAAGTATCTATAACTAATTAAGTTATCAAGTTACTTATGTCATGTTAACTCTTACAAAGAACTTAAATATCTGGTTAGGGCTGCTATTGAAAGTGAGAAGTGTGCATACTTTAAAACATACAATCTATCTGCCTAGCCTTTTCCCAACTAGATTGGGGTCGGCTTCCAGTCTTACCGGATTCAGCTAAGTACCAGTGTTTTACATGGAGCGACTGCCTATCTGACCTCCACAACCCAGTAACTGGGTAACACGGTACCCCTTAGCAAGACTGGTGTCAGATCTCAAGCTTCTGACTTTTACATAGAGCGACTGCCTATCTGACCTCCACAACCCAGTAACTGGGTAACACGATACCCCTTGGCAAGACTGGTGTCAGATCTCAAGCTTCTGACTACTCGATGACACTCCTATCAAATATTTTCAAATGATAGCCGGGACCAACGGCTTAACGTGCTTTCCGAGGCACGGAGGAAACTCGGTATGTTGAAATGGTCACCCATCCACAGACCGACCTCGTCAAGCGTTGCTTAACCGCGAACATCGACCCATGCTGTTATTATTTAGCCACGAGCTCCTCCTTTAAAACATACATTAATAAAAAATTTAAAAAACCAAAAAAGTTATGGAGTCACATCAAGTCAACTATTGCCACTTGTATCTATAATGGACCAGAGCGCAGTTTACCGCATTTTTGTAACGATCCCGAAAAAATTAATGAATACTCTTTGGATGTTCCTGGCACTGGTAGAGTTTCTGCTGCTGACTTAAAGTACTTTGAGCACCACACATTCGGCAGTGGACACTTCCAGCTTGACCCGGCCCAGGAGGACATAGTGCTGAAGCTGTTACATAGACTTAAGTCCAATGCTCAGAGTTGTGACCGTATCTCCTTGGAGATGTTGATGATGACTCTACCTCGAATCTTTGCAGCTATCACGGCCATCATTAATCTTTCCATCACCACCTCATCTTTTCCGGATCTGTGGAAATTGGCAATAGTTAGACCCATCCCTAAAGTATCTAGTCCTGCCAGTGTGAAAGAATTTCGCCCAATAAGTTTATTGCCATGCCTCTCCAAGATCCTGGAGAAGGTTGTCTCTAATCAGCTTCGGTCATACCTTGAGGAACACAGCATTTTGCCGCTCGCTCAATCAGGTTTTCGCAAGGGACATAGCACGGCCACTGCCCTTCTTAATGTGGTTGGGAATATTCTGGAAGCTAGAGATAAGGGCATGGGTACCCTGCTGGTCTTACTAGATTTTCCTGCGCGCTTTTGACTCTATAAATACTTCGCTCCTCCTATCAAAGTTGTCTTACTATGGATGTCAGCCTGAGACAGTAAGTGGTTAGAAAGTTACTTGACTCACCGTTCTCAGTTTGTCCAGGTGACGAGCGACAGTGAAGCAGCCGTTAAATCCTCTGGTCCTAAGCACGTGAATAGGGGTGTACCGCAGGGATCGATCCTGGGCCCGCTACTCTTAATTCTTTACAGTGCTGACATCATTAATTGCCTGCTCAACACCAAGTTCCACTTATATGCTGATGATCTGCAGATGTATCTATCTTGTCAACCCCAGCAGGCTGTTGACACTGTAAAATGGTTGAATGAGGATCTTGATAGGATCTCGGCTTGGTCTAAGAGAAACGCCTTTGTTTTGAACCCAGCTAAGTCTAAATTTATTTTAATGGGATCAAGAGATTTTTTGAATAAAATGGGTAATGGGAATTTGGACTTGAAGATTGACGGGTGTTCCATTGAAAGGGTTGGGGAAGCCCGTAATCTTGGGTTACTATTTGACGAGCACCTGCACTTTGAGACGCACATCATGGCGAATCATCATGGTGAGGCTTAAGCTTCTGTATCGTGTGCGTCCCTACATAAGTGTGGATATGCGCATTCTGCTTTGTGAATCACTAGTTTTATCTAAGCTGAACTACGCTGACACTGTGTATGGGGCATGCATTCTAGGTAGAAGCGAAAGGTTGATTCAGCGAGTACAGAATGCTTGTGCGAGATTTTGTTTTACCATCCCTCCTAGATCTCACGTAACTCCTTTTTTAAATAAGGGTAATTTGTTGAGAATGTCAGATCGTTGAAAGCTGCATCTGGCTAACCTGCTCTTTGGCACAATTCTCACGAAAAAACCAGACTATCTGTTCGGTAAATTGACCTGGTCGCGTGATGTAAATAAAGTCAAAACGAGAGCTTCTGCGTAATTGTTGTTGGCGTCACAATGAACTACTCCGTAGAAGTTTCAAATTCGCTGCCTATATAATATTTTATAATATTATATCTGTATTTAATCTATATTGAAAAGAGTTTTTGTGCGACACCTGTCTCTATCTGGCCCTATAACTCACCTCCCTACCCCCGAGCGACCTAGGCAGGGTGCCTCGGTTCCATATCTAGGTTTCACGTCACGGTCGCACGGTGAACTCGCACCTTAACTGTGGACGTCTTTCGACTGAAATGATAATGATGATAATGGTATTAGTAACCAGGCGAAGTCTGTCATAAAAGGCTCTGTACAAACATAAGTCTACCTTATTATTAAAATCATTTTGTAAATAACATTGTGTACCGAGTACCTCATATTCTAATATTCCACTCTTTAATAACTTTCGTACAATATTGTACATCAAATATCACGAATATTTCATATCATACACATATCAAATGCTGAAATAACTGTAATGAAGTCGCGGCATCACAGGTGGCTTTCATGAAATTCAGTTATATGTAAATTAACTTCGCTCTCATTTTCCATTTAATTTATGAAATGCATTATTTTGCTATAGAATCACACTCTACGAGTTTATTAAACAACATAATATTGCGTATGTTATGTTTAATTTTAATTTCGTGCTCATTTGAAGTTGGGAATAGAAAACAGCTCTATTTTGTGTTTTACTCGCAAAATGGTTTTCCGAAACCCGCTTTTCAGAAATTCCTTATTCGAAAATTAATTTTCACCGTTCATAGTCGTTGTTAAAGGAAAACATATAGTGTAATATCTGCTCATTACCTCCTTTAATACCTTATGAGCAGTGTATTTAATTATTTTGTGAAAATATTCTACTATAATAATACGCTTATAAAACATGGTCTATTAACATACTCAGCAGTATTTCTACGAACGAACGAACAGAAACTACTAACGGTAGTATGTCTACATTTCTATGATTAACCCATTACTCGAACTTTTTACCATAAATTGGATGGACCAATTCACTTTCTTTGTCATCGTCGAACATGTGAGTATAAGTAATAGTCTTCTTCGTTTCACGCCATTCTCTGGATTCAATAGGTATTATATAGAATACTTTATGAGCCCTTTTCCCTCTCCCCTTTGTATATAAGTTTGTTTTGTTATTAGTCATAAGATTAGGAATAGTCAGTTGTACATATTATTTGAATTATAAATAAAATAATACTTTATTGTACCCCAATAAGGTTACACATTTCATAATACATCATTAATTAATTTCATATTATTTTTAACTTTTCTTACAAATACAAAATATTAGGCTCCTGCCTTTTCAAATTTTGTTTGCTAAATCTCATACAAACAGACTGAATTATTCCATTGCCTTGTGTAAAGTGTATTAGCTTAATGTACCACGTCGTAAAACGCAAACTGGGTTAAACATGGACCGCAAATCTCTTAGAGGACGGACCAGCAATCTCTCAGTAGTCTCGGTAAGTGTGTCGATTGACATACATTATTTAAACTGCACGTCACTGCTTAGGTAGCAGTGACGTACGGATAGTACGGTTTGTGTACAGTATACACTCTGTTAATTTAGTATTTTGGTAATATTAGTGGGTTACAATTAAATTCGGTGTGAAAAGTAAAAATTAACCCATGTCGATGCCAAAACCATTTCGAGATTTTAGGTTTGTAAGCCACTAATAGAGATTGAGAATTTGAGAGGGAGCGTAGGGCACTGGCGGTCAGGGGTAACATGTTGGCGTGTAGATTTTCTCGTTGCTCTGACCTAGTAAAAATTACTCTTTTTAAGGCCTTCTGTCAGAGCTTTTACACGGACAATCTATGGGTCAACTACACCAAGCGATCGCTGGATGTCCTGCGCGTGCAATATAATAATGCTTTTAGGATGTTGCGACTGCCCCGTTTCTGCAGCGCATCGGCAATGTTTTCTGAGACCCACATAGATGACGTCCAAGCCATAATACGCAAAAAAACTGCGACTCTGCTATGCAGAGTGCGGAGTAGTCGCAACTATATCATGAGATCTGTGGCTGAGAGCTATACTCCAGATATCCGACATTTTGTGCGTAGGGTGATTCGATAGGAAACATGTTTTCCTGGCTGGTCATCCTTGGCACGCAGTGTTTATAATATAGATAGACTTTAAACCTAAACTAAACTTTCAATGATACTAACACTAGAATTGAAGCTTTTTGTAATAATAACCCAATATGGGTCACTGTTGTCCGAATTAAATGAATTTGAGTTTTAGGTCTTAAAATTTTAAGACCGTATTTATTTTTGCAAAAGTACTTGAAATCACTTGACTTTTACTTGACTTCTAAATGACGTCATAAAGTATTATATAAAGGAAACTTTCAGTGCCTCTTGTAATTAAATAATTAAGGCCCCCTTGCTCAATTGAAGACGAATGGGATATGCTCCAAAGAAGAGCTCTACCGAGTATGGAAGGCGTGCATAACTGAAGCCAACCAAGGAGGAAATAAAATGTGATTATATTTATTTAATGTTAAGTACCTGGGCGACCACGTGAAAATAGCGAAAACGACTTTTTCTAAATATGAAACCAAGCTAGATCGATTTATCTGCACTTCTATTTGTTTCTCATAGTGACTTCAGTAACATTTGTATCAGATTGCCCTTTGGCTAAGGCCTCCCCCAGACTTTGCCATACTTTTTTGTTCTGATTGTGGCTATTCTTCTCCATGATGGTCCTGCTATTTTTCTAATCGCCATCAGGGGACTTGCTTGTGATTTATTTTGACGTCCGTGCTATTGCCTAAACCCGACATGGCCACCCTGCGAGACAGACGTTCTCGTCTGATCTTCATTGTCAGGTTTTAACAGTGTATTGCATCATCTGGAAATCCTCATGGATTGTCTTCAGCCCTGGGGAAAGCTGAGGGAGTCTATCAGACTCTAACTGATGAAAACCACATGGTGTTCTGTAGGGCTACGGATGATTTGGTCTACGGTGAAGCGCGCTTGCCTAGAAGAAACCTATTCACTCTTGACTTAAAGACTCCAAGGTTTTAGCTATTAGAGAACAAAGACTCAATGAAAATATTTGCAAAACGCTTTGTGCGTATGGGAGGGATGTCCACCATGTACCGATGGCGCATGGCCGTACGTCTTGTAGTCCGATGATGGAAAGGGCTAGGCGGAATCAAATTGTGCAGTTCCGTCGCACACTCCCTGAAACTCGCCGTCGATATTCGAGGCTCTGGCGAGCTTTGAGGCGACCAGTGCATCGTTCCTAATAAGCCTTTTGGCCCGTCTGTCATTCGACTCAAGTGCATCAAACTGGTATTTGGCAGATCCATCCCAGATGTGAGAACAGTACTCCATGCATGACCGATCGAACTTGCGCTTTATACAAGTTGAGCAGCTGTTCAGGCGTGAAGTACCGTCTCACCTTTGCAAGAATCCCCAACTTTTTGAAGCTAACTGAGCTTTCGCCTCAATGAATGGACCGAAGTTGAGGGTCGATGTCAACGTAACGCCGAGAAGTTCGAGATGGTCCGTTAACGGCACGGTTACACCACGGAAACAACAGACATAAATATAAGTTCCATGTGATTGAAATCAATATACAAAGATATTTTTTTCCACAGAACCACTCGGTAACCTTCCATGTAAAAATTAATCAATACTACGCATTAAGCAAAATTATCTAGAAGCTTAGCTAGGTACACTAATTGCAAGGCTATCATTAATCATGTAAGGTAGCAATTTGCTCCTATTAATGCATTATAAATTCATGCAGTTGTCAAAGATTACGACCACTGGAAGGTTGTGGTGTAAGAGACGCAGGATAATTAAGCTTCTATGAAGTAACAAATTATGCAGGAACAGAACTTTGTTTCATGATGTTAGGCATTTTATATTGTGGAATAAGATATTCTAAGAGGAGCAGATCGCCATAATGCCTTTTTTGATTTGACAAACGGGCATAATACCCTCTCTCGCCAAGCTGATCACTGGCAACAAGATAAATAATAAAAATGTTTTTAGGGTTCCGTACCTCAAAAAGTAAAAAAAGGAACCCATATAAGATCACTTTCCTGTCCGTCTGTCCGTTTGTCCGTGTGTCACCACCGATTTTCTCAGGAACAGAGGGCCTAAATTGAAAATTAAGGTAAATTTTGGTACTTACAAGTTTTCGCAAAATCTAAATTTGCCCATATCTTTAAAACTTAGCCACCAATAAAAATTATACCAATTTTATTAAGGCTGTGGGTAGGTACGGAATCCTTGGCGCACGAGTTCAACTCGCACTTAACCGGTTATTTTTTATAAAAAATTCTACCAACTTCCAAAAAAAACACTACAAAGTGAAAAATAATTTTCTTTTTGGAAATCGGTGTCTTTGGTAGGTACCATTTTTTTTCGTTATGGACACCGACTTCCAATAAGAAATATATTTTTCACTTTTTCGTTGTACCTAATAGGCAAGTTCTTATATAAGTATGGTAGCTATAATGATAGAATAGATTACTCGAATATCACGAAACTTGAACAAAACCGGTAAAATGAGAGTGTAACAAGGTAAACTGTACAAACCGGCGTACCCCTTTAGAGCGTACTGGCGTGATGTTAAGTTATGAAATGGTATATACAATATTTTAATCAGATTTTCACCAAATTAAAATGGGATCAATTTGAGAACATACTCATTCAAACAAAAAAAGAATTTTCAAAATCGGTCCACAATTGTCGGCGAAATCGGTGAAAATAAACAAAAAGAAACTAACACTGGTTCAGCTAGATTTAAATTACTTTAATGTTGGTTGAGCTGATCGTGTGTTTAAATTACATTAATATTAATATACTGATTCCCTATACAGGCTTGCCTAAGCTGGGACATCAGCGAGTCTTAATCCCTCTGTGCTACTACGATGTTTGTAAGTGTGCTGCCTGCAAGTGTGACGGTGGAGTAGGAGCCCAGTGCCTGTAACACAGGTTAGTTCCTAGCGCAGGGCTGGGTCTTGCTTGCCCTCTGGTGCAGCGCGCCTCATTCACCTGCTTTATTTATGTGGTAGTATTAAGGATAATTATGTACTCAAAGTTTGTTAATGAATAAATTGAATTGAATTGAAACATAAAATCGAACATAGAACCTCCTCCTTTTTGGTAAGTTGGTTAAAAACTCAAAAAGGTAAATAGGTTGCTTAATTATATTTTAACGACACGTTTTTCATTGAAAAGACGACCATAGCAAGTCTCACGGCACGGGTCGACCTTTCAGATAAAGCAGCGTCTCCAACCAGTTTTGGTCACTCGCTGCTCCTGCATGACAACGCGCGACGTCATACTGCACAGCAGACGTTACAAGAGCTGGGGTAAGCATTCCGTCATCCGCCATATTCATCAGATTTTGCACTTACAGACTTCTAACTTTTCCAGAATTTGGGTAAGTTCTTGGCGGGAAAAAAAATTAATACCCGAGAAGCAGTACAAAATGCCTGTAAATAATAACAACTGCACGGGTCGACCTTTCAGGTTAAGCAGCGCTTGCCAAGGTCGGTCCGTGGACGGGTGACCATTCATAAAATACCGAGACTCCTCCGTACTTCGGCAAGCACGTGAACCCATTGGTCCCGGCTATCATTTGAAGATCTTTGACAGTCGTTACGGGTAGTCAGAAGCCTGCAAACTGACACCAGCTTTGCCAAGGTTATCGTTTTACCCATGCAGTTATTGGATTGTGAAGGTCATATAGGCAGTCGCTCCATGTAAAATACTGGTACTCAGCTGAATCTGGTAAGACTGAAAGCCGTCCTCAACACAGTTGGCTAAGCATATTGATAACCACCTGTAGCCAAGTTGACAATCTACAATCGATAATTCAATGGGAATAGCAAATGGGACCCATCGCCAATACCTAAAAAATGGGATCTAAAAGTGGGATCCAACGAAAATAAATCAATGCTAGTAGGAAACGAATCAATGTATGGGAACGACACAACTGAACGATAAGTTACGTGCCAGACCATACGGTTTGAAGGCGTTAACGATTGTAGAAAGAGATTCGATACGAAACTTTTGTAATTTTGCTAGGGGGGCAGACACAATTAATACGAACGCTACATGAATGCACTAGCTGCCGCCCGCGTTGTATTAGTCCTTCGCCCAATATATTTATAAATTATATTCTACTAGTGACCCGCCCCAACTTCGCCCGTGACTAATTATATACAAAAACCTTCCCCGTCCATCACTGCTTCTATTACTGAAAACTGCATTGAAATCCGTTGCGTAGTTTAAAAGATCTAAGCGTACAAACAGCGGGCGCGACTTTGTTTTATACGAGTACTATGTAAAGATGTGTTTTTCTGATGTATAAGCTTCTGTAAAGTTTCATCAAAATCCGTTCTGTAGTTTTTGCGTGAAAGAGTAACAAACATCCATCCATCCTTACAAACTTTCGCGTTTTTAAGTATTAAGATTAATTACCGTTTCTCTCATTCATTACCAATCAACTTAGCGCCTAGTGACTTATGTAATGCAATTACTATTAACTACAATCATATAGAGAAAATTATTTATTACATTGGGTGACCATTTAATAAGCTGTTACGAAAGAAAGAAAGAAAAAATATTTATTTGTGTCCCGCACAGGAGATACAAGATAAGCAAAACACAAAAAAATACAATAACAAAATATAAAAATAAATAAAACCCCGTGCGAGACCAAAAAGGCTCCTATCTCAAAAGAAAATAACGCGGTTATGGTTTCTTATTTTTTCATCCTATATGCAATTATCTTTCTATATTTTCTCTTAATGTCTTGTTTTTCTTTATATGGCCTTATATGTGTTGTATTTTGACTACTTCTTCATCATTTATTTTATATTTATTCATTTGTTTTCTGTGTATTCTCTTTTTGAATTTTTCTTCGTCATTTGCCCATAAAAAATTGTTGAAACATATGTAACTATTTTGAATAATGCATTTTATAAACAAAGCCATAATATCCAACTAGACTTAATAAATCTTTTTTTTATTTTCTTAATCTAAAATAATAAAGCCAGCTTAAATATATAAAACAGAGATTCACAACTTGAACTATTATGTATCTTTAAAGTTTTTTATTGTTCACTCGGCCATTATATTTTATTTCAAAACAATGAATCAAACACAAACATAAACTTTAACTTATTTATATTACAAGTTTTAGCAATAAAATAATAACTTATTCTCGAAACCATTTATCCTTCTATGACAAGGATAAAATACACCTAAAAGCTATGAAAAATAAAACGGCTTTCATTTATTTTTGAGGCATTTATACAAGAGCGAATAGCAAAAAAGATATCTTAGAAAAGCCAAAGTTAAAAGCCAAGTCGGCACTCTTAAGTAATGAAGTAATTGTTCTTTAATTCCGTACAACGCTGCTTTTTGTGGTGAAAATTCTGAAAAGGTTGCTTTTTCGACGTTTTTTGTTTCTTAACCTGGAACTAAGGAAATGCCAGGTTAGAAAAGTCTTTTCAAAGAGCGTAATAAATTATCATGTACCGTTGGTCCAACTTCTAAAAGTAAATTGGAAGAGGGTCCTAGGATAATTATGTACATGCAGAAAATCGGTTTCAGTTTATACTGAAGGGGTTGCCCTAATTGCTCCTGTTAAATATCACATAAGTCACTATTATCACCAAGTCGAAAAACAAGCATTTTAAAATTTAGAATAATACCAACAATACTCCCAATATAGTAGAAAAAAAACTAGACAGTTGCTGATATTCATGACGTATTATATATTGGTCTCTTTTTCTTTTTTCGTTAGATGTTGAGCATTATAAGCATTTACCCAAACTACCAGGAGATCATGAAGAAGTCTTTTTATTTGAGGGCCTGGAATCATAAGCGGTAGAGACTAACGGAGTAACATGAGGTCAGAATCTAAAATCTCCCGGTACTCTTTTTACATCTCATGATTCTAGCCTCAGCCGCTCCGGGCCCAATGTCGAATACGTCAAAGTCTTGCCCGTTGTTTTTAGTTGAGTTGAGTAGGCCATTACCGAAAGCTTTTTAGAAAAACTTGACATTTATAAACACTTTATAAATATTGTACCCATTCTTATCATTTTCATTTAAGTGAGGTGAGATGGCAATAAAATAAAATACTTTTTTTTAACTGGAACTTTGGCATGAACGCGTGAAAACTGGTGAAAAAACTATCATACCTTTCCATCACCATCAAACCATCACGCGTTGGACATGACACGACAGACTCAAAGCATACAGTTTAACCATAACTTGAAGGCAAGCAAGCAAGCCAGCCACTGTCATCAATGTGTTACTAGAGGCGCTGGCAGCTTAGTAATTAAACCGGACGATACCAGACTTGGTCCCGGATGTACGATACAAGGGAACTGGGAATTTGTACAAACAGATCGCGAAGTGGGAAATTAGCTGGGAATTTGTTCAGACAGAGCTGTGTTGCGTTTGCGGAATGATAGTTGAACTAAAGTGAAGTAGTTTAATTATTGTTGAGTTCTGTTAGTGATGCAAATTGTATTGTGGTGTTGGTTTATTCTCATCTCAGATTCACTTTGCAAAGGCTGGCAAATTATTGAAAGATGTTTTCTTCATTTGTTATAAAATACTTTAAGTATTTGTGTTATAAGGTGAAATAAAACTAAGCTGATATTGATGAAGAAAGCCCGTTTTTCTTAATAAGCCAAGAATATTAATAAGATGGCTGTTGTACAAGATACTTATAGGATTTTTAGGGTTCCGTACCCAACGTGTAAAAACGGGACCCAATTACTAAGACTGTCTACCTGTCTGTCCGTCTGTCACCAGGCTGTATCTCATGAACCGTGATAGCTAGACAGTTGAAATTTTCACAGGTGATGCATTTCTGTTGCCGCTATAACAACAAATACTAAAAACAGAATAGAATGAATAAAATAAAATAAAAAAACATAAGTGTCCCATTCAACAAACGTGATTTTTTTGCCGTTTTTTGCGATAATGGTACGGAATCCTTCGTGCGCGAATCCGACTCGCACTTGGTCAGTTTTTTTCAAGTTAAGGTCTAGTATGTAAAATTACTATATTGTTTTCAGCTTGGAAACATACACTAAAGAAGTTGTAGAAGTATATACGTAAGTTTATATGTTTGTCATAGACCAAGTAATTAATTAGGGCACTATGTATAAGCCCGGGCATTATTAATCTAGTCAAGTCAAATTAAGCAATTTAATAAATACTGATTTAATCTTCTACATTTATGACATTGTCTGGTCATTATGAATATTGCTTCGTAACATTATGGTCAATGAATCCAAGAGCGAGCGAAGCGAGCTCGGTTGCTCAGGGCACCCCGATACGGATAAGTTAGGTTCGAAGGATATGACGGGAGCTGTGTTCACTCGCTCATTTTAGCTCGTGTCACCTCCTTCATGTTAGGTTACTTTAGACCCTGAAGACAGAAATAGGAGCTTCGTGCAGACGTGCAGCATGCCTCGTGATGGGCATTATTCAGAAAGCCTGGTCAATTTAATTATTTCATTATTTTTATCATAATGCTTACTCATATTGGAAATTTATTAAATTGCCCGGGCATTATAAATAATGGCATATTCATCACTTGGTCCATAACATGTATATGTAAGGCCCCTAGGTGAAAACAGTCTGTAGAACTCAGTCTGCAGTCTGTGTGTGTATTCTGGGTGCATTGTCCTCACATGTATGAATTTAATAATGTAACCTATGTTCCTAAATATTGTAAAAAAACTATTTTTTTTTAAATAGTAAATATGGAGTTTCTTGTGCATTCTTCACCATAACAAGCTACTTTCCTAATGCACGGTAGAATCATTTTGATGTAACGTTCAAAAATGCCGCTTGGTGGCCTAGTTGAAATAAAATATCTTTGTCTTTATCACAAGGATTTTCTTTCCTTATCTACCCATAACTAATACAATACAACTCATAAGTCTTGATAAAAATAAATCAGAAACGTTATTTCTAAATGCATCCACGCATCGCCTGAAGCGACAGGTCACAAAGGGGAACAAAAACATTGGCAACAATATCGGTCCCCTCCTACTCATAATACATAAAGTTCTCTACATATGGGAAAGAACATTCGAAAGAAAAAACATCATTTTCTTAACTGATGTTTGTTTTTTTACACATGACTGATGAGAATGGAGGTATGTTATGATATTGGTTGTTTACTTTTTGTCCTTATATTTCGTGTTATTGTGTTTAATTTTGTGTCCTGCTGTTTCGCAGTTTTGTTTCTTATATCTTAGTAGTAAAGTTTTGTTGTATTTTATTTATATGGGTTCGGAATGAATGTGTTGATTTATGGTTGACTAGCTATCAAATCCGTTCAGTTTATTTTTGCGTGATTGAAACACAAACATACAAACTTTCACATTTATAATTAATTGTGCAGGATTGAATTATAGCAACAAACTTTATTATTCAGTTTTACTTGTAGCACCGTTTTTCATTTTAGAAACAAGGAAACATATAAACAGTTCAGCACCTTTGTCATACCTACTGTAAACAGGAATATTTTTCGTCTTACCAATTTTGAGTGTGTCACTTTTGCCCCAGATGCTTAACTTCACTGACCCCTCGGCCCACCCTAGTATGCGGTCTGTCTAATAAATAATAGATGGAAAACGTCAACCAGCAACTTTATCTCTCAGTTGCTGGTTGACGTTTTCCATCTATTATTTTTTGCGTTTGATAATCTAAATAGATTTAAACATAGATACCAAATAGTAGATAGTGGTCCTGTATCTGATTTAAGATAACAGTTAACCACCTGCAGATAAGTTGCAATTAACTTATAGCCACAAAAATATCTAGTATTGACCTTATTTTAGGTTGTAGTACCCATCTAAACAATGTGAAACCGGCTTTTATAAAACGTTTCAAGCCATTTTTAAATACCAGCCTTTTATAGGTTATCTTTCTCTTTTCTTATTCATTGGCTTCATTGCCAAAGGTCTTGTCCGTCTTTGAAACCTCTGATGGAGTCGCTGACGAGCAGTTTCTACGCCACTCTATCTTCGGCAGTAGTTACCGAATTGCCCTGATTTGATCTGACCTGATCCGACATAGTCCGTAGAATTGCGAAACTTAAATGGCAGTGGGCAGGGCACATTTCTCGCAGAACGTATGACCGATGGGGCCGAAATATTCTGGAATGGCTACCGCGAACCGAAAGACGATGCGTTGGAAGGCTTCCCACTAGGTGGACCGTTGACCTGGTTAAGGAATCCGCTGGATGCAAGACGCACGGGATCGGTCAATGTTGCAATGCCTGGGGTAGACCTATGTCCAGCAATAGACGTCTTTCGACTAAAATGATGATGATGAAGAAATTGATTGATTGAGAATATCATTATTCTGACCAAGTAGGTGAACGTCCGCGTATTCTATTTCCATCGACCTTTCCCGCTACAACCATCTTTTTCAGGTTGTTTACTTATTCTATCTGTAATGCTCGTGAAATATTTCAAACAGTTCCTAAAATACCGGAAGATTTCACATATACTTAAATCCACCAATCAACTTACTAAATATCTAATCCACCAACAAACGTATCCACAACATTGTACATTAGCGTCTCAAAGCCATAAATATTCATCCTCTGAACTCAACAGACTGGCGCAAGTGGAAATTGAAGGCATTCCACGCTGCCCGCTCGATATATCGAGATACATGTCTATATAAATCGAGATGTATCGCAGACCAAATGCTATCGGCCATCGTTCAATCCGACACCTTTGTCTGTATTGTAACTGTGGGTTATTGTATTCAGAAAGAATTTTTAGTAAGACTGGAGTTTGGTATTGTGAAATATGCAATATGGAAAGTTTCCTATATATTCCATTATACGTATCAGCTGTAGAAACCTATGCACTATGAAAATCTATATCCTATTCTTAAAGCAGCCTGATCAAACTATTATTACTACTAAGCCATTTATTTAAGGCGACAGGGCCCATATAAAATAACTGTTATAATACTTATGACGTAGAACAGTATTATAACAATAACTTAAACCTAAACATACATAATCATGGTGTTAGTAACAATACAAACTTATACCTATGTTAGTAGCACAATAACAACAGATACAATTTGAACAACATTTAAAATTCACATAGATACAATCATCATTGCTTCAGCATTCCAGCTGAAATACTAGAGCAACGATTCATATGAACACAATCCAGCCTGTCAGCAATCGTTCAAACTATGATTATACTTCATAAAAGGTAGCTTGATCTCTGCGACAGCTGTCAGTATAAATACAGTAACAATAGCGCTTGACAGACTAACAATAACATATCAATAAGGTATACGTCAGTTTGACATATGTCGCAGAGATCAAGCTATCTTTTATGAAGTATAGGAGATTAGAGTTCACTGATACGTAATATAAGGTAAGGAATGGGAAAAGGCCGTTGCCCTGGAGTGGGATAATACAACTGTTTAAAAAAATGCGGTAAAGATATCTAAGTAGAAGTCATCAAAAAATTATCTGCCCAAAATTTATTCTGTGGTCACGAAATTATCTAAACGAAAACTTAAATATAGCTAGCTAAAGGCCTGAGATAGGCTTCTTTAACCCCTAAAATCACACCAATATTATAAAGGCGAACGTTTGTGAGTTTGTGAGTTTGTTTGTTTGTATGTTTGTTACTTCTTCACGTTCAAACGGCTGGACGGATCTGGTTTTTTTTTTTTATCTATTATAGGCTCGCGCTTGACCACTATCTCACCTGATGGATGGTGGTCTACGATGGAGCACGCTTGCCTAGTAGTAACCTATTCACTCTTGACTTAAAGACCCCTAGATTGTAGCTATCGGGAAACACAGACTCCGGCAGGGAATTCCACTCCTTAGCTGTACGCATAATAAAAGTATTCTCAAAACGTTTAGTGCGTATGGGTGGGATGTCCACCATGTACCGATGGCGCATCGCCGTACGTCTGGTAGTCCGATGATGAAACGGGCTGGGCGGAATTAGATCATGCAATTCCATCGGACACTCCCCGAAATGTAACCGATAAAAAACCGACAAGCTGGCAACTCGGCGACGATGTTCAAGGCTCTGGAGTTTTGGCACAGAGATAGATTATAGTCTGGAATAGCACATAGGATACATTTTTATCCCGGGAATATGTTCCCTTGGGATAATTTTAGACATTAACGCAGGCGAAGCCGCTGGCAGAAGCTAGTAATTTATAATTATTAAGTACAAAAGATCCAACTGCTAGGTTTACTACAAATTCACTTGACACATCACATCATCAGCCTATTAATATTCCCACTGCTGGGACACAGGCCTCCTCTCTGTGAGAGGGAATGGGCCGTAATCCACCACGCGGGCCCAGTGCGGGTTGGTGGATGTCACATGTCTTCGAATTTTTGGTTCTAAGACATGCCGGTTTCCTCACGATGTTTTCCTTCACCGTTTTGAGAGCAGTGGTGATGAAATAATTTACAAGTAAAGTACCTGCCTGGGCTCGAACCCACGACCTACAACTTGTAAGTCGCGGCTGATACCACTGGGCCACCACTGCTCCCAACAACAAATTGCCACAAACTATTTTAGTAATGAATAGTATACTTCATTTGTGAAGGATCCCGGCGATGACTGATGTAATCAATAGATTATCCGCAGACGTACCGAAGCCTTCCTCTATGTGTCATTCTGACACCTTTATCTCCTCACTGGGTATTGTCGCGATGCTACCGTGTTGGCATTGCATTTGAAAGGATTCTGCTATTAATGTCTACAAACATTAGATATTTTTGAAAAGGCTATCATTAGTTAGGTCTGCGTGCTAAAATGGACTTTCTGAATTTGTAATCAAAAGTTTACTCATAGGCATATTCGGGAGTTATTAGAGATGGGTATTCCAATTTTTCCTGCTGCTGAACTTAAGGCAATATATACGCCCCAATATTGACGCAGGACTGGCCGTGCGACCGCTCGATGCCAAAATATCAATATTGAACCTTCTTTTAAACAGTTTTGTTTGCAAAATATTATTTGATTTACATATGTTATTTCAGTTATGAATAATTTCCAGCCATCAATTTTTCTGTGTAAAAACATTTTTAAACATCCATGTCGTTTTGGAGGAGTTTTCAAAATTGCGAAAAAATATCGTGTTGTTAATTATTTTTTTAAAGCAAAACTATTACTAACACGAAAAAAGCCTTGTTAAAATTATGTACATTAATCAATAATAATTTTTTTTTTCAGACCTTTTAAACTAGCAGTTACTAAGGAATATGCTTTAGAAAGTAACCGTTTTACGGCACTAAAGCGGTTGTAGGCCCCCCCTTAATTGAGCGGGCTTGCGGACGGCGAGTAGTGGGTAGCTCGCCGTCCGATAAGGACCAGGCCCGAGTCGACGGCGCGTAGTGTTCCATGCGCGCCTCAAAGAGATGTCAGCAAATTGACGGGGTCCGCTAGGGCCGATGCCTGTCTGGGTCGCGGATAAATTTGAAAAAGAGTTACCGCGGTCCTAGCTCAAGCAACTGAAGGAACTCGGGTGGGTTTTAGTCAGTAAAAGTCTGACACATCCTCCCGCTTAACCCAGAGTGGGAGAAGTCATTGGATGATTTATACGCAAAAAAAACAAAGGCCCTTCATTGAATAGCTTAAATAAAATACAACGTAATAGTTCCCAAGGACACAAGGCCTCCTCTTCGAGGTAAAGAGTGGGCCATATCTGAGTAAGTGTTTAAATTTAATTTAAACAAACAAACCAAAGCACCGATTACTGAGATAAAAAGCAACTCTCAAAAGCCATCCATTCACCATAAACCCACGAAATCTGTATCCAGAAAATTTCCCTGCATTTTTATCGCGGCGTAAATGTTAACAAAATATTTGGGCAGCTTTGATACCGACCTACCCTCCGTATTAATCTCCTACAGAGATAAGAAGCATTTCTGTCTCGACAAGAAACGGTTACGTTTTTCACGAAACGAGGGAAAAACTGAAGTATCGATTCCGAAGACATGATTCGACACGCCACTCGAGGGCCCTCGTCTCCAAATGGTTCGAGAAAACGACTTGAAACAGATTTTTATATCCCTTTGTGTTTTATGTTTAATATCATAGCTTTTACGTTACAAAAGATACCGGTAACGGTTCACTTGATTTCCTTTGTGGAATTAATACTGATATCTAGATCCTCTCGTCTGTTTATTTAGAACCGTCGCTTTGCAAAAATCGTGTGATATTATTAAAGAAGTTACTTCGGCTCTTGATAATGAACGCACATCCAATTTCTTTCGTCCAGCGAAAATACGGGAAAAAGCCAACAGAATGAATTCTCGGTGCTCTCAATTGTTTTTTTCGTGGAAGCTCTATCCATTAGTGGAACAATGATGACTTGACATGTCACTGAAAGTCTTTCTATTCTACCAGTACTTTCTGTAGAGTTTTTGTTGAGACGAATATAGACGAACAGAAAAGCAAAAGTTGCGTTTCGATATAAATCCTTTAATACTTACAGTGGGGCCTCAAAATACTCACAGCACCGACATTGTTTACATACTCCCTGCACCGAGACACGCCACAAAGCCTCCCGTGTAACACGAAATGAAATAAACCCAATACCGTATCATCATTGTCTATCCACGTTCGGTATTTATGTAATATCGGGTTCAATAATCCGAGAGTGAAGCCGGGCTGCGAGCGACACAGCCGCGGGCCGCGTCAAGGGTGCTTTAGGGGAAGGAAACCCCGCTTTATAAATTGCCCCGCTATCTAAATCTGAGAGATAAGTGCCTCTGAACTTTCCAATTTCGCAACACATCAATAACACTGACAACGTCGCTGGGATAACAAATCAAAAATCTAACTCTTATGGGGGTGGGTGACGAATGGTATACGTGACAGATACAACGATATTTGTTCGCGACGGTAAATGGAATCGAACGTTTATATATATGTTTATTATACAAGCATTTGAAGCGCGGAAAATATTCTTTGGTGAAGAATGTTATCACGCATTGAAATGTAAATTGGCGAAGTTAACTTGTTTTCTTACTTTTCCTTCTATGGTAAATCTATGTATCTGAACCTTTTTAATCGACTTTCCAAAAAAGGGAAGGTTCTATGTTCGACTTTGTTTGTTTTTTTTATGTTCACCGATTACTTCGTCAATTATGAACCGATTTTGAAAGTTCTTTTTCTGATTGAAAGGTTATACTCTCGAGGTGTGGTCTTATTGTCACCAAGTCAGGATCTGATGAGGGGATCCTATGGAAATCGAGGGACCTCCTCAAATTTTATAGGCATACATATAGCTATTTTGATATTTTCATAGTCATGGCAAGCAGTTGCATTAAGAAAGTGTCATTTGGTGAAGTGGAACTTATGAAGAAGACCACAGATGGCCACTGGAACTTCTCAATGTTAAGTATGGTTTAAAAATTCGGAGATACTATAATATGCTTTTTGCAAAAGAAACACCTTCAACTGACGCTTGAATGCCTTACCATTTAGCTCCTTCCAACGCTTAGGCAATGTTGTTACGAGTAGGCGCCATGCAGACGATACTTTTGCGCATGAGTGCCGTTTTTGCTGAATAGCCTTGAAGAACGAGCATATCCCGTCTATTACGCGGTACTACGTCCTGTAGACGTGGAAACAAATTGGGGTTTGTTTTAACAAACATTGCGGTTTCGAGGATATACAGACTAGGAAGAGTTAATATCTTGTACAAAAGAACAAAATTTTTTCACCCCACCTCATCATGTGTGTTATTATTGAACAAGCATTTTAAAATTAAGGCAGGCAAGGCAGATTGCGAGACATATCCCGTCAAAGTCATTAAAACTAATTTTTAACCCGACTACGGCATCGCAAAGTGTTTGTCGATCGTTATGTAAGTATGTATATATGCATGTGAGCATTTATGTTCATTTATTTCCTCAGGCTCTGCAAAAACCCCAAAATACCTTAAATAAAAAATAAATTCGAAAACTAAAACCCGACAACAAAAAAATCACGCTCTTAAAAGTATAAATCAAGAAAATATTCCCATTTTACATTTATTTAGTTACACAAGCGTTCTCCCTTCTCACAGTGCCTTCCCAGCTTTGTGATCAACAAACCACCACCATTCACCGGTATTAAAGCTAACTACCTGGCCTAGCTACCTTCACCGAAGCTCATAGACAATCTCACAAGCTGTCATTGGTTAAGTAAGCTGTCGGGGAAGCGGTAACATAATGGCGTTTACAGGCAATGAACCGAGCAAGGGTACGGTATATCCCTTGAATATACTGAAGCAAAAAATAAGAAATTGGAGGTTTCAAAACCTGATTATGAACACTTTGGAAATATGAGATAGAATAGAAGGTTATTGTTAACATGTAAGTTTATTTTTAACTCCCAACGGAAAAAGATGGGTGTTATAAGTTTGACGTGTGTGTATCTGAGTGTCTGTCTGTGGCATCGTAGCGACTGAACAAATTAATTGTTTTTGATTTATTATTGTTTGAAAGGTGACATTATCGGGAGTATTCTTAGAGTATTTTGATGCAAATCGGTCCAGCCGTTCAAAAGTTATGGGCGTTTTACTGATTTAATCGGGGTATTTTCGCAAGATATCGTGTCATAATTACCAGTGTCCAATAGATTGCTGATCGAAGCGTGTCTACCATTAGATAAATTATTAGTTTAAAAAGTATGATATAAAAAGAAATTGTCGGGGGTATTGTTGTCGGTAAGCGCAACAAATACATGAATTGATTGTTTTGTTTTGTTACTAACATAGCTTATAAGTAGGATGTACTAACAACATAAACAAGTTTGTTACTAACATAGTTTGTAAGTATTGTGTGTACTAACAATATAAATAAAATGTCGTGTCTAAGTGTCTTACTAACATAGTTTTTAAGTAATTTGTAATACTAACAAAACTATGGACCTTTGAGTCTGCAATAAAATATTTTTATTTTTTTTTATTTTTTTTTTGTTTTTTTTTACTTATATCGGGGGTTTTCCCCTAGACATCGTGTCATAATTAGGTGTTTCGACAGACTATCTAATCTGCCTGGCCTAGCTACCTTCACTGAAGCCATCGACCACATAGCCACTAGACGCCTAATGCTTGATCTAATACATCAAAACAATTCTGTCAACTAGCTGAGGTATGAGGCACGGGGGTACTGCGCTCTGATTTGTCCCTTACCAAGGTCATGCGCCTCATTAAGGGTGGGACAGGTTTAAATAAAACCAGGAAGGTATCGATATTTTATAAATAGTATTTGTACTTATTTTTATTTTATTAAAATTACCTTCTATATTATTAATTATACGGCGTTTTAACATATTAGTAATAAAATGAAATGTTAAAACTAAAAAAAGAAATATCAAAATTCTTAAGGAAACATACTTTTTTCGGTTGTTGGTTCTTAAATACAGTAATATTAAATATTAGTAAAAAACGTAATCAAAACATCGTTTCACAATTAATAAACTTCTTAATTTAATGTCTTTATTTGTAAGGTTTCTAGTTCTATCGATAACAGATTTGGTCATAGGATATGGTGCATCACTAGTTCTATTTACGAAATTATAGAGGAGAAGAGATAGCGAAAAAATTACTTTTAAAAGAAAGAGACGCAAACATGCGGTGGGCGTTTCCACCTACAAACTTGACCAGTATAATATGAACTCCGACAAATAATATCGAAAAATAAATCTAATTATGTTTATATAACTATTAACTTATCAATGAAATGTTATGCCATTTTTTCGTAAACTTGAAGTCTGGATGTTGTTACCATACCAACGTATTGTTCAAGAGGCCATTATAATATTTATGAAATATTTTTTTTGTTGACGGACGCGGCAGTGTTTACGGCTGACAGAAGTGGTCGCTACTAATTCGAAATTGGCGAGTGGCGACCTTTATTACCTGTATATGATCTTTTAGTCATATGTGTTGACAGATATCGCTCGCCTGTTATTAGGCGTCTAGGGGCTGTGTGGTCGCTGAATGAAGCTCAAAGACAAGCTGCCACTGATTAGGGTAGCTGTCGGGGAAGCGATATTATAACGACGGACGTTTATAGGCGATGACCTGAAAGCTTATCAGTGGAACGGTTATAAAATGCCACGATTTATGTGTGTAGCAGGTCATAGTAGCCTAGAGGAAGGAAGAATAACTAGTAGATTTGAAACCAGCCTATTAAAGGTGAACGCGCACCTATCCGCGCCGCAGGAGCCGCACGCGCCGCAGTCATCGCATTTTCTCAAGGCCCCGCGCTATCCGCGCCGAACGCGCCGAACGCGCCGAATGGCCGAAAGCGCCGCACGCACAGTGTTGTCAGAATCATATTCACTTCTGTAAATCTTATTAGATGAATATTTTCTGTATAGAACGAACGTACCTAGTGAACTACGGCACTTGATCCTGTTATTGTCGGTTGCTTATTGTTAGAAGAAGAAAAACTGGGATCGAGACATTTACTTAAAAAGAGAACAGTTTGGAGAGTATCGCACATTATTTCCTGACTTGAGATAATTTAAATTAAGATCCGGTGCCCAACTACAGACTCTCAAAAGCATTCATGTCATATAAAAAAATGTTAGAAATGATAGCTAAAAATTTTGCTACCAGTTTTATTAAATAGTAGCCAAAATTGCTTGATTTAGCTAAAAAGTAGCTTAGTTGGCATCACTGTACGCATGATGTCTTCGCGCCGCCCGCACCGCACTCGCCGCAAGCATCGAACGCGCCGAATCTGATGACGTCATCAGCACGCGCTGGTGGAATCCGTATACCTACAGCATTTTGCTGAAATGCGGCACGTGCGGCGCGGATAGGTGCGCGAGGCTGCATACGATTTCATATAAAGATTTATAAAATGCGATGACTGCGGCGCGTGCGGCTCCTGCGGTGCGGCTAGGTGCGCGTTCACCTTAATACTTCACGACAAGGCATCCACACACACGCGCGTGCGGTACGTCGTCGTTTACTTGAGGTCATCAAGTAGCTCTGCACGAAGGCTGCACTGTCGTACATGTTCGAGGATCACCAGTTTGGAGGCAGATGGAGCAGGGTGTAAAGTCCCACAAACCTCCAAAGAAAAGGGGGATCCTCCGACCAGACGTCTCAGGGTGTTGAGTCTTGTCCAGGCAACTTCCCAACGGTTATTGTAGAACTGTTATATGTGTTCAAATCGCGCCGAATACTTTACGTACGCGATGCAGGCTTTGCACTTCTGAAATCTGAAGGTCACTCACGACATCCGCTGGGCTATGAACAATAAATCTCTAACCGTGTTGAGTTGAATGCAAATAGGACTACTATTTGCATTCAACTCAATGGATTTCGATATTCTGCCTGGGGAGGAACAATCTATTAACTTCTCGTCCTCTGCATTAGCCTGGTATGACTCATATATCTTCAGGGTCGCTCTCAATGTGTTTGTCTTGACGAGATATTCTCTGATTGGTGTAATATCTCTCCTCTTCTTGTCTCTATTTTCATAAACACTGTTACCAAGGCTATCACTTTCAACTTCCAACTTTACGCAGACGATTTGCAGCTATATCGACACTACTTGCTTGCGACGTGGACCTAAGTAGACCTGATAAAGAATTACTGAATGGGCTAAGTCTTATGACTTACAGATAAATCCTTCCAAGTTCAAGGCTATGATTATAGGTAGTCGATGTTATCGCGCTGCGCTTGACATTTCTACTTTGACGTCATTGTCCATTAACGGCTCGACAATTGCTTACACCGAAACGGCTAAGAATCTCGGTGTCTTAATTAACAACAACCCTTCTTGGCGAGCGCAAGTTAATGAAGTTAGTCGTAAGGTGCATTTTTCTTTTCACTCTTTAAAAACTCTTATAAGTTTCCTACCCTTCAAAACTAAAATTTATTAAGCTCAAAATTTTTATTCAACCGCTCATATATTACGTCAATGCCTGCTACCTGAATGCCACTGAGGAGCTCTTAAATAAGCTTGAGCGCTTGCAAAACCTGTGCAGTCATTTTGTTTTTGCTCAGTTCCGCAAGTATCTCAAGTGGCTCCCTATCCGTCTTTGCAGGTACACTCGGATATTATGTCCCCTGTTCAACATTCTTTTTAACCCTGCATACCCTGGCTACCTGCGCGATCATTTTTCTTTTACTCGTCCTGCTGATGCTCTGTGTAGATCCCACCTTAAACTATATCTCAATTTCCCACCCCATAAAACCCATTTCTATTCCCACTCCTTCTCTGTTCATGCAGTAAGATTGTGGAACTCACTTCCCCCTAAAATCCGTGACTCCCATCCCTTTATTCAAAAAACAAGTCAAAGGACATTCTGAGAGACAGACCTCTCCACCATCTTGTAATTTTACATGTTAAGTATATGTATGTATTTTTTTTTTTTAAGTTTCCTTATTCATTCTACAACACTGTGTCTTCGTTTATCATCCAACTTTCCTGTCGCAGGTCTGTTTTAAGAAATATCCGCCGCTTCATTTGTGCCGCTTATGGCGGAAACACGGGCACGCTTAAGCACTCATCCGTGACCCCGCCGTGGCTGTCTGTCACTGGAACTCCTCTAGGGAGTACCCCCCATCACCGGTGCACCAGAATACATAGCACGCCGTGACCACCCCAGGGACCAAACCAGCACATGGGCGCTAGACGACCCCGTGTCTACTTAAGTTACCTATGAGAAGAGACTCCCCCAAAGTAGAATTGAAATTACTCTCCCAACTTACGAGAAATCAAAACAAGTTTATATTAAACAAACATTAATAATTGGAACCTTGTCCCCACGTCAACTCGCACAGGCGAATGTAAGCATAATGAAATTAATTTACGCAGTATCTGATACGTAAATAGCAGGTGTCAAATGTCCAAAATGACGAGGGTAGAAACACACTTCCATGTACCTAAGAAGTGGGCATGAACCCCTGCTAAGCGTAGAGTTGGCAATTAAAAGGGGTGATTTGAAATTGATTGTCAAGTGCGTATTTTTATTAATTTTTCAAACAACTTTTCTTTACTACTGGAACATAAAGTCAAAAAAATTAATTGTTCACGACTTTTGTTATAGTAAACTGATTTATTATCTTACTGTCACATAGATTTATGACGTGTAACTTGCAAGTGACGTTCAATCTTACGGTGATAAACAATCAATTTCATTGACTGTACTACAGCAAATCTATTGGATATTTAATATTTATTTGCTAGGCTCTGTACATAATGGTATTTGAAAGGACGAGAGTCTAAAACTCGTCTCACAGTCTTGTCTTATCAAAATTATCGACATTTCAGCAGAAATATGTCCTAAATTGAATAACGGCCACCCCAATTATTTCCCAAACACTAGATCTACCTATCAGTTATTATTCTGCTGTTTACAAGCACCGTTTAGTAAACAATTTTACCGTAAACACGGCTTCGTACTGAGGCAACTGACAAGTTGTTTTTCACAAGCAAGATCCTACTTCACTAAAGCATTTTGATCGAATAAATTCGACTTCCTTATAAACATCAACACAATTTTCGCAACCACTAAGGGATTTCGCACAAATAAATTGAGGAAAACATTTATTAGCCACAATTATGTTCGAAATATACTTAAGTACGATAATGAACGGTCCTCAAAGAAACACGGAAGCCTCAACAAACAAATTCTTCATAAATAACTCGATTGTAGATAATATCGCCACCATTAGTCGTAAGTGATGCGATGTAAATGCGCCGCTGATGCTCAATACACAGAGTAAATAGGTACAGAAGGCTAGCTCCATACAACGAGTAAAAACTCTACTTGTTGACTTGATAATAAATGTGTGCAAGCGCACTCGCATTTGACATGTCGAGCCTGTCATATGGAATATTATGTGGAATAAAGAGGTCTTTCCGTGAAACAACGACATGAGCACTTGGATAGCTGGCAGAAAATAAATTGATTTGAAAAGTTGCCTTTTAAAATGAATAGTCTGCAGTGACCAAATACCATAACCATCAG
Organism: Anorthoa munda; assembly: GCA_945859665.1. NCBI lineage: Eukaryota > Metazoa > Arthropoda > Insecta > Lepidoptera > Noctuidae > Anorthoa > Anorthoa munda. The sequence goes on from OX243911.1 coordinate 11,224,954, forward strand.
GTGGGTCGCCAAATTTTTCGCCAACCTATGGCATACACCATTCATACAGAAGGCACGTGCAGATTCTATACATTAGTATTAAAGATACCATACCTTGTGTATTTTTACCCAACTGCGGGAGGGTAATGTTTTTCAAGCGTATGTATGTATGTCCATTTCTATAGCACGCTCTACAGCCCAAACGGATAGTAAACGGATTATGACATACGAGGTGTCGTTGGATTCATCTGAATTGTGTGAGTGACATAGGCTATATAATTTTCAAATATAGCGCCTCTCACCCCCCAAAAAGGGGGAGTGATACAATTTGTTTTTCGTTATCTTAACAATATGGGTATATTTTATTTTATTTGCCCATTGTTTTAATTATCCTTCTGTACATTCCTATTCTGTGGCCACGCGTCGTATTCAGGCAAGCCAAATGATGCGCGACGTATTATATTAATATCATCCTTAAATGCATCGTTGCCTGCAATAGCGTTTGTGTGAATCGACGGCTATTTACGTCTTAATGGTTTTGAGACATATTTTATTATTGAATAATCTTTGGGAATGGCAATAATGATAGGTTTTAGTAGGAGAGGGATGCGAAGATAAATGGTGAAGAAAATATTATGATCTGGTTGTCTTTTTGGGTTTTTATTATCCCAAGGAAACATCAACAAGAATTGGAATGAAAAGTCCTTTGTCGTATAAAAATAGAAAAAAAAACTGCTTTGTAAAAAAGTGTCATTCGATGACGATGGACGAAATGTCAAAATATAAGGGATTAATCACGTGACATTTCTGTTGCGTTTGACATTCCCATATGTTTTAGACATTTTTAACACCGACGGAAAAAGAGGGATGTTATAAGTTTGACGTATGTACCTATATATATTGGTGTATCTATCTGTGGCATCACAGCTCTTAAACGGATGAACCGAATTTGATTTAGCTTTTTTTGTTTGAAAGTGGACATTATCGGAAGTGTTCTTAGCTACGTTTGAAGAAAATCGGTCCCACCTCGTTGTCTCCCCTCATGCCCGACCACCTGCAGCTTACTGCAAATGACAAAACATAGATCTAGCCGAAAATCTACATACTGATCGGACGAAATCTGAATGGTTGAGACTATAGTTTGAGTTAATCAACACGAAAGAAGAAGAAGAAGAAGAATAAACAAATGAATAATATTAAAAGAAACACGACACAAAAACACACATTGCATAAACTAAATCTATAACAATGTTTGCCTAAAACATTTAAAACCCTCAAAACTACTTTATCAAACTGTACACACTCAAAAAAAGAGGTCTGATCTAGACCTACCGATCCGAAACTAACAGAAAAAACGTCCCCTCACTAAATTCAATATTCGAAATATTTGACAATGGCCACTCGACCGCAGAGTGCTGACTGCTACATTACTCTCGTTACGAAGTCGGGTACAGACCAAGCGAACGAACATGCTGCACACTCGCTATCCTTGGCATCTGGACAAAGTTGCTTCTATCACCGTTCTCGATTATTGAAAACTCATAAATGTATGGGATTAACATGCGGTATCAACATGTTTTATAACAAATTTCAATGGACGTCTTTCGGCTGATATGATGATGATGATCCAAATTTTACGTGGTCGATGCCAAACTTTTTGGCATTCGGACAATCGCTATCACTGGCAGAGCGATATGTGGTATAGAGCAAGGTTATTCCATTAAAATATAACCATGAAAGCTTAGGTAGTGTGTGTGAACTGAACTGTCATCCCACCCAAAAGGTATGGATTGACAGCCCACTTGACAAGAAGCTAGTCTTGGCAGGTTCTTAACAAACTCATTTCCGTTCACTCACTTCTGTTCGTTCGCCTTTGATCTTTTGTTTTGTTACGAGGCAAGTGAGCTGTGTCCATCGGCTGCCTACACGTAAGCGCTCGTTCGCTTGGTCTGTACCAGGCGTTACGATGCCTGCGCGCAACGCTTCACCAATCACGGTCAACGTTCACTGCTCTAAAAACGGATAAATAAACGGAGCGATCAATGCGTACTATCACTCCGTAAAGGCTTCTTCAGACAGACGCGAAGCGACAATACGATAACGATGCGAAAATCCTTTTATACCCGCCTGCAGTTACAATATTTTGCAAGCAGCATCGAATTTTATACCACTTACGGAGCCTCCGACTGCTTGTATGTGCGGTGATATTTTCAGTTCATTTTATTTCCTAAGTAAGTAATCTTGTTTATATTTATTTAATTCGCTTTTTAAGCAGTAGGGTATTTTTTTACCAACGTCAGAAAGGAGGAGGTTCTCAATTGGACTGCATTTTTTTTAAATGTTTTATTCTTTTTTTATTTGAAACCTGGTGCTTCTCGTGTGGTCTCATTTAAATGTGATCATAATCACATTTAAAAGAACTTATGATGAACTTCGGAGATATACAACAGAACTCTTCAATAAACAACGGCAAATCGCTCAGGATTGGTGCAATCGCATGTATGTTTATTGTTCACACGATTTCATAACACAACATCACGCCGGTAAGTAAAGGGGTAAGCTGATATGGACAGGTCACTCTGATATATTCTCATTTCACTGGTTATTTTAGTTATAAGTTATTCTGGTAATCTATTGCGGTATAACTTTGGTCATTATAGGTAGCTTACTATTTGAACTCGCTCATTATGTACCACAACTAAAAAGTGAAAAATGAAATCTTTTTTACGAATAAATACAACCGACTTCCAATTAAAACGGTCGGTGTCAAAAAACGGAGTTAGTAAAACCAGAAACACCTACTTTCGAAATAGAAGTTATTTTTCACTTTGTAGTGATTTTATTTGGAAGAGGTTGATTTAAAAAAAAGAGTTTTTTACTACCTTAATTTACCCAATTTAGCAATTTTAATAAAAACGCCTTGTCGCATTGTCACGTCGCTCCTGTCTGCGGGTGCCTTAAACCGACCAATCAATGCGCACTATCACTCTGTTATAAATACAACGAGCACGCGTGCCTTTGTTTGTGAAGGCTAATGTCAAGTACAAGAACACTGAAACGTTCTTGAGACGTTTCAAGAAGCCGTCTGGTTTCGCGAATGAACTTGCTTACTTTTCTGCTTCATAGAAATTTCTCTTTAGAATGTCTGTGTCTTTCACAACTACCACAAAGTCTTCAAAGAATTAATATTGAAAGCGAACTTGGTGGAATCTTAGTCTCATTTCTTCCAATGGCATCAATTTCTTAGTATTTTTTCGTGAAACCACCCGAGTGAATACCGCAGAAAACTTGGAGTTTTCCTGGCAAGTCTGATACTCAAAATAAATAAATAAATAAAAAATCAAATCCCAATAGTTCTACTATTTTGTTATACCTAAAATCGTAGAACTAGTGGGAAAAAAAAATCCCATTAGTTCTACCGTAGAACTGTTCAGTAGAACTAGTGGGAACAAACGATTTTTTTGCCGTTTTTTTGCGATAATGGTAGGTACGGAACCATTCGTGCGCGAGTCGGACTCGCACTTGGCCGGTTGTTTTATCTAAATGCAAGAAATTAGGCCTGGTAAATGTAGACCGATTAGAATGGTTTGTCACATATTTTTTTAGTTTTTTCTATATCGATTGATACTTATCATTTCAGTCTATCGGGATCGGTCAATGGACCCTTGGGAGGCACTTGGGAGAGTCCTAGGTCCAGCTGTGGACGTCTTTAGGCTGAAATGGTGGCGATGATTTCATTCTAAACTAACTTCCTATTATTGAGCAAACACGAAGCTCCGCTATTGCGGTTTTCTACAATTTTTTGGATAAAAGAAATATGTGTTTATCATCTAACCACAACGCCCACGTCATAATATATTTGTTACGGTACAAAATATTGCCATATTTATATCATGTGTCGTTACTCTCGTTAGTGGTCGGACGTGGTGGCGTGTAGACAGCCCTGTGTTGTTTAATTTGCAAGGAGACTCAGGGGACATAGCAATTAATATAATAATGTCTTTTAAAAAGTTAACAAGCGTAATATGAGTGGCCATGTAACCCTTACTTTTATCCATACTAATATAATAAATGCGAAAGTAACTCTGTTTGTTTGGTACCTTTTAACTACTAAATGGTTGAACTATTTAGATGCAATTTGGTATGAAGATAGTTTGATATCCTAGGAAGGGCATTTTTTTTTTGTGCCTTATGGTAAGCGATGATGTGGTCTACGGTGAAGCACGCTTACCTAGAAGTAACCTATTCACTCTTGACTTAAAGACCCCAAGGTTGTAGCTTAGTAGCAGGGATCAAAGATTCCGGAAGAGAATTCCACTCCTTAGCTGTAGGTACAATGAAAGTATTAGCAAAACGTTTTGTACGTATGGGAGGGAAGTCCACCATGAACCGATGGCGCATGGCCGTACGTCATGGGTAGTCCGATGATGGAAAGGCCTAGGTGGAATCAAATTCTGCAGTTCTGTCGCCCACTCCCCGAAATGTAACCGATAAAAAACCGACAGGCTGGCAATTCGGCGTCGATGTTCGAAGCTTTGGAGCTTTGACGCGACCAGCGTTGCCAATAAGCCTAAGGCATAGGATAGGGTGTTTTTTACTATCCCGGTGGGCAGAAACTAGTTATATTATAAATGTTAATGTAAGTTTGTTTGTTACGCTTTCACACCTTAACAGCGAAACCAATATGGTGAAAACTTGGCCTAAAGACAGACCACAGCCTGGATTAGGACATGGAAACTTTTCATCCCGGTATAATGTTCTCTTGGAATAGACCACTTTTCACGAAAACTTTTCATAACCGTATAATTTTCTCCTGGAAAAGACAGCGTTTCACGATCACTTTTCATCCTGATATAATGTTCTCTTGAATTATACCACTTTTCACGGCAACTTTTCATTCCGGTATAATGTTCTCTTGGATTATACCACTTTTCACGGCAACTTTTCATTCCGGTATAATGTTCTCTTGGATTATACCACTTTTTACGGAGACTTTTCATTCCGGTATAATGTTTTCTTGGATTATACCACTTTTCACGGAATCTTTTCATTCCGGTATAATGTTCTCTTGGATTAGACCCCTTTTCACGCGGGCAAAGCCGTGGGGAGAAACTAGACTAAACTAATTTATTTAGGTCCAATTTTTTGATAGTCAGACTACTTTTATATGAGGGGTAAAAATGGCGTTTTGACATATTTGTTCTTCAGATAAAAGTAATTTGATTATTTAAATATTAGCTCTACGAGGTAAATTTTTTTGTTTGTCTGCAGAAGGAAATCTCTGGAAGTACTTGTCCAATTATGGAAATTATTTCACTGATAAATAGCTATCCCATTAGTACTACCGTAGAACTATTCAGTAGAACTAGTGGGAACAAACCAAAAAAATCAAATATTTATTTTATTCTGTTTTTAGTATTTGTTGTTATAGCGGCAACAGAAATACATCATCTGTGAAAATTTCAATTTTCTAGCTATCACGGTTCATGAGATACAGCCTGGTGACAGACGGACAGACAGACAGACAGACGGATGGCGGAGTCTTAGTAATAGGGATTTTACCCTTTGGGTACGGAACCCTAAAAAAGAACATTCTAAATATAGCAACGGCTTGAGTTGTTTATCTTTTTGAGAGCCATCTTTGTCTCGCCAAAGAATGCAATAACCCAGGTTCATTTATTGCACATTCAACTCAACTAGATCTGCAATTAATGTAACAAGCCGTAGAAAAATGTAGCCAGTAATTGGCCTGTCAAAACAAACAAGCGAAAAAGAATTTCACACTTCGTCCATCCCAATCAATTCTTAACACGTCGCCATAGCAAATAGAAACTGCTAAAACATAATGATAATTTAAAAACAGAAACGATTCTCGATTCAAAGGTCCGAAACAATCGAGTCGAGAGAGCACTATCAAATGAACGTTTTTATTTTATTTTCGCTGCTCTCATTTACAAACAATGCGAAGCCGACGGCGGAGATCTCATCAGCGATTATCTCTCGTTGTGTGGCGGGCCTTTTATTTTTATATTTTTTCTATCGTGAACAAGGACTGTTGTCGGTTGGTAAAACAAAGAGGGCATAATGATTGAATTGGGGTACTAAAGTTGAATCGCACGTCATTGGAATGCTACGCTTTCGGATAAAAGCCAACCAAACATTCTTAAGGAAGTCAATAACTGCCGAACTGAGCATTCTATAAATGTTTTATGAACTTCATAAATGTTATACGTGCAGATTTTACTTCTGATTTGACTGACCTAAATTGTATAAAAGCAAGTCACTTGGTTACTAAGTCGCTTAGATAGCTAAGCGACTTAGTAACCTGGATATTTGCAAGTCTGTTGCAGGTTGATAAGGACAAAAGATCCATTAGAAGAAATAGGAAGATCCAGATTCTTATTTGGATTAAATATACTAAAAAAGGTCGATTTCACCAATGTTCACTAATCGCGATTATTACAACTAAACTCAGTTTATCCAATACAACGTTCTGATTGATAAGAAACTAAGAACGCTATATTTGCAAAAACTGAGATTATACTACATAAAAGATAGCTTGATCCATGCGATAGCTGTTAGTATCAATACAGTAACAATAGCGCTTGACATGCTAACAATAACGTATACGTCAGTTTGACATATTATTATGTCGCAGAG